>JAUZTG010000003.1:0-1267500 GCA_030734395.1 Sarocladium kiliense | reverse complement strand
ATAGAACCGCGCGTCCTATTTTATTATTCCATGCTAATGTATTCGAGCATAGGCCTGCCTGGAGCACTCTAATTTTTTCAAAGTAAATGTCCTGTTTCCCCGCCACGCCCAGTGAAGGGTATGGGGTTCCACAGAGGGAAAGGCCCGGCCGGACCAGTGCACGCGGTGAGGCGGACCGGCCAGCCAGGCCCAAGGTTCAACTACGAGCTTTTTAACCACAACAACTTTAATATACGCTATTGGAGCTGGAATTACCGCGGCTGCTGGCACCAGACTTGCCCTCCAATTGTTCCTCGTTAAGGGATTTAAATTGTACTCATTCCAATTACAAGGCCCGAAAGGGCCCTGTATCAGTATTTATTGTCACTACCTCCCCGAGTCGGGATTGGGTAATTTGCGCGCCTGCTGCCTTCCTTGGATGTAGTAGCCGTTTCTCAGGCTCCTTCTCCGGGGTCGAGCCCTAACCCTCCGTTACCCGTTGCAACCATGTTTGGCCAATACCCAAACATCGAAAGTTGATAGGGAAGAAATTTGAATGAACCATCGCCGGCGCAAGGCCGTGCGATTCGTATAGTTATCATGAATCACCAAAGAGCCCCGAAGGGCATTGGTTTTGTATCTAATAAATACACCCCTTCCGAAGTCGGGGTTTTTAGCATGTATTAGCTCTAGAATTACCACGGTTATCCAAGTAGTAAGGCACTATCAAATAAACGATAACTTATATAATGAGCCATTCGCAGTTTCGCTGTATAATTGCTTATACTTAGACATGCATGGCTTAATCTTTGAGACAAGCATATGACTACTGGCAGAATCAACCAGGTAACTACCGCCTGCCAGACTAGCTGGCCACCGTGCGCCCCGAAGGGCGACGGAGAAGCGTTGTGTAGCTGTAACGTGCGTTCGCCGGAGCGTTCGCGCTCCCCTGAAGGCCCGACGCGGAGTGATCCGCAGCGGTCTCCAGGGGGATTCTGTTTTCCCTCTCAGTGGCCCACAGGGCATGCGACCCGGAGGTCGCAACGCCCTAGAAGGGGGGCTCGCACGCCGTCGGTCCCATTCGGTTCCTCTGGCGGGCGGCTTGTCCCCTGTTGCTCGGTTGGTCCAAAGGTGTTCCAGTGGTCCGCAGAGCCCAACTCCCCCGTGACGCAGAGGTCACGGTGGCGCTTCCCCAGTACGCCGTGCCTTAAGCCGGTTTCGTGGGGGTTGATCGGTGGCAGTTCGTCTTCCCGGGCAGGGGCCTACGGCGCCTGTTACTCCCATCGTGACGGAAACCATTCACTGATCGATCAGATATGGTACTGTGATTCGGGCTCGTCCGGGGGGCCTCAGCGGGTTTGATGAGTGTTCCAGTGCACCTGGGTGCCTTTCCCACTCGCCGCCTTGGTCTTCGAATCCGACCTCCTCATATACCCTGCGGGGATGTTTTGGAGGTGATTTGGTATTTTCGGGTTCGTCGGCGAGAAAATGTTTTCCGCAAAAATCATTTGTATGGGGGAAGGGGGGGGTGTGCCACGATTTTGACTCACGGCCATACAAAAAGTGCGCACATTTCGCACATTTTTCGGAAACGCCCTGCAGGGTAACCCGCGGCCTCCGCACTGCGGCGGGCACTCTCGCCCGCCCACGGGGGCGCCGCAGGGCGCGCTGTACGGCTCGCTACGGCGAGGCACCCCAGAGGCACCGACGTGCAGGTGGCCGGCGCCCAAGGCGAGGCGGGCTACCCTGCACCACTACTTCAGGGTAGGGTGACCTCGCATCCGACCTTCGAACCAGCTGCAGGGTAGGGTAGGGAGCATCTACAGGGCCGCTACAGGGGACGAATCGCCGGAGCATCCACTGAAGCGACAGGGGAACTAGCTACCCTGCACAGGCACTGCAGGGTGGGTGATCGATCCGTCGGTGGAACGGATCGTTGGAAGGATGGTCGAATGGATCATCGAATGGACCACCGGTGCAGCCCGGGCCACGGAGACAGTCTAGGGTAGCCTCTCCGCTGTGGTACGTGATCAGGCGGCCACGGTTCCCCGTGGTGACTCCCTGCCCCGGAAGATGGGTAGGTTGTGCAATGGTTCATGATACACAACTTTGATATTCTGAGCCGTGGATTACCACCTCTCGAACCAGCGACCCTAACGGCTCCGTACATGTATCAGTGAACAGAGGGAAATTCAAACGTTCCACCAACATACTCCCCTCCCTCATCAGTCGAGCGCTGCGTGCGCCACGGCCGTTCGAAGCCACGCCCTACCCTGCACCCGGACCGTCTCCAGTCCTCACGCTCTCTGGAGGCACGCTGCCAGGCAGCCGACCGCACCACGGGTACCCTGAGGACCGCCGTCTTCCGTTGAACCGTCGAACCGTTCATCGAACCCGGCCTGTGCCCTTGCCTACCAGCGACTCACCGCACCGAAGACCGCTACAGGGTAGGATCAGTATCAGCCTACCCTACACCACATTCGCAGGGTAACCAAGAAACAGGCTACCCTGGACACGCACTGTAGGGTAGCCTGGAAGCAGCTTACCCTGCACTACTACTGCAGGGTAGGTCGGTGCGGCACCCGCTGGACCACCCGCTGGACCACCCGGACCGCCACTGAACACCCGCTGAGCCCGCCGAGGCCCCTCGACTCAGTTACCAACCGGGCCACCGCGCCCCTTAACTACTCACCGGAATTTACCTACCCTGCACCTCCTGACCGGCCCCCCCCTGGGAACGCTGAAGGGTGCCCTGAGGGAACCCCTCCTCATATACCCTGCGGGGGCATTCTGGAGGTGATTTGGTATTTTCGGGTTCGTCGGCGAGAAAGTGTTTTCCGCAAAAATCAAGGCCGCCCGCCGCAGCGCCCATGTCAGATCGACCTACCCTGCACCTCATCACCGGCCAGACCTTCCGTCGAACCATCCACTCCTTCGTAGGATCGAGGTTCGAACCAGTCACCCTGCACGCCCGTCCACCCATCCATCCATCGGTATCCCTCGACCAAGTCAGACCGGGCTACCCTGCACCTCCCTCCCGGCGCCGCCTCGCACCCTCGCGGGTGTTCGGTGGTCCGATCCTCCTCCGCAACGCCGCTGAGCGGCCACTGTATAGCGGCCAATATAGCGATGACTTATGTATCCAATCCCATCTTTATTTCTTCTCTTGGCAAGTGACGCAGCTATTCATCCGCAATTACATTATTATATAAGCTATATATGATCATCTTTTGCCTCTGTTCCCGAGACTATAATGTAATATATTTAACCCCATTGCTCTCATCTATCTCACTTACACAAACTCATATTTATTACCCTTTATAATTTATTCTATTAGTTACGTCTCTAGTTACATCTTTCTTTCTTCGGTCATGTAACCCCCCACAGCAAATTTAGGGTTGACCTAGGGTGACAAAAGCTGTATCCTTTACAGGAACTAGTACTTCAAGATCTCTCCCTTCGTTACCATAGGCAAGCGATGAAAGGGAGTATGTGAGTAGCTAGAATGGCCTTCCTCTGTTGTACTAGATATAAATGTGATATAAAAAAGCGTACTTATAATGTTAGAATTTATACCAAGTCTACTCTATATTAGTCGTAGAAGAGCCTTGCGTAGAAGGATATCCTCCGGGCTTGAATGAATACTTAAAGATTACCACTAATCGCCAAAACGGTGACAGCGATATAGGCTCGAACTGCTTAGCCTCGCGACTGCCCGACTAATGATGAGGATGGCCGATGACTGAGCGGCGTGGCAGATTAAGTTTCTATACGAAGCGGAAGACGCCAAAGTGCAAGGCTCTTATACTTGTTACTATTTATAAGTCCACAATAGTCGGTAGCTACTTTAATCTTGTGCTCTGGACATAGCTAGTCCAGCACGAGGCAGGTTCGTCTTATCCTTTGGTAAAATGGTGTTCAAAAGCACACCAACAATAGCGGCTATGACGAAAGGTGTCTCCACGGCCAGGTTGAGCCCCTGCTCAAATCCTACCAAGTTCTTGTTTGGGCCGCTATAGTCTAAAATGCTCGAAAACCAATCAGGTTGGCAGATGTCCATGAAGCCAATGCCAAGGGCGACTGTGAGGATAAAACGGTCGCGGCGGGTCCAAGATATGAGGGCTAGTACGCGAATACCAGCAATGGCGATAGTGCTATACAGGAACACTTGCATACCACCAAGCACTGATGGCGGCATGGAGGCGAACACAGCACCAAACTTTGCTGCTACCCCCATGACTACTAGAAATCCACTAGCAGCCCATCCTGCACGGCGAGATGCGCATCCAGTGAGAACAATAACGCCGTTGTTGCCTGCCTGCGAGACCATCGGTGGGCCGGTTCCGAGAGCGCTGAATAAGCTGCCCAGCCCATCGCATAGGATGCCACCTTGGATCCGGCTATTGAACTCGGTTCCCTCAATTGCTACGTCAGAGAGCTCCGCTGTTGCCAGGATGTCGGGAATACAGCTCACGGCCTGGCAGGCAAACATGATGAGCATCGGGAGAACAAGCGCACCATCGACAGATAAACTGAAGGTGTGAATCCAGAGGAAAGTCCCGTCAGGTGCCTGATTGATCTGCTCCGTTGACCAGTATCCTGTGGCCCCCGAGATTGCACATCCTACCGCGAGACCAATAATGACAGAAGCTGAGCGCATGAGCGGAGCGCCGATTATCTCCACGAAGATGATCGATACGAACACGCTAAACCCTAGACCAATGAGCTTGGGATCGCCCCAAGGCAGTGGCCGAGGCCCATCGACATTAGGGCAAAGTGCATAGTAGCCTGTTCCATCGTGACAGTTTCCGCTCCCTCCCCAGTTCTGTAGTCCGTTACCGACAAGATATACACCGACGAGGGTTAACAGTGCTCCGGTGATCAGCTTGGGAAAGAGTTTGTTCAGGACCCGTGGTGGGATAAAAGCCATGCCTATCTGGATCCAGACACAACAAAGCATCGTTCCCAAACAGGCACCCCAAGCGTCAGGACAGGGCCCCTGGGTTCCATCCTCCTCGACAGGACACGTGCCTGCTTTGTATCGGAGGGCCGAGTAGTTGAACACGATAGGGAGAATATCGAAGGTGGGTCCCACAACAGAGAGAAGACCAGTTCCGATGAAGAATGGTGTCTTGGTGATATGCAAGCGAGTCACTTGCACCGCTGTCGAGATACCAGTTGTGATAAATGCTGTGGAAATCAGGTATGCCGTCATTTCTGGGTCGAAGTTGAATGCACCCGAAGCAATGGCAAGAGGCGGCGAAACAATAGAGCCGATCATGGTCAATGCATGCTGCAGGCCGAGCAGTACAGTCAATAAGACTGGAACTCTGTCGTTCAGACCATAGAAGGGAGCTTCGTAGTCCTTATACCTTCTATTCAGAGGCCATATATTAGGAGTGATTAGGTACAGGTAATCCTGTTACTGAATGTCAGTTCCATATACAAAGACGTTTTCTAGTATCTTCATTCCATTAGAAGTGTTGACGTTTACTTACATAGTCGCCAATCCAGCCATCCTTGGTCAAGAAAGTCCATTTGAGCTCAGAAAGTGTTTCTTGCCATCGACTCGTGGCTATGTGGTCTCGAGTTGAAGGCAAGGAGCTCGCCTCGAGTAAGGCAGGCTTTTGCTCCATGACTCCAGTGGCTGCCATGTATGGCCAAAGGGGGTAGGAATCGGTGAATCAGATATACTTTCAAATGTCTATTGTGGTGTCAAAGCATTCCCTGCCTAAATCAACGGCCTAAAAGCGATAGAAAGTTGGGAAGAGAAGGAGATACGCAAGTCGGCAAAGCGAGCTTAAGAAGAAGATCAGCCACTCTCTCTCACAGCCCGCCGACCAGGACGCCTTGGAATATGAAGCCTCTCAATCATGGCTTAACTTCCGTCGCCTGGGTAGACCCCCGATAAAGACAGTTTGATACGATAGGAAACTTTATCGAGACTCTGATGGCTATCAATGCAGGTCTGCCATATGCTTTATCATGTTATCGTGGCTAGAGATATGAAGATACGAAGCTTGTCCGAGCTCAAGAGATAGAAATGTGTTGGCTCCGCCGCGGCCGAGCGGCCGAGCGGCCGAGGGGTAGCGAGAGTGGGACAGCGACACCAGCCCAAATCATGAAGAATCCATGGATCAGCAACTTAATCCATCAATTGCCATTTCGAAAACGTTTTGCTACCTGAGTTCGCCATTTGAGCATTGTCCTCCGCCGTCTTAGACCGTTTATCGAAGCTCACGATCATTTGTAACCACTAGCATCGTTCTCCTGTGTTGTTCCAAGCATCGCGGAGTGTATTGGATACAACGCTACTGTCACCATCTGGCTCAATGCAAAATCACCAGCTAACAGGGGCGGAAGCCTGCCTCTTCACTCACGCAACGATCATCACCGTCAACAGAGATCGCCATGTGATTCTCGATGGTGCAATGCTCACTCGAGATGGCCGAATCTCGGCCATTGGGAAGACTGCCGACCTGATTTCTAAATACGTAGACGAAGGGATATCAATGTCCCCGAGCGGCATTCGAGTCATTGATTGCACAAACCAGATCATGATCCCGGGTTTGATCAACACGCATGCACACCTCGCGCAGTCTCTTCTCCGGGGACTGGCAGAAGATCTTAACCTTCACAGCTGGCTATGCGACGCTATCTGGCCACTGGAGGCAAACTATGCCGAGAGTGATGGCTATGTCGCTGCGCTGTTGACGATTGCTGAGATGCTCAAGACTGGTACGACATGCTTCCTTGAAGCTATGTTGACGCATCGAAGCGGAGTAGACAATGTGGTCCGGGCTATCAAGGAGACTGGCATCCGAGCTTGCCTTGTGAGAATATTCCCTTACAGCCTCGATAGATCGATCATTCTAACTGGAGCTACTAGGGCAAACTTGTCAAAGCATCAGAATCGAATCCCGACCTCAACTTGAAAGATGCAAGAGACCGCGACGTCGCAGCCATGTCCCTTTCAGCGGCTCTCGACGCTTATGAGAAATACCACGGCACGTATAACGACCGAATCCATATGTGGCTCGCAGCAGGTACGCCACGAGGCTCTGCAAGCTCAGGGCACGCCGCCATCGGCGCTGCGGCGCAAAAACACGACATCGGCCTTACTATGCACTGCGCTGAGGCGTCGCGAGACCTCGACATCTATCGGCAGCAATATGAATGCAGCCCATTGCAGTTCTGTTCGGCAACTCACCTGACAAGCGCGAAGAGCGTGTTCGCCCACGTGGTACACCCAGATCCTGCAGCCGGGGATTTGGATATTCTTCGTGAAACTAGAAGCACCGTGAGCCACAATCCAACTAGTAACCTGAAGCTGGGATCCGGAGTCGCGCCCATCCCAGAAATGATGGCGGCCGGCGTCAATGTGACCCTAGGGACCGATGGAGCACCGTGTAACAATACCTACGACATGTTCCGCGAAATGCACCTAGCATCGATACTCCACAGCGGTATACATCAAGATGCAGGATTGGTCAATGCGTATGAGGTTCTCGAGATGGCGACTATCAATGGTGCTCGCGCCTTGGGATTGGAAGACCAAATCGGCAGCCTCGAGGTTGGAAAAAAGGCTGACGTTGTCACTGTGGCGCCAAAGGGTCTATCTGCAGCGCCATGGGATCCTAGACAGATCGAACTTGGGGGTATGGATCCAGTTACCGCATTGGTACACAGCTCGGGCACCAATGTTGAGACAGTCATGATTGACGGCGTTTTCGTGGTGATGGAGGGAAACCTTATGCAGCTTGATGAGGCCAGCATCATAGCGCAGGCGAAGAAGAGTGTGGTTGGTATTCGAAGTAGGAGCGGTGTAACAGCTCGGGCTCATATGTCGATGAAATATATATGAAAAGTAGCACCGTAGGATCACAATCGGCAAGTCCGAGTCATTCTAATGGACACAGACTACACGAAGTCCCTTACTCATTCACGCTAGCTTTCAACAGATATTGACTACGTTCAGACCTGCCCGCTGCTCACCCCTAGCAGAAGTTGTCAAAGAGATATTGGCTGTCGAATCCGACTTGATGGGGCAAGAGATCGATCAAGGAATGCCAGTCCGGGTTCACGCATGCGGATAGCTGAGTAGCCCGGCCAGGAGTCCACGTCGATGAGGTGGCAGGTGAGGTGACCCCAAGGTTATGAGAAATGCTCTGGATGACGGATGATATGTCAACGCCTCTGGTTCGCTTTCGAGGTGGCCCCAAATCATCTGTGTCCGTTCCACGGGGTATATCGTGCCGCCGCTTGCGAGACTCTGCAGAACCATCATTGCTATCTTCGGCATGTAGATCGGCATGTAGATTCCTCTGCAGCGACGACAGGACTTGGACTCCACGCGTGGCGATCTTATTGTGTTGAAACCGTTCAAGATATTGAATAGTATCAGCTATTAACTGCTTATGCTCCGTGAAGTCTCGTTCGGTCCGGTCGCGGTATAGCAGGTCCAAGCTCAGAATGATCCCTGCTGCCACTGAGAAGGCTTGATCAATCCACAGGACCGGATCAGTATCATTGGTGCCACAGAGAGCCTCGCGGAGGATAGTCTTGGCGGCGGCGAGACATGTTCGCCTGGTGAAGGCGAAGGCTGTATTGGTGAAGGACAATCCGATGAATTTGCGATGGCTTGCGTTGTGTCAGTGATTGGACACCTTGGAAATTAAATGTAAATGAATCGATCAACTCACATCATAATAATTTTATGCGCTGGATAAGTGTTTAGCTGGGCTCGCTCTTGGTCATGTTTTTGCGAATGACTTACATGCACATATTGTCAGGGAGCGCCGCGCCCAGCCTACATACACCGGCCATTCGGACGCCACTGGGGCATGCTTGCTTAAGAATGTGGGCATCGAAGCGGTAGCCAGCTTCCTCATTCTGTCGTCGAACTCCAATACCTTCTCATACCGCGTGTATGCAGTGTTGCAATCCGACATGGCATCTAGCAGCTGAGGCATGAGAGAGGCAATATCATACCGGTAGTTGCAATAACTGGCCTGCGTCGGCACCGATTCTGGCTGGACCACCATGTCATCGTCGTTGCAGTTCAATGGCCTTATGGTTTTGCTTATAAATCGAGGCCCAAGATTGTATGTCTCGGAAAAGGGGATGCTGAACCAGTCCTGAGTACAAAGCTGAATGAAGAGACGTTTTCCAGCCTCCGACTTGCGAAGCTGATCAATAGATGTATTGGCGTCGAAAAGCTCAGACCCAAGCCGATGTAGCCCCAAGCTCTGGGCGATTCGTCCAGCTGACGCCAGCAGCACTGACTGGCGGTTAGAGTTCCCTAAGATATGCGCAGATATGGTCAGAGTCGCAATTGCCTGGACCGAGTACACAGTATGGGTCTCCATGTATCCGGAGAGGTTTAAGCACGCAACTGCTGCATCGTACCATCGGGACGAGAGGATTGGTTGTTCCGCAGCGGAAAACCCCCAAGTCTGGCAGACAACTGGGGAGGCGCACGTCATGCTGCCAGTCAGCACGGCAAAAAGTAGTGCGAGCCACTGAAGGTTGAGATCGTCGTGTCTGATGCTCGCTCCGTACTCATGAAGGAAGGTGTCAAGATCAGTAGAGAACATACTGGCGCAGTAGGAATTGTGATACCAGAGAACGCAGCTGTCGTGGTATTTCACGAGCTGTAGAATATGACTCTTACTTGGCAGTAAAGTTTCCAGCATGTCAAGCTGCGCTGCGATGGAGTTGTCGGCAAGGGAATTGGTCAAGGGGTTGACGCTGTTGGCTACTGGCTGCCGAGGTCCGCTGTGATGTTCCGGCGTGTGAACAAAGTCAGAATCCTTCCTGCGACCCCAGGCTAAAAACTCAAGAACGGTAGCAGCATCGAGCTCTTCTGCAGCCATGCTCGACGAACCACCATCGTGATCGCTCCCCATGAAAGTCATGGGCGTTGTCTGCGGATCACTCACGTCCGCACTTGCACCAGGCTCAACAGAAATTACGCTGCCTTCCTTCGACGTGAAACGGCGTTCGTTGTCGCGCAGCTTCGCCTCAAGATGCGATACACGCTTTACCAGAGATTTTACGGTCTCGTCCGAGGTCGGTTCACTCTCGCTGTCTCTGGTTTGGCGAACCGGAGCATGCGGGGTTCCGATGGTCGGGATGGTTTCATCGCGATGACAGGATTCCGCGATGCCTCTTGTGAGATGTCAGCACCTTCTTCACTACATGCGAAGCAGCCGTAGGCGCGAATGGATTTACCGTCGAGTGCAAGTGCCACACGGAATATTCTTGTCGCACTTGATCTTGCGGCGGTGGCAGGCGGCGCAAGTCAATCGTGCCCGCTGGCCGCGGTTTTCTGGGTCCGGGTCCATACTGAGAGTCGGGGTAGTCAGCGTACCGGGACTTCGTCTGGATAGCCACTTGGGAATGCTGAGCCTACTCTGAAATCCAGGGAGAGCAATGACATACACTTCCTGAGGCTGTGTGCAGCCGTTGTGTCGCTCCTGTTGCAGCCGTATGCAACTGGCATCGGGCGGTCGTCGGCGTCGGCCGCACCGGCCGCTGCGCACTTTATCGTTATCTGCTGGTGGTGTGGTGGACTCGGCCGTGGTCCTCGGCCGCGATTTCGGCCGCCGTGGTTGATCGGGAGTCCTGCGTGTTGGTTAGGATCGACAATGAATGATCTTTATGTTTACTCGAGCATCCACAAATCTCTATAAGAATCAATCTTCATGAGAAACTGGTCTGGTTCAAAGCAAACCCGATCAGCCGAAAGCCGTGGTTCATCACAATCATGACACCCACCAAATATGTTGACCGCGCCATTCCTGAAATCTCACTCCGAGAGTTCTCTTCACGAATCGATGAGATTACCGCGGAGCTTGTGGAAGCGGCCGAAAATGTTGGCTTCTTCTCTATCGTCGAGCACGGTATCTCCAAAGACGAGGTGAATTCCATTTTCGAGCAGTCAGCCCGCTTCTTCAACCTGCCGGACGATATCAAGGCTAAGGTGCCCTTCTCTCCGAAATACAACGCTGGGTGGGAGAAAAATGCCCAAATTAGGCCTTCGACCGGTGCAGTAGACCGCAAAGAGTCGTACCAGATGCAATTTGGTGATGGTATGAAGGGTGAGACCTTGAGCGTCCTTCCAAGTCGACGCCCGAGTATGCTGACAGGAATGCAGGACGGTGGCTCGACGAGGATGTTCTACCCGAATTCCAAACAAGAGCACTCAATTTCATGCACAAGACGCAAAAGCTCAGCGAGAACCTCATGGTCTGCTTTGCTCGAGGACTGAATTTTGATGATGATTACTTTATCAAGGCCCATGACGTTAGTCGACAAGAATCGCAGACGGTCTGCAGACTTCTACACTACTTCGAAACACCTAGACTCGACAATCCGACAGGCGAAGTGTTTCACAGAGCGGGTGCGCACGCGGACTGGGATTTTTTGACTCTCTTGTTCCAGAAGGCGGGTCAGTCGGGGCTGGAAATCTGCCCGGGCCGTGAAGTCTCGACATCGTTTGGTTATGGAGACGCGTGGACGAAGGTCGAGCCGAATGCAGACAAGAACGCGATAGGTACATGGTCTTTTCTCCTCTCCACGTCTGGGTAGATGATCTAACGATCCTGCAGTGTGCAACATTGGTGATCTGCTCATGTCATGGTCTGATGATCGTTTCAAGTCCACGTTCCACCGCGTCAAAGCTCCGAGTGAGCCAGATGACTATTATGGGGAGCGGTACAGCATTGCCTTTTTCAACCAACCTTGCAGAGACGCCGCCATCCAAGGACCACTCAAAAGGTATCCCGTTATCACTGGGGAGGAGTTTAATAGGAACGCTATGAATCGGAATTACAAAGCCCTGCAGGAAAAGCTGCAAGCAGCCTGAGAGTCTACGGGTGGTTTGTCGTAGCTAGGCTCATGGTGTTTATGTGTATGCTTATACATGAGTAGAAGCATTGGCAGTGCCACGAGCTGCAGCATCATCAGACATTTCGCGGGCCTGCTTCCTTTCCATGGCTATTATGTCTGGTTAAGTCAATGTGTCAAATACAGCTTTGCAGGTAGACACTCATGATGGCTCTATAATATTCCGTAAAAGCGTTTGCTCGTTACGCTCCAATGATGTTGCCATCCAAACGAGAAGTCCAAAGTCATCAGCCTCTTGGGACCAATCAGTGATATGATCAGCATTGTCATCCACTGATCTTCCTTCCGAGCGCCATATAGTTCCCGCATTCCGTATCACAAGCAAGCTCCCCAACGTCAGCTGATCACTTCTAGCTTTCCGCTTATGCATCTGATACCGTTTCTGCCACACTGGGTTGTTAACAGTCTCCCAAAGCCCACGCCCACAGGGAAGAGGAACGCAGAGCGCCGCAGGGCATTGTCCATTTGAAGCATTTCTGCCACCCGTGAATAGCGTGAGGTCGATGATATAAAGTAGCACACCAATACTAAAGTAAGACAGTTAGCTCGCTCGAGCACAGGGCAGACTTGGGGCATGTACCGTCGAAGGCTCTCTATGAGAACCCAATCCCGCCTTGAGCTGCAACCTTCTTCAGCTTCGTACGTCACGGCGACGCTCGTGAAGAGATCCTTCGAAAATGCCTTATGATATGGCGTCAATATAGACTCAGGTGCCGTTAGTGAGAGTGTGTTGCATACCTCACATGTCGAAACAATAAGGGCAGCGTCATCGGACATCCTCGTCGTCTGGTCGGATGCTTGTAAGAGGGTATATATCACCAGCGCTTGGAGACCGTTCAGTTTTTCATCGTTCCGGAGGTTCTTGTGCTGCCCAATTTCGTTCAGCATGTCCTCCAGAGTCTAGATCGGAACTCCTGGAACTCACGCAGCGCTCGAGTCTCCGGACTTCGGCATAGATCTGTCTCCAAGCAAAATCGACGCTCCCTGGCGTGCGCGCAATGAACATCTGCGCGAGGCTCGTACAGATCGCTAAAGTTTCGGGCAGGCAGATATGCGAATCGTCTAAAGGGCATTGTCCTTCGATGCTTAAAGAGCAAGGCGGAAAAATAAAGGGGGGGAGCTTGAAACCTTCTGCTAGCATCTGAGGAAATGCGACAAGCTGACCGAGTAGAAGGCTTGCCGTCAATTTGTCCTGGGGGTCAGCCCTTGATCTTACGCTCAACGCGTTGGTGGGCGTCGTCTGATCCAAGGCAAGTCTGCCTATTCAGTTGAGACGTCAAATCACGATCAAATGATATCTGCTGTCAACTCACTAGGCTCTGTGCTCCATCCTGGGTCTGGTCGAGAGTTGGGCGGGTCATGGCTCGACGCGAACGGGTAGCGAGCTTGTGGTGTTGAAGCCAGCTGGGAGCTTCCACTGCCCAGGACTTCCGTATAGGCTGGACTCTCGGGCAAGGCCATGCGCGCTGGCTCAAGACGACGATAGGCACTTGGTGTCTTCGCGTGCATCGTTCTTGCGGTGTAGCGGCATTCACGGTGTCGGGAAAGGCATCTAAAACAGGGTTTCTCTAGCGAGCAGCGGGTTTTGGCAACCCGACATGCATCGCAGGACTTGGCCCGTGACGAATGCCGAGCCATGTTATCGCCTCACAGCTCCGTCGTGTCTAAACTTTTCAGCTCGACTCGACAACGACATTATGTCTGAAGAGCAGAGCGGGAATAGCTGACAGAGGACGGCCCGTTGCTTGCGGTAGTCCGGGCCAATCAGCAGAATGCGGAGTTCCGGACCAATTGACGATAGCCCAGACATGTTTGGATGTGGAGTCGCGAACCCCGATGCGCTTGTTGAGTCTGAAGATGTAAGCGAAGGAACAGGCATCGAGACCAGGACATCCCGCTTCGGCTTGAGCCTTGTACGTATAAATGGAACCGCCTTGCCAGCGTCTGGCTTTTCCGTCTGAAAGCATCACTACTCAGTTACTGCACTCTGTCACCTTATAAACGGGTATCACTCTTCTGTTAACAAAAGCTCTGCCCAACCCTTCTTGTCGTCAAGTCATGTCGAGTCCTCCGGTCGATAGCTCAGTCCGCTTTGACGGACAAACCATTCTGGTAACTGGAACCACTAACGGTCTTGGCCGCTCTACCAGCATCGAGCTTGTCAAACGGGGCGTCAAAACACTTGTCATGGGTGTGCGCAATGTTTCGCAAGGAGAAGTTCTGAAGGCCGAACTGCTGTCACTGAACGACCAAGTTACGATCCATGTCCTTGAACTACACCTCGACAGGTTTGGTAGTGTGGTGGCATTTTGTGGACACGTCGCCTCGGTCACAGATGAACTAGATGTTGCCGTTTTGAACGCTGGTGTTGGAGGCTACGACTTCAGAGTCTCGGAATCAGGTCACGAAAACATCATGCAGGTCAATGTATATTCAAACACCCTTTTGGCTGTCGAGCTCCTGCCATTGCTCGAACGCACGGCCAAAGCGAAGTCTAGGCCTTCTCGCTTGACTTGGGTCGGCAGTTTTGTTCAGATGGGCCATGGCTTCACTAAGAAACCCCTTTTGCCTGGCGACTCAATCATTTCTCAGTTGGACGATGTCAGCAGGTTTGACAAGAGCAGATACCAGGATTCAAAACTGTTGACCACTCTCGTTGCCGAGCGTCTCGCCGAGCACATCGACAAGAACCTAGTGCTTCTCAATGAGGTGTCTCCAGGTCCGGTCTTAACAAACTTCGGCTCTACATATCCTGCATACTTCCGCATTGCTCTTTCCATCGCTGGTCACTTCATCAACAAAGAAAAGCAACTCGCCGAAGGGGTCCGGAAATATATGCATGCCTTCAGCGTCTTGGGGCAGGAGTCCCATGGCCAATACATCAGTGATTATAAGATTACACCGTGAGTAGAGTATCCTCCTGTCGGACTTGGTAATCAGCTAATCGCTTGCAAAGAAGGGCAACGTATACTTCGTCTGCGGTGGGTAAGCAGGTGGGAGACTCGTTTTTCGAGGAGGTGATGGCCGAGTGCTATGCCGCTGATGCTCGGCTGCAGCGAATATAAGCTGGAGTCCTGTACGTTTAGGTCATTCTTTGTATTATTTTCCACCACATCTGATAGATTGCCGATTCGGTTTCTGCTACATACAGTCCTTGTTGAACAAGCCATCTCCTTGAGCCGGTGATGTGGTCCGACCCAGCTGTCGCCGCCTATTTGGTGGCGGTGGTTGTGCTAAGATGGGGAGGTTCGACTTGACACGCATATTATGATGTAAGTCTCGACTGTAAAGTGATGAGTTGCGATTCTTGAAGGTGCCATGCTCCGGCACTACCTCATGCCTAGCTCATAGTCGCACCGCACGTTCGCTGTGATGTTCGCTAACCAGATACTCCAGGGCTTGAAGTGATCATCCTCGTCCTGGTGTTGGATGATCTGGCTCCTTATTGATGTGGACCAAAATCTTCCCTTTTGCGTGCATGCCAGCTAGTTTCTCGTATGCCTCTTTGACGTCTTCCAAGGCCCATACACTATCCGTAACGACTCGTATATCGCCACGTTCAAGCATCGCTATTATTCTCTTTCGGTCCTCTAAAGTTGGGTTCATCATGGAGACTCCACGCCACCAGCGCCCTACTCCACCGAGCCATGTTGAGATGGGCCACCATTCATTCAGCTTCATTTGAAGTACAGCGCGGAGGAAGGATGGAATGTTGTACGCAGGGGGTTTGATGCCCACAGAGGAGTAGATCCCGTCTGGAGCCAGGTAGCTTGGCGAAGCGAGGTAGAGATTCTGGTGGCCAATTGTGTCGATTATTGCATCAAACAACTGCTCGCCGTACGTGTTAGCTAGCTCCTCGGGGAGATTCGTACTTTTCGTGTAGTCCATAACCTCGTCGGCCCCCAGGCTTTTCACGGTCTCGCCGTTGATGCCGCTGCAAATTCCTACAATGACGCCATCATCACCGACAATGCGCCTTGTCATCTGTACAACCATTGACCCGATGCCCCCACTCGCAGCGTTGACGAGCACTCGGTCGCCTGTCTTCACCTGGGCTTCAACAACTTGCTGCCAAGCTGTCATGCCTACGAGCAGACAGCCAGCCGCATCGGCAAGACGAACTTTGTCGGTTAACTTCACCACGCAGTTCGCTGGTACAACCACGACCTCTGTAAGCGCCCCTTCTCCGGACGACAGAGCGTATGAAGCAGGTAACATGGCAGCGACCCTGTCGCCTACTGACAAGCGGGGGTCGTCTCCAGTGCCAGTACGAGTTATAACACCGGAGAGGTCCATTTCGGCAATGGTCGGCGCATGTCGCATGCGTGTCGGAATGAGCGCCATCTGGTAAAGGGTACCCTGGTTGAGAGCCGCGTATGAGACTCGGATTTCGACATGCTCTGGGGGAATAAAGTCTGGAATGGGTAGGGAGGTCAGGGCAAGGATGGAGGAAGGACTTCCCCGCGACGTGTAGACCCAAGCCCGCCTGCTGCCAGGTTCGTTGGTCATGATTAATGGGTTAAGAGATTGCCAACGCGGTTGCTACTCCTGACTGACTTCGTGAACTGCCTCGGGGACCAAAGCGTAATTGAGATGGCGGGTTATTGTGACAAAAGATATGCCGACCAACTTGATCGATCCGTAGAACGGCGTTTGGAGAAGTGTGTCACCAACAACTCTCAACCTGTGGACACGGTGACAACCGTATACTTGTACAACTTGTTTCGAGAGGTGGCTTGCCAAGGCAGTGCGGCTGAGGGAGTGATGCTATTCTTAGGCAATCCGCCAAAACCCTAAATGGAGGGAAACCCAAGCTCAGTGGGAGACCTCGCATAGTTGGGCGGATGGGAAATGTGACTTCAAATTTCATTCTCTACGATGGGAAGCGAAGGAGGCCATGGTGCACTGTCCGGCTCGGGTGGTGGCATCGAAAGTCATGTCCACCGCAGGTTTGGCTATGCCCGTTGTTGCTTGATCTTACATATGTCAAATACTCTGCAGGCTGTATTTGCGGGTCTGTTACTCTTGGGTCCTTCGGACACCAGGGTTCTTGGTAACAGGCACGCTTCGAGTGCATCGTAGTTCTTGCCTCCGTAGAAGGTCCCAAAGTTCAACTAATATAGCCTATCACCAGACATCCTGCGGACCTTTGTCAGTGGTTTTCTGAGGGAACGGCCCTTGAATCTTTGGAAAGGGTGGCGGCCAGCACCTTCCACGATGCACTTCAAGCACCTCGCAACGGTGGATGTGGGATCACTGGATGAATTAACGCGAGTCCGGGGTTGTAGACGACACCCCGAGGCTGCGATGGACATGGAGGTTAGGACTCCGGACTGGTACTCAGTTGGTAGAGGCGAATTAACTAAGCACTGATCTTTGACCGGCGCTGGACAATTTCTCGTATCATTATTAAGGAATCGATGACTGAGGTGGCTACGGGTGAACGGAACGCGGGGCAGCCCGATCTCCGGCCGAATGTGTGGGGAATGCCGTTATCAACGCCAGCCTAAGCAACTTGACGGTAGAATTCCAGAGACACGCTAGAATGCGCATCGGTGGATCAGCGAGGTCGACTTGGTACAGGCACCCTGGTGATGCAACGCGTTGCCGTGCCTAAGCCGGCTTCAGGACGGAGACAGGGATCGGAATTGACAAAGGGGCGATGCTGCTGTGACGAAGCCTACCAAATGCCCTCGCACATCCCCCAGTCCCTTCACCAATCATTCGACCGCTTATTCCCGGACGGCATCAAAAGGGCAGATTTTCCATCCCGTCCCTCCAATTCACCTTGCTTTACCCAGTTGCGTCTATGCTTACTTGGATTAGTCGATGGGTCATCCGCTCGTGTTCTCCACGGCAATACGCCCTCAACACAAGCACGGTTTTGGTGTGTCATCAGCTCCGACTCACGGCCTCGGTCTCCGGCATCGCTCTTTCGAATGTTTTTCCCATCTTTTCACGCTTGTCATATCTTCTTGGACATAGGGAGCCTCCATCAACATCGTCGGACATGACAGCTGCATCGTCTTGGAGATTACCATCGTTGTCCAATAGGACAATCCTTCCGACTAAATGAATCCATCAAACACAGAGACGTCAGCGGCAGCGGCCCACGATGATCAAGCCCTGGACTCGGTTGAGATGCAACCACCGAGGAACGACGAAGCGACCTTGAAGCCCATCAAAAACGACCTCGAGGGTCAACCGCCGGTCATACAGACTTCAAGCAGAGACTTCGACCCCGGACCACCTCCCAATGGCGGACTCGTTGCCTGGCTCCAAGCCATCGCCGGCCATCTCATTTGCCTTACAAGTTGGGGCTACATCTTAACCTTCGGCATCTTCCAGCCGACTTATGTGGAAATGTTGGATCTCCCTCCTTCTACCATCTCCTGGATTGGGAGTATTCAGCTTGGCCTTCTCTATTTTGCTGGTGCATTCTCTGGTCGTGCTTTCGATGCCGGCTACCTGAAGCCCGCCTTACTCGTCGGCTGCCTTCTGCAACTAATTGGCGCTTACATGTCCAGTATTTCGAGAACGTATTGGCAGCTTTTCCTATCCCAAGGTGTATGTATGGGCATCGGTTTTGGCTTGGTGTTTCCACCCATCATCGCCCATGTGTCGACCTACTTCACCACAAGAAAGGTTTTCGCCATGTCCATCGCTGCTTCAGGCGGCGCGACTGGTGGTATTTTCTTTCCTCTGATCGCGCAACAGATGCTTCCCAAAGTCGGCTTTGACTGGACTGTCCGCACCATGGGTCTCGTCATGCTTGTGAGCTCCATCATTGTTATCCTTATCGTACGGACGAGGCTCCCCCCACGGCGTGCAGGACCAATCGTGGACTGGAGTGCTTTCAGAGAGCTATCGTTTGTGCTTTACAATATTGCCCTTTTCTTTATTGTGTGGGCTCTTTATTTTGCATACTATTACGTGAGTTGTCGCTGCATGCATCGTCAGGCGTATCAGAGAGCTGACTTCTATTACTCAGGCTCGCGCGTATGCAGTTCAGGTGCTTGACGGGACGCAAGCTGAATCATTCAACATTTTGATGATCATTAGTGTCGTCGGCATACCCGGACGTGTGGTCCCAGCACTCATTGCTGACCGCTACACGGGCCCCCTGATCATCTACATTGTGTGGACATTGGGTACAGCAATCTCTATCTTTTCCTGGATAGTTGTCCACTCAGTTACAGCGACCTACGTCTGGTCCGCCTTCTTTGGCTTCTTTGCTGCAGGACTCATGAGTCTCTTGCCTGCAACGGCAGGTAGTCTGTGTAAAGACATGAGCAAAGTAGGAACGCGTATTGGCATGGTCTTGACTCTATGCACCATTCCATCATTAACGGGTTCTCCATTGGCCGGTCAGATTATCCAATCCATGGATGACGACTATCTCGGGGCCCAAATTTGGGGCGGTCTGTGCATGTTGCTGGGTGCAGGCTTCTTGGGTGCAACGGCGTGGGCCAGCAGGCGAGAGGAGAGGAGAGCACAAGCGTTGCAGTCAGCAGAATGACATAGTAATACTGAAGTCTCATAGAACAATATACAATCAATACCACGTGAGAAGGAGTGAATTTGGAGTAGCGGAAATCATCGCTTTGGTGAAGAGCAACGATGGTGCGGCAGGACAGAAGGCAATGCCGATAACCTAAGGCGAGGCAAGGTACCTGCGCCCCACAAAAAAGTTACGATCAGGTCTTCGTGCGATGTCGCCAACGCAGCCGGATGTTTGAGCTCGGCAACCTCTAGCCTCAGCGGACAAATCGTCGCAATCCTGCTGCCAGAGTTCATGGCCCTCGTCATGTATTCAGCGCCATGGATCTGTCGCAGCTGCACCCGTGCTCTTTTGAAGACACGGATACCCAGGCTCGTCCGCTTCAACTCCAATGGTATGGCCTTGGTTCTCAACACCACCTCCGTTTGCTGGAGAGTACTGACGTGTGACCAATGTAGAAGCGTTCGCCCTCCCGCCTGCCCTTATTCAACGCGCACGCGCTCTTACTGCCGAGCATGATGACCTCCAGAAGACGCTGGCGTCTTCATTCGAGCCAGCAACTGCAAAACGTGCAGGCGAACTTTCCCGCGTCGCGACCGCGCTGAAGGATTGGGATAAGAGTCAGGCTTCTATCGCAGAGCTCGCTACCATGATCAACGACCCGAAACAAGATCCCGAACTTTCATCGATTGCGCGAGATGAGCTTGAGGCGGAGAAGGCCAGCATTGAAAGGCTGAGCAGAAACCTATCCGCCAGCCTAACGCCTCGACACCCGTTCGCTGACTTCCCCTGTATGCTCGAGTTTCGACCGGGGCCTGGCGGGCTAGAAGGGCGATACTTTGCGGACAGTCTGTTCAAGATGTACAAAGCGCTTTGTGTACGTAGAGGGTATCGAGCCAACGTGCTCAAGTACGAGATGGCAGACGGTGCAGGCGACCAGACTTCCTCGGCAGGCGAGGGACCTCTCCAAGAAGCCATCCTTGAGGTTCAGGACCCGGGAGCATACGACATATTTCGCAGCGAAGCCGGCATGCATCGAGTGCAGCGTATCCCCGACACAGAGAAGAGCGGTCGTGTGCATACCAGCGCCGTAGCCGTCTGGGTGCTTCCTTCTTTCCCCGAGTCGAATGCGGAGGACATGGACATAGACAATCCTGAGAGCGACTTCTACGTGAACCCACAAGATGTTCGGGTCGAGACAATGCGAGCTCGTGGTGCGGGTGGTCAGCATGTCAACAAGACCGAGTCTGCCATCCGTATGACACATATACCCACTGGAACTACAGTCTCGATGCAAGACCATCGTTCGCAGCAGCGCAACAGAGATAGTGCGTGGAAGCTGCTTAGATCCCGAATCGCGGACCAGAGGCGGGAACAAAGAGAAGAGGAGGCTGCCCAGCTTAGAAACAAAGTACTGAGCAAGGGGCAAATCACAAGAGGTGATAAGATCAGGACGTACAATTACAACCAGGACCGGTGTACGGATCATCGTGCCGGTCTTGATGTCAGAAACTTGTCCAGCGTGCTTGAGGGCGAAGATAATCTGGATAAGATTATGCAGGCGGCAAAGGACTGGTTGATCGGCAAAGATATAGAGATGGTCATTGCAGAGGAAGAGCTGAAGGCGAAGAGCGGTAAATAGAGGGCACGTAGACGACGTATAGGACCATGTATCGTAACTTTGTAACATTATTGATGTCAAGACAACTGCTAAGAAGTCCTTGTACGGTCCCCGTCAACCTATTATGATCTCGATCCTCATGTCATCATTTGAATCGTGACATCGTAGTACTAATCCCAGTGAACGCCGTAACCCATGCCAACGCCCATGTTGGTCGCAATGCCAACTACCCAATAACGTGGAACCACCTCACATGTCCGCATGATCACATCAACCCGCTCAGAACCACTTTTCCAATGTTTGCTACCTCTGTCTTGATGTTTGCCCTACTATGGTCCTCAAACTCCTTCACCACTCCCTGGAAGATGAGCTTCTTGATCTTGGAGTCCATTTTTGAGAATTGTTCTGCCAATGAGGATGAGCACTCGCGAGGCGTTGGTATAAGGTTCAGAAGTCTCGTGTAGCAGTCGATGAGAACATCGCACAAGGTCGCAAACGTCTCGAAATAGTCCGGCTCGAATGGAAGAGCGGGTGTGAGCAGATGAGTGTATTCCTCGCCGGGAAGCAGATCAGACTCAGAAGCGGCAAAGTTCATAACGGAAGCCGGAGCCGTATTGAGACCTCCCGGAGACGGCCCAGCGAACGAGTCCTCTACCACGGAATGAACGTCTGTATTTGATGTAGACCGTCGAGATTTCACACCGGGCCGGCGGAACATGTTTGGTAGCCGATTGCGCGATGCCGAGTCACTGTGTAGCTGTTGGAACGAGTCGAATTCGGCAAGGAGCAAGTTGAGGCTGCGAAGGAATTCTTGGGCGTTTGAGGAGTAAAGATCGACAACTACCGGTAAGGAGACGCCAAGAAGGAGGTAGTTTGTAGCTTTTCGTGATATTTTTCGAGGATCGAACAGTGGCATGCGTGCGAGATCGGGCTTGTCAAACAAGTACGTGTTGAACCAATATCTCCTACCTTCGTGACTACGGCCAGTCAATCATTGCGTCAGATATATTCGCGGGAGCAGGAAACACGTACGCTTTGCGCAGATAATCCAGGAAGTTGATGCGTTTATTCGCCAAGTCAACAACCTGCTGATGCACCACTTGTGCCTCATGTTGCGCCCAGAAACCGGCCGACGGAGCCAAAGAGCCGCCGGGCGTTGTTGGTGGCCGTTCACCATTCGATGTGTTGGTGGTCGTTCGACTGAGCATCTTCGGACCCCAGCCGTCACCTGGCACTTCGGGAAATGTCGGGCTTCGAAGCGACTCGCCTGTTTCGTGCTCACGAGCTTGCTGTGAGGCAACTTTGGCAGCCGCAGCGAGAGCGTAGTAAGGCAGAGCTGGCGGTGCAGTGGCGTCGGTGACTATCGCATCCGTGGAGACGGTTGCAGTGCTGCCACGACGACGTTGACTTGAGAAAGACGATCGACGAGCGAATGTTGAGGACTTGCGTTCGCGATCCTTGGTGAGTACGGACGGCGTTGGAGGTGGCTGCGATGATTGCGCGGGAGCTGGGCCTTCTCGAGTTACTGGCCGAGAAGACGCAGAAGTGGTCGGAGGGACCAATGGGTTGGTGGGGAGGCTCGTCCACAGAGGGGTGGGAAACGACATGGCTGCTAGTTATCGCGCCGTCTGGCACGGTCGCACATCCAGGGACCGTTTTTCTTGCTCTTTACTTTTCCCCCTTAATTGCCTTCCTCCACCCGGTGGGTGACGTGAGACCGAATTCAGGGACCAGCAGGACGATCTCGTGCCCAATGAGGAGTAATCGCTGTCAGTGACTAGTGCGTCCCTGAAAGAGAGTGCTCGTAACCTGTCTGGTGTTGCAAAATGAGTATGCGCTGTCGAATTGGTTCTGTATCTAGCCAGCACAGCTGAGCAATGACAAGGTAGCGGCTTTTGAGGGAAGTTTGATCCACGGTTGGTAAGGAAGCCGACTGTAACACTGGCCGCCCACGCTGTGATCGAGCGGTGGCCGTGGCCTTGACTGAAGCGCCCGTACGTAGCGTGATGAGGCTCTGGGACGAGATTTGGGTTAATCTGACGTCGCTCTGCTCCTCGATTGGCAGCGCTCCTTTCGAGTCGTAAATGATCGCGAGATGCTTCGCAGCTACGGTAGCTCGGTCTTCGAGTGACGGCTCGTCCAGCTGCAACACTGCTGCACAGGCAGCAAGTGGAGTTGAAGGCGAGGTAAAATTGTGGGGTTGCCTGTACGGAGTGCTCTCCCAGGCCACCTCGGCGTCTAAGGCAAAGGCAAGATTACGTGAAGGTTGGGATTGTCATGTTCGCGTGATGTTGCGGAAAAGCCTGCGAAGAGGTGGACGGTTGGAGAAGTTACAGTAGGCTGGCAATGGCACAGCGAGAAGCGAAACGCGAGAGGCTCCGTCACGTAGGAGCAGAGGAAAGATTTGCATGTCAAACATTGGGCAGCAGCCACGCCGCAGCGGTCTCGGCGCTTGAGACGTCCTCGTTTCAGGGGTTTGGCGGCCTACCTTACCTTAGAATGCACTTGCCTGCATCCCCAAGACATTGGAATTAACCGAAGCTGACTTTGGGGGGGGGAGGACGGAGGGCTGGAGGAGGTTTGGTGCGGGGCTGGCTCAACCGGGGCGTGTGGCAGTGATGGACAATCCGGCGCGGCTTCACTTTTACCTTGGCTCGGGACAGAGTGCATCGCTCCACCAGAGGTTCCACGGAAGGTGAGCGAGAGTCAGGCATACCATCGAGCGCAAGTAGACATTCAAACGTTCTAGGGGAGGCGTTCCTCGCAACAGGCGTTGTCGGAAACTGGGCTCGAATCTTTCTTGTGCTGCTCAGACGGGACTTGAGGAACTTCGAATATCCCTGGTTAAAGTTACGGTAATCAGACTCACGACCATACAGGATCGCGTCGCCCTCAAGATGATCTTGGGGTCATTTGACGAAACATACCGACCTGATATGACTCCGGTTCTAATCGAAATAGAAAGCCTTGAGCCTTGTCTTGCAATGCAGGGTAGCGTTCAAGCTTGGATTGCGCAATTCCCCCGCATAATCACAGAGAGATACCTACAGAGATCGAGCTTAACGTAATCATTCCACCTACATATTATACCTAGAGAACATATACGAAGTGTACTCATCGAAGACAACCATGACTTATGTTTTCTGAGCAACCTCGTACCAACTGATCGCAGGTGGCTGGATATACTTTCAAGCCATCGCCATGGCAGCCACCCTCATCCGCGGCCCGCCAGGCCAGCCTGACATTACATATGCTCCAGATTTCGCAAAGTACCAGCAGCGAAGTGCAGCGATCCTGAGTCGTGATGACTTGCCTCAGGCTTTACCCGGAGACCTACCCCGTCGCTTGACTGGGGATCTGGTCTGGGATGGAGATTCGATAAGAGCAGCTTACAAATGGACCTTTGTGCTGACGACGGATCAAGTGAAGGAGATCGAAGGAGCCCTCCGTCACTTCCAATGTGAGTGGTCGGACAAACACGCGAGAACTCCTGTCTGACCGAAACCAGCACTTTCGATTCCCAAGGCTCACATTTCGCCTGAGACTTTCCCACTACCTCAGGTCCGATTAGAGCTTCGACGCTTGTCTCACGAGCTGCACCACGGTCATGGGTTCTTCGTGCTCAGGGGCATAAACCCCGATGAATACAGCCGTGAAGAAAACATCATAATCTACGCAGGCGTTTCCTCGCATATTGCCCCTGTGCGAGGTCGTCAAGACAGCAAGTACAATGGCCAGCCAGCTGATGTCGTTCTAGCTCATGTCACGGATCTGAGCGCTGGCAATGACAACGGCGTCATTGGGAGTCCAGCGTACACCACGGACAAGCAAGTATTCCATACTGATACTGGCGATATCGTAAGCTTGTATGCGCTGAATGTCGCTGCCAGCGGAGGCGCCAGCAAGCTGGCAAGCACTTGGAGGGTGTATAATGAGCTGGCAGAAACGAGGCCTGACCTCATTCATACCCTGACGAAGCCCTGGGATGTAGAGAAGTAGGCGCCCTCAACAAATTCATCTGACTCACAAGCTAACGCGCACTGCGTTGCCAGCTTCAGCAAATCCGAGACGAGGTACACCTCAAGACCGCTCATGTTCTACCAAAGGGGGACCGCGACCTCCCCTCACAGGGTTGTTTTGCAGTACGCTCGCCGCTACTTTGTTGGCTTCGGTGCCCTTCCTCGCAGCCAGGATATCCCGCCTATCACCGAATCGCAGGCAGAAGCTCTGGATGCGCTCCACTTCTTGGGGGAGAAGTATTGTGTCTCTACGGATTTCCAGAAAGGAGACATGCAATACATCAACAATCTCGCCATCTTCCATGCGCGTGATGGGTTCACGGATGAGGGGACGCAGAAGTGAGTCGTTTGATCGGACGGTGTGCTGTCCGTCCCATTCCCACTAGGCAAGCATGACTTCATGACCGTGCACGAATGCTAACTTCGTTCGAATGATCCTCAGACGTCATCTTCTTCGCTTGTGGCTTCGAGATCCCGAGAATGCGTGGGAGACTCCGACGGAATTAGCCCACAGATGGGAAGCTGTGTATGGCGGCATATCCAGTGATGCTGAAGTTTTTCCGCTGGAGCCATATGTTCGAAGTGAGAGTAATAAATCTCGCTGATGAGTCGCGAACCGCGCATGTTAATGCCTATAACGCTCACGTGGCCCCGGCATCGTGCCCCATTTGGGCAGCTTACGCACAAGGGCCGACACTGTGGACTACATGCAGCAGCTTTGATAGGTCATCAAAAAAGCAGCATTGGCGGAGACTGGCGATAGCTTTGCAATACCCATGGCTCTCTGGGTGGTCGGTGTCTCAAAATGCGCTTCGCTCAATAGTCGCAAGTTTGTATAGTTCGAAACACGGCGAGTTGAGTGGTCACCGCACTTCTTCAGGCACGTGGGTGATGCTGGTGGATTTCGCGTGACTCTCGGTCCGTTTGTACCAAGCGAGCCATCGATAAACAGATGGCCGATTACTACGGCTGATTCCATTCCAACTTGTAGAAAGTTGACGCAGAAGAACCTGACAGATTATTGTGAAGCTTTTGGGCGTCTTGATGTGGGTGTCGCTGTCGCACCTCAAGTATCGATCGCCTGATGGCAAATTCGTGTCGAAGTATTCCCCAGACGGATCAGATCTCTGAGGGGAGATAGTCTAATACATGCGATAGTTGCCGGCGACATGCTAGTTGCGTCCCAGGTGCTGACGTGTAGTTGCAAAGAACTGATGATTTCGCGCGGTGCACACACTTAGCTCCTCGGCATCTGGACTGACCGGCAACATTTCCTGCCTCCTACAGCATTTCAGCCACGTGGGCAACGTCTGCCGGTGTCAGGCTCGCGTGATGAGTGCCGCTCACCTGTGGATGTTGGACAAAGAGTCCCATCCTTCGCAATGATTAAGTCGACGACGGTGCAGGTCATCAAAATTGACCCCCATCCATTTCTGGACCCGCGCAACTGAGCTGGTCACGTTCCCGAATCATTGGCTCAGGCCGGTGCGACTCTATTTGCTACTAACCCAGATCAACGGCGTATATGTTTGAGCTGACCCATCACCTGAAGGATCACGAAACATCAGCGTATCCCGATTTCTTCACTTGTAGGAACGTCAACCGCCAAGATGAGATGGGCAACTTTGTGCTTGGCGCTGTCATTTGCAACGAGCAGTGTCGCCCATAAGCACCATGACAAACATGAAGAGATCACGTACTCAACCATCGGGGGGTACTTTTTGCAGGATGAACCAGACACGAATCCGTCATCTTTTGATTATGTGAGTCGGCATCAGTTGCGCGACATGACGTCCTAGCATTCCACGCCTGCTAAACGATATTATTCTCAAGGCGCAATGGAACATGGGCTTGCTGAACCGCTCATATCCAACCGACCACTCCTCCGGTCGCCATCATGGCGAGAAGCCTCAATGGGCCAAGTTTGCGCGATGGGTCGACTACTTGAATAAGAAGTGTCGTGGGAGTGGAGGGCATGATCGCACGATGTACAAGGTTCTCGTCATGGGACGCCACGGACAGGGCTGGCACAATGCTGCTGAGTCCTACTACGGAACTCCCGCATGGAATGTGAGATAACCGCAAACACCCACCCCATTCAATGCTTACAGTTGTTTTTCTAGTGCTACTGGTCGGAGCTCGATGGAAACGGAACCTCAGTGTGGGCTGACGCTCAGTTGACTCCTGCTGGAGAGGGCGAGGCGCTTAAGGCGAATGCGTTTTTTAAGTCTCATTTTGCCCATGATGGCTTCCCCTACTTCCAGTCGTACTATAGCTCACCCCTCACACGCTGTACAACCACGGCAGACTTGACCTTCCGTGGAATCGAGTTGCCCAAGAGCCGACCCTTCAAGCCCATCATCAAGGAATATCTCCGAGAAGGAATCAGCATCCATACATGCGACCGCCGCTCCAACAAGACGTACATCCATTCGGTCGTTCCCAACTTTACCTTCGAGAAAGGCTTCACGGAGAATGACGAGCTTTGGCGCGGCACTGAGGGCGAAACCGCCGACCACCAGCGCGCGCGCAGCAAGGAGCTTTTGGACGACATCTTCACCAATGACGATGCAACTTGGATTAGCATTACTAGTCACTCTGGGGAGATTCGCCGCTTGCTTGAGGTTCTTGGACACCGCGCGTTCTCCTTGTCAACCGGACAGATCATTCCTGTTCTCGTGAAGGCGGAGGTCCGTCGTGTTAGCGAGGAGCCTACTACTACAACAACTGCGCCTGGTTTCACGGCAGAAGCTACTTGCACCAAGCCACCGATTACTAGTATCGACGGTCAAGGCTGCGTCTGCTCACCTACTGTAGTGGCGAGAGCAGTATTGCGAGAGATCTAAGCAGCCACCGTGCTTGTCCCCTACTACATTACAGTACGAGCTCCAAATCTTGATCCTAATAAAGTCGCATTTTATGTACCATAGTGTAATCATTCATATTGTCTATTATCATGAGTTCCATTCAAGTTATGGACTTGCTGTCATTTGAAGTGGTCTGGCCGTGAGCCTGGCGCGAATTCCCATACTGAGAGCCCAGCTACCTTCGGGGTGCTGCTGCCCCACTAGAGCCATATTCACCCACCTTGACGCGAAGTGCCAGTCTGTTGCTCAATGCTTTCGTCCCAGCAAGCATCAACCCGAGATCGAAAGTCTTACCCTATCCCGGTATCTACTTTGAGAGAAGTTCGATCACACGACTTGCCGCTCCACATCTGCAGCGTCACGTACAATGACTTCAGCGATTGAACGAGAGGGGCTTCAGGGGGACCCCGCGCCTGAGGTTTTGGAGGGAAGGTTATGGGTAGACGGATGCTTCGACTTTTTCCATCATGGTACGTCGAGAGTTCCAGCATATCACCGCTGGTTAGCAATGTCTTCGTCTACTAACGCTCAGCAGGCCACGCCGGTGCCATCGTTCAGGCCAGGCAGCTTGGCACGGAGTTATACGCTGGTGTTCACTCTGACGAGGATATCATGGCCAATAAAGGACCGACTGTGATGACTCTCGATGAAAGGTTCGTGCTGTCTGCCACTTATTCAAGTAAATGATGAGTGTCCTGATGCGAAATAGACTTGCTGCCACTGATGCATGCCGCTGGGTCACCCGGTCCATTGGCCATGCTCCATATGTCACCTCATTGCCATACATCACTCACTACGGCTGCAAGTACGTTGTACACGGTGATGATATTACATCAGACAGCGATGGCAATGACTGCTACCGGTTTGTCAAGGAGGCTGGTCGCTTCAAAGTTGTGAAACGTTCACCCGGCATTTCGACGACAGACCTCGTTGGACGCATGCTTCTCTGTACGAAAGGCCATTTTATCAAGTCGCTTGAGGCTGTTCTGTCTGGGGAAGAAGGTAATGGAACGGCGGAAGAACGAAAGGCCCTTGGAGAGTCGATGCTTGAGAGGATGAAACTCTACGCTACGGATGAAACAGCAAAGGCACCGGGTGCCCGAGTTTGGTTCTGGTCTGCATCGGAACCTGCCAAAGCGGAGGACACTCGAGAGGAGACGGGAACTTTCCGTAAATTGATTGACGGAAAAGCCCCTCAGCCTGGCCAGCGGGTTGTCTACGTGGACGGCGGCTTCGACCTGTTCTCAAGCGGACACATTGCGTTTCTGCGCAAAGTGGTTGAGGCTGAAGAGGATCTAGCCCGTGCGGATGGATGGTTCACCGAGCAGGCCGTCAATGAACGTCTGGGCAAAGGCGCTGACTATCCGCCAGCTTACATTGTGGTTGGCGTGCATGAAGATGAAGTCATCAACCGATGGAAGGGCGTCAACTATCCGATCATGAACATCTTCGAGCGTGGACTGTGCGTTTTGCAGTGCAAGGTAAGCGCCATCTCCAGTGCGATCAAGACGCGGCTTACTGATTCGTTGATCGCCTCATAGTACATCCACGAAGTAGTTTTCGGCGCACCCTTCACGCCCACTGAGTCTTACCTGACCTCATTGCCACTTGGTCGACCTGACGCAATCTATCATGGCCCGACATCATTTATGCCTCTGACATACGATCCATACACCGCGCCCAAGGCCATGGGTATTTACAAGCAAGTAGGCGAGCACGCCTTCGCCGGGGTTAATGCTGGTGAAATCGTGCAGCGAATCATGAAGAGCAGGGACCTTTATGAAGCGCGCCAGAGGGCCAAAGGTGTGAAGGCGGAGGTTGAGGCAGCTGCAAGGCAGCGAGAGATCTTGGAAGAGGAGCAACGCAAGAAGGAGGAGGCGATGACTCGATGAGCGCCGATTGACGACTTTGATAAAGGAGCATATTAGCAAGAGGTGACCATACCGACATATGAGCGGAAACTGATTCCAGGAGGAAAGCATAAAGCAAAGGGTCAGCTCGGGATGCGGCGTTCAACAACCGCCCCACCTACTGTCTGGCCACCATCAAATGATGACAGCAAAGACAGAGTATGAATACATTGACTGATATGGTGACATGGCGGCTGACGCGGGGTCGGAGAGCGGCAGGGGATGCCCGTGTTGGGTAAGACGTTTATTCTCACTGTAAGAAAAAAAAAAGTTGTGTCACGAATGTGTCGCCGACAGTCCATTCGGGTGCTAGGTACTTCTCATGTGGGAGTCTGTAAGGCCGCGCGTGTTTATCGCCGAGTTGAGGGACGCGGCTATCCACGGGAGAAGGTTGCACAGGTGGGTGATCCGAGACAAGCCGACGGCAGCCCTTCCGCACGCGCTGAACAAAATTTGCGATTGTTTGCAGGAGTATGTCTTTATGGTAGTTTGAAGATGAAGTAAACGAACACGGTGATACACAGTGATCGAAAGCGAGCTCAAGGCACATCTCAATGAAGTTGACTCGCCAGCCAGGTATGTTATCTTGTCCCGAATCTTGAAGTTCACGTAAGATGCAAAGCCGACACTAGCACCAGCGGCTCCATTCCGCGCCTTAATCGACGTGTTGAAAACCCATAATTTTGTGACCATACTTGAGCTGGTATCGGTCGCAAAGCTGATACGCAAGGCATGGCAAGTGACGGCTCACAGAGTTGACGGCCTTACTCGTAGTCTGCGAGAGAACATGCAGGATGGAGTTTGCCGATTCAGGTACCAGATTGCGCCAAACCGTCTCATTGCTTAACGATCGTCGAAATCTTGAAGATCCCCCGTCAGGCCGGGACGGAGAGTCTTTGGCCATGTACATCTCAGACAACTTATGCACGCGAAGAAACACGATAACATAACACTGACTTCATCGAAAGGGGTCAACTCCCAGCCATGTGGGCCAGCAACCCCCCTCCGGAGCCACACTTCCAAAGTCCGCCCACCTCAGGCCGGCCATTAACGGATCGATCGAGTCTTCCAAAGGGCGCACATGACGAATGGAAACGGTTTCATCCCCTCCTTCTGACTTTGTAGGGCGCGGAGCAAGGCAAATCGACCTCCCTATCTCGGAGTGCGGTTCCCCAACGTGGAGCCCGGCCTTGGCTCCACGGACGCCGCCACTATCCCTCCGTGGCCGGAGGGACAGCAAGGGACCGCAAATAAAACTTTCTTTGTCCCGCCATTGATTTGCGCCCCTCGTGACTCAGTCTGCCTTTTCCTGTGACAATTCGTCTGTTCCCTTTTACCATAATCATCTTCTTATAGAAGTCCGCCCGGGCCCAGCTGCACTTTCCTTTCTCACCAGTCCTACACTCGTTGTGACACCAGCACAACCTCAACATACCCCTCCACCACCGCCACTTCACGACAGACCATCACAACTACACAACATGGCGCCTTCAGCAGTGCAAACGCAGGACGTGGACCTGACCGCCGCTGCCGTCCACCAAAAGGAGATCACTCCCACTGTCCCCAATGCCTCGAACCCGGCTGCTCTCGACGCTTCTAAGCTCACATACAACCTCACCGCCTCACCGCGTGCCGTTCCCGATGAGGCCACTGCCAACGCTGGTGCCGAGACTATCTGCACCGACCACATGGTCACTGCCACTTGGACAGCTGACAGTGGCTGGGGAACCCCTGAGCTCAAGCCCTACGGTCCATTGAGCCTCATGCCCACGGCTTCCTGCCTGCACTACGCCACCGAGTGCTTCGAGGGCCTCAAGGTCTTCCGTGGCTTCGATGGAAAGCTTCGCATTTTCCGCCCGAGCAAGAACACCGCCCGTATGCGCATGTCCGCCAGCCGTATCTCTCTGCCTGTCTTCGAGCCGGCAGAGCTTGAGAAGCTCATGATTGCTCTTTGCGGCGTTGATGGTCCCCGTTGGCTTCCCAAGGACCGCGCTGGCAGCTTCCTGTACCTCCGTCCGACTATGATTGGCACTCAGTCTCAACTCGGCGTTCAGGCGCCCAAGGAGGCTATGCTTTACATCATTGTGTCTTTCATGCCCCGCATGGATGCTCCCGTCGGCGGTATGCGCCTGCACACATCTCCCGAAGACATGGTTCGTGCTTGGGTCGGCGGCTTCGGCTACGCCAAGGTCGGCGCCAACTACGGCCCATCTCTCATGGCCACGCAGGATGCCCGCAGACGGGGCTTCCACCAGATTCTGTGGCTGTATGGCCCTCAAGGCGAGTGTACGGAGGCCGGTGCCAGTAATTTCTTCGTGGTTTGGAAGCGCAAGGACGGCAAGAAGGAGCTCATTACTGCGCCTCTCGATGACAAGCTGATCTTGGACGGTGTCACTCGTGCAAGCTGCCTTGAGCTGGCCCGTCAGCGCCTCGCTGGAGAGCTGGAAGTCACCGAGAGGAAGTATACCATTGCTGAACTCGTCGAAGCCGATGCCGAGGGCCGTATTCTTGAGAGCTTTGCTGCTGGTACTGCTGTAAGTATTCGGGTCCTGTCCGTCTTTTGGCTCGTGAGGTCATATGCTAATTGTCCCAGTACTTCGTCTGTCCCATCTCGCAGATCCACCACCGCGGCCAGGACATCAACATTCCGATGGGTGCCGAGGGCGCTCCGGGAGAGATCACCAGCAAGATCAAGGGTTGGGTCGGCGATATCATGTACGGTCGCGAGCAACACGAGTGGGGTGTTGTGATTCCTGAGCGGGAGTAAGACTCATCGGCTATGCCGCGGCCGGTTGCATAGTCCTGTCATTCCACAGGCTGGAGTTTGGCGCCGTAGTAGGACTGCTGTCAGGGTTAAACGGCGTTCGGGTTGCATTATATTTACGGCTTGACTAGCGACGACATATAGATGTAGAGCAACTGATTGAAGACGTGCGAAACTTTCGCTGCATACCCATACTCGCTAAGGAGTTTGTCCCATTGACCGACCCACCTCTTTACATCATCATGGAGATCATCTTGACCGTCTCAGCCTTGATTGCATCGCAGAACTCCTAGACAGCGGTCAGTGAGTGAGACGCGTTTGAAGCAAAGCGCAATGAAAGCGTACTGCCTCGATGTCGTCGATCTGCTGTTCAGCCATTTCGACAATGTTCTCAACTTCGCTCTGGAAAACTTGAAGCTCCGGGGACAAGTTCCCGACGTGACCATCGTTCGGTTCACTTGGATTTGAGGCTTCAAGGTGCTTCCATACCTCCTCTTCAAGCTGCATGCAATCGATCAACTCGGACTCGAGTCGATTGAGCGTCTCAACTTTAGACAAGAGCTCATTATGCAGGTTTGTGCAATGTCCTGAAACCGTCGCTCGCGGCGTGACGGCCGAATGGCAAAGCGTCGCGGACAAGGGATGCTCAATGTTCGAGTACAGTGCCTGTGTTCTCGCTAAGAGAGAGGAGCTGGATTTCGAAGAGTGGCCGATCGTCGTCTCGAACTGATCACGAGTATATTGCAGGTCGGCCAAAATCGAGGTGTGAAGTTGCGTAGACGCCTTCACTGAGGCAACTTGTTTCCGTCAGCTATTGTTGAACCAAATCTTGAAGTGCTCAAACGGACATTTCAGTCGACGAATAGTCTGGTCGTCTTGGGTATCAACAACAGAGTCTAGGGCTGCAAAAAAGTGACTGGTTGACACAAGCTGAATCCCCTCGTGAGCGAGTCGCGATGACCTAGGAGGTGGAGGACCCAAACGGCCACGGGGGAGAGAATCGCTGCGGAGCCTGGCGCGGAGTCCCGAGCCATCGGTCTTCTTTTCGATCCCATCGGTCAAGCCGGCTTCTTTGGTAGTCTGCAGCATGGACATTCCGATTCTCCAAGTGTAATCTGCAGGGTGACAGGTTCAACGGAAACAGATGTCGAGATCCGCTAATAGTCATGGACGAGGAAGATTTTCTCAGCCTGCGAAATGCAGCTCGACATCATCAAATTGCAAGGACCTTTCCCCGTAACACCTGCCACAGATCAGATAACCAGGCAGGTGGCGGCAGGTGCTTGTCATATGACCCGCGCCGACAGGTCAAGATGCCCGGGCAAGGCCTCTTTACGACCTCCACGATAAGGAATAGCACAAGCTTGGCAAGTCGCAAACCATGAGTTCGAGTCTACCTTTGATTTCTCAGGGACAAACCCAATGACCATTAGTGCACAACATGTTCGCCGTCCGAAACAGTGGAATCCTTCATCATCAAGACGCAGGGAATGAGCACCGTCCGCGCCACTACTTGAGACTAACGAATCATGGATCTCGCTTCGTGACGTGTTTTACAACATGCATGCCGGCCTTAGTGCTATTACTTCGATTTCGGCTGGTATCGTAGACTCGATCTGGAGATACTTATCTGCGGATGTGAACCACATGTGAGAGAAAGCCCCGTCCGGGCATGGAGATACGGGCCGTCTCTGGTATGACCTGTGAGAATTTCTGTCTTCGTGCAGTGCGTCCCCAGCAAGTCTGGATGATGTGCCATCCTGTGGCGTGCAATATGTGAGGTGTGGTGGTTGGGCACGGTCCCTTGGATGAGTAAAAGGCTGCACGTGATTCGATTGCATCACGACAGAAAGTGTTTGCCGACCCCGGTCCAGATCTCCCGTGAGCTTAGCAAGACACAACCACCACCAAAATGCTCTCAAGATCGTTCACATCGGTACGTGAAGCCCCTCTTATCCTATAAGCATTATTCTTCGCTAACGTGCGACTTCACAGACCCTGCTTCGGCAGGTTGCGCGCCCTGCCGCTCGGACTCCCATCCAACCGATCCGAGCTCCAGCTCTTCTCCAGCAAGCACGTCTGTTGTCTGACCAGACCCGCTCAGCCATCGACAAGGCCGTCGCCTCGGCTCCCGTCGTCCTCTTCATGAAGGGAACCCCCGAAACACCGCAGTGTGGCTTCTCACGCGCAGCGATCCAGATCCTTGGTATCCAGGGCGTGAACCCGGAAAAGTTCGCCGCCTTCAATGTCCTCGAGGATCCGGAGTTGCGCGAAGGCATCAAGGAGTACTCCGACTGGCCCACGATCCCCCAACTCTACGTCGAGAAAGACTTTGTCGGCGGATGCGACATCTTGGTATCGATGCACAAAAATGGGGAGTTGGCTAAGATGTTCGAAGAGAAGAAGCTCGTTGTCGAGGGCGAGTCACCGAAGGCCGAGTAACGCAACAATACTCATGCAGACCATTTTAGTATGGGAAGAATAGAGGTGTACAACAATGTACAATACACAGCTACAGAGGAGACCCAGGTTTATTGTCCAGCCTCGCATCAGTGACCATGCCTCATGCCGGATACGCCGCGCCATCTCCCCGCATATCGCTTCCAGCCGACCAAACCGGCGAACCATCCACCGGATCCTGCGAATACCGGATGATCTGTCCTCGCCCAAACATGCTTCTTTGCAGACCAGTGAGAACCTTGACCTTGTGGCCCAGTTTACGCAGCTCATCTATTGTTTTCTCCGGCACGCCGTCTTCGACGTTGACCGTCCAATCAACGATGCCTTTCGCGCTGGCCTTTCCGGCACTAATGCAAACTCGCGGCGCATCTAGAGCCTGTTGGGGATTGAGGCCCGCGACTGCTTGACCGAGGAGTACCTGCACGTGCCCTTGAGGTTGCATGAAGCCGCCCATGACGCCGAATGCCGAATGAAGGGAGCCGTCCTTCATATTGGTGACCATGCCCGGAATAATTGTGTGATACGGTCGTTTACGAGGCTCCAACTTGTTCGGATGCTCCTTGTCAAGACTGTTTGTTGTCAGTCATACGTGTAGACAAGATGTGTCTTCAGTAGTACTCACGAGAAGTTGCTTCCCCTGTTTTGCAAGGTGAACCCGCATCCCTTGGGAATGATGCCCGTTCCAAAACCTTCGTAGTTCGAGTTGATGAAAGACGCGGCGTTCCCCATGGAATCTGTGACCGTGAAGTAGACCGTGTCACTGCTTCGAAGAGCAGGTGAAGTGAAGTTCGGTTTGCCGGGCTCGAGATCCCCCATGACTGTGGACGCATCGAAGAGCTTGGCTCTCTCACCAAGATATTCGGACGCGATGAGCCCTTGGCTGGGCACTTTCGCCACGTTTGGATCCGCTACATACCACTGTGCGTCAGTAAAGCCCAATCGAAGAGCTTCAATGATGGCGTGTAGATAAGGGGCAGTATTGAAGTCATCTGGGCCAAACGTCGGTATTTTGCCTTGCTTCTCCAGTTCTTGAATGATGCCCAAAGCCATCAAGGCTACGATTCCCTGGCCGTTCGGAGGATGTTCCCAGAGCTCTACGCCATTTTCCCCGAGGCCGAGACCGTTGAACTTGAGTGAGATGGGCTCGACCGGCTCACTGCCAACATCGAGATGATGCTTGAGGTCTTCAAGTTCAAGGTGGCCACCAAGATCCTGAATCACTTTCACGATCTCTTCGGCGATCCTGCCTGTGTAGAACCCTTCTTTGCCTTGCTCAGCGAGCGAACGGAAGGTCTTCGCGAGCGTTGGGTTCTTCATAATCTCTCCAGGCGCGGGAGCTCGCACACCTTCTTCCGCCTTGGGATCTGCTTTGAGCATCTCGGCAAAGTTCGGAGAGGCGCGCCTCAGAAGTTGCTCAGATTTATTCCACTAGCATGAGATCAGCTGCAAGATACGAACCCGCATGTATTTGACAGACATACGCTGACGGCTGCAACTTCAGACACAGGGAAGCCTTGTTCTCCCATCTTGATAGCTGGGGCAAGAATCTCCGACATGCTGACTTTGCCGCTACCAAATCGGGCCACTGTGTCGATCCAACCAGCTGGCGCTCCAGGCACAGTCGCAGCATGGACACTTGAATGTGGAATATCACCACGAGTGTTATCGTCGAGGCCGAGGTCCTTACGAATGACCTCCAAGGTGTATTTGGCCCCTGAGCGGCCTGAGCCATTCATGGCCTTGACTGACTTTGTTGCAGCATCCCAGTACAGGATGAACATATCACCACCAATACCGGTAGAGCACGGCTCTGCCATGTTGAGACCAGCAGCTGGATCGTCTCAGCTTCGGAACGTGAATTTTACGGAACGTACTACTTACCAACCGCAACTGCAGCATCCTGGAACAACCATCAATTAGCATGTTCATAATACTCCCCAGTACGTGGCGAATAACAAATCTTACCGCAGCATTTCCACCGGCTCGAAGAACCTCAAGACCGCATTTGGCCGCCAATGGCTGGGTACATGCCACAATCCCCTCTGTGCTGTGAACAACGCTTCGACGTGAGGGGAACTTGAAATGATCGGCCGAGGCCGGAGGGTAGAGTGATGACGTTGTCTGCGGCATGTTTGCGGTTGACAAACGCAGGATTGGGTTGAGAAAATGTTACTTCAAGTCTGAGATCCAATGCCGTAATCTTATTCTTATAGTCAGTGCCTCTTTGAACCTCATAACCGAGGAAGTCCGATGATGTTTTGCCTCAACGACATGTGGGACGAATCCCGTGTTATCGCCGATGCGCGGAGGGGCAACGCAACATGGAGCCAGCGCCCTCTGTTGCCATCACGTAAGTTGAACTGGATGCGTGAACGGGACAAGAGTACGGGTGTGAAGTTGCGTCCTTCGCCGATGGAAATGAGCATTGTTATCATTATGTTATCGTCACTAAGGTACTTTTAAAGCTCTGTCATGTTTCCTGAATAGGTACCTACCTTAGAGGGCGTCATCCGTCAGCACTTAGGTGGGTTTCAACCTAGGCTGCGCAAGAGAAGCTCAGCCAAAACCTTACCCTAAACAACGTACACTCGAGTGAGTATTCACTCGAATTGGACGCTGTGGACAATATCTGTGAGAGTCTTATGAGATAAAAGCGCTATACAGTAGGACTTCCAACACGCGTATCCGTTATTGTACTTCCGCTATGGGTTCAACAAGCGTGTCGGTACCATAAGGTAGTTTGAACCTCTACATGTCCGTGTCGCCCACGTCGACGCAGGTGATTGACTACCTTATGCACGATTTACCCGGCCCTCTCAACCGAGGGAAAACGTAGAAATATCCGAATAGAGGCCTCCCCAAAGGACAATCAATCAGTATTGAAAACTCACGTTATCTTCTTCAGGAGGAACACACAGAACTGCAGCACAAACGGCTCTGGTAGATGCATCATCGAATTGGATGCAATACAACGGGGTTGCGGGGTAGCGGGGGAGCCCGCCCCGGCTTTGGCTTTCGGAGCCCATGGATGGAGGGATCCACTCCTGGTTCTCTCCGCTCCTACCCCGTCCGTCACCCCTCATCTCGGTGAAGGTCACCTGAGCGTCCGAAATCAGCTTGCGGGAGGTTACAGAGCAACCGTCAGCACGACTCCAGAGCCACGCCACATGCCGGATGAGCTGTATCGGGCCTTATCGACTGGCTGAATGTTCCCAGAGGCTGTCACGACATCACAAGCACGACCAGTTTCAGCGGGACTGACGAGCAACGAGCGACGTGTGCTTCGTACTTAACGCACTGCATCCACGCGGCCCTTCCCATCCTGTGACAACCAGGACTCAGCTTGTATGTCATCACAAGACAGCATTTCGCCTCCAGCCACGAGGCAGAACGAAGCCCATCACGCAGCTGAGAACCCAGAACATACTGGTTCTGCTGCACAGGGGCGGAAGAAGCGGGTTCGGAATTGGACTGCCGATGATCGAGCTGCGCATAGAGTCTTCGAGCGTTCAAGAAGAGAGGCATTCAAAGGCCGTCTGACAGTGAGCCACCAATCTCAATTTCTGCATATTCAGCACCAAGGTGCAGTGTACTACGAAATACATGTCGTTCTGACCGACCTATCCTGCAGACCCTGGCCAATCTGATCCCTGCACTCCAATCGACCGACACAAATCGACTTTCCAAACATGTTGTACTAGACGAAAGTATTGCGCTTCACAAGGTTGAACAGCAGAAGCTCAAAGCTCTGCTACAGCAGGTTGATCATTTGTTGGAAGAGAGAGAGGAATTGCTCACTGAGGTCAACCGATGGCGTGTAGGGGCAGGCCTAGGCATGAGGGAGGGCAGAACCCTTGAACCCCTACCGGAACCGAACACGTCCCCTGCAGATCACACTGTCGTCGAGCAAGGACCAACCGACACTGATGACATGACGGCTTCCATGCAGTCTGCACCAATTCAGCCTGACCAAGACAACGATCCATTGGCGTCTTTTGAGCCAATACCACCTCAAATGCCACCATTGAATCCACAAGGTGTGGTCGCACACACCGGAGTCACCCCACCCAATTGGGATGTCATGGGTATGGAGATGAATCCACATGGCATGGAAAGTACTATCGGGTTTAACGATATGTATTCTTCAAATATGGTCAACTATCCTACTGTTGTCAAGCCACCAGGCGATATGGATTCAGCACCATACATCCCAAATGGGCCGTCCTTCCCTCAACAACCGATGAACCTCATCAACCCTCAATATGCTGGGGATCCTCGAATTTATGGTCAATGAGTCTGGGGATCCTGATTGTATCCATGTGCTGCGGCGCAGCATTGCTCTTGAAGTGGGAACCGGAACTGTCTTCGTTTGTGCACGCTATTCAAACCCTCAAACCTTCTGGAGGGCCTTCTCGATCTTCTCCTTACTGCGGTTCTCACCGCCAGTGAAGAGCTCGAGAGCGATCTTTAGCCGGTTCTTGGCAATGGGATCGGCCTCAATAGCCTTGCGCAGCTCCTCACCGCCGTTGGCCAGGTAGTCGATATCAGTGCTGGCCAACTTACCATCCCAGTCGGCGGAAGCCAGAGGATCGATGCCGGCGAGCCTCTTTAGCCTCTCAGGAGTAGGAATGGGGTTCTTGTACACGTGCTGAGGCTTGGGAACACCCTCGCCCGGCTGCTTAGAGCCGTCGTATTTGAGCTCGGCGAGCTGGTTCAGGACGGTGTGCGAAATGGTAGCAGAGTGGCATCCGAGCTCACCAGCAGCCATGGCCTCCTTGGCGGAGATGAAGCTGGCGTTCTTGACCAGAGGCTGCTCGCGGCCGGTCTCCTTGTACAGGCGCTTGTAGGTCTCGATGATGTTGAAGACTCGGGCGCTGTTGGGATGCTGAGTGGCGGGATCTTCGACATCAGGCCAAAGGCTGAGATCGTCATGGGCTTGGGTCTCTGTCGACAATGAGCTCATGATCTTTAAACCCTATAACTGGAACAAGCACTTACCGTTGTAGTAAGGGCTGATATACAGCATGCCGGCCTGGCTGCAGGCAATGGCCTGGGGCAGTCCGAAGAGAGCAGTTCCGAGGGTAGGAATACCCTCAGCGGAAAGCTGCTTAGCTGCGTTAAGCGCTGGGCCGGTGGAAGGAATCTTGATGCAGTAACGGTCCCTGCCGATGCCAGCGCGGGCGAACTCCTGGTCGTAAAGGCGGGCGTGGTCGAGAGTGAACTGAGTGTCATATGCCTTAGAGGGGAGTGTCTGGAGGAGGACGCGCCCGCGGATCATGTCAATGTTTTTCTTGCACATGAGGACAGCCTGTATTATCAATATTCTTTAGCGTTTCTGTTCCGCTTCAATGACGTTCAGGATCACTCTCTTACCATGCGCGTGTAGATGGCGAGCCAGCCAGCATCCTTGAGCTCTTTGCATGTCTGAGCAAGAAGATCGGCGTTGGAAGCATCACCGAGCTGAATGTCGACCCAAAGCTGGTTGCTGGTCTGGTCATGGGGGCGGATGGGCATGTTCTTGATGTACTCAGGGTCCATCCAGTCAACATCAACGTTGACTGTGAGCTCAGGTCAGCAATCTCACCGTCTGGCTAAGAAGTGACTTGACTCACGCTGCTCCTCGAGCTTCTCGAGCCATGTCTGAGTACCGACGCTGCCCATGTTTGCAGATTGTCTGAAGTGTAGGTTTGCAGGGGAAGGATGATGGTCTCTGAATCTTACGGTCTTGAGTCAACTACTGATCCAGCAGCGAACTGCACTACCTTATATAGCTCTATGGATCGCGTCTGGGCTCGGAGACACGACTCTGGATCTTGACCACAAAAGGTAAGCTCCAGGAGAGCCTACCATTACCCCTTCGAATGATTCTAGGATAGAGGGGCCAATGAACGACCATGTGAGCCTTGGGCCCCTCGAAGACTACCACTTTCATGATACCACGCACCGCTTTCGCCCGCCTCATTTGGCCATTGAGCATACTTTCTTTAGGAGACCCCGCCGACACACGCAGGACTTCGATGGATGATGTTCGCGACGCCACACGCAGGACAAGCCGTTGCGGCGACTTATACACGCAGGGCGGGATGTGGACCGACATCGTGGTGGAGACCAGGTGTGTGGGGAAGGGTGCAACTCTGGCTGAAGCAATATGGTACAGCAACATTGGCTATGAGGTTGAGGAGAAGGATGAGACTGTATGACGGTGAGAATTCATTGCGCTGTTATGATCCTGAGTATGCCGTCAAATCGCCGTGATCTTTGGAGAGACGACTGGTCTTCTGATTGATCACATCACACAGTGGAGCCTGATGGCGGCGCGCCTCCGGGGTCTGTGGAACCCACGGGCTACGGGGCCCCGGACGGGACCGATGGGAACATGCAGGGACGGCCAGTGCTGACGCACGAGAGCCTCAACCCTGCGCAGGCATGAAAATAGCTTTAAAGACCTGTGCAGGAAACGTGGAGTGGCCTGTGTCTTGGCGGCCGGTCTTATGACCTTACGTGGGCCCTAGCCTCGGCATCTGCGCTTTAGATTTAGGGTTACGCTTCGTGGTCACTCACGATATGTTCAATGTTGTAAGACATGTTCCTTGTTACTGAGTCTCCTGATGTTGCAGTACTAGACAGGTCTCGTGAGAATGTTCTAAAATGGCATACTCCAGAAGGGAGGCCTGATGCATTATGGCAATGAAAGTCACCAATTTCCACTGAAAAGCTTGCCTAGCATACCTATATGCTGTCTCTCTTGAGGTCGGATATGGGAAAGGCACACAACACGTAGTAGAGCCTGGTGAGCTGAAAGCTTCACCGTCAGTATGGAGAAACAGCCCCCGGTTCAGAGACTGTTGCGACCCGACATGACGGAAATGGCTGCACTAACTAAGGGAGCAGCCGCTGACGATTTCAGGGTCGATCTGTAGGTCATTAAACAGCTAGCGCAATAGAATAACCGGACGATCACTGGCTGCACTTCATCTGCTGAGCCAGAGCCAACTCATGTTGGTGGTCACTTGGTTCAACGGCACACATGGCAGGCGAATGAATCAGAAGCCCAGGTAGACCGGCTTGGAGGCCAAGCTGAATAGACGCGGACCAGAAAGACTTATGATCACTAGTCCCGAATGTTGAAAGACGTGATAACTTGTGTGGCGTGGCCAGTGAGAAACCCGAGGCGAGTAATGCGTCCTTCGTGGCATCAGGCTGGGAACCTCAAATGGAGAATAGGTGACGAGAGAGTCATTCGGAAACTGGTTCGGGAAGACCATCCTCAGATTGTGATGGTATACGTGTTGCGCAACCTGGTATCAGAAAGCTATATGCCACCGAGATGGGAGTTTCATCCGTCCAAGCGCTTCGATTCATTCACAGCTCGATATGCAACGGAGACGTGTCACGAGGTGGAAGGAATACATCGCTGGAAATCATGCTTACACAATCATTCACTCGCAACTCTTCATCGATTGCGAACGTAGTCGCGAGGCCACGTCTCCGCATCCCTCTGGCTGGCTCTGCCCCAGCCGTGCACGCATCAGATATATTGGGGTCCGAAGCCTTCTCGCGTCGGATCAGCCATCCAACGGGTGAATGTCAAGTGGGTAGGTGATTTGCATCCTCTTATGAGGAAGAAGCCAGTGACATGACTTGACTATCCAGCTTAAGAATTGAAGGAGAATCTCTGTGGGTTTGGGCTCGCACCTTCTGCCACGAAGCTCTCCCCTTCACTAAAGGGTTTCTACTTGATTAGCTGCTCCAAAGCCTCATTCTTCGGTCCAAAGTATGATCGTAGCATAACGATGTATAGCCTCGGTTATATGCGACAGGTTCAGTCATGCCGCGCCTCCTGGCTTGCGCAAGATGACCCCTTGAGATTGAGAACAGAAAAGTCGCTACCCCAGGGCGGCAAAACTGCACGCTGAACAGCAATTTGATCTTCGATGGTTGCATAAGATGAGTAATTCGCGTGACGATGACTGCCATGCGCCATCCATAGGATAGGGTTGCGGCGCCCAGACGAGGCGATTGCACCACTTCCTGCATCGCTGTCGCAATCTTCGAATCATCAATCACGTTGCGTGATTGGACACTTGGGCCAAAACCCGCGGCTGATAACGCCCCAGAACCATTTCTGATATCATTCAACGGGCAGCGTGGGGGTTCGGGAGTACTCCAGCTTCATTTCTTTGTCTATTCGCACTGCGCAGCGTGCATAAAAGGACCTTCGAGATGGCGACATTGGTGAGCTAAGAACATCATCGCCACCGTTACTTCGCAAGGCAAAGATTACAGAATAGATGTTTTATATGGCGTAATGCGGGGATTGAGTTATATCCGGAAAAGAGTGCATGCTCCTTTCTTGTAGACATCCCGTATTTGTTGTATAAAAGCCATTGGCTCGTCGCATTTGGACTCAGGGACATCACAGAAACGCGTACACACCACAAATATCATTCCCCAATAACTTTGTTAGCATCATTTCCAACATGGCACCATCTGCAACCGAAGAACCAGTACAATCTCAGGCACCCGTCCAGGCCAAAGAGCTTCAGACCGATGTAGTAGCACAGCCAATTGCCTCTCAGGGCGGCGAGGAAACGGCTGTTAAAGCTCCAGCCTTGGCTGCTCATCAATCTCAAGAGGCAGACCTGACAACGAAGGAAGGCTCCGAAGACGTCTTGACAGGCCACCGCGAACCGTTGCAGCTAAGTGGCGCTCTCGACCAATTCAAGTACTTCGAATCAACCCCTACAATCGGGCGTGAATATGAGGACATAAACCTGGCGGAGATCCTGCGAGCTCCCAACTCTGATGACCTGATTCGAGATCTCGCTATTACCAGTATGAATGCCCTAGTCAGATTCGAGGAAGTAGCAGATACTAACCAGCTGTTTGGCAGTCTCTCAACGCGGTGTCGTTTTCTTCCGCAAGCAAGATGACGTGACAGATGACCTCCAGAAAGAACTAGTACAGAGGCTTGGAGAGCTTTCTGGGAAGCCTGCGACCTCGCGCCTTCATATCCACCCCGTCATCAATGCTGGGCGTGGAGAGACGAAGGATGATGAGATCAGCGTCATTTCATCGCGCCAGGCCAAGAAGATTTATGCTGATCGTTTCATTCGTCCCAAGAAGCAGAGTCAGAGGGAGCAATGGCACTCGGATATCACATTCGAGCCCATTCCTAGCGACTACGCTTTATTGCGCTTGACGGAGCTTCCAAAGACTGGAGGAGGTAAGACGAGCTCACGCTTGTATCGGGCGAACTGTAGATGGCTGATAATATGGCAGATACACTTTGGGCATCCGGATATGAGGTGTATGATCGCATCTCTACTACACTCCGAAGCTTCTTAGATACCCTTACGGCTACATACGCACAGCCTGGGTTCAATGAGGCAGCCGACCGCAATGGGTTCAAGGTCTACAGTGGAGAGCGTGGAGCTCCCGAGAACGTTGGCGAGCTTCTTGAGGCGATCCATCCCGTCATTCGCACCAATCCTGTTACAGGTTGGAAGAGCGTCTTCGCTGTCGGTCACCATGTGCAGAAGATCAACGGACTTAGCGAGGAGGAGTCCAAGCACTTCCTCTCATGGTTCGTACAGCTTATCGTTGAGAATCATGATCTCCAGGTTCGTCACAAGTGGCGCAATGTCAATGATTTGGCCATCTGGGACAATCGATCGGTATACCACGCAGCGACGCCCGACTACATCCTGGAGCCAGAGCTCGGAGAACGGCGGGGATCTAGGGCGGTCAGCTTGGGTGAGCGGCCGTATCACGACCCAGAGAGCAAGAGCCGGCGAGAGGCGTTGGCCATCGGACGATAGAATGGCGAGGATTGCCTAGTGAGGGGAGTTCCATAAGTATTAGATGGTTGTGGTACTCCGTACTCAGTACTCGCTCGGGCAAATATGTCTGAAATGGACCAAGCTGTATTGTTTCTGAATTAGCAGGAGAAATAATTACATGCCCTCCAAAGTCTTGTAGACAATTGATGACGCGTAGCGTAGGTGGAGCCGAGGCTCGCCCGATGAGGTGCACTGTCCGCTATATGTCGACATCGCTGGAACGAGATCAACATCGGAATGCTCGGTCACGGTGGACCGAGGTGGCACCTCTTGTCTGGAATTTGATGCTGGAGCTCGCTGAAGCTTCATTGTAGCTTCGCTGAAGCTCGCGCAGTGCTTCCAAAGGGAGATTAGCAATGTCAAGTAGCTAGTCTATAGTCGGTAAGAGCGAGCGATAGTGGGGCAAGTCGCAGGTGCGGGGTCGCGTCAGATACGCGAACTTTGTATCAATCGGGGCTTAGAATGTAGGAAGCCAGCATTGGTGACCGTCACTGCTGTCGGTACAGACGCCTGCAGCTACACGGAGCGAGCTTCTGCAGTTTCTCCCTGCCCCAACACTGGCTCTGTATCGTTGGTCAGGCACCGTCGGTCATCAGTTGCGCAGAATTCTCCGAGAAGTATTCGATTTTTTTTTTTAGTTGGACGAACACGCCACCTCACGGCTCCATCTCGCCATCCCGTGATCGGCTTGCAGGCCATCCAGAGTAACTCGTCACCTGGCAGCAGGAGCATATCTCGCCATCACAGTCCCAGCTGGCATCGCAGACGTCACAGCGATCCATCAAGGGCCACCACGTCTGTGCTACCTCGCCACCCCGTGCCTCCACCTGTCGTCCTGACTGACTGAGGGCAGCTCCAACTCTCCCAACGCCGTGCCAATCACGGCGCTCGCTTTGCAAACACTCGCGTAATTGCATCCGTGCCCGCGTCCCGCCATCTGCACCATGGTCTTCCGTGTAGTGGCCCAGACCCAGTGCGCTAGTCCTCGCCGAGCGCGAATCTGGGGTTCGCCGTTACTGTTGCCAGCAGTGTCTGGGCTGTTGCTCGGCCCTGCGCGGGGTCCTTCTTATCGCTGCATCCATTTATTCCATGCCCCTCCTTCCCAACGACCCTCGACTGCTTTAACTTTCCCATCTTCCTCCTCCTCCTCGTCTTCTTCCCTTTCGCTCAATCAACCTTCCTTTTCTTCTCCGCTTTCCTATCCCTCACTCACCAAACGCACTTTTGCCACGGAAGCAGACGCAGAGTCGCAATCACAATCCAAGATGGCTGAGAGCAAGTGCCCCGCGTCTCGCCTGATGAACGTCGGCGGTGGCGGTACTCGCAACCGTGACTGGTGGCCCGATCAGCTTCGTCTCAACATTCTTCGCCAGCACAACCCTGCCTCCGACCCTCTTGGCAAGGACTTCAACTACGCCGAAGCTTTCAAAAGCCTCGACTACAATGCCCTGAAGCAGGACATCGCGGCCATCATGACCGACTCACAGGAGTGGTGGCCTGCGGACTTCGGTCACTACGGTGGTCTCTTCATCCGCATGGCCTGGCACAGCGCTGGTACCTATCGTGTCACTGACGGTCGCGGTGGTGGTGGTCAGGTATGTCGTCTCCTGTCGATGCGGCTTCGATTGAGCTTTAGACTAATCAACTTGTGTCTTATAGGGCCAGCAACGCTTTGCTCCTCTCAACAGCTGGCCCGACAATGTCAGCTTGGACAAGGCTCGCCGCCTTCTTTGGCCCATCAAGCAGAAGTACGGCAACAAAATCTCCTGGGCTGATCTTCTGCTCCTGACTGGCAATGTCGCCCTCGAGTCCATGGGCTTCAAGACCTTCGGTTTCGCTGGTGGTCGAGCTGACACCTGGGAGGCTGATGAGTCTACCTACTGGGGTGGCGAGACCACTTGGCTCGGAAACGATGTCCGCTACGCTGACGGTAACCCCGGAAGCAGTGGCAGTGGTGTCGTCGATTCCGACGAGAAGCATGCGCACAAGGATATCCACAGCCGTAAGCTCGAGGAGCCGCTCGGTGCTGCCCACATGGGTCTTATTTACGTCAAGTAAGTGTATACAGCTCAATGGTACCCAACTTACCACCCACTTCGATAGACGAGCTAACATCTCTTTCTAGCCCCGAGGGCCCCGATGGCAACCCTGACCCGGTCGCCGCTGCCAAGGACATCCGAACCACATTCGGCCGCATGGCTATGAACGATGAAGAGACTGTCGCTCTGATTGCTGGAGGTCACACCTTCGGCAAGACCCACGGTGCCGCTCCCTCTGACAACGTCGGCCCCGAACCCGAGGGTGCTCCCATCGAGAATCAGGGCCTTGGTTGGGTCAACAGCCATGGGTCTGGTAAGGGTCCCGATACCATTACCAGTGGTCTTGAGGTTACCTGGACCAAGACTCCCACCAAGTGGAGCAACCAATTCTTCGAGTACCTTTTCGGCTTTGAGTGGGAGCTCACCAAGAGTCCCGCTGGTGCCAACCAATGGGTGGCAAAGAACGCTGAGCCGATTATTCCTCACGCCTTTGACTCCTCTAAGAAGCAGCTTCCCACCATGTTGACCACTGATCTGTCTCTCCGATTCGACCCCGAGTACGAGAAGATCTCTCGTCGTTTCCTTGAGAACCCTGACCAGTTCGCGGACGCCTTTGGCCGCGCTTGGTTCAAGCTCCTGCACCGTGACCTTGGCCCTAAGTCGCGTTACCTGGGCCCTGAGATTCCCCAGGAGGATCTCATTTGGCAGGATCCCCTCCCAGCCGTCAACCACCCTCTCGTGAACGAGAGTGACGTTTCTGCCCTCAAGCAGGCTGTACTACAGGCTGTGCCCGATGTTTCCAAGCTCGTTGCCACCGCCTGGGCTTCCGCTTCCACTTTCCGTGGCAGCGACAAGCGTGGTGGTGCCAACGGTGCTCGCATTCGCCTGACGCCTCAGAAGGATTGGAAGGCCAACAACCCGCAGCAGCTTGCGCAGGTTCTCGGCGCTTTGGAGAACGTTCAGAAGCAGTTCAACGCCCAGGGTAACGGCAAGCAGATTTCTATCGCCGATTTGATTGTCCTTGCTGGCTCTGCTGCAGTTGAGAAGGCTGCCCAGGATGCTGGCCACAATGTGTCCGTTCCTTTCACCCCGGGCCGCACAGATGCAACCCAAGAGCAGACCGATGTTGACTCCATCAACCACCTCGAGCCGTTCGCCGATGGTTTCCGCAACTACGGTCAGTCAACTTCTCGCGTCAAGGCCGAGCAATTCCTCGTCGACAAGGCCAACCTTCTCACTCTCACTGCTCCCGAGATGACCGTTCTTGTCGGTGGTCTCCGCGCCCTGAATGCCAACTACGATGGCTCATCCCACGGTGTTTTCACCAGCCGTCCTGGCACCCTTACCAACGACTTCTTCGTCAACCTGCTTGATATGAGCACTGCATGGAAGTCAGCTGGCTCCGACGATGTCTTCGAGGGCATTGATCGCAAGACTGGTGCCAAGAAGTGGACTGCCACTCGTGCTGACTTGGTTTTCGGATCACAGGCTGAGCTCCGTGCTTTGGCTGAGGTGTATGCTAGTGCTGATGGTGCTGAGAAGTTCGTCAACGACTTCGCTGCGGCCTGGACTAAGGTTATGAACCTCGACCGGTTTGATCTGTAGGACTTCAGGTCTCTAGTCATGATTATTAGTTAATACGAGCCTGCTAAAAGTATGTTTCAAATCTTTATGTGATGAATTGTCAGAACTACCCGCACCGCCGGTGGGCATCGCATTGCTTCTTACCAACAGGCTTTAATTACGTGTCCACACGTTCCCACGAACGACTCGAGTGAGCAGTGACAAAGGTCCATATAAGTATTACGCATGATAAAGATCTATAGGCGCCCATTCTCAAGTCTGTTTAGGATAGCAAGTAGTGGGGTGAGGATCGAGAGGGATAGTTTCTATTGAATCGAACAAATCTACATGCCACGATACGGCACTCAATTCCGAACATATGAGCTTCTTGCCTCGACACGAATAATGCCAACAGGATTGCGCCTGGCGACATCAATGAGCTTTCTTCATCCGAGTGCATAGTCAAGCCGCTCCCTGAAGATATTCTTGAACTCGGTCAGCCAGGTAGAATGCCAGCCAATGCGACCGCCCTTCCACTTATACTTGTGTTGAAGCAGCCACTTGCTACGCTTGGCCATTGACTCGGACACTTCGTTTGTCATCGTTGCGGGATCACGGAAGGAGCACACCATGTGCATTGCATCGACCATCTTGATCTGTGCAGGCTCGGAGAGTGCGTTCTTAGCCTTCCTCCGTTTGAGACCTTCGCGGCGTAGACACAGATACCACAGATTATCCTTGATCTCCTTTCCGAGCATGGCGTCTCTCAAACCCATGCCGTAGCCGGAGGTACAATACTCAGCGGTCTCCCAGCCGAGGACAGCGACGATGTGGCAGTCTTTGCCTGTGCCTTGGATGAAGACATCGTGGAAATCGATCATCGGATGGTGGAGATACGTGTTCTGTCGGAGATACTTCATTTCCTTCGCTGTGAAAACGATACCCTGCTGGCTATCGGCCAGGTGCAGGGTGATGGAGCTTCCATCGTTTGCGACTACTGCTTCGCCGCGACGATCTCCAGGCAGGTGGCGATTTAGAAGTGCTAGAACAGGCTTCGCATCACAAAGCACAGCCGGATCACGCTTGTGGTATTCCTTATCGCAGCTAATGTTCCACTTGCTGAAGTCAAAAGTCGGATGAAGAATTGGTCCTTTTGCGTACTTGCGATTTTGGGCTTGAGGGTCTTCAAAGACGGTGAAGTCGGATTCCGGGGGCGCGATGAAGCACAAGGTGCGCTTCATGTCGACTAGGTCTTTCACAACCTTTTGGTATTCGACACTCTTCATGTTGGACTTCCAGAGCTGAGAGAGGTTTCTGACCTCATTGACTGTCTCATACACGGTGATGTTGGCGTTGTACTTGCCGTCCACAAGCATCTGCTGGGTCTTGAGACGCTTGGGAACGAAGGTATCACCAACCTTCTGGCGGATTAGGTGCTCGGTCCGCTCTGAATGTGTAGCCTTGTCATCGAAGTTGAGTTCGATGATGAAGGTACGGCAGGGGTTGTCAATGAAGGTTGGGTAGAGGTTGGGGTTTGCGGGCAAACGGTAGATCCACAGCAGACGCCCAGTTGCATCATTGTGATAACAGTGATCAACTGATCCGGCTGAAATTACGAATAGATCATCGGTGTCATCGCCGCTGAATATGTGAGAGAGAATAGCTTCTGGGTTGTCAAGGGCGGATGCGGTGTGGTCGGTGTATTTTGATGGTGTCAAGTCGACATCAAGGAGCTCACACAATGCCTGGAGTCCGGGGAGCCCAGCACACTTGTTTCGGCTGTTCATTTTGAGAGGTATTCGAGAGTTTCGGAGAGCCTGTAAGGTAGGTAATAAATGCCTGCGACAGGATGTGCGGATGTACAAGTTTGTGAAGTTTGTGAGTTTGAGTCTGCACTGGGTAGCAAGACACATCTTGCCTTATATCAGGATTTGGTTCAGGATCATCTCACTATACCTGGAGTTTAATGAAGCGACCCTGTGCAGCCTCTGCCCTTGCAGCATACCGGTATCTCAAAGGTGGTTAGGGTCAGTGGCTGGGAGTCAAAGGCTCGTGAACACCTATGGCGGGATGCGCACCTTTGGGGTGGCTAAGTATAGCTCGGGAAGACCCAGGATTGTGAATTGTGGTTGGCTGTCTTTGAGTCAAGTGTTCTTTGTATATCTACATATGATTCAATGGTTCTCACAGTACACGTTGTGCCGAAGTCTCTTTGTCGCGTGAACCCAGTGGGCGAGGGGGCTGCCCCCTCCAAAACCAGTTGACCTCTTCTTGAAGAAAAATTCGGCATGTGCACTGGATGAGAAGAAGGCTGATGGTAACTTCAGCTTTACATCTCTAGGTTTCGAAGGAATCATAGATTCCCTGTATGGCTTCCCTGCGGATGATCTATCAAGCTCCGCAGGTTCCGCTGACATTGGCCGTGAGGCTTCTACTAAGAGCGCAAAGGTTGGTGCTGGACAATGCAAGGAAATTCCGTGAGACTGCGACAGTTTGAGCATGACAGCTTGATAACCAGAGCGACATACAGTAAATGAAGTCGATGAGGGTTTCACATCCAATGTGCGTAACGCAAGTACAGAATCCGCATTCCCTTAGCCAAGTGAGGTGGTGTCAACCATTGCGACATCGCTGTCGCCCCATCCTAATAAGCCCACGTCATCCCTCGCTAGCTCTCCAAACGAACTCAACCTCTCCATCACGAAATTATAGACAAACTCTAGCGATCATGGCGGCACGCATAGACCGCGAGGCGGCGGCTACTGAGCCTCTCTTGAGGGATAGCATAGCTCCTCAACCCTCGCGTTACCAGCAGAGTGTCAGCGCGACGACAAACGAGACTCAACCTGGCACCTTCAAGAAGAATCTGGGCGCGCTGGAAGCCTTCGGCATCATCATCAGCATCGTCATCGGCAGTGGTATATTCACATCACCAGGGTCCATCGATACAAACGTGCCCTCGCCCGGGTTCGCGTTGGTCGTCTGGCTCGTTGGTGGGATCCTGGCCTGGACTGGTGCTGTCACCTTCGCTGAGCTCGGCACCGCCATTCCTGGGGAAGGTAGGCATTCTGACGCGCATAAGCTGAGATTCCTCATGACTGACTTCTCGATAGGAGGAGTTCAGCCCTATTTGCAACTCATCTATGGAGACACCGTAGGCTTCTTGGCAGCCTGGACATGGGTTGTCGCCGTCATGCCAGCAACCCTTGCGATTCTCAGCATCGTCTTTGTTGAAAGTGCATACTCAGCCGCTGGTATTACAGGGGAAGCACATCGTATCGAACATAAGCTGCTTTCTGTGCTGATCCTGGTCATTATGAGCACTGCCAACTCGATTAGCACCAAGGCCAGCACCAGCCTGAACAATTTCTTCGTCCTGGTCAAGTTCTTGGCTATTCTCGGCATTGTCCTAGCTGGTCTTGCTGTATTAGTAACGCATCTCTTACATCCTCAGAGAGGGACAGGTGGAGTCGACTGGTATGAACGATCATGGTTTGGGTATCGAACGAGTCTCAATCCCGATGGCAGCAAGACACATTGGGAGCGACTGAGCCAATGGGAAATCTTTGGACATTATTCAGCAGCCCTTTACGCAGCATTGTGGGCTTATTCAGGCTGGGATAAGGTCGGTACAGACTTGTCATGAACGTGAGACTGGCATACTGACAGAATGTAGGCTGTTTACGTGTCAGAGGAGCTCTCTAAGCCTGAGCGACAGCTCCCGCTTGCGATCAACAGCGCACTATCGATTACGATCGTTTCTTTCCTTGTGGCCAATGCGGCGTTTTATGTCCTTCTGCCTTGGGAAGTCGTCGCCACAACCGACAGCGTGGCTGTGGTGAGTCACGCTTCCAGCATCTACGTGACACCCTTCCTTGCTGACCGAGATTTGCAGACCGCGATCACTCGTCTAATGGGTAGAGCATCAGGCATCATCGCTGCTATCCTGATTTGTGTCGTCGTCGCCGGCTCATTGCTCGGAAACTCATTCGTGGCCAGTCGTATGACCGTTGCTGCAGCAAGAAGATGTTGGCTGCCGTCCTTCTTCTCTGTCATCGGCCGCATCGGAAAACGGCCAAGCAGCGAGAACGTTGAGAATGAAACCAAGTCGGTCCCTGATGCACCCATCAATGCGGTGATTCTTTCTGCTCTACTTGCCGCACTTTACATTCTCCTCGGCAATTTCAGAGCGCTCCTCACTTTGAATGGGCTTGGGGAGTATTCTTTCTTCTTCCTTGCAGTCTTAGGAGCCATCATTATACGCTACCGCGAGCCAGAGCTGCGAAGACCGTACAAGGCCTTCATCGCCTTCCCTATCATCTTCATCGTGGTGAGTGGCTTCGTGGTGATTCGCGGCGCGATCTTCGCACCGGTTCAGGCCTTGATCATTGTTGCCATATGGGCCATTGGGTTGCTCTACTACTGGATCAAAGGAAAGTGGTTCGCTCCTCGGAGTGCTTGAAAGGTGAGGCGCAGGATTCGTCTTCTGCACGGGCGAATTGGCGCTGGTGCTGCGCAAAGCTCTTGTTTTTATTCGACATGCTGGTCCTAGATCATAGATATTGCGAGAGGCAAAGAAAGAGAAACTAGAACTTAGGATCCTAGATGCTCAAAGAAATGGCATGTTTTAGGAGGAGGTCTGTGAGGCGGGTCGGATGCAATACGATGCTCGATTAATAAGCCGGTGACTATTTGGTGAGAGATCATCAACCACCACCAGAAACCCTCCACTTTCCTACTTGTACCGGAATGCGAAAGCAACGCTTCTGGGCAATGCGTTAAGAACACTCTAGCTTTTTCCAGTCACGATGTTCATTACACTAAAGTCGCGCAAGTCGCGGGCAAAGGGGGAGATGGAGCAGGTAGCTTTGAAGGATGCTTCTACAGGCAACGCCATACCTCAGAACATGTCCACAAAACGCCGACCGGCCTGTGTAGCCTGCCACAATCGCAAAGTAGGTGAAGGCGAGATCTTCTATGACCCTCCACTAACGTATACCTCAGCTACGATGTACGGGTTCCGTCACATGCTGCGATCGTTGCAAAAGTCGTAGGATCACCTGTGTCGCAGTGAAGCGGCCATCGCCTACTATTACTTCAGAAGAACGATCCAAGGAGCAGTCTGTAGGAAGCTTGGGTGACGCAGATTCAACGCATCTCTTCGATCTGAATGATGTCGACCCGAGTTTGACAGAGCATTCAACCATGGCAGGTAAGCGGGAACACCCTCGCTTCCCTACATCCCTTGTTGACAAATCCCAGCTGGCGAACCTGGTTCTCTCCTAGAGTCGCATGTATTGCCTAGCAATTCAGCTTCGCTCGGAATCATGCAGCAGCTCATGGGCGGTGTTCACGCACAACACTTAACTCCGTCAGCTACTGTCCCATCCAGTACAGGTTCAGCGACCGGCTGCTCGTGTACGCAGAACGTCGTGCAGGTGCTGAGCAATATCGAAGAAGACCAGTTCAAACTCACCCAGCTTTCCCTTGACCAGGTTGTTCAGCTGCAGAAGTGGCTGATGTACCAGTGCTGTACTGCTTTGGAGTGCCCACAATGTCACGGAGAAAGATCTGTACACACTATCTTAGTCCTCATCTGCGAGCGGATTCTTCTTATGTACGAGTGTTCAGCTGCGAGAATAGCCAAGGCCGCACACATTCACTCAGCTGAAGGCACCCGTCGTGTGCCGCCAAAAGGCACCGATGACTACGCCAGCTATTATTCCCCAGAATCGAACGGGGTTCTCTTCTGTGGTATATCAGGAGTTCCAATGGAAACTGCACCCTGCCAAGGAGGGATCTGCTCTCCTGAACAAGGCAGCCAATATTCGATCGAGGAGCAGGTATGCATGGTACACGCGCTTATGAAACTGCACATGAAGTCCTTTCGCAGTCTGCTCGACTGGATCAGTGGAACGTGCGAAGAGTTTGGGAATGAGGCGAGGCGAGGACGGATCGAGGCCCTGGGTGCGAGGCTGTCAAAGGCGGCGGAGCACATTGACGCGTCTGCTGGGATGGTAATGAATCGTCCTGAGCTGGTTGGGATGCCTGATGGATAAGTATATGGGTACCCAAGACGCTTGGTTATATACATGGCAAGACCTGGGATTGTGACGAGGAAGCCGTCAGCATAACCTGATTGCCTGACCCTGACCATCTCCCAGGTCGGTGTAACAGGAACCATGGACAGCAATTGTGGAAAGTGGAGGAGGCATGGCAATTAATCTCAAGGTAAGAGTACCGTGTTTCGTTTCAAGAGCCAGACATAGATGCGCTTAAGCTACTTCGTGGCAACTCTGGCAGCGTGCTCCTCGTTAATGGTCGTGTAATCTGCTGGTCCATAAGGCTCAGTTATCTCGCTGAACCATCCCTTCTTCCGATGAATCGCCAACCCTAAGTCCGCCATCATCATATCCATGAACGGTACCGCCTCAAAGATGAAGTCCGGCGACTTGGCGCCCGAGTCCTTCGGATAACGCCACTTTCCAAACCGGTTATGCAGGACTGTCTGCCAGTGAACCTCGTCTAATGTCATGGGTTCTCCGCTAACCTTCTTGTCGGCATCCTGATCATGAGCTTGTGAGCCGGCGACAGCAGCAGCAACGGCCGAGCTAGGATCTCGGGCGAGCGTGCCATCAAAGAAGGCGCTGATCCAGAGACCCTGAATATGCGCACAGGTGCCGTTGCTGAAGTTCGTAGAGTATCCCGTAAACGCAATGTCCTTGCTGCGGAGGAACTCGGCGGTGCCGGGGACCATGAAATGGTAGAGCATCAGAGGAGTATGCGGTACAGTAGGGTCGGATAGAGCGTCAGATGGCGCCATCCTAAAGGCCTTGGTTTCTTTGAGAGGCTTGTATTTCGGGTTGAACTTCATTGGCGTCTTGAGTCTCGGGAAACGCTCTTGAATCTCTTTGTCCGCCCTTTCGAGCAGAGCAGTCTGAGAAGCGAGCCCGTCGTCAGGGAGGCGGCCCTCATCGCTGGAGTTTGGGACATAAGGTAGGCCAATCTTACGGTCAATTCCCTCCGGCAGAAACTTAAGAGGTGAGAACGTCTTCCAACCAGTGACGGCGACGAAAGCGTCTGACTCAAGAACCGTCCCCTCCACATCGTCAAGATGCACTTTACCTTTGCTGAGATGCGAGAGGTCCTTCTCGTGAATCTGAACGGTGCCATTACGTATAGGCTCATAGAAGTCGGTCTCGTAGTTGAAAATGCCAAATGCTGTACCAGTATGCATGGCCGACGAAGTGGGTTTGAGCTTCTGGAGCTCGGGGTGTTTATTGAACTCCATGATGTTTATCACATCACTAGCCAGCATATTCCAGAAGCCAGTGGTGATGGCTCGACCGATCGCCGTGCGGTGCCAGAAGGAGTTGATGCCGTGGTAGCCGCTATCTTGGCCCCATATGCAAGGAGAAAACCAGTGAAGCCAACGGATATCTTCCGAGACAATACATGTCAGATCTCGGATTTACAAAGACTCGGGTAATGAAAGTGACTGTAAATACTTACTGACGAGTTTCTCGATCCAGACTTTAAAGGGTGTAACGAAAGACGGCGACATCCAAACCGGACCGTGGCCGGTGGCTGAGCACAAGCAGCATTATCAGTTCAAAAGGCCTTCTGAGTAACTTGGCGTAGTGCCAATTGCATTGGAGATACCTACGTCGTATGATCCAGTCAACTTTGACGCCATGCGTAGCGTACGCATATACAGCGTCCCAGCCAGACTTCGTTCCTCCGAAGACAGTGACACGTTTGGCAGTGTTGACGGTATCTCTGTACTTCTGAAAGTCCTTGCTGTGGAAGAGTGGCCTGTCGTATTCCTCTTGGCCTTGTATATGGGGCATCGATGGCTCCGACAGCTGGCCCGTCGCAATGATCAGTCTCCTGGCGACAACTCTGGTAGGCGCCTGCGGTTGCTCGCTCTCGATGCTCTGTATCTCAAGCAGCCAGCCACCCTCGCCTCTGTGCTCCGCCGAGACAACCTTGGTACTCAGCCGTAGGTGCTCGACGACGCCGAACTCGCGTGCATAGGCCTCCAGGTACTCATGCATAACTTCCCCTGGAATGTACTGGCCCGGCTTGACGCCGAAGCGCTCAGTGGACATAGGAAAGTCTGGGTACTCATACGTTCCCAGCAGGTTGTTAGACCTGAGGCACGGGTACACGCGCTCATTCGACCACACTCCGCCTAACGACGCATTGACGTCAAAGACGGCTAAGGAATCGTCTGGGTGCGTAACATGGTATTGTTTCGCAGCGCCGAGGCCATAGTACCCTTGTGATTCATCAATTACACAAAGCTGCAACAGAAACGACAGAATCGTCGAGAGCTGTGACGTTCCCCGGTTTTGATGGGAGAGACTTACCGGCTCCGACGACGACGAGATCGAATTGCTCCATTTGTAGCGAAGATCTCCCACAGGCAAGAAGTGTGTTTGCTCAGCGCCTTGAAACACCAAATGCAGAGAGAAAGCGCGCAGAAGCAAGGAACCGTAAAAGAAAAGAAGAAGAAGAGAAGATGCTAAAAAGGTCAATCAACGTCAAAGATGACGGCCTTGCCAATGTAAGGACACCCAAGCCTCGGTAACCCCCCTGCTTACACCTTCACGATTGCGCAGTGAGATTTTGGTGTCAATTCAAAGTCGTAGTAAGCACGAAGCGCCTCCCCTTTCTCGAGGGGTTGCTGCATGTCTGTGCATATTTTCATGTCAAGCTTACTATTCACTGCGCCTGGAACAGAGGTTCGTGCAACGTGATTTGCCCAATTCCGACGCCTCGTCATCCAATTCTCCTGCAAACCTGCAATTGCATAAGGTTCCACAATAGACGATCAGCGAATAATAGAATAGAAAGCTAGGACCCTTCCTGGCCTGACCTTGAATGATCTACTGATGGATCCCTGTCGACATGGTCAGAACTGCAAGGCCCTGTTAGTCTTGTCGCATGTAGTCCGGGACCAAGATAAGCGCGTAGGTTTAGAATTGTGTAAAAACTGCGAAAGTGGCATCATAGCGGCATCTTTGATGTTTTATATCTGCGAGAGAACCTCTTAGTTAGTCCACTTCCTCCTACTTCCTGCTGCGATGATGCTAGATCGCGTTTGTGTGGGTGCTCTGTATCATGAAGCTGAATCTTCGGGTTTGGGGGTTACATTGGCACATGTAGAGAGATGGCCATTTTAGAAGACCACCTGATCAAGGCTGAAGCTCTTAGAAAGTCGAGACCGTGTCGGACTGGTTGAGAGTTGGAAGCGCTGCCTCAGGCGGGTGAGCTTAGCGTTCATTGTCAGCCCTTCAGGAGTCTGCTTCCCTGTCTCATCTCCTAATATGGCACCGATGCAGCCTGCAGGGGTCAAGCAGGTAACAGATGCGCATGCAAATTTTATTGCCCCCACGTTCTTACAGTATCACTTCGTAGGGTTGCGATAAACGAAGCTTAATTTTGGGTTGATTACTGCGTAGTCTCGAGTGCTATCATGAACTCGGAAAGGCATCTGGCCCCCTCTATGTCATACTGACAAGTGATACTATCCTCTCTGAGCCAGAATAATACGACTGGTGCAGGCGCCCAGATCAGGCCTTTGGCACCTAAGTGCGCGGCACACATGTCAGCTCTCTACTATCTCCTGCTCTGTAAGCCTGGAGTCTTGGACCAGTAGACCCTAGCGCTTTGCTGGATGCTCATAATGGCACACGCCAAAACTTACCGACATTGTCTAACAGCTGCGGCTGCATGCTGTAAAGAAATTCAGACGGCATTATTAGCGGGTGCGCCCATTCAGGCAATTGTCAAGCCGCCGACGATATTGCCTAATACAGTAATCCACACGGGAGTGTCAAGAGCAGTAGGGGCGGGCATTGCTGAAAAGGGAAACTTCAAGAATCGCCATTTGGGGTGTGCTTGGGATATTGGCACCGAGGGCATGGCAAACAAGAGGAAATCACTACGGTACGGTAGACCCTGAGTTGACAATTGATAATTCTGAGGCCGAACAAACCAGGAAGTCAGTGACGTGGCCAAGTAATGAGTTCACTATTTAAGCTGCATCAGCCCTTGCCAATGCTTCATCGGCAGCTGTCACTCAACCAATGCTATTCAATTTTCCCACAATACTTCTATAAATCATGGCTTTTGAAGAGAAACCCCAGACCTCCCCAGCTCTCATGGAAAGCGGTATTCATGCGACGAGTCCTAACCCTCAGATGGACAGCGAATCGCCCAAGTGCGCCCCGTCAGACTCGGAGTCCAAAGACGCGCCGCGGCAAGTCCAAGGGTTCATGGTATGTGGTCAATCTTCGGAACTTCGAATGTGACAAAAGCTAAAACAATCGGCTCAGTGGCTCCTTCTCGTCGTCTCCATTCTGTCTTCGATCTTCCTCTACGCCCTCGATAACACCATTGTCGCGGATATTACTCCAGTAAGGGAACTGGTGCTCAAACCCTCAGTGGCTATACTAATGAACATTCAAGGCCGCAGTTAACCGATTCGGCGATGCTGTCAAGCTGCCATGGCTTTCTGTCGGGTGAGTCCCAAAGAATCTGAAGAGTTGGGTGACAGAAAATTGACAACACACAGCTTTCTCCTGGGTGGCTCGGCTGTAGTATTGCCGTTCGGGAAAATCTTCGGTTTGTTCAACACTAAATGGCTTTTTAATGGCTCTGTCATTCTTTTCAATGTTGGTTCTGCCATATGCGGAGCAGCGCCAAATATGAATGCACTTATCGTCGGCCGCGTCCTAGCTGGCATCGGCGGCAACGGAATGTACCTTGGCGTGCAGACGCTGCTGTCAGTTAACACAACACCTAAGGAGCGCCCTGGATACCTCAGCTTCGTGTAAGTCCGATTTCCGAGTGTGTATGAGCAGTGCCGACTGACATCGCCAGGGGTGTGGTATGGGGATTGGGCACAGTCTTGGGACCTGTTGTCGGCGGCGCTTTCACTGAGTCAAAGGCAACTTGGAGGTGGGCTTTCTACATCAACCTCTGCATATCAGCGCTGTTTGCGCCTCTTTATTTGTGGTATCTTCCTTCATTCCGTCCACGGCCAAACGAGACCATGATGGCTCGTCTGCGTGAGTTTGACGCTGTCGGTGCAGTCATCTCTATTGGTGCCATCACCAGTTTGATCATGGCGATGAACTTTGGTGGCACGGTCTACGGCTGGAACAGTGGGCAAATCATCGCTCTGTTCGTTGTTTCTGGCGTATTATTTATTGTCCTTGCAATCCAACAGGGAATCCCCATCCTCACTGACCTCAGGAACCGAGTGTTCCCCGCACACTTTCTTCGGAATCACAATGCTGTCATACTATATGCCATCACCTCGGCCGTCAATGCTGCCAGCTTCATCCCGATCTACTACATCCCCCTCTACTTTCAGTTTACGCGCGGGGACGACGCTATCTTGGCCGCTGTTCGCCTGTTGCCGCTCATTTTCTGTCTGACATTGATGATCTTGGCCAGTGGACACCTGATCTCTCGGTTCAACTACTTCCAACCGTGGTACATAGGGGGAAGCGTTCTGGCGCTCATTGGAGGTGTTTTCTTTTGTGAGTAGACTACAATGCGAAGTCGTGATCGGTACTTACAAGACTTAGCTCGCGTGGACGAGAACTCCAGTACTGGACTCATATATGGCCTCATGGTTCCATTGGGTCTTGGGACAGGTGCTTTCACCCAGAGTGGCTATGCAGTCATTCAGGCAATGACTGATCCCAATGATCTGGCATATGCCATCAGCTTCATGATGCTTGGTAGGTTCATTCTCCCTACCTTTTTACAACTTTCATTCTAAGACACCAATCAGCTCAGCTTGGGGGTATTGCTTTCGGGTTGACCATCTCGGGAGCTGTGTTCATTAATACGGCAATAACCGGGCTTTCGAAGATCCTGCCCAATGCGACCCATGACGAACTTCAACTCGCCATATCGGGAACAAGCGGTGCTTATTTCCAACAGCTAAATGATGATTTGAGAGCTCAGGCGACCAGTGTCATCGTTCAGTCGATGAGCAAAGTGTACATCCTTGTGTACGTTGCCGCCGCTTTCTGCTTGGTTCTTTCCGCTTGCTTTACTGTAAGTGTACCTCTCAATCGCTTCAGACGGCTGAATCATTGACACTTCTTCTCAGCAACGTAAGATGTTTAAAGGAGCTGTCAATATTGTGGCGTGATGCTTGGGGCAGTCCATACATCTAGACTTGTAACTGCGTTGCTATGCTATGCCTTGCCGATCCTGCGAGGTCGTTCGAGTACTAGAAGGATTAAAACTGCATATCGGAAATGAGAGCCTTCATTTGTATTATAGATAGAGTTTCTTTGGTAGAATTTCTTTGGGGCAGCTCAGACTAAGTATGGATGCGTGTGACCAGAAGTGATAGTTATCCCTACAGCACGCACAGGACCCCAGTGTCCCCATGCTCTGCTGGCTTATATGGTGGATTTGCAATCAACATCCTATCTATGACGACGATGGCTCAGAACACCTATTTACTATAACCTAACTCCAACTTGGCATGAAGTGGAAATCAAGCAAATACAATTAGTTGACCGTCATAATTTGAGACTTTGAATGGCTACAGTTCGTGGCGTTGCAGGGTAAGATAAGGTACGTTCGGGTCTCGTGCATGCAACCCGAAGCTTGCCCAGTGTCCTCCCTCTGAGGCAGGTGGTTCAGGTGTCGGGCGATGACCGAACCTCGACACATCAACCGTCCACCCCAACGAGGGGGAAGAAAGCCTTGGAATCCCATCTTTCCTTCAACTTTATTTCCCATGACCGAGTGAAGTAGACGAGCTTCGAATACTCATCAGCCATGGCGAACCAAGGCCTTCGACAGTGCATGCACGACATCAGCCCGTACCTGATCCTCCTCCTCGTCGTTTCGACTCTCGGCTCTCTCCAGTTCGGTTTCCACCTCGTGCGTTGCAACCTGTTCTATCCTTCACGTGTATCATATGAAGTGTGCTGACCTCTGAGTACTATTACAGGCCGAGCTCAACGCCCCGCAAGATGTCATTACCTGTCGCAAGAAGTCCATCGCATCGCTGGCAGCTCTTCGCGCCCTCTTTGCTCGCGACTCTCCTGCCCAAGATCCGACCGGCTTCCTCCCCGACTGCATTCCTATGAACGAAGTTGCGTTCGCTACGGTCTCTTCCGCCTTCATGGTTGGCGGTCTTATCGGTGCTCTGGGTGGAGGACCCCTCTCGTCCCGACGAGGCCGTCACCCCGCCATGCAAGCGACAGCAGTCTTCTACATCTGCGGTGCTGCCATCGAGACCATCGCCGGCAGCGTCCCCCTACTCGTTCTCGGCCGCTTTATTGCAGGTGTCGGCGCGGGTGCCTCAACTGTGATTGTTCCTCTGTATATCAGCGAGATCTCCCCACCCAAAGAGAGAGGTTTGTTCGGGGCCATGACCCAGGTTTCTATCAATATCGGCATTCTTTCATCGCAGACACTCGGATACTTCCTGAGCTATGGAAACTCATGGCGTTGGATTCTTGCCATAGGATTCATCATCGCAGTCACTCAGGGTCTGGGCCTGTTCCTCGTTCCTGAGAGCCCAGCCTGGCTTGCTGCACATGGAGGCAGCTCCCAGGCCAGAGTCACGCTTCAGAGAATTCGAGGCAAGACCTTCGACATTACTGAGGAGACGCAGAATTGGGACCGTGTTGCGGATGAGGATGAGGGCGCCAGTGAAGAACAGCGACTGCTTGACTCATCGGAAACGGCGGCTGCAGGCACCAAGCATGCTGAACATCTCGGTTTCTTCGAGGTTGTGAAAGACCGGCAATACCGGCCTGCCATCATCGCTGTTGTGGGAGTGATGTTCGCCCAACAATTCTGTGGTATCAACTCGATCATCATGTACTCTGTATCGCTCCTCGCAAACCTCTTACCTGTCTCCTCTGCGTTGCTCACCATCCTCATCTCGCTCGTCAACCTCATCACCACCATTGCTTGCTCGCCACTGCCGGATCGGCTTGGTCGCAAGACTTGCCTCCTAATCTCTATCGTTGGTCAAGGCTCAAGTGCTCTCGCGCTTGCCTTCTCCATCGTTTTCGGTATCAAGATCCTCTCTGCCATCACGGTCTTGTTCTTTGTCGGCTTCTTTGCGGTGGGCCTGGGACCAGTTCCCTTCATTTTGGCATCAGAACTCGTCGGCCAAGAGGCAGTCGGTGCGACACAAAGTTGGTGTCTTGCTGCCAACTACGTCGCTACATTCTTGGTGGCACAATTCTTCCCCATAATCAACAAGGCGCTCAACAATGCACTTGGCGGGAATGGCTGGGTTTACTTTGTATTCGCGGCATTAGCGGGCTTGTGTGCCTTATTTGTGGCCTGGAACGTCCCAGAGACTAAGGGGAAGAAGAACGCTGATGAAGTCTGGGGCCGCAGTCGCCACGTCGAGTAGAGAGCATGATTAGACCTGGGGTACATGCGAACTCGTAGGCGCTCTTCGTAAGTACAATACACTGGATATCCATCAAAGACCGCTTCGAAACGCTCTCCTGCTTCTGATCGTCTGCTCCAGCTGGAGCACTCCTGCCTTGACTCCATCAATGATGTAGACACCCGCTGCCTTCTTCTCCCCATACACCTCAACGGCTGTTTCTCGAATGATCTCTTCCAGTCCAGCCATTCCACCGCAACCCATTGTCACGCACTTCACGGACCCTGCCGCAAGCAGCTTCTTCGTTGCGGCCTTCAGTTTAGCCTTGACCTCTTCCTTGGGAACGGTGTGGAAGTCTCCTGCATTCAGCCCTGTCGAGAAAGTACCGGCAAATTTGCTGTTCGCGTCACCCTTGCTTTGTCCGATAAAGTGATTCACTCCATGCGACAGATGCTCTTCCCAAAACTTCCCTGTGGTGACAATGCCCCATTTCTCGTCGCTGTCCGCGTCGCCGAGTATGGACAAAGAGGTGAGAATGGACGCCTCAAATATGCCGGTTACAGCCAGATCCTTGTTCTGGCCAAGCTTGGGAACCAGTGTGTGGACGCTGAAACATGCTACCAGCACGGCATCGTAATCACCACTCCCAAGATCTTTGGATAAGCCTTGATCAGAAAGAACTATCTCAGCGCTAGCCTTGATGTCTGCATCATCATTAATGCTTGCTGGAGAGGACGACGGTGCAGTATATGTTGATATCTGGATATACTAGGGACTGCGTTAGTGTATAGAAAACAAGGTCATGATTCCGCAGCCTTGGTTTGATAATCAAGTCTTACATCAGGCAAGATCAACTTCTTTGCGGCAGCTTCCATCCCATCTGTCATGGACGTAGATGAGTTGGGGTTGAGGAGCAGGATGCGGACAGGCCGCTCGGAACCTGCTGAGCGGGACATTTCGATAACAGGTTAGAAAGCAAAAGCTTGCATTCAATATTTGGTGAGTTGAAGGTTACCAAAACCAACAGTCTATATGAATATAACGCACTCCGAGTACGGCTTAGACGGCAATGAGGCATCAACGGTGCCGTCGCGGGGTACCACGTGACTGTACTGCGCGAGAAGGCCGCCTCTGACGACAGCGGGCAACGTAACCAACGAAACGACGGGAGGCTGGAACCCCACCATCCACCTCCACCACCGCCAGTGCAGCTGCGCAGCATCCCATCGTCACCCTCACCATCGCGCAGTTTTGCCCTCGAGATTGTCTCGTTCCTTTTTCTCTGGCCATTCCCAACGCACTTAGTTGCGCCAATCGTCACCATGGCCAACACACCCCCCATTGGTAGGCACTCATCCATCCGCTGCGCGACCTCCGCATGAGCTCCGTCCACCCCCCGGAACGCCGCGCCGCATTGCTGACTCGACTCCTCTTCTGTATAGTGCTCGACGGAGGTACCGGCTTCCTCAAGGTCGGATACGCAGCGCAGAACTTCCCCGAGCACCAGTTCCCTTCCATCGTCGGCCGCCCGATCCTCCGATCCGAGGAGAAGACAGACAATGACATCGTCATCAAGGATATCATGTGTGGTGACGAGGCCGCCGCCGCCCGTACCATGCTTCAGATTAGCTACCCCATGGAGAACGGAATTGTGAAGAAGTGGGACGATATGCAGCACCTCTGGGATTATACTTTCTTCGAGAAACTCAAGGTGGACACGCAGGGCCAGAAGATCCTGCTGACAGAACCTCCGATGAACCCCCTCAAGAACAGAGAGCATATGTGCGAGGTGATGTTCGACCGCTACGGCTTTGGCGGTGTGTACGTTGCTATTCAGGCAGTTCTGGCGCTGTATGCTCAAGGTTCGTTACTTATATCGACGTTTGAGAGCTCTTCAAGCCGAGCGTTGTGCTAATCTGAACACCACTGCACTGTAGGTCTGAGCTCTGGTGTTGTTGTCGACTCTGGTGACGGTGTCACCCATATCGTCCCCGTTTACGAATCCGTCGTTCTCAACCACCTGACCAAGCGTCTTGATGTTGCCGGCCGCGATGTCACGCGCAATCTGATCAAGCTCCTCCTGCGCCGTGGCTATGCCCTCAACCGAACAGCTGATTTCGAGACTGTGCGCCAGATCAAGGAGAAGCTATGCTACGTTTCGTACGATCTCGAACTTGACAAGCACCTGAGTGAAGATACCACAGTTCTTGTCGAGGACTACACTCTTCCTGACGGCCGGGTTATCCGCGTGGGCAGCGAGCGATTCGAGGCACCCGAGTGCCTGTTCCAGCCTCACCTGGTGGACAGCGAATCCCCAGGTCTTGGCGAGTTTCTCTTCAACACCATTCAGTCCGCCGATGTGGATATTCGATCGTCGCTGTTCAAGGCGATTGTGCTTTCTGGTGGCAGCAGCATGTACCCTGGCTTGCCATCCCGACTGGAGAAGGAACTGAAGCAGCTGTGGTTGACGCGTGCGCTGCAGGGCAACCCAGAGCGGCTAAGCAAGTTCAAGGTGCGGATAGAGGACCCACCGAGGAGGAGACACATGGTTTTCCTGGGCGGTGCGGTGTTGGCCAATATCATGGCGGACAAGGAGAGCATGTGGGTGACCAAGGCAGAATGGGACGAGCAGGGACCACGGGTGTTGGAGAAGCTGGGGCCGCGGTAGAGCTCTGTATGTGGCTACACGAGGGGGTGCGTGATTTCGAGGTTTGGAGCATTATTATGATAGCGCCGTACAGACGAAGAAAAGTTCAGCAGCTCGACAGATGATCTTTTGGTAATAGTGTATCTGTATCGAAGGCTCGCGATCTTGTCCAAGAAAAGGGACTGGAATGTTACCGCTAAACGCTCGATGAAGTCGACGATGATGGTACTTGTTGGGAAGGTTGCTTGATGGTATCGTGTAATATCTCCAACTGCTTCCTGAGCGCCCTCCTTTCCTTCGCATGTACTGTTCGAAAATGTTGGCATCCAGTAAAGCATATATGCTTAGTCATTCTCAGCGACGACCCCCAAAACAAGGTTCCCCCGACTCCAAGCTTCATCTACCAGGACGTGGCACAACCTCGCCCGCGACTTCTGGTCCTTCCATATCTGTCGTGACCGGCTTCGCAACTCGTCCTTCATAGCAGTCTTGCTAGTCATCCTCAAAAGCAGATCTGCACACATCGTACACTACGCAGCAAACACCCGGCGCCATCGTCCAGCATCTGGGTGGCCAAGCACACCAGGCGACTCCGCACCATAAGGATCCAGGAACAGAGCCGGACCACTCTGCATCCCCACACAACAGTGTTTTGTTGATCCAACAAGGGGAGAAGCAAGTGTGCAGACGATCGTCTTTCTCTCCGCACAGCTTAGCCCGACGGCCAAACCCCGCGCATCCACTGCTCATTCACATAGGGTGCCTTGCCAGCTGTCAGCTCATGCGGTGTTCCGACAGGAACGCGCGCACATCGTATATCGCATATTGCCCCCAGCCAGCGGTTGCGAAGTCTGGGTGCCGATCCTCGAAGCAACTCGCCGGGACAGGCAAACGCGGTTCGGCGCGCGCCTGCTGAGGTGGCTGACATTAGCCGCGGGCAGAAAGCATTGCCCGACAGAGAGCAGTCAATATTCACGGGGCTTCTTGACAAACGACGTGGCTTGGTAGGATCACAGAGACGAACTATCCGCTCGGGTGCGCGCATGCCTGCACGAGAGGCAGGCCAGGCCGCATACAGGCAGCATTCAGCGGTGGTGGTGCTCGTGACCTTGAGTGTGTGTGTGTGTGTGTGGTGTATTGCTTGACTGTTCGTTGCCTCTCCGCTCATCCAGGCTATACTCATTTGACCACCCCGCTTCTCACCACAATACGCCAAAGAGAGGAGACAAAAACGTGGATCCGGAAGAAAGTGAAGAAGCGACTTGCTGGGCATGAGCCTAACGAACCCCCCGTCAGCGGCTTCAGGCCCGGGAAGCGGTGGTAGGGGTCAGGCGCTGAAGCGGAATGCACAGGCAGCGCAGGACGGTACGTGCATGTGCGTTTTCTACTCTTCTCCCTTTCTCCCCATGCTCTTCAACGGCCCCATCATATAGTCCTCATCCTTTCCCTTTCTCTCATCTACTATGGTTACTTCTGCGGGATCCCTATCCACAGCAAACGAAGCCCCAGGACATGCGTCATGTCAATCTCCACACCTCCCTCATATAACGCACCACCCCGGCCGGATCGGATCTGACAGCATCTTCGTTTTCTACCCGACTCAGAGCCGACCTCACTCAACTCCACCTCAACCTTGTCTCGTTAATTAACCCTGTCTCCATATCTCCTTGTGCATTCGTCTATCTCATCCTCTCTGTTCTCACTCACCATCCCACCTCTTCTTCGCTTAAGGCCTCAACGCCACACTCACTCTCTCGCCACCCTGAGTCAGGGATAGCAGCACTTGACCTCGAAACCACTCACGCTTACTTTGCTTCTTCCTTTGGCCCCTTTCTTCGTCCTCTCTACAAGCCCAGACATGCCACATAGGCTTTCATACACACGATCAACATCGTAACTTCACTTACATACTCTCGTCCCCGGAGGCCATGCCTCTCCGGCTTCGGCCCGGCGCCTCCTCTTTCTATCCTCCACACTCCGCATCCTCTCTCTCACCGTCTCACTCGCATGCTCATCACCGACGCCACCTAGAAGACCGTCCCGGCAGCTACACGCCTAAAGTCCGAGTCGCCGATCGATACCGCATCGTTGGTTTCATCAGCAGTGGAACCTATGGCCGCGTCTACAAGGCTGTCGGCCGTGTTGCCGGCAACCAGGTCGCCATCAAGAAGTTCAAGCCCGACAAGGAGGGTGAGCAAGTCAGCTATACGGGTATCTCACAAAGCGCCATCCGTGAGATGAGCTTATGCTCTGAGCTCGGCCATCCAAACGTTATTCGTCTTGTCGAAATCATCCTTGAAGACAAGTGCATTTTCATGGTCTTCGAGTACGCCGAGCATGATCTCCTTCAAATCATCCACCATCACACACAACAGCCTCGGCATCCGATTCCTCCAGCTACCGTCAAGAGCATCATGTTTCAGCTTCTCAACGGTTGCCAATACTTGCACACCAACTGGGTTCTTCATCGCGACTTGAAACCTGCCAACATCATGGTCACCTCCCAAGGAGAGGTGCGCATCGGTGATTTGGGTCTTGCTCGTCGCTTTGACAAGCCGCTACACTCGCTCTTCAGTGGTGATAAGGTCGTCGTCACAATCTGGTACCGCGCTCCGGAGCTCATCTTGGGCTCTTATCACTATACACCTGCTATCGACATGTGGGCTGTCGGCTGTATTTTTGCCGAGCTTTTGTCCCTCCGCCCTATTTTTAAGGGAGAGGAGGCGAAGATGGATTCCAAGAAGCAAGTCCCATTTCAGCGCAATCAGATGCAGAAGATCGTCGAGATCATGGGAATGCCCACCAAAGAGCGATGGCCACTCCTTCCTACCATGCCTGAGTACAACCAACTGAACACCGTTCAACCACCCTCCTCCAGCTCTCACCACCATCACTCCCACAGCAGCCACCACGCTCGTAGCTATCCGACCACATCTAACTTGGAGAAATGGTACTACAACACCATCAACCACGCCTCCAACTCATCTTCCTCCTCCTCGCCGTCCGCGCCCCTCTCCTCCCTCGGTTCAGAAGGCTACAAACTCCTCTCCGGCTTGCTTGAATATGACCCCGTCAAACGTCTCACTGCCGCCCAAGCCCTGCAATCTCCCTTCTTCAGCACTGGCGACCGTGTCAGCATGAACGCGTTCGAGGGTCTGAAGAATGAATACCCTCATCGTCGGGTCAGTCAAGATGATAATGATATTCGGACAAGCAGCCTACCGGGGACGAAGCGGAGTGGGTTGCCGGATGATTCTTTGTTGAGACCAGCGAAAAGGGTCAAGGAATAAACGCGGCTATATTATCACATATCGAGATCCTTCTCCCTGGCCCAAGTCATGGATACTGGCAGAATGCAAGCCGGAAAAGAGGGCCGTGAAGAGTTGGCTGCAGGTCTCCATCCGCGATCCGGCTGTTATTGAATGGAGTACTGGGACGGCGTTTGGGCAAGTAGATTCATGATAAGGCCTTCTCGGCTGTGCAACTTTGCATTTCACTGCATTTGGAACTGGCCGGTGTTAGGGGGCAACAACGTTATTCATTGAGCGTGCTATCGATCCACATTCACTTTTAGGGTAACGAGCTCGAGGGTGCACTATGGCAGTCTTAATGTCATTCTCAGTATCAGGCTGTAGAAGCTTTCAAACTTGGAATAACTATGGTCTGTTCCCCCCCGGCATTGGTAGAAACGTGCCGTTCAATGCTCGACATGACCTCCCTCTGGTACCTCGGTATTACGCAACATCACGATCTAGAGCTTTGCTTGATCACACAAATCATGTCACAAACCATTCTTGGAAGCATTGCATAGAAGATCTCATGAGCACATTATTAAGAATATTAGTAAGAAGGTAGTAGACTCTCTACGTTGCAAGATGCGACATGTCCATAAACCGAGGCGGAAGACAAGAAACGAAGGTGAGGGAAGAAATGAGACAGGTACTTTGCGTATGAAGAAACTTCAGCGGCCCCAAATGGGAGAACAAACACCACGCTTTAGACAGACAAAGATCCTACACGACAGCCCTCATCTGGCCCTTTGCCATGCTCCCTCGCGCAACTGGTGGCGTCTCGTCCGATGATCATGCCTCGAGCCGCATGTGTCCGCAACTCTCTCTGCGCGAAGTAGAATCGCCGCTCGTCGCTCCTGGTCGTTTCGCAGACGGTGGGTGTTCTCAAGGATGATAGCAAAGGGTTTGACCGAGAATGATTGGTCAGTGAGCGAAGGCCGCAGCAACGCGGAAACTCCCTCCCCATAGGAGCGCGGAGCACCACACGCCTATACGCTTCGTGTCCTCTCAAGTTCGCTGTTCTCGGGTGCACAATGCACCCCAAATCGACGCCGCGAGGCGGAGCACCTCGGCCCATCTATCAATGCACCTCATACAAGATTTTTACACCAATATGTCGTATAATGGAGTGGGAAGAAAGTGCAAAATTGGCTTGTGTGGTTCGTTTACTTCTTTGCTGGTGCGGCGGGCGGTGCCTTGACGTTGTTGGACAACCATGCCAGACCCTCGAGGAGACCCTCACCGGTGGTGGCGCAGCTGGGTACGACGTACCAGACCTTGTCCTTGAGCTTTGACAGTTGGAGGGCTTCGGTGACTTCCTGGGGTTTCATAGCTGCACAAGGCGCGTTAGCAGTGACTCTGAAGATTTTCAAGAGATTACGGGTTTCAAGCTTGCAAAGGAAGGGGATTCTTGTGATTCATACCTTCGTTTAGATCCTGCTTGTTGGCGAAGACGAGGAGCAAGCTATCCTTCATTTCACGGTCGTTGATGATACGGTGGAGTTCCTGGCGAGCTTCATCCATACGAGCGCGGTCACACGAGTCGACAACGAAGATAAGACCCTGGGTACCTGTGTTCAGTTAGCATCTCACATTGCTCGAATTACTGCAACACCTTGAGGGCTGCAAAGTCTGGGAACCAGGCAGCTTCCCAAGGTATGCCAAAACTCACCACTGAAGTAATGCCTCCACAGTGGACGGATCTTGTCCTGGCCACCAACATCCCAGACGTTGAACTTGACGTTCTTGTACGTGACGGTCTCGACGTTGAAGCCGACGGTGGGAATGGTGGTGACGTCCTGGCCGAGCTTGAGCTTGTAGAGAATGGTGGTCTTGCCGGCAGCGTCGAGGCCCAGCATGAGCAGGCGCATCTCCTTGGATCCGAAGATCTTGCCCATCATTTTCGAGAGTTGGCCACCCATTGTTGCGGTGTGGAAGGACAGGTCTCTGTCGAGGGTGGTGGTGTCGAGTGGTTCGAGAGTGTCCCGTTTCGAGCTCGTCGAGAAATATTAGGTAGATGGGCGAATGGCTTTGGGTAGCAGTCGAGGCTGGGAATCGAGCGCGATGCAGCGAGTTACGTCGCAGTACTCTGTACAGTAACTTTCCGTCAGTGAATGTGTCCTCGATCAATCAATTGCGCAAAACTAATCTAGCCGTCGCAAAACCTAATAACGCACCTTTGTTTGTTTTGTGAATTGCAGATCCGAAGAAACAGCCAAGGGGCAAGGGAACAAGGGGTAGATTAGGGTCGTGATCGGGAATGTGCCTGCGCAGCGCTGGACCGGGGGTATCGCAACGAGAAAAAGAGAAGTCGTGACTTGGGAAAACAACAAGGCAGCTTGGGTCGGAACGTGCTTTGCTAAAGAGCAGTTGAGGAGGGAGAGAGAGACGAGAGGAAAGGTAGGCAGCTTCCTTGTCGCGATATGGAGATGTGGCGGGCACGCGTGAGGAAGAGAGGGATGGAAAGGGTTACAGTGAGCTTGGGGATTACGGTTGCTTGTAACGGAAATCATCTAACGGTGGTTCGTTCTTCAGTTAGCGGTCACACCTCAGTGTAGCGGTCCGTTTCAGTGGCACCAACTAGAGTCAAAAAAGGGCTGTCCCGGGGGTTCGAGCTCCCACCAAGGGACACCTCTCCACAATGCTACAACGGCTACCGCAAGGCAGAGTATTCAAATCTGTTCACTTTCCATACTACCGAGATTAGGAAACGCCTTCCCCGTCAGGCATTAAGGAGGTTTGCTATATACACCGAAGTGTTGGAAATTTGTCACCGTAAACCCCCTGTGCGTTTGCAATATCACCTGCTCTTAACCCCCGGGCTACCCGCGATAGGGGTCCATCGCCACTGACGGCAACGGTTGTGGCTCAAGGGACGGGGGGGGGGGGGGGGGGGGGGGGCAGTGGCCTTAACGTGGGGAGCCATGTCGCTGATTGGCTGCATCGGCCACCGAACCCCTGAATCTCCCCGTACCCGCGCTTTCTGTTCCTGGATCTTTGCCCATTTGGTAGTTCCCTGCTGCCAACATCTGAAGATGAATACCTTGAAACAGAACAGCCAATCTCAGTGGTATCAGACTTAATAGACTATGAGGAGACTGAAGGACTTGTCGCGACTGACACGACAGCGTCACCAACACTAGGCTTTGTATGGGTACCACTCTATTATGCTGCTCCTGTAAACACTCGCCATCTCATCCCTGTCTTCATTTGATCGTCTGATCTCTTTCAAACACCTTTTGTGCCGTCTATTGCCATAAATAGCCTGGAAACGCCCAGCTTCTCACGACCATGTCACGAAGGTATCTTTCCTGTTACAGATGCTTGCTTCGAGGAGCAAAACACATGCAGCAGTATCAGCAGGGCTCCATAAACAGGGGAAATCGCTTTCATGACCCAAATAAAACACAATGAACCCCAACGCCAGCTACCCAAAACCATCTAAGCAGAGCGCTATGCCCTGTGCCGTGACCCCTCCCCCCTCATGCCCTATACTCGATGACGAACCGCCTCTCGACCTGCTGGACCGTATCCAGATCGTTCTCGCCTTCGAACTTGAGGTTCACTTTGGGCTCCTCTCCCTCTTCCACGTCAGCCTCGTCTTCCATGCTATGCACCTCGGCTTTGTAGAACGTCGTTGTGTTGGGATACAAAGCGAGAACGATCTGTCCTGCTTCCCATGGTTTGAGGCCTTTGGATTGGCTTGCCGGCGTGATCGCAATCATGCTCTTAGCTGTTGTCCGGTACTCCTTCTGCTTGCTGGGATCCTCAGGCTCAATGTCTAGGACTTTGTAACGTCGTGCCTTGCCCTCTCCAATCACCTGTGCCACCCTGCCCAAGATCCAATCTGACGCCGGTTCTGCACTCGCCACAGGCCGAAACGCCACAGAGTCGCCTTTGGTGAACACTGTTTGTGCCTTGCGGCTTGCGCTTGATGAGCCTCCGGCACCACTACCAACAGACCCTTGCGGCTCAACGCTGTCCGCCTTCGGTGGCATGCTGTCCCGGTCCCGGTCGCGATCCTTCTCTCTTTCCCGTGATCTTGCGCGGTCCTTGTCACGCTCACGATCCCGATCACGCACGCTTGCCCGCTCTCCATACTTTCTTGACGAGCTGCCTCCCAGAGGGCTGGGACCTGGTGACTCTCCTGCATTGTCGAAGTCGTAGAGAGCCGCGGCCGCAGCACTGTCTCCTCTGCCTCCCCGCTTGCCACTGGGCCCAGCAGCAGCAGCCTCTTGCCCCTCTTTAGCATCTACGACGCCTTTGATAATCTCCAGTTGTGTAATGACCGCCTGGAGCTTGGTGACGCAGTTGTCAGCATTCTTGACACCTTTGCGGCAAGCCTCCTCCATAGACTTTAACTTGTTGCCCGGTATCCTATCCGAGTCCATAGCGCCGACCTGTTTGTCCATCTCAAGAAGCTGGTTCAGATTATCATTGTCGGCATTGATCGATGCAATGATGTCCTGCAGGGCAGGTTTGCAGTTCTCCCAGATGTTGGCCTCCTCTCCGTGTCCCGAGTTGCCATTGTTGTTGCGGTTGGCGCCGCGTTTGTTTCGACTGCTCATGTCGCGTTGCTGCTTCGACTGTGTTGGCGCGTCGTGCGCGGGGCCGAGATTGGTCTCAAGCTCTCTAGCATAGCGATTCCTGTTAGCCATGATGCTTCAAAAGGGGGTCGTCCTCAGCGAGGCAAGCCCCTGCCTTTCTCCAAATGATGTGATGGGGTAACTATTGGGATAGTATGTGCGGGTCCTATGCAAGGCGCCCAAGCTGGGTCACGGGCCAATGCGCCTAGTACCAAGCGCGCAAGAATACATGCAGACCAAAATGATGCGAACGAAAGGATACGAACCTGTAAATGAAAGTCGCGTGACTGCGGTCTTGACAGTCTCGGAGACTGTTTACAATCTGGTAGGGAAAGCGCGATTCGTTTCTGAAGGTATGGTCGGCCAAGCGACGAGGCGACAAATGACGATCGCGGTGGCGTAAGTCAGTGAGGGTAAGAAGAGGTGGTTATCTTGTGCGGGTAGAGGCCAGGGCCTGCCCTTTTAAAGGGCACAAGACGCAGGGAGAGCGGCCTGCGCAGATGAATAAAAGTATATTTCGAGTTCACTGAGGCAGTCCATGCGACAGCGTTGAGGTTATGTGATCAGGATGCGGATGCGACACGGCGCCGTCGGCTGCAAGGTTCCTGTCGCGGGGAGGGGGCTGGAGCTCCCGAGAGCGGCAGAATCCTGGCGGGGTAAGCGGTGAGCTATACCCCAGTACCCTAAACGCGATGATAAGGTGCCTTGGAGTGAGATTCAGGGAGCTTCACAAACAGAGCACACTATCCTGGGAGTAGCATTCATTTTGAAGCATGGACTACGTAAGGGTGAACAATTTGCGAGCTAGAGATTTGCAACTCGTGCTTCGAATATTGTGATTATGCGCGGCTGGCTCAAAAGTATTTGCTCTAGGGATCACGTCTACCCGCATCTTACCCTCTACAACTTCTGCTTCGTATCATCCACTTCACAGAACGCCTTGAACGTGATGAACTCATCCTCCTTGCCTTCAACTGTCGACTCAAGCACGCATTGTGCCGTTGAACCTACAAAAAACACATATCCCTCCTTCATCTCGTGACTTGTCGGCCCCACGGAGATCTTGCCCTGTCCATTCGTGCAAATGACAATGCTTGGGCCGTCAAGCGCTTCGAATGTGGCTTTCGCCTCGGGTCCTTTGAGAACTGTGCGAACAACTGCAAACTCTTCAATTGGAGGATCGTACAGCGTCACCTCCGAGCCGGAGCTGTAGCCGTGGCGGTTCAGTGTTACGTAGGGGTACTCGGTCGGTGCCATCTTCTGCTCATCGATTGGCGCGTAGTTGTATGTCAACATGTCGACCAGTGTGCTGACATCTTTGAACTTGGGTGTGAGGCCGGCCCGGACAACATTGTCTGATGCAGCCATGCACTCCATGATGTCGCCAGAGATGTAGGCGTGAATGTCGTCAGCGACAAGGAAGAGCGCCTCACCAGGCTGCATCTTGACAAAGTTGAGGAAGAACATAACGAAAAGGCCAATGTCCGCGCCGTATTGACCGTGTAAGCGTTGCACAAGCTCGGCCAACACTTCACCTGAGGTGGATGCAACTCCGCTGCCGGCGAAGTTGCTACCTTCTGACTTGGCTTGGTCAACGAGGTTTGGAATCTCCTTCTCCACGTCCTCGGATGACGAAGACATGAGTCCAGCAAAAGCCTTCTGAAGTGCCTTCTTCTTGTCGTCCGTTATGCCGTCCTTGCCATTTGCGGCCGCTTCTTTGAAAGCCTTGGTGGTCTCTTCGCCGACCAAGCGCCGCAGCGGTGCAATGGTGTCCAGGAAATGCGCGATCTCCTCCAAGGGACGAAAACCACAGAGGCCCTCGAATGTTGTGATGGCGATTGCCATCTCAGGCTTATGGTTGTCATCGGGATAGTTCTTGGGGTCTTTGGCGTGGAGCTGCTCGGCGAGTGTCTTGTTGGGATGAGCCTGGATGGAGAGGGCCTTGTTGATCGACAGGACCTTGAAGAGGAAGGGGAGCTTGGATCCGTATTTCGCGGTGACGGTCTGGGAGAGGAGAGCTTGGTTGTCGGAGATGAGGTCGATAAGGGAGCGGCCGGTGGTGACGTCTTTCGAGGGGTTGGAGGGATGTGTGCCCATCCACAGCTAGAGCAGGTCAGTAATGACACCAGCAGCCACGCCCACCAAGTCCCATCAGGAACTCACCTCGGCATATGGTTTATCAGACTGGATCGAGAAACCGTCGGCTGGTGTGGCAGCAGCGAACTTCGCAGCGGCCGAGTCAGTGCCTTTCTTCCCCCATTCGTATGAGTTGACACCGCACTGTAGACGCAACAGCGGGACCTGCATGGTGAATGAGTTTCCACAGGGTGATAGTCAGTCAGGTCTGAATATCTGTCGGACGTTTAACGACGAATTGGCCTGAGTCAACCCGAAAGCCGCAAAGAAGTGGTGGCAGTGAGGAAGAGCAGATGTTTTGATGAAGTTGGTGGCAGCTTAATGACGCCCCGCGCTAGAAATGGAATGCCCCGCGCTAGAAGTGGAAGACCCGCCGTGGAGGAGCGGATCGCAGAGAGCTTAGCAGTTCACCGTCTCTTAGGCTGCGAGGATTGACAAGGCTCAGCGTTGTGATACCAATGGTTCTTCTTCTACATCAATCAGTATCAGTCCCCCTTCGAAGACGGACTTTTACAAGACACTGGACTTCATGCTGGGTGGGCTGGAGGTGCCTCAGCTAACGACACGCTTCCGCTCAAAGTTAGATGCACAGCAAGTTCGACCTGAAGCGTGCCGTCAGCTGAGGCACTTCTCTCCATATCTTGACCTATGGAAGAAGCTGCGCACTAGCTGGTGGGATGGCTCTGTATATTCTTTCAGGCCTCGTATGCAACATTAGACACAGACTACCACGTCCTAGAACCTCCAAATGCCCACGTCCTTGGTTCCCCAGTCACTCCTCGTGTCGTCCAGGTACCGTACCCCCTCCAGCCCATTCAGCGGCCGCCATCCGGGTTCAACGTGGACGCCACTGGCGGTCATTGCGTGGTCCTAATCGTCATCCCTAATGTTTCAATGCCGTTGACGAATTCCAGCTCGAAGCGAGCGCAGGCCTAGAGCTAACTGAGCGGGTCGGGCGGTGTTCACCCGGTCTTACACTCGACTACAGAGGTCCGCCCTACGGCATACGCAAGCCACCATTAGCCTTAGTGACATCTCAGATCAATCTTGCATTTCGCAATCAATTGCCGAAACGTTTTTACTACCTTGGCGCCTCCCTCTTGGTCACCTCTTCCACAATATCTCATGATGGAGGCTGTTCCGTCACCCCCAGAGACTTCGATGCTGCAGGTGGACGACTTGATCTTCCAGGCCATCAACAGCTCCCAGTCACCAAGCTCCCCTTCAGTAAAGAGTCCATCAATAGATCACTCGCTCTCTCACAGCTCCGCCAATGCATCTGCATCCTCTTCATCCTCTCCTCCTTCTTCATTTGGACAAGGGCGTCCTCGACGCAAACCCATTCCTCGCAAGGGGCATACCAAGTCGAGACGAGGATGCTTCAGTTGTAAGCGCCGTCGCGTCAAGTGTCAGGAGAAGATACCAAGCTGTGACAACTGCTATCGCCTTGGACTTCGCTGTGAGTATCCTCAGAGTCAGGATTCCGATCTCATGACTTTACCTGCATCACGACCTGCCCAACCAATATCACAATCGCAACTTTCCATGACCGACTTGCATTTCTTCCACCACTTCCTTCTTCACGCGTATCCCGGTCTTCCAATTCGAGGCGAAGGAGTATGGAGAGAGGTTGCCCAGTATTCCCATGGCGTAAGCACCTAGAAGCCAAGCGCTAGATCTTCCAGGTCCCGACTGACCCTCAAGCAGTTTGACTTCCTGGCCCACGCCATGCTTGCTCTGGGCGCCTCGCATCTTGGCCTCTGCAATGGCACCGACTACGACTCTGACGCAATCTCACATCGGGTCAGAGCAATCAACTCACTCAACTCGGCTCTGAGCACTCCTTGTCAATCCAAAGAGGAGGGCGATGCGAGATATGCCACGCTTATGGCCTTGACCTTCCAGTCCTCCTACATGGAAGATGGAATGCAAGAGTTTCTGGCCATGCTTCGCGGTTGCAGCGTCGTCGCCAATAGCTCCCTTTTCGAGTTCAAGGACTCGGCTTTTCGTATGTTCTCAACAGAAGGGCACGTGCAGCGGATTGTTGAGATCAACAGCGGCTTCGACACAGGTCTGACCGACCTAGAAGCCGTCGATGCTGGCCTGGCATCCCTGCGAGCCATCGCGCCTCTAAGTCAAAGTGTGCTTGAGATTAGCTTCGTAGGAAGCCTTCAGCGAATCCTCCAGATGTCACGAACGACGTGTGTCGAGGGTAAGATACTATTCACGCTTGACCGATTCACTCGTGGATCATCCGACTAAATCTCATTGCAGCTTTCGGCGAGCTTTGTCGCGCCTACCAGCTTTTCGCAGACGCCAATGCCTCTGACTTTCACACCATTTCGGATCCCAGCAATCACGTTGCACAGATCATCATTTGCCACTTCTTTGTTATCGAATACGTCCTCGCCTCCATCACACTGGCGCCAGTATCGCCGTCCTTCCCATTCCGGAAGGACATCATCACAGCGTGGGTACTACGAGTCTTACAGCAGGTGCCGGCAAGTCACAAGGTTCATCTCAAGTGGCCAATTGAGTTCATTAGGAATACGAGTAGTGACTGGGGGACTAAATCATTTAGGCCGGGAATACTCTCGGAGCCGGAACCCAAAGATTTCACCCTGGGCCAGGCACCAAGCATTTCTGGTTGATGGGGTTCTGACCACTACAGTAGAAACATCGGTTAGGCTGGCATATCAGTGAAGTTAAACGAAAGCTACGGATGTGGCACATTCCCGGCACACATGATTACACAATCAGGGGGTCGGTGGTTTGGTTAGCATGTAAATTTTGGAAGCAATTTGGAACTTTCACTACTTTTTACACTGGATGGACGCCCTTAACGTCGCATTGGCCTCGCTCATATGGACATGGACCAATGAGTTGAACATATTACGACTGCTGACATTGATGTTTCATGCTTTGGCATAGGCGAACCAGGGAAAGTGAGCCTAGCGTTCATGTCGAACCTTGGATATTTGCCAGCTTGCGCAAGCAGTATAAGAGGGATTTGTTTACATCATCTCGGGGATTTGAGTCAAGGTTAAGAGATCTTTCTTGAGAAGACGTTTTGAGGACAGACATTGATTCCTTTATAAATATGTAGGTTACACGGCAGGCCTCACCAGTCCTCTTCCCTTCCCACATCCCCTCCAACATCTCCAAAGTCTCATCAGGACGAGACAGGACAAAGCCAACGGAACAATAGCGGCCACCCTCCTCACGATCAGGACTCTGCTTCTGATTGAAGCAAGCCCGACTAACAACACCGGTTTTCTTTCCATTATTCATCCCCCATTGATTCCCAAATCCCGACTAGACCACTCCATCAGCTAGCATTGCTCTCATTCAAGAAAGCTGTCTGAGAACCGAAGCCGAACAGGACAAGTCGTGTGGGAGGATATTAGGAGAAGGGCGAGAAACTGAATGGGCCTCCCATGAGTGTGAATATGTACCATTGTTCAGCTCCACAACCCACGCATTTGCGAAGAGCGGTGGAGCAGAGTATGACAAGCAGGTCAATGGTTGACGGTCTCAAACCCATCTTGTAAGGCAACAGAAACAAGGAATATGAAGGGAAACATGAATGGGCAAGTCTTTTCTGTCTTATCTCGCGTTCATTCAGAAGGAAATGACCTAAGTCACACTGACAGAAGGAAAGCTATCATTGCCAGTGAGCGAATAGCACGAGGACAAGAAGGAAAGAAAAAAGAAAGGGCAAGCAAAAGGAAAAGCATGACAAAGTTCGAAAAAAGACCTGAATAATACCAATTGCCTCGCTCGTCTGTTCTGCTTCAGAGCAACATGTCAGAGTCGTCTCCGAGTGCCTTGAACAGCTCAGTGGCGCGAGCCCGAAGGCGATCTGACACTCTTGCCGGGACAGGAAGGGCTGATTGTTGAGCGAACGATGTCGACTGCAGCCTGGGAGGGCAAGGTAGGCGCGATGTGGATGATTCCGGACACGCTCGGAGAGGACGGGTGGCGGTACTGTGTCGTATCCGCGTACCGGTAATGCAACTCTGGGAGGACCTGTTGTCGATCATCACCGTGGGACACTGCTTCAGGGGTTCCTTCGGGGTCCAACTTGATCTCGCCAATGTTCGGGATGGTCGGTTCGGTGCTGGTGGAGGCTGGAGAGGAGCTGAGGTGTCCATAGGCATTGCTGGACTCCAGCATGGAGGCTGGAGAGTGACGGCTTCTAGGAGAAAGCCGAGAGGTTCTCTCGTAGCCTGGAGATACCGAGGTGGCCCGGTAAGTGCTAGAGGACGGGAGCGGGTGTCTTTCCGGAGCAGCTCCAGTTGACTGCATGTTTCGGCTGGTGGAACTCATTTGACCAACGTCCCCTGGCATGGCATTCAGGATTGGAAACGTACCGGGGCCACTAGGGCCACCAATGTTGACCACAGGCGCCGGGCGGAAGGCCAGCGTGGACACATGTCCGCCTCCGTTGTACTGATAACCAGTAGATTCGATCAAACCGGCGTTGCTTAAGTAGACTGTGGGCTCCTGAGTTCTTGATTGCTGATTCTGAGGGCTTCGATAGGACACCACATAGGTGTCCTGGGTTGGGTTCGAAGACAGAGTATAGTCTACGTTGGACGCTTCCGGCGCTCCCTGGGGATGCCAGATCCTGTTTTCGCAGTGTTGGGGGTCAATCCGGAAGTTGAGGTGGCCCTGGACGAAGTTGGCAGAGTTCTCCTCGTCGACCTGACTGGGCAACGGGACAACTGTGGTGCGGGCCTGAGTACCACGGGACAGTTCGAGGTTGTAATTGAAGTCGTTTCGATAATGAGTCTCGCAGGAATTGACCTAAAGGGACTCATCAGTGTATGTCGAGGAGGAGAGGGGTAATGGACACTTACCCGAAGGAACTGACAAGGCGAATGGTTCGCGTTGGAACAGTTCGTGCAAGGTTGACCATCTCCTTTGTCACCACTGCAACGAATCTTCCTCTTCCGGCAACGACCACACTGCTGAAGGTCAGATGATTTCCAGTGGGCGAGTGCGAAAATCACTTACGGCCATTGCAATCCGCTTCCGAGCTGCGCCGGACTCTCCATGAGAACGGTCATCATTGATGGCAGTCATGTTCATGACAGCCTTGGACTTTTCGTAAAGGTTGGTGGCGTAAGAGTCAGTTCTGAGGCCGAGGTTGTAGGGGTAGTGCATCGCGTTGAAGGCAAGGTATGGATCTCCAAAGAAACCTGTGCCAGGGAAGACCATGGTTGGGGAGGCGATGAGGGCTTTATATTTTTCAGAGGAGGTTGGGTTAAGGGTACAATGGTACCTTCTTTGGAGACTGAGATTGGCGTCCTGGAATCTCAGGGGAGGAAGTGTAGCTAGAGTGCACAGAGAGTGATGCGCTTCGAGTATCTGGGGAGAGATGCAGCTTAGGGCAGGGGAGGGGGTGTGACGATTGAGCAGAGCTCGTGTGAGAACGAGTGGCTGCTCAAAGATCGAAGGGAGTACAATGTGGACCTAGCATGCAGGTGCATACGAAGGAGGAAGATGAGCTAGGGGGAGAATTGGCGGGACGGAGAATGAGGAGAAGGGCGATGGTACGAGGAGAGTAATCTGAGCGGAGACACAGATTGAGGAAGTGAGAAGAAGGGGATGGCCAGAAAAGAAGAAAAGGAAGAAGGAAGGAGGATGCAGCATCGTCCCTTGTTATACTTCGCAGCTGTTGAGCTCGAAGGCAGTCTAGAGCTCGACAGGGTTGCTTTCAAGTTTGTTTGTTTGCTAGAAAGACACATCACACGGCTGAATATTGCTGATCCTGACTGGCGCTCAAGAATTTCCGCAGGCATAGAGTATGTCGAGTGGAATCGGGCACATGGCTTCATGGCCACACACCCAAGGGTCGTTCATCACGCAGACTCACACTGATAGCAGCCCTTTCCACTTCATGAACCTCAGTGTTTGCGAACTGAAGTATACGAACACGCTTCAGCAGGGGACCTTCATACGAGACGGAGTTGTGAAGGTAGAAACCAGCTCATGCTGCAAGTTCAACTGGCGTGATGCCAGGAACCAACATGGTTCACTCGAAACCACCAAGATGACAGCCCCCGAACACATAATGACAGCGCTCTCTAGGAAACTCAGTGATACCTTCGCGGTGATATCGAGATAGTGGAGCCAGTATCTTGAATGGCTGGATTGGGGCTGGTCGTTGGAAAGTCTTACCTTTGATGTCCTGGTACGGGCTAGTCGGCACTGCATACCCCATCCCCAAAGAGGTGTGGCTTTAGGCAAGATCCATAGAGTATACTCGGCCTCAGAAGGCTGCAATATCCTTGGGGATTGAGCGAATGCGAGCAATGTCTGTGCGCAACCATTCTACCAGCAGCCGAGTCTCCACGCAAGTGACCCTTGTCTGTGATGATAGGGTCAGGAAGAGACCCCATATCTGAGTGAGGGAAGCTGGAACCTCCGTACATGAGACTTTGGTACTACCTCAGAATCTCGCGTATTGTCTCTCCTTCATCCGCGCGCGCAGCGTTGCGCTGAGCTTCTCGTCCCCACGCAATGCCAGCCATCACGCTTAACCAAATGCTGCTCCAAACAACGCTTGCTCATACATTCAACATCCGTAGCTTTCTGGGAGGACGAGCGAGGAGCACAAGCTCTGCTGGGCAAGCGCCAGGCCCCGGTCTGATCGACAGCCTCATTTTGGGCACGGCGGGAGAAAGGATATCAACTCCACACGGGAAGGATATACAGGCCAGAACGTGACAAGTGACATGAGATAGGTCGTTTTTTGACAACTTGAAAAGTAGGGCTAACGGCAAACGAAGTGCTCAGTCTGCGCCGTCCCCACGTCCTTGTGGGAGGCCATCATCCAGAACCGGCTAAGCAAACATCGGCTACGGGAAGGGGTGTGCAATCTCGTAGCCAAAAGCAGCATCCAAACATTCATGGCCGTGATTTGAAGGACCGGGGAATACGCCGGCGGGTTGAGACAAATGATGCTGAACAACGTGCCCTTGCAAGCAGAGCCAAGCAATTCCCTCCATTTCGGTGACACGTCCGCTAGAAGATGCTATTGCAGACATTGAGGGACGGTGTGACAGGATTAGAAGAAAAGGAGCAAGCAGAGACGAGGATACCTCGGAGACATTGACTCGACGATCGGAGGTCCATCACTTCGAGGCTGGCACGCCCTCTTGACGATAGGTAGCCCATCATCGAAAGTGGCGAGTCCGGCAACCCTGCAAATATCGCCTAACGGGTCTTCTGTTCGAGGCCGGGTATAACATACTAAGAATCCGTAGATCATGGACAGCCCCATGGTAGCATCTCAGCGGACGTTGACCAATCTGCAGGCGTCCGCAGCGAGTCTCATGGTGCTGCCATTGGCCCTGTACGCCGTTTGCCGTGACAGGCGTCTTCTCCACAGTCACCAAGGTCATCAATATCCTGAGTGACGTGAGATCAAAGGTTTGTGGCATTATCGCTGCAGCTTTGGTCCCAGAGCTGGGAAGCAGAAGGCTGTGGGTATTGAGAGATGTGGTGTTGATGCAAGACGCACAGCAAGCAAACAAACAAACCGTACCAACTCACCAGGCTCCTGCAGCAGGAGGCTCCCGGTCACAGATAAGTGAGTCATTAAGTCGAGGATCATTTCCCGTACAGCTACAGGCAGAAGAGAGAGACAAGAGCTGTTGCGGAAGCCAGCTCGGCTGTGATGCTACGTCCTAGAACAAGGGATGTAGTCGCGAAGCTTCGGATGAGACGATCCTCCCAAAACATGGGTTTTTGACTACCCTGCAGTTTGGCTGGCCAGAACTCGACCTAGACTCTACCACGACTCCGCCCTCTATCAACAACCTCCCACGCCAGCTCATCTTCTCAAGGCGAACCTGCAAGCTGCAGGAGGCAGGCAAACAAGGCACAGATCACTTGCAGAAATACGAGGATCTCACTTGGGAATGAACGATATCACCCTCTCGAGAGTGTCAACTCCCACTGGGTCCAGATGACCTCAACCGACCTTTGGCAAGCAATCAACTCGATTCCGACGCTGTCTCACCGCTCAAGTCCATCCAGCCAAGGATTTACAGCTACCAGCCTTGCACGACCCATTTCTTTGCCCCCAACATGCCTCAATCTAGATTTTTCACACATCCCAGGGAGACACTTGCTGGCGTGGGGGTCCCTGTCACCAGGAACCGGGCCTCTGCGTTGACGCATGGGTGTCGGGCAGACGTTTGCTTGCAGCCTGCACGCCATGTCTCTCAGCTATGCGTCTCAACGACGAGAACGGAAGAGATGATCCAGTGATTCTTCAGAGATGGGTACTCCCCACTAGACCATGGCCTGCCTTGATTCTGAGCCCGAGGCGATCTCGCTGCTGGTACTGCTTGCTTCGAGTCCGAGCTCATCTCATGGCCGGCCGCTTTCGTGAAGATACCTTCGCGTATGAGCAATTGTCCCTGTCATACCACGGAAGACATTCCAATTCGTCCAAACGTATCCGAGACACACCCTCCTGCTGTCAACGCCAACCACGTCTCATCACTATACGCCCCCATCATACCAACTTGCTTGCTGTAAGTACAGCCTACCTTGGTGCCTCAGGGTCTGAATTGTAAAAGCAGGCAATTCGGCACAGTACCAATAGCACAGTTTATCTGAGACTTGGCAGTGTAGCTTTGGGTTGGCGCACGCCATGAGATGTCCGACTGTGCCAATTCAGTGTGACACATGTCCCGAGGCATGTGTGGGAAGTCCCATCCTGTCATTCTCCGTGTCCTCAGTCTGGGGAACCCCATATACTGTACTTCGGACGAAAGCCCTTGTCAGGCTGTTGGTGTGGCGGACAGTACGCTGAACTTTTGGGTTGGGCCAACGTTGACATGGCATGTCGTGGCAAACAGTCTGAAGGCTGCACTGTGTACTTCACCAGTACGTACGCGTTGACGCGAAGCTGTCTACGTCAAAACGCCGTTGATCTCACCAGATTGGCGAGATGAATCGATGTTGGAGACCACAGTTCCCTGCACATCTGGATGTTTCCCCAGTCCGGTAAGTCCACTGCTCGAGATAGCTGCCACACTAAGACTAGCACGCGCTTGTCTTCACTCCGTAAGAGTTGCTCACTTCCTAGCCCTGTGCAAAGGCCCCGATTGCCATCAGGTCCTGATTCGTGTCTGCAATGTTCTTTGCCTGGTGGCAAGTACACAGTTGTTCTCTCCTTTCCTGTCGTTCTCGCCTCTCAAACACAGGCTCAATGCTCTCTTCAACTTGAACCCGGTGGCACATGTCGGCACACAACTTACAAAGTGTATCCACCGCCCAGGCCTCCATACGAGCGTTTGTCTCCTCAAGCGGGCAACAAACGCCGCCCTGCCCCGTCCAACAACCAGCTCAGAATGCAAGAATTTGACAGCAACATGAAACACACATCTGCGTGCATCGCGGCACCTGCATTCGACTCCACAATATTTCGTCGTTGATCGAACCAGAACGTCGGTGTGGCAGCTCATGTAAAAACCGTCCAGGATATCCTAAGCACGTGGCGTCGCCAATGTAGCAAATCTGCAGATGGTTGCATGCGGTGCGCTGTCTACACCGAGCACAGCATGTTACCTACTCCTTGCACTTACATGTGGGCTGAGTCTTTGACAACCGTACCCATCCCTGTCGCGTCCATGCAGGCCACTCCGCTGACCTGTCCGGTATGATCTACATATCATATTCTCGTCCTGCAGGAGGAGTAGAGACAAAGTCTGTCAGTTCTCGACCGCGGCCGCAGGCCGACGGCTACGTGGTTTGCCATGTCAGCGGCAAGGCGACCGGGTCATCAGCACTGCCCGCGGGCCACCCATCCGCCCTCTGGTCCAATTGATGCATCCCTATGCGCCGGTAAGGCGACTGCGAACCTTCGAGACATGGCTCGCCATACCGCCACCCGGGTCCACGGTACTTCGAGAATATCCCACACGCCTCCCTCCACCCCATCCCGACCGTTGCAGCTACTGCGCCCTCCCGTCTATCAAGAGGGGAAGGGCGAAGGAGACTTGTCATATCGAACAGAAGTAACGCGACACAACGTCCGGTGGTCACTACTTCTCAACGGTTGAAATTTGCTGATCTGAGATGTGAGCCGCGGCTATGTGGACTCGACTGAAATCTGTGCTCGGAGTGGCTTGTGGTTGCTCGATCATCTATCTCCTCTGTTGACGTCGAGATGGAGTCGGGTCCGCTTCTTGCCCATCCTGAAGGGGAGCCTTGGTGAGTGTGGTGCCGAAGACCTGGGCTCAGGTGGGAGTGGATGCCAAAGCTGCCTCGCCGCGATGGATGCCCAGTGACGTTCGTCCCAAGATCTGAAGGCATTGAGTTACCGAGGGTCCCAAGCGTAGTCTATCGTATTCGATCGTAGATCCCTAGCATTAGTGCCCGGTGTTAGCTGACTTCAAGTCCGTATATCCGGTGGCAGTAGGAATACCGTGGCTTGAGTGCCTAACAACGCACACGGAGCCGGCTCTGGAGCGTAGCTTCGAGGGAGACTTTGTGGACTTCGTCCCCTCTTCTCTTCAAGTGCTCTTGACAGAGACTGTAATCCCTTTGAGGATTGCCCACCACCGTAACGCAATGCCACTCTTGCACGAGATAGTTCGTGCATTGAAACGACGTTCACTTGTTGGTAGAGAGGTCAAGAGAGAATAGGGTATCATAGTATTTCGATCTCTCCTTAGCCTAGCACTGTCATCTCCGTGGACGATATCCATCATCGCGCCGCCGGCCACCACGGTCACGATGGCGATCATAGTCCCTCCGATCATCCCTCCTGTCATAATCCCTCCTATCGTGATCCCTCCGGTCATAGCCTCCTCGGTCATCTCTCCGTCTCTCGTCATCATCTCGCCTTCGTCCATGTCTCTCTTGACTCCTGTCCTTACGAGGGCTTCGACTCCGTCCCTTCGCTTCGCCCCTTTCCTTGTCCTTTCCGCCATCCTTTGCGTGCCTCCCGCGCATGTCGTCCTCTCCGTGCACCATGCCATACTTCCCATCGACTCGTTCGACCACGTTCCTGTATTGACTGCGTTTCTCGAGCTCCTTGACACCGCCCCATCCTCCTCTGCCTGAAGCAGCGTTCTTCTTCCTCTTGTTGTTCGTTGCATCCCTCCACACGTCGCTCAGCTTGCTCACACTTTGCGAAAAATCAACGTGGATTCTTCGGTCGTCGATGAGAACGCCCTGCATCTTGAAGTATGCCGTCTCACAAGCCTTCTTGTCCTCGTACTCGATGAAAGCGTATTGCAGGCTGTCTCCAGTCTTTTGGTCGCGAATAACCTCACAGCTGAGGATCTTACCAAACCGTCCGAAAATGAGCTCCAGATCTTCATCGCCTGTTACAGGATTCAACTTGCACACGAAAAGCACGTTCTCCGGCGGCTTGACCTCTGCGAAGGGTAGATCACCAAGCAGCTCCAGAACGAGCGATGAAGCATGCGCATCCCGTTCCTTGCGGCGCCTCTCCAGTTCTTCCTCGTCAATGCCGTCGTCTGCGTGTAGCTCCGCTTCATCGGCGATGCGAACGGTCTTCAGCTGAGCATCGCTTGGCGGCGGTGATGAACTTGGCTCGCGGAGGCCTGGCGGGTCCGGGTAGGGATCATCTAAGATGACTGTGTGCTTGATCCGGATATCGATGAATGGGTACCCCTTTTCGTCTACTAACGCGCTATTGACCTGCTCCAGCGCGTCAAACCCTTCCACTACCTTTCCAAAGATGGCAGCCTTGCCGTCCAAAAAGTCCGTCTCCTCGCCCAAGGTAATGATGAACTGTGAACCCGCAAGTCTCGTATCCGGGTCGGAGGCAGAAGGAGCCGTCGCCATGCTCACTGTACCGCGCTCGAGGTGTTTCAGCTTCGGGTGGAAGAAGGCGGGAAAGGTGCGCTTCGTAGGGTCCCCCGAGATGTGACCCCATATTGAAGAACCTCCGTCAGAGTCCTTGGATAGCGGGCCGAGAGGATCGCCGGTCTGGAAGGAGAAGTCTTTCTGGACGGAGTGGATCGGCGAGAAGTTGTAGTATTTAACCTTGCAAAGTTTGAGGAAGCTGGCGACGAAAGTGTCAGGACGTGTAGCACTGGAGGGTACCGCAATGGAGGTGACTCACTTTTCACACAGCTTTGGTGCATGATCAACGAGCAGGTCGATGACAATATCGCCAGCGCTTGTCTCGAGAAGGACCGACATGATTGCGGCTGACAAGAACCTAGGTTCGCGGATAGCTCTGTCCAAGGACAACAGAAGTTGTTGATCTTGGCCCGACAAGGTCCATCGGAGAGTGACGCCACACGCCTAATAGGTCTTATCCGGCGATAAGCCGTTATCGATAGGTGACCGGTTTTCGAACCCAGAACGGACGCCAAAGGACTTCACCGAGCACGAGAACTGCCCCCCAGATTCTTGCCCAGGGTGGGCTGGCTGTCTTATCCCTGCCATTCGTCACCAAACCTATCCCCTCATTTCAAAAAAGAAATGATTCTCATCTCCAGTGTTCCATTTGTTCTCGAGATAATTTGAGCCAATTCACTACCGATAGGATAAGCTCAACCCGCATCGGCGACCCATGCCACGCCAGTCAGCCCGCTTTCAGTTGGCTGCATCGTTACATCCACATTGCACCAGGCGCTAAGAATGTTCGTGATGGGCTTGGCTTATCAGCGTGGAGACTGCCCGCACTGTACATCGATCGATCACGATGTCTGCGACGTTAAATTTTCTCACGAAGCCGTTCGCATCGCACAAGTACATGTCTCACTAGGCATGACGTGCACGACAAGCTTCATCCATGCGAGTGTCTCAGAGGACCCAAGCCATTTGGCGTAATGGTATTAACAATACTAACGAATATAGTTTCATGTTGATGTGACGGACCGTGGTGTACTGGCAGCGCCGTGCCATCTCAAAACACCATGTCCTTTTGTTCAAAGTAGCAAAAGCTGATTTTCCCAATGCCAATCGCTGAGAACGCGTACCAAAAGCCATACTTCCGTTGGTGAATGCTGTATCGCGTGTCATAGAATCCAGAACGCCGTCGCAGATGCAATTCGAAATAAAACAAAGTGACGAAGTCCTGGCAGTGTCATGACTGGCCACAGACCCTCACGAGCTGCGCCGTCTACGCCCAGAACGAAGCTCTTTCTCAGTCTCCATCAATCGTGTCTGCACCCACATCCGAAAGGAGGTATCGCGTCGCACGGCATCGCAGCTGAGGAGCTCCATGAGAGCACGCTTGATCCCTTCATTGACGTCGAACAGGCGTTGTTCCTCGGCCGAAATCTCATAGAGCGTCTCTTCATCGGGAATGGTGTCCAGCGTGGTCTCAACGACTCGCCGCGTGTCATCCCAGCCACTACAGCGTGCACGGGCACGTATTTGGTTCCCACTGCTGCGATCACTGCTCCGCGAATGCCGACGAGGCGCAACAGGTGAAAGTGATGGCGAGGACCGGGTGGGAGAGGTTGAAGGGGTCGAGAAGGGGGAGGCGAAGCTCGCGTTACAGGCAGGCCGAATCTGATCCAGGTGGGTGCACAATACCTCGTGCTGCTCTTGCAAAAGCATGTACTTTTGCAGTGCAAGGCTTTGAGAGTGACCTTTAGTGGTGGACATCTTGTTACCGGCCGTCGTGGTCGTCGGTGGTTCGAGGGTGTAGGATCGAGGTCGGGTTGTCATCGACAATGACGAAACCATCGGCGATGCGTAGGCAAGATTGTCGAGTTCGAGTGCGTTCCAAGATCGAGGGAGCTTCACAAGGCGACTTCAACATGTGTTGCAGAAGCCAACGAATCTTGATGGTGTTGTGCCAATAAAAAGATACGGCTGTCAAGCTCTTGGTCCCGATAAGAAGATGATAAGCGCTGAAAGCCTATCAATCAACCAATGTCTTTGGTTCAGGTCGATAGAGTCGTCTCCTGAAGGAAGAGGCTGCTGCTGCTTGGCCTCGTATTGTGTGCGAAGATGAGGGTGGTAAGCACGAGCAAGCTTGTAAGAGAGGATGATGGCGCGGAACGGGTGGAGCGAGCAGATAGCTGCGTCGGGTGGTAATCGGCCAGTCTGGCGTCGTCCGGCTTTATGTAAGGTGTTATTATGAGTCCGTTCGTAGAGATAAAGTCTGGTCAAGCTGGAAGTTGCCAGAGCTTTGGGAGTGGGAAATTATAATCTGAGAGAAGGAGGAGGGAGGAAAGTTTCCAGGGGAAGTAGTTCCGAGCAAGACTGGTAGCGGCAAGACAAGCAATGTGATAATGGTCGATCGACACACCCTGGTCAGTCCTGGAGAATGGGGAATGGATGGGGCGCTGGTGGATGGTATGGTGCCAAGGATGTTCTTGATAGCGAACAGGCGTCTGTGGAAGCTAGGCCTGTTCGTATCATGCGCCCCTCCCACCGTTTCGTAGTGACCGAACAGTCGAGATTCTTTGATTCGGGACCAGTTGGCAGCAAGGCCAGCAAGACGGTGCTGCAAGGTTAGTGCAATGCCGTAATAGGTTGCTCTCCCCTCTATTCTCAAGCGCAGGCCGGGGCCTGCTACCACGTCCAAGAATAGGCGACGCGCGGAGACTCTAGACCGTCTTTTCGTAGCATGTTTGCAGAGTGCATGAGGGAAGGTTAGACGCCGATCACTTGTCCTCAGCAACCCAAGACTGACCCTTCCGTGATGCTGCTGGCTTGTCACAATGGTAGGTGCGATTCGTCTGGGAGGAGTTCCACGAGAGTCTGTCGCTTTCCTTTCGATAGATTGGCACAGAACCGGTGAGAGGGATGGTTGTTGGCGGTGCGCCCAAAGGGTCTGTAGCCTGTCTGCAAGGTGGTAGTTATCTGGGACAGAACTTTGGGTTGCGGGAGGGCTGTATGCCATTGGCATCCAATGACGGGGGGCGCCGCTTGCACGATATCGGGAGTGGGCGAGATTGGTAGAAATTGGGGAACACGGAAGGATGGGGTGGTACCAGGGTTGTGATTCGTGTACTGGACGTCACAGAGCGGTGGACTGCCAGAGCTTTGTGGATGGGTGGTTGCGTGATGGTGTGGCAGCTCAGAGTGAGGGGTCCAGGCGCACACACCGGTTCGATAGAACGAACGGAAACGGTAGGAGAACAAAGAAAACGGCGGGGATGTGGCTGAAGCCAATGGTCGCGCCTTGTGGCGAATGGCGGCCACCACTGGGTTTGGGACCATTTGACTCGAGGCCCGGAGCATCGAGCCTGTTCCGGGGATCTTCGACCACGAAGTCATTCAAAAATGAAGTCAGAGGCGGCGACGTATATCACTCGACATATGGCACACAGCCGCACTGACGGCTTGTGATGACCTTCCAAACCTGCTTGTCCGTTAATAACGGAATAACCGGGTCTTCCGCTTCAAACGTTCCGCGCCAGGTTGCCCGTCAGGAACGGGTTCGTTGCATCAAATCCACCACAAGCACATCATCAGAGTAAGGTACCTGCTTGTCCGCCGTTGACCAAGGTACCTTGTCTCATCGATCACAGCTATTACACCATCGGCGGTCGTCTGGCAAACCTCCTGATTCTGTCGTGGTATTTCGTTGCCCCTACTGTAACCAGCCAAGGCCACCAGCAGATCATCACCCGATAAATGGGGTTCATGGAGACTGACATGTCCAAACCGTTTCACTCCTCCCACACACCTGTGACGTGGATGTCGATCTAGAAGGGCACGCCGGCGTACCGGGTCTGCCCCCTCCCACGTAAGGTTTCATGTGCATCGAACCACTGTTGGTAGGGCTGCTCATAAGCACGTCTAACCATCCTAGGATGATTCCAGGAGGCTAGCTTTGAGAATCGCATTAAATCCTGATTATTATAGCTATACCACAGACAGTGGTATGATCAAACAGTGGTGGCCATTCGGTCTCGAATTGTGCTCGTGCTTCCTGCCAGCAGGCGAGTAGCTATCCATCATTCTGAGACTGGCTTCCCCTTCTTCTTCTCAACATGCCTACGTCATCATCCGGGCCTTGTCTGCACCACGAGATAATTTACCACGATCTTGACAGGGGCCTGCGTCCATCATGTCGCTCAGCGGCATCACACTGGGCCCTTCCGGTCTTTCTGCTCGGAGATCAAGCTCCGTCTCTTGCGTCTGTTCCAAGATCGCTCGAGAGAGGCACGTGCGTGCGTGCCCATCTACACCTGAGATCGCCCGAATCATCGGCTCCAACACTCCGTTGATCTGACCCCCCTGCCGATCGACACCTACTTCTACGAGGCGCAGGTGACAGATCCGAACTTGTTCCCCGTTCACCTATGTCTCTTCTGGGAGCTCAGTGACGGAGGGTCGACTGGCATGTTCCAGGTCTATGCTCATCTGTAAAATGCGCCTACATCTCGCGACCCTTCGAAAAGTTGGCCTTGGCCTTGGCCTTTCAAGCTCCACTACAAAATTCGACACTTGTCATCACGGACACATTCCACTGCGGTATAGACACGGGAAAGACCCTCCGTATCCTATGTCATTTTACCTAGGTCCTCGAGCGCCTAGCAGCTGCGCTTAGATACGGAGGCTTTCGCCAGACACTCAGCATCCCCTAATTGGCGGGCCGCATGCGTCATTTGGGTGGCCCATAATATTGTTCTACTGCCTTAAGGTAGGTAGGGTAGGTTAACCCGCGACGCCGCTCGTCCTCCGAAGCAGCGCCTTGATGCACATTTTTCGCCGCTTGACGTCGTCGGTCTGAGTCCATGTCATTGTGAGACAGGTGGCACGAGCTACAAGAGGTATCCCCTTGAACATCTGCTGGTGGTACATGGGCAGAGGGTGGCAGCAAGATCAGATGCTGGCTACGTAACGGGCTCACTGCAGGGGATTGGGTGAGATGATCAGACGCCAGGCCCACAGCGCAGTACGGATGAGTTATGAATGGGCTTATGTTGGTCGTTAGTCTATGGTTCTGGACAACTTCCTGCAGTTGAACAAGCCGCCATAGGATTAGTCTAATCTATTTGTGTGAAACCTGGCACCAAACAAAAACCACGGCTGTATTGACCATCACTTACAGCAATTGTGGTTTTCTTGAAAGTAGTCAGCTTTTCCGACCTGATTGAGCCAAGAAGAATGTCTTCGCTTTCAATTGTTCAAGTCCATCGAAGTAATGCAACGCCCGAGGGAATGATAGATCACTGCAGGGTAGCCAAAGTTGCCTATGGGTCCAAGGAGGCGATGGGCAAAAGAATTCCAAGTCTGAGAACTAGCTGGGCTTTATTATTTTACAGATCTTGATCTCAACGCTATCGCTGTAGAATGGGCCCAATTGAGCTGCCCTGCTGGCTGGTGCAGGAAACTCCACCTCATTGACTATGAGCTTGTTTCTCATACACTCATCCAAGAATGCTTGGAAGGTGTCGTGATTCCTCTGCGTTGCGGAGACATATATCTCCACCTGGGGGTACAAGGTGATAATCTCAATAAAAGTGCTGACCAGTGGCCGGATAATGCTTTTATCGTATGTTATGTCGGCTCCGAGGACAACATCGAGAGCTCTCCCTCCATTCCACAGGTCTTCTTCGGTGCCAACGAGTGCCCAGCCCCAATTAAGTGGCATGGAGACGATGTTGTCCGATCCTTGCAACTCGTTTAGAAAGAAGTTGTCTGGCATATTGTTGACTACATCGTCCGAACCATCTGTGGCTATGACATGTTCCGCTTCAAGATACTTTGCGCATAGAATGGAGACATAGCCTGTTCCAGCTCCAAGCTCCAATAAGCGCTTGCCTTGGACAATGGTCGGATTCTCGCAGAGGTACTGTCCGAGGTGCAGAGCAGCTTCCCAAGTACGTAGACCTGTCGTACCGCCTGCGGATAGCAGAGAACGATTCTCAAGTGTGGTAATGTACATTGGGTTGGCTGCCATGGAATTGGGTTTCCGGGTCCGCTCCAGTGATGACTGATGATAGCTGACGTACGATTTCTGCTGGGCACTTTCCATCTCAGATGGTACATGGCTTGACAGAAGTACACCAAGTGCCGACATGAGGTTCTCAGATACCTCCTACAGAAGCTGTCAGGCACTATCTACGCCAGAGAGCGAAGCATGCAAATCGTCCTCAAAGAAGATACTCACATGAGCATCCCAATCCTCAATGCTGGCCTCGATCTGGGCGACAAGTGATTTCAGAATTTTCAGCTGATATCGGAGGGGTGGTCCATAGCGAACAGCATCCTCAGCAAAGAGACTGTTGAATATGGCTTCCTGAATCGGTGCCTCTCTCAAAAGATGAGGCGCAGGAAGGTCGGGAGAAGGTTCCAACTGCAGATATTGGCTACAGTATCGTCGCACCTGGTTCTGTACATCGTCCCCAGGAATTCTACACATTTTTCGCGCTGTGATGCAAAAGCGAGAAGCTGGGTAGAGAGACCATGCCTTCCAACTCTCATAACATGATGAATAAGCGACCATCTGCGGAACATCGAAGTCACATGATGTCTCGCCCCCACTTTCTGCATTCTCGATGCCGACTGGTCAGGTGCCACCGCGCTAATAATTTTGGCCCGCATCCACGCACAATTCTTGCTTAGGGTTCAAACTCGGATTGGAAGCCAGCCCTCTTCAAACGCCTCACGACCTCTCTTTTTCTCACCATCCACGACCATCGGTTCCATCGCCAGGACAGTCACCCAACACCGCAAACATGGCCGACAACGACTCCCCCGTGACTCTGCGCACGCGCAAGTTCATCCGCAACCCTCTGCTCGGCCGCAAGCAGATGGTCGTGTGAGTACTGCCCGCCTTCGAGCGAGATTGGAGATATAGACAAGCCCTGCCGCACGAAACATCGCAATAATCGAGTCCATCTACTGCCTACCATCGATCAGCGACCAGGAAGACCGTCGAAATACGCAGATGGAATGCCTGTCTTCCACAGGAGACTGCATTGGGGGCAAGATGGACTCGAAATGCGTTTTTTCGCCGAGAGGGCAATGCCTTTCATCTCTATGACCGCTCGACTCTCGTATCAAGGAGCACGTCAGGCTGACTGAAATTTCTTCTGCAGTGATATCCTCCACCCCAACCGCGCCAACATCTCCAAGGAGGAGCTCCGTGAGAAGCTCGGTGGCCTCTACAAGGCCCAGAAGGACCAGATCTCCGTCTTCGGTCTCCGCACCCACTTCGGTGGTGGCAAGACCACTGGCTTCGCCCTTGTCTATGACTCTCCCGAGGCCATGAAGAAGTTCGAGCCCCAGTACAGGCTCGTCAGAGTCGGCATGGCCACCAAGGCCGAGCGTGCCAGCAGACAGCAACGTATGTTGAGATATCCGACTACAACCCAAGATCCTCCCCGATTACATGTAATGAACAAGATACTAACGAGTCTGGAACAACAGGGAAGCAGCGCAAGAACAGGCAGAAGACCCTCCGTGGCACTGCCAAGGTCAAGGGTGCCAAGGCGAAGAAGGAGAAATAAACGTATCGCCCCCGCGAACAAGCGACGGGAACGCCGAGACGAACGAAAGAACCACCTCCCACCATCTCCCTCCCTCGTTCTTTCTTGTCCGAATCTCACGGTCGTACCGATTGCCTTGTATCGATGGAGTGCGGATGGAAAAAGGATGGCGAGGAGGGTGTGGCGCGCGAGTGTGGAAACAATACAACAACGGTTTTCTCACGGACAAAGGACGGCGTGGAAGAGATGTTTTTCTACTTTTGGGACAGATTCAGGGTTTTTTCCTCTTTTGCGCAAAACCTAGAAACTGCACACGAGATGAACTTCTGCCGACGATCTCCTCCTGGACCACGGAGGGGGGAGGTGGGAAAAAGGGGAGGGGGCGCGAAGGTCTCGGACGGAAGGGTTCATCGGGCTTGTTTGTCATACATGGTCTGCCTTCGTCCAGCACTAGCATGAAATCAAGGTGTTTTCGGGTTTCGGACCAAAGACAAAGTTCACGGTTCCTTCCGGTGATGTCTTGGTGTGTACATTTGTGATGCTAATGAACTGCATCGTTGCTCATGTGTTCTCTCAGATGCGACATGTCTCCAGTACACGAACACAGCGTAGAAGACTGACCCAACTCCAGACTCCATGGCTCGTACAGCCATAACGTGTTCCCAACAAACCGAGTTAATAACAACAAATCTCCTGTCCTACAACATCCCGACCATGATGACCCCCAACGCGATCCATAATACCATACCGACAACCCCTTCTCTTCCTCTTGACCTCTGACCTCCCGCTATCTGCCTGACTGGCACGTGCCAGCCACAATGCTCTTCCCCTCCCCTGGTCCGACACTCATAGTACGTTGTCTGATACCAGCCCTGACTTGCCAACGCAGCATCATTGTTGGGTGCAGCGGTCACGATGGCGGTATAGGGCGGGATGCTTTCGACATCTTGAGGGTCCCGTGCACGGACATGATCCGCCCCTGTAGCTGTGGCTTGGTTGGCAATGGAGGTTATTGAAGGTTTGATCGGTACAGTAGATAAAGTCGCCGGGCTCGTTGGAATGGCGGTGGCGAGAGAGGCGAGAGAGGCGAGGGAAAGGATGATCACGGCCAGAAGCCTGTGAAGACGACTCAACACCATATCGTTTTGCCTTGTTCAAACCGTGTCGGCGTCGTTCACAACTTTGAAAGGAGGCTAATTTTTGTGAAACAAAGAAAATTGCTCCTCAAAGGTGGTCTTGAAGCACAGATGTCGCAAATGACTTCCCTTTCAGCTCACAGTCAAAACACAGCTACTCTGCAGTTTACATATACTTCTGTTCTCTTCACACAGCACACCCTCTTCATGAGCAACTCAGAAGCAGAGAAAGCAGCATGACCAACCCACACCATGCTATTACTGACAGACACAGTCATAATCAAGAAAGCCACAGGAGTCTCGTCATGATTTAGAGTGGTTCTGGTCCAGTCGTCGTTTGCATTAACCTCATTGTGCTTGCACCCACCCTTGAGTCGCTGACCACCAATCATTTCGGCTTGGTTCCTTGCACGGCTTCACACCACTAACGATAGGGACAGCAGCCAAAGCTACTGCCACGAATGTACCGATTAATCACGCGCGGCGGAATTAACTCTCACAATAAGCACAAGTAGCACTCAGTCTGGGCGCTTGCGCAATGCGCGGATGCGACATGACTTGCAGCATCATGTTTGAAGCAGGATTTATAAGAGCGAATCAGAGCTCTGCATGGCATGTCAATTCAGTCCATCTGAGCTAGCAAATGTGTCCTTTGGTCCTTTCAACGAACCTGAGCAAGACTGGTCCTAGTGTTTTGACTCCTTCATCCTGACATCGCCGGATCCAACCCTATCGATACAATACAACATCGCCGTTTCTGAGATATGCGCCGTTCAACACTTATCATCGGTCCTGATGGCAGAACAACCATCAGCAAAAGCATTGGGTATATCCCTCTCCCTTTAGTCTATTCGTACATCTCATGATCTTCAATCAATCCGCACACTCGCCTTGCGAGGCCTGCCCCTGCCACGCTTCGAGCCATTTGACGTACTGTTCGTACGCTGCCTTGTGTTCGCCGAAGGCGACGAATCAAATGCCAAACCGCGCGTCTTGACCGATTGATAAGCTTCGGCTGGCTTGTTCCTCTTCTTCGCTCCAGCGGAGCCATTGCTACTAGCGCTGCGGTTGCTGACCGCCGAGGATGCAACGACGACTGGTGACTCAGACGCGCTGTCTTCGACATCAATGACTGAGGTGCCTGCAGGGAGCACGAAGGGTGGTGGCTTCTTGATTGAGCGCTTGCCAGGCGTGGTGGCGGCCGTCGCAGACTTCGCGGGCTGGCTTGCACTCATGAATAGTGAACGAGTAGACTTCTTCGTGTCCACGGTATCAGAGTCTTCCTCCTCATCTAGCTTCTGCATAGCCTCGAGATATCCCGGATCGCTGCCAAATTTGTGTCTACCCTCGGACCCCTGAGGCGATTTTAGAGGGCTCTTGGTTTGCTTCTTAGTGACGGCGGTGTAGAAGATGTCGTCCAAAGAAGGGATGGGACTGCTGCTGGCTGAAGAACTATGTTGCTCCGCTTTCGCAATAGGAGTCATGTGTTGCTGGGGTAGAGTCTCTGGAATCACACTGTCCTCTTCCATCGCAAGGTCCTCGTGCAAGCTTGGCGCATCGGTCTTCTTCCCATTGACAGAGCTCTGTTGCAAGGCTGTCGGGTCCGCTGAGCTGTGATTGACGTCGTCCAAAGTGCGTGAGGTCTCGACCTGCTGGGGTGACACTCTGACCTCCTCTGCCAGATCTGGTACCGTAGGTCCACTCTTATCGTGGTCATCCTCTTCGACAACGAAGATGCGCTGGGAGGCAGGGAAGGCTGGACGTTGCCCTGCTGGCTGTCGTGGGGTGGATTCAGCGTCAGGAGCATCTAGCATCGATGTATCCTTCTGGGCCGTAGTGCTTCCAATGGCCGAAGCCGAAAGGTTGAATAGCTGGGAGAAGGGGTTGTTTCCGATATCAACAAGCGGCTGACAAGACGAAATGGAATCTGACGAGCTGGGCGCATGCGGAGCTGCCGCCGGACCCTCGGCGGATGCAACCAGCCCTGAGGTGTTGGGGTTGGCGATGCGGCCAGCGTGTTGCGTACCATCGCGACCATGCTCGCTGATTCCAGTTGACCTTCCTCTCAAAGTGTCTGGAGAAGGTTCACGTTGAACCGTCCGTGGCTCGATCATACCGTCGAATGTCACGTCTCGATGCCCATCATCTAGTACATCGTCCTCATCATCGACTCCGGGCATCTCAAATTTGGAGTAAATACGCTCTCCAGTTTCTGCATCAAACTCACGCTCATCATTTTTGCGATCTCTCTTCGCGAGCAGAACACTAAGTGTTTGCTCAGAGCTGATCTTGATGACCAGGGCTGTTACCGAGCTGAGCTGAGGAGTCCACGAATTTCCCTTAGAAAGCGACCATTCTTTCCAAGTGATCACCATGCCAATTCTAGCATCACCTGGCTTGAGTACAGGCAGGTTGTCGACATCCGAAGGAAGTTCTGGTAAGTCATCAGGCTCTGAAACCTTACTTTCTGCGGACGGCACCGGATCATGGTAGTCCAGAATGGTAGTGTCCTCATTTCGGTGTTCAGTAGTCTGGAGCTCGTTGCTTCCAGCAGTCCTCGGTTTTTTGCGCATTGCAGAAGCGTTCATCTGCTTGGTTTCCCCCTGAAAGCTACTGAGCATAGACTCATCACCAACATACTCCTCGTCAAAAACCGCTTGGGATTTTCTCTTGCGCTTGTTTCTTGCACCGTACTGCTGCTGCGGATCCCAGCGCTGAACGAAAGGGAAGGGTGGTTCGCTGAGTGTGACACCCTCCTGGCAGCACTCCACAGCTCTGTATGAGATCTTGCTCTTCCAGGTATCTGGATCTTCGTCCTCCGAAGAGTCGCTGTCAGATGAAGAGGAGCTGGACGCCTCTTGTGCTGGTTCCGGTCGCTGTTCCCTCAAACGATGATTTAGTAAAGGCTTCACATCCTTGAGCAGCCCATCTCTGATCTTTGCTTCGTCTTCCTTTGTTTTCGGATTCTTCATACCCAAAGCACCAAAGAGCATGCGTCGTCCGGCTCCAAGGTCAAACCGCATCCGAGGCCTTTGCTGCCCTTCTTTTTCATCACCTTTTGGTCGCTGTGGCTCCTCTGCTTCTCCACCATGGGATGCCTCTGGATGCTCAACGCCCAGGGACCCTTGGCCGATGGAAGCCAACAGAGCCGCCTTTCGAGCCTGAAACGCGGGATCTTCAGGTTCGTTAGCGGCTGCATCCTTGGCTGGCTGGCCCTGTTGGATGTGTACATCTTCAGGCGATGCCTGTGCATTCTTAGAAGCTTGGGCGCGTCTCCTCCGCATGTTACGCTTCTGAGTCTTAGTCAGGCCCTGGCCAGGAGGAGCTTCGTTCTGCGAGTTCTTTAAGGATGACTGGACACGCTGGGTTCCTGTACCTGTAGATCCCTTGCTCATGGTTGCTCCCTGTTTTGATGCAGGATTGAGAAGTTCCGAGTCCGACCCAGAGCTGCTATCAGATTCTGATGAGGAGTTGGAATCTGTGTCAGAGTTGGCCTCAAACAGCCGGGGATCAAGTTTCTGTTTCGAGAACGGTATCGCGACGGGCTTTCCCGCTGTGTTTCCTGCTTTGTGCGCCTGCGACGTCGTCTCTTTTGCATCCTTTGAAGCTTTTCTGGTCTTTGTGGCCGGGCCAGACTCATCCGAGCTTGTTGACATGCAGGAGCTATAATCCGAGCTGTCTGAAGAGCTATCTGAAGAGCTGTCTGACGCCTGGGCATCTTTGGAGGGACCAGGGGCGGGGCCCGTGGGACTGTCATCACTTCCACTCTCGTCGTCTGAAGATGAATCTAAGTCACTCGAACCGGATGAAGACGATTCATCCGAGCTTGAGCCAGAGCTCGACGTTTCGTCATTGTTTGACATCCTCTGGACCGGGCTGGAGGGAACCACGGATGGGTTCGCAGTATCTCGAGCTGGCGCAAGAGCTGTGTGACTGCCAGGGTCATTCTTGATCTCCGTCTCAACCACCTCGATCAGTGGTCGTGCATTTTTGGCAGCACGTGCGTTCTGTAGATCGTCTTGAATGGTGGAACGGAAACCGTTTATTCCGCAAAGGGCATCCTCCATCATTTCATCGAAGCTCAAGCGCGGATCATTGTACATAGATAACGCCTGATGAGTGCGACTAAGATCGCCTTGTTGCCGCTTATACTCGTCTCGTATAGAAGCCAAGGGCGTCAGAGGGAAGGCGCTTCGCAGGGGAAGTAGCTCATCCACTCCGTTGATTGTGATGCTCGGAAGGGCTGGCGCCGTGTCGTCAAGCTCAAGAAGAGCAGCAGAATCATCGTCCTCCCCGATCACCGCGTTATCGTGCTTCAGCAGCTGGAGCTCCTCTTCAAGACCGTCTATGTCCTTGTCCAAATCCTTGGCTTCCTCGTCTTCATCTTCAGAAGTGACCCGGCCGTCTTCGATGGCGGGCTCGAAGTCGTCATCATCTTCGAAATCGTCCTCCTCGTCGAGCTCGTGATCTGCATGTTGAGCATCTTCGTCATCGAAAGAAAATCGAACGCCAACGCTATTGTGGTCCAGCCCTTCCAGAGGGACAGCTCCGTGCAGCGTGACCTGCTGCGCAGCATCACTGATTTCTTCGTCCTCTGGCTCACCGGTGCCATTGGTGTCGTAGGTAATTCGTGCGCGCTTGCGGGGAGGAAGTTCGAGTGGAGGTCGGCCTCGAGGAGCTCGCAACCAGGGCCGGCCGAAGGCTACACCATCGAATAGGTGCTTTCCATCGGAGGAGATCTGTTCGCGTCCACTAATGCGCCTTCGTCTCAGGTCGTCGGTGAGAAGTGATCGAATGCTGCATGCCTGTCAGACTTTGCTCGAACCCCGACAGTTCAGAGAGGGAAGGAGGGGCTACATACAGCACCTGATCATCATGCTTCAAGATCTTGTGAATCTGCTGAAAGTGCAAGCACTCGAAGGAGCCGCCCTGCCCATCCGTCAGCTCGACAACGTAGTCCTCTAGCCCCCAGTCCGTGCTCTCGAGCGGAATGACCTCGTTCACGCTGGAGAGCAAACAAGCAACAGTAAGGTCATCGGTAGCTGTGCATGGCCATACGATCTTGACTTCCGGCAGACCATGCCGCCGGATGATCAGCCGAAGGCGCATGTCCGAGGACGCCATTTTCAAGGCAGAATCGATCAGGTCATGGTAGAAAGAGGCAGAAGAAGCCGTTCGAGAGTTCGGCTGCCGATTGAGGTGCAGGGCAAGGAAAGAAGGCTTGGTGAAGTGACGTTCGAAAAAAGTGTAGGTCGGGTTTCAGCGGCGCGTGGTAGCGAATGCCAGGCGCGACTGAATCTGGAGCTGCCTTAGAATTTCAGTGGGTCCAAGAATCGCACAGGTGCAGGCTTCAAAGATTGGAAACGTCGACAGCTGGCTGCAACTCTATTGCAAGCATGGAACAATGGAACTGAATGACGGCTCAAGAATTTGGTGAACGCGTGCGGGTTGCGCTTGTTCCACAACGGCGCACGAATAACCTAGGTATTGAATTTGCGTCGACCCAGAATCGATGACCACTCCCTAACATACACAACATGGTATGTGCTGATATCTTCGTTTAATGACACATGCCTCGCCTAACGCCACTTGTGAATGAGACCCAGAACTCCCATCTAAATCTAACATGCAATGTCTTCCACTTCGGCCTTGTAAGACCTGATGCCCTACTAACTTGGCATTCCGCCCATCTCCAGCATGTGGCCCATCTTTTCAATCTGCATCTTGTTAGCATGTCTGCGCAGGAGCAACCTCTACAGCGTGCGACGTTTCTTACCTTGGTCTTGAGATAACCCTCAACTTCCTGACTCCTGAAACCACCACGACCCTTCCACGAAAGTGGTACCATTGCTACCCTCTCCGTAACCACGATCTCCCTGTTCGGACCCTCAACCGCCCGAATCTTGTCAGGGTTGTTCGTGAGCAGTCTCACATCTTTTTGTCCCAAGTCCATAAGCATAGCTGTAGCTAGACCGTAGCTGCGCGCATCGGCAGGGTGTCGGAGGAGCAAATTAGCCTCAACAGTATCTGACCCGAGATCCTGGAGGTTGTATGCCTTGAGCTTCTCGCCCAGTCCAATACCCCGGCCTTCCTGCCTGAGGTAAACGATGATTCCGCCGTTTGCATTGCTGGGCAGGCTCATGAGTCGCGCTGCTTCATCGAGTTGTTCACCACAGTCGCACCTCGCCGACCAAGCCGTCTCTCCAGTGTAGCATTCCGAGTGAATACGCACAAGTGGCGGGCCGTTCGGTGCTGACGAATCTTGTGAGGACTCACCGCCAGCCATTGCACTTGTAGTCCGGCCAGGGAACAAGCGCCCAGTATATGCGCCTCTGACCATCCTATCCATCTCTGTCTCCCCCTCTCTTGGTGCATCGAGAGACTTGCTGCGAATATGATTGCCAAACACAATAGCCAGATGCTCTTTGTTGTCGACGCTGTTGGTGTAAAGGTGCAGATACATTTCGGTACCCGTTGTCGTCGGGATTCGGGCACGGACAATGCATTGGACCTCGGGTAGTGTCTCAAGCAGCTTCGGGCGCTTTGAACCACAGCCACCAGAATCAATCGAGCTATCAACTGGCACTCCTCGTGGACCAGCCGTGCTTGGAGTTTGTGTGCCTGGTGTCGCAGGAGGGGTGAAGGCGGGGGAGAGGAGTGATGGTGGGGGAAGTTGGACCGCCTCGGATCGCGGCGTTGAATTGAGCGAAATCTCGTCTACATGCTGTTTGCCAGCATCTTGCGACTTTTCGGCTGAGCTGTCAGCGGGAGTTGAGCGTGGCGAGTAGAAAGAGGGGAGCTGCTCCTGCGAGCTGGCGCCGGGGTTCGTGGTGGCCTCCGGCATCGTCGGTGTTGTGTCCAAATCGCACGCGACCAGAGGAATTGAAGTCGCAGGAAGCGGACTGCGTATTGGTGAGATATGAAGAGGCAGGGATGATAGACCAAAAGGCTATTCAATGACAAGGAGAAGCGGGCTCGGAAACGGGAAGCAGGTAATTGGGTCATCCACATGTCCGAGAAGGTCAAAGCTGGCGGAAGCGGGAGTCATGTCGACATTATTACTAAGGTGGCCTTCGCCGAGGCGGGTACGGGACCGTTCACAGGGTCTGCCCCGCGGCTGTATGCGAGTGGGATGGGCTCAAGTCGGCACCGGGATGGAGGGGTGTTGTGTGTTTCAGTGGATGAATCAGCAGCATGTGGCTTGAGACTGCTGTAACCTCGGTGTCAGCAGCCACTACTAGCGGGGGAAGCCGCTGTGGAAGTTGCTGGATGCCACTGAGCGCGGAACCAGGCCCCGACAGAGGGAAGCGAACGGCCGCTCCGTCACCGGAGGGTGAAGTTCTTGTTACAGCGATATGCAACTACCAGCCCCATAGTCAGCGAAGCGCCTGGTTGGTCATCAACCGCGCGCAATCTTCAGAATAGGATTGGTCACTTTCGACTTGCTCCCACGGCTGCGCCAATGTCAAAGCCATGTCCATATGTCCAGTTCACAGTGTCGATGGTCATCGGTATTTCTGCAGTGCTCTTGGTGAGCCATTACCTGGTGTTCCAACCAACATGCGTCTTAGATCACTCGTCTCCACCACGTTCAGTTGACTTGCGCTGGTCACCTAACACAAGTGAAGGATGCATACATTTACAAGTGAATATCATCAATTTTGTCATAATCCATTCTGTATCATTCTATCCCAAACGCCTAAAATAACAAAATTCGGACACAAGGCTTTATGGATCAGCCTCCTTGCCGGTGACATATGCAATGTTGACAACCTTGTCGTCCTTGAGATCGTCCAGGGTTCCAAGACCACTAGGGCCAGAGGGCTTTAAGCATCAGCCTCCTTGCCGGTGCCATATGCAATGTTGACGACCTTGTCATCCTTGAGGTCACCCGAGGTTCCGAGGCCACTAGGGCAAGAAGGCTGGTTGCTGACGGCCAGGTCCAGCTCGCACTTCTCATCGTGGCCAATAGTGCAGATAGCATCCGCGATGTTGTAAAGAACATAGTTCTTGGCCACCCAGCTGTCTGGCTCAGCCAGACAAGCGGCGACGTAGTTCATAGAGTTGGCGGCAGACAGAGGCAGCTTGCCGTCGTCCAGAAGGTCCTTGCACTCATCCATGGAGACGGTCTCGTAAGTCATGTCGATGCCACCGCCCATTTGGGGGTCATCCTTAGCAGACTTGCCGAAGCCGAGGTAGTTCCATGCATCGTAGCTGATATCGTGGGCACCACCAGAGGTATCGATCTTGAGAAGATGAGTGCTCCGGCCATCGTGGGAGACCTTGACACAAAGGTCGTCGCAACCAACGGAGCTGGGCCAGTAGGCCACACGGTTGGTGTCGATCTTGCAGCCCAGGACGCCGATGGAGGAGGAGTACTGGTCATGAGGAGTGATGCTGGCGGAGTTACCTCGACGAACAGGGATCGAGGCACCAGAAACGATGGTGGCCGAAGCCGCAATGAAGGCAGTGATAGAGGCAATCATCTTGAAGGAGTGTTGTGGTGTGAAGAAGGGAGTGGTAGACTGGAGTGATCTCAACGCACAGCGGAGAGTATAAGAGTCTAGAGAAGGAGTGACTGATCGAAGTCGAAGAGAATGACTGAAGACTGTTGAAGAGAGCGGCCAGCCGAACAGAAGGATCAAAGCGGGTGGTATGAGAGAATGTGTCTTTGTGGGGGAGAGTCAAGATAGATTCCCGGGGAGGAGGAACGCTTTCTTATACTCACATCTCGGGCACCAACATCCAGATCGGCCGAGGAGAACGCGCAGGCTTCGAAGAGTTTTCCGCTCTGGAAAAAGCCACAGTATCGGGTACCTGCTTCTGAGCCTCGAAGTTCTCCAGCATTCGCTCGAATCATGGCCCAAGCCGACGCTCCATCTAGGTTCTAGCATCCACACACACGCGTTGCGTACCCAGAAAGAACCCCAAAGAAGACGCTCCTCCTACGGTATAGCCGTTTCAGAAGCATACTAGAAGTCAGGAGCACAGCCCATAAAGCTAATGTCCGGGAGATGGTCGCTCTGCATGACCAGGAGGAGTTTAGGTCCAGGGACGATGGGCCTTAGCCAGGTCCGCATCGCGTGTGATGGGAGAGGGCTTGACGCCACCATCACACAATGAGCCTCTGTAAAGGAGGGTGAGGGATTTGCCTTCAGGGGATTTGCGAGTCAAGAGAGCCTGTGAGTCCATTAGATGAGGCGGCCGGAAGTGGCCCACGACGCGTGTCAGTCCTTTCGGTACCCGGAACACTTGGGACGACAGCTAGCGATCCTTGAACCTGGGGAACCTGGTCGTGTTCGCTGCGCGGGCAAAGAGGTGAGAGTCTCTATCAACCTCAAAACTGCGCATTCTGCAAAACTTTTCCAAAGAATTTATGAACACGCGACTCAATGCAGGAATGCGGTAGATCACAATTCTCCCGTGCGACGACTCGTTAAGCACCCGCGCACCGAGGAGAATGATTCAGGAACGTGAAAACCTCGATGCCCACACCGCATGGGCATAGAGTTTAGAGATCTTGCCGCGGTGGCAGCGCTTCCGGATTGGGAATGGGAGACTGGCGACTGGAATGTTTCCCACCTCTCTGGGTAAAGACAGCGTGCTGCACCTCCCGATCTCGATTCAGAGTTCTTTGGCGCAAACTCATTAATGTTCTCGGCAAAGAAGTCGGTCCGTGGAAAAGCATTGACCCAAGCTTTGTGTGTTTGCCAAAGGGAGTATCTATGTATAGAGCGACCGAATGCGGCTGTGAGGCATCAGTACACACCGGCTGACTTAGTACTTGGTACCTGTTAGGCTCACAAAGGCGCAAAGGACAACAGGACGGGTCCTCCACCACATGTATGAATGTCAGAAGGCAGAGACGTTATTCCTGCAAGATGGTCTCACGGAAGACCTAGTTTACAAGTTTGTAAGCGTTACCAGGGTTTTACGTCCACTGGGACCATACAAGCCAAGCCGTTGAGGCCTCAGGTCTTCTCACGACTCCTACGAATATTGTGTACAGCGTTCCTTCGGAAGCAACGTGAAAAGTACAACGGCACCTATGAAAACAAAGTTCACATCCCTCGTTGGCGGAATATGAGACAACTGGAGCCGGTGGCAATCCATGCTCCCATGACAAGCTTCGCGTCCCTTGGTACCTGTGAACACTACGCAACCACGTACCATGCCGAAGAGACCCAGGTGGCTTCTTCACTCTGGAAGGCTGTCTAACAGGGAGTCCGGAGTGCGTGGTTGTTTCAGCAGGAGTCTACAGTCTCCACGCGTCTTATCCTGAGCAGCCGTCTGTGATACGCAGGGCGACAAAAGTCACAAGTCATTCTGACGAGCAAATTGTGCGAGGCTGGGTTCTCATTTAATTTGTCAGCTCGGTCGCCCCCAAATCCGCCTACAGCTGCTGGGGTTTGAGCAGAATCTCATAACTGAGTTTTCGGACTCCTGGTCGGAGCCAACTGTGACTAGGCGCCTGAAGCGACATGGATAGGGTGACAAAATTCACGACAAAATTTCCTTGCATCTCTGACAGCAAGGTATTCCTCATTTATTTTAGCAGGGGCCTGACCCTGCCATTTCCTAGGTTTGGTACTCCATAAATTCTGTTACAAGTGGCACCCGGCCCTAGATGGTCCAGCCAGTATGGTGCAGTTAACCTCAAGTGAGACATCGGCAGCTTCTCTGATTCAAAGAAAAAGAATGCCCAGAAAGGAAGTCATCAGCTCAAACATGGATCATAATGAAAGATATCAAGACCTTCCGTGTCGTTGTTGTCGACAAGAACCCGGAGCTGCGTCGAAGGTCTTAAGCCACAGCTGTGGCGTGCTGTGGTGGCACTATCGATAAGCTAACCGCCAAAAAAATTTATCGGGGAAACAGCATCAGGTGAAGCCTCGTCGAGCTACACCAGCCCACCAGGCGAGCCGATCCCCCATTGCGCGAGGCTTCTCTATCTTCCAGCAGTTTCGCCATGGCACCAATTGCGTCCTCGGACCCCGCCGTCGCGGAGCCTGAGAAGAAGAAGAAGCGCAAAGAAAAATCCGAGAAGAAGCGGGCACGGGAAGAAGACGATGTCGTCGATGGCCATCGCAAGCACAAGAAATCGAAGAGCGTTGCGGACGAGCCGGCACTCGAGGTGAAGCCTGAAGAGGCAGTCTCAAAAAAGAAGGAGAAGAGGAAGAAGAAGAAGGACAAGAGCAGGCACGCTGAGAATGACGTCGAGGCACCAGCACTAGAAGAGGCCGAAACAAGTGCCGAGCCGGTTAAGAAGGAGAAGAAGAAGAAGAAGAAACATACCGAGACTGCAACTGAGGCCGCTCCTATCAACGACATCGCACAAGAGGAAGCACCGAAGGAGAAGAAGAAAAAGAAGAAATCAAGAAAGTCAGAGCAGCTCCCCGAGGTGGAGGCCAAAGTTGAGTCGACAGATAAGATCAAGCTCACACCAGCTACCGACCCCGAAGCAATGGACGTCGATGTCAAGCCAGCCAAATCTTCCAAGATATATCAACCGAAAGACATTCCCGCCAACCCTCAATTTCCCTTCTTCACGCAGACCGTTTCACTCTACGAACCCATCTATCCCAGCGGCTGGGCAGAACCCATCACCAGCAGCCAAGCTCAAATCCTCCGCCCCCTTCAGAATCGCTATGTCCCGTCACTACACGGCGTTCTTCTCGACTACAGAAACGTGGCTCTCGGCGAGCAACCCGGCAGGAAAGGCGCTGCAACGTATGACGAATCACCCACGACAGTCGCGTCAAGAAACGAGTACGCTGTTGGCTTTGGCTGGATCACCGCTGATGTTGATATGTTTGTTCCGAGCCGTGGCGCGTGGATGGAGGGTAGTGTCAACCTGCAGACCGAGGGCCACATCGGAGTTGTCTGCTTCGGCAAGTTCAACGCGTCGATCGAAGCAAGCCGCCTTCTGCCAACATGGAGATGGGTTTCGAATGATGCGCCAGACGCTCAAGGCTTTGAGGAGACACGATCAGTCATCACTGCTGATGAACACGGTGTTGTTCGTCAAATTCACAGCACTGGCTTCTGGGTCGATGAGGATGGTGAGCGAGTCACCGGCAAGATTCGCTTCCGGATACGCAACTTCGACGTTGGCACCAGCGGCCCAACCAGCTACCTCAGTCTTGAGGGCACGATGCTCGACAAGGTTGCGGAGCGGGAGCTCGTTAAGAAAGAGGCGGAGAACGCGCGCGCAAGGAAAGGAATCTCGAGGCGGGGCTCTAGGCGTAGGGTGCCAGACTTTGCTATGACACGATTCGAACCAGAGGAGGAGCAGCCCCAGGAGGGCATTGAGGAGCCACAGCCAGAAGTGGTGAAGTCTAGTCGACCGGAAAGCGAGATTTAAGGGCACATTCCGGCGCAGGTTGGCTTTTGTTACGATTTACATACGGAGTGAGTTGATGAGCGAATTGGAGATTTATTCCACACTATTGTAGGCCGGGCTTGCTTGTGAGTGTCAATCTTGTTATCCATCGTGCTGGCCCTTCCTCCCGCCACAGGATGATCAAGCAGCTGCTTTGACCATCGGCTCCCATGGTTTCGTCAGGTTCCAGAGATACATGCCGCCTGCGAGGTCGTCGTTGAGGCTCTTGACGAAGATGTGCTGAAAGAGTGGAGCGACTGAGAAGAGCGGCGCAACTGGAGCGACGGACGCCCTGTCCCATCCCACCGACAACTCAGCAGCCCAGGCTGGCTGCTGGCAGAACTTCTCAACTCTCTCGTGGTACGCATCCCAGTTCTTGGAGTGGTCGTTGACGATGATCTGAAAGCGGACGCCCTGAACATCGATCAGGATGCGGTTGACCAGTGCTGGGAAGCCGTGTGATGATCCGCTGCTGAGGATCCATGTGTACTCTGTTTGATCTCCGTTGCTGTCCCAATCATACCACACCTGAGTTCCCTTCTCAGAAAAGTCGTTCAGCACGAGCCTTGACTCTGCGTCGAAGCTGAGGCTGCAGTGCTGGGAGGAGACACCTGCGATGGCAGGAAGGACTACATCGCACCGTTCAGGGTCGGTGCCGAGGACGAAGCTGCCGGGCCTCTTCGGGGCTTGATTGAAGGAGATGGCGAGGGCCTTGGTCGGTGTGTTGGCTGAAAGAGCTGGAAGGCGGGATGAGAGGAATGTGCCCTCGGCTGTGGTCGAGGTGCTGAGATGCCTGTTCTCGAGTTTGTTGGTGGCTTTGTCTGCGTAGGTGCCACGCGCCGTTGGAACCAGCCAGGCGATGACGTTGTCTTGGGTATCCATAATGAAAGAAAGGGGAAAACACGAAAAGGGCTTATTAGAAGTGAGAGGGGGTATTCGAATGTGTGCCAAGGACAAAAGAAGTGAAGAAAGATGAAGCAAAAGCTAAGGACAGTCTGTTGTGCTTGGAAGTGCAGCTTGCGTAATGAAAGGCTGAGAGACAGAAAGAGTCCTCTGATGAGAAGAAAGTCGACCAGAACGAAGGAGGTCGACTTGTAAGATTTCTGCGTGTACAAGATGGGAAAAGGGAGCGCTCATGAGGGAACAGAAGCCAGAGTGGGTGAAGTGGAGAGGAGGTTGCGAGCAATTTGTAGGAGGATCAGGTTGAAGTATATGAGAAGCTATTGGGATTCGGGGATCCGTTGCGTGGACAACGCACACCGCGTCGAGCGTGCGGTCTGCGCGCGTCTGAACCAAGCAACCTTCAAGTCAGCAGTCTAAATCCAACACACATCAAGTCAAGAAAAACACCCGTTTCATTTTGTGCAGACGTGTCGCGACCGGTGGGCGATAGTGTTGCTGGGGTGTATCGCGACGGAGCAACGAGGGCCAATCGACTTTTAGCAAACCTTGAAAGTGGTGCAAATCGCCACAAGTGAGATGCAGTGTGTTTCTTACTGCAGGCAGAAGAGCATGAAAACTGTCGATCCTCTGGAAAGCATGATTTTATGACCTGATGAGCCTGGAAGTCTGTGTGAATCATAGCGATGAGTCGTTGTGGTGGTACGCAAGTATGCCCGAGATGTGCGCGGGGATGATTGCTGTAGCTCACAGCGCCTAATGTTTTCACTGAGCGAGGAAGGGTTGCAAACATCATGGTAAATCGCAAGATTACCGCGCTGTTTAACCCGAGTTCTCGCAACTCTTCGACATTCTGGCTCTGTCTCTGTTCCTTTCCCATCGAATATCTATCCCAGAGGTGTGACCGGAGTCCAGACGACCCGGCAGACTGCTCATGGTTCTGGACGCAAGACATGCGCTGCTGTATCCTTCTAATAATCTGAATCGGTATCTCTGAAAGAAAAAAAAAAGTGAATTATAGACCACTTAATACCGATGTCCTCCCCTTGATGTAAAAATGTTCTTTGATAGAAGCTATACGCATGCCTCCTCATTGGCCTTTCGTTTGTGGAAGTCCAAATCCATGTCAGAAGTGATCACCTCGAGCAACCCAACACGTTGATGAAGCTCCTCAACCCCCCTAAGTCAGTGAGTCAACACCTAGAGAGAGGTAAACATGGCACTATAATTACAAAATCAACACTCAGAAAGCTGTCAGAATGACGGGCCTTTCTTGCCATCCGTCACCTGCTAACGCGTGAAGTGGCTCCCGGGTAGGCTCAGTGGTGCCTGAAATCCGAGGCCACCACATGGTGCTCTAGCTCTGTCGCAACTTCACCCGACAGGCCATCAACCACGCTTCACAAAGACACAGCCAATTGACTCGCAACCATGGGTTCCGACGCTGCTTCAATGCCCCGAGGTATGAGGTCACCCAATTCCGGCTGGATAGGCAATATTTTATAGCAACCGGATCCGCCCGCTGACTCGAAGCAGAGGCCACCCGCGACGAGATGCGTGAGGCCCGTCTCCCCCTCCCCTACAGAGACAGCTGCGCCGGGCTCCTGATTCCCCTCAACAAGTGCCGGAGAGAGACCTGGTATGCCCCGTGGAAATGCGAGGTAAGGATTACTGGCCATCAACGGACTCGAGGCCACGCGAAGGCACCATGAGTCCGATCGGCATTGACATTCAAACCCCAACACACAAGCCTCGGGAAAGAGCCACGTAGCTGACCAGCTGTTACATTTACATAGGACGAACGCCACAGCTACGAGAAGTGCCAATACGAAGAGTTCAAGAAGCGTGTCGCTAAGATGGAGGAGCTGAGGGCGTCAAAGGATGGTGCAAGGAGCAACTAGACGGACGATTAGGTGGCATTACGAGCCGGGCACTGTACAAATACCGCGGAATCACTACGCGTGGGAATAGATTCGTGCGAAACTGCAAAACTCGACGACTCGACAGTGACAAACCGACCTGGGTGACAAAATCGGCTGGTGTTGCGCACACCGTCGGTGCAGCGATATGTTGGGACCATCCGTCTTTCCTAACGGCAAGAGCCATTCGTGTGTGATGGATGAAGCTACGAGTAGTCACAATGTTCGGTGATGATCCTTGTCGATGCAAAGCAATGAATTGTTCAACGCTAAGGTACGATGCTAATTGCGAGATTGATGCAGAAACCCAAGACCAACGCCGGCAAGAAATTCTATGATACATTCATGAGGAACCCCTTCAACAACTTCTAGGTTACCATGCAGAACAAAGAAAAGGCACACTCCGCCGAAACGCTCAGAAGAGGGAGTTATCGGCACAAGTGAAGGCACCCTCAACCTCCTCGTTGGGATCATTGAAGATGTCAAGAAGCTGCGTAACCGCGGTGTACATGCCAGCGCTGTTCATGAAAAGCGACTGAACGATGATGAGCGTGTTGAGGATGGTGAGCGAAGTCTTCTTCCAGGTTTTGAAGAGCTGGTGCCAGTTAAGGTGGAACCAAAGAATGGCGCTGATGCCGAAAGTGGTCCACGCGATGAGTGTTGCGGAGGAAATCGACAGAATTGAGTCGAAGACTGGAACAGCGGCTGCGACGATGAAGACAACAACCCAGAAGATTGTTGCGCAGACAACCCATGAACCCCAGGACTTGATTGTGTTCGAGGTGGCCTCATGAGCGGCGTTCATGCGTCTAAGGACGAAGACGTACATATACTTGATGGCAGTGTGGCCGAACACCATTCCCGTGGAGAGCAGAGCGACGAGCATGATGCCATACGCAGCCTTGGCCGGAAGGCTGGGCGCAGAACCCAGGGCAGGGGAGGTGGTGTACTGTCCCGCCAAGCAGTAAATGGTTACCGCAACGACGATGTACAGGGGGATCGAAAAGCCCTGGAGCCAGACGAGCGAGGGAACGAAGTCTTTGGCGGGATCCTTCATCTCTGCCAGAACGCTGGGGAAACCAACATTGCCAGCATAAGAATAGCAGATGCGCAGACAGGCACCTACACCCTCACGAAACGTTGGGTTTCCAACGACGCTGATCTTTCGGTTGAAGACGTCAGGGGCGTTGGCGGGGTCTGCAACACCCAGACTGATCATCACCGTGAGAACCGCGGCGAGGACGGCAATAGTCGAGGGCACACCGACACGGGCGACAAATTTGAAAGTGCGAGGGAGGCAAAGTATCCAACAGCCGATGGCAGACACCGCCATAAAGGCGACGGTACAGGCTCCGTGTTCGCTCATTGTATTCAGACCGACAGACATGGTGACAGTAGCCGAAGAGCAGGTGAACATAATATTGACTAGGAGAACGATGGCACCCGCAATTTCGAAAGGGCGGTGACCGACAACGCGGCACATGTCGACAATGTTGAGGCAGTGTGGGTGACGCTGCTGGAACTGCAGCATCTCGTATGCAGTGTACGTCGAGAGGATACCAAGACCAATAATGGCGATGACACCGGGAACGATGCCCAGGATATCAAGAGTCGCAGGCAGAGAAAGAATACCGATGCCGACTTGGTTGGTGATGAGGACAAAGGATGTATCCCAACGACCCATGTTCTTGAACGACTTTGTCCCTTCGCCGAGGACATTACCATCAGCGGGCGCGGTCTCTCCCTCTTTCACACCAGATGTCGAACGCATGGGCCGAGTGCCTTCTTCATCACCACGGAGCGTGGCTGAAGGACTTGGATCTCTCCCGTTGAACTCTGCTCTCTTCTCTGCATCTGCTGCATCTGATGGAGGGAAACCCTCGTCCGTCCTCTTTTTGGTGAACATGGTCATGGTTGGAAGCGTATCTGCTTGAGGAAAGGAAAGAGAATCGACCTGCGAGTCTCAGGAGAGGGCGAGGATGGGAGAAGAGCAAGAGGAGGAAGGGTCTGAAGGCGGAGTGTGAAGGGCGAGTCTTGCCACCCCGGGAGGCACGGAGTGATCGACTTGTGCGAGATACCGAGGTCGACAACCGCGTTTTGACGAGGGAATTTGTTTCAAGGAAGACCCAGAGAAGAATTCGAGAAGCAATTAACGTTATGGATCCCTTCCGGGCCTTGTTTGTGTGTGTGGACGTGGCCGTGGAGTATTGGAAAAAAGGGGGCTCTCGAATCAGGAATCTGTTACTTAAGACACAAGACCAAGTATGGAGAAGGTTTCCTCACGGACCGTTTTTCTTGAAAAGGGTGTTGGGTCTGCAACGAAGGAACGGGGAGAAGTTTCCTTTTTAAACTGGGCTGGGGCCAAAGTTACGTTATAGCGAGTCCACACTTTCCGTGGAGAGGCGTTATGCCCGACTCTAGTGCTCGATACGATTCAGCTATCATCATGGGCTTGGAAGGACGACGCAGCCACGCTGACTGCTCGAGCGACGTCAGTTCTGGCGCACGCGATCGACGTTGGCTCACACGGATGTGGTGTGGTGCCAGGCGTCCCTGGGATCGTGGAGTCCCGCGTCCATCAAGCATACATCAACAAGGGAACTAAAGACTAAGAGTGGTGGGCATTGGAGGAGGGTCGTGGAGATAAGGCACTTATTACGAAATAAGTGCCGCTTCGCGTTCAAGGGTCTCGGACATGCGAGAGGCGCAGATATGACGGAGTCGGCAATGGACGAGGGCAAGTGCTCAGGAGACCCAAAGTCATGAAGAAAGGCTGGTGTGGGCTGGTGATGTGCGTAGGAGCCGCTGCTTGGCTTCCGTCACGATGGGAAGAGGTCCACAAGGCCAAGACGCGTGTGCTGTTGGGAGGCTTGCTTTAGCGAGTGGAAGAGCGCTTGAGGGTTGCGAACAGGATAGGAAGGGTCATAGTTGTCAGAAAGAGCGATCACGATCCCATTGACTCCAAGAATTGAACATATAAGTGAATTTGAACGAGTTTCTCCAAGCGAGGCAAAGGGCAGATCCAGCATTGTCGTTGAAGAATAGTGGATGTGGTTACGAGTCGCTCAAAACGAGGCTGACCTCCTCACACTGGAGCTAGCCGCATGCACACAAGCCGCATGATGTCAGGGCTTAATGCCGGCAAGTTACCACAAGCCCTGCAAGGATGGCGCGCAAATTCCCCGGGCCTCGGGAGTGCGAAGCCTCGTGGGGACTTCTGAGGGAAATCCTTGCTGATCCCCAGGCAAAGCCGCGAGGAACCCTTTATCAATTCTGGGGCAATTAGGTTCCTTTGAAGCGAAGTGCGATTGATTTGTCCCTATGTCTTGTCATTGACGTGATGATGCCTCCCGTTCCTTTGTTTTAACGTGTTGTTTAAGCTATAGCGTTGTGTGGGTGGCTCTGTTGCGGGATGACTATCCTTGTTCCGGTTGAGTCGATGCTCGTAGTTCCCGAGTGGTAACTGTCTCTTGCGGCAAGTCACGTGTCGGTGATAAGGTTATGTCAAAGCATGAAAGGGATATGAAAGGGACCCCTGGGATGATCTGCGTAGGTTGAAGCAAAGAGGATGGAGCTGCTGTTTGAATGACGACGGCTCTTGGGCATTAGCCTGCCATCGCTGATTGAGGCTGCATCCCTCGCTTAGAACGGCTACACCGGTCTGTATGACGATGATCAGTAGGGTTAAATGTGTTATGACAAGAGAAGCGATCGAAAATTTGGATGTCGGAGGGTCTTTGAGACGGCTGATTCAGGCAATGAGCTTGGAGTTCGGTTGCTTCTGGTCAGCGGTCTCGACCCCTGTTGTATTGCGAAGGCTTCGGCCAGACTCTCCAGGGGAAAGCCGTGTTGTAGAAGCCAGTCGTTGATTAGTGAAAGTTAACAGAAGTCCTAGTAAAGCTTCTGGCGACTGTTATGGCCCCAGACCGCCATCGACTCAAGTCACGTGCAGGTAACGGAACTCGCCGAGTGGCCGGGACAAGGCCTTGGCCTTAGTTGGCGATGCCGGACTCAGAAGGACCCTGACAAATGCCGTGCAGATGTCACGAGGTTTCACGCAACGGTTCAGCTGGACATAACGCTGGGCGAAGGTTTAGGCTCTAGAGTAGCGGAATGTGTATCCCTACTTGCAGCGGGCATCATTGCAGTCAACGCACCACCCCATTCGAACACCGGCGTAAGCTCGCGTGATGCGGTAATGTGATGTTTCAAGCTTAAGAGACAATTACGTTAATGATGACTATTCTCGCACCCGGGCCACAAACGCAGTGGTATGTTGCGAACATTAGAAGTACGTGCTGGCAATGCTGCTTGACGCATTCTTGATGGCAGAGCCGACCGGCCGTACGAGGCGTCCAGTGATTTAATCTTGCGACCATTCTAATAGACCAGTCGTTCGCAAGGCAATTATAAGGGATATTAAAAGACACTCTTGCCATAAATTTTGAGATGGTAGGGCTCCATGCCGACGCGAAGGTTCCCAGCATGTTGGGTTCCTAGGCGCTATGGTCATCGGAGTGTGTCACAGATGATTTGGAACAGAAACTGGCCCACGATTGAGGCATTGACAGATCAGTGCTCAATTGCAAAGCGATAGCCACGATATATCGATTGGCCCTACTGAGCCTGGTTGGCTCGCACAATGTACCTCATGTGATCTTGGCGCCTCGCTGGCGTTCAAGGCGCGCTTCCCGTGTAATGCCGCTTGGTCTCCATTTTGGCACCGAACCGTCAGCAGTTGCCCGTTTCCTTCAGTTGTTCGACTAGGACTTTCGATGTTTCGATCAGAAGACGACTGATGGTTGACTACGACGCAATGATTCCAGCCCGAGGATCGCGCCTGTCAGCATGCAGCCAAATGTGTCCTAGCTGGGTCCTGAAGCAGCTACTATATGCATGGATTGGGGGCGCTTCCAAATTAACAGGCTGTCCCAAGATCAATTGGCGCCTATTTCGATTCATTGGGAAGTGCCTTAGGCCTGCTCGACTCTTATAGCTGCTTTCGGCCTCGCGAAAGCTTGGGCCCAGCAGGCATCTTCTTCCCCTCTCACCCCACGACCAGACCGCAGACACGATCACCGTCTTCAACATCTTACAGACTGTGCCAAAAAATCAAGATGGCACAATCGCGGATTCACACCTTCTACCGAGTCTGGTTCACCTGGGTGGATCCAATCACCCTCATTCCGACCATCAGGATGCTTCTCTGGGACCGAGCTTTCTTCATGGATGGCCTCATCCCCGCGTCGATGTCGGTTGCCGACCCGAACCACGGCTTTCTCTTCCACGGTCTAGCTGCTCTCTACGCCTTCGTGGGCCTCATGCTTGCGGGCACGCTGCGCGTAACTTCGGAAATCAATGTGTGGAGGATGGTAGTCGGCGGAGTCTGGATGATCGATATGGCACTGCTAGCAAGCATGTATGTAAGCATTGAGCAGCAGGGCCGCTTGAGCATGGATAAGCTTCGATGGCAAGATTGGGCGGCTTTGGGTTTCACAGCTGGTGTTGGCGTGATCAGGAGCTTCTTTCTCGCAGGGATTGGTGTGAAGCCGGCGACGTATGGTACAAAGCGGGAGTGATATGGACACTGATGAACATGTATTATCTATTTGAGCACCTCTCAATGTTTGACTGAATGTGCTAGATCTCCGCACCAAGACCAAACAGCAGGATCGGCGCACCGATAGCCAGGAGGCCGCCAACTACGGGCAAGCCGACATGCGGCGTGATCAAGAATGGGACGAAGGCCGACATGTCAGGAGGGAGCCTGACCTTGGGGTAAAGAAACCACGGTGTGGCCATCATGAACCACGAAGTCACCCAGACGTAGCCTACCAGCTTGTGCCACAGGGGAACTGGTGCATCCTCCTTCCGCGGCCCGGCTCCTGATACAGAACGCCAGATCGCCTGAACGGCATCCTCAATCATGATCGCCGGCGCGAATGAGCTGAAGAACAACATAGTTGCGCCAAATGTTGATGATGAAACTTGAGGGTCATAGTAGTCGATCAAGACATGCAGAACTCCTGATCCAAAGAAGACGAGGAAGATGTTCAGGTAGCGCTCGATGATCGATGGAGTTGGCAGACGGAGGACGCGCCTAGTGATGAAGTTGCTGAAGGAGGTCAAAGGCCACCTCAAGTACTGGTGCCAGAAAGTCCTATCACAGCGATTAGCAAGAGCTCTGCGGAATTGGGAGGAATTGACATACGACCAGAAGCCTCGAATAGTGTACACTTCTGCCACAGACGAGAACAGCGGCGGCCAGATATCAGGGTTCGAAAGCCCGAGAGACATCACAAGAATGGAGGTGAGACGGTAGTACACGTCAATCACGGCCCTCGCGCTCGTAAGCCAAGAGACCCAGCCGATCATGACCCTGCCTTGCCATTGTTCAGGAGTCAAATTTCGGTAGACGTACTCCGCGTCGTCTCCAATCATCGCGAACGACTCCTCTGGAGGCTGCGTGATGCTCATCTCAAAAGTGAGGTCCATGAGGAGATACTGCCAGGTCAAGATGAGCACCTGGCGTACCAGGTACGTCTTCAATGGGAATTGACCGTCAGGCCCGCGACGGCTGGTGAGGTAGCGTGGATGAGCTGGGATTCGCTTGATCTGCCACGCTGTTCCCATGGCTCGGAAGTTGTAGAACCGTGCGCAAGTCCACGCAACCTTCTTGACTATGTTGTCGTTGACATGGTACACCTCAGCTTGAGCCATGTCCTCGGGCCCAGGCCGCTCGATAGTCAACATGATCATGGCGACGGTGAGAGCATTGCCAGTCAGGGCCGCGCATAGGACCCGAAAGCCGGCGTAGAAGGTGGCGTTGAACAGCTCGACGCAAAGGCTATGAGCCAGTGCCACGAAGCACGGAAACCAAAGCCATCGAAGAATGGATGTCTTGGGCGTCGTGATGAGAAGCAGCGCGGCGGGCACGAATGTCAAGAGCCACAAGGCGATGCATTTTGGCGCATGCTGGAGAAGCTCACCGATGTCGAGCGTCGGAGCCAACATTGTGTAACCCCCTCTCAGTGCAATAAGAGATGTGCGTTTCGACGCGCTACAGCTTGTCGGGCGCGTTGTTCAATGTAAAGAATGGTCGTATGAGGGTGAGTGAAAGAAACAAAGGGGTGTTGGCGTTGGCCTTCACGGCATGTGCAGGATGTAAGCATGGGCCAGGTCGCTCACTAAGATACCCAAAGCCAATCTCCCTGCACCAGCTGGGAAGAAGACAGTGCTCTCTGAACCCGGCACTGTAGAGAACGGGAATGGTCCACCAGCAGCGATTATCAGGGGGGTCCTCAGCATGAGATCGTGGCACAGCCAGCCCTTCACCCGGCATCAGCCAAAGATGACTCCGTTTTTTTTTGGTTAGACAAGGATGTGATTCTGGGCATCGAATCCACTCAGGCTCAAGTTCTTACACCCTTCGCCATGGATGCGGGTCAGATGTAAGCGCCATCTTACTAGCCCAAGGTACTCTCGACGCGGGCCGCGTCTAATCAAGCCAATGGGTTTTGCATCAGGTTCAGCTGCAGCTAAAGTCACCAGCAACAGCGTGCCTCTTGACGTTGGCCTATCTATGTATTGGATCAACGATCGGGGCATTTATATGGCCGTCACGCTCGGATCTGACAACTGACAGATCACCATTCTGTGTCTGATGGCGGCGGGTGTGGCTACTGCTAGCGTGTCAGATCTCCCCGTCACCTTAATTGCGCGCGCAGTACTCAAGTTCTTAATCCAGGCTTGCATAGAGCTGGGAAGACGTTAGTATAGAGAATGGCTTACTTTATCTAATGATAGAGATATCTACCTGGGCGATGTATCTCATACTATATACCATTGGCTTCGCGTTCCAATGACTCATCGCTGACGGAAAGCTGGCAATGCCATAACACAATCCGCATTCACACACATCGATGCACTCGGTAGGGGATGTCGCTTCATCACCATCGCTTATCGGTGGTGGTGGGAAGCCACGTCCCGATATCATCGAGATAGCTACCTATGGAGTGCGTTCGCAAGTGAAGTCAATTATAGGCCCAATTCGGCATCTTCTGGACGACACGTGATGCTCGCTTGCTGCAAAGTTGGGTCAAAGCCGCCGACGCGACGCCGCTGCCGACTCGGACCTCGCTTCGACTTCTCCTCTTTTGATCTGCTTCTTGGGACTTTACCTAAGCCTTCCGATTCGTTGACGGAGCGCAGAACCGCGGACTCAGTGGTGGCTTTGGTCGTCATCGGGGCGATTGATCCCTTTTGCACTACAGACGTGATGGGTTGACTTGGCAAGATGGGAACGCCGCATCTTGCCCAACATGGCGGTCGCTTTGTGTGGCGGGCACCGGCCTCTTGTCGAACTGGTCAAGAAGAGGCGCGTCTTTCTGTGCTGGATTTCTGCCGAGACTGAACACGCGTAACTCTGAAGCCCTATCGTCAGATGTAACTCGCCACTCTGCGCCTGCTCGTCTGTGTATCGGTGGTTGCAGCCTCGCACAGCATGGTGCCGCAACAGCTCGCTGCCACCTTGCCTTTGTCGCTTGACGACTCAGATGGCAAAGCGATCATTGAGAGACCTTAGCGCGTCAGTAGAGCCGCAGCTTGAAAGACACCGAGGGCGCGAAAGCGACGGCTTCGCGTCGGAGGGCATGATCCGTTGGCGAGATGATCGACGTACCCGTGAGGATGGGACCTTATTCTAGAAAGAAACGCCGATTCCGAGGTCTCCCTAGGCAGGTCCAGTATAGTCAGAGAGTAAACGCTTCTTCGGATGATTCAAACGTCTCGGATTATAATACTCCACCAGTCAGAATTCCTGGCGAGGCAGATCGCTGGCTTGGCCAGTGTTGAATCTCATGCATCGCTTGCCGGAAGTATATTAACGGGCCCTTGCGCTCCGTCTTCCACGCCTGCAATCCTGGACCTAATGCCAACAGAGAACTTAAGGATCAACTAAGAATACACGAAACAGGGCCTATATATTCCCGATGATAGAAATAATAATTATTTAAGTCCTGCTTTGGTCCTGATATCTTGGTACGATTTGATTGCATACAGTCTTGTATACACCAACATCATCAGCCTTTCAGGAACAGGATCTATCATCATGAGATCTTCTATCCCTCATCTTCTGTCATTCGCCGCGGTTGCTGTGGCTCACGGCTATGTTGAGTCCGCCACGATCGATGGCGTTGAATACTCCTTCTACAACCCCAACACCGACCCTTACACATCTCCCCCCCGCGAGCTGATCTCCCGTCGTATCCCTGGGAATGGACCCGTTGAAGACCTTTCCTTGATCGACGTTCAGTGCAACGGATATACCGCCGGTGGACAGAGCGGCAGCGAGCCTGCTCCCCTACATGCACCCGCAACTGCGGGCTCAACTGTTCGTTTGTATTGGACGTTGTGGCCAGAGAGCCATATGGGCCCTATCATGACATACATGGCGAAATGTCCCGACTCTGGATGTCAGGACTACGAGCCTGGTGAGGACGCCGTGTGGTTCAAGATCCAGGAGGCGGGACGAGAAGGCACTTCCAATAACTGGGCTTCAGTATGTTGCAACTGATCTTATCCCTTCAGTTGCGTTGAGCTTGGCAGCTGACTCTAGCACTTCTAGACCGCGATCATGACGGATGGTGCGTCAGTGGAGTACACCATTCCCGCTTGCATTGAGGATGGGTACTATCTTGTCCGCCACGAAACAATCGCTCTCCATGCCGCATTCTCCTACCCAGGAGCTCAGGTCTACCCAGGCTGCCATCAGCTAGAGGTCACCGGCGGCGGCAGCACATCCCCAAGCAACCTCGTCAGCTTCCCAGGAGCTTACCAGCCAGGGGATCCTGGTATCACTTACGATGCCTACAGGGGTAAGCCAAGCACAGGTCCCCCAGACTTGAAATCTTCCACTGACAATCCGTAGCGAGCGAATACATTATCCCCGGCCCAGAGGTGTTCACTTGTTGAGCAGGAGGCAGTGTTAACCACGAATGGCAGACTCATACCGATCACAAGTCAGCGAAGCTTTCGGGGTGGGACTGGCGAAGCCCATGGTTCAATACATACGTATTATTGACTCTTAAATGCCTGTTCAGTTCGCCGTGATAAGTCTGATCGTAGTGTGAGACTTGTGCCAGTGACACTGGTGTTCGAACGATTTGCTTGACTGGAGTGAGACTATACGCGGATTGATCGGTGATGCGCTGCGAGGTGTGATCGTGTTGCTCCGATTCAATTGCCTCACACTGCACTGAGCCGCGCTACTTAGAAATCGATCCCTTGAATCAAGCATGGCGTTGCTGTATACTAAAATCGACCGTTCTATGCGGAGGTTAAAGTACTCTTCCCATACTTGAACCCTGACTTGCCATTACTGTTTTCTGTCCCGCGTACCAGTCTTTGGCGCAAGGCCTTGCACCTCGAACCCATCCGTACCGATTCCATATTACTATAGAAGATGTCAACCCACAATTTGAACCTTGAGTTCGTGGAACCTGACGAAGGAAGAAGCCACGCTGGCCGCCCGTGCAATAGCACCAATGGCTGCCTCCCGGAGAACCAGACCGGGCAAACATTCATTCAGTCAAGAATTCGAAGGCATCATTGACCACTTAGAAGACCGATACGTGATCAAGAATCATCCGAGGTGGACTACAGGCTTTGGGGATCGCGCGTTCATAGAACCTGGTGCCCCGGCTATCCGTGCGAGGTCCGCGAACTGGATCTTCATTGCTGAGTATAAGGGAAATGATAAGGACATGGATGTTACGCATATACCTCTTGAGGCTCTGATACACTGTGTCGAGGATTTTGAGGAACAGAATAGTCCGGGCGGTAAGACCTCCCTCGCCAATGAGGGTTTCTGCTATTTCAAGTGCCTCGCCAGCTGTCAACAGCCAGCATGGGGACTCATCTCGGGTTGTGGTATGGAAGTGTTGATCGATTGGTAACTAATACTTAGCAGGCTATAATTACATAAAACTTTAGATGTATCCCGATAGTGCTGAGACTCAGCCTTGGGCATCGCAGCCATTCCATTCCTTTTCTTCTTCTACGGCTCCTACGACATCGCCTGCACCCCGCTCAATTATTCATACTGCACTGTCATCATGCCGTTCAACCTTCGCGCTAAAAGACTCGCCATCTATCTTGCGGCTCAGAACTCGGGCAATGCCGCCAACCAGTTTGTGAACCCTATCGCACTGGAGGCGATTACCTGGAAGTGCTATGCTATTTACATTGGCATTGATTCTATTTATGTTGCCCTGATTTATTTCTTCTTCCCAGAGACGAAGAAACATACGACCGAGGAAGTTGCTCTTGTGTTTGATTACGGCATCCGACAGGGAAGAGTGTGGATCATTTGCAGCTGGACAAGGTACGGATAGCTGGTATGCTGCACACTATATTGAACCCCTTTGATCCGTTACGCTTGCGCTGGACGTTGCCCAAGTCTCCAGTTGGCCATGCCACGTCTACAATAGAAATGGACGACATGATCCTACGTATGTATATATAAGGCTGACCCTACTGAAAGCGTGCGACAGATGGGCGCCTTGGGACAATCCTGCAGATCCTTCCTCAGTTTTTGAAACAGGGTGTCAGCGACGCAGTGGCCATCATGCAAGAGAGCGTCAGAAGCTCGTCAGCGGCTCTGGCCCCCATCTGCAGTGCTGCTGAGGCGTCTGTCATCACATAGTGCGTTGTCAGGTTTCTAACGTGCGGCGTAGTAAAAGGAGTCACACGACGAATGTAGGTGATCGCTACTAATTTCCCACAAGATGGCTCGACGAGGACATGGGTCCTGCATCCTTAATAGGACATAAGTTTAGGGTTCGGCGCAATTCGTTGCCGCGTTGCGCTGCTCTCGCAGACTATATTATTCGGGCAGAGAAGAAATTAAAACGTATCCATGTGAATACTATAGATTTGCAATTCTCGCACGATTGACTGACGATTAAAGGGTTGAACTCTCACTTGTCACACACAGAATGCGGCGCTGGGTTGTGTTCCCTATTCTCTTGGGGCTCACATCGCGTGCAATCGCCATCCTCAACCCTCTTCGAATAGAATTCGAATCATTCTTCCCCGAGTACTCTGATGGCTTCCATCTCATTCTCGAAGATGACGACATGTGTGGTCGCGTGTTCGCGCGCCATCGTGAGCTCCAGAACAGCGCCGAACAGGGCGAGAACACCGGCAGACCAGGGCGCGAAGATGACGACGACGACGATGAAGACCCTTTGGGTCTGTCCCCCGACCAGCTTGACAAGTTGAGCTTCGCCTTTGGTCTCGACACGTCGACGCAGCAGGTCGTCGTCTGCATTCTTGAGAAGACACCGGAGCTCGTCAAGGTCCGCATGGCCAGCGCACAGGTGCTCATGGGTCTGACGCCTGGCCTCCTGGCTGTGATCGGACCCCAGGCATGGCAGACGGGCGTCATCGCCTCGGTCGGGAAGCGTCGCTTGTTGGCTCTCCTCCTGGCTGCTGGCTCACCGATGCTGAATCCTTCGCTAGACAGTGGCTCGAGCCTGCGGGACGGGCTGCTGCGACGCAACGGCGGTGGAAACGACAACTACCAGCGCATTGTGTACCCTGCCTGGATATACAGCGTCGTGCGTGACGGCAAGGTCGGTGGCCACAGGTGGTGGGGATCGATGGCTCGCTCTGCTGGCTGGCTGGTCTTCTACAGCTTAGCCCTGGCATCGATCGGAAACATTGCGCACCTCATGTATTATCTGATTACTCGCGCAGCCCTCACTTTCACACTCAGTGATAGCTGGTTCCTCCTCCTGTGGGCGATGATAGGTCTGTCGATTCACGGCTGTGGTACCCTAGCCGTTTGGCTTCGCATCAAGCACTGTCCTGTAGATGAAGACTTCCAAGTTGATTCGAGCAGCTATACGAACAGGATCATGGCGACGGCAGCGGACAACCCCGGCGGTCGCACGTCACTAGGTCGGAGGATTCTCCACATTGAAGTCCTTCCGCCCGGCATATTCTCCGTGCTCCTGACGTGGTTCGCCGCTGTTTACACAGTCGGACACGTCCTTTTCGGCACGTTACTCTTCTCAAGCATCCTTTTCATCTCGGTGATTGATGCCGTCACAGTGGTGATGCGGCTGCTAGCATCGGTGGTGTTCTGCCGTCTTGCCATGGAGTACGAGATTGCCATGGAGCTCAGAGACACGGAACTCGTGGAGCATCTCCCAAAGCGAGTCGTGCAAGAGCAGAAGCAGCAAAAGAAGGAACATTCACAACCGCAGTCCTCGCCGCCGCGATTACCACGGCTGGGATCACACTCGGTGGAGGCGGACCTAAGCGCTGAGGAACGGATGGAGAGATGGTGAGGCAGATCAGATTACCGTATGAAGATGAAAAACGATGGACGATAGTAAAGTTCCATTGCCTCATCTCCGTGCCATGTTCCAGCATATCTCATTGAGATCTGACGATTCACCTGTGTCGCACCTGTATGCAGAGTCCGAGATGTATCTTCCAACCAGGGCTTCTATGGCAACTAGAAACGTAAAATTCCTTGGGCCATGCGTTTGACCCAAAGGTCAGCATTTGATATCGGCAAGACTATAATGTAGTCCATGATCATCAAGTGCGCGAAGACCGGACTACGGAGGGCTGCGCCGTCAAGCATTGAGCTCAGACTTTGACTGGTTGAGCTCGGTGTAAAGTAGCAACAGCTCAGGCTCGACGCTAGAGATGCATCTGGACTGGCAAGCTCTATCGATCATGAAGGATTGAGTTACTAGTAAATGCTAAATCATTTTGGTTGATTGGAGGTGTCTTTTTAGTCTTAAAAGTCACCTTTTGCCTGATAGGGGTTCCTTCACCTGCGCCGTATAAACGCCCGTTTTATACACGAGAACGTCGATTAAAGGTCAACATTAGCATGAATGTAAAATTGTACTTAAGCATTGAGTAGAGCCTCCTGCCGACCGCCATGCCGCTCGCCAACGATGGGTATTATGTCTATAATCGTCTTCAGCTCTATAAGCTCCCCCTCATCTAGATACATAACCTCATAATTCTCTTCAATATCATTTAGCCTAACGGAACCCGGGATAAGGTATAAACACCCTAGTCTATTGTGTCCGATACTGACAATGAATAATCCTTCATGTGCCTTCTCTTTGATTGCAAATTGTGCAAACTATGTGACCCTTATCGCCCCCCATCGCTATATGTGCCTGGGCTCGAGGTGGTAACCTCAGCTACAGTAGTCTTCTTCGCCAGCTGAGAGGGGCCATCATTCGGAACTGAGCTGTAGAGCACAGAACTTCCTGCCTTTGTGAGATTGCGCCTCCGACGCAGGAGGAAGCTGTAATAGTGTCAGAGATGAAACGTGTCTCGGTAGGTAGTGATGGGGAGCATACATGATTCCTCCAACAATGGCGATCAACACAGGAACGCCAACGCCAACACTGACGCCGATGATGACCTTGTTGCTCACGCCCTTGGAATTACTATCGTCCTGAGTGTCCGCATCGTCCGAATCTTCGCCATCGGATGAATCGCTGTCGGTGGCCCTGCTTTCCTCGATGCTGGTAGAAGTAGGCTCTGGTGGCGGGACGAACGACCTCACTGGACCTGACGTCGCTGTGAGTGACTTGGCATCATCGCCGAAGACGACGTCCGTGAGAGCCTCGATGTCAACCACAGAATCCCATACTACCTCCGCGCCAGAGGGGACTGCTGTCGTCAAAGTCTCCGTGACGGTGAACTTATGCATGGACTCTAGGGAGGCTGGGCACGCGAAGAGCCCGGTAGACATGCATTCCACGCCTGTGTAAACCCTCTCCGTCTCTGTTGTAGTTGTTGACAGGTCGTTGTCTTGACGCGCCTCGAGAAGAGCTGGGGTAGATTCAGCTGGAGCAATAGCACACAAGTCCACCAGAGTTGTGTAGAACAAAGGCGTATGGGTTGCGGCTTCAGGTCCCCATTTCCGATCACCGAGGACAATAGAGGCTCCAGCAGCAGCTCCGACCTCTATTTGAAGCTTCTCTGTGACCCGTAGGTGGCAGTCATCTTCGTCGTCATCATCATCGTTGTCGTCACTTTTACGTAGTGAAGGCACGGTAACCTCAGTAGTCAGCTCCGCGAGGTTAGCGAAGACACTGGCTTCGATGCCGCCACCAGCGGTCGGAATCTTGTCGCTGATCTCGGCAAGGAAGGAAGGTGATTTGAGACTCAAGCCGGATCTCATTGAGAGCCGCAGAACAGCGTTCAAAAGAATTCCGTCGGTTTCGACGATAACAGGTAGAAATTCGAAATTGCCGCCGCTCCTGTAGAATAGGTTAGCTGTGAAAATGAAGAGGAACGGAGAGTGGCTGCACATCTCGAGATTCGCTACCTCCTTGGCGAACATGGACAGTTCTAGCGCAAACCCGTCGTCGAGCTTCAGATGGAATCCATTCTCTATTGTGACCTCCGCACTCGCGGTCACGATCAGATCGACGGTGAAGACAACGCCGACTAGCAGGTCCTCGCCAATCTTGAAGCCAAAGAAAGGATGTGCAACAGAGCTATCGTAGAGAGCCACCTTGTAAGTGGCGCCTCCGCCGAGAACTGCGCGCATGTCGACAAAAAGTTCAAGTTGGTCGAAGCTAAACTTAAGTACAGCCTCAGGAAGATCCGGCACCTCGATATCGAGATCGATATCCAGAGGAGGAAAGTCGAAGTCGCCTGTGCGGAAACCATCCTTGACGCTGGCAAAGACTTCCTTGCCGTATTCCGTCACGTTATCAGTGATAGTCTCGACAACGTCTCCGAAGGTTTCAGCTAAACCATCAAACAAGAGACCTGGGCTCACACTGCCGTCGATCGAGAGAGAAGCATGAGCGGTGCCCTTGAAGAAACACGCTTTGCAGACGATCTCCAAAGCAGCTTCGGCCTCAAGAGTTTGCTTAATGCCTCCAGCATCGGATTCTTCTTGCACCTCTGCCTCGCCGGAGTCGGTCATATTAGGTTTGATCGACTTGCCTCTATAGCCCTGTCAGTATTGGGTATCCTGTGCTAGGAGGTCAACGTGAACAGCAGCAACAATGAGTGGCATACATTTTGAGCAGTGTGGTACTTCTGAAGGCTGCCTCGATTTCTGTCGAGTTGCTGAAGACTTCATCGCGACGGTGAAGTCGCGCGTCGTTCAAATGATGACGGAGAGCATGAAGAGTCTCTGCAACGGTCTTGCCAGGGGAAGCCCGAACATCGAGACCAACAGCAGAACCTGCTACACTAGGCAGAACACCAGACGCCAACGAGAGCAGTGATGTTATTGAAGTAAAACGCATCTTCACTCGCAAGTCCTTGACTTGTAGAAGCACAAGTTTTGGTGTAAAGGATATGAGCAGCACAGTATGTTAGCACAAGCCCTATGGCGAATTATATACATCGAGTCTTTCAGTCAGCCTTGGATGCTCAGGTCGAGGTTAGTCGGTCATCCTGGGATCCCTGAAGCACCAACAGAGAGCACAGCAAAGTAAGGTAGGCAGTGAGGCTGAAACTTTTAGCGTCTGACAATGTCCAGGGTTTTGAAGTGTTGGTTGATCTATTCTTCTTGGCCTCCGCTGACAGGATCTGCCTGCAGGTGGTCTGCTTACAGGATGGAGCCCAAAGGGGACAATGGCATAGCGTTTTGATCCCTAGTTTCGGAAATTGCACGAGAGCGCAGTTCCTCAGGGTCAGTCTTGGCGGCCCTGTTTGGTTGACGTCTCGTTTGAAAGGGCTGCTATTTCGCGAGATACAAGTTCCTCGCAGCCAGGGTCCGGGACGGCAAAATCGAAACGGAATCGTCCATGAACTCAACAATGGTTCCATTTCTGTTTAAGAAGGAAAGGATTGTGTAAAACATCGGTCAAGTGATATCGGCCTCTTTTTCCTGTGCCGTTTGTGCATATTGATACCAAGGACACTAAAGATCCTACAGTAGTGCTGACGGCTACCGGGCTGAACTCCAGGGATGTTCAAACAGAGGTGAGATTCGCTGCGCGTTCCTTCATATCCACAAAATTTACCACATACCCTTGCAATATCATACGACTTACAAAGACACCCCTGGTCTTTTCAGCCTTTCTAAGGCATAGATATACCCCTCGACGGAGTTAATGGATGCCTATAATTCCGAGACGCACGACAATACTCAAAGTAGACCTGGTTATATTTGCAACATAATGTTTTCTGAATCAAGAAAAGTGAAGAGCAAGACATCTATGCTTAGGGGTTTGCAGTGCAGATGTTTATTCACCGTCGTCCTAAGCACCGCGGTGAATAGGAAGGCGCGCGGTATCACCCTTTATGGCTCTAAGACTATAGCAAGGAACCCTAGTAATACTGGCAACCGTAAGCCCGTAGTAGACTCCGTTTCAGTCTCGTTCATCAGGTGCATGGTTATCAGCCAGAATAGACCAGCCACCCAAATCCTTCTACAGCCTCGCCTAAACTTATTCCCTACGCATATTCCCGTACATGCGTTAAGCTTGAGGAATTTCGCCAGGGAGAAGGCATGCCCAGCACCACATATGGCGTACCCAGAAGGTGTTGAAGATCTTATCCTTCTCTATACGTACGAGGTATAACTACTGCTACTGACTGTGTTCAAGGAAGCATCCTTCATGAAGCGTAGTGACCTCGCCTGGGAAGGCACTATAGTTTGACAGGCTCTCATCTTCGGTCGATCCAGGATCTGTGTAATGGCACATGCTCTTCGCGAAGAGAGGGAACATAAGGCGCGTGTAGGGCCAAAGTATCGGCTTCTCAGTGTGGCGAACATACGCAACCGATTGAATCATACATTAAGGCTTCTCCATCTTGTAGATGACGAATTAGGCCAAAATTCGGACGACCGGGAAATGAAGATGTTGGGCATCTCTCTCGGCCAGCTTGACTCATCGAGGACCCTGCCACACGTTCTGATAGGGATGATCGGGAGATTTGCGATAGTATCTACCAGCTCCTCGACGATCTTTCGTTCATTAAGGTGAAGCTTGACATGGTATATCGGTGAGCGTGGCTGTGTTGTACATTTGTCAAGCACAAACATAGCCAAGGAGTCGAGCTTCCTCCGCCCAGAGTCATGCGCCAGTGACTCAACAGGCCAGATGATCTGGAGGAAGGGGACAAGGTCCTGGACTATGAGGACGAGAGAACCAACGGAGACTATAAACAGCGCAAGAAACAACAGGAACAATAAAAGTAGCAAAGGGGAAAAGAAGAAGCACCAGTTGCCAATCGAAAGGGAAGATGATGGTCGCGTGCGTACAATTCAGTACAGTTAGTGCGGCCCGTTCCCGTGCTCTGAGCTGCCACTGCAGGAAGGAGCACCTGCCGTTACATCTTCACCCAGGAAAAAGAAAAATAGAAAAAGAACAAAGGCTCGCAGCCGCTTTCACCACAACCGCAACTCGCAGCAACAATTGCCAGAAAAAAAAAAAAAGAGAAGAACGGTTATCAATCGTTTGCATTATAGGAATAGCCCGATGCGGGGGTCGAACCCGCAGCCTTCAGATCGCAGTACTCGTAAGAGTCTGACGCTCTACCGATTGAGCTAACCGGGCGGGTTCTTATTGTTGAAGACGGGCGCGCTTAGAACATCCTATGATCCTGACCAGTTTAACCGACTCGAGCGCGGCCTCCATATTCGCTCGAAAGAATGAAGTCATTCATTTGTTTTGCTCATGGCTCTGCGCATGGCGACCGTGGAGCTAAAACTACTGTAACCGCTTGGTAGGCGGGCACAGTTAACAACTCACAGAAAGACATGATGATGCGGCCTTGAGCAGCCCACAAAGCTGTCCACGGGAAGCTGCAAGTTTCGTCCGCCCATTATGCTTGAGATTTGCTTGCTTCAGATCCCAGCCGACTCGCAATGCCATTCAAACCCTTGCATCTCTCCTAAAGGAAGGTCTTTCTCAATCATGAACCTCAGAGCATCGAGTCTGTCAAAGACCACGAATACGATGTGCTCCAGTCAAGGTTTGAAAGAAATGGTCCTTTCACTCTACCCTCGCGCAAAGTCTTTAAGACGCCTCCCATGTCTCCTGGACTTTCGTTTCCGATATTCGTCATAATCGCAACCTCACAGGTAAGTTATCCTATCTACCCAACCACCTACTCACACACACCCTGCAGCCTCATCTACGAAGCTACAGCGACATCAGTCAAGATGTCAAACGCAACCGCAACTCCCTGGCAGAAGCCGCGAACCCCCTGGGCCCAAGAGGTTAATCTTCTATACGGTGACTTTGCATATTCCTGCTGGAGAACCCGTCACACGGTGTACCCTGGCGGATGGCAGCCTCTGCTGACCCAGAATCATGCCGACTTCGATCGCGCAATCTGGGTCCGCCTCGTTCCCCGGCGCCAGCCCACCGGCTCCCGCGTACTTTATGTGAGTACTGCGGTGACGGAGGCCGTCGGCGAACTTACCTTCTACGGTAAGTCCTTTAGGATTCGCGAAGCCGGCTTCGAGTTCAAAATCTTCAACAAATGTGAACTGAACCCGAGAGATTGGATCAATCCTTCCCAGGAGGACACTGAGGACGGAGGAGTCTCCCTTCGGTGATGATTGGCAATTGCGCACAGTTCGTATCGCCCAGGCGCCGTCTTGCATAAAAGATGTTTGCGATGTCCTCTTAGAATGAAAGCTTCAGCAAAAATTGTCTTTCCAGGATGTACAGACGAGACACAGGTGACGATGCGTAATTGAAAAATATGCATAGTCGAAAATAATAGTTGCCAATCGCGAGGGAGAAAGAAAGGATGAGATCCTCATCTTCATACCACCCTCCGCCCCAAATTCACTGCCTCAACCCACTTACTATCCACCACACGGCCTGTGACATTACCACCAACATACGTGCCAAATTTAAAGGTCACGGGGCTATGTTGAATATCCCAAGAACTGGCCTTCTAAAAAGACCCCCACTTTGCCTTGACAGCAGCGGGACGCAATAAGACAGCATTGGGTGGCAACAATGCTAGCCTGGCAACCCTCACAATATGCCTTACAACGGCGCAGGGGTCAGTCAATGAAGTAATTAAGAATGAAACTAAACTATCTGGATGACTGGGAAAACTGCGCTCTGGTCATCATCACTCACGGAATCCTCGACAATGTCAAGCACGGCAGAACCAGATCCAGCCCTCGCAACCCCAGAGATCGTCAGACTAAGCAAGGCACCGTAGACAATCTTCATGTCGTTCTCCTCATCTTCTCTCACGTTGGCTTTGAGAGTCACGGACATAGATGCCGATTTCCCGCCGTCCCGGCTCTCCGTCTCCAGCGATGCTACCACGCCGTCACCTCTGCTAACATAAATGTTTCCCGAATCGTTTTTCCGAATAGCGCTGCGGTCAACAATCTTGAAGTTGAGATTACTGAACATGCTGCCCTCCGCAGGGCCGGCCAAGAAGGTGAAAGTTATACTTCGCAGCCTCACCCCACTGCCCACGCTCCTAGTGAACCTGTTCTCACCAGTGACGGTCAAAACCGTCGCACGGTTGCTCGGCAGAGTGGAAGGGGTGATCTTATAAGTTAATTTTGGATCTGGCTGCTTCCGCCATTTTCCGATAAGATCCCGACCTGGGCCGATGATGAAGGCTTCCACAGGGGTTAATGGTGGTGGCGCCGGCGGCTTGCTCGTCTGGAACACCATACACAATAGTGCGATGATGATCCCGATGATTGCCAGAACTGTCCCGACCATTGGCAACGCAAAGTTGGCGGCTGAAGCTGTACCGAACAAACCGATCCAAACAAAGAACTGGACTGCGAGCGGGTTGAACACGATGCTCAGCGCAGTGATAGTGATGTTGATGATACTTGTCGCCTGGCCCCAGGCGTTCAGGCTGCTCCATTGATCTTTGAGATCGAGGGACATAGTTACCACGAGTGCGACGCACAACAGAATGGCCACTCCAGCCACTATTTTGCTTCCCAAGTTGTATGTCCTTTCCAGCTTGGCAAGAACAAGTTTCGCGGTTTCCTTCTGGGGCTTGACTAGGTCATCGAATATCTCAAGAGACTCCTTCAACGCGTCTTTGATAGGGTCCACGATTTCCATGCCCCGGTTGACCTGCTTTGAGGTGAGAGTTTGAAGAACCCTTGAGTCGACCTTTCGTGCCACCAACACGTTTTTAGTCCTCCATCTCGAGAGAGTCTTCCATTGGTTTGCATCTACCGCTTTCTTCCACTCAAACCAGGTGTCAAGGGAGTAGCCCACTCCGTAGACGGCAGTCGAAATCGAGCCATTGACTAGATTACTCCGTTGTAGGTCGTTGCTTAAGTCCCATGCCGTAAAGGCAAGACTTGCCGAATGGACCAGATAGCCCACCTGAAATCACGTTGAAAGGTGGATCAGCGGATGCCACGCTGCTTTCCTAGGACAAGATTACTTACCATTGCAATAGTCATAATGCCAGACAGCGCCGTCATGGCGCTTATTGTTCCCATGAAGTTCTGCACAGCCTTGAATTTCGCCTGGGCCCAAGCATAACCAGTTGTTCCTTTGTCACCTAAGTTGCTCTGCTTCACAGTCGTTGGCGTGGCTTTGACGGACATAGTTATTGAGTTTGATGCAAACGCCGCCACTTGTGGACCAGCTATGGCTGAAGCTTTCACGTTCATCTCTCCCAAGTCTTGTGAGTTCATCGATTTGCCTAGGAGCGTGAAGAGGGTAGGGTTCTTATCCAATATAGCTTGAATGCGCTCTTCAGCTGTACCATCTTCAGATAGGCCGAGACCCGCCTCGGCTTTCCGGATGTCGGCAAGAAGATCGGCTCGAACTTCCGGTGTTAACTCGTACTCATCCAAGTCATTGATCACAGCAATTGCAAGATTCTTGAATGTCTCTTCAACAATTTCCGCGGAACTTTCAGCTCCCTCTGAAGAATCATCAATGTATGGTTTGCTCAAAGCTTCGGAAATGGAGTGATCATAGACTGCGTTGTAGAAGTCATTGGCGTATGTGCCACTGCGATCCAAATAGTTGAGTATGTTGATGTACTTATTGGAATAATTCACGCCCTTGAATGTAGTATCAGCCTTCTATGTCAATGGTACTGGAAGTCTCTGGCAGTACTTACTCCTTCGACCGGGGTCCGCCGCAGTGCTCGCAGTACGGCGGGGTGTGTGATGCAGGCAAGAGTTCGACGTGCCCAGTATCTGCCTCCCATGTTCAGGTATACTTGAAGACGCGTATAGAGTAGTCTCATAGCGTTCTCAAACGCAAGCTGCGTGATTTGGTTGTATTCCTTTGACCTAGACAGGCAATGGGGTCCCTGTGATTCATTGTCAGCCAGAGATTACGGTTCAAAGGCAATATAAAAATGGGAAGAGAATCACCTTCCCAGTAAAGAAGTACCACACTTTTGCCTCTTCTTCTGCACTAAAGCGATGCCTCCAGCTCGATTTGGTGGCTATACTCGCTTGAGCAATTGTCTGGCAGACCACCGCCGGGCCGTACACAGTCTTCAACCAATTACGAAGACTTGGGTCGAGGCCATCCGCAAGGTGGTATGAGAGGTCTTTGGGTCTCTCAGTGACTCCAAGTATATCAACACGGTCCTCTTGCTTCAAGTGGTAGAGCATCATGCTGCGAATCAGGTCCTGCGTCTTGGAGTGAATCTACCACATCAGTATTAGCAATGCCGGGATCAGAAGGTGGGCGATGGGCGCTGGCGATCATTACCTTTCCTTCATTGTATTCTGCTAAGTGCAAAAGATCCTCCACAGAATAGCGATCTAATTGAACCCTTTCAGTAGATGCTAAAGCCGGACTGCCTGCAGCAGCGGTGTCCAGTCCTGAGAGAGCAAGCCGGGTCTTTACGGTTTCTGAGGCAGTCCCAAGCTTGAATGCAGAGCTGATTCGATACCTGCAATGCAACACAGTTATCAGATGCTGGAGCTATGCACATGCTGTACCATTCCTTTAGATAGCGCAGCTCTGCGATAGATGTTGCTTACCGTCGGCCCTTACAACCTCTCATCTCCGGATCAAAAGCAAACGCAGCTCCAGTCAGGCCATGCTCCGTGAGTTCGACATGAAATTCTTGAAACAGCATTGGCAATACAATGTCAGAGCCCAGGGCCTGTTGAAATGTCAGGTTGAAGGGGTTCTCCGGTGAATACGAGTCTGCAAGATCAACAATGAGGGGCACGTTCATGACCGTCACGGATCCCGTAGGCTTCGATCGGCCTGTGAGGTTCAGGGTGCTGTTGTAAAGCTCTTCGACCTCTAGTCCGTCACCAGATTCATTGATGGCTTCGCGAAGTGCGTCTAAGATCGGGACATTGATGACAGGGAGGTTCATACCATCCTCCCCGCCAATGTTCTGGACACCGAGCTGTGCGGAACAGAAGCTTGCAGGTCGAGAGAACTTGTCGGGGGGGCTTTGGTCCTTGGCCCAGGGCTCGAGGTCAATCATCATGTCGTAACTATCGTCGGTTCCGTCCCCTGGATCAGAGCCCGCCACGTTCGATACGCTCGACATAGTCTTGTAGATGGTTGCTGCGGTGCCTGTCTGTGAGCTAGCTGATAATGATGGATGTGACCTGATGGAGCCGTTCTTTTCGCTTCGAGCTGGCTGCCACTTTACGGCACGTACTGGGGCCCTAATCAGTCCTTGACCCTGTTCCAAGTCTCCAAGCTCCTGGTGCGGACTAAGTATAATGATCCCGTCGCCGGCCATGCCATGCTCAAAGATTCTTAAAATTCCATGCTCAAAGTGGCCGACATCTATCGGTCGCAACCAGCTAATAGTCCCGGTCAAGCAGTCTATTTGAGCTGTAGGGATTGGGTTCCCGTTAATATGTAGGACGCCTTCGAACGCGGAGATCCGTGGTAAGTCATGCGGCCCCTTTGGTGTCATCATCTTCTGGTCTTCGGTGTACTGTAGAGCCCAGGTCCTTCGAACCCTGTTCAACGGAATATTCCATGGATTGGCCTTGAGCTGTGGTTTGTTGGTAAGTCGTAACTGACCTTTCTGCAACTCCTTCTCGAGCACCGCTCCCACACCACCATCACCAAGCACATGGAAGAATGGCGCAGCTTCCGGCAGCGCCTTCAATGCCTCCAAGCGCTTAGATGATCCAAATTGGGCAATTGCATCTGCAGTCTTTACGACTTCAAGATTTGGTCGAATGGCCCGGACAAGGTACCTGTTCGCGTGGAAAGTTGTCTCCCTTTCTGGGAGACGCACGCTGTGTAGAGCTTTTGAGGTCTCCTGAGAGGAGATCTCCACGATCGATACCTCATCATAAGACTTATTGTCAATAGAGAGACGGCGTAGGACGTGACCGGGGAGCAGTTGCCCGATGTCTGTTCCTAATTCTGGGTCTAGACGAAGGGCGGCAGATGGGCTGATAGCACGCAAGCCCGTTGTTGTCAGAAAGGTCTGGGCGCTTGTGAAAAAGCAAGGATCTGAATCTGGTACAGGCAATTACTGTTAGCTATGATACTCTTCGGACTCTAACGCGTACAAGTCACTTACTGATGCCGTATATAATGGTCTTGGTGCTGGAGACTAATGCAGAGTCTCCCGTATATGACGTGGCATAGCTCTGTCTTGAATGATTCCCCTCACTAGGGAGTCCTGGAATTATTTTGACTGTTGTTAGTAAGGTGTCGAAGTCACTCAAGCTAGGCATATCTTGGAAGGCATTCGACACTTTGGGCTTCCGGCTCTTCGGATCCTTGATACCACAGAAGTCTTCCATTGTCAATTGCGCGTGCCAGTATAACCAAGTAGTTATGGGGGGCCGAAGGGTTTCTTTGATGGCGAAGTACATGCTAAAGCACTGTCGGGTGATCAGCCTTTATCTTTCTCAGCGAGAGGAAAGGGTTCGCATGGCAGGTTCTTACAAATGCCGAGAGTGCTTGGTCGCATGGTTGCACTCCTGGACTTCCTTAGAGTCGACTATATGACTATCGACTTTGCACATGAAGCATGTCAGCATTCAGCCAGCCTTACGGATGATCAACAGGGCCCAGCTAGCCAATTCAGTTCTTCAGTGATGACCAGAAATCATGGTGATGAAGCACTAGTGTACGCCTCTTTTCTTTCTCCTCCGCAGTGATTGGGCGAACCATACATATCGCGGCACCGCCGAGAGGCTTCCCAAAATCGGCCAGCCCATTTTAAAAGCTGGCTGAACCAGATCGAGCTACCCCGTTACACCGGTGAAACAATCAGGCAGCCACAATAATGACCTGCTACCTGGGCAATGGATTAGGAGGCGTTCACGTGTCGTCCCAGCGAATACGGTCGACTGAAAGATTTTCTTGGCCTCATCAGCGTAGCATCAGGCTTCCATACGACAGCTGCGGGGTCCCCTGGACTTTCGAAGCATGGGACCCTGTGGCTGGCTGCTGTATACAGACAGACGGACCGACCTGTAGCTTCGATGTAAGCTCCCTTCAGCTCGGCATAGCTGGCTTACATGGAATCGCCTAGATCGCGCCAGTGTCGCAATAGACTGTCCTGATGGTGTATACGATGAGCCCAAAACTGGCTCACTTATAGACTTTGACGAGAACTGGACTGATAGAAGTTTATGAGCATCTTTGGAAAAGGTATGCGGTGAAGGTCCAAGGCATGCTGTGAAGGTCCTTTTCACATAAATAGCAGACGTAATTCCAGTCTCGTTTCCGATTGACACAGCAATTACTGACAGCACTCTACCATTTATATAAATCTTCGAACTATCTCAGGTCTACGTGGTTCTTCCTTTAAGCCCTCAGCGTTTCTTATCTGCGTCACCATGACAAACACTACAACGCCCTTATCTGGAGGCATCCCTGTAGGAGCAATCGTCGCCTATGCTGGTGAACTCAAGCCACTTCCATCGGAATGGCGTCTCTGTGACGGCAGTGAACTTTCTGTCGCAGACTTTCCGGATCTCTATGCGGCAATCGGGAATGCCAATGGAGGTAGCGGCAATTCGTTCAGAGTTCCTGACCTCCAAGGACGGTTTCTTCGAGGTGAGTCACACTGTGCAAGCCACATCTATAAGATAGTCTGTGTGCAAAGCGAATAATTGCTGAATATTGCTCTTGTCGTGCTATCTAGGAAGTGACCCTGCTCAGTCCCGGAACCCGGGCATGGTATTGCCATGGAAGACGGCTCGACCTCAACGTGGTATTTATGTGACTGTCGACATGATGGCCACTGACTGGCACGCGACAAACAAGGCTGGCGCAGCCGAAACTCGAGTCATTGACTGGTACGACAACCACGCTCAGGTCAACCAGATCGCCAGCGATGCCGAGACCAGGCCCGTGAATCTGGCACTATACTGGATCATCAAGGTCAAGCGCTTTGTACCTACAGTCAAGAACAAGGCCAAGGACGACCTCCCCGTCGGTGGCATCATCCCTTTTGCAGGTTCGGACTCACAGACACCTGCCAATGCCTACCCTAGCTTCATTCGCTGTAACGGAGTATCAGTCGACACCAGCTCAAAGACCTCTGACATAGAGGATGTCGTTGGTGACACGTTCACTATCCCGAGCAACAAGACTGATGCGAAATGGTTCCCACCGGATCTTCGAGGCAAGTTCATTAGAGGAGTTGACCTCTCTGGTGAGAACGATCCAGACTTTGGCACCCGGAACAGTGCGCCAAACACCAACACCACCGGTCTAGGAACATGGCAGGGCACAGCGACGGCCTTGAGAGCGCCGAACGTGACGCTGTCTTATTGGTCCAAGCAATGGAAGTCGGTGTACAAGTATGATGCGACTCCTAATAACAGGAACATCAGCGCCGAGAGCTATACGGACGCGCAGACCTGGAGCGGAGGTGACTTTGAGTCTCGACCCGTCAACGCGGCAGTGCACTTTTACATTAATTCCGTCGACCCGAGGAAAGACATTCTTCCGTCCATTTTCCCCGTGGGTGGCATTATCGCAGTTCCTGGTGTCCCCAAAACAGCCTTGAGTGACTCTGTCTGGCTCAGATGCGATGGTGGTGCCAGGCTTAAGTCAGCCTTTCCAGCCCTGTACGAAGCCATCGGCACAACGTGGGGGGGTTCATCCCAGGGAGAGGAATTCAACCTTCCCAACCTCATCGGCTGGTTCCTCCGTGGCGCAGATATCAACGGCTCTGCGAAGAATGGCGACCCGGAGTGGGCGAGCCGATGGGCTCTCACCTCTGGGGGTTCCACGAAAGGTCCTGGGTCGTATCAGCGATGCTCGACGGCACGGCCGAATGGATCCAGGATCAATAACTTCCAGTATCCGAAAGAGACGGTTAAGAATGCGAAGACCACGAATATGGGGAGTGGCACGACAAACAAGTCGGCTGCAGCGAGTGGACCGCAGACGTTCCAACTCCAGGCACAATGGGATGACGAGACGATTCCTAACACTGTCGTCGTTGAGTATTACATTCGAGCATCCTGAGGTGGGCCGAGAGCTCAGGATGCGTTGGTTGAGGGCTTGAGAGCGTGGCTTGTCTCATATTCCATTCATTTGTCTCTTGTCTTGTTATTTGTCGTCTCGTATAGGATGACCTTTGTTTCTGTGGAGGATCACAAGCGAGCGCGCTGCAGTCTGAACGGCTACGTTATTGCGTTTTTGCAACTTCTTATTTGCGGAGTACCAGCCAAACTAGCTTTTAATGCTTTCAATGAATTTTAGAGACTCATGGCACTCACTTAGATTGACTAAGGGCCTGCACAGATATGTGTGGAAGTCGCAGCCTGCTCAAGCGCAAGCTCTACGGCGCAAAATTCTGTTTCCTTCCTCTGCCTGTTCTCCTCTAATCAAGTCAACTGAAAGAAATGCCACGTAGGATAAAGGGTGATGCATCAATTATCAGGGTAAAGCAGAACGGCCAGTCAGTCTTCGTTAGACCATCGGTGAACGCGCTGTGAAGGTTCTCTTAGAAGCCGGCGCTGACCCCAACAAAAGGTCTCAAAACGGCCGTACCGCGTTGCATCATATAGCGTCTATGGTTTCTGGTCTAAAATCGATGGAGATGACTGAGGCTCTGAATGAGACAGCTGTGCGCCTGCTTCTGCAATACAGAGCATCTGCTGTTCTCCCAAGCGCCAAAGATGGAACCACCCCTTTGCATGAAGCCGCTTGTGGATCGAACAGCTATCTTTTTGATCTTTTCCTATCGTCTTGCCCGGGTCTTCACGTGGCTTTCAACGTGCAGAATGATCTTAAGGAGACCCTTTTGCACTTTGCGGCTCTAGGCGGTAAGACCGATATCCTCAAAGTGCTGCTCTCGCACAGCCCGGACGTTAACCAGCGGACTACTACTGGATGGACACCCTTGATGTTTGCTCTTGCTCCCGACCGTCGTCCCGAGGAGCGTCTAGATTACAAGACCATCTTTCAAGCAACCCGCACGGCAAGACTACTATTAGAATACGGTGCCGATGCTTCCGTAGTCGCAGATGGTGGTTGGACACCATTGCATGTTCTTGGTCTGCACAAGGACACTCGCATATCTCCGAAAATCATTGGGCTGACAAATCAGCTGTTGCAGCAGTCGAACGGCATCAACGCACTAGAACCGATTCCCACTGATACCCAATGGCATGGCCGTTCTAAATTGCACCGATCATGGGACGACCAAGGAAGGAATATGACCCTGCTGCACTGGGCTGCAGAACATGGCTGTACGGCGATGGTTCAGGTTCTGATAGATAATGGCGCTGATGTTCTGGCGCGGGATACCAGGCTTTTGACTCCTGCGATGGTATATCCACGTTCCAGCGTCATTGACTAAACCCCGGGGAATATCAGGATAATAAGAGAGGTGCTTGCGGCGGCTGGAGGAGAAGAGGCTCCAGTTTGAGTTGCGACGGAGAGGTTCATCCATCAGTTAGTATTGTCCTTGTGTCAGCGCAATTCTGGGTATCGCTTTCAGATATATATACTTGTGACTATTAGAAAGACGAAGCCGGATAACCATTTCGAGGCATATTAAGTTTACGGTACAATACAATGTACCTACTACAAGCCCAAGCAAGAGCCTAGTTCCTTGTTTTCATGTATAGAGCTGAGGCATCAACTGTTCGTACACGCTAAAACACTGATAGAAAAGTCAAGGACCCACACACCGAAAGGTACGAGACATTTAGCATGATCAAGGAGTCCCTCGGGACGAGGGTGTCCGGAGACCATGATAGGAAGCTAGGATAGGCGGCAGGTATAGCAAGGCGAAGTCTATAGGCCGTCAACGTCGGGAGTAGTGGCTGGCTATTTAGGGCAGGTTCAGGGTGTCGTCCCGGTTCATAGCTTGAAATTAATAATAAACCGCTTTACCACTTATTAAATCGCAGTCTCCCTACTTGAATACGTTTCGACTTCACGACGGATATAAAAAGTAATTACTAGTAGTAAACAGCAACCTAGATAAACAATATTCTGCCTCACCACGCTGCAAGACCACTAGCAAGTCTCTAAGCCTCCGGATGCTGTGTAAATGATTATTTCCATATATTCAATTACTGATCCAGATTTATAAACTTATTAATAGTACTGAGTTTGCTAAAAAGCGTGTTTAATAGCGTTTTGCAACGCCAAGATGTACATTCTAAAATAACAGAAGGTCCAATCCAGCTAACGCAGAAGACGCCGAAACGGTGTTCCGTTACAGTAATCAACAGCCAGCTTGGTCAACTAAAATCGAGGAGAAATATCAGCTCGGTCGATATATTGTTACTGCAGGAGGACTATACAAATCACCGAAACCTTCCATTCTAGGGTCACTGTAACTGGTCTTCGCATTTTGTAGTCAACTGAACTACATTGTGTACTGTATGAGATGCTAAATTGATCCCTTAATATTCGACTAAACCTTGGCATTGTCTCGTGAGTTGATTCCTATGGGCTTATGATATACCGTACACTATCAAGGTGCTGAGAGCACCTCAAACCCCCGTTGTTTCGTCTCTTGATTGCCTAAGAAATGGTATGAGGGCGGAGCCGGCGGTCCCTTGGAGGCTACTCCCTTTGTCATTTTCGAGGCTTGCTTGCTCGATGTTGTCTGTGGCGGTATCCCGATTCACACCCATGGACAACCTCGCTGGACGGACAATGTACTTGGAGACGATGGCAATGTGAGAGCTTCGCCATTGTCGGAGCTGCTTTATGCATTCGTCATAAGCGTCATGCAATGCATTATTTGAGGCGTTTTGTTGCACGTAGGGTCGAATCGAGGGAAGCGTGGATACAGTCTCTAAGAACTCTCGGTGCTTGCCTGGCATGTACGCCCTCATCGTCTAACCCTGATGTTATTCTTCGGGAATTACTTATCTGAGGCTCTGCTGCCACTTACTTGAAAAAGAGTCTCTGAGTTGCGGCCCATGGGCTCATGCTGGACCCCTAGTACCATATCCAAGAACTGGAAGAGGCTACTTTGCGCTGCACTCCCCCCGATACACTGAACCTCTTGCTCTGATCCGTTCCTTCGCTGGAAGACGAACCCTCGGGGTAAACCCTTGTCCTCCATGCCTTTGCCACCACTCAGGAATGGCCGCAGCTCGTGGTAGAACATGCCTGCATCGAGCGTCGTGTAGAGCTTAGGGAGCTGTTGCTTCATACGCTCAATTATCTCCGCGCTCCTGATCAGTGCCTTGGTTACTTGGTCGGCATCACTCCGTCCAATCGCGGCGACTGCCTCCAGTAACAGCGGAACCAGCGGTCCACCCTCGGCTTCAATGAGAACAGGGACTTGGTAGAAGGCAGCCTCGCCTCTGCCACCTGTGAATGAGCCCAGTGGCTGGAGATCATCTAGCTCGAAGAAGCCGCCTGGAGAAGAGGCAGCGCCATCCTTTGATGCCCAGTTCCATAGACACAGGCCGGCGTAGCTTAGCACCGGCTCCATCCCCAGTTTCTCGCAGACGGCAAGGAAAGGCTCCGCAAGTTGCGGCGGGATGGTTTCAAGCGGCCCATTCTCTTTTGGTCCGCCCCAGACATAGGCGTGGATGAGAAAGCCGAGTAACACATAGGCGCGTCTGTAATCTCTTTCCGACGAGAGGTGGATAGGATCTAGGTATGGGAGAGAATCGAGTCTGTCTCTCAGAGATCCCGTGGTAATGAGGACGGGAAGACTTGCGGCGAGCTCATCTAGCTGGGCAAAGTGCGGGTTGCTGAAGGATGGCAAAGGAGTCTGCTTTGAGAGGAAGCCTAACGTCGGCGAGACTTCGAATGCATCAAGGTCTGGCAGTTGAATCATGGTGAAGAAATTGCAGTGCGTATCTGTATTGTTGATTGCATCTAGCAAAAAGCACCGTGTAAGTGGTGTTGAAGATGTGTGGTCTCTTTTAGCTGCATCAATTAGACTAAGGTAGCATCCACGCCCTCAACACGCCCTTCGGTGACAGTAATTGACATGCAATATAGGATGGCGCCCTGACCTGTAAACGTGGCCCACTAGGATATTAGACTTATATATTAGTCGCGAGGCACACCTCTCCACATCTGTCCTTGACGCTACGCCACTGCGCCCTTCCACACGCCTTTCGTTGACAGAATTGACTGTGCACTGCATGCCATATATTGTAGTGCATTAACCTATACATATTATAAAGTTGAGATACTGAGCCCTGATGGCAGGCTGACAGCCTCGGCCGCCACAGCCTTGCTTGGACTTGACCCTGCGGTTAGGCCACTGCAAGCTTCTGGTGCGATAAAGGAACCGCATTCAAAGTTGGCTTGTCATCAAGGGGAGAGGCGTGATGGCGTGACAAGACCCACCGAGCGGAGTGGTCCAACGTACTGCGCATACCCACTAACAAACACCAAGAGGCGGGGAACGGATTGTCACGTCAAAGGCGTCACTTACTCATTACATCATTAACTTTCTCACCGTTGTGGCCGTCTCATCCCATCTACCAGCTTCAAACTCAACTCTTTAGTCTCTAGATAAAGAAAAAAAGAAAGTCAAAGCTGGCGCTATAAACGCATCTCACGAGACATCGTTGGGAGAAAGCAGTTAGTCATGTCGATAAAAGTGCTGGTGGTACCTTGCGAAGCAATACGCATCTCAGCCTGGCACAATTATGCTACCGTTTGTGCCTCGTATGACGCTAACCTGGTTCGTCTCTCTCTTTCTGTAGAATGTACTAATTATTATAATAATATATTACTCAGCATATTCTAACCATAACTATAAGATTTATAACGCCTTTTTAAACCTAGATAATAAGTTATAAGCTCTTTTAAGATTCATAATTTTTTTAAAAGCTAGGAGCTTATTAATAAAGGTTTAAAGGAGTATTTTTTTTTTAAATATTATATTTTATAAAATACTGTTTATTATTAGAAGTTATATCTAATATTAATAATATTTTTGTTTTAAAAATTTTATAAAATTAAATATAAGATTATTTAATATAATATATACATAAGTAATTAATTTAGAATATATATATGGAATTGAAAACCTTTTAAAAGCAAAATACCTATAATTTAGCTCGGCACGGAGGGTGGCTCGCGACGTAGGGACGCACCTTACTCTAAGCTCTCAAGGAAGGTTACTTTCGCGTCCAGGTGCACGGTGTAATAGGCTCGTTGTTTCCTTTGTAAATAGCGGGTACCTCTAGTGACATTCATAAGGGCCATTTCTGGATATTACAAATATATTAACTATACACAATAGTCTTGGTGGGACGGCATGCAAAGTACCTGTAAGTTACGGCTAGTGGTCTTAAAGGAGACAAATTATTTGTGGAGAGGAAGCAACATATGAACACAATTGTATACAGTACAATCTGGCAATCACCATTAAATCAGGAACCGTCAACCTTCAGCTATATGGTGAAACAGAGCGTCGGCTACATTGCACCCCATCACTTCGGCGATCCAACGCAGCTGAGACCACCCGTGGCGGCCTACACGGGCACCCAAGCAGGAGAGTCTTGTGACGAAATCGCCTTTGATTCCGGAATAATTGTTGAGGCCTTGCTTGTCAATGATAAAATATTTGGAAGCTTTCAGAGCATACGTTGGGAGAATACCACTCGTGAGCTTGCGTTGTTTCAGCCCGCAAAGACGACTCGATTACACAAAGAGACTAGGAATTTAAGGCGCTACAAGAGCAAAGAGCGACATGCCGGAAATCCTGAATAGACGAACTCGACAAAGAGACCGTTCAAAGGCCAAAGACGACTGTTCTCAACGGCTACTCTAATCGCTCACAGGTTCAATCGTATAAGTCGCAGCTACCCGTCCGCCATTACCTGACATCTTATTTCTTCCAGCCAGTTCGAAACTCCGGTTGACAACGCCGGACTTTACATAAAGGTAAGTTCCCCTCCCTCCGATAATTACTCACAGTCAAAGGTATTTTAATCAGCCTTCGCGCCTATCTGAACAAGATGGCGTCCTCTGGTTCCTCCCAAACCGGCAATGATGCCAGCTCTTGGCGCCAACCCACCACCTCTTTCGAAGAAGAATGTTTAGACATTCTATACTTCATGGACATGGAATTGTCAACATCTACTAGGTTCTTCTTTGTAAGACCTGGTAGCCATGGCCAAGCTGTTGCAGGCTGCCACCCAACCTACGACCGTGCGCTCTTCGCACGCGTTGCTTCCCAAGACCGCTATGCCCCTTCTATCCGACTTCATTTGGGTCTACCTGGGCTTTATGACACTCTGAAGAGGCTTGCATCGCTCGGCTCAGGTCACTCTCTGGAGTCATATGGTTGCCAATTTGCTTTCTTTTCCAAGTGTGAAGCTGACCCTGCCCTGAATGAGGAATGGGGTGTGGCCACTTGGGATTGAAGAAGATGAAGGAGGCAGAGATGAAAGGTGATAGGTGACCTCAGCCATGACGTTTTCCAATTGACTTATCGAAGGTTCGATATCTGCAAGCCGGATTCTGGAAATCCTGCTATCTCTTATGTACCAAGGAGAACAAATAGAACAACAGATTCGCTCCAACATTCGGACTCATTCCCCTGTGATGCTTAAATGTCATGAAGATGAATCAGATACGATAAGTGTTCTCACGAATGAGATGTGAGCAGCCTCTATACAGACCGTAGCACATCGACAGTTGTCAACTTCACAGCCTTGATACCAAGGACATGGCTTTGAGAGTTTGTGGTCGAACCTTTTTAGCAACAGGTTGTCATTCTTAACGGTGTCCTGTGAAACTGTTCATGGCACCTTGAAGGGACGGTGGCTAGGGGAGAACGATGGCAGGGAGCAAGAACCGTATGTTTCTGTGGAGGAATGGGATCAAAAGCTGGCTGAAGCTGGGTTTGGGGGCATCGAAGCGGTGCATGCAGATGAGGGGTTAAACGTGAATATCGTGGCTGCTGCTGAGATCACAGAGCGAAAGCGTGACAGGGTAACGTTATTGTGCAGAGACTCTGCGCTGTCCGAAGTTGAGGACCTAAAGAGAATGTTGGTTGAGAAAGCTGCCATCTGGTGTGATGTGGTCCAGCTTAGCGATGGAACCCAGATCCCTGTCGAACAGGATGTCGTCAGTATGTTGGGCGTGGGCACGCCCTTCCTTCACTCCATGGAAGAGACCGGCTTCACTTGCTTGAAGAGGGTTCTTACCAGCTGCGAAGGAGGCATCTTGTGGCTCACCGGGCTGTCTTCCATTCACTGCAAGGATCCTCGCTACTCCATGTCCCTCGGCCTGGCACGCACGCTTCGCAATGAGCTCGATATGGACTTTGCAACTCTGGAATTGGACACTTTCGATGGGCATGCGTGGGGTGCCGTGGCTGATGTATTAGATCGGTTCTTAGCTCGACCCAGCGCTGAGGAAGCGCTGAAGCAGGAGTTCAGACACAACATGGAGTAGGCGTACTCTCAGGGCGTAGTGTATGTTGGGAGGTTTAGGTGGACATGCGTGAATGATGAATTAGTGGGGAAACAGAAGGAAAATGCAGAGAGTGAAGCAAAGCTGAGGTTGGAAAGTATGGATTGTTGAGTTCGTTACATTGGAAGTCAGTTGATGATCAAGTGGGAGAAGAGAAGGTTGAGAGGAATGAGGTGCAGACCGAGGTCATGAGCGTTGGCTTGAACTTCAAAGACGTACTGAGTGCTATGGGCATCATCGACGTCCTCGACACTGGAGGCACGGACAACGAGAATAATGGGCTCGGATGTGAAGGCGCAGGCATCATCACCGCCACTGGAGCAAAGGTCCAAGACCTCGTCCCCGGTGACCGCATTATATTCTTTGGCTCTGGGACCTTTACAACAAGATATAAGGCAGTCGAGCAGATGTGTGTCAAAATCCCCGACAGGTTGAAGTTCGAGGAGGCGACGACAATGACGGCGGTGTTCATGACTGTGTTGCACAGTTTGGTGGACAAGGCGAGGGTGGAGAGGGGCATGAGTGTGTTGGTGCATAGTGCTTGTGGAGGTGTTGGAATTGCGGCGTTGCAGGCCTGGTAAGTTACCATGGTCGATGCTGATATTCTACTGTAAGATATGCTGACATATTACAGTAAGATATTGGGTGCAGAGGTATTCATATTGTTCTCTATCTTCGTCTCTGTCCCTGGCTGACCTCCATTCAAAAGGTATACTGCACCGTCAGTTCCGAAGACAAGATCAATTACTTGATGCGAACCTCCAGCATTCCAAGAGATCGAATCTTTCCCTCGCGAGACGCCTCGTTCCTCCCTGCCGTACTAACGGGAAAGGCGTCGACTGCATCCTCAACTCACTGTCTGGGGAGCTTCTACATGCAAGCTGGCCGTGCGTCGCCGAGTTCGGCACCATGGTAGAGATTGGGAAGAGAGATTTGGTGGGCGGTGGACGATTGGGGATGAGAGAGTTTGAGGATGGGAGGTCGTATGTGGGTGTGGATTTGGCAAGGCTGGCATGGAAGAGACCAAAGATTGCAAAGAGGTCTGTGATTTCTTCTTTTGCTCTTATTATTCGCTTGATCCTGTGGTGCCGTTATCTTTATTCGACTGCTGGAAAAGACTGACTTAGAATGCAGGCTCCTACAGGAGATCGTCAACCTCTATGAGCAGGGTCACATCAACCCAATCACGCCCGTCACACGTTTCGACGCCAAAGATATCGAAGCCGCGATGAGATTCATGCAGAAGGGTAGTCACATCGGAAAGATGGTGATCACCATACCCGTGAAGGATGGGCGTGAGGAACTTCTTCGGAGGCCCCATGGTGACTCCAAGAGCGGAGTCGGGAGCATTGAGAGAGTCAGAGAAAAGAAGAAGTTGCATCTGAGCAAAGACGCATCTTATATCTTATTCGGCGGCCCCGGTGGCGTGGGCAAGGCTTTGGCGGTTTTCTTCGCAGAAGCTGGTGCTGGCGAGCGTACGTTCTTACCCTCAGCCTGCTATCTCTATCAGCGATGTCATTATTATGACTATATTTATCCGCGATATTATTGTGATGACGTACTAATATGGATATACCGCAGTGGTCTTCATGTCTCGTTCAGCACATGAAACGGGGAAACACGACGCGCTTGTCAGTGAACTCGCAGCCCTCGGCTGCTCACCTATCCTAGTCTCAGGGAGTATCTCCAACGAGGATGACGTTATGAGGTCTTTTGGGGCCGCCAGAAAGCCTATCAGAGGGGTTGTGCATATGTCCATGGTTTTAAATGTGCGTCTTGGTTCCCTGCACCTCTTCTTCCGTGACTTGCAATTGCTTTCCGGTAGGACTCGGCATTGACACGAATGTCCTACGCAAATTGGAAAGCTGCCACAGGCCCAAAGGTTCTAGGCGCATGGAACATCCACAAAGCCCTTCTGCACCTCAGGCTTGATCAGGATATCGACTTCTTGTTGCTGGTCAGCAGCCTGAGTGGCTTCTTTGGACAGATCGGGCAAGCAAACTACGCAGCGGCGAATACATTTCTAGATGCCTTCTCTCAGTATTGTCAGGGAGACGGTATCCCCTGCGCGACTATAGATCTCGGTGTGGTGGAGGATGTTGGGTACGTCAGTAGGAACCCGAGGATCTTAAGTCAGTTCCGGCAGATGGATTGTCATGTGCTCAGAGAGGAGGATGTGCTAGAAGGGATGCAGGTAATGATTCAGAGGGCTGCCACTGGGAAGACGGATCGACATTGCGAAACAGAGCAGAGAAAATCAGCGAACGACCAACATGACGACTCCTCGAAGGAGGATGAGTGGGAGCATGTCAACAAACTCCAGCTCGGCATCGGATTTCGTTCCACGGAGCCCTTGTCCAGCTCTACTAACAGGACAATTTGGAAGAGGGATCTGTCTGTCGCGCAGTATTACAATATCGAGGGCAAATTCTTCAAGGAATCTCTCGCGTTGAACCCTGGCCCGAACTGCACCAGCGGCAAGAACAACGAGGCACTACAGAGGCTCCTCCGAGAAGCGCATCTCGATCCCAACTTCCTCGCAACGACGGAAGCTCACACCACTCTTGCGCGACAGATTCAGCGAACTCTCAATGCATTTCGTCAACGAGCTGAAGATGAAGATGAAGATGGAAAGGGTGAGGATGACGAGCAGCTCAATAAGCCGCTGTCGGCGCTTGGACTGGATTCGCTTGTTGCCGTGGAGTTGAGGGCCTGGTTTAGGCAGACGCTAGGTGTGGAGGTGAGTGTGATGCAGGTGATGGAGGTGGGTAGCTTGATGGCTTTGGGGAGCGATATTGCTGAGAGAATGAGGGAGAAGCATGTTGCTGCAAATGGCATGAAAGAGCATGAAGTGAGTGTAATGAACGGGGTGAACGGTGTCAACGGAGGTGATGAAGAGGAGAAGGTGGTGAGGGGGGAAGAGTGGCCTATAGAGCGGCAGATGAAGATTCCGTGAGACTAGCTGAGCTACGGGTTGAAGATGGTTGGGCTGCAATATCGTGATACACAGCAATTCATTATCTTCCAGCTATCTGATCAGCTACTCGTGAGGGATCACCTACATAACACCGAATGGAATATCTGAGCCAGGCCTGTTATCCTACTTACAATCCAGATGAAGTAGTTCAATATTGTTGCCCAAAGGATCAAGCACAAACGCGGCGTAGTATCCAGCCTTGTATTGCTCACGAACTCCCGGCTTGCCATTATCAACCGCACCATGCTTCCTGCCCAGCAATTAGCGACTCCTTCTCTTGATTCACATCCCCAATTCGGTGACTTACATTGCATTCTCGAACCATGAATCAACCTGCGCCGGCGACTCTGCCTTGAAGGCTACGTGGATGGGAGCGATTCTATTCTTCATGTCGCCATCGTACGTCTTCAACCCATCTTCTTGGCGGCCACCTCCGAGCCAGAAGTCTGGAGCACCACCTGGGATGCCGAAGCCGCAGTAGTCGGCGCCGGGGACTTGTACGGCGACCTCGTAGCCGAGAGGTTTGAGGATCTCGACGTAGAAGTCACGCATGACTTTGAAGTGAGCGCCCACCGGCAGACCGTAGTGGTAAAGAGGCATGGTGGATGTATTAGAATGTGGGTTCGATTGAGGGTTCGTGATATGAGTGTGTGAGTGTGCAGACGTCAATTGGTATCTCACGAGCTGGGTCAGACGATGCTTTTTAAGTTGTCAATCGCCTCCTCACTTGCTTCACTCGCCTCACTCGATCCGAAAGCTAATAACTGAACTCTCGTAGTCTCGTAAGCAGGCTTGACTTTGACCGCCGCTATTTGGGGTAACGCGAAGGCCGCTTCCGCGAATGAATGCATAGTGGCGTCAAGCCATATCAGTGGTGCTGGTGCGGTGGCGCTGGCAGTTTGTCCTGGATTCACGCTTCTGTCACGCTCCGCGCTAGAATACACCAAAAGGTTATCGTCTGCCGGTGAACGTACGTGAATTGCGACTTCAATTGTACAAATCAAGGCCGGCGTTGCGCTAAGATGGAGACACGCACTGACAACCCCGAAGTCCGAAACAAATGCAAGGATTGTACATGTCGTATCTCGCTTCACTTTGTGTAATTCCAGCGCTAGAGTCATTCGGCGTACATTTCCCCGGTTTCCTTCACGTTGCTCCTCTTGATGAGATGAAATCCAATCTCCCCCAGTCGCTGTCTAACAACCTCAATGCTTCCCTCATGAACGCTGCTCCTTGCCCTCTTACTCTTAAACACCACCTCAACTCATCCATCCTCTCCGCGCACCATCTCATCTCCTCTGCATCCTCTGTTGTCGCCCATAACAAACCAGCCAAGCTACCTACGCTGACAACTTGATGCGCTGATGCTCCTCCCCAGAGCGCACCCATGTGCTCCGGCTGCAGTGACTTCAGGAAGCCAATTGTTGAGGTGACGCGTGACTTGGCTGTGGAGCGGACGGCGTAAGTAAGCTCAGGTGGCGATGAAGGGGTAAGGACTCGAAGAAGAGCGCGGTCGAGGGCGATGGATACCGCGGCGAAAGAGAGATGTAACGAGGCATTGGCTGAAAGACGCCGGAACTGGATGTTATCGACGGCCAGCTCCATGGGCAATGACATGTGCCAATCCCGAAGCCTGAGCACAAGCGGCCGAGCCAAGTTGACAGCATTGACCGCGCCAAGCAGATCTAGTCTCCCACCTGTCTTCGTCGCCGCGTTCGTGTAGAAATTCGCAATGACGTCCGAGAGAATCGTAGCCAGTTGCGCTTGTCTCATGAAGATCTCTCTCCCAATCTCGACACCTACTGAACCATCGACGTCCGGATCCTCATCCGCCTGGGTTTCGGGGAAGTCACTCGGCGCACATGGTTGCAGGTCCCAATCATCATCGTGCAGTAGCAACGGCCGTCCCTGTGTCAATGCGCCCCATCTGTCTTGCATGTACAGCGCCCAGCCGAGTCTCCGCCGAAGGCCTTTCTCCCACTCCGGGATGGACCATGAAGTGCAGTCGAGATGGAGGCCCAGTTCCTGAGCGACGGCAATGAGCTGGGCAATAAAGATCCATTTCGAAGGTTGTAATGCGCTGTCGTGACGTTGGAGTAGTAACAGTCCAGCCTGCAACGTACTCAATTTCGGCCGCTTGAGGTCATCCGCCATAGTTCTCGATGCCAGTGCCTCCAACGCAGCCTGGCCATTCGCATGCGCCGGTTTGGCGACGCCTCCTGCCATGGCGGAGTCGTATAGCCGATAGTCGAGGGCGATCAGATAGACGGCGGCTAGTAGTGGCGGAGAGAACATTCGGTGCGATATGGCGTGTTTGGTGATGAAAACACCTTTGTGCAGCACTGGGAAGCTCGGATGGACGATGCGGAAGTATAGATCCATCAGACTCTTTCCCAAAGGTCGAACGCTGTCTTCAATGGCGTCACAGTCGGCGATGCGCTGGGCCTCTGATGCTGTCTCGTCGTCTGGGCAGATAAGGAACATGGTCCTTTCATCCATTCGCCGTGTCCTCCTCATCGAAGCTCTCCGGCCTCCCGACCCCTCGGTGCCCTGATTTTGCCCCGAAGAGGCCCCTGGTGTCGTCGGTATTTGAGCCGATGCATCGAGTCCATGGCGATAGAGATCCAGCAGCGCGGGCTCGTGGTAGTTGCTCTGGCCGATATACACAGGATGGGTGTCCAAGTCCAGGCCGAGGGTCCCTGTGAGCAGCGACAATGCCGCATTATCATTTGGATCCTCAGGCGAAAAGGTCATGTCCGGGCTTGGAGCGTTGCCGTCGGAGTTCTGCTGCTGCTGTTGCGTCGCACCACCTCCGGCATCGGTCAGGGTCATGGACTTGGCCACCATCTCTGGTGAGAAGCTTCCCATGCTCCCCCGCCGCTCAAATCGCACCGCATCCTGCTGCTGCGCATTTCCCGGCGTCGATTGAGTCGCCGTACCAGCCTGGGATCCCGGGGTTGCGGCGGCATTGGTGTTGTTGTTGCTGTTGTTCGCTGTCGCTGCACGCCTCGCGGCCCTCGGTCGGCGCGCTGGCGGACCCCGGAAAAAGGTGCACGACTTGCCGTGGAATGCGCACAAAACGCAGACGCTCTGGTCGTCGGCCTTGACGCAGCGGGTTTTCCGGACACGGCATGTGTCGCATGGTCTACTGGGTGTCGACGACATGCTGTGAGAGTGCGCAGAAATTGGCGCAGGGTGAGGGTGTTGGGGATTGAGTTTGGTGAGTGAAGAGTGAGTGAGGCCAGGCACACAATGAGAGGTGGTGGTGAACGAGAGGCTCTGATGTCTTGGTATTAGGCTCACTCATAACCGACCATAGATACATGCAAACATGTCGCCCATATCGCTATTATGCACACCAGGGCATCATATCTGCTTTTGATGGACGCCAATTGTCCGATTGTCGGAATTTCCAGCGACTCGTCAGCTTCCAACCTGTTCCTTCATCCAGATGCGGTACGGGGCCCCAGAGGATCATGACAGCCTTCACCACGCTAGGCAGGCAGAGAAGCACCATCCATCTGATAATGGTCGGAATGTTGACCTTAGAACAGTCGTCCGGGTTTGTTTCATAAGGTAGTTAATGGGAACCTCGCTCAATGTTGCAACACTTCCATCTGGGGTCAACGCTCACTCTGCATATCTCGGGCTGTTCAGCCAGAGTCCAATGTTGGCATCTCTGACACGAAACAGGGCAAATGTTGATCGCAAAACCGACGCTTCAGTTGTCTTTCAGTCTGAATCAATTGTTCTGATTGAATCTGGCCAGGGCGATGCCGACAGGTGCACCTGCAGCTGGCGGGACTGAAGCTGTCCGAGTGAAGCATCACATCAAACGACCCTACAAACGATCTACTATTCTACCAAAGCCTGGTCAATCTTTGTCAAAATTTGCCTCAGAATTTTACTTTCCATCTTACTCCATCCGCTCTCCTTTCTCGGCGAGCTTCGCACAAGCTTTCACATCTCAACGTCGCGGATCCTCTCCATCCACTCACTCGTGCATTTGCGCATATCGGTTGCTCAGAGTGGCCAGAGCCACACAAAAGCGCTATTGTACACGAGTTCGACCATTGCTGCCAAAAGCAGTCTCGAGTTTCAGCATCTCCTCAATATGGACCGGCACAAGAAACGCAAACAGCGCCGAACAGAGGAGTCATTCGAAATCCTGCGCGATCGACCTCCATGGTTCCCGCCCAATGTCCCTCGGCTTTTCAAGTGATGAAAGCTCTGCACTCCCATGCAAACGAGATCAACAAACAAGTGGCAAGCACCTTCAGGATCTGGTGGAGGGTGGATAGGCACAGAATCCCGCAGGGCGAGCTCGAAAAATTCCACAACGAGCTGAGACGAGCTGCGATCGGCAGCTCCCTGAAGCCGTCCATCGACAATCATCCGCTCGTAAAAAGCAGAGATCCGTCAGACGTTTCTATTGCCTCGTATGTCATTCTTCGCAGTACCTACCGCGTGGATATCGTCTATTCGATCCCGCTGGGTCAAGAGTACACAAAACGATTCCGTGTTGTGCCTTGGATGCCTCGGCCGAGTGAACACTGCACAAACCTCATCACCGGCTGGACGCCTCCCCCGCCTGGTACCGAGGCCGCGGAAGGTTAGTCAATCTCCTGGGAGGGCTTTAAAAGACTTAATCGTCGCTTCTGACCACTCCAAAATAGGCCCGAGCTCCGGCAAAAGCAGAAACGCTGTGCGCAGGCAAGCGAGACCTCTGCATTGATGAAGGAGCCAGAAGCCAAACGAGTGAAGCGTGAACAGAACATGTTGCCACATGGAACGCGGCAACATTCAAGCTCTGCTTCAGACACTAGTGTCATAATGTCCTCTATAGAGTCGGGGAATACGAGAATAGGTGCTACATCCAATGGTCGATACTTCAGTTCAATACTAATACCCGAACAAGCAGTTCCGTCGTCTACGGATGTACCCACAAGCAGTAGCGAAGATAGTCAGGACGACAGTCACAGCGACAGTGATAACTCTTCCATCCCAGAGTCCGACTGCGAAGCGTCTGGCATTCGAAACGTGTTGTTGAGGGGTGCCTCCAATCCCTCCAGACGCGAACACGTAACGAATCGGGCACCCAAGACGCGGCCAGAGACTCGGTCACACGCTAGGCATATAATGGCACAGTCAACATCGGATTCAGATACTAGTCAAGCGGGGACCATACAGAGCGATGAAGCGAGGTTGCTGAGGGACGAGGCGCGGAACCTGAATCGCCGGACAGAGGCTATGTTGGCAGACGTGACCTTAATGAAGAAGAAGGTGGACGAGGGTCTCACGGCGAACAAGGAGTTGGAGAAATCAATCCATGAGGTGTCAAAGGACATTGAAGAGTGAGAGAGGTCCCTTGGCCAATGGCTTGAGAACAACAACCAGGCCATCGACAAGTGGTTCGAAGAGCGTGAGTCGAAGCTACGTGAGGAGTTGAAAGGAGAGATTCGGGCCGTAAGGCGAGATCACAACAAGCTGATGGTGGGCTTCTTGAGGCTCTGGAATACTGCAGTTTGTGAGGGAATTGAGCAGGCGATGGGGAAGATCAAAGAGACAATAGGGTGGGAAGCCAGCCATCCGCATCCTGGCGAGGCAAGGTTTCCCTGATGTGATGTGAATTGAAGGTACGATGTTAGTGCGCAACAGTGGTCTGAGCAGGGAGTGGGATATCAACAGACTTTCAGAATCCTTTCACCCATTTATACTTTGCAGAATCAGTGAGAGGGGAATTTGAGCTTCAACATGCGCACGGTCTGGTGCGCAAGGCATGGAAGTTTAGAGACGCAAGAGCTATTCCCACGACACTGGTAACTACACTTGTGCAGTATCGCCATGCTTTTCGGTGCTCTTATGGTACCTATCTTATCGCCCAAGCCTTTATTTAATCTGTTAGAGGCATCGATGATTGGCTTGCTCCCATGATCAACTCCTCTCTTTCGTCAACACCACTGCTCCATATCCTACGTGACTTGAACTCGGAGATCGCGAACAGGAGCCGCATACACTACCGGTCTAGGGCCTCCATACGTTGAAAACGAGAAGATGGTTGAAAGTCACGGCCCTGCGGAAAGGCCCGCGGACGATGGTAAGCTCCCTCGTATTGCTGCTGTTGACCAAGCGAAAATCGACCCGTTGCTGATAGCTTCACAGGCGCCGTCGCTGCTACTGAGACGGGCTCGAAACACCCAAGCGACTCGACGCTAGGGGGTTCAGATGCTCAGGAAAGAAAGCGGCCGAAGCTGGATCAGCCTGCAGCAACAGGGGACCGACCTACATTACCGTCACCCGCGCCTTCGACAGAAGAAATGTCGACGTCTGGAAATCATCCTGAAAAGATGGGAAAGGCCACCAACATATCCCCGGCTAAGAAAACGCCAAAGTCTCAGGTTGGACCCCAAGCCCGGTCTGCAACAAACGCTCGTTCCAAGCGTAAACCGATAGAACAGAGCAAGTCCTTCGCCGACACGCTCGCCCGAATGTCGATGGAAGCCAGGGAGTCTGAGGAAATGATGGAACAAGCTACGAAGATGGAGGTAGTGGCCAACGAGAAGATGAAGAATGCTGGAGCCATGAAAGAGGAGGCTGCCAAGGTCTTTGCAGCAGCCAGGCTGCTGGTAGACAACATGGCCATCAAGCACAAGGCAGAAATCGCGGCCAGAGAGAAGAAGATCGACGACAGTGTTGCCAGAATGCAGAAGCTGGAGGCGAGTATGCGCGGTATGGCCCAGAACCTCCAGAACCAGAACGGCCCCAAGGCTGCTGAGGTGGACAAGAAGATTGCCGAGGTGGAAGCGAAGCTGGACCTCAAGTTCACCATGTGCTGGGTCAGACTGATCAGAGGACTTGTGGCGTTTCCAAAGGATTTCACCACTGGAGGTTTGGGACATGCACTTTCGGAATTCACCAGATTCTGCTTACCAGCCATCAACAGCGAAGATAGTAGCGCGGAAGTCGAGCAGTGAACAGTGCTCGAGAATGACAGCCACGAGCAGATAGAGGGATTTCGAGATAGCATCGTTTCGTCAGGCCACTGATCTGTTGCTTCATTGCTTACAGTTCAATGACACAATGGACTCGGATAGCAGTTGCTCAAGTATGATGAATTCAGTAACGCTAACATAAGGTCATTACAATGCACTATTCCGTTGCGATCACAAACATAACCTCGTTGGCATCCACCAAGTCACCCGCGGCTCTTCTGACAAGCGCAACCCGGCCCTCGACCTGGCTCGCAATCTTCAGCTCCATCTTGTTACTTTCCACCCAGGCCAATGCATCGCCAACCTTGACTTCATCGCCTTCTTTCACGGCAACCCTAAAGCATCGTCCCGGAACCATGGCTCTGATAGCCTCACCAGGTGGCAGGACCTCTCCATCGACAGCGACTCGGCTCTGGCCGTTGCCCTCGTTGGGGCGTTCTGGGGCAGGCCGTAGGAGCTCTTCAAGATACGGCGCAGATGAGAAGGCCGTCTGCCGCGCTTGTGTGATAGTCTCGATGCTTTCGCGCTCTTTCTCCAACCAAGCTTCATACTCGTCCAGGTCAAGCGTTTCGCTATCCTCGATACGCACCATCTCGTCGGTGGCACCCTCCAGCTCTGCCTCAGTCACGGGATAAAATGAGATTCGGTCGAATGCTCGGAACTTCCATGGCTTCGCTTGCAGTCCTGCTTTGCCTTCCGAGACTGTGCCTCCGTAGGTGTATTCTAGCTTTTGCTCATCCCAGATCCCAGCTGTTCTGCCGACAAGCTGGTACCCACCAGGGCTCTCCGTGGCGTAGATGCACATGTATTGACCACCAATGCCGACCGCATTGCGAGGCGTGAAACTTCGGGAAGGGTTGTACTTTGTCCCCATCAGTCTGTGGCGTGGATCCAGTGGCACCGCGCAGGGGCTGCCCATGTAGACGTCACCCAGACCAAGAACAAGGAACTCAGCCTCATTCATCAGAGTACCGATGTCGCCCTCCCCAAGACCATTGAGTTCTTGGAGAAACTTGATGTTGCTAGGCAGCCATGGGGCCTCGGAACGAATCGTAGCTTTGTACCGCTCCACGGCCTTCTTGCAGGTCTCATCGTCAAAGGCAAATGGCAGCCGGATCTTGCGAGACGGGAGTCTTGACGGCATCTCATATTCGTGGTGTTGAAGCGATTCGAGAACATCTTGCGGCAGAAGACCCATCTTGTAAATGACGTGCAGGGTGCGCACACCTGGGGAAAGTTCCTCGACCCCCGGTATGGGCTTTCTCTTGTGTGCGTCGATGAAGGCGAAGATGGCTAGACTCTGACGGAGATCAAAGCCATCGGTCTCTCCAAAGACGAGCAGCATCGCATGGTCGCCAGCCTGACGAACGGTGATCTTTTGCGATCCTCTGATGAACTGCCCAACGATAGCTGAGGGAATTCCGGACAAAATGCCGTCCTGAACTACATCCTGCTTCCTCTCAGCCGCGCTTCCGTTGTCAATCCCCTGTAGAAGCCGGTCGTTGGCGGCAACGGCAGCGTTTGGACTTATAAGCTCGAACTTAACCCGATCTCCAGGGCGTAGTTGGCCCATCTTCCACATCTCGGCCTCCACGACAACACACCAGACGACGAAGCCACCGAGACTCGGCCCGTCGCAAGTAAGAACAACCGCCTCGTCACCTGTGAAGCTCACACTGCCAACCGAGTATGGACTGTCATGAATATTGGAAGGATGCAGCCCTGCCTGCCCGCCAGTCGCCCTTGCCCACTGAGGGTTGGGTCCCGTCAAGCGGACACCCAGTCTATTGCTGTTGTAGTGGACCTTCCATTCGGCTGCAAACAAGGTGGTAAGGCCAGCCTCGGTGAAGTAGTCGGGAGCGCCATGTGGTCCCGCGACAGCTCCAATCGTCCAGACAGAATTGGGCTCGGTGGGAATAGGCGCAGGGGCCACTGGACCTGAAAGGCCAGTGGCAGCAGTACTGTCGGCAATTCGGATGATATCGCCCTTCTGAAGCTTACGGCCATTGTAGCCACCGAATTTTCCTAGCTCGAGTGTAGAACGGCTTCCCATGACTAAAGGCACATCAACACCGCCACGGAAAGCGATATACATCCGAGACCCTGCTGTCGCGATTCCAACACTCAGCATTTGCCCTTGGCGTACGATTATGGGTTCGTTCTGGACAGCGTCCGTGTCGTCGAGCGCGACCCTGCATGTTGCACCAGTCACTGCAACTACGCAATCCGTGTGGAACTTAAGGGTCGGCCCTTGCACACTGCACTCGAGAACAGCAGCTTCGGGGAAGTTTCCCACGGCTCGGTTCGCTAGACGGGCAGAATAGTTATCCATAGGACCCGAGGGAGGAATTCCAGCGTGCCAAAGGCCCTTCCGTCCAGGATAGTCTTGGACAGTGGTTGAGGGTCCAGCCTCGATGACCTCGAACGCAGTTGACACGATCGGCAGGGTGTTGAGAAGGTTGGTATTGTAGTCGGCAGTCTGGAACCAAGGTGCACTAACGAGCTGGAGAAGGTACTCCAGATTGGTCTCAATACCATATATCTTGGTCTCTTTCAGGGCAGTGATCATGTTTCCAAGTGCATCTTCACGTGTCGATCCTTTGGCAATAACTTTAGCGATCAAGGGGTCGTAAGAGGACGACATCTCGGTGCCTTTCCCAACCCAAGTGTCGACTCTAACATCGGAAGGAAACTTGACGTCGAGAAGGCGGCCCGAAGTCGGGATGAATTGCTGCAAAGGACTCTCTGCGTAGAGTCGAACTTCAATCGACGCTCCTGCAACAGGCGCAGCGCTCGATCCATCCTTGAACAGTTCTTCACAAGCGCCATTGGCGACATCGACCATGCACTTGACCAAGTCCAGGCCGGAAACAGATTCGGTCACTGGATGCTCGACCTGCAGTCTGGTGTTGACCTCGAGGAAGTAGAAGTTGTCGGATTGCTTGTCGTAAATAAACTCTACGGTACCAACGTTGCGGTATTTCACCGCCGCAGCAAGACTAGCCGCCGCGGAAGCCATCTTATGACGAATCTCATCGGAAAGTCCGGGAGCGGGCGATTCCTCGACCAGCTTTTGGTGCCGCCGCTGAAGAGAGCAGTCTCGTTCTCCTACAGTGATGACTTTTCCTGTGCCATCACCGATGATTTGGACCTCCACATGTCTGGCCTCGGAAATGAACTTCTCAAGGAACACGCCGTCGTTGCCGAAGTTCGCCTTCGCAAGACGCTGGGTGCTGTCCCAAGCCTCTTGCAAGGCCCCAAGGTCAGCACATTTAGTGATGCCGATGCCGCCACCGCCGGCTGTACTCTTGAGCATCAAGGGGAACCCGATTTGCTCAGCAGCCTGAATCGCTTCGTCAAGAGACTTGAGGAGCTTTTCGCTTCCGGGTACGACAGGGACACCAGCGCTTGCGGCAATATCGCGCGAGGTGTGCTTTAGGCCAAGATCACGCATTTGCTCAGGGGTAGGACCGATCCATGTCATGCCTGCTTTTTCGACCGCTTCCGCAAAGTCGGCATTCTCGGAGAGGAAGCCATAGCCGGGAATTACAGCATCCGCACCGGCAAGACATGCCACTTCCAGAATCTGAGTGCTGTTTAGGTATGTCTCTGACACACTGTGGCCGGTCAATGGGAAGGCCTCATCGGCAAGTCTGACGTGTGGTGCAGTTGAGTCTTGTCCGGAGTGAATCGCGACAGATGCAATCCCCATCTCTCTGAGGGTAGAAATGATCCGAACGGCAATCTCGCCACGGTTCGCAATGAGCACCTTCTTGATACCAGAAGCCTTTGCGATTCCATTGACCTTGGAGGCTTCTGCCGTAATGTGCTTGATGTAAGCTCTCCAACCACCGAATTCCGAAACATCTGTCGCCTTTTCCAGGCCGATAGGCTCGCAGATGAAGCCAAGCTTCCACGACCCGTCTGCCAACTCTACCGAGCCGAGACCAAGAGGATGCGGGATGGTGGAGATGAAGCTGGCTAGCTGGCTGGTAGGGAGCAGCCATGATTCGACCTGAATCGATGTGCCAGTCTCACCAGCGCTGACTCGTCGGAGACCGGGTTTCCTTACTGGCCCGGTCGAATGGAGCGCGTAGAGACGGTAGTTTGGGCTTGTAGTGGAAGCGGCTTCGAACACAGCGCCACGAGACACGAGGTCTTTGTTCAAAGGGAGGCCCGAAAGATGGGCACCTACGACGACAATCGAGATGCGTTCGTCTTCAGTGGGCTCCTCCGGTTCAGAGACCAGAGGAGCGTCGGTGACCGAGACGCCAGTCGCTCCCAGCGTCCGCGTCGTGCCAGCGAGCCACTGATTGGCCATTTTCAACAACAGAGGCTCTTGCCAGGTGCGAGCGATAAGGGTAACACCGAATGGGAGACCATCAGATCGATAGCCTGCAGGGATCGACAACGCCGTCCAGTCCAGGAAGTTGACGAAGTTGGTGTAAGTGCCTAGACGACTATTCTCAAGCACCGGCTCGCGCTCCAAGTCGGCGATAGACGGGAAGGTTGGAGCCGTCGGAACAAGCAGCATATCGTAGGACCCAAATGTTTCCTCGATGGCCCTAGTCAGCTCTTGTCTTTTGTATACACCGGCGAAGGCATCTGCCGCATTGAAGTTATTTGCCTTCATGATGATCCCCCTCACAGTAGGGTCCATGTCGTCGGCTGGTACTGACTCAACGAACTGCCGAACCGCCTCATAGCGTTCTGCCACCCACGGGCCCTCGTACAAAAGGTGTGCAAGAGCGAACAGTGGAGTGAAGTCGGTCTTTGTGAGCTTCCAACCCATGCTTTGAGCCTTGTCCAGCGAGGCGTTGTACGCAACTTCTTGCTCTGTTTGGCCGAACCATGGAGGCTCTGAGCAGATGGCAACAGCAGGGGTAGCATCGAGAGTATTCTTGGTTTCTTGACATCGCCGTCTTGAATATGCGTCCTTAGCATCGTAGCTTTCGGCGACCTTCAGCACAGTATCGGCATCCTGTGTCGTCATGGCGAAAATGGACACGCAGTCGAGTGTCCTGCAGGCTGGCACCACGCCTCTTGCACTGAGAGCACCCCTTGATGGTTTCAGGCCGACAATATTGTTGAGACCAGCTGGAACACGCCCTGACCCGGCCGTGTCAGTGCCAAGAGAGAAAGCCACGACACCACGGGCCACGACGACGGCGCTTCCAGAACTTGAGCCGCCGCTCACTTTGGAGGGATCGTGCGAGTTTGGTACAGCTCCATATGGTGATCTCGTACCGACGAGACCTGTGGCAAACTGATCCAGGTTCGTCTTGCCAATGAGAATTGCGCCAGCGTTCTTCAAGTTGGCAACGACTGGAGCATCTTCTGTTGCAGGCGGTCCAGCAAAAGCTGGGCAGGCTGCTGTTGTTGAGAAGCCAGCGGCATCGATGTTGTCCTTCACAGCGAATGGAACGCCGCGGAGAGGTAATGATGCTCCCTCGTTGATTCTGACTTGAAGTTGTTCCCATTGCGCGTCGAGCTGCTCTGGTGAGGCGAGTGAGATCCAAGCTACAGTCTTGGAGGCACGCTCGGCCTCAACGGCAGCCTTGATTCGGTCCAGTCCATCACAACACTCCTGACACTTGATCCAATCTTGGATTGTGACCGGGGTGTCCGGCGATGCTGAGACTTTGATGTTCATTGTGTTGGCTGGGGTCGAGTTCTATCTTCAGCCAGCTGCTGAGTGTCGAGCATGAGCGCGTGGAAGTGGCGAGATATGCTTCTATCTATACTTATTTCCCCGAGTCCTTGCCTCCCGCGATGAGGATCTATTACATCGGAGCTCCCCACGACCGGGCTGTTGTGTCAATTCGCCGCAGGGCCGCCGGGCATGCGTGTGTCGAGGTCATTATGAATGCCTACAAGAGGAACGGGCAGGTCCGGGGTCTTGAGTGGTTCGCAATCCATCCAAGTCTCCTGGACAGCGTTTCTCGGCATCGGATCCCTCTCAATGGGTGCCAATGGCGAATTCCGCTCGTTGTGATGCCGACGGGCCTGTGTGACCCCGGCCGACGGGCGTGGGTGGATTGAGGCGCGACTTATCTTATCACCACGCGCGATAAGGTTGCTTTAGCTAAACGGGCTTAATAAGGAAACTGGAATCGCCATTCTTATCATCCCTTATTGGCTCACGAACGAATCGAGAGACACAAATGGGCAGAGTAATCGTCTATAGAAGGAAAAATGACCCCATTAGACTGAGTAAGGTATGTATGTATGTCATCGGATGGTGCGGGTCTCATGCGCGGGCAGTTGGCGACGAGGGTGAAACCCACACACAGTACAATCAACCAAGCTTTCTGATCGTAGGCTGCTAATAGCCGCCAGTGGATATCATACATCTCACCAAGATTGAAGAAATAGAAGTTGGTCATCCGGTCGGGCCTATTGTACGGAGTAGTAGGATCCTATTCCCCCCCATTGGGGTCATGACAAATCGGCGGGCCAACTCCCTGTAGAAACGATCAATTTCGAGGACCCCCTGATACTCAGCCACCGAGCTGGCAACGAGCATAGCCGAAGCTGTGACAGCTGTGAAAAGCTTCATCTCATTCGGAGGGATGATGAAGGGTGTCTTGATTTGCATTCATCGGTGACCTGGCTTGAAGAAGTCGAATGACGACAGAGAATGCGGGGCACAACTGAAAGATGAGGAAACCTCAGTGCAAAAGGATATAAAAAGATCAGATATTGATTTCTTGCCAGGGGCTGTTATGTTCCGACTCGCTTCCCGGTTTTTATTGGCTCGGCTGTTGGGCTTGTTCCGGGCGGACAGAGGCCTCCATGAGGTCGAGCCGTTTTGCATTCATCGTCCCAAGCCTCAATAAACATTGCTTTGACTGAGTAAGGGACTATAAAGATACGCTGGTGGATCTTGCTCGTAAGGTTTTCGTTGACAGTAGATTATATGTCCAACAACTAAAATTGCCAAGCTCGTGTCATTCACTTCTGAGAGTGATTTGACTCAGAACAGAGAATGACGAGGCTCTGCATGTTATGGTAGCCATGAACCCAAGAATTTGCGAGCAGCACTCTTGGTGATTTTGTCTCCCAATCGTTTACTTCTGGCTGTGTATTCCGCCTTCTCATTGATATGTGGAAAGGGCACATCAGGCACATCCTTTCCCAGAAACGAGCAGAGCGGCTCCCACCCATCGGCCAGCTTGAAGTCAAGGAATTGTTCACTGCGGACACTGCTGCGAACGTATTCGTAGTGTCTGATATATGTTTCTCTCAAGTTCTTCCCAACGTCTTCGGGGCAGTCTGATCCGGTCCAGCCCTGCTGCGTTCGGAATGACACAGAGCCACACGGATAGCCTGCGTAGTCGCCGACTTTCGTGACGAACCAACGCATCCAAGGACTGCTTATCGGTTTAACAACGGACTGCATGCTCTCGCACCAAGCGTCGATGTCACGTTCAACAAGGATCACCTTGGCGTCAGGGTACGCCGGGATCAGAGACTCAGCATAGAAAGATGCCACGTCTGACACGGCGTCGTACTGCCCGAAGACCTGGTCCCATTCCTCTCGGGAGAAGGGCGTCCCGCGATACGTGGGGAGGTTTGGGAATGTAGCGTCGTTGGCCTGGTCCAGGATGGGCCACTGCCATTGCAGATGGTCGAGCTCGCAGAGATCCCACCCATGATGTGTATTAGGAAACCCGAGTATCTCCAGAGCCCTCATCAATGAAGCAGTACCTGTGCGAGGGCAGCCCAGACAAAGAATTGGCGGTGTCTCCAGTGGCTTGATGGGCCGAACCTCTCCGCCTTCTGGGAAGATTGATCGCCGGATATCGGCTGTGCCAGCAGCCTTGTTTTCTTCTGTCGGCGTCGAAGTCATCGTTGTGAGATTGGTGGATACGTGGCGCAGGGACCAGTGATTACGACCCAGCGCCCAGCCTCATCGAGTGGTGAGCGATATGGTTCCTTTCGCTGCAGGTAGTGTTTTGTCGATTGATTAGATGCCGGACATGCACAAACGCAGTCGGTAATTGCACCGGAGATGGTGTTTACGAGTTCATGATCCTGCCTTGCAGGTGATGGCAGAATTGCCCCAACGTGGGATGCCTATCCGGGGCATAAGATGTGGCATTTGTCCACGCCGAACACTATGGTAGGTAGACCAAGCCTTACGAGACAATGCCATTTGAGGTTCGTGTCATAAAAATTTGATTTGATCAGGGATGTGCTCTATAATCTACAGCACAGGAAGGACAAGGCTTGAAGAGAGTAATAACGTGTCGTGGCACCGCTTGGCTCGTGGCCTAGGCACCTTCATCTCTACAGGGTGAGCCTGAGATGGACAATCGGCCAACAGCTCATCGTCGAGGCGATGCTTACTTTGCTCCAGGTACAGCGAACTCGAAACATATCGCTCCCGTCACCGCTAAGATGTGGCCCTTGTGACCTGGACGAGCTCCGCTGCTCCCTCTTGCAGGCAATCTCATCCGCTGACTGTTTGGCACGGGTTACCTTACGACGTCATCTTTTGGCTTGACAGGGGATCATCCAACCAACATGCGAATAACTGGGGTTGCTGACCTGGCACATGCTGCACAGCCGATGGTACTGCACGCTGTCCGTCCGTGATCCTTCCAGGTACATCGCATAGCGCGGTGGCCGGTCTGTCGATTGCCCTCGAACTCCTGATCAGTCAAGTTGCTGCCATTTTCCCGACCAGGTGCATCAAGATGATACATCCACCTTGCCTGCGGGCTTAACATGATGCTTCACCTCTACGCCGCAATGCGTGGCCAATGTAACCCGATGTTCAGGCATTGTCCCATCAACAATGGAGACAGCCGGCAACGACACAGCAGATGTCCCACTACGAGTGTACCTGTTTCTGTCAGTCTGACGACTGTTGGGTGCGTTGCACCTACGAAATCCCATGTTGGGCCGATTGACCGCGCATCAAAGCAGTTAGACATTCAGCCAACACACCGCAATCACGCTTGTCATAATACTCGAGACTAGACATGCTGACGATCACTTCACAGCACGACACTGCCCTCACATCCTCAGCTTACGTGACCCATTTGACGCTAGGCTGTTGGTCAAACTCAGCCTTGATTTGAAGCCTAAATCTGGCAATTGCGAAGCATCACAGCTCAGCCCTAAGGCTCTGCATAGTGTCTTTAACGTAATATTCTAGCGTCGGGCTTAGATCGTCGAGGCCAGGTTTCAGCCACTTACGGGACAGTCCAATCCGGCGCCCATCAACATCGATGCATCCAGAGAAGAAGATACATACAATGGGACGTAAATGCGTCAGAGCGCGGTGCCTTTGGGAGTATCCACGGCTTTTACCGCCGTCTTCTCCGAACTGAGCTCTAGAGCGGCTTTTCTTTGGTATCGATTCATGCGACTGTGCGGCACAAGCTTTCACTTCCCGTAGGATGATGCCATCTGGACGCAGGATCAGATTGACCCACCGAATAAGGCAGAGGCCGGGGTTGGCTGCACCGTCTTACAGGCTGTCCAGCCTCTGCTGATGCGATCATCATTCGGATCTCTACGTATGGATTGAGATTGGGTGTTGGTTGAGGAAGGTTTCCCAAATGGGTGAGAATATGTACAGTCCAGAGTTCCTGATCCTTCGGGATCGTCACCCTCGTCCTTCGCTTCTCTTCTTTTCCCACAGCTCGGAGTAGCCTTTCCTACGTGAAATCCTCCTCGACTTCCCTCTCGAAGATATGGCTTCTTTCCAGTACCTTTTTGCCCTTGTGGTGTCGTTATCCGCTCTTACCCCAACTTTGGGTAAGCCGACTGGCAAGGAGTGTGAGCCTGAGATTGTCCACAAAAAGGTATTCGATTTGACTGTCACTTGGGAGGATTATGCACCTGATGGATTCACGAGAAAGATGATCTTGGTGAACGGGGAATCACCCGGGCCGGTATTGGAGGTAGATCAGGGCGACATCGTGGTGGTGAACTTACACAACGAGTCGCCACAGAACACGAGCTTGCACTTTCACGGTACCCCTTGACCTCGTCGGGATGAATCCGAGTGCGAAGAGTCAAGCTAATATTCCTCAGGAATTGAAATGCACGGGACTCCTTGGTCCGACGGTGTTCCTGGAGTCACCCAGCTGTCTATTCAACCCGGCGAGTCCTTCAAATACGAATGGGTCGCAACTCAACACGGCTCGCACTGGTACCACGCCCACTCCCGAGGCCAAATCGAAGACGGCTTCTACGGAGCCATTCTCATTCACCCGAAGAAGTCGGTCTCAAAACCCTTTGAGCTTATCTCAGACGACAAGAAGACGATCAAGGCTCTGGAGAGGGCAGAGAAGGACGTTTACCCATTGCTGATATCGGACTTTACGCACTTGACTTCGAGCGATAAGTGGGATAAGACGCTCGAGTCAAAGATTGAGAATACGTGTTACGATTCAATCGTCTTCAATGGCAAGGGTAGAGTCGATTGTCTCGACCCGGAGCTGGTGGCAGACTCGACTACCGAGGTTCAGCAGCTGTATTTGGGCGCTATCAACAGCACTATGACTGACAAGTCGTGAGTTTAGGGACTGAGATCCTTGGGAAGTATCTCGAAAAACTAACTTTATGTGAAGATGTTTGCCCGCTGCAGCCCTTGATGCTGTTCTTGGTGGCGGAGCAGGAGACCCCGATGCCTGGCCCGAGGGAGTCTTCTATGGCTGTGTCCCAACTGAGGGATCCATTGAGTCCATCTCCGTGAAAAATAAGCCTGGAAAGGATGGCTATTGGGTGGCCATCGATCTCATTGGCGCCATCAACTTCATCACCTCCGTTGTCTCCATTGACGAACACGACATGTGGGTATACGCCATGGACGGCTCCTACATCGAGCCTCAGAAAGTCCAGGCCCTCGTTCTGACCAACGGCGATCGATACTCAGTGTTGGTGCATACGAAAAAGCCAGGAGACTACAAGATCAGGGTACATGCGAACAGCGCGCCACAGATCATCACTGGCCATGCGCTTCTGTCAGTCCGTGGCCGTAAAGGCCAGGCTTCATCCGATAGCATAGCGCACATCGATCTCGTTGGAGGTCCTATCAGCGAAGACGTTGTGTTCTTTGACCACCTCAAAGCGGCTCCTTTTCCGCCGGAACCTATTCCTCAGAAGGCGGACGCACTCTTCCGCCTCGACATGTTCTCAGACGGCGCATCCTACCTTTGGACAATGAACTCATCTCGCCTCATGCCTGATGACCTCGAACACCGGAATCCTCCAACGCTTCTCAATCCAAAGCCTTATATCTCCAATAATGTCACTTTAACGACGAAGAATGATACATGGGTCGACCTCGTCTTCTTTGCCGCTGCATTCCCTATGCCGCCTCACCCCATCCACAAGCATGGAAACAAGATGTACGAGATTGGCCGCGGACTCGGTGACTGGAATTGGACGTCAGTTGAGGATGCTATCAAGGAGATACCGGACAGCTTTAATTTGGAGAATCCACCTCGTCGCGATGCATTCGCATCACCTGAAGCAGCAGAGTCAACAGCTTGGACAGTCGTGCGCTATCATGTCAGCAACCCAGGGCCTTGGCTGTTGCACTGCCATGTCAACAATCATGTCATCGGCGGAATGATGGTTGTAATTCAGGATGGTGTCGATGCGTGGCCAGAGGTACCGGAACAGTATAGACTGCCCTGAGAGTCAGATGTTCAGCAATTATGTGGCTACGAGTAGGGACGCATATAGTGAACCGATTGAGCGACTTTGATATATGAGACACGACTAGATATATAGCTTGCCGAAATATCTAATGTTATAATTCATGCCACTCTGCAGATGCGAATGTTTGACATACACCATACCACCGACACGAGATACGAAATCGGAACGATCGAACATGTTGATTAAACGACAACTCTGGATGCTTTCTTCACTATTTCGGACCTGCAAATTTCTGAGTCACGCTGCATTTCTACTGCACAAGGTCTACTTTTCTAGGACTCGACATCGCCACTGATGCCTCGCGTGATCCACAACTAGGGCACCCAGGTTGCTCAGGGGGCAACTGTAGATCTGTCAATAGGCAGACAGACATATTTCATGACTCCTTACAGGCAGCCATAAGCGGCCTCCATCGAACAAAGTTTATAACCACAAACAACGCCCATGCGATACTTTGGGGACTCCTATCGATTCAGAGGCCCCATCTGCTTGTCGGGATTGACGTACACCGCTCATTACGGCCAGAAAGACGCAACCATAACACAATCATAGCAACCGGACAACTGAAAAGACCATCATGACAAGTTCCCCTCCCCCCATCAGAGGCGCAATCCGTGTCGATTATACCTCTAATCCAGTCGATATTCCTCCCACGTTCCTCACAACCCCTCCCTCAACGCCTCCATCCTCCCACCCTGTCCCCTTCGCCGAGCAGGGCCTCCCCGAATACAAACGCAAAGTTGCATTAATCATCGACAACGTCCTCTCTCCAGAAGAATGCACCGAGCTGTTACGACTCGCCGAAGCTTCGGTTCCCCGAGAGGACGAATCTCAGTCAGCTTGGCGGCCTGCTCTGATAGCGATTGGTGAAGGTTGGGAGGTCCCTGCGCCAGGGTACCGTGTGAGTGACCGCATTATTTGGGATTCACGAGAGATTGCGGATAGAATCTGGGAACGGTGCCTTCTGGCCGATGGTGTCCGCGATGTGATGGCTAAGCCCATTGTTGAGAGGAGAGGGCACTGGAAGCTCCACGGTCTGAATGACAGGCTGCGATTCTTGAAATACACTGAGAACCAGTACTTCCGGGGTAAGTCATGATACTCTATCTGGCTCTCTGCTCAATGTGGATCACCACTAATGTCACCATCTTCAGCTCATTGCGACGGCTCAACCTGGCTCGAGAAAGATGGCAAACAACTTGAAACACATTACACCCTGCACCTGTACCTCAACGATTCTGCTGCAACGTCGCCAACCGGCGAAGGGGTGGTTGGAGGTGCTACTACCTTCAGCTCGGGCGACGGCAAGCGACGAATCGATGTTAACCCCAAAGCTGGCAGCGTACTCATCTTCCAACATGAAGGCCTTAGACATGAAGGCGCCGAGGTGATCTCTGGTGTCAAGTACACGGTCCGAAGCGATGTTTTCTATGAGTGGGTTGTTGGTTCTGAGCCTTAAGCTACAGATTGCATTGAAGCAACTGAGCGGCGTAGCATACCATGTTTTGTCGGCGGAAACCTCATCCGGCACTTAACTGGAACAGTTGAAGGCCCCTCCATAGTGTCTGTCCACTGACGTAGATGACGCCCCGCGGCGCAGTCATGATCCGTTCAGCATCTCGCTTAGCTTGTCATCGTGCTTTTGTGCTGGTGAATGAGAGCTTGCCTTCTCTCAAGCAACGACCAGGATGGCACCCAACTGCAGATCGGTCTACTCAGAGGTACAGAAATTGGCTGGCTACGATTGACCAATTCTGAACTCATGCGGCAAAGCAAAACACCGACGTCACTGTCTGAATCGGGAGGAACCTGAACTGTTGAGTTGGAAGTGAACACAATTGTGGGATAAATAGATGCATCTTTATCCCCCTCACGAGTCACCAAACAGCAAACTTCACAAATGTCAAAGAACCCGACCAACAACAGTCCAAGTGCCTATTTCAAATCATGGCGTTGCTGATAACTTCGTTGCTCCTATCTCTAGCCTTGGCTGAGCATTCTCTCATCCCTCGAGCCGGCTCGCGTTCAAATTCGGCAGACTTCATATACACAACGACCAACAAGAACTTCACAGAATGGATCGAGCGCGCAAACGCCTCCACGGTTCGCAATGTCATGCTACCAGATATCCACCTCAACGAGTACCCAGCCGAGGGTGTAGAAGTCGCTTACAAAGCCTGGGTTCACATCGATGAAGAATCTGGCGGTCTCAGCTCAGCTGAAGCAGGCCTCCACCCTGACGAGAACTACATCAATAAGAACGGCTCGCTCAAGTTCGATGACAGCTGGTTGACCTGCATGCAACTCACTCGATTTCGGGATCCTGGACTTCCACTCGACGAGCCCATCAACACAAACTGCTCAAACGTGTTCGAAGATGAATGTCTTGAGTACTTGAAGGAGATATCCGATGACGGACGGTTGTGTCTCAACGCGACCACTATGAACCGCAATCAGTGGGAAGACAGTCCCTGCGAGGGAGCACTTGGAGGGGATCACGATCGGAGTGTTCTGGAGCCGTACGAGACATTCCAAGCTACACATCTGGCCAACCTTTCTCAGATGACCCTGCCGCTGAAAAATGACATGCCGGTCGAAGAAAGATACGATTACTTCATCGATAGTGTGTATTTTCTCGCAGTTGGGTACGCACGCGCAACTGGCAATGAGACCTCGCTTGGTCCTGTCATAGATGAAGATGCTCCGACTGTTCCGAGCAAGTTCATTTGCATGCGCCCGGATAAGTTCTCGGATGGAAGCAGGACTATTGAGGATGTCGAGGCGGCGGGTGTCATCGTAGGCGCACCAGCGTTCTGGACTTTGATGTTGGTGGCTGTTGTTGTGATGTTGACTGGCGGCGTGTTCTAGTGAGCCAGAGCTGGTTTCAAGTTTGCCTGTGTCGTGGGAAGAAAATGCTTTTTTTTATTCCTTCAGTTCACATAATACCTAAGCCTAAAGGCGTATATAGAGATAGCTGCTCGCTTTCATTTTGAATATATTGTGGAGATCTAACCGAATTAACTATCACCGCTGCTTCGGCATCTTCTTCTCCTCCATCCCCTCAATATCCTTCTTCTTATGGAAGTGCGGCGCCAACTCCGCCAACCATCTCGCCTCAATCGGCATCACACTTCTCATATACTCCTTCGTAGTCTGCACCAGCTCGAAATACACCACCATCTTCTCCGGCGGGTCCACAGCCATCAACACACTGCTCGGATGGATCCATACAGTCGTGTTGTTCTTGACTGTTCGATAGGCATCGCCGCTCTTCTGGAGGCGAGCTGCGTTGGGGAAGAAGCCTGCTGTGATGGCGCGCTTGATGGGTGGGAGGTTGGAGGCGCCGCAGGTGGACGGCGCGACCTCCACTCGTTCGCAGAGTTTAGCGAGTTGGTCGCGGACGTCACGGGCACGTGTGAGGGAGCGTTGTTGGAGGAAGTTCTCGCGAGACCAGACTGGGGAGTAGTCGCTGTCGACCCATTGATTCCACACATTGAGAAGTGTAAGGTGATCTCCGCCATCCTTCACAGTGAAACGGTTGCGAGCACTGTCGGCATGAATCTTCTTGTCCTTCGGCCGGAAGAAAAGCGCAGACGCTTCACCGAGCATTGAGACTATGGACAAGACCTCTTCAACGCAGCCCTCCTTGTCGGCAGCCAGAACAGCTTTGGCCAGCATAGGATCAGTAGGAAATTCAGCCATCTGTCTTCCTAGCTTCGTCAGCTCGCCCTTGTGGTTCAGGCCTTGCAAGGCAAAGAGCTGGTTCAAAGCGCCAATGAGCGCCTCCATCGGTGGAGGGTCCATGAACTCGAAGTCAAGGAGTTCATTGATACCCAACGACTTGAGTTGCAGCACCACGCCATTCAGGTTTGTGCGCTGGATTTCTGGGGTAGTCGACTCGTCCATCTCGTTCATGTATGCAAACTTCGTGTACAGTCGGAAGCATTTGCCTGGTCCAACACGTCCAGCACGACCACTGCGCTGGTTCGCTGAAGCTCGGGAACACGGTACTACAACCAGGTTGGACATGCCTGTTGCGGGGTTGTAGACGTTTTCCTTGACGTAGCCGGGATCAATGACATAGACAATACCATCGATTGTCAGACTTGTCTCGGCAATGTTCGTAGCGAGGACGACCTTGCGCGCACCCTCTGGCGTCGGTTCGAAGATCTTGGATTGCAGCTCGGACGGCAAGTTGGCATAGATTGGGCAAATGACAAGCTCTTTGATGCGACTCCCCAGCTTCTTCGCTGTCTCTGAGATTTCCATTTCGGCTGCCTCGATCTCATCTTGACCGGTCAAAAAGATCAAAATATCGCCCTTGGGTTGTGTAGTGTGAATCTGGAACGTTGTCGTAATGGCGGCAGCCAGGTAATTGGCCTCGGGGGCGGGGGTGTAGTAAATGTCGACGGGGTACCGACGTCCAGGAATGTTGAAGATAGGTGCATCGTCGAAGTATTTGGCGAACTTGTCAGCGTTCATAGTGGCGGAGGAAATGAGAAGCTTCAGATCCTTCCGCTCCCGGGCGAGATCCTTGATGAGTGCCAGCAAGATATCAGTATGCACCGTTCTTTCGTGCGCCTCGTCAATCATCAGGGCTGAGTATCCTGCCAGATCAGGCTCCGTCATGAACTCTCGAAGTAACATGCCGTCTGTCATGTACTTAAGTATCGTCTTGTCGCTGGTGTTGTCTTCGAATCGAATAGAGTATCCAACCTCTTGGCCGACCTTTACACCGACTTCGTCTGCTACACGAGCAGCAACACTCATGGCAGCAACTCTTCGAGGCTGAGTACATCCAACCTTCATGCCGTTCTTCGTGTACCCCGCTTCGTGAAGATACTGTGGGAGTTGTGTCGTCTTTCCACTGCCTGTCTCACCAACGATAACCAAAATCTGATGATCTTCCAAGGCAGCCAGGAACTGGTCGCGGTATTGGTAGATGGGGAGGCTGTTCCGGGTCTCCTGCATACTCATAGCCCGCTTCTCAGCAGCATCGATCTGCGCCTCAAGGAATTGCTGTTCCTTTGTCAATCCCTTGCCTTCGCCCGCCATGCGCGAGTCCAGGTTCCACTGGATATACTGCTCGTCATCGAGGACGTAGTCGTAATTGTCGTTCTCAAGCTCGGTGCGTTGAATCTGAGCCTTGGCTTTGGCGGCCTGTTCCCTTTCCCACTCCTCATGCTCCGTGACGAACTTCTCCTGACCGTACTCGTCCTTTTCGACATATCGCTTATAAAGCGCCTCCTCTTTCTTCTTGCGGTCCAGCTTGCCCTTCTCGGTGATGTAGTCCTCTGGCATGACGTAGCCGTCTCGGTGTGTGTCGATCTTGAGCCTCTCCTCAGCAAGTCGTAGCTTCTCCCTGTTCTCTGCGAAGATGGCTTTCTCCTTTTCAGACAGTCGTGCACCACTTTGAAGCTCAGCTGTTTCGGCAGCGACCTGCCTCCTCAAGAGCGCGAGTTGTTCGGCCTCACGCTTGCCTCTGTACTCTCGTCTTGACCTCTCTCGGAGATCTGGCAGAGCAGCCTCGCGAGCTGCAGCATCGTCGCCCAACTTCCGCCGCTGTGAAGCCTCGCCATCACGACCGTACTTCTTTGACCTGCCGTCATCCTTCTCCTTCAGTCGTTTAGCGAAAGCCTCTCGTTCTTCGATGTCTCGCTGCCGCTCTCGCTCCTCCTTCGCGCCGTCTGAGAGGTCCTCGTCTTTTTCGTCCTTTCCATCGTCATGGCTGACTTTGACTCGCTTCTTTGCTGACTCCTCAAATTCTGGTTCTTCCTCCTCTTCCATGGGCTCATCTGAGGGCGGCTCCTCGTCAGCCCAGCGGTCGTCGAAGTCTTGCGTTGCTCTCGATTTGCGATACTGCTTCGTGGCAGGGGAGCGAGAACGGCTTCGGTCACGATGTGATCTGGAAGGACGACTGGATGATTTGGAGTCTCGTTCGCGGTCTCGGTCTCGGTCTCGGTCTCTGGGTCGATCTCGGTCACGATCGCGGTCACGGCGCGACTTGTGCTTCTTTTCCTTTGCGACCTTCTGAGGGCCCACCTCGTCATCCTCCATGGGAAGGAAGGCGTACTTTTTGGAGCTCATGGTGACGAGGTATGAGCGAACAAGCCGCTGTCCCAATGGAGTCTGGTTGTTTGCTCCTGGAAAACTGGTTCGGCTGGGACAGCTGTTGTCGCAAATGATCTGCACCAGAGGGAAGAAATAAGAGTGATGGCCTCCAGCATCGGCACAGGCATCATTGAACCCCACTAAAGAGCTGCCAGAGCCAATCATCGATCAGGAGCCGCTCATGTAGAACAGCAGGGTACTGCCATGCGCAACATTTTCCTCATCAAGTGTCCATTACTCTGATGATATCCTAGTATAGATGAAAATAACTGCAACTTGTGTGGTCAGCTTCCTCCTATATGGCTTGCAGACATGATTCCTTTTTCAGAACAGGCCATAGGTACCTCTCTTCATGTCCGCTCACCTTATCAAGCAGCCGGGGTCGCCTACCCGATAAGAGATAAGCCCAGATTTGGCCCAAGCTCCGTTCCTGACACGTTCAAGTTAAGTCGCGGCGAGACCTGAGCCTACAATGTAAATGCTGTCCATGTCCATGTCCATCCATCCCTCCATCCCCAATACTCCTTTGTGCCCCTTCACCTTGAGTCGCATTCTTTTCCAGATATCCATGGCGACCCTTGTCCGCTGAGTGTATTTTCCTTTTCACATTCATTCTTTTAGCCAGATAGCTTGAGTCCTGCACGGGCTCATCCGTTATCGCCATGTTCCTCCGTGGGGCTGCCACGTTTCTTCTCGTTGTGCTACTCGCCCAGCTGGTGCTTTGCGCCGAGGATTACTACAAAGTACGTGAGCATTGCAAGGCTTTCCAAGTCCTCCTCTAATCATCTATACAGGTTCTTGGTGTGAACAAGAAAGCAACGGACAAGGAGCTCAAGTCTGCCTACCGCAAGCTGTCCAAGAAGTTTCACCCAGACAAGAATCCGTACGTATCACCCATTCTTTTGCTTCCCAACAGCCCACCGCTCATACACAGTTCTAACACTGCGCTTCCCAACAGAGGTGATGAGACTGCCCACGGCAAGTTCGTCGAAGTCTCCGAAGCCTACGAAGTCCTCTCCGACGCCGAAACTCGCCAGATCTACGACCGTTATGGCCACGATGGAGTAAAGAACCACCAAAACGGCCGCGGTGGCGGCGGCGGCCACGACCCCTTTGACCTCTTCTCTCGCTTCTTCGGCGGCCACGGCCACACCGGTCGATCATCTGGCGAACCACGCGGCCGCTCCGTTGAGCTACGTGTGGAGATCGCCCTTCGCGACTTCTACAACGGAGCGAGCACAGAGTTTCAGTGGGAGAAGCAGCATATCTGTGAAGCTTGTGAGGGAACTGGTAGCGAAGATGGGCAGGTCGATCGTTGCGATGCTTGCGGTGGTCATGGTATCCGCACGGTTCGTCAGCAGCTTGGTCCGGGCATGTTCACTCAGAGCCAGGTCCGTTGCGACGCCTGTGGTGGTCGCGGCCAGACTATCAAGCATAAGTGTCGCACGTGTGGCGGTTCTCGTGTCGAGATGAAGGCTACGACTGTGAACCTCAACATCGAGCGTGGTGCACCCCGGGACTCTCGCGTTGTGTTTGATAACGAGGCACATGAGAGTCCGGATTGGGTTGCTGGCGACCTGTTTGTCATCCTTGGTGAGAAGGCCCCGTCATTGGAGGAGAATAACCCAGATCGCGTGGATGGTGTCTTCTTCCGTCGCAAAGACAACGACCTGTACTGGACCGAAGTCCTCTCCCTGCGCGAAGCCTGGATGGGCGGCTGGTCACGCAACCTCACCCACCTCGACTCACACGTCGTCCAACTTTCTCGTCCCCGCGGCTCCGTCGTCCAGAACGGTCAAGTTGAAACCGTCGTCGGTGAGGGAATGCCAGTATGGCACGAAGACGGCGAGAGCGTGTACCACAAGCACGAGTTCGGGAACTTGTATGTTACGTATCAGGTCGTCCTGCCTGATCAGATGGAAAAGGGCATGGAGCAGGAGTTCTGGGATCTGTTTGAGAAGTGGAGGGGTAAGGTCGGCGTGGACCTGCAGAAGGACAGTGGGAGGCCGGTTGAGGGCGCACAAGGTGGGAAGGATGAGTTATGAGAGAGACACATGATGAGAATATAGACGAGCATTTCTACGTTGACACCAATCATAAAGAACTCAGCGACCTGCGGTTTCAAGAAAAATGATGCGTATCTTCATTAGTAAGAGCTCCAGGAAAATCTGAGTCTATATCGGCCGTAAATACGTCGGTTTCATATCATCATCAACCAGCTTCCCAAGCCATTCCACCCAGTCGAATTCGATCCAATCCAAAAAGCCATGTGCATCTTCCTATAACCTCGATCCATAAGCCTTCATCTCCGCCTCCTTCCATCCTCCTCTTCATCCCTCAACCCTCTCCTCTCTTGTGGCTGTCCAAGCAATCCGCTACCCCCAAGGGCCTCCCCTATGACACCCAGCCAGCTCCTTCTCCCATCTAGTGCCTCCGTGAAACTTCTCGCCAACCGATCAACCTGAATGTCATCCGTGCCGCCAACGTGCCACGCGCCTCTGACATCCCAGTCGCCCGGTCTCCTTGGCCTACGCTGGAACTCACCGCTCCGACTTGTCCATCGTGGGCCATCACCGGGGTTACGGTCATCTATGGGTCTTCCATCCGAGTCGAACCGATCGGGCAGTTCTTCTATGTCCTCTTCTGACTCTGACATCGACGACGAACGTCCGTTCCTTCCTCGTCTCACGACTGGGCGATTGGCAGTTGGATCTGAAGACCGGCGTCGGTGAATATGCGGTCGAGTAGCTGTAGCTGCCATCCTTTCTGCCTCTTTGCGCGCATGCTCGTCCCCGTCAGACCCAACGTCGCTCTCCACCACCGCAATCTGGGACCTGAGATGCCTCTGCATCGTCTGTGAGCTTTTTGGCGATAGCGGAATAAAAGTCACAGACTTCGACGCCGCTGACGGCTCAGCTCGCAGTAGCCCCTGGCCATCCACAGATCTTGGCTGGTTTAAGGCTATGACAAAAAGAGGAGTCAGCGCGAAATTCTCTGGCATAACACAGCGCGCGCAAGAATCGAGTCACGATGCGGACGCACCCTCGTTGCCGTCTCCATTGCGGCTTCTTCCGTGGGTATTATCACTCACATAGGCTGGCGGGATGTTCCCACCCGGCGGCGGCGGTCCTGGAGGCGGTGGTCCTGGAGGACCAGGAGGTCCAGGCGGAGGTGGTCCAGGCGCAGGTCCAGGGGGCGGATAGCCCATGTAGTCCTGGGGATAGTAGGCCTGAGGGTCATTGACGCTGGGCTGCGAGGGATTTGGGAATTGGGCATATGGCGCTGCAGGAGGGGCCGGCCCAGGAGTGCCGGGGTACGGAGGGTGGTAGTATGCGCCGCCAGAAGCCATAGGAGGTGATTCAGCAGGGCGACGGTCACGTTCATTAAAGTAATCGTCATCGCGAAGGTCGTCATCGTAAACTTGAGGGATCGTCAGTCATCATACCACAGGGGACCGGGATCAGTACTTACGTCGACCGCGGCTTCGTCGCCGTGAGCGACGTCTAATGCGTTCCTGTTCGCGTTCTTCTCTTTCACGAGATCTACGGTCGTCATCCTTGCGATTCACGAGTTCCTTCACGCCGATGGCGGCGGCTCCGGCAGCAGCCATATTCCTCAACCTGCTTTTGCTACGCTTGTCGGGTTCAGAAGCAGAGGAGGAGTGGCTCCTGTCGCGGAGCCTGCGACGGCGCCTCCGCTCTTCGGCCTCATCTTCGTATCCGCGGTTCGGTGGGAGCGGCGTGTCTCCGTATTCAACTAAACCTAAGTCACGGTCAGCGCCGAGATCACAGCGAATGGATTTGGCCAGGGACCTGCTTCTGCTGCGGCTGCGGCTGTAGCCTCGACCTCCTCTCCTTCCGCGGTAGTAGTCACTCTCGTCCGCACTGCTGTGGTATCCTCGAGATCGCGAGCGCTCGCGCTCCTTTTCCTCTGCCTTTTTGTCTCGGTGGTTCTTCCACATCTTTGAGGCAATGCCAGCCGTCGCTGCGACGCCGCCAATCTCAGCAGCCCGGCGAAGTCTGGACTTGCTGCGAGAACGGCTGCGGCCATTTCCACCGCCACGAGAGGCTGAACGGGCCTTGGATTTGGACCTGTCCCTCAACTTCTTCACCACGCCCGCAGCAGCGGCAGTCCCAAGAACCGCAGTGGCAACGCGAGACAAGCTTCGGCGACGGCTCTTGGACCGGGGTGGAGTGGGAGAACGAGATGGTGTCCGAGAGTAGTAACCTCGAGAAAGGCTTCTGTCATGGTCGTCGTAGTGGCTGTGACGTCGGCTTCGGCTTCGTCCTCGTTTTGATTCCTCTTTATCGACCTTGTTCGCCTTGTAGTACTGCGCGGCACCGGCTGCTGCAAGGGCAACAGCAGCAATTCCCAACCCCTTCTTAAGGCGAGAGTGATCTTCAGGAGACCTGTCGCGATCTCCACGACGCTCTCCATATGCACTTCTGGCTCGCTTGAGAGCCTCCGTTCCAAGTGCACCAAGGGCAGCGCCTGCGATGACTTTCTTGCCGCGGTTCGCAGGGAGATCACCATCGGCATCTCTCCGGCTGGACAGAAGAGCAGTGATGCCAGCACCTGCAAGGGCACCACCAGCAAGTTCTCGCTTGTGGCCTTCGCTACTTGCTGAGCTGTCTCGGCGCACAACTTTGCGACGATGGACATAATATTCATCATCGCGGTCCCGATCACGGTCACGATCGCGGTCACGATCGTACCGAGCCATGGCATAAGCCCGATCATCGTCTCGCGGATCACCTCTGTAAGGGCCGACTTCTCGTCGTTCATAGCGGGAGTAGTACTCATCATCACGATCGCGTTCTCGCCTAGCAAGCTGGCGTTCACCCTCGTACTCCCGGTCGCGGGCAGCACGGGTAAGGACCAGTGGTGCAGGTGGTGGTGCCTCTTGAACGATAATTTTCTGAGGCTCAGCTCGCTGGCGGATCACAATAGGAGCACCTCCTGTATCCTGAGGGGCGTAGTACTCGGTTTCTTTGCGGATACGTTCGACCTCATGACCGTGCGCATCATCATAGCGTTCTTCTGTGCGCTTCTCAACCCTGACCTCTTCATCACGCCCACGTCGGTCCCAATCGCTCCCCCTCTCCCGGTCCTGGTAGCCGCTTCCGCCATAAGCGCTGACACGGGAACGATCCTCGCGATCATAGTAGCGATCGCGGTCGTAAGCTGAGGGTTCAAATGCTGATCGTGGACGTTCTGGAGCATAACCACGGTCTCTTCCAACGTCTAAGAGGTCACCGGAGCCGCGAGGGTTATTGGAGTAATGGGAGCGGCCGCCTTCGTCCACGTCCAAGACACGCTCCGTGGTTCTTTCATAGCGATCTCCTTTGGGGACTTTGTATCGTGTGACTGTCGTTGATCGATATCGCTCATCATCGGAATCGCCGTCGTCGCGGTAGTCACGGTAGCGCTCTCTTTCGCGCTCGCGGTAAACTTCACCCATCACTGAGGTGTTTCTGGCTTTCCAGTGGCGTCGTCTGCTGCTTCCGAAATTCTGGGTAGTATGTGGTTGCTTCTAGCGATAAGAACAGATTTAAACGGCGAGGTGGTCCGTTCCAACGGTCGGCTCTGCGTATGTTGGCGTTGCGAGTTGGTGTCGATATCAGGGGCACAAGCGCCAACGATCAGTTGATGTCACTTGGGGTTCTGTCCTCTGTGTTCCAAGCCGACGAGATTTGAAATGAAGTCGAACAAGTAATGACGCGGCACATGCAGTAGGCGAGAAGCCTCTATGTGATGTCGGCGTGGTGTGAGCAAGGACCAGAGCCAACGGAGGGGGCGGGGGAGGGGTGAGGGGCGGAGCAAGGCGTCTGCAGGTGACCAGGTTTGCGGCGGCTTGGAGCTGCAGGTATAGTCGGACGAAGCTGCAGAAAGCCGAGAGAAGGTGAGGCAGCCGAAGATACCTTTTGAGAAGAAATCTCTTCGTCGGGGACTTTCTTGGGCTTCTTTCAATGAGTAAGAGGCTGTGCTGGTGCCAGAGCGTCTTTGGAGGTTTGGGCAGCGATGAGGCTGGGACTGGAGCCGTCCTCAGGTGAAGATGACAGTAAACTTTGACAAGAGCGATGAGGTACTTGCAGGATACCGGGACCGAAACAGGGAACAGCCCTGTAAGAGCAAGCTGCATAAGTGTCATCGATGTACCTTTGTTAGTCCGGTTGTGCGCACGGTGACTTCCAAGGCGCCCCAGGCCAATAACAACTTAGTCAATAGCGCGTAGCGCCTAATCGCCCAGGCCCAAGACAGAGCGTGAACTATGATTTTGGACCTTGAGCTTCCCATTCCGCGGTTACATCATTGTCTCATTTCCAACCAAGTACCTTAGGTACGTGGGTGAAGCACCCACGTACCACCCGAGTCCAACTACCCTGCACCACGAAATACAGTTGCTTATGTCAAAATACCTACTGCAGAAAGAACTCACCAAGTAGGTAGTATACATACATTAAGTCCCTAATACGTATTAGGTTTACATGAATCTGTTGCGTTTGTTGCCTATTGGCATGGCGCGTTCTACCCGCGCTGGGCAACGTGTTGTTGTGCTTGTTCTAAATCTGGCACAATAGCATTGTCAATAGACTTTCAACCAGGAACAGTCCAGACCAACTGACTCGTGGTACAAGCGTGCGAGCAATAGTTGACAACATATTAACGTATGAGTGCAAGGCGAAGTGCCAGAGTGACGTCTGCAAATGATCCGCAACACCAGACGAGTCTTTTAGCAAGGTCAACAAGCAGCTACGGAAATCTAGATCGCATGGACCAATGCCCCTTCCCTTCAAGAAAACCTTTGCGGAAGGGTTTTCACGTGCACCATTCTCGCACTATGCTTCGGTGTTGTTGGACTCGGGATTTTGAGAGCGCTCCCTCCAGGACATGCCAGAATGCCTCACCCAGAACAGCAACGCCGCGGCTACGAGACCGCTCCCAGCAGCAACTACAAAAGCCCACCCGGGCCCCAGCTGTGTGATAGCTGGCTCGAGGATGGCTAGTCCCGCGCCTGCAGTGGCGCATCGGATGAAGTTGTTAGCTGCTTGTGCGGTTGCCGGCTGACCTGGGTGCGTATCTACGAGCAGTGTGCCTATCGCTGTGAATATGCCTTGCACTGGTAGACCGATGAAGAACTGCAAAGTAAGTGGAACAGCAATGTGCTTCGAACAAAGAGTTAGCTCGAATTTTTATAATTCGTGCAGAAAACTTACTAGTTCGTATCGAATTGACCAGCCGTAACCAGTGATGCAGAGGGCGCAGGGCAACAATGCATATACCAAGCTCCCAAGACGGGCCTTTTCGATTGGAAATGCGGATAAGTCATGATTTACTCCGCGATCCAATGGATAATGAAGTTTGGCCGCTATTCGACGGTACTCTATGTCCAATACCTTGCCTGGGCGACGGTAAGCTACGCGACACAATACATCAAAGAGCCAAGGTCCTAAGACAAGAGGACTAGTACACCTCGAGGGATCTCACCTGAGAGAACAGCTCCGAGTCCGCAGCCGATGCCAAATGGGAGATAAGCTAAGCCCGTGACTAAGCTCGAGGTTTTATATGTGCTTCCCAACAGGCTCGAGAGCGAGGCTTGAAGGGAAGAGTAGATAGCATAATATATCGCCATTGCGCAGATGACAAGAAGCGATGCTGGGTTCCGCAGTATAATGAGAGTCTTAAACGGATTCGGATTGCTGATACGCCCGGGCTTCTCATTACCAGTTGCGTTCGTGGATTCAAGCTCGTCTGTTGTATACTCAGGAAGCAAAGCGGAGAAGAGTGGTCTATGGACTCTATAAGTCGCTCGCATGCTTCCGCTTCCGATTACAGACCTCGAAGTCTCGGGAAGACATAGGACTATGATAAGCAAGAAACAAGCTGAAGTTGCTGTGAGGAACCAAAAGATAGATCGCCAACCCCAGCGTTGCATCAGCAATCCACTAAGAACAGGGCCAAAGCTTGGGGGAGTGTTTAGAACAAAGGACATGATGCCTGATACGTTCCCTCTTTCCATTGGCGTGAATAGGTCTCCAAGAACACCGAACGTGACAGCAAACGTCCCTGATATTCCAGCAGCTTGTATGACGCGACAGCACATCAAAACAGCAAAGGAGGGCGACAAAGCCAACCCGATGTTTGCACCGAGATAAATGCCAAGGCAAGCTACAACGGTCGGTCGTCTCCCAATTGTGTCGGCGGAATTCGCGACGATAGTAGGCGCAACCGCTGCAACAATGAGGTATACAGTGATGGTGAGGTTGATGTTGCCAACTGAGACGTCGAGACTGTTGGCTAATTTTGGGATTGCTGGGAAGTAGATGAAGCTGCTTAATGTGCCGAGACAGCCAACTGCAGCCATGAGAATGACGATGCAGCGTTTCTGCCAGTTGTTGAAAGCCGAATATGGCGCTTCCGGAAGGGAAGCCACGGGCGGTTCGCTCGTCTCGAGCTTTGGATCGGCAGACATGACTGGAAGAGAATGCTTGTGCTAATGGCGTCTTAAGAGTGCATAGCGTTATATGTGGTTAATGAATACAAGGTAGAGTGGTGCGATAGGGGGGTTTAAGTAGCTGATTTAAACAGAATACAACATGGGGTGGCAATGATTGAGTGGTAGTAGGATGTGTCATGCATGGGCCTTGGAGACTCGTTGCCTCCGCTTTATGCTCGGAGTCTTACCGCCATTCTGCAGGGTCTTTGCCCCGGCGATTATACAAAGTGAGCAATTCCCATATATGCTACAGAGATCCCCTCTAATATCTTGACGTAGCAAGTGTTAATCTAGTACGTAGAGTAACTTGATCTACCTTGTCTACGGAGTACAACTTCATAACCTCTAGGTTGCCTTCTTATCACATCTAAGATTCTACGAGCTGATCAGATCAATTATGCTTCCTGTGAATGCAGGTCTTCGCTTCTCTATACACATATCATCATTCATTTCTCGTTCTACTTGCGCAACGTTGCCGATTGTACCGATGCGATGCCGCCGTTCTGTGGACATAAAAAAGTTCCATCCGGAGTCATAGCACAAAGATGCGCCTCATTCGCCATGACCCAATCTCCAGGCAAGAAGTAATGCCTCTCTATCCCGCTGCTGCCCGCTGCAGCAGACTCTGACCCATGGCGCCTTGCCGTCATTACTCTGCCTCCACCGGCACCAGGTACCTGTAGACTCGACTGCCTCCGAGTCTCGGGAACTGAGAGCCGACGATTTGATGGCAAATCGGAGTCACCACGTGGCAGTGATGAAGACGATGAAGATCCAATTCGTCTGGTCCCACCAAGGTTTGGTCTTGTAAATAAGCGAAACGTGCAGATCCATCTATCTGTATCAAGGTATGCAAGTCTGCCCCGCGGAAGAAAACTGAGCGGTTCTCGTATGCGAGAGGCAACATGCTCCGGTATAGTACCGTATGAAAGCTCTGCTCTATCATTATCTGGGCTTGGTGTGATTGCCGATGCCTCAAAAAGTCGGAATTCGCGAGTTTCCCTGTTTCCAATAGTTTGATGTGTCTCGAGAAGGATTTGCGGCAAGCCTTGTCCACATATCAGGCGCCCAAGCTTGCCTTGACCCGTCTTCGATGAGACGACTGTCGGCGCCTGTTCTGCTATTGCTGAGGGAGCATAGACCCGAACGGCCAACTCGTCTAGCGTTGACCATGACACAATGCGGACTTGCGTATTCGAAAACCCGATGACATAGTCGGGAACTGTTGGATGACATGCCCACTTGATGTCTGTCTCATTATCAACTGAACAAGCTTTGGTCTTCATTTCCCATGTCTTAAGACTCACGCAATGCAGCATGGTCGGAGTCGTAACGAGCAGTCGGTCCCCAGAAGGATGGAAGACAAGATGCGTAATGTGGCCTTGCGAAATGACTAGATCGTGTTCTTGGTGGATGTCCCAGGTATTGGATGAACGAGTAACTCGCTTGAACAACAACCTCCCGCTTAGGTCGCTGAGGACTATCAACCGTCCATCTTCGCTCCAAACCATATGATCCATGGACAAGTAGTTCGGTGATCGGGCAAGCTCTCCCACATAGCCCTTCCCAGCCTCTCCTAGCATCGCCACCCCATGCTCCGTGCCGTAGCAGTAGAGCGAGCCCACTGGCTGTCTGGCAAGCGAGATGACGCGATCAAATTGAGCTGCGCTGTGCTCAGAAAAGAGGGAGAGCTTTGCCAGGCTATCGTTATCGCCCATGTAGTCCAGGTCGGTGTTGCTTTCAGGATATTCGGACTTTTCCGCCAGCCTCACAAGCGTATTGGGCTCCCAGACAATGCCATAAAGACTGCGCATGTCGTAGAGCCTCCGTGAGTCCGAGCTGAAGGATATGCCAAGAATGTTGTCTGGCGAGTGCAAGTGGCAGAGCAGCGAAAGGTCTGCACTTGCATAGACCTTGACATTACCTCTGGCATCACCAGTGACCACCAAGGAGCCATTGTGGTTAATGTTGATCTTGTCTGCGCCTGAGTTCGTCATGAACTCGGCTTGATCGTAGTCAGGATCCCATTTCCCCAGCACACCAAGATTACTGAGGCAGAAGATCTCATAACGCAGTGGATGCCATATTACAGCTGTCAGCTCCAAAATGTCAATTGCTCCCTCGTTGTCCAGGACAATCTCGTTGAAGAAGACGGTAGGCTCAATCTCCCACACTGTCATGGGATGCCCGCGATATCCATAGACAACCATACGTCCATCATGGCTGATTGCCGCGCAGGAGGGGGCGTTGGCTATAGCACCGTCGAGGACCTGGCCTTGCTCTTCGACACGGGACTTGAGCTCCCATTCAGCAACGACATCAACTCCAACGGTCAGAGAACGAACACATCGGTCCTCGCTGCTCATCAGAATTTCGTCACCAACGAACCTGATAGCCTGAGGTCGCGGTAGTGTAGCCGGATTATTTGCCACTTTCACGCAGTTACCAGTTGTTATGTCCCAAATCCTTGTCGTCTTATAGCCATAACTCACGAGCAGGTTGCCCAGTTTGTTAACCTGAATCATGAGGACTCTTTCGGGATGCTGCATCCGCCGTTGCTCTTCAAATGTCGCATCGCTGCAAGTCACCAGCGTGCTGGTTCTCCGAGCAATTGTCAGCATCACCAACCGGCTTCCAGCATTCAGCACCGCTGACGCAACAGCTCCGGGCTCAAACGAGAAGCGTGCCAAACAGTCGTCCCATCTCGTCGTTGCTGCGCCTGACACGTTCAGCATCCGGCTTTCCTTCTTGCCAAACTGCTGATACATCATAGATGGCAACGGACAGAAAGGAGGGACTCGCTTATACACAGAGTCTGGATCCTGAGTCAAATTCTTGCCGAACTTGCCCACGATCTTGATCAGATCTGTTGCCCAGCCCTCGATGACTTCTGTGGCTTGGCGCTGAGCCAGAGATTCGCCTTCATCCTGAATCCGGCGCAGGTTCAAGACCACACCAGCTAGGTATCGTGATGCAATGACCAGGAAGCGAAGAGCATTTTGGGCTGCTGCACTAAAGATCCAGACCAGAACATCGCGACTGCGAAGAAACCTGACGATGATATCGAGAATCTCAGGGTTTGCCTCTACGCATGTTCCTTTAGACAGGTGAATGAACCACGAGCTGATCGCGTAGTTGAGAAGGGCGGGCGGTTCGCCGCGGTTTATGAGTGTTCGCAATGATGGCTCCGTCAAGCACGTAATACATCTTTTAAAAAGCAGATCGTGTGTCAATCGGGGGTCGACGGCACATGGTCGTCCAGAACCTTCAGGTGAAGCTTTCCCGGTAAGATACTCGCGCGCCGTCTCATGAAGCATCGCGATCTTGCCCTCATTGTCGACCACCACAAAGCCTCCACAAAGATCTTCAACGGTTCTGTTAAAGTCGAGGATATCGCGTGTATCAGTTGTTCCTCCAAGTGCATCTTTCAGCTCTTCAACACTTAGAGACCGCCTCGCACATGTTGCCCATCCAAGAATGTTCTGCCCCAGCCGGCGGTCGCTGGCCCTTGGTTGGCCTTGAACCAACGCCGTCATTCGGTCATACAGCTCTTGCATGCCTGATGGCAGATCTTCAAGCGCTCGCTCGACATCAAGCTTTGTATGGCACTGGTTGATCTTGTGGACTGCAAGATGTAACCATAGAAAGTTTCCGCCCGCACGCTCCAGAAGCTGGGAAACAACCTGGTCACGGTACTCGCCTTCCTCCGTGAAGTCCATCTCATGTTGAACGTAAGCAAGAAGATCCTGTTGGTTTCCTTCGATCCAAACGGTCTCCATGTCGATCCGTTTGCCCAACCGAACAAATGCAGACGAAATCTCGTGAGTCTTTCGACTAACAATAAGCACGCGAAGCGGTATGTTGACAACTGCAGGATCAATATCGGCCAGAAGACGAAGCAGGGATGCAGGTGTGTCAGCCTCGTCTAGCCCATCTATGACCCAGTAAATGGGCTCTTTGATCTCTTCTCCAAGTGCAAACAGTGTATCCTTGAAGAACCACTGCCAGATACTTCGGAAGTCGGCTGCTTTGAGATCCGTTGTCACAGAGGCCACATCCAGAAGCTTGTATGCGTACGTAGGTATTGAGCTGGCCATTTGTGCGGCAAGGGATCGGAGGAGCGTTCCAAAGGAGCGTTTCTTTTGGTCGTTAAAACGCAGAAAGAAATAGTAACAAGGCGACCCGTCTCGGACGAGCTTGTCTATGATGAAGGAAGACATGATTGACTTGCCACCAGCTGCATTGCCCTGAAACCACAAAACATGGGGACTGCGTTGGTCGTCCGCTAGCCAACTCGTGAAAGCTTGGTTGCTCAATATCCACTCGCATGTTCCGACAGTCCAACGATCGCGGAAGAAGTTGAAGTCTTGACTTGGTGACTCTGCTGAAGAAAAATAGTCCTCTAGACTCGCCCTTGCACCTTCTTCTGGATCAGGCTCGTCTGCCAGCTCTATTATGCCCAGAACAGGCCAGGTCAGCAAATGTTGTGATGCATGATCAAGCTGAGAATATTAGCTCTACCTTCGTTCTTCGATGGTCTTCTAGATCCCCCCCTGGGACGGTTACGGCTGAGAGCCCTAAGGTCACTGCTGCTGTCAGAGCTCGGGTAACGAGACCTGGATTCCCTGTCATCTGGGTCTGGAAGGTGTGTATTAGCATCCACGGTGTGTTTGACTGGGGGGATTTTGCTGATGAAGCGCACCTCTAATGTTGGCTTTCGAGACGAGACTCTTGAGCGCATTTCTAACCGTGATATATCGCGGATCATCTGGGCCGTTGTACTTGCAGATTCCATTGTGATTAGCGTCGAGTGGCTTAGATATCTCCCCGGGGTATCCCAGGACCGAAGATTCTTTCTCCAGTACCATGATGCTAGTGGTGCTTTTAAGCATCGGCGTCGGGCGAGTCTCGTAGAACGAGATAATCTGTAGTTTCTCTGCAACATGTCGAAATGACTCGTTTAGCTTCTGCAACGTCTGCGATCCCGATGCGAGTTCCGAGATGAATTGCATTGGCCCAGCGACTAGGGAGACTTTGAGAATCCGGTTGAGTGTCTCGGCGAGGTTCGTTCCACGATGCGGTGTAGACAAGAAGATGATCGATGATACAGCCTTAATGATGGACGCATATTTGGGATCGTCCTTGCCCTGCATATATGCTTCCTTGACGATAAGCCCCCCCATCGAGTGAACTAGGAAGATAATCGGTCTCTCTCCTAATCTAAGATCCTCCAGCATTGGTGATGACTCGTCTGTCGCATACTTGAGGTCGTAGAGCAGCTCCTTGGCAAAGTCCAGCATCGACATGGCCTGCGAGCCGCCGCCGCCTGGCTTGAACTTCGCATTGTAGCCAAACACCAAGATGCGGGCATCTCCTATCTCAGGTTCGTGCGGTAGGTACTCGAGTGGCCAGAAGTTTTCAAGATTATGGTCTTTCGTCCAAGTCATACGGCTACTTCCGCCTAGCCCATGGACAAAGATGATATCGACCTTGCGCTCCTTCTGCGGACGATAGACTACCTTGAGACCTAGGGGGTCTTTGGAGCTTGCCGTTGAACTCGTCGACGATTGCCTTCCATGTAGAGACAGAGGCTTGATTTGCGCGGCGAGGGGATCGTCTTCATCGTCGCTGTCAAATTCGGTCGCGTCTCGATGTCGTCTTGGGAACGAGAAAGGCTTGCGAAACTAGAGTGCGATTGTTCAGCATCATGCAACTGACTGTCCTGTCGCAATAGCTTGTCCCTACCATATTTGCCAGAACGACCATTACCCGTCCCTGGGCTTGATAAGGCGCGCGTGTGTTCCAACCGCACCAAGTCGTCTCTGGTACATGTAATTTTGTGTGTTCGGGTTAAGAGAACCTGTTGGATGGTGATCCGAACCCTCGGAGACAGTTCATGCTTGGCAACGGACTGCCTATCCCATCTCTCCACGTCGGATTTAGCCCCCTCAATCCTGCTGCATTTCCGCCCTGTTGCCTACAGGCATCCTGCAGGGCTTCTTGATTATCGCTCGACCAGAGCCTCATCCAAAGGAGGGGGCAACAAGGAAGGCATGACCCCCTCATTCATCCTGCGGTGCAGCCGGGGTAGGCTGCAAATGCGTTGGCCCTGATAGCGGTGTGGTTGCAGTTCTGCAGCAATACATATGTACATGTAAGGATGGGCGGTTCCTACAGTTTATGTCTGGCCTGATTGAGGAAGGCTGAGCGATAATAAGCGACACCATTAACTGGAATGGGCTACCAATGCATCCTCCATCACACCCTTGGCTAATCACACTGCAGCGCACACCACCACCTTCCTTCCCCCCTGCCCGGAGCCTGGCCGGGGTTAATTTGAGAATTCCAGCAACAAGTGGTTTGACGAGAGGATACGGCGGCCGCGGCCTAAGTTGAAACACTTGGGCGCCTCTGCAGCGCTTAACTATGTCTATCCGTGGTGCAGCTCAATGCAGATATTAGTTTATCGTTCCTCAACCTGATATTTCCTGTCGGATCTTGTAATGTACTATCTAGAAGACTCTCACGAATAAGTTGAGACATTCACTTCTATTGATATGGCGTCCTCTGTCCTGCAACAACCCCATAGCTCGCTCTCAGACTTCAAGGTATGCTATGGACTAAATAGGTCTCAATACATCGCTGACATGCATCTAAAAGCACAAGTCTGAGGGAATTATACAAGCTCCGTTGATTCAGGATATTCTATCGCAGCTTGATGGAGTCTTCCCGTTCGATGAAGCAGTCATTGAGGGTACGACCCCCTGAGTATATGGAACAACATTAACAGCAATTGCTGACATGACCTTGGACTAGCCCTGCCCAAGGATGTCACCTACACATCAGTTGAGAGTTTCGGCACCAGCGCGTGGACTGTGACTGGGAGAGTAACGGCGCAGAAAACGGATGGCTCGTTTCAACGCTTCTTCCTCAAGGTACAAGCGCTACATTCCAGCAACCTCCTCCTCAAGTCTTCTCTACTATACTCCTCGCGTTGCGTAGCTAACTCTGAGGATGCCTAGGTCGCTTACGGAGAGCATGGTCGGGTCATGCTCGGTGGCGAGTACGAATCGTCAAAGCTGATTCACAGCGTAATGCCAGACTTCATTCCTACGCCCTATGGCTACGGACGCTACAAAGGCGAGGGCCAAGATGCCTATTTCTACCTCTCACAGTTCATTGACATGGACCTGACTACCGCGCCTGACCCGGAGGATTTGATGGGCAACCTTGCTGAACTCCACAAGAAGAGTCAGTCACCGAATGGCAAATTCGGCTTCAATGTGACAACCTACGATGGCAACGTCCCCCACTTGGTGACCTGGGAGAGCACCTGGGTTGAGTTCTTCCGCAACCTCTTCCTACATGCTTGCAATCTCGATGCGCAGGAGAATGAGCCCTGGCCCGAGCTCGAGCTTGCTGTGAAACAGATGAGTGAGGTCGTCATTCCACGACTACTAGGCAATCTTCGTCAAAGTGGCACCAACGAGCCTGTGAAGCCGTGCCTTATCCACGGCGACTTGTGGGAAGGGAATCGCGGAATCGACATGGAGACAGGCGACAGTGTAATCTACGACGCAAGTTCTTATTACGCACACAATGAGATGGAGTTTGGGAATTGGAGAAGCGAATTGTGGGTTCATGTCGCCCTGAACTGTCAGTGTTCATGCTTAAAAGCAACTCGCTAATGTTCTCAACCAGGAACACGTTCTTCCGCTCTAAAACCTACATGGCTCATTACCTCAGGCATTTCCCTGCTGCCGAGCCTGTGGATGAGTTCGATGACAGGAACCGGCTCTATAGCATCAAGGTCGCCATCAACTACTCAGCTATGCGGCCTGGCAGCGTCAGAAGACAGACGTAAGCTAAACCCTGCGCAAACTCCATGCCGAAGGCTGCCGCAGCACTTTGCGGAATAATTCAGCATACTTACACATTTACAGGGCCTATAATAACATGTGTTACCTGATCAACAAGTATGGGCCGATTGAAGGCGTTGATGCGTACGACACGGCTTTGGACCCTTCTGTCACGGGTGCACATTTCCAAGTCTACTCAACCGCAGACTAGGTTGGCGAGGCGATGGTTCGCATTTGATGAAAGAAAATTATACAAGTTGGACATATATACTCGGAGAACTTCAGACTGCATTTAGAATGCCGCTTTCCATGCGATCCTCTCAACTTTCTCCGTCCCAGTCATGAACCGAATGCTATTTTCTAGAATTACCCGTAACACCTCCAGCTCCTCTTCATTTCGCGGACCGTAGATCATAAGATATGTATCGGCAATACCAAACCTGATCCTGGGCCACGGGGACTTGGGCACAGAGAGCCTATGTCGCTCAGCCCACGCCTTCTCAATGATCTGACGCGCGTCGGCCGGCTGGAGGTAGAGATGCACAGACAAGTCTGTGTGAACGTGACCAATCTCTCCGCGAGAAGTGCGAGCAGTCTCCGGTATGCCACTTTCGTCGCTCTCTAAGAGATTGGAGGAGACGAAGAGGGCGTCATGGTGGCGCTCATAAAGCGACTGCTTTATTTCAAGAAGCTCTGGGTGCTGCAGGGCAGCATTCAGGAAGAGATTGGTCACGTACTGTTGGCAATCGATGAGTGATCTCCAACTACCAAGATGACTGTGGAGGGGAATCCTAGGTCTTACCTGACGCATGGCTTCAGGCGCATGTTGCGATAATTGGCGATGTGGCACAACGCCACGGAGCAGAGCTCTATCGCCTTTCCGAACAGGCAATTGTTCAATAGACTCGTGAGCACCGGCGTCGGGGTAGTCAGACACGCTCGTCGCCTCAGATTTGCTCAGCGCGAAGGGTCGAATGATGAACGCGACCGCCGCCCAACCCACAAGGTTGTACGGCAACCCTCCTGGCCCAAGCGCGAGGTAGTCTTGGTAGTCTTTATAGCCCCAGACAGCGAATGATGCCATAAGGCCAGTGCCGATAGTGGCTGCGAGGAGACGGGAGTTCATCATGATCTAGAGCATGCAGCGGGCAGTAACTCAGGCAGTAACTCGAAAGCGCTTGTGACAACGCGACTTCTTGGGTATTTGTTGTGATTGTTCTCTGCGCAGAAGCTGACACGGAGAAGAATGGCAAGATTTTAGCAGCTCCTGGCCGTCTGACATGCAATGGCGTTGGGTGGTCAGCAGAAGTGATGGTTAAAGGCACGGAATTGGTATCCAACTGCGCCGCTTAATCCCGTAGTGAACTGGTCACTTTGCATCATGCGATCTGGAGGCTTCGGTACGACCACACGATAGCTTCAGGGATCTTCTTGCACAGGTATTTTGGCTTTGCTGAAGATGTCAACCGCAGACGGCGTAATACGCGTGTAGGCCCCGCCCCAATAAGACCTGACTGGAGCAGTCCGCTTCCTTCGGATCTTCACGGATGCATGGGCATTTCACTCTCTTCGCGCATGTCGGTTGTCCTGTTTGCGGAAGTTGGCTAGCAAAGAATGGATTGCCTGTACTAACCCAAGTCAATATATGACTTGTCTGACAGGACTTTGAATTCATTTTGTAATGTAGTAGGCTAGTATTTCACAAGAAGGGAAACAGACGATTATATTCTTGCACCAAGACTCTGAGTCACGACATTTAAGACTAGGCACGACTCTTCTCGCCAGGGCAAATGCTTTAGCTCTTATCCCTATCAGTCGGGGATACCACCAATTCGTTTATGATTTCCGATGTAATTGCATTTAAAGGAGAACCCCTTGTCGCCGCGCTCTCCCCGCTCTTGTGATGTTGAATGCCGGATAACCCATAGGCGATAATGAAACCAACACCAAGAAAAGCCGACAAGATTGAGAACGACATCGCGACGATACCCCGAGCTGTGAAACCTCCCGGGATCCAGCCAGGTTGTACTGGAACCCCGCTGAGATCAAGGATGTGCTCTCCTGTTCGGCCTGCTGCGTTTCCTTCATAGGGAATACCGGCAGCCTTGCAGACATTGTAATGCTGTTGCGGGACACTCATGCGCTCCTGCATCTGAGTCGGGGCTTCAATCATGAGCATCGCGAGACCGGAGGACAGATGCCAGTCGATGTGGCAATGAAAGAACCAGACTCCTGGGTTGTCGGCTACGAAGCGGATAACGTAGTAGCCCTGGGGCGGCAGGACGGCCACATCGCGCCTCATTGGGGCCAAGGGGAAGGCTGTATGGTTGCTTGAATTGTATGGAACCGGATCTCCATCGAGGTAACTGTAGAAGTTCGGACCATAGGCTGGTGCCCGAGTGATGACTTGGAAATTGTGGCCGTGCAGATGGAAAGGGTGACTTCCTGTGTCCGCATTGTTGAGGACAAGCTGGACGACTTGATTGTGTTCAAGCACCACCGAGTGGGTGTCTCGACCATATATAGCTGCATTGTTCGACTCATTCCCGGAGGAGAGAACAGTGTAAAGAGTTGGCACCTTCGGTTTCGTGTATGTTATATCGTTGAGAAATGCATAATTGTCTCCCGTAATTAGGTTTTGCATTTGTACGGTAACGACAATCTCAAGATCTGGTTCAGGCAATAGACGCATGTTGTCATAAGGAACCAAGGTTATATCGTCGAGAGGATCGAGATCACTGCTCTCAGCCACACTAACCACTGCTTCATCGTGAGCTGCACTTTTGTTGTATTCGAGCCAATTAGTATTGTTGAGTTGTAACTTAGACGGAATGGTGTCCAGAAGTGTAGAGTCTGCCACTGTCACCATTGCGAAATTCTCAGCCGTCTGGTTTTTGGTCGTAACAAGGATAGAGTACCTCTGAGCAGCAGAGATATAGATTAGGGATGCCTCCGTAGGCTCCGTGTAGACCCCATCGACCTCGACAATCTTGAAGGTATGATCTTCAATATAGAAGTACTGACCGACGAACGCAGCAATGTTGACTAGGCGAAGCAGATAAGTTGTGTTGGGCTTCACTGGGAGGCTGCTATGCTGTGTATCGTTCATCAAGAACGAGTCGGGGATTGGCTCAGCTCCCGTGGGATTGTAAACAGACATGAAGCTGCCCATAAGGTCCTCTATCATATCATGATACCAATCGGAAAGGGTGAGGGTGAACTCCTCCTCGATCTCATTGGCGAAATATGTGTCTTTGTCGTGAACGATAAGAGCCTGACGGTAGCCATCTGGGTAGCAGCCATCCGTGTGGCAATGATACCAGTATGTGCCGTTTTGGTTGACCGTGAAATTGTATGTGAAGCTTTGTCCGGGGGGGATAGGGCACTGGGTGACCATTGACGGGCCGTCCATCTCATTCGTACCGTTTTGGAACATTCCATGGAAATGGATTGATGCACTCTTGTCATCCAAACTGTTCTCCATATGAACAACAAGTTGATCTGCCTTGTCCACCTCAATAACCGGGAGCGGCCATTGGCCGTTGATGCCTACGACTTTACGGTCGAATAAACCATCGGGATTAGCAGTGACCCAAGACACATTGAAATGATAAGTGACTGTCTTCGCCTCGCAGGAAATCCCTGGCAAGAAGATGGCAAGGAATGCGCACGAGGCGATGTTTGATCCCATGCGCTTCAGCAACATTGCAAGTAGTACCAGTCAATCTGAGATTCGTCCTCGAGTTGATGATCTCCAAGTTGTAATTTTCACCCGGAAGGGAGACTGGGTTTTGAACAGTGAACCGATAACTCAATTTCCCCAAATCGGCACCAAACTAACAGAGTTCCATATGCAAGGAAAGGAACGGTTGGTCTCGGCCACTGCTTGACAAAAGTCTGCTTAGCTGCCCATGGTCGGAGCTGGTGTTATCAGATCATCACGATGCCGCTTGATCCGATGACATAGGGTCCGGCAAAGGCTTATATCATTAGCCCCATCTGATAGTGTCCATGGATTTAGAGACTCCAAGTTGCGAGTACCTTATGGAAGCAGAGTTCCAACGTACAGATATTCCCCGCCGCGCCATTGCGTCTCGTGTGGTCACAAAGATGCCGCTATAACCGGTATACTTTGGGCTCTTGGGACGCGCGGATGTTTTCATCAACTAGTTTTCGCCTAGCTATCCACGCAGACCGTGACAACCTATACTGATTGGTTGGACTCAAGAGCTGATCAGATCATCTCAGGCCGGTGCCAGAATTTCCACCAGAATACTCACGACTATATGCCTAGGCTGGCGGTGCTTCCACGAAACATGACCTCACCGTGCGATCCGGACGATTGATGCAAAATTCGCGCAATGGAGATACTCACCTTTTTTGCTAGGACATGTACGTCTTTCAATAAAGTCTTTCACCTGATAACCGATGTCGCAACACCGTTGAGCCTCTTCTTTGACTTATGTAGATACTCTGTGCCGAAGAAGTCCAAGTCAAGCGGGCGTGTCCACAAGTGAAAAGGCTATCTGAGGACGGGCTTGCTTGCGTCTCATCGCTATCACTCCACCCTTGGGCTTCTCATTTATCAACAATTTTTCCTTGTCGTTCCGACCTCGAACCAGGCAGCCTGCCCTTATCATTTCTCCCTTGAGGGGTTGAACATAGCCCAAGATGGCCAACGTCTTCGCCGTGCAGATCTTCTTCATCATGTTCCGAGAATGTCTCGAAGCTATCGTTATTCTTTCCGTCCTCTTTTCTTTCCTAAAGCAATGCCTGGGCCAGGAAGATCAAGACCAAGCCATTTATAGAAGACTGTGGCGGCAGGTCTGGCTCGGTGCATTCTCAGGCATACTCATCTGCCTTATCATCGGCGGTGCCTTCATCGGAGTCTTCTACGGCCTGGGAAAGGACATATGGGCGTCATCAGAGGACCTTTGGGAGGGCATATTCTACCTGATCGCAACTGTGATCATCTCTGTCATGGGCTTGGCCCTCCTACGAATCAACAAAATGCAAGAGAAGTGGCGCGTCAAGATTTCTGAAGCCCTCGCTGAGAAGAGTCGAAGCGTGACCGTCAAGGATAGCAGGCATTTCTGCGGCATCGGTCCGTGGCTCCGCGACTGGTCACGGCGTCACGTCATGTTCATTCTACCCTTCATCACAACCATGCGAGAGGGTGTGGAAGCTGTTGTGTTCATCGGCGGTGTTTCTTTGAGCCTGCCGGCCTCCGCCTTTCCGCTTCCTGTTATTTGCGGAGCCATCGCCGCTATCTTGATCGGCTACATCCTCTACCGCGGCGGCAACATGCTGTCCATCCAACTCTTCCTCATTATCTCCACCAGTGTTTTATACTTGATAGCGGCAGGCATGTTCTCAAAGGCGGTATGGGATCTGCAGTACAACGCCTTTGCCAACAAAGTGGGCAGTGACGTTGCTGAGGAGGGAAATGGGCCAGGGTCTTATGACATCCGCGAATCTGTGTGGCATGTCAACTGCTGTAATGCGGAGACGGATAACGGATGGGACGTGTTCAACGCTCTGCTGGGATGGGAGAACTCGGCTACCTACGGATCAGTCCTTGCGTATAACATCTATTGGTTTGCCCTCATCATTGCCATCAGCTGCCTGTTCCATGAAGAGCGCACTGGCCATCTGCCACTGGGTCCCCAGATCCTCAGCCTTGCGTCACGAGCGCCGGGTCTCCGTGGTTGGGCTATGCGCAAACAGAGAAGGGATGAGAATGACACAAATCCCAGACCTGTGGGAGTTGAACAGAGCGAAGGGGTTCTGTCTACCTTGTGAGAACATTGCATTGGTACTGCTACGCCGAAGAATGGGCTCATCTTCACATAAAAGTGAAGACGATAGTTGAAGTAAAGACTAAACGCAAATTGACGCTGCTTGATGGGTGATGCTAGGCCCAGCCCCTGGCATTTGGTGAGACAGGTTAGGTGTTAGATAGAAGACCAAAAGTTAAATTAACTCTTTGGATAATGCGAGTTTACTAGGCTATCATATGGCTGGATACGGCATCGCTCGGCATTCTTGTCGCGCACCTAGTATACAATAAACCTCTATGGAAGGCTAAGGAACAACTCAAGCATCTTTGGGAAGTTAGGTGTTCCAAGACCTGTGGTGGGGTCCCCTGTGAAGTTGTAAGCATTTTCCCTTCCAAGTAGACTTAGTCGCGTATAATGAGAAGAGAAGAGTTTTTCTACTAGAAGTGTTTGAAGCAAGGGCATAGTCTATAGTTGATTTAACTTACATCCAGGTACAGCGCTGAATCCGTTTGTTCCACATCCCTATGATAAAGTCAGCAAGAGGTCAACGTTCAAAGCCGCAGAAGTAGGTATCATACAGGGTTCTGTCCCTCTACAACATCTTTGAGAATATGAGGGTGGGCGTAGAGCACAGGGTTGATGAAACCAACAGCGCCCTTGCCCACCTTCATGCGTTCCCCGTTGATGATTGTTAGCAAGGCTGAGATGACAGGCGCTGCACAGCTCGTGCCAAAGGCTTGAGACAGTTCCCCAAACACTGCAATGCTATACCAAGCGCCATTCGCTGAGATATCAGGGAATCCTGTTCAAAAGTCAATCAGTCAAGTCTTTATATCAAATCTGAGGATAGCACCTACCACGGACTTTGCCGGTACGGTTGTATTGGCCAGGGTAGTCAGGGGCGTACTTCTCCATGTATTCCGTTACAGCGCGCTCTTGGTATGATGGGATGGAAAAGACATTGGAGAAGCCACCACTTGAGCTGAAGATGGTCTGGTCGATAACGTTTGCGCCCGCTGGAACGTCGTTTCCTACAAACCCACCCGGAGTCAAATATAATTCCATGACCACTTCAACCTGCTCGTTGTTCTTGATGGCTTTATCGACATTGTAAGTTCCATTCTTGATTTGCGTCGCGCCCTGAAGAAAATAGTCAGCTATGCTTCCTTACTGGTCTGAGTTCTGGTCAAGATATAGCACGAACCGCAGCCAACACATAAGGGCACGATGCAGGGAAAGTCGGGACGAAGATTCCAGAGTTGCCATTGTTCTCTGATCCGTCGGGGTTGAGGCAACCACCTCCATCGTATTCTACACCAAAATCGCCGCTAGAGTATACGATTGTTGTGCCCATCAAACCAAGTTTGAGATATTCGTGGCATTGGCGAATTGCATAAGCGGGAGGCAGCTCTATCTCAGAGCTAATACCAAGCAGTTAGCAAATTTTCGACCTCTTTAGATTGAATGGATAAATGAACAGAGATATTGAAGGACAGGCAAGAAAAGACTGAAAGCAAGCTTACTATCCATAGGATGTGGAAATGACCTTCGCCGGCTCATAGGTACCGCAGTTCTCTGCTCCTTTATAGCTGTTCGGCCCTGAATAAGGATCCGGGTAAACGGCATCGAAGTTCGGGTCGTCTCCTCCATCATAAGTGCACTACACAAGGAGTTAATTCATGAAACTGCAATAGTCTGCGCATGGTAAAAAGAAGGAATGTCCTCTAGAGAGCCTTACATACGATGCGTCAATAGCATCAAGGAAATTATTGAATGAAGTCATGTTCGACTCTGCGAGGTCTCCGACTTGGTATAGAGTAATCTCCTACAGTCAAACATGATTTAGTATCAGAGAATCCGTGACAGCTTCCTTGGAAAGTAACACACCTGCTGGTCTACGAGAGCCATGGCGTATTGGAGGTCAAGGCTTGGCTCCCCAAGGTATTCGAAAGCATTGGTTGCGTTAATGCCAGTATCGTAAAGGAAGCCCCCTGGGAAAATTAGCAAGGAAAGTAGATACGCAGCTTCCCGGCTTACCATCTATCGAATCTAAGGCTGGCCTTTTGCCTATAAGACTGGGTTCGTAGGTCTTGAAAAATAAATCCAAGTCCGATCCAAGATATGACTCAGGCGTATACTCCACGATGCCGAAAGTATTCCCCTTAACTATTTGTCACAGTCAGTATTGATAGTTCATCAGGGATAGGAGATTTGCTTCTTGAGAAGGGGCTAAGAAGAAGTCAGAGTGCATAGCTCGAAAACATGCGACTTGGCAGTTTCCGTTAGCGTAGGGCCAAGTCAGTTGCTTACCAGGAGGGATGTTGCTTGGTACATCATACAGTAGCCTCAAGCACGCCTATTCATGTTAGCAACAAAGTGAAAGCTAGGAGTCATAGAACCCACTGGAGTGACAAATGACGTATTACAAACATGATGATCGTAAGAGCCCCAATGGTGATGAAGAGGTCGTGGGAACCGATGGAAAGGCCTTCCCGGGTGTTTGTTGTGGCGCTTCTTTCTTCCTTCTGCGACCAATTCTCTTGCCTTGAGCCGAGTGCCATCGAGGGCAAGATATTCAGTATCATCAGGTTTGATCTTTGCGTCAAAGTGTACGCCAGGGGATACAAAGTCAATATGGGAGCTAACATGCGAGGGAACTGAGTATTCATCGCACGCTATATGAGTCGTTGAGGACTTTGTATGCTCAAATACGTGATATTTCGTTTGGAATAGTGTTTCCGCTTCTTCAACGCTGGCCTACAAGTCGAATATTAACTTTGGAGCCTGTGACAGTGCAGCTTATTTGATCGCTTAACTCACTTCAAACTGGAGCCAGCCAAGGCCCTCGGACAGTTGGTGTCTATCAGGGTGAATACCAGACTCGTTAAGCCAAGAGTGTACCGCCTGAACAGTCTCATGGCTATTTTGATTAGCTATGTGCCCGAGGGAAAATAAAGGCCCTTTATACCTTGGTTTAAAGGCATGAAGAATCTCTGCAGCAGTCCAATGCTTGCCAAAGTTTGGACTTTCAGGATCAGAAACGTCCATAAGCCAGTGGTCGGCGTGTTCGAGATTTGACTGCTTCAGGCCAATACGAATAGGCAAGATCTGGTCTTTGTCAAGTTGTTCTCTCTTATTCCATTGATGGTCAATAGCCTTGTGGCGACTTTCATGAACGAGGTAATTGGACGCAAGGCTAGAGCCAAGAGGAGCTCCAACGGGAAACAAAAGTAATCCCCGCATAGTGAGATCGAGCCAGCTTGTGGTGCAATATATGAAGCACAAGTTAATAGCGAGGGAACAAGGACTGCTAGTGACGCCCTTTTATCTAGCATCCTTCTCAATTCAACCTATATTTTCTAAGGTACGTTATACCTGATTCATCTCACAAGGGAACTTTTGGCGATGCTGAGGTGACGGTTAGGTCGGCTCGTTATGCTTTCACAGTTGCTGGAACTTCGGCAAACGAATGTATAAATATAACATAGGAGTCTTTGGCATCACAGGCGCAGCGGTTAAGACGGCTTCATGTGCTTCGATCTTGCGGGGATATCGGCACCCGGGGCTCTCGGGAAATGAGCAGCACTAGGTTGATCAAGGTAGGTGAATAAGGCAGCGCCAGTCTAGTCGGCCCAATCGGCTAGCTTCAGGGGATTTGTGCCCCTCAGCTGGAGTATCTTGCTGATAAGGGACCCTGCCCAAGTGGGCGGGGAAGCGTAGCCGAAAGCTTAGCCATAAGAGCGAAGGTGCTTGGAGATCAGCAAGCAAATGTTCGCTCTATGAATGACACTGGGCGACCTTTGCAACACTCATCTACGTGTTGCCGTGGAGGCCGAATATGATGGTCACGAGGGGAAAGTCAAAATGGCAATCCAACCAACAGCGCGACTCCAAAGGATTTGAACCGTGCTTGCTTTCTGTGCTCTGAGGAGGGCCTGTACTGCAGACATTCTGTGGCGTACATCCGCAGTCCGACTTCACTGGGTCATGGACAACTCTCATTCAGTGAGTGATGAACAACTTTTGGAGTAACTTAAATATCATTATGCTTCAATTCCACTGGGCGAGCTCCCCGTCATTATGCTCGCCTACGGCTACTTTTGTCTAACCCGAGGCGACGGAGTTGCTGTTATCGTCGCATTGGAAGGGCTTGCCAACCGCTCCAGATCTGAACTGATCCCGAATAACCACTACTGCCGCGTACGTTCCCGCAATGGTCACAAACAGACCCAAAAGCATGAGGAAAGCGTGGACCAGCCACAACATCTTGCCCTTGGCGCCGCCCTTTTGCCAAACGCCCTCATTCATACAGAACCACAGAACCACCGGCAGGCAGATGCCTAGAGGCCCAAATCCAAGGGCACCGACGACTGAAAGAAGAGATCCGAAGAAAGGCACGGCTTCGCAGATGAGCCATCCGACGAGACCAGTTCCATAAGTGGAGCTGAGCCACACGGTCCAGTGCTGCCAGGTGTTCGATGTAAGGTGAGGCGAACCACGGAGCAGACGGACGAAAATGGACTTTCCAGCAACGTGGATGCAGATCATGGCGCCAGCAATGAGACCGGGAATGGCGAGGCCATATGAGATGATCTTGATGGTAGGGCCAGCAGATCCAAGAGCAGGAGATGCGAGCCACTTGCCGGCAAACCTGAACATGACCATGCCGATGACCATGTAGCAGGTGGTGATCCAAGTCATCACGACGTACAGGCTCTTGAAGAAGTCCTGAGGCTTCTTCATCTCGGAGATGACGGGCACGAAACCAGAGGTGTTGGCGCTACTGGCGAAAATGATGAGGGACGCCGCCCATGCGCTCGCAAATGTCGCGCTTTCCGCAGGCCAGGCTGAGAAGCCGAGATCAAAGTCACCAGTCGGCGGTGCAGCGGCCGGTCTATCGCGAATCGCAGTGGCGATGAGGACCGTCAGGATAGCGGCCACAACGGAACCGAAGCCAACCCAGCTGATCCACGCAAGTTTCTCGATCTTGCGGATACTGGCAAAAGTCGCGACAATGAGGTACGAGCAGAAACCGAAGATGACACTGCAGGTTCCGTGCTTGGTGACTGCGTTGAGGGCAATCGAGAGTCCCAAAGTGGTCAGACCAGCAGCCAGAATCCAGGTGATGATGTACACCACCTCCGTGGCATCTCTCACAACTGCCGCCCAGGTCTTGTTACCACCTGAGAAGTGCAGAGCCGCAATCTCAGCGCTATCCGCAACAGTGTGAACACTCGGGTGCGAAATCTTGAACCGGCCTTGGAGCTGGGCCATGTAAGTGTTGAGGAGACCCCAGAACAGGATGAAGAGACCGCCAGCGACGGCACCCAGCTCGTAGAGAGTGCTGGGAAGAGAGAGAACACCGGCGCCGAAGGTCATCTTGAGGAGGAAGATGGCGGCACGGACCCAGCCAACTGTACGGAAGTTGACCTGTCCGGCGCCACCGGCGAAGACCTCAGCCTCGCCGGGGCTGGTGGGAGGCTTCTCGGCCATGTTGATGCTATCGGTGTCGTTGGCAACATCGGCGGCCGCTACGCCCGAGGCACGTCGCTCTTGGTCGGACATCGTGATGGTTGCTCGTTTGTATAATGGTACCGGATGAGTTGTTACGTGTCGAATCACCAGGCTCAGGTTCGGAACGCGCTGAAGGACCAGAACGCTTGGGTATACAGCAAGCCAAAAGATGTCAGGCAACGCCTGTCTACTCCAAGTATCAGACCAAAGAAGGGAAAGGCACAAGCGTGAATGCCCCGACCAGCCCGACCAGCAGGCCGCAGAGTTATATATAAGGATCACAGCTGTAGAGTTTTTCGCACACCCACTCTAGAACCAACCCAAACCTCCGCCCTCGGAGCTGCAATGCGAGGTTCCAGTGGAGATATCCATGAATCGCGCTTGCGGAGCCTTATTTGTGGCGGTAGCTTCCGGGAAGTCTGGGACGGACTGGAGCTCAGCCTGGTTAATACGTGACTAATGGACATCGCCGCTTTTACTCGCGCCACCCACCTTACTAAGGTACTCCTTGAAGCTCCTCAACATATAGAATGCGAACAAAGGACTGTTCCGCCCAGCCTGCACACTTGCTTCGCGCGACTCCGATCCTGAGCTTTGCCGGTCGCCAAATCCAGTCTCTTGCAGTATGAGCTTGTTGGGAGATTCATGTGTGCCTGGTGTTTGGCGATCGAGTACCGTTTCCCAATTCTGTGGGACACGCCACTTGGGAGGTTGCATGTTATGTAGTTCCTGAGCTGTACCACTGCAAGTTTTGGGTTTCAGGCTATGGCGATTTTCAAAAGGCTCGACAGTGCCATTTAGCCTATGGACCCTGAAAGGTGATATACTCCTGGAGAACCATTGCTCGACTTCCAGCCATTGCGCCTTAATATACATGCTCCTTCGCTCGCGTGAGACAGCACTAATGTGCTACCAAATGCCTTTGCACTGGCCACAGTTGCGCAGTGTAATGGTTTCCCAAGTTGATCAAAGTTGATTGCGTAGTCTGTCCAAGAACCACACGTATTAAGCGCCGAGAATCTCGTCCGACACGGATGGCGCATCCTCCCCCATGTTAGGCTGCTTCGCCTTGCCTCTAGTCTCATGCTCGATAAACGCTCAATCGTCGAACCGTAGTCATTGGGGTACTTAGGCGCCACCCACGAGCGCATGGTTCAGGGGCACGTGAACTACCTCTATGTCAGTCGCAACCTCAGCGTCGGAATCGGGGCCACATACTCAGTTTGACGAGATATCCCGTAGCGCCCATGACGAGGAAGCCAATGCCAACAGCGGTGCTCATCTTGATGAATTCATTCTTGTCGGCTGTTTACCAAGTAATGTTAGCGTCAATGCTTCGAGGGGCGGACATTGTCATCGGTGCTTCGGGCCATACGTTTTGTGCATCTCTTCGCGAATCGCAGCCCGTCCTTGAAGAAGTCGATCGGTTCTTCGAGCAGGGTTTGAAGTTGATCAGCCATGGTAGCAGCACAATGCGAGGTGAGAGGTAAGTGTGGTTCGTTGCGTGGGACACTGAGTTCTCGGGTGCTGATGAAGGGGTGCGGATGCTGGGAATCTCGACCTTCAGGAAACCTGGCCTCTGGGAGAGCTACGTTTGAGCCCAGGTGTTCACTGACGCGAAGGAATAACTAAAGTCCGATGCAGGTGAAGGTTCGCCGAAGATTACCCGCACCGGGCCTGGACGATGAACAGTACCCCTCTGGTCGCATGCTGTACTGACACCTAGAAACGTTGCTGAACTGTTACTCCAAGCATATTATTTTGTTACCTGCTTCTATGAGAGAAAATGTACCAAAAAAAAAAAACAATGGCAATCCTCAATCAACTCAATCAGAGCCAGATCATGAGGTGGCTCTCTGTAGAAAGCATACCTCTCCTTACCCAGCGTTATCCACAATCCCGTAAACCCCACCGGTGATCCTCAAAGCTTGAACTCGAATAGCAACGGTACAAGAAGTGCATCTTGTCACTCTAGATACTCTTCTGGATCGCCTTAGGAATTATCCTGACATAGGCAACCTCCAGAGGGATCATATCTACACGATATCTTGTTCGCGGAGACACGGTCACCCCAAAGATTCACGAGAGTTTAGGGCATGATGTGGTTCAAGTAATCAAAGAGTGGCAATTTTGGTCCTGAAATCCTCAAGAAATGCCAGAATGAGGCCGCTCACAAGCTACAGACTCCTGGCGTATATGGCGTACGAGGTCTTTGATGCCGATGTGGCAAATGAAACGTCTGAATGTAGGTTCCGTTGAGCGACGCCATCTTGAGTATATGAACATTCACCAACTCAAAGACTCGACTCGACTCGCAGTAAAGGTATTCGCGTAATACCTGATGGACAAACATGGCCTCCAATGAACAGCTCTACAAAAGGACCGTGCAAGTCTGGGATGGCATCGTCGAAAGCCATAAGGTAGGGCTATCACAGCAGCCTGTGTGTGCAAGGCTCTGCATTGAATCGACAGCCACCTGGATCGGAACTTCTTTGTGCATCTCCTTTTCTGATTCAATTTAGGTTTAGATAAACAAAGCTTGGGCGAGCAGTAAACATGCGGGCTTGCGTTTTGAGGAAGCTTCACGAGCAAGCTGTATTACGCCCACAGTAGAGATTCATGGTGCCGACTTCATTGGTATCGCAGTAGAAGTACTGGGAACAGGTAATCTTCATGATCTCTAACAACTGATTGTGTCAGGGTTCCTGGTACACACGCTGATGATCTGGGATGTTTGGTTTATATTCATCTAACCCACTGATTTTCCCCTTCTGTTCGCCTGTTAAAGCGGCCACAGCACTTGTCTAATTATAGACAAGTATCTTCTGGCATTGGGCTGGCTCGGGTTTCTCCACACACAGACACCAATTTCATGATGGGCAGCAGGTCAAGGCTGTATTGGAGGGCCGCCATCATACCACCAGTAATGTTTGAACGGGGGCAAGCATCCTCTGTGCTGATGCTGAGTGCGTCGTGATCCGATTTCGCTACCTTGGGTACTATCTCGTCATGATTACCACAGAGAAACTGCGGCTGACGGACTACAAAACTCCTTCTACTGATTAGCGGAAGGGAGACTTCTAGAATTGGTACTAGTTGGTGCGGTCGAAACTCTCGCTGCGGAACTCGCGCCGGCAAGCATATTTCGCCTCCCGGTAGATGTACCGCTGAGGGTCCCAGAACTTTTCTAGAAGGCTTTTTTTCCTGGATCGGCGGTGCTTGCTAATACAGATGTGGAGACCTGGTCTGATGTCTGGCGATGTCGCTGATCGCCTTCTTCATCTCAATTGCCTCGCTTCACGAATACAGGAGGCTTCATCCCGCATACGCATAAAGATGAGCCAGCAAGACTACAGAAGTGCGTGATTTAACGGATCTGTTTGTCGATCTCTATCAATGAGAATTGGGATGTCATAACTTGCAGCGTCATCATCCTAGCAAAACCTTCTCACTTGCTGTCTCAACCCACCGGTGGACCAGTGGACCTCTTGTACGTAACAACACCGCCTGTTGAAAGCTGGGGCCCCAGCCTTCTATTCCTTCTTCGACTTTGTCCCTGAATTAGAACGAGGGGTGGCCAAACGATTGTGAAAAGCTATATGTAATAAGCTGCACGAAGGGGACGGTGCCGGATGGCGTCCCATGGGGTTGCGACGGTATCCGCGTTGAAGCGAGAGCCTGGGGATATCTGGGGGTGGAACACGGCGGCGTGATTCAGCGGAAGGGCAATCGATCGTTCGATGTACGCTGATCTCGGCCTGCTTCGAATACGAGCGGCGTAAGATGATCGTGAACCGAGGTCTCGGCTGATGTTGGAGCCATCGTCAGATTCTCGCTGTCCTCCTTGCCCAACACGATCCTCCTCCCTCTGCACCTTCTGTTTTCTCTCTCTCATCTCACAGTCCCATCCTTCTCTTCACTTCCTCGATCCCCCGGAACAGCTTGATGATGCCAAAGCCCCCAAACCACCCTCCTCTCTCCGCCTTCCATCCTTCTCTCATCGGCAACCTCTCTTCTCCAAACCAAGCCCTCAACCTCTCAACCTGCACCCTTTTGCCATCCCCAAAGAGCCCAACCGTGAAAGCTACCTCTCCAAGAGCAACCGTCTGCTGCTGATCCCCAAATCTAACCCCTCGTGGGTTCCTCTCCTTCTGCTCGTTCATCCTCGTCTCTCTATACTTGATAAGATCATCTACCGAAATCGTCTTGCCTCCATCCGAAGAACTCTTCAACAAAGCCTCTACCAGATTCTTCTGCAACGTCACGTTATCTCCCTCCCCATAATCCTTCCTCGTCAGGCTAACATCGTGTTCAACTACTCCCGGCCGCGCTAACTGATCCAAGTTCAAACACGGCACTCCCTCCCCATCAACCTGTCCTACCTCCCTCAATGCCGCCCTCCTCATCAACGTCCATGGGTTGCTCAGAACCTCCCAGATCGTGCCCAGTAGACCGGATTTGGGTCCATCACGGGGCAGTCGCTCAGGGTACACGGGATTGCTGAGGAGAGCAGCCAGAGGGCTCGAAAGGCCGGCGTGAGCAGTGAGTGCGGCCTTGAGCTCGGCGAGACGAATTTGACGCCCGCCGCGGGGGATGTAGCCGTGATTGGCGAGGGAGTTGAGCATAGGACATGGGCCGCGAAGGTCGTCTGCTGTAGGCGCCTTCCAGTCGCCCGTCCTGATGACAGCCCCAGAGTCGTTCATGGTGAGACTCTAAGTCGTCATCAATGAGTTAGAGTGCGCCGCTAGGAAGTGCACCGCACGCGATTTGATGCTTGTTGAAAGTGATGGGAAAGCTGTGTGCCACAGGGAGGTCGCAGATTAAGAGTTTCAAGGAGATCGTGATAGTGCCGACAGCTGCCTGTTGGCCCGTGTTGATGCCCCTGTCAGCATTGCAACCCAACGCAGTAACATGCTTCGCAATTCCGTCTGCTGTTCCTACAAACCAACCATCCAACCAATCAGCGCTCTCTGTGCCGCCTGGTTGCATGCGACTTCTCGGGCACAGCTCGTCGAGTACAAAGCACGCCGTGAAGCCAGCCTGAAGGAGCGTCGGCTGCAGCAAAATAAACAGTCCATTGCCAAATAACTCCTATATGTAAATGCCTAAAACCACATCCACGCTCACCTCCTATCTTGGCCAGCTTCATCACTCATCATAACCCTCCTTGCTCCCCAGCATGCCCGTACCTCCGTTGCTTCGTCGCCTCTTTCCAATCACCTCCTTAAGCCAGTCGCTCAGCGTAAACCCCCAATGCCCTGCAACCAGAACCCCGCTGACAACATTGATGACTTTGACAAGGAACATCAACATGCCATCGCGCTTCTCTTCGACTGTCAACAAGATAGGCTCGATGTCGTATTTGAAGAAGATGCCAGGAATGCTGCGCTCTCCAATCTCCATGCTTTGCTCCGTCACCGCATATTGGTTCGTAGGCAAGTATCGAGAGCCGTGCTTGTAAAGCGTAGGTACCACTGATAGGTAGTATTGGAACATGTGGAAGTTGACCTTGGCCGTGTTCACAGTCCGGTCAAGAGGGTTGACCAAGCTAGGGTAGAAAGGACCGTAGGACAACTCATTGACGATGTGAGAGAAGTTGAAGCCTGAGACGGATTAGTGACATGCTCAACAGAAGTACCAGCGGACGACATACGTTTGTGATCCAAATGCTCTCCAATCTCACGGTAGCCGTGTCCACGGGCAGTAATATGGAAGTCGCCCTGCACCTTGTTCAGGTCCAAGCTGCCATAAACACGACAACTGTCTGCAGCACCCTTGACCTTGGGAGTTTTCGCCCACTTCGCTCTCTTCTTCGCTGTCCGCACAATGTCGTGAACATGCTCCTCTCCGAAACCCTCGTCCTCGTACCCAAAATCCTGCCACCCAACACCAGTGATGATCTTTCCATTTCTATCCCTGCCGAGTTTGTGTAGCCCTTTCTCATTCACCCACTGACTCCAGCTCGTACGTTCGCGCCTCAACTTGTTGGCAGCGAGGATGCGATCGCCAGCAGCGTCCTGGACGTTGATGTGTAGGTCTCCGCACTGCATGCGGACAACGACGTCGAGATTGATTTGCATTTCGTGGGAGACGCCCTTCTCGACGGCGAAGTTATGGATTTCGTAGCCGCGCCACCAGCGGGAGACTTCGGCCCAGAGGAGAATGACAGAGATGACTGACATGGCGACAGTCCATTTACCGCCGCCCGAGGTACGGGTGATGTATTCCGGTTTTGACTTAGCTGTAGGTTGGAGGGTCAGCAAAAGCGCAATAGGTGTTCCGTTTGGGCATTGACTTACGGAAAGCATCGAAGGCGCTCACGATGCTGCCTTTGGCCGCGAAGTCATCCTCATTGAGGCCAACCTTCTCGAACCCATTGCTCATCTTGAATGAAATGCCGACACAGCAGATTGGCGGGGCTCCTGGTGACTCTGTGTAGCGGACGTGGGTCGGATACGGTCTATAGGTCGTTCGAGGAGATGATGTCGGTTGAAGGAGGGGATCGCGATGGACTGCGAGGCAATGCGTGTATCAATGCAGCATGTTCGGAAGTCGATTGAGTCGATGAGCAGCACGAAGTCGACGGATAGACAGCGGAAACCACACAATGACGACCAGCGCTGGTGGGTTGCAGAATCGCTGAGTTATCCGAACAATTGGAGGTGTAATGAGTATCGTTGTCGCAACTTAGCTCAGGTACGCATTGCTAGTCTTACGGGGAAAGGACAAGTTTCACGATGGCGGGCATGGAGCTATTGTGGCGTCCAGTGTTAAATGTGGCAGTGCAAACTTGGAGAATGTGGCTGGTGTGAGCCAAGCGGGGAGAAAGTGAAGCCGACGCCGGGGTTGCAGGGTTCGCAAGTGCCCAGGCGATGCCCAGGCTTCAAGTGATCTAACGCAGGAACGCCATGGCCGCCAAGGATGGGGAAGCCCATTGTGATCGGATGCAACCGAGAATGTTTGGTGACGGGAGAGGGGATTATGAATCAAGTGAGAATGTAAACGATGTCGTTTCCGTGATCTACCTTGAATTGCCTCATATTGGGCGATGATCCCTCCCAAAAATCGTAATGACACAACTGTTTGCCTTACGGACACGAAGACAGGACTGCTGGAAGCCGACCACGCAAATGAAGCCGCTTTGTCACCGAGAACCCATCGCCAGACAAAGGCATTTGTCACGTGTAAGAGTGCAAAAAGTCTGCGTTCCTGAGCATGAGAAAGGAGGCTGTGTCCAGCCCTGAGCGCGACACGAGACAATTGGAGAGCGGCGCGTCAGGGGTGGCTGAGCGGCAAATGAGGGTGAGATGCGCGTACTCCGGCCAGCGACTATCAGCAGTCTCAGGCACTGAAGATCAGCCAAACAAAGCCAAACAGGACTCCATGGTCCAAACAGGGGCCAAGCCGGGTTCCCAAGCGACATCGTCTGCCAAGACCCGATCGGCTAGGGCGGCATCCCGGCTGCCGGTGACACTTTTGCCTTGGCATCGACGACGAGCAAGCCAGCGACATCTTTGACCTCGAATTCAGGGCCCAAGAGAGGCCAGAAAGCAAGAAATAGATATATGAACCTAGAGAGCTACTGTAGAGATGGTCAGTAACGCCATCATCAGCATCGGCCCGGTGATACGAGCCCCGTAACAAGCTCCAGTGGAGCAGAAGGGTGGGCTCGGATCGTCCACGGCAGTACGGCACCATTACGACTCAAGGTACTCTCCCTCGAGGCGATTACTGTATCCCTCCTGGGAAAGCGACATTCTTGATCGCCTGTTTCCCCGCTGTATTACGCGTACCTCGCCCATTGTACACCCTTCGATAGTGACTTTCAGCCCAGGTCCACACACCAAACGAGTGCAACAGTGTGATCACTTCAGGCCCAGTGCCCATTGCGGTGTCATTCAGTGGCACCCGTCCACTCTCTCTAGGCACATCGGCCTCCCAGAATCTGAATCCCCTTTCAGAGTCCTCCTCCTTGTTCTCCATTCTCTTCCCCATTCCACAATCGCCTTCTCTTCCCTCTCCTGCTTCTTCTCGACGCCATCATCGCATTCCAGTACCATACACTCGCTTCCTCGCCTCCTCTATTCCTTCGCTCCCGTGACGCGCACGGAAACTTCCCTCGTTCACACACAATCCACTCGTTCACCGTTATCCTGCAACGGTCGCTCACAGACTTCGAACGGGCGCCAAACCACTTCTCTTCAGCGATAAGCCTTCGCCCATTCGTCCTGGTGACAAAGGGTCAATTATCGCTTGTCGCTATCAATATCGGATCGGCATTTTGCAGCATCGGTTTTCTTTGCCCATTTCTGTCAGCCACGTAATCTGTTCTTGTGGACGGACGCCTCGCATACTGCCAAGACATCACTCGATAATATAGACACCTCGTCTGTCACCAACGCATCGCCGAGTTGCCCTTTAGCGGCGCCTATCATTATTGATACCAGACTCATCGTTTCCTTCACCTGGCCTTCGAAGTCGCGACACTTCTCAAACCGCACGCAGCATGAGGACGTCACTCACATCCGGCGCGATCGCCGCCGCCCTTCTACCCAGCCTCGCGGCTGCGCAGACAACTTTCAGCTTAGATTCAAATGGTGTGTTCTCGTATTATGTGGCTCACTGCAGTATGGCGCTAACAATAGGCAGATGCCATCAAGAAAACGGCTTCTACCATTGTGTGGGACATGATGCAGTACTATCACGGCAACGAGACCGGCCAAACCCCTGGTATCCTTCCAGGACCTCCTCCAGCTGGCCCATACTATTGGTGGGAGGCGGGAGGTACGTACCTCTCTTTCCTTTCGTGATGTTCTTTCCTTCAGTTCTGGATTTCGGTCTCGCCTCGCACTTCCACCTTGGATGTTTCCCCGTCAGTTTCCTATGTACTTGTGCTTTGGCGATGTTCTTTCCTTCAGTTCTGGTTTCTTGCCTCGCTTGATCTTCCCAGCTTGGATGTTGCCCGAGTCAGCTTCCTGCGAACCTCTCCTTTCACGATGTACTTCCCATCAATTCTTGGTCTTCGCCTCGCATGACCTGCTCACCTCGGATGTTTTCTCCGTCAATGCCCATGATGCTGCAACTTGGGGAAGGTGCTCTAGGCACCACTCAGACAGTGTCTGAATGGTCTTCCTCGTATAAAGACCATGTCATGGTTCTTTGTGGGATTGCATTATCTTCTCCTCAAAACCACTACTTTCAGAGCAAAACAATCACCATGCCTTTCGACGCAAGTCTGGCTCCAGACCTCACTAGGTTTCTCCTAGCTCTCGGGTGGGCACTTCTCAACACGGGCTCTACTCAGATTGCTGCTCGCTGCCTCATTGTTTTTCCCTCTCAAGAAGTTCTGGCTTCTCTCTTTTCTCTCGCTGGATTCTCTTTCGCTCCTGGTCTCTTCGCAGCTCTTCAGGCAGCTAGTCCTCCATCAGTGTCCTGGTTCCAGAATTTGCCCTCGAAGATCCCGAATCATCAATGGGGCGTCTATGTGCTTGTGTACACAAAGCCTGGGCATCCTCCTCGCATCTACATTGGTTCTTCGGTCAGAGCACACCAAGGACTTCGGCAGCGCATAAGCGAACATAGACGAGGTGTATCAACTCCTCGATACATCTGTCTTGCACGTCGAGACAAATGGATACTGTCCAGCGCAACGTTACTGGCATGGTGCCCAACTCCGTCGGTGGTAAATCGTCCAAGGATGCGTTACATGGTTGTCCTTCTCGAAGCAGTTTTCCACTGCACATTCTGGTCCATGAAGTCTCGGACCTGGGACTTCGGCTTCGGCAACAATCGTCTATGGAACTTGGACAGTTTTCGGTACGCGGGACTCAACTCGCATAATCCACTCAACGAATCATTCTGGACTGCCGATGGCCTCGACTTCACACCAGCGGAGTTACAGCTTCTCGAGGACAAAAAACAAGACAGTTTGAAACGATGCCGCGAGAAGTGGCGGGGCAAAAATCGTGAAGAGGAGAAGCAAGCAACGAAAGTTCGGTTGCAAGAAAACCTGGAGGAAAAGAAGTTCTACTGCGCAATCTATGATGTTGCGTGTGTCGATACTCATGGATTGGAGGTTCACAATCGAACCAAAAGGCATCTGAAATGGTCTGAAACTGGTGGACGTCCAACGTCCTATGACTGCACAGTGTGTGGACAATCATTCAAGTGGCCGTACAAGCTCAAGGAGCACATGAAGAACAAGCACTGAAACTTGCGAGAAACATGTACTAATAGTTCACATCTTTAGCTATGTGGGGAACATTGATGGACTATTGGCTGCTGACAGGCGATTCCACCTACAATAAGGAGATCATGACTGCCATGCAGTTCCAGGTTGGCCCCAACGAGGACTACATGCCTCCGAACCAGACAGCTTCTCTCGGAAACGATGACCAAGGGTTCTGGGGCATGGCCGCCATGACGGCTGCGGAGAACAAGTTCCCCGATCCTCCATCAGATCAGCCCGGGTGGCTGGCTTTGGCTCAAGGTGTCTGGAACACTCAGGCCAGTCCTGACCGGCACGACGAGACCTGCGGTGGTGGTCTCAGGTGGCAGATTCCTTTCGCCAATAACGGATACAATTACAAGAACAGTGAGTAATTCACTAGCATTGGGCTCCACGCGGCAGTCATCTAACGTATTTGAACAGGTATTGCTAACGGCTGCTTCTTCAACCTTGGAGCTCGTCTCGCACGATACACTGGCAATGAGACGTATGCGAAATGGGCTGAGGAAACCTGGGATTGGATGGAGCAAATCGGCTTCATCAGCAACAAAACCGATGCCATTTATGACGGTGCTCACGTTGAAACCAACTGCACCGACATCAACAAGGCTGAATTCTCATACAACAACGCCGTATTCACCCTTGGCGCCGCGTACATGTACAACTACACCGACGGATCCGATACATGGAAAGCCCGCTTGGAAAAGCTTGTGGACCATGGCCTATCGCACTTCTTCCCAGATGGCATTGCAGTCGAGCCTGCGTGCGAAACCGGTGATACCTGCACCACCGATATGCAGTCTTTCAAGGGCTACATTCACCGCTGGTACGCAACCACCACAAAGGTCGCGCCCTTTATTGCCGACACGATTCTGCCCGTCCTTCAGACTTCAGCCCAGGCTGCTATCAAGAGTTGCACTGGCGGTGACAACGGTCGACAGTGCGGCTTCGTCTGGACTACTGGCACTTTTGATGGCAAGCTGGGTGTTGGCGAGCAGATGAATGTCATTGGAGCAACTTCGTCCCTTCTGATCGATCAGGTTCGCTCGCCTGTAACTGCCAAGGACGGCGGTACCTCGAAAGGAAACAACAATGCTGGCAGTGGTAGCGATGACTTCAAGCAGCATGAGACGCCACTTACCACTGGTGACCGGGCAGGCGCGGGTATCCTGACAGCGCTGGTTCTCGGCAGCGCATGTGGTTTGTTCGGATGGATGAGCATGGGAGTATAGAGCTCGTTTCGCGTTTTTATTACCTTGAGAATTTTGTCATTTCCAGCATGTATGACTACCATTTGCTTTTGGATCCGGTCGCGAATCTGTTTCGTTCTGCTCCAGGGTGTCTCAGAGCATCCTTCCATGCCCGGGAGATAAAGGTCATGGATTTTGATAGGAAGGCCACAGCCGGCGTTGCTGGGAAATAACAGAGATATTATTGGCATCATCATTGTTCAAGTAGTCAGTATTCCCGGGACGACCTTCTCATGTTCGTACATCTGATGAGATTGCTACCCCATGTGTAGTAACAGTGGAGCCACAGTCACCATGGCTGCTCATTCACCATTACCCTACTTGCCATTTCATATGGAATGTTCTCTGATTTCTTCAACACTAGACCTGACCAGTCCCGGCTGTAGAGTGAACGACACAACCTAAATGGCAGCACTGTTGCCTTATTCTTGTGGACGATCCTACCTTATCCTCTGCGCACAGTGGGTTCGATGCGTGATGCCAAGACCTGACACACAGGGGGCGTTTCACGAACAAATCCGACCATTCTGACATCCTCTTCAACATCACCGCTCAAATTTATATTCCGCCTCTTCATGCAGACTCAACCCGATATTCTTACAGCACATCTGACCGCAGCCATGGCACCTCCAGACTTCTCAGATCGCACCCGCTTTCCAGGCTTCGCCAGCCTCCCACTCGCCCAGCCCTCATCCTCCTCCTCCTCGCCATCACCACCCTCGCACTATCTCATTGGCCAAGTCAAAGAAAATATGACGATCACCAATCCAACCCTAATCATAACCGACCTCACCGGCGTTGATTGTGCTGTGACCTTCGCCTCGTCAAAATTTGACCTTTCACCATACCGCAAAGGCAGAACCTGCCTCGTCATCCCAGGAGCAGCGAGGACAGCGCCGGCGGAGGAAGGCAAGAAGGGCTTTGTAAGGGTTGAGGAGGGGAGAGGGGCTGATGTGAGGTGTCTACCGGGAAAGTTGGAGGCTTTGGGAGGGCTGACGAGGGTTGAGGAAGGGAAATGCTGCGCGCAAGAGTGTGACGAGGACGGGGCTTCGAGATGTTTGGGATGTGGGATGGTGAGATATTGTGGGAAGGTGAGTTCAGTTCGGGATGGTGAAGATTGTGAGATATGTGCTGACCTTGGAGACAGGATTGCCAGGTGAAGGGATGGAAAGGGGGGCATAGCGGGGAATGCAAGATGTTCAAAACAGTGAAAGAGATTTGGGGGGAGTAAAGGCCATCAGATCGTGCTGCATATTCTCGCACAGAGACATCCTGCATAAGTGAGGCTGGCCATTCCCTATCACAGCCTTGCGCAACGTCGAACCACGACAAAGGGCAGAGGCACCAATATACCATAAACCTAGCATCCCAGCGCAAATATGACTTTCACCAACTACCCGGTTCGGAAGTCTGCACGGTCAAGTCGTCCTGCCTTGGAATTAGGTAATAGCCAACCCTGATCCTGAACATCACCCCTGGATCAGACCCGAGACGGAGGGTAGGCTGTTTCGGCTGATGGGCCGCCTGCCGCACTCCTGTGCTAAGTAAAGTACTGTTGAATTAGGTCACAGCCTCCTCGATGCGACGCTCTTTTGAAGTGGTTTAACTTGATGTAAGCCTTCGCGGCGATGCCGGGGGTGAGGTGAGTGGCTGGAGATAAAGATTCGGGCCGTGGACAAGGGATCTGACCTCCTGCACGCAATTGGGGTCGAATTCATATCGCTCTTTAGGTTATCTAACAACGATAGAGTTCGGCTCGACTCGAGGTGGTTGCCTTTGAATCTGACATACATAACGGCTCTGTGGCTAGGTCTCTCGGCGTGGCCAGATACAGACAAATGTCAGATCTCCATTGCTATGCTTGGAAATTCTGGTGACGTCGCGACTGTCAGCCAGCCATCGCTGACTCAGTATCTCCGACACTTGGACAGCCTAGCACCTCCGTGTTTACATCTGACGAGAGACGATCAATTCCTGACTATACGCATTCCTACGAGGGACTCTACGATTCAACAAGGGAGCGGACGGGTGAGACTGCAACGCGCGTCTAAACGTTCAGCTTGCATCCGACCGTCACCGAGAATAAGCAGCCAGCTGGCCAGCTGATCAATCGACAGCCTCGACTCACTGATACGGGCGGGCAGGCCGGTGATTCGAAAGCCTCTTGCCATCACACCACGGATGCAGCCCAACCCGTACACGTCTCCGAGGCTCTCTCAATGCCCATCACAAAACAAGCTTACTCGTCTATGACGTGTCTCCCGGTCCTCAATTAAACTCCAATAGACAGACACCCCTAGATGAAAGAAGAAAACTTAAACCCCCATAGCAACGGAAGAGCTGGTGAAAATTTTGCCATCACGCGGGCCCTGGGTCCCATGATGCGATGCAAAGGCCTGCCCAGTAAAACCGTCGGCAGGCGCCGCGAATAGATCCAGAACGTGCGCAAGACTACAGTACGCAAGCAGTTGCTGGAGCCAGAGGAAAAGCTTTCGCTGTCGGCTGTGGCCAGGGGTGAAGGAGGCGAGATCGGCTGAGGGCTTGGCCGGAATGGCGCTAGAGCTTTCGATGGGGTAATGGTTACTTGAGGGAAACCAGGTGCACGTGATGGCCAGGTGACCTCACGGTACAATTCACACTGTCTTGACTCACACTAATCAAGTGTGCTATTACAGTGCGCGCACTGTCTCTCCAATCCCATCACCTCATCCCATCACCAAACATCCTCATTCCCCTCCCCCGCGTTTTACGCAAATGCCCCCTTTTGCGAGCAACTTCTCCATATTCTCCGATGGCATCGTGACGAAGCTAGCCGCTCCCAAGACTATGCTAACGCCGGCCTCTGCTCTTTTTCTACGGCGCTCGCTTTCCCCGCGAAGTTTTTCATGGTCAGCAGACCGCATCCATCCTGCTGTCCGCCCCTCTCACTCATTCACACCCCTTTGAGCACACACGCCCTCGACGTAGGTTTCGGTGTCAAGCTGTGCTATTGCTGTCTCTCCTCTCCGCCTCTTTCGTTCCTGTGCCTGTCTTGACTATGTATAATAAGGCTTCCCACCTTTGCTCATTGTGACGACCTTCTTCCTTCTGATCCCTCAATCCATCATCCATCATTGTCATCACCGTTGACATCATTCAGACGACCCAAACCTGTGTCTCTCTACAAGCATCATATCTGCTCACCATTGCCGAAATTGAGTGTCCATAACCACCAATTGACCATCTCCTGAGCTCCTCAACCACAAACAACAACCACAATGTCCAAGTTCATCATCACCGAGCCCGCCCCTTCCTCAACCTCCTTCATCCGATCCGGCCGCGGCGGCGCCGGTAACACATTCCCCATCTCCGCCCTCCCAGCCACAACTTCCTCCGCACCCTCTCCCCCGAAGGCTTCCTCTTCCCGCCGCTTCTTCAGTGGCATTGGAGGCGCCGGCAACGCCCACGCAGCCAACGAGCGCCCTCCTCTCTCCCTCGACCAAGAGTTCCGCTCCCGCGCTGCCGCTCACCACAAGTCCTCTGGCCACTGTGGTATCGGCGGAGCTGGCAACGTCTATGTTCGCAAGCCGAGCAACGCCGGTAGCGAGGAGAGCATTGAGGATGACGATGCCAGCAGCAGGAGCTCCATGAGCTCCAAGGCGAAGCTCTGGGCGCGTGTCAGCGGCACCTTTGCTCGGGACTGAGATGATTGAAGCTTGACTCTTCTTTTTCATTCTCATACGTTTCCCTTGCATTAGCGTTCTCAGCGACAAACGGCGTTCAATCACTGTTCAACATCACGACACACACAACATCAAAAGTTCTCTTGGCGAAGACTCCGGGTACCTCAGAAGCAGAAACAGGCAAAATGGGCGTTACGACTTTTTCTGTGGCTTCTGGTGAAGCGAATGATTTACAAGCATTATATACCCAATTGGCGGCGGCGGATAGGAAGTTACGGATTGGTTTTGGCTTTGTCTCTTTATGTATGGCACTTTTCATGGTGTAGGAGGTATAAGGTAGCTTTTGTTGTATCAAACTCAATGATGGCCTTATGATCAATCGTCTCTCCATCCTCGCCTTCGTGACTCCGAAGTCGGCATACATACCAGAAGGGACACATGCACACAAGTCGTACAACAGATATGATATCACATCAGGGTATCATTGACCTTTATCTCACATCCTGTCCCTCCTTGTCTTCTTCCCCTTCATCACGCAAGCATAGAACCTTTGGTCCGCCACTCCTTCCCATCCTCGAAGGCTCATGACGCTCTATCAGTTCACGCGTCCCACCCTAACCTGCGTCCCCTTGGATGAAAAATATGGTACAAAATAATGTTCGCTTGCTGTCTTCTCCTCTTGACAATCGCTTTCCAGGCCTCTCTCAACTTAAGCTTCGCCCCCCCGGGGCCATGCTCTTGAACTCTCTCCGATTCATAGGGATAGTCTATGCGAATTTCGTGTGGATGATATCGGGGTTCTCATGCCAGTCGTCGACGCTTACCCACATCTATGGCCGCCAGTCAGTGTATGCGTCATCAGACGAAATTCCACCTCAATATCCGTATGCTTACCTTGCGGAACGTGCTCAGTCCAGCCAGAATACTACCGCCAATCCAAGTCGAGTATTTGCGCTCCGGCGGCGCAAAGATCTTTATCCTCATGTCCTTCACCGCCAGCCGCTGCAGCTCTGTCAAGAGGCGATCACCGAATCCCTTCGTAAGGGTGCTGCCGCCAGAAAGTACGATGTTGCTGTATAAGGACTTGCGCAGGTCCAGATCCGTCCGTGTGATGGCGTCGACGACGATCTGGTGCACGCCGGGGTATTCGAGACCGATAAGTTCGGGGTTGAAGAGGATCTCTGGTGCACGGAAACGCTCCGATCCAATCTGATTGTGTCAGCTCTGTGTTTGCTACTTCGAGAGGTTGTGAGAAGAGTCCTACCTTGAGTGTCCTCCCATCAGGCAGAACGTACTCCCCCATCTTGCCAGCAATATTCTTGCCGCCGGCCCATACCTTCTCCTCTTTCCTCGGATCTGGTGCAACATATGACAAGCTCTCCTTAATCTGCCTCACCACTTCCTTCTCCGCACTCGTATGGAAGACATGTCCACTCTTGCGCAGCAATTGCTGCAGGTATTCTGTCACATCTCGGCCCGCAACATCGATACGCTGTATGCTGTTCGGCATGACAAAGCCTTCGTAGACGGGCACGGCATGCGACACACCGTCGCCCGAGTCGAGGACGATACCTGTTGTCCGACCGCTGGCGTACAGGGAGAGCATGGCTTGGATGGATGTGTGGATGGCGGGGACGTTGAAAGTTTCGAAGAGGATTTGGGCGGCGGTATCGCGGTTCTTGCGGGGATTGAGTGGTGGTTCGGTGAGCAGCACAGGGTGCTGTCGAAAGCCTGTCAGTAAGGTACATCGTCAACAGCATGCGTCGGAACCAGCTTACCTCTTCACTGAGTGTTTTCAGTCCCTCCACATAGACATGCTCCCAGATCTTCTCCATATCATCCCAGTCTGTGACAATGCCATGTTCCAGGGGGTACTTGATCTTTAAAAGACCCCTCAACTCTTGCGCAGCCTTCTGCCCGATGAAGTAGTCACCCTCCAAAGCTCCAGCCAGCACTCTCGTATGCTTCGGCCGTCCGACCCATGACGGGAAGTAGCACTTTGGACTGTCTTCGCCAGCAAACCCAGCTCGGATGGTCCCTGACCCGTTGTCCAGCACGATGGCTACATTGTGTAACGTGTCCGCCATGTTGGGCTTCTGACGCGCTGCTTCTTTCCCTTCTCTTTCTTGTGAAGTCTCAGAGCTTCTCGCGTAGTGTGCCAGCTCCTAGCACGAGAAGCGTCCTTCGTATAATCGAGTTATGTTGACAGCTCACAGCATCGATGCTGAACGGCTATTTGGCGTTGAAAAAGCTACGTCGGGTATCTCGTGACACTTCTGCAGCTCGTCGTGTTCAAAGGTTGGATCCACTGTCTTGAGGTGTGGTGGCTCTTCCAGTCGTTCGTCGTGATCGTGTCGTCGCCCAACAGTAATTTGCCCACCACTGGCTCAGGAGGCGCCTCTCCCTGCGTCTGAACCATTCGCGGTGCCACTTGTTGCTGGCGTTCGACAATGCCCCACAAGTCCCGCCCCACGTGATCGCTTCCAGTCTCGCGCCGCCCTCCCGCCGCCTGAGGCACGAAACAATTAAAGTGCTTCGCGTCTCCTCGCGTCGTGCGCGTCGCAGACGTGCCCAGCGACTTTTGTGAACTCTCGGACCAACCTCAAGCCTTCCGAACCCCAGGCCCGCAGATTTGAAGATTCGCGATCTGTTTCGTCGACAGCGTTGAGCACCAGTTGATCTTGGGTGCCTTGTTTTTCTTTTCGCATCAAGTTCTGTGAGAGTCGCTTGTCTTTGGTTATTCATTTCGTGGTGTTGTATGTTCGCTATCGACCAACTCGAGGATCGTCAACCGCCGATATGGTCAAGGCCAGCAACACTGCAGCTGGGCCGGGCGTCTACAGCGCAACATACAGCGGGGTAAGTTGTCCAAGTACCTGAGTGAATGAATTGCGGTTTTGGATGGCGGTACTTTCAATTCACCTGATATGGTTTAGACCCTTGACAAGTTCGAGGCTGGGAATAACTTCACATGAGGGGGTTTCGCAACCATGCTGGATCATGATGCTGACTCTCCCACTTGCAGATTCCCGTGTATGAGTTTCAATTCGGAGCAGACCTGAAGGAACATGTAATGAGAAGGCGGCATGATGATTGGATCAATGCAACACATATCTTGAAAGCGGCGCAATTCGATAAGCCGGCCCGGACGAGGATCCTCGAGCGTGATGTCCAGAAGGATACGCACGAGAAGATCCAAGGTGGTTACGGCAAATATCAAGGTAACATTCATCTCCCAATTCTGTTCATCTTTCCCTTCTGACGCCGCTGCAGGAACATGGATCCCTCTTGAGACTGGTGTTGCCCTCGCACAACGACACAATGTCTACGACAGATTACGACCGATCTTCGAGTTTGTCCACGGGAACGAGAGTCCTCCCCCAGCTCCTCGACATGCCAGCAAACCGAAGGCTCCAAAGTCTAAGCCACCACCGCCGAGATGGAATAGTCAGTATAGACGCCAACTTGTTCGGGCCCACGACTAACATTGCATAGATCCGCCGCCGATCCAGGAGGAGTTCGACAATGGCGATACTATGATGGAAGATGACACCCCCGACAACATCACTATTGCGTCAGCTTCATACATGGGCGAAGACGACCGCTTCGACATGTCACATTTGTCAACAGGACACCGCAAGAGGAAGAAGGAGGAGCAAGCACAAGACTTTATCGAAGCACAACATTCATTATACGGCGACGAACTTCTCGACTACTTCCTCCTCTCCCGCAACGAACAGCCAGCAGTCAAGCCAGACCCCCCGGCAAACTTCCAGCCTAATTGGTTCATTGACGCAGACAACCACACAGCCCTTCACTGGGCAGCAGCCATGGGTGACGTTGATGTCATCAAACAGTTAAAGCGCTTCAATGCCAGCACATCAGTACAGAACAAGCGCGGTGAAACGCCTCTCATGCGCAGCTTACACTTCACCAATTGCTACGAGAAGCAAACATTCCCCGCCGTGATGAAGGAACTCTTCGACACGGTCGATGCCCGAGACAGCACAGGCTGCACTGTCATTCACCACGCTGCGGTCATGAAAAATGGCCGAGCATATAGTCCGTCTTGCTCAAGATACTACCTCGATAACATCCTCAACAAGCTACAGGAGGCGCTCGATCCCAGTGCTTTTCAACAGCTTATCGACGCGCAGGATAACGACGGAAACACAGCATTACATCTAGCTGTGCAAGCCAACGCACGCAAGTGCATCAGAGCTCTTCTCGGTAGACACGCTTCCACGAGCATTGCAAATCATGAAGGCGTCAGGGCAGAGGATCTCATCATGGAACTCAACGCTTCAAAGCGTGAACGTGGTCCCCAGCGTTCCTCGTCCCCTTTCGCCCCCGACTCCCAACGCCACGCCTCCTTCCGCGATGCTCTCGCCAACGACCGCACCTCCTCCCGCCGCACCGCTACCTTCCAGTCCGCCGCCGCACTTTCAGTGCAATCCCGCATTACCCCAGCCATCCAAGACAAGTTCCAAGAACTCGCCAAAAGCTACGATGCAGAATGGCATGAAAAGAACGCCGCGGAAGCGGAAGCACAACGCATCCTCGCAAATTCTCAGGCAGAACTTCACCTCGTCCGCCAACAAATTGCTGAGCTCGAGGCCCAGCTGGAATCCGATGAAGCAGCCGCAAAGGTCAAGAACGAAGCAAACCTCGCTACTCACCAAGTTCTCTCTCTCATCACTCATCAAAACCGCATTCACGTCCAACAGGCTGTCGACGCGGAACTCAACAAGATGAACGGCGACGCCAGCACATCAGACGACTCAGCATCCTACGAAGACCGTCTCGCCCTCGCTCGCCATCTCAGCAGTATCCTCGCTGACCAACGCGCCGCAGAAGTAGAATACGTCGACGCCCTGAGCATGGTCGGCACGGGCGACAAGATTGACAAGTACAGACGTTTACTAAGACGCTGTCTTGATCCTAAAGATGGGGAGGAGCTAGACGCGAATCTGGATAGTCTAATTGAGATGATGGAGGAGGATAGACCGGGTCCAGCGGCGGAGGCGGTGGATGGGACTGCGCCGGCGGTGAGTGTTGGTGCTGAGCCGATGGACTTCAGCGTCGGTGCGTAGGGGTCAGTGACGTTGATGGACTTGTATATACAGCAGGAATGCTGAACGAGGGCGGGAAGCGTGGCAGCTGAGGGTTATATTGGCTCTTGTTTTATTCACCATCACTGAGGTGCTTTCTTGCGTTACCGATAACGCATTCGGGCCCGGGAGGGAGGCTGGAGTCATTCTATTGTTCTTTTTCTTATGTCGTCCTTTGCGGAAACTGCATTGTTTGGCGCAAAGTATTCTTGGTTCCTATCAACATGAGGGCAGTTACTCTTTACCGTCGTCAGTATCACGAGATGCTTCTACCGGCTGCTGGTAGAAGAAGCTGTCCATTCCACGTGTTCCTCTACTTGCATAATTACTCAGGCTCTTTAAGCTCTTGCAGAAGCACCATTGGGACTATCGGCTGAGCTGTCATACGCATTTGGCGTCATTGCATACAAAAAGAAGATGAAGACAAGGGTCACAAGTTTACTGCACCTCCACATTGACACTCATGAACAGGTCACGAGCCCGGCCTTTGCTACAGCAACTTGAACGGCAACAACTTCGTTCAGGTGACCACAGCCCCATGGCTCCAAGCTTGCCGGCTGCTTACAGTCAGGCACGCGCCTCGGAAGGATTTCAGCCGGCGCCCAGTCCCAGTGAAACCCCTCGTCGGTAAGATGCAGGGTGGGGATGATAACACCAAGCCATATTACGATGAAGGTAGCTGTAGGTAAGGCTAGCCTTGCGAAGGTACTGTTATCCGCCTTAAAGACTTCATACCTCACCCGGGTCCTAGAGTCGGGTCGCACCCATCCCCGAAAGTAGGGTCGGGTGTTGGGGGCCTCGGTCAATTGACAGGGATGATGTGGGTTGTTTTGGTCGTGTCTGCGATCTACTCGTAAGGGGGTCGATGGCAGATCGTGTCATTGTCAGATTGAGACACAGTCTGCCCATACCTTGTTATCTATACCAACTTTCGCTTCGTGACTCTCGCATTCATCATCGCCCAGAGAGACGCCGCTGACTGCGCCGCTTTGTCGATGCGCCAGAGGGGCATAGTGTCTCATTCTGGAGGCAAAGATCTGCTGAAATAAGCGGGGAGTGAGCCCGTAAAGCCCGTCAAGATCACGCGGGTTCGGGTGCTTACATCGCCCGACTCAGGCGATCATGGATGAGGATGCTGGTTGTAATAGTCTCGACGTCGAGGAACGATGCGCTTTTCGCGACGTGAATCTCAAAGTGGTGGTACCGGGAGGATTCACGTGCATGAACAGGTTATCAGGTGAGAAAGTCTGAGTCAGATCGTCGTGAAAAGAAGCCCTTTCTGGATACTGCTAGGAAACGGCGTTGGTTTATCACGGAGATGGTTCCGTGCGAGAGAAGCCGAGTCGGTTTCGCGCAAAGTAATCCGTCTAATTTCGAATAGCGTGAGAGGTCGGATAAGTCGCACACAAGCGAGGTTGCAGCGTTGCGCCTTCCTGGACGAGGAAATACATGGTCAGCAAGACTTGGTGGCTTGCGAAGGCTATATTCCAATCAACCTGCCACTTTGGCATCACGCTGGCGCGTGAGAGTGAAGCCAGCCAATCGGTGAGAGTGAAGCAGCACAAGCCGACTCCATACTGTTCGGCGCCAGGAGACGCGTCAAGCTATGATTCCTAGCGTCGTGGGCAGGCATCATCCCCGTCCAAAGACAACGTGCTGACAGGAACCTGAGGGTGGGCGGGGTTGATATCATCTCATAAGGCTGAGATGGCGACAGGGGTTGACCCTTGGTGCGTTGGATATCTGGGGCAGGATGACAGGGGTCGGCCCCTTCAGGTTTTGCGGACTGAGAAACGCATTCGGGATGGATTGGTTCAGGCAATCGCGCTCGAGACAGCCACTTTGTCGTAGGCCCAATACATGAGATGCTGGACCGGAATTCAGTGGTTCTGATACGGTTGAATGCGCGCAATCCAGGGTGCTGCGCACCTGAACACGCCGCTTGTTGTTGGCTGCACCGAACTTGCCGTCACCGGGCTCCGGAGTCCCTTTCACTACGAGCTCATGACGTGACGTGCCCATTACACATCCCTGAACATATGCGCGCGTCAATAAGTGCTCCACAACGATTGCGCTTCCAAGGACTTGTCCGTCAATACCAGGTTAACGGACTTTGTCCCTGATTCAGAATCTCCAACTCGTATTGAAGTTGAGTGGCAAGTCCAAGCTTCGAGTCAGACCGACGGACGCCCGACTAATGGACCGCGTTGTTGGAGCGCCAGCTGGACATGGATTGCAAAATGTGTCGATCATTTGAGAGATGGCATTGCTTGTGCGTGGATGAATTGCAGTGACTGGTCAATCGGTCTATATCAGTTCCCGTCCGAATGAAATGCAGGTCACGTCAAGTTATGTCACGTCGCAGCTGCACCAAAGGCAAAAGTTGCGGACTGCACTGCACTTTCTGGTTCGGGGTCTCGTGTCGTCGAGACAGGTGCTTTCGTCGCCAACATGGCCACCGTATGTCCCGCGCGCCTGACTGGTCGCTGTGCTGTGAAAACTCTGCAGCTCGTTCCTGGTACCTGAGGCATGAGGTAATGACCAACCAGAGGTGGAAGGTGCTGCTCAACATCGGCAACCGTACCAACCATTGACTCCTTCCAACTTCCTTTGGGTATTTCTCTGCTTATCGTGGCGATGACTGCCGGTGGTTGCCTAGCAATGCCGCGTAACTCTGTCAGAGGGGAAAGGAGCTAACAGCAAAGTAGTTTGGTAAGCCAGTAGACCTGGAAGGCACGACCAAGCCCGTCACAGCGACCGACGGACAAAGGCAGCTACCGAGATCTTAGGTCCCCGGCAGACCACCGACTGCACACCAAGGGAGCTTGCAGCGCAGACCGACCGCAGTGCAGTCCTTTCATCGTCGTTTCCCGATTCACGATATGCACGCCATCAAGGCCTGCATCAGTTTTCAGCTGCCCTTCGCGCCTTTGTACCTTCATGCCCTGCGCTTGGCACGTCTCCGTTTCGGCTTCTGGCGGCTGTTGGCGTGGCCCTGGCTCAGCTGAACACTACAGCTCCAGACTTCACAACTAACGCCGCCTTGAAATTAGCGCTCCGAATACGCGTGGCAAGCTGTGCCCCCCAAGTTATCGACTCGCCGTTGCTCTCGGCCAACTTAGTAGCTAAACTGGGCAAAGTCCACCGATCCTTTGCTCCGAGTTTTCGTCGCTTCTGGCGTCTCGTAAGTTGGGCTTCTATGGATCCAAGATCGAGCGGCTGTTTGGTTATGTCTCACCACCTCTGCTCTGCGTTGCCCCATCTCCGAGCCTCCCGATCGCGTTACAAAGGCTTGTCAGCATCCTCTGTGCCACTCAGAGATCCTTGCCGGGCGGACACTGATGCGACATTGTTGGCTCCTTGTTTCCCACCACACCCCAGACGTGTGCTGTCGAACTGCCATTTGTACTCATCATCGCGAAGTATCTTCATAAGGACTTCGGCCCCCTTCACTAGCAAGTGTCGGATACCAAGGCTGGGCACCTTAGCTGGGATGCCGGACAAATGGCTCAAATGCACCATGATAAAGCCTATGGCGACGTCTCTCTTTGCCTGGCACCTGACAACGGAAACGACAACGTTTGATGGAAGTGCAGATAGCATAGAGATCCTCGTGTACAGCCATATGGGGCGACACGATTCCAGCTCATGTCTCGGTAGCATCCCACCCGGCTGCGGCATGACATCGGGCGGTTCTTGGTTGGGGCTCACCTCAGCTGAAAGTCTGCTACTAAACTGCTAACCTGCCACTAGCCTGTACGCACAGTGCGCCTGACCGTTCGCATCGTCTTGCATGCTGCATGAGTGCGTGAAGCCATGTGCGCGCCAATGGCTCAGATCTGAGATCGCTCAAGCGGTCAATAAACCAAGTCGGTCCTGATCATCAAAGGGCGGGCCAGCAAGGCTCGGAGCAGCCTCCTTGGAACCATTCAAACGCCTCATCCTGCCACCTTGCAGCAGGGCGCGACTCGTCTGGGCTGAAAACAAGGATACTAGCCCAATGAGGTACCTCAGAATCTGGAGCGGGTCCCGAAAATGCATGCTGCCGGCGGCTCAATGGACCAGTCCTCATCGCTGTTTCTTGTTCCAGAATCAGCAGGATTCGGAGCTTGCACCTCCCTGTGGACAGTGGCGGCTTCATGCGAGGCTGATCCTTGAGAGGCTGACCAACACCGACTCGCATCCCCCCCTCACTGCTCGCATGCCCTCGATGGTGGTGCCCTAAGCCGCAACCCGACCTCCTTCGGACCACCAGGTTTCGTTTGCGGAAATACGGCTCAGAGCTTACTCGGCTCTTTGACTACAGACAGACACATCATATCTCACGGTTTAACATCCTGGCTGCGCATCCCTGGTCAGTGCTGAAACGATTGATCTTGGACCTGAAAAAGCACCGGTGTACCATTATCGCAAATTTACAGTGGTAAAGAGCCAATTACAGCATCCACGCTGGATGGAGGCGCACGACTCGAGCTCCCTCAGCTACACCGCAGGCGGCCAAACCATCATAGACTGTTCTATTTTCGATAACTGCTTTTTATGGTGCTTTATGTGGCTGCCCAGCGCCAGCGTCGTTTGAGATCACCTGCATGCCTGCAGGCTCTGAGTGTACACCCCCCGAGCCTGTTAGTCTGGGGTGGACGCCCACTAACCCGCGACGTCGAAGGCTTTTCCAGATCGCCTGCGAGACGGCACAATTCTCCACCGGGTTCAGCTGCCATGTTCGCGATGTTCTCGCCTCCCCTCATGTGCCATGATATAAGTTCATTCTCGTCGCCGGACTCTAAATCTCCATTATGCTTTCCAGAAAGCGATGCCACTCAAGGACACGACTTTTTACGGGCACCATCCCCCCCACCACACCTTGTCCAAGTCCAGGCTCCCAAGTTTCGTCTGTTGGATTTCCTGGGAGTTCAATCTCAAGCGCTCCACCATCTAGGATTCGCCCTCTTGGCTCTACTTGAAGTGGCATCTGACATCGACGTGCAACTTCCAATCGTTCAGCAACTGCGCAGGTCGAATATCATCCGGGTTCCCCTGTTCTGAAGCTAGCCAGGGCACTGCGCGGCTATTTTCGACAATTATAGTGTACTTTCGCGATCGACGCAACGTCTCGGAAACCAACAACCAACAACACCTCAGCGTCTCGCGTCGCTTTGAGAAGAAACGCTTAGGACAGAATCGACCCCAGAAGTGCCGTCTGACCGCAGGACGGTAGCAGGAGTAGGGTGACTTCCAAGGACCCCTGGCTGACGCCGTGTCCACCACCATGCCAGTGGCCAATCGAGGATGGTTGCGACTAACACCAACTGGCGCACCCCATCCAACACGGGACTACTTGAAAGCTCAGCCGCCCGCATGCTCAACACCGGGGGCTAGCCTCATAGCCCTTGCGCTTTTCATCGTTGTTTGTCTTAGTGTTCGCCAATTTTACTCAAGACGACGCTCTTCAAGGTCTTCGACTGCGGCTTGTTCCCTGATCACTTATACATCAGAAAACGTGGACACGGATTCAGCTGAACAGGGCTCTGGCCCATTTGTGGATGAGCAGGTTCGTGAAGAAGAAAAGGCAGGCGACGCAAGCACCATGGTCGCCATGAAGAATGAGCGGTTGAGAGTAACCGATTCTCGTGTCGCCCAGAGAACCTCGCCGCTTGCAATCAATCCTCAATGGAACAAATCCATGGATGATTCTCCGCTGGGTCTTATGTCGCGACCGCCGCCTGCGCCGCCGCTCACTCCTCCAGAGCTGAGCACCTCTGTTTTCACCTTCACCAGGGGAGCGCACGATCAAGACAGTTTCATGCACCAGCCAAATCCTGATTACATGTCATCAACCGAGAGCCCTACTTCGCAAAACAGCCCATCTTCCCCCCCTGGAGCGCGACGAACATCATATACAAGACTCATCCACAGCGGTCCTTCGATAACACAGTCATCATCGCCAACTGAACAAGACTCCGGTGACGTCTCCTTCTTGTCAACATCGTATCCGCCAACCACCAGCCTCTTGCCACCTGCACCGCCGGGCCTACAAGAAGCTGAGGACGAGTCACGGCAGACGCGTCAAATTGAGGTGCAGGGAGAAATTATTTCAGTTCTGGATGGCGAAGGCGCAGGCTGGACGCGGCATACTCGCGTATATGGTGGTGGTGTCTGTCTTGCATGCGCTGCATCTGGTGGCAATCATGGAGGTGGTTTCTACGGTGCCAACGTGAGCCCGGAGGAGATGCACTGAGTTCATTTTGATGCACAGCAACGGACTCACGGTGTTTTGGAGTCGTATCCCACGGCATATTTTTGCATTCAGATCAGAGCAATGATTTACATCATGGTGTGGTCGCAAGGCCAATGTGTAATGCTCCACCAGACACGTCGTTTGTTTTTGGTCATATCTTTCGACTCCTTTCATTTCCCCTTCACCACGAACATATTTCCCCTCAAAAGGGTCAGCCTTAACATTGGCGATGCTGGCGGCGCAGGTTCTAATTCTGTGTATGTACGCTTTATGTGAGCGGCAGTTTTGTGTTTGGCGGCTCGAGTATGAGAAACAGTATCACGAATAATGAACGGTAGTTTTGTCTATCTTGTAAAGCTGGGTACCCTGGCATGCACTTTTCAGAATTGTTTCATCCCGCTTGTCTTATCGGCCAACCCCTCGCATCTCCTGGCTATGGCTAAGGACAGGAGGATTAGGGACCAGGGCATCTTGAATAGTGCCTCTCTGCGCATCCAAAGCTTCTTTTTCTTTAAGTCCAGCCCCAAGTCAACGTGAGCTGTGGTCGCATCGCCGGCACCCGCGTGTGCGTAACGCAAAAGCTGAGCTATCCTACAAGAGCCGAATAAGTGGAATCATCTGATCAACATCAATTTGCAAAGCCCCAACCACAGCGGCCATTCGTGGACCGTTTCGTACCCGACGCCAGCGAAGTAACCCGAAATCCGGAAATCGGGTCAGACACCCGGCCATTTTGAATACGATCAGCAACCACTTTAACACCCAAAATTACGGAGATGCAGAAGACCTTGGGCTCATTGCAGTTATACCTTGAGGCAACTCTTGTGTGACTGTAGCTTGGCGACTGACTACAAACAACATGGCCAGTAAGGAATTAGCCTTCTGATGTGAGCATTCGAGTCTGGTGACTTAGATCGTCTCAAAAGGTTGGTGACGTCTCTGAAGGTCGCCGAGCTCGCCGTCCATGACGGATTCTGTCATAATTCTCGCTGGATAACAAGCTTTTCTCATCATTCTGGCCGTTTTCCATGCAGATGAAGTGGTTGCCGAAATGGGGCCAGAATGACCACTGTGGCACTGGGCGCTTCGAGTTCTGCAGGCGTGCTTATGGGGGTATCCTGACCAGTCAATCATCGTATTTGTGCCTTACTTGGACTATTCTCGTACAGCTCTGTTGCTTGCGGGTATGCGTTTCCGTTGATCATGGGGCTCCGAGGCGTGTGAGGAGACACAGCAACAGGCGATCCTGGATCAATCATCACTGACACACAGGAACCATCAAACCAGGAACCATGATGATGGAGCTATTCGCCACTGATCTGGAGCTCGTTGATGTTGAATTCACCATTTGGTGGCATGCGAAGAACAGTAAATGCCCGGGCAGTGATGGGCCCTCAGCCTCCATATCCAACTTATCTGGCATGGCTTCTCTGGGCGCCACTCGTCACTTATCATCTACATGGCAAAGCTGTGTCACAAGTCTCCTTCATATTTGCAATGAACCCCTCCTATGAAGCTGGGAGTACGAATCGGACTACCAAGGGGTGTCAAAATCACACCCTATCCTGTATACCCAAGTCTACAATTTAATGCAATAAAATGGAACCTTGCCGGGGAGCAACGATACAGCCTGGATATGCTCATCTGTACACGACGAATCATAACCCCTGCTATACGACCATGCGCACTCGCGCCAATCGCCTCGGAGACATTCGACAGCCGGATTAAGCCCCTTATTTCTCTTCGTGTAATCTACACAACGTAACTACGCTGTTGTCCGTTTCCGAGGCTCAGGCCTTTGGCCTTCATCAACGCATCTCACGATGAGCTTCGTATGCTGACATTCAGAGGAGGGAAACGGCAAGGGGGGTAGCGATCTGCATCTGGCGCGCGGAAAGGTGCATGAGTGATATCTTTGACCCGTCCTGGTCCGGCACGAGGCGCTTATCCCAGCACAGCTTGCATCTGTGGGGTGGCAATAATGATGTGCCCTTCGTGATGTGTTGTCTGGGGTCAACTTGGTAAGCATGCGATTCTCAGGGGGGTCGGTGGTGTGGCTGCGGGACGCGAAGTCCCTGTTCAAGATCTCGATGCCAGAGCGAGTGCGAGGATGTCCGATGGGGTCATCATGTTACTCCAAGGAGTCATTCCCTGGCAATTATGCCACTTTCTCTGTGTGGAAGTGCTCGCCTGTCCTTGTCACGGGAGGTCGGGGGTCCTGCTTACGGGCCGATGCCCGTCAGCCTTGCGCCTCCTGAGCGTCCCCACCTGATGATGGGATTATCTCTCCGGAACGGACCCCGAACGATTGACTGCTCTTTCTGGAGAGCAAGTCCTTTGATACCGGTCGACATGAGTTTATCAGTCGGGCTTTGATGCAGGAGAGCCTAACGCGGGCTTTCTTGCAGAGGGGGAGCCTTCAGCTGAGGCTGACACGGAGAGCCACCGGCTCTGGAAGCCACCCCGGGACCACGTTTGACAGAACTCGAGGAATCTTCGAATCCAACACCTAAATATGCTCTCCAGCGGTTGTATGCATCATTCAAGCTTTAGGAGCGGTGTTACATGGGAGTGGTTTCATCACCCCCCCCCCCCAACGGACGTCTGGCTGTAGACGACCTCACCCTGAGCTCCATTCTCGGTGTAGGTTGTGGGTCCGAAGAAGCCGTTGAGCTCTGAGGTATGTCAGCCATTCTGAGCTGGTCTTATGCTGTTGCGGGGATGCAGTCTTGTACTAGACGATGTGCTGGCTGGTTGTCGTGTAGCGAGCGACCTTCGGGAAGGATACTCGGGAGCTGCGTCCCTGGGGCCACGAGTTGGGAGACCACCGAGCAAGTCTCAAACAACCTTTTCTGATAAGGCTGTCTTGAATGTGAGCTTTTCTTCGGTTCTGTTAGACTTACTCGGGGTGTCCGACGCGAGGTTCGTTTAATGACCAACCACAGTGAACTTGACACCTGACAGATCAATACGTCATGGCGAATGAAATTTATGATGGGTCGACCCGAAGCAGTTAACATCCCAAAGCTTTCTCTAACGACATGCTATGTCTGTACCTACAAGCGTTTCCAGGAAAGAACGTTCGCTCAAGCGGGCAGAGATCTAGCCATCCGGCCTCGACGCCAGGGATCCGCGGAGCGGAGCTTCGGACTCGCCGAGATCTTGACACCTTGTCGCTCTTCCGGCCCCGCCTTGTTTGTCGAGTCGGAATGCTTCCTTTGCGATCTTGAACGGATGCAGGAAGGGGAAGTAGCAGGGATGTTTTGGGTTTGTGGTAGTGAACGGGGTTGCCGGTGTCAGGAACCGTGGGGTGGCGTTGGGACTCCAGTTAGGGTCGGAGATGCCGACTGGACTCGGTGGAATAACTTATACGGTCACAACGAGTATGCAGGGTCCGTGGAGAGCTCGTTGCATGTGGCGTTTACAAGGATTAGTGCGCTATCGAGGCGTTTGAGTTCGACTTCGCATGAGGGACAAGAAGCATGCATAGACTACTCGTCACATACTAGCAGGAGATCGGATGACTGATGATGATATAAATAAGGCTGCAAGGGGGGGAGACGAAGGAAGAACCTTGGATGAACCGCGGAGGGATTGCCCTTTGAGGACGGCGTGTCAGCTTTTGGTTTCTCAGATCCGGTTGATCACCCGGTGATACGCGAGAAGGTAAACTGCAGAGGTCGACATGATGTCAATCCTAATTGGAGAGCATTTGAATGGTCTTTCGTCATAATGTTCGTTGGGACGTGGCCTTTGGTGTGTTCATCAGCAGCACGAGATGGGTGGGTGCAGGCCTACCAAGTATGAGGCGGTCGTGCACTGGCTGAGAGGTTACAAGGTTTGACGTCGATAGAGCACTGGAAGGTCCGAATATGATGTTACTATCGGATTCGGGTAGGCCAAAAGCATGCCACTGCAAGCGACGTTGTTTGTGTCCAGGGGCAGGGGGATGCCATGCATAGCATCGTAACGTTGTAGCGGCAACTTGAGATGGCGCTTTCTGTGAGCTCGTGCGAAGGAACTTCGGAACAAATTTCCACCAGATGTTGCAGACAAGACGTCAAGAAGGCTCGGACCACATTTACTGGGTTTGGGACGTGTTCATTCATCGCACTCAGATCATCTGTATAGCTGCCCTAAGATGAGATACGATGGGATGGGTGTGCCCCGACAGCTTTCAGATGGCCCAATTGGCTTCTGCCGGCATGCGTTCTACTCATCTAGACTGGCAGCTTTGCTCGTCGGTCTAGGGTTGATCGACGAACGAAGAGCGATACCTCACCCGTTTCGCCTAGAACATGGGTTTTATTAAGCTTAGTGGCTTGTGTATTGCTCAATGACACTTTAATGGCCATGCATCATGACTGAATGGGTTTTGAAGTATTTATGATCACTTTGTAAAGCCTCGGGTACTTTCTCGCGATCCCAGCAGATTTATATAGACGCCGTACTCGGCTTTCTTCTCCAGCAGGTCCTAAGGTAGACTTGAGTGAAATAAGAGACCGAACTCCTTGAGCATGTGACGTGAAGCTCACTATATCATGACTTAGGGTGACCAATATCACCTTAGGTCTGTACTCGACTCTCCATGCCACCTATCACAGTCAAGGCCTCCTCCTTTCCCAAGCTCTTCGCAACTACCATCAGGCTCCCCTTCAACCTCTCCATCCCAGGAAGTTTCCCTTCCGGTAATGGAGACTTCTCTCTCACTCTCATATACCTCACCAAAGTCCTCCTCAGCCCCTCCGCTTCCCCTTCCAGTCTCACCTCCGCCAAAGCCCTATGCCACAAACCCAACGCCGCCAGCGTCGGCTCCTTCACCTCCAACTCATCTATATCCAGCAAATCCAACGATACAAGCATTCTTCTGGCGTATTTCTCTACCTTGGCTTTATCCAGAGTCTCATGGGTTATGTGTTTGTATGATCCACGGGCGACTTCGATAGGCATGGAGGGGCGTAGAGAGCAGCCGTAAAAGCCTTTGATGTTAGGCGGTAACGGGAGTTGTGAGCCAGGGAGGAGGGCTTGAACCCATTGGTCAACAATTTGGGGGGGCATATCACCGCCGAAGTGGTCATGCAGAATAATTTCTCGTAGCTTTTCATCCATTGGAGGGTTTGGACAGGAAGGAGATAAATCGTGAGTGCTGATGTTGGGTGACGTGGTGAAGTTGTTCATCAATAATGGTGCAGGGTAGCGTATGGCTGTGTATCGCAGCGGTGATCCTCCGATCCTGCTCATGCAGATCCATGCTCTATGGCTACCCTATCAATTTGGATACAGCAGTCCATGTGAAAGATACTTGATATATCTGTTGCAGAGGCAAGCTTCGCCTAATTTCGGGACTTGATAAGTTGAAGAGTTATCATAAGACTACGGCCACCTAAAAGACACACGCCAATACCTAAGCAGGCACCTTGGGACGTTCGTGGGAAGCAGTCAATCAATTAGACCAGCTGAAGTATATGGCAACTATAAGGAGCTGCCATAATGGTCATTGTGAAAGCTGTAAAGATGGCCATCGCATCAGGCGATCGACCACGATCTTCCTGTAAACTGCTGCCCCTGGAAGTCAGCTGCTCCACGACGGTAAGCGCTCGTGGCCAAGCAATGGAATTCACACCCCGGCGGATTAAGGAAGAGTCGCATCAACTATCGCCAACCACCAACAACATAAACAAGTTCAAGCCTCAACTGAAGGTGGAATGGTGACATGTTCTGCTCTTCACATGATGGACCCTTGAAGTCGTTGGTCCCAAGGGTCAATTGGCCAGTGAAACGCGCGATCTAAGCGCTGGCGATAGCACACATTACTACGGGTTGCATTCGTCAAGCCACTCTGGCGCCCCGCATCTAAGCCGGCATGAGATACGGAGTACGATGGGAAGCGAGCAAGTAGCGGACCGTCGCGTGCCGCGGATGGAACGCGCTGTTGGGCCTTTGTGCAGATAGTTACGTGTGGCATCATACCGCTCGCTACGTCGTTACAGGTCTGACTCGTTCGTTGGTGTTTAGGGACACGCGAAGAGCGTGGGGTGCGAAGGAGGGTGGTATGCATTCATCGTGAGACAGACGCGCGAGTATGTATGCTGATCCAGATCGTCGGTCGGTGGGCGCTTTGAATGGCGCGTGGAGAAATGACAGCCTCTCATATCAACTTCACGATGCGGGAGACTCGGTATTGCGGCGCTTGGCGTACAATCCGATGCATGAGCGGTGAACCTGAACGGCGGTTGTCGCGTCGCGCTGTCCATTCCACGACGCACCCGGGATCTCGTGGTTGGTGGACTAAGCGCAGTATCCTGCAGGGACATGCACGGCTTGCTCCTCTCAAACTTGACCCAGTCTGGAAGACCAGGAGGTTGTTGATATCCGGTTCGAGACAGAAGCAAGGTGAACTGAGCTGATCTGGGAGATGGTGAGCAGGGATCCGGAGCTGTGAGAGATTCAGGGGAGCCCCCAGGACGACTTCGCGAGCAATGCGCCTTCAGTGTCTCAATGCATCCACAGGCTAGGCCTCGCCTCGCCTCGCCGGTCAGCTCAGCTCTGGGGGTCAGTGAGCCGGGGCAGCCGTGTTTCGAGGAATGTACCGCATTGATGAGGGACGAACAGGTTAGCTCGCAGAACCGAGGTCACAAGGCTGAAGGCAGGTGTTTCGGGACGTTTAAGGGGGTTATGGTTACAGTATTAGCAGGCATTAGCACCGGATGTAAGGACAGGGCAGGGCGAAGGCAGCCAAGTTTCGTGAGAAAGTGTGCTGGATGTACAAGAATAGGGGGCAGGGGTCAGTCAGAAACAGGATGGAGGTGGAGAGTCCTTGTGGAAAGCGGACGGGAGAACTGGACCTGTGGAGATGCTTGCTGCAGGGTAGCATTAGGTGAAACGCACGCCCCTCTTTTGGAGCGATCCGGCGAGAGTCCCAGTTGCGCAGTCGATTCTGTCGAGCATCAGGACAGAAAAACATGTGGCCATGCAAAAAGTAGCGGTCTGATTCACACAGCTCACATGAGCCCCCAAAGTGCGTCTTTGAGGGTCCTTGGAGTCTTTAGGCATCGAAAGACGGACGAGTGAGCGAGGCAGGACAGGGATGCAGCTGTGACAAAGGGCGAACGCTAGCGGGGGGTAGTGATAATTATAGGCGGGGTTCAGGGGTGGCTCATCGGCTGGGGCCTGGGCAGTGGTCTCGTGTGAGTGGCATCCACTGGCTGGCACAGTGAACAACGAACAACAATGGAGGCACTGCTGCAGTGTGCTTATGGTGGATGGGCTTGCGGTAATTAGAAGGGTGGAATCTCGTGCGCGTGTTGGCCACTGGGAGGATGTTGATAGTACTCCGTACAGGCTTGACGTTTCTGGATCCTCCTGAGCCCACGGGTTTTGTGGCTAATCAATTTGTGGCGCGGTATTCTGTAGCGTGTGCTGACCAGCAATGTAGTGCAGACTTGAACTCGCGCGCAAGCCCTGCCCGGACGAGGAGAATGATGCCTGTGTGAACACCCTGAACCACTGTCTGACTGTTTAACTTAACTTTACTTGCGAGTCAGGTTGTGGCGTCAACTCTCGACCACGGTGCATTAGATCCCTCAAACTCAATCTGGCCATCCTCAGGCTGTCCTGTCCAATATTCGCAGTGCGGAGGATGCATTTGCAACTCTGTCTGGCCTCGTCACATCACATCACCATGCAAGACAGCAGTTCATCGACTTCGCCACCGTCGCGCCGATCGAGGGTCCCATCCAAGGTCATGATTTGCAGTCCTGCACCACCCAAAACGTGATGTGATGCCCCTGCTGCTGCCCCTGATTGGCCTTGCCTCCGCACAACGGTCCTGCACGCACTCTGCGCCCGCCACCCGGTGCTTGCGCGCGATTGGCCGGTGCAGCGTGAACGCCAGCGGTCTATCACCTGGGGCGGCTCGACGATGCGGCCTCCTGGCCAGTGAGAGAAGATTGCCTGGTGGTGCAGCAAGCTTCGCTGGGCTCCTTCTAGCGGCTGGGCTGCCAGCTGTCAGAGGCCCCCACCCACTGCACACCTCACCTTTCAACATGCCGCCGCTCATGACCAGAGTCAGAGTGCTAGAGTCAGCCCCCAGTCTCAGTGGTCCAAGTGCGTAAGCCACACCTCCTTCAGGGGCACCTCCCCGCTGTAGTAATCACCTTAGGGAAGGCTTAGATCCAAGGTCTTCCCAGCGAGTCCCAGTCGCGCCTTCCTTCTCTTGAGGCGGGCCTCCTTCCTCCTGCTCCTGGCTCCACCGCACCCGCTCCTGCCACACACGCTCACTGGCTCCCTGTCGCTCCTTCCCTCTCGCCGCCGCATCGTCTCCCACGCCTTTTTCCTCTCTTGCTCTTCTCTTCTCTTTCTCTTCCTCTTGCCTTCCCATCACCACCACCGCTCGCCCTTCCTTTCTTCCTCTTCTCTCTCCCCGCCTCTCCTCACTCTTCCCCTCTCTGCGCGTACCTGTCTGTTCGTTATCTCTATTTTTCAATCGTCGCTGCTTGCCCCGACAAAACGACTCGATCGCGCTATTCTGCACATCGCCCACCGGACACTCGCACACCTCCAAAAGCATCACCATCGAAATAGAGACTTCAGGACAAAGAGAGAATTCGCCCCAACTCCTCCTTTCTTTCTGCGACTCCGACAAATATCCCATCGATACCCACCGAACGAGCAACCTGCGGTTTTCTCCCAGATAATCACATTGTACTTTACGCACATCCTTCGACCGGCTAAGCACGCCTATTCTAATCTTCGATCGCCTTCATCGCCAGACGAGACGCATCGACGCACTTCCAGTTTTGATTGCATCAAACACCAAAGCACCGCAACGGGAAAGAAAAGAACCAAAAAACACCATCATCACGGAAGGACTTCTGCACCGCGACCTCCGCGCGTTTTCATTAAAAGTGCACTCGACTCCGAGCATCTTGCTTCCAAGTTTGGCTTTTGGCACTCAAAAGTTATCTTGATAATAGGGCGAAGGCTACGTTCTGCCAGAATCGTATCGTACTTCGCTAAGGTTCCTGTGCACCTGACATTGAGTCGCTTTGTTCTCGTCACCGCTTCCTTCCCCACGACTACTTTCAGTGTCGCTCACTCATTCCTACCAACTTTCCTTCTTCGAAGAACGCCACTTCGGCTTGCATTCCAACTCTTTTCTTCCACTACATAATCATTCTGCTGCCTCGCATCACTTCGCGACAGCCTTGTTTCTGGGTTTCCGACGATACCACCTTTTTCTTGGATTTGCCGCATACCGCAACCCTTTTCCTTCTTACACAAACTTCTATTGGGATTTCCAACTTCACGGGTACTACGTCTTATTCTCGACTTGTCTGTGACGACTCGAAGGTGCCATTTCTCGACTACAGCTCCGCATACCTACTCCGACCCGATCCAAACAGGAATCGACAATCCTTGTAATTCAGCGCGACGCTGACTCGCATTTCCCTCCACATCACTTCACTTCAGTGCCTCTTTTTGTCTGAGCTATGCTCGCAGGCGGCCTAGCTCAGATGACTTCCAACAACTTTGGTCCCGGGCTTGGAATGCCCACTGGTGGCCTGGCTTCTCGCCGTGGCGGCCAAAACATCAAGCCCTTGTCTTTTGATGCAATCAACAAGCAGGGTGCGCAGAACGACAATGGTGTGCCAACTCCTCGCACTGCTCGTGGTCACCTCTTGGCGGGTTTGAGAACAGCCCCCAAGACGTCGACTGCGACCTCATTCGCTCCCATGTCTCCTACCACCGCCAACCCCCAACAGCAGTTCGCCAGGAACAATGGTATGAGCGGAAACGGCAATGGCGTGGACAACGTCTACAACGCCCCCAAGACCGCTTTCCCACAGTACAACAACCAGACTTCCTACAACAACGTGCCTGATCAACAGTACACCGTTGATCAAGTGCTTGCCCCGCCTGAGCTGCCTCTGGACGAGCAGGCTCAGGATTACATGGAGCCTCAGCTGTATGAGCAGCTCGTGGCCACCAACATGTACCTTGCCCAGCAGCAGCAGCGCCTCCAGCAGCAACTTAGGAGTGTGCAGGCCGCAGCTCAACAGTTTCAGCAGCTGAACCTCAGCAATCCTCAACTCAACCAGCAGCAGATGATGCTGTACCAGCAACAACAGCAGCTTCGTAACTTGCAGCAACAGCTTGGCATTCAGGCCGCCATGAGCCAGGGTCAGCAAGTCTACTATCACGCAGCCACTGGGCAATACTTGGTTGACTCCTCTGGCATCGGCCTTGCGAACTCCTATGGCGCCGATCAGCAGTATGCTGTCCAGCAGCAACAGCAGCAGATGTACCAACATCAAATGCAGCAGAACATGCCTCGCGTTCAAGTTTCGCCTCCCCCGGAGAACCAGCCTCAGATTCCTAGCTACCGCAGCAACTCCCCTCCCAAGCGCTATGACTCGCCCCAGACGGAAGTGACACCACTCCCGCCGCCGTCCGCGAATGCTTTCCGCCGAGGTCACAAGAAGTCTTCGTCCCTCGCTCCTGTTGACAGCGCGCTTGCTGCTACTATTGGCTCTGATGGTCCCAAATCTGCTGGTCCCAAGACCGCCAACTTCCCCCTCACACCTGCAACTGGTTCTTATGGACCTGGCCAGGCGCGAGCTGGAGAACACCCAATTCGTCAACCCCGCGGCCCTCCTTCTCTTGATGAGCTCAAGGCGAAGCCTACTGCCAGGCACGAGGGTAGCAAGAACTTTGCTGCTCGCACCAGGCGGTCAGCCCTCAGCAATCTTATGCGTGCCGGAAACCTCCGCCGTAAGGGCACCAGCAGCTCAGCTGGCAGCATGAGCCCTGTTTCTGAAACTGCAGAGGAGTCTGCCACCCCCATCACGGACAACGATTCAGACTCTGGCCGCAGCGGCTCGGGCAGTCTCGATGGGGAGATGGAGTGCGGTGACTCTCAGACTTCAGCAAGCGGAAGCTGGGGAGCTATTGGCTCTGACAGGCCCAGCTCTCGCCAAAAGACCACTCGCGGCAGTGTTGACAGCGCCGTCAGCGAGAGCGAAAGCAATTCGTTTGCCAACGTCTTCAAGAACGGTGCTGCACGCGCTGCTAAGGAGCAAGAGCAGGCCGGTACCCAGCGCAAGGCTCCACGTCTGGTTCTGACCAGCGTCGAGAAGCGCAAGACGACGCTCAACTAAAACTCCTCGTCTTTGCGCCCCCCCCCTTACACTTTTCATTCTGTATCAATTTTACGACTTTACGTGCTCGTTTTGTTTCTGCGACATGAATCGCTCGGAACCGGAGGACTCGCATCTTCCTAGGGACCGGAACCCATATTCTGATTTGTTTCACTTCTCTCGCCTTGGCTCTTTGAAAAGGGTTGATGCCCCAAAAGGAGTTAGGGCCGACTCGCGACGCTGGCTCTGTTCTTTGTCCAACTATCGAGGATTATAATTCACTTCAGAGTCTCTCCTTAATCACGACTTGATTTCGATTCACGAAACCCACAGGGGGATGATCGGAGGAGATGAGGAATTGGCGCCTGGGCTTTCTTGACAGGAGCCATCGGACGACATTGCATTTCACCCCTTACGGCTTGGTACATTTATTGTTCTTGAATTGGTGGGAAAGACCTTACCGAACCCCAATATGGGGCTTCGCGGCAGAAAGATTGGCAGATGATGGCCGTTGCTATGTTACGATCTGCCTGTCACTTTACTTTATCTCGGCCACAGATCTCCGAAGGATAGGACTGTGGTGGAGGTAGTGGTGGAGGGGCCTGGTCCGGCAGCGGCGTGCATGCATCGGGTCTCATCGATCGGTTGCTCTCTCGAGCAAGTTCACGGGATCTGTGATGGGTTCGTGAGGCACCGAGAAAGCAATAGTTTAGGTATTATAAGAATCAAACCATGTTCATGGTCACTCGAGTTGTGCAAACTGTAAACACTGCTTTGTGTGATGTTTAATGTGTTGGATAGATACTATGCAGCGTTGACGCCATAGTGGCGTTATGTGAGGGCTCTCTGGGTTGGAGGCGGTAGCCATTTTGGAAAAGGTGATTCAATATGAGCGAATCCAGCCTAAGGACCAGTCATGCAGGGTTGCAACCTCTACGAGGGCTGCCAAGTCCAAGGGTAGCACAGCGTGGATGAGGTTCGAGAAGGCTCTGGAATTTGGTGAAGCTGATGCACTGTAGGATACACTGTGAGACTACCGCTTGGAAGATAACCTGACACAGTGTGGGCCTCTTGGGCTCGCTGGGCATCTGGCCATGTAACGCATGGACATAATGACTAACATATTGGGTAAGTTGAGTAACAATATGGCTCTGTTCTACCTATTGAGCGGTTGCCAGTAGCCTTGCATTACCAAAGCGACTCTCGGAACCGATGGACTCGCCATCAACTGCCAGTGGCGGCGAAAGAGGGGAAGATGGGCCAAGAACAGCGTCTGTCACGCTCAGGCCATCCCCACGTGCAGGTGAGTCTTCAATAGCAGGAGCAGGACACCCGCACGCACACCGTAGGGACCCACGCACGACTCCGCCCGCCCAAACCAGCCCAAATCCCAAATCCCATTCTGCCTCTTCTTTGCCTTCTTCCCTTCTCCTCCGCAACACAACCAACAACGTCCGTCACCAACGTCGCTTCGACTTCGTCCGCACAACCAAACCGACCGCCAACAACTCTCAGTTTGTACTCAAGTACTTTCTCGCCAACATACCAAACATCGTAACTTTCGTACATTCGAAACAGCCAGATCACCAGATCCTTCTATCTCACCGCCGCATCCGTCGCTTCTACCAGCCTCGGATCTTCTCAACCCAACAGATACCACCGAACCTCACTTTAGGAACCCAACCCCGAATCACCGAAGAGATGGCGCCAATTAGTATGCAATCTAGTAATTGGAGTAGTAATTACGGCGAGGACGCTGTCCACAAGGTCAACGTCCTTGCCTCTTGCTACCTCGTCGACTCTGTCGCCTCCCTCAAGGGCCTCCACTACTGCACTACCGGGGCCGCAGGTATGTACACATCCTCACTGCCAGAGTCCCAGTAGCAGAACTTTGCTGACATTGCTTGAAGGGGCCGAGTGGTATTCCTGAGGTCCCTTCCTCAGGTCTCCCATCCCCCCCAACAAGCCCCCCCCTCGCTGCGCTCAACTCGGCCAACCAGCTTGCTCTTCTGCCTAAGCAGAAGAAGCAGCGCGCCGAGTATCCCGGCAGCCGTCTGTCCCATGCGAACAGCGGCTCCAGCCGGCGAGGGGGGGCAGCCATTAAGATCAGGGAAGATTGTGAGAGATTCTTCTGTGAGTCCATGAAGGCGGTATTCCTTGGTGAGAGGACCCGACCGATGTATGGCTCCGGCCTGACTGGTGGCTTTGACGCAAACACCAGCAATCATCACGCCGGCGGCAACGGCGGCATGACCACGAATTTCATGCAGACGCCACCACCGGACGTCCAGTTCCCTGTCGGTACCCCACCATCTGGACATGGTCTCGAAGTCACAGGCTCCAAAAGTCGCTTCGAGATTGATGCCTGGATGGAGTTGTGGGATTATGCCGGCGGAGCGAGCTTCCGCGCCTTCATTGCCAATGATGCTGGGCAGAAGACCCTCTTCGTCTTCTTTGACATTGAAGGTGTGATGGGACGAGATTTGAAGAAAGCGTAAGCCTCACCTGATAACCTAGATGAACGCATAATACTAACTCTCAATCACAGTCTCATGGCTCTTATTGAACTCGCCGACGGACCACTAGATTGCTCCCATGTTGTCACTTGTCTCGACCGTCGCATACCAGCCAATGAGACGCTCGAGCTGACCAGGAGCCTGCAGTGGGTCGGCTTCGAAATGACGACGCTGGATCATTGGGCCAAGGATCTGGACGTGACCAGCAAGCAGTGGATGTTCATGGGGATGGAGATTTAGCGTTGCAAGTTTGGACGGAATGCGTGGCGGGTGTGACATCTCGATGACGGTTCTTCTTTGCTTTCCTTCGCTTCCTATATCCCTTGTTCATGTTTTCCTTCTGCTGTTCGTTTCATATTCGATGCTGCTTTCTCTCTTCACACTTCTTCTCGGTTTCACTCGGGAGTTGGGGTTAGTCTTGCAAAACATGTCAACGGAGAACGTCCCTTTTCACAATGCATGCGTTCTAGCACACAAAAAGGGTTTCGACGTCTTCAAAGTATCCTCTGTACCAGTCTACCCTTCTTTCGAGCTTCTATGTCGGTGTTCTCCTTGATGTCGCGAACTCGAGTTGGTCTTGTATGTTTTACTTGGCTTTTCTTCTTTGCGGACACGATATTTGTATATAGCATTCTGCTTCAGAATCGAAATTGACTTTGTCAAACTTTTTTGGACCTCATTCTTCTCTATATGTTCGTCTAGTCTACTAAAATTTAACATGAAAACCATGACTGTGTTCCAGACCCAGTATCAACATCTGATAAGCCCTTCACTGTCTATCACCACATACTCACAGCTCCTCCTCAAACTGCCTCACTAACAGGCCCTTGCCCTTCAGATATTCCTTCACATCTCTGACCGTATACTCTCCTCTGTGGAACATCCCCGCTCCCAATGCCGCATCCGTCCTCGTCTTCTCGAACACCTCCTCGAAATGCCCCGGCACACCTGCACCACTCGAAGCAATCACAGGGATCTTCACACTGTCCTTCACCTGCTCAATCAGCTCCAGATCAAACCCGCTGTTCGTACCATCACGATCAATACAGTTCAGTAACAGCTCTCCAGCACCCATTGCCTCGACTGCCTGAGCGAGTTCCACGACGTCCATGTCGCGAGTCTCACGACCTCCCTTGATCGTACAGGCGTACCAGCAGAATTTCTCGCCTTTCGGGCCGGGGAAGGTTGTTTCGATGACGGAGTGGCGGGTGGCGTCGCGTTTGGGAACGTAGACTCTCTTGGGGTCGATGGAAACGACGACGGCTTGGTTGCCGTACGCACGGGAGATTTGCTCGATGGCAGTGTTGCCGAAGAGTTTGCGGCCGAGGGAGTAGTATTCCTCTGCGGCGAGCACGGCGTCGCTGCCGATGGAGACTTTGTCGGCGCCAGATTTGAAGTACATGGTTGCGATGTCCAGGGCGGAGACTTTGGTGCCGTCTGTGTCGACGGTGTCGCGGACGCCGCCGCCGACGGTCAGGGGTACGAAGACGGATTTGGAGGTTTGGCGGAGGATCTCGAGCATGGGGAGGTCGGCGAGGGGGAGATCGCGGAAGGAGGTGATGTTCAGGAATGTGACCTCGTCGGCGCCGGATTCGTAGTATGTGCGGGCCATGTCAACGGGCTTGCCGAGGTTGCGGACGCCGCGGTCGGAGGTCTTCTCGCGGACGTCATACTGGTCGCCTTTGGTAACGACAAGGTCGCCGGCGTCGTTGGCGCGGACATCGAGACAGGCGATGACACGGCGGGTAAGGCCATCGGTGTGGGTTGGTGGTGAGGAGGAGATAGGGGTTGAGGGGGCGGAGGAGAGAGCTGAGGCGCCGGAGCCGGTGAGGAAGGCTTTGAGGGTGCGGAGGCCGGCAACGCCGGACTTCTCGGGGTGGAATTGGGTGGCGTAGATGTTACCCTTTGCAACGGCGCCGACGAAGGTCTCGTTGCCGTAAGTGCCTGTTGCGACAGTCCAGCCCTGCTCTTCAAGTTGGCCGGGGACGTAGGCGCATTTATACGAGTGGACGTAGTAGTACTTCGACTCGGGTCGCAGGTCGTACATAGGAACCTTTGTAGCGGCTGAGTTCCAGCCAATGTGAGGGACCGACTTGTCCGTGTCGTCGAAGCGGTCGAGGGGAAAGGGGATGACGGAGAGACCTGGGACGTCGGGGGATTCGACGGAACCGCTGAAGAGGGACTGGAGACCGACGCAGATGCCCATGAAGGGCTTGTTGGCAGCGATGTGGGCTTTGATAGAAGGGAGGTAGCCGGCTTGGGATAGTTGGCTCATGCAGTGGCCGAAGTGGCCGACGCCAGGGAGGATGAGGTTCTGTGATGGTGGTTAGGCTTGGTCGAGTGGTGGAGGAGGGACGAGGAGAAATTTACATCTGCCTTGGTGACATCTTCGGGAGAGCGAACCCATTCAACTTCGTAGCCGAGCTTCTCAATGGCATTGACGAGGCTGCGGATGTTGCCAGCGACGTAGTCGAGGAGGTGGACGGTAGGCATGATGGATGTGCGGTTGTCGAAGGAGGGGCAGGGATTCAGCGTCTCTGGGTTGGTTGAAGGATAATTGTATCGATTTGCGCTGGAAGAATGAATGAAGCGCTTCGTCAGCTCAAATTGAGCATCGTCGGCCGAGAGGAAGGGTTCAATGGCTTCGGAAGTCAAGGGTGAGGCCGGTGGTGATGTTGGGCGGTAGTGAGTCAAAGGTGGGATGAAATTGTTGAACCCCTCCATAAGAATAATTGATGATCGGTCAGTCACAGTCAGGTTAGGCTGCGATGACGGAGGAGGGGCTCAGGTACAGGAAACCCTAACCCTTGCTTACATCATCATTGTCTCTTCTCGTGCAGGAAGTCTCGAGGCGCGTCTGCCATTTACATACTCCCCACGCCTTCATACTACAGCGCCCGAAGCGCCCGAAGCGCCCGAAATCTATGATTTAGGCAGTATGAGGTGAACCCTGAAGGACCCAATGCGGAAAAAGCATGTGAAAGCCGGAAATCCAACAGTACAGGTTCACTGCCTTGTGCACCATCATGGCTGCTTCACTCGCTGCGGACGAGCTACCACCAGCTCTCCAAGTTGATGAGATTCTCGAGCAAATCTCAAAGGATGACCAGGAGGAATGGGAATACGAATACTCTACTACTGAAACCGAGGTTTGTGAGCACAAGTACCCCAACAGTTGAAGACAATGCTGATACGGCCCCTGGCTACAGACGTTTTACTTGTCGCTGGATCTGTCTCATCAAGACTTCATAGAGCGGCGGGACAAGGTCTCCAATTACAGCCGTGGAGGTTACTACAAGGCTAAGCCTGTGCAAGACGCTGAGAAGAGCGACGTGGACAAGCCTCCTGCACGTACATCCCAACGCCAAGGGACCTACGAAGGCAACGATGTTGAAATTGAGGATGAGGACATGCATGATGGTGAAGGCGCTGACGAGGATAGCCCCCGATTGAGGCGGGACAAAGGGAAAAGAGTCGACAGAGGATCACCAGCCAGAGATCAAGTTGAGGGTGATGAGGAGGCAGAAGAATCCCTGGAGGACATACAGATTCTCGATCTTCACTCACCTCATCCCCTGATCTCTTACCGTGGTCGCATATTCGAGGGTGACTGGGCTGAAATGATTGGTACAGAGCTGATTCTCACCCAGCGAGACGACGGAAACGAAACTTCTCACCCACCTCTGCCCGCCCTGCGCAACCTTGAGGACGGCATTGATCTACTTGCGGCAAGTGCAAGCAAGATCCTGACAAGGGAGAAAATCTTGAAACCCTTGATTGGTAACGAGGAAGCCGAAAGGAAGCAAGCGCTAGAGGAGGTCAAGAAGGAGTGGAACATTCGAATTCCGCTTGGGAAGAAGGACAAAGAAGGGGAGAAGGGAGAGCAAGCGAGGTTTCTGGAGAATCTCATGGCGTTGAAGAAGAAAAAAGGGGAAACTGACAATGTCACGGTGTATGCCCGACCAGCAGGCGAGGAGAGGAGAGAGCCGAGTTTCAGGAAACCTAGGGGTGAGGATATAGCGCGGGAGAGGACGCCTAGTAGGAGAAGAGCTAAGAAGACTGGACCAAGATGGAATCGTGGCGGAATGGGGTTGTTGGGGATGCGAGGGGATGATGGCGCTGGCGGCGACGAAGGAGAAGAGGGAAGATCGCTGTCTACGCCAACGCCTTTAAAATGGGGTGACCTGATGACGCCCAGGAGCGAGGCTGCGGCGAGACAGAGGAAGGGAGGAGATGGGGATGAGGATGTGCAGATGAGTGGTTGAGGATGTCCGAAGAAGATTGACGGACGAACCTCTCCTCGGACATATACTAGCGAAGCGATGATACAGGTGATGGGGGCAATGGATGAGATTGACAAATCTATGCTTAACGTGATGTTCAACCACGGCGTTGGGGGGTCATTGAGCTGACAGTGCGAGATGTGGTTTGAGGGCCAAGACATTGTGCACGACACGGCTGAGATGGCAGTGATTGGCTAGATGAGGGTATCGTGAACTGCACCTCTCCCAGTCAGTGGCAAGGCCTGCAGCTGGCGGTGTGATTGACATGGTCGACTGTTCCATGCAGTTAGTTCCTTGGCAGGACAGAGTATGCATGGCCGAGCACGAGGTGTGGTGGATGTCAGGTGCCTCGGTGGTTCAGCGATCTGTGACAAAGGAACCAAAGAGTCATGTTCTCCAGCTTCTAGTCAGTTTGTATTTGTTGGACACATGATGTTTGCAAGGCAAGCGGGTGGTTGATGCTTGTGGTTCTGATGGGCGACTAGTCAAGTCATGCACCGATAAAAGTGTGATTGGCTGCAGCGTACACCAGCATGCGACGCTTGTTCCCGAGGACGTAGCAGAAGGACACGAATCATGGAGACAACCCAACCGAGCGGGACAGCAACGGAAGAGAGGGGACAAAGAGGCAAAGAGGAGGTGACTCGGGGTGCTGATCCGACGGGGCGAGTCAGCCTGAAAGCGAACTTGCGGCTTGAGTTGAGCGATGAGGATGCTGGTGGAGGAGGGGCGGGGTTGCCGTGTGAGGTGTGAAAGGTGGCATCAGGTATGTACCTGCAGGACCCTGTGCGCGGCAATCTGTAAGGGCGCCGCTGTCGGAGGTACATGCTCGGCGTCGCACGCCATTCACGGCCAGGTGGTGCAGGAACAGCGCAGGAACTGGGAGGTGCAGCAGCGCATCCCGTCGTTCCCCGTTGGAGAAGTCCGCTGCAGATTCGCCGCGACCACCCCCTCAGCGGCTTGATGGTGCTTCCTTCGAGTTCTGAATCCGAACTCGAACACGCTAAGGTCGCTGACCCAGTCCTCTGTAGGTAGTGCAAGTCTGACCCCGTCCAAGGATTATAGCGCTTCACTGACTTTGGGAAGTCAGACGCCTCCACTTCACGTCTGCCTGTCTCATTGCGCTCCCAGCGGCGGATGCAGTTGCCGGAAGCGAGTCCGGCCCAGTCCAGAGTCAAGATGCCCTGCATCGCTGTCATCCGCTGGATTGGGCGCCTGACAGTCTGGAACAAGGGTCTCCGTTAGCGCCTGTGGGCACTACCGCTACCCACTACCGGTGATCCCGCCCACGTTCCTAATCCGCTGTCTCTTCTTCGCCGCATAAACGCCGATCACGCCTCACCTTGCGTCTCTTTTCTCCCTTCCCTGCCTGAACTACCTCACCCTACTCCTTCACTGCCTTATCTCCAACGGCCTCTTCTTCTCTTCTCCTTGCCCGTCCTCAGCAAAACAACAAACACGCTGCTGGTTTCTGTTCTCAATTTCTATTCTTATACATCTACCATCCCCGTCGGCATCCTCCATCCGTCCCCCACTTTCTGCCGTCGTCATCCTCAACTAGCGCCGAACCCTACCCAAAGCCACGCCTTTCGTGATGCCCTCATAGCTGGACTATCAAAACCCGTTCCGCCTCGCCCACCCTTTGACCCCCAACCTCTCTTCTGCTTCGTCATTCTTTGCGCTGGATGTCGGAAGACAACAACTCCTGCCACGACCTTCTCTATCTTACTCAGCCCTTCTGCCTCATCCCGTTGCACAGCGGGCCCACGCCGAGCTTCGCTCTTCCGTCGTTACCGAAACACCGACGATACGAGTACGCAACAAAGATCGACCGACCTCTTGTTCACCGTCTCTTTCCATGCGCAGTATACGATAGAAGCGCGCGTCTAGGACACCGCAATTTCAACACGCCATGATCTGGCTTCGTCGATTCGCCTTTCTCTTTGCCTGCGTCGTCACTTTCTCGTTCGCAGCCTGGGCATTGCCCAAGTATCTCACCCCCAATGGTGCTGGACCTGAGCAGCGTGCACGGGATCGTCGATGGGTCAACAGCAGTCCTTACTTTCTTGATCGACAAGCATGTCGTTGGGTAGGCCTCTGTGGTCTTCACCATCTACGAAGCGACCCTGCTAAGCGAGGCAGCTACGATGAGGAGAATGAAGATGAGGATTGGAATGGTGGTGAGCTGAGGAGGAGGATTGCGCCAACCTGGGAAAAGGACGATGGGAGTGCATTCGTCGACATGAAGAGGAACCCCAGGGAAAGGAGGAAGATCCTCAAAGATGTCCCGGATTACGTTTTCAAACATGCGCCTCTCGTTCACCTCTACTCCGGCGAGGACTTTTGGCCTTCCGATATCAAGGACCATGTTGAGCACATGACTGTCTACCACAACAACGAGCCTCTCAACTCAACCGAGCAAGACATCTGGGATCTCCACAACCTTCATCACCTTAACAAGTATGGCTATCGCATTATCCTGCGCAGCAACGACGATGTCGAGTCTAGGCCGTCTTGGCTGCATAGCCACAACAATATCCCAAATCCTTTCAAGAATGGTGATGATGATCGTTTACCGCCCGTTAGAGGCAAGGGTCGTGGTCCTAAGGGAGGCGAGCCATCCACCTGGTTCGATGTCGACAAAGATCATCCTCTCCATCGCATCTCCGATCCGCGCCTCCATCCCAAGGCCCAACGCCTCTTCGGCCGTGGCCACAAACCTGATAAGGATGGCTACACTCAAGCACCTGCCATACTCATTCTTGTGGATAAGGGTTCCGGCATTGTTGATGCCTTCTGGTTCTTCTTCTACTCGTACAACCTTGGTCAGACCGTCCTTGGTATTCGCTTTGGCAACCACGTTGGCGACTGGGAGCACTGCATGATCCGTTTCGAGCATGGTGTTCCTCGTGGAATGTACCTATCCGAGCACGAAGGTGGCCAAGCTTACGCCTGGGATGCTTTCGAGAAGCGTGGTCCAAATGCCACCAGACCCGTTATCTTCTCGGCTGTCGGCTCTCACGCAATGTACGCCCTTCCAGGGGACCACCCATACATTCTCCCCTTCTCAATGCTCAGGGATGTTACCGACCGAGGGCCGCTCTGGGATCCTGCCCTGAACAACTATGCCTACCATTACGACTATCTCCTTGACGAGGAGCAAGCCCCCAAAGTCAGGAACGATACTCTGCACTCTGCTCCCACAAGCCTCACTCCAGCAGCGAAGAACCCTTCCGCACCAACCTCATGGTTTCACTTCCGCGGTCGTTGGGGCGATGAGGTATATTCGCTCGCTGATCCAAGGCAGTGGCGCTTCTTCGGACAGTATCATTACGTTACCGGACCCAATGGACCGTGGTGGAAGCAATTGGAGAGGAGGCAGCTTTGCCAAGCGAAGAAATGTCGTATTTTGTACGGGATTGATCCCGAGGGAAGGTGGTACTGATCATGCGCGGCGCGGTGATAAACCTCTGTCTCGTTCATCTTTCTTGTCCAGTTTCTGTTTTTCCTTTCTGCTTTTTCATCTGCGATATACCCCCATCCCCTCATACCGAGGCTACGAGACAACACAAAACTTGATCATTGCTACGGATATACCCTCTCCGCAGACATGTACTTCCTAGGCCTAGGAAGCACAGGGCACCATTTTGTTACGACACGGCACGTCACCATGAAGAAGAAATGATACCACTCTTTTTAGATTTTTTTTTGGATGTTGGGGTTTTAGACGGGGATTTTGCTTCAATGGGTAGAAAGGGGTTGAAGTAGGATGGGGGGAGTGGTGAAGGGGAGAAGGGGAAGAATTGTCTGGAGTTTCTTGATTAGATGATATCCCATGGGAATCCTTACCTGTCTCGTTATCGTTTGCTACCAACTTTCTTCACCACCTTTTCTGTGAAATTGATGTGACATGGAAACATACAATGAATCGTTGAATCGACCTCATGGTCGTCAAGGCAACACAGAGCACGCCCAAGAGTCAAGTCAGGTCAGATTAGAAGTGGTCATTGCCATTGTAGCCCGTACATCAAAGCTGAGAGATCCGAGCTAAACTATCATCATTGTCATCCTGCCCACATTCAAGCAGGCCCCGTGTATATATCCGTCCATCGCTGTCCTTCAAATCATAATCATACCATCCCGCTTCGCCATGCCATCATCAAACACACTCTAATCCCTCCAATCCATCCAACCTCCCTTTCCTAGCCATTACCCAGAAGAGGAGTATCGTCCATTTCGCCACCGCTAAGGGAAAAAAACAGTTGAGTGAAATAAGGGTATCCTACAAACCACAAAGGAAAAGATAACAGCAACTGAAGGCATCGTAGTGGAGAGTGTTTGGCAGTCTTATCGTTCCATCTCATCCTCATCCTCGTGAATCAAGAACCCGCCTTCGACACCACCATCCGGCCAGGCTCTCTGGGTACTGGGATACTCGGACGGCTGGCTACTCACGTCACTCGGCATGTCGTCACCTGCAGTGGGATCGACATTTTCTCCATCCGAGCCATTGAGTTCGCGGTCCTCAATCCCCGGCCAAGGTTCGTCCTCAGGCAGCATTGCATGAGACCGCACGAGTGACTCAGGACGACGTGGTTGCGCGTGAGTCACGATTTCCTCCTCGGCACTTCCCGAGCTGTCCCCATCGTCAAAGCCGGCGTCTTCTGATTCGCTCTCGTAGATTTGAATGTCGAAGTCGCCATCTTCGTCGTCTTGGGGGTCGTCGTAGTATTCCATATCCATCGGCTGGGCGCTGCCAGCGCGTACAGGTCGCATTTCTTGAAGGGGCGCGTTACTGTGGGGTGTTGCGTAGGCGAAAGGTGTCGTGCCGCGGACGTATTGTCGCTCATGCAAGGCCATGGGGACTGGGCTGGGCGAGGCTGTCCAGCGGGGTGTGAAGCGCGCGTGACTTGGTGATCGGGCTTGACGCCTTTTTGTTACGGCAGATTGCGAACCAGTTCGCACGCTAGGCGTCGAGCGACGACTGTGTCCGCCAGAAGTCACTCTTCGGCGTGCGCTCGCTGGAGACCTGCTGTCTGGTCCAGAGACCGGCATGGAAGTCGTCCGAATGTGAGGCGGGCGTGAGCTGCGACGACTCTTGATGGCTGGAGAAGAGCCACGAGGAATTTGACTAGCAGAGCTCCATGATTGCTTTGCTGGGAAATATTGCTGAGAAGGCGAACTAGACATGCGTAATCGTTGCTGTCTGACAGCAGTAGGTTGGGGCGCAGCCGGGGTCTCATCCAGAGGCTCACTGTGAGCCCAGTATTCTTCCAAAGCATCCGCCTCAGGCACCTCCTGAGACTCAGTCACATCAGGGTAAACGCGACTCATGGTTCGCAACCTATGCCAAGTCCAGCCATTGTCAAATGCGTGGTGGTCCTGAAGGTAAGCATCAGGGTGTGTGACGAATAGCCGCGGCTCTGAGGACCTCATCATGACGGAGGTGAGGAACTGAACATCCCACATGGCTGGGGACAGCATCTCAGGTGGGCTTAGGAAGCGCAGGCGAGAGTCTTTGTGGATCTTGCGCAGAGGCACCCAAGTCGATTGAAGCCCGTAAAATTTGGCAACACGGGGATCAGTGGACGAAGGCCGGGATGCGAGGCCCATGTCGCGTAGTACTTCGCCAAAGACAGAGCTCATCGCCATCTGGACGCTGCGAGCGTCAGGACCTTTCACAGACACGGTCCGAACTAATCCTCGACTTCTCAACCGCTTGTCGATGATGCTAGAGTCGCCGCACGCTTTAGGCAGCAGCCAATCGCCATCATGTTCAGGGGCTGCCCAGTCTCCAAAGAATGGAGACTGCGATCGCAAGGTGGTTGTACTGTACGTCATGGGTAGCTGTGTCCAGTCATCACTGTTTGTCGCAGTGTTCCTGAAGTTGTGAATTCCCTGCCAGATTCCTTGTAGTGGGAAAGGCAGGAAAACAACCTCCACTTCCCAAGGGTGGATGAAGGTCGGCAGGGCAGATTGAAGCTGAGAGACCTGCGCCTGAAGAGCATGTAGCTGAGACTGAAGCTCCTGAGAATGCACTGCACGGCTAGCCATACTCGTCGCAACAGATGCAACACTCTCAGGGGCGTCGTCATCGCGATCACGGCGTCCGATCACACTACCAGTGTCATTGATAAGCTTCTCAACTTCCTCAATCTTCCCTTCAAGCTCAGTGACGCGGAGGTCAACAGTGTCGTGTTTCTCGGCACAGTCGTCATGCGCACCAGCAGAGAAGGAAATAGTCTCGAGACGGTCAAGTCGTTGCGCGTGCCCGCTGACGGTCTCCGACAAATTGCGGAAACTCTGCCTGGACACACCAGATGTGGCGCCATGTGAGCCTTCCGGGACTGGGATGCTTTGTTGCGTGTCGCCGTCTCTCGGCGCAGAGGCGACTCGGGGAGAACCATCTCGGGACTGGATGTCCAATAGTGGAGGGGGCCCCATGACACCCTTGGGCTTGTGTTGCTCATGAAGAGGGGATCTGGCTTGGGTGCCAGTGACACCACTCAGTGTCTGCAGACCTTTGCCCGCAAAAGGTCGAAGGTATCTGGCCTGGGCTGATGAGGTAGTTGAAGTTGCTTGTGATGGCATCAAGCATTGAGATGGGATGGGGGGAAGGGCATTCTGTCCACTTGGATCCTGGACAAAATCGCCCCATGCTAACGTATCAGGTATTGACCCGGGTGGCCTCGGCGTGGCCTGTGGTCCGGGGTGCTCGACATCCAAGGCCTGATTCATGAGGAATGACAAGGAGGCATCGTTCCTGAAGCCGTGTTGGTCCATTGGAAGGACCACCGGGGGTATCTGCGCTTGAAGGTCCATGACCGGGCTCAACGGGGCACGTCCAGTCCTTGGGCGCTCGTTCTCCTGTCCAACAACATTTGCTACAACTTCCTGGGGCTGACGGTCCCCGGGATCATGAAAGCAGGCATGGTGATTACACATACACCAGCCGGTCTGGTCCTGTCCACCGACACTGGCCATAGCCTGACGACTCCAGAAGCGGCGACAACCGCACTTAGCTCCATTGGCACCTGGGGTCAGGTCAACGAAGTTGCAGCCACCTTCTGGGAGCCCAGGCGAGCTTATCTGTCCGGTGAATCCATCGGTGTAGATGTCGAAGAGGTTGGCGCCATTGTACAGCGGATCGAACGGTGCCGAAGCCATTGAGAGACAGGTACGGTCATATCATGCGACAAGAGAATGTTTGAATCGACCGCCAAGGTGGGAATGAATTGAAACAAGGGCAGGAAACGCCAATCGAGACGAGCGTCGTGAATTATATTCGAGGAGCCTGAAAGTTGGACAGTGGTAGGTCGCTCTGGCGACCCAGGCACGCCCAATGGGTCGCAAGCAGAGCGGACGCCTAGATCATGGCACTACGCCAGGGAAAGAAGGAATTAGCAGCAGCTTAGCAAGTATGACTCGGAGGCAAAAAAAGTCCCTCGACAAGGAAGCCGTCGCGGGCGCAATGCATGCAGTCCTGAGGCAGACAGACATACAGTTGTGGAAGAGGGGTGTTGTATCGTCTACGCGAGGAGGGGACAAGGGACGCGATGAGCTTGGATCGAGACTGGGTGTATTCATACCTGAGGAAACCAGCTGCTTTATATAATGAACTGGCAAAGGAAGAGGACGCAGGTTCGAGTGGTAGGCAGAGGGGCGTGCACAGCGGTGGTCGAGGACGAAGCTGCGGAGTGAGGCTGCGAGTTCGTTGGACGCGTGATTGTTTGGTCCAAGGTTCAGCGAGGGAGTGGGTGAACGGCGGCGGGAGGCAAAAGGCGGAGGCGCCTTTGGTGCCCGTGGGAGGAGAGGAGGGGGGGTCCCATGTGATAAGGCACCAGGCACGCCCCTCTCAAATGCCCCACAGCGCGTTGGGTGCCTTGTTTTGAGGGGGTTTAATGGGTTTTGTGGGTGTCGGGCACGGTTTCCAGGGGAGGGGTGTAGGCCACCAACAGCCCGCGTAAAGTGCACCTCGAAAGGTGACGCTGCTTTAATCCACCAAGCCCACGTCTTCCCGACTGCACCCCCATCGCCCATAGCTCATGCAATAAACGTTCGCTCAAGCGGTGATGTCAACGTTCTGGATGCTGTACCCAAGCTAAGTAACTAACCACTAGCTCCTCTGAAGTCTACTGGATCCTCACCTGAATGGCAGTTCAGGCAAGCGAGGCACCTTGCTCGCCTCCATCTGACGGCGCGCCCTGGCCCACGACACCCATATACTTTCGACAAGCAACTCGCAATTCACCATTTCCTTGACAACGCTGTATCTATCGCAGCCATTGCAAGTAAGCCGTGTCGATGACTCAAGGTCGGTTTGCACCGTAGACAGGCTTTGCTTGTCTGGTCCGGCAGCGCAAAATTGGCAACCGAAGCACTTCTTGTGCCACTTGCGACATCCAGGTTCATGGTTCGTTGCCAGCACGTACGCATCATCCCTCACTATCTGAGAGCAGACAGAGCACTCAAGAGATCTTTGATCTGATACTTCCGGTGCTCGCTCTGAGTACTGAGGTAATGGGGACATTTGCTGTGCGTCAAGAAGGCGGCCCAGGAATGTGTGCAGTCTTGAGTCTTCCTCAGGCCAGTTTTCGTCAAGAAGCAACTTCCACAACGTCCGTTGAAGGAGAGGTCCGACAGCTGTGGTCACAACCCTGGATAGTTCCATGCCGCGAACAACCTGAGAAAGGAAGCCTTGCTCGTCGGCCACGAAAGTCGCTCTGAGGAGCCCCAGATCCTGATCGGTGACTGTCATCATGGGTTAGCCCTTATACACACCAGTTACGACATGTTTTTCTCCGACTCACCACCGTGAAAGGCCTCGTGTACGGCGAGTAAAAGCGAGCTCAGCAAATCTGTCATCGTGTTCCAATGTCGAAAGGCTACGTCCAGGAACTTTCGTGAACTCGCTTCCTGGACACCCGTCGCCTGACCTGTCACAACTTCTAGGAACATGGATGTCCACTCCCAAGTATGCTTGATCATGACTTCTAGCTTCTCGCTGTGTGCTTGGATAGCTGCGCTGTCGCAACTGTCTTCCTTGAAGGACTCCAGGAACTGCTGAGTGGTCCTCGTCGGCGGAATGGAGATGTTGAGGTGCTTGCGGAGAAGATAGCATTCTGGATGCCATGAGCCTACCAGGGGACCTTCAGAGAACTCAACAAACTGCTTCAGGATAGGCCAACGGCATGATTTGCAGCGCTGGGCGTACTCCCGGCAGTAATGGTTGAAGCACAAGATATGCTCATCATGTTCGTAGTAACTGTCCTCCTTTCCGAACTTGTAATCACACTTTTCACAAGTGAAATGATCCTGGTGAAACTTCTTCCCCGCGGCGGTGATGTAATTCCCCCTGAGTGCTTCGCCGCACTTGAAGCATAGTAGATCAAGACGTCGAAAGTAGTCTGTTACGCACAACGGTGCGCCTGGGACATCCTTGCTGATGAAGAATTTATGCGCTGTCACCTTATCGCAATCCTTGACACTCATATTAGCATCTCTCTCTTGCTTCGATTATATAGTTAGAAGACTTACAGCACATGTGAAGCAATCAAGATGCCATGTATGGTCCAGAGCTCTGACGAACTGTCCCGTGAGGACCTCGTCACACTTGAAGCATGTCCTTGTGCCCTTGGGACGGGTAGTAGCCGGGCTGGAAGTGCGCAGCGACGGAGAGGGAGGAACGTCCAGATTAGAGACAGGCTTCCTTGGAATTGGAGGAGTTGGAGGAGGGGTTCTTTGGATACTCGACACACTGGAACGACGCTGACTGAAATCCAACTCGGCGAGATCTGAATGAACGTTCCTGATAGTGTCCGCGTCTTGATCATGAATTGACTCAGAGAGGTCGATTAGATCGCCTGTGATGTTCTGGACATGAACTTGCTGAGAGTTCTGTGCTTGCGCCTTCGCAAATACTCTTCTGTATGCCTGGCTATTGATCACGAAATTGTCAAACTCGAACTCCAGCTCCGACGGCGCTATCGCAATAGAGATGAGATCATCGGCAAACATGCTCAGGCGATGTGTGTCGTTGTCAAAGACGGAATTGCAACCGGTCCTGATACTTGGGTTCCTCGACCGGACTGATTGAGCGTCCGATATTGAGGCGCGGATTCTTGACTGGTTGGCCTGGACGTTCTTTTGGATGTCGGAGAGTGTTTTGCTAAACTGGTCAGCGAAAGATCAAAGCGAGAGTGTATAGATGATGGCACACCATTCGAGCACCTGGAGAAGAAAGTTGATACTCATCTGCTGCCCTCTAAGCGCAGTCAGGAGCTCCTTCAACCGATCCTGATTCCACATGAATCTGATCTTCGTCAAAAACCTCAGACCCGTCGATACAGGCATCTGCGTCTGCAACTGCCTCGTCTCAGCTTCCAGACAGCTGAACACAATCATGCACCCATTCAGCGACATCTCAAATGCATCCAGGATATCGGTCTTGGTTGCCCAGGCTTGAGCCAGATCATCTCGCTGAAGAATGAGAATCTGCAATTGCGAGAGCGCACAGCTGATGACTGTCGATTCCGAGCAGAGCATAGCAATGACGACAGGGACATCTTCGTAACTTCCTGCGAGGTCGGACAGCTTTTTGCAGGTGCTGAGGCATGTCGCTGTTAGGGCGACCTATGCACGGGGTCAGCCTTATCCTTCCGACTCTTGTTTTGCACATCCAGAGGAAGTCCTACCACCGTCGAAGCAATTGACAACGGATCCATGATTGATCGAAAATCGACATTTGGTCCGGCCGGCTTTCGGCCGACCACTGGAAGTCTTGAGCAGAGGGGGAGAGGTAAGGAGGAGTCATCATGCACGTGAGGGGGGCTTATATCCAGACAGCTGCAGGATCAGCTGAACCCAGCCTCATTGGACGCCTCTCGAGGCTCTTGAGCCTCAGCCGCTCGGAAGCTTGGCATGCTGACAGGGATGTAGATCAGGCAGCCTAAGATACTAATGCGAAGCCCAAGGTTGAAGCTTATCATATCTTTTTCCCTAACCAAGATGATGCGGTGCAAGTTCAATACTTTCAATATCTGGGTAGTCTCTGCGCGGCATCGGTCTTGAGGAGCGCATGTGCGATAAACTTCATGTAGACTTGAAGTATAATCATTTCGGTGGTTGGGTATTCTCCAATCTGTCAATTGTAGCTGTTAGGCTTCCTTTATCGGATCGTAGAACAAGAGGCGCATCCGGCGCAGCTCAAGGTCGACAAGTTGAGCGAAAAGCCTGTCTACAGCGATGAAGTAAAGACAACAAGCTCAGGGTTGAGAAAGCACCTGGCCCGGCAACATCAATGGAGGGGACGATCTCTTAGATATTTAAGTCGCATGAAGACATGACGAATGAGGCACGGCGGGAAAGGTGCCGACGATATGTTCTCGCGAGAGTCACTTTGATCGGATGCATGCCGGCTGAGTTCACCAGCACCCCTGGGTCAGAACACGAGCGTCGTCCTCGAGCAGAAAAGTATATCCTGTAAGGTACAGTAAAGCCATCGGAAATGAGGATGCATGCTATTATAAGATGATATATACCCTTTGACGCTAGTCTATATTGCTGAACTTTTAAGAAAAATGGACATCTATAAGAAACAGATACAGAACCTATGCCTTGCACAGTCGACCATTTTGGTAAGCAATGTTAAGATCTTGGCCCTGAATGTACCAATCCTCGCTTCCGACAGCGCGGTTAGCATAGAACAGACCCTTGGAGTCCCACTTCTGCTTCAGCTTGTAAAGCCTGTCGTACTTGGAGCCGAAGAAGCTCTGTTGCCAGTTGGGCTCATTGGGATCACCCTCGCTCATGTAAGAGCCGGCCTCAGGGCAGGTAGCCCTCCACTTGTCCATGATGTCGTGGCTCAGGTAGTGCGCCTGAGCGGAACGAACCGCGGGGGTAGCATTCTCTTCCCAGGTAATGCCAGTCATGGCGTGCATGGCAGCGTTACGCCACGCGGGGTTGACGCTGTTGTCGGGGTATTTGCCGTTCGCAGGGCTTCCGCGGATGGTGAAGCCGAAGACGAGGGCGCCGATGGTTTCGGAGGTCCAGCGGAGGACGCTGAAGGTATCCTCCCATTTGGCGTCATCGAGGAAGTTCTCACGGGGCAGAAGACGTCCGGAAGTGATGGCGTTGTCATCACCGACAGACTCGAGAGGAAAGGTTGCCAGCCACATGCTCTGGAAATCGGTGTAGTCGATGTAGGTAGCATCGACGGCGACACCGGCGGCACGCATCGTGTCGAGAACGGGCTCAACGCGGCTTTGCAGCTCGACCTTATCGATACCAGGAGCGAGCCAAGCTTGCATGAGGAACATGAAAGCACCTTCGCCAAGCGGGAGGATGAACCAGTAGTGGTATTCACCGTTGTCGGTGTAAGATGGGGCACCCTGCATGTAGAGGCTGACAGCAGAGAAGAAATCGTCGGCGGAGACAGTGTCGTCGGTCATGAAGCTGAAGCTAGCAGTGGAGTACTTTTGCAGCTTGGGATAAGCCTTGACAACGACAGAAGTGACGATACCAAAGGTGCCTGTGTTGAGACGAGAAGGTTAGCTAAAATTCTTGTTGAGAGGAGATTGAGGGTGAGACGAACTGCCACCGCCACCGCAAAGGCCCCAGAAGAGATCAGAGTTGGAGCGTCTGTTCGCGGTAACAAATCGTCCATCAGCTGTGACGAGCTCCATAGAGAGAACCTGGTCAACAGCCATTCCGTAGATGCTGGAGAGAGGTGAATGGCCGCCTCCGAGGATATATCCACCGGTAACGCCAACAGTCTAAAGGGATCACACGTCAGTATAGTGCTTTTCTTTTGTGGCAAAACGAACCCGACTCGACGTACCTTGCCTTCTCCACCAACAACATCGACACCCTTTGCGTTCGCAGCGGCGTAGAGCTCAGACGCCTGAACGCCAGAGCCGAGCTTAAAGGCGGCGCCCTTGTAGTCACCATCATTGTACGTGGAGTAGTACTTGATGTCCTTGAGTTGGTGAGTGCGGATGGACAGAGCACCGCCACCGGTAGACTTCCCGGCAAAGTCATGGCCTGTATTCTTGATGACGAGGCGGATGTTGAGATTCCTGGCCAGGTTGACAGCGAGCTGGATCTGGTACACGTTCTTTGCGTTTACAACGTAGACAGGGTAGCCGCCAAGGGTGCAGTCACCGTCAGGACCAAGCTCAGGTTTGCAAGTCAGACCCTCGAACAGAGGAGCCATGATGGAGCTGGGGTGATCGACACTGGAAATACGCAATTGCAAGTCAGCGCCATGAAGCAGCTTGCAGGTTGGTCGTCAGGGGAACGGAAAAGGAAGAAACGCACTGTAAGCTGGAGTCGGACCAATTGTCAATGACATTGCTGCACGACTTGGCGTTATAAACGCCAAAAGGATCCTTAAAGCACACGGCACCAATCGGCGGAGGCTTCACGAGAGCACCACCAAGCAGAAGGTCAAAGATGTTCCAGACAAGCTTGCTGGGCCACCACGTATCGCCAGGGGCAGTCTTGCAAGAGCCGTAAGTGCGAGCAATCAAGCCACGCTCAGCCAAGTTGACCAGCTCCCCATCGGCAAAGTCAAAGAGGCTGGCTTCCGAGGCATTGAGCTGGTTATTCTCAACGACATTCTGCAGCGATGCATTGGTCAATTGCACCGTCTCGGTACTGTCGAAGAGCGGTGCAGACGAGTTGCTGGAGGTGGCGGGCACCTGGGCAGCTGCATCAATGGAATCCTGACCTGTAGATGTGATTATGGCGTCAGAAGCGCAGCCCCTAGGGTTTAAAATTGCAGGGATGAATGCATTCTTACCTCTGGCTGTGCCGGCAGCAACGGCAGCTGCCAGGAACAGTGATGACCAAGTCGATCGCATGGTGAAACGTGCAACAACTTGAAGTGAATCCGATCCTCTGCAGGTAAGGTACCGTAACCCTAGGGTTAGATTCAAGACGCCACAGGCTGGGAGGTGCAGGCAAACGACGGTGGCTCAACGAACTGCAGCAGAAGGATGGGAAAGAGGAATGAAGCCTTGCATGCAGCTGCCACGTGGGAAATTGCAGGTAAAAGTATAGAAATCCTGCGAGTTCCAAGATCTAGATGAGCTTGCTGCGTGGAAATGGGGTCAAGCAACGTGTTGGCCCTGTAGGGACCCTGAAGCCCACTCTAGTCCACCTTTACCTGCAATACCGTAGGCCTGGCCTGGCATGGCCTCGTCTTATTTGCGCTTGGTTTGCGCTTGGTTTGCCCCTAGGCCTGCCTACCGTGACCGAGAAGCGAGCTATTGAGTGACAAACAGGAGGTAAGTCAGGCGGTGCTGTGGATTCGGAACAGTTCCGGGATCGATGATTCTGTTGTGCAAGGCAAGCCCGGCAAGGCACCCCTTGACGATTTCCCGAGACCCAGGGTCTTGCCACGCTGATGAGCCTGCAGTCTATACTCCGAAGAGCATGGTGAGATGGATGAATGCACTTCCACCACCGCAAACTAGCTGCCAATCCCTGTTTAGACCTGGACCCGGCATCGCCTAACGTCGCAGTGTTCGGCTGACTCGCTATTCAACACGAAGCGCGAGCCTGCGGGTCCCTGCTATTGTCATGCATGACAGATACAGTGTTGGGCAACATGCACGGGCGCCGCGCGACATGGCGCCATGTGGTGGACTAACAGTCGGGGCCTTTGGGAAATGAACACTACATATAGAAGAGGGTTCTCCTTTTATCTCTCGTCTTGACGCACAAAATGCGTGTTTCCAAATCAACTTGTCGAATAACAGGGATATGCATCGTATGCCGCGTATTGATAAACTTAGCATTGACTATCGAGCGCTAACCGGAGGGGCTAGGGAAAGGCCTTAGGTTTGTGATCACTGCCCCAGCGGAAGGGCTGAGTCTCCAGTAATTCTGTTTTCAAATCAGTCGCTTAATCTGATCTGGTTGTCTTTGGAAACGATCAGAGCGCCAGTAAGGAGTCATGTGTTGTCGCTGTTGCTTGGGCGTGGTTCAGGCACAGACCCTGAAAATCACGGAAGATCATCTGCCAAGGACCGGATGTGCGCTGCAGGTAGCCGAGTCTCCGACTACTATCAGCCCATATCCCTGCTTCCTTAGCCTAAGGTACCTTTTGTTAGTTAGCCGAGTTTCCAAGAACCTCAGACGGGGCATGTCAACCCGACCGTTTCCTTGATCTTGTTCGTGTACGTGTGCTCCGGCCTCCCTTAGTGTAGATAGCGTTCGGCTTCCTAGGCTCGACTCCAGCAACTATACCTAAAGGTCCTCGGATCCGAGTTCCTCCATCTCCTCACTTTTTAGCTGCAGTCCTTAGCGGTTCCTTCGAAACCAAAGTATGCTTCTCGCCGAGTCTGTGCGCTGTGCGTGGCCCAATCACACCAAGAGACTTGACAGCGCTATTGAATGTGTCCCGCTTATCCGAGAATGAAGAAAGCAGAGTTTGTGTGAAGGCAAGCCTCCCGTCGCAGCCGCCGCCTCGCCCGTCTTCACTATCGGTTTCTACCCGCGAGGCGGTCTTGTCCTGTCACTTTCTCATCTTTTGAATATGTCTGACTCGAGACATTTAGGACGTTTGTCATCCTTCGTCCTGCATCATTTCTAGTCAACATCTGTATTTCAATCCACGGCTCGACAATGGATCACCTTTACAAGAATGGCATGCTAGGCAGGGAGCTCGTGCCTCGTGAGGTCTCGTGGGGGGCAGGAATGCCTCCCCCCCTGAATGACAATTGGCTTCGGAGGTTCGCAATGGCGATCGTTCTCTTTTTCCCGATTCTGAATGTCTTCGTCGTTGGCCTGAGAATTTATGGCAGAATTGCCATGAAGCAGTTTGGAGTTGGTATGTTTGCTCATCTTGACTTTTATTGGTCGCTCGCGCACTGCTCGGCAATCTTGACTGACGGAATGTTGCAGACGATGCCCTTATCATTGTGGCCTTGGTACGTAGACCAAACAAATGGCTTTTCCAACACGAGGAGTAGACTCGTTGATCGATTGATCACCATCGTTCTTCCTACTGATCCTCGTCTTCTAGTGTCTCGCTATAGCGTTCGCTGGGAGCATGTATATGTGTACGTAGCCCATCATTGTCGGCGAGACGACAGCAACTTCCTCCCCGGGCATTCACTGACACCAGTTGGTCAGACATCTTGACAGCATACGTTGGCATCCACGCATGGGACATTCCGTTGGACGCTGATCCTCAGCCAGCCATGGTATGGGGCTTCGTCAACATGTGCCTCTACAACCCCATCCTCGCACTTGTCAAGTCCTCCGTCCTGTTCTTCCTCCTACGAATCTCCGGCACGAGAACATCCGTGAGATACTCCATCTACGCGCTCAACACCTTCAACTTGGCCATGATGGTTGCCACCTTCCTCGTCGTTGTCTTCCAGTGCCGGCCCATCTCCGGCGCCTGGGATCTCGAACTCATGGGGACCGCCAAATGCGTTGATCCAGTGAGCTTCTCCGAATCGACGGCTATTATCACAATCATCACCGATCTTCTCGTTCTCGCACTCCCATTCTGGATCATTCTTGGTTTGAAGATGCCAAGAAAAGTTAAGCTTTCGTTAATTGGTGTCTTCTTCTTGGGTATCCTGTACGTCCCCGTTCTCTATCTTGCCTTGGACACTCAAATAGGCCTCAGCTACTAACCTGGCTCCTAATTTTAGTGTCACCATCGTCAGCTGTATTCGTCTCTGGCTCTTGATAAAGGTCCTGAAACCTGACCCCAACAACCCGGACCTAGACCCTAGCTACAGCCTCGGGCCCTGCGCAGAAAGCATCGAAGGCAACCTAGCTATCCTTACTGCCAGCATCCCTGCTCTGTGGCCGCTGATCCGGCAATGGTTTCCCAACATTCTCTCTGTCCTAGGCAGCAGCTATGGCCGTCAAAACAGCTCCCGCGCTGGTGCGAGTGGCATCAACCCCCCGAGCAAGGGCAACGCCTTCAGCATGAACCCTATTCGCACATTCGGTCGCTCCGAGGCCCACAGGCAATCTCTCAGCAGCAGCGAGGAGGAGATCATGGCCTACAACGGGATTATCCGTACGACTGCCGTGACTGTGCAGACAGAGGGAAGCAACGCATCGGACTACGACAACGAGGATAAAGATAAGGGGCGTGCAAGAACCGATGTTCATGCCTTTTCTTAGTTTTAAAAAGTACTGGGAATTTAGACTTTTTCTGCTTGGCTCTTAGCTCTGGATCAATGCAATGTTCGGAGTATATGTTCCTCTTAAGTTTCCCATGTCCAGTGTACCAGTCTTGTAGCGACGAGCAATCTTGTCCAGGTGGACTATTGAACCACACTAACAGTTTAGAACGCATGGAGTACTCCATACCCGATATCGAAATCCACAATGGAATGAGTTTGGGTACCGGCCAATCGCATAATTCCCCTGTATCGGGCTAGCACTGCCCTCTCATGGCGCTTGGATAGTCCCAGTATCGTAACCTCGGCGCTCCCATCATCTGTTTAATCTTTTCCTCCGAATAACCCACTTGAGAGTATATCAAAGGACAAGATGGACAGAGGGAACCACAACTCGGGCCTCCGTTACCGAGCCGTTTACACCAGCATCATCCCAAACACCCCTCACAAAATGGTGTACTGATACGGCCACTGGCCGCGTGGCAAGGCTAAATTGCGACAGTTCATGGCAAGTGTATGCGCAACGTAGCTCTCCACAACCGGGCGCCCGCGCCAAAGAAGTCTGGCTTGCATAGTTGCAGTTACTCAAGACAGTGTTGTTGTGGTGATCCCGGTAGATATCGGAAGAACCAAGCTTGTTAAGGTCACAAACCGCCGGAACATTTCACAGTCGTATTTGTGATGATGATAACGTAGAAGATATCATTAGCAACAAAACAGTGCATGTTTCTTACGAAGACAGGGCGAACTAGATGCGGATGGCACAAGATCAGGACAACAATCAAGTTATCCGGAGAAGTTCCTTTTCTCCTTGGCCTAAACGCATGCCTCGAGAAGGAATATTTCCAGGAGTTGGGTGAGAATGATATGATAATATCATGCATCACAGGTGTCACTCTAGTCGTGGCGTGTGAAGACCAGGCTCCAACTGATTTATATACCTACTGGAGCTTAGAGGAATTGGAACTCCATCACAAGTGCTGGCCAAGGTAAATGCGCAACAAACTCGTGATCCAAAGTAGGTCAATGTCTGCCAATCTGCCTATGTGTACATACTGAACCCTGTTAGCTACTAAATCATTGAAACCGTCCCTTCAAGAATGTCGTAAAGTTTCGATTCCTAGGCCACCCAACGAGATTGGAAAAGCTCTCGCCTTTCGTCGCACCCTTCGCTGCTGTGTCAATCTTCCACACTGCTCTCACACCCGGAATGGCAAAGCTTGCTCTCCTGGAGCTTGGTAGTTGGGCACCTTCATGGCCAAGGCTTCGCCAGAGTATCCTAGATCTTCAGCCGTGAGAACAGCGCACTTCTCTCCGATCAGAAGCGCAGTCGAGTAGCTGTCACATTAGTGGTTAATAACTTCGCTAGAAGGCTGTATATCGATTACTTACGTGTTGCAGCCAACGTTGTCTGGGCAAATGCTGAGATCCGCAACCTTCAAGTTTTTGACTCCGTGGACGTTGAGCCTCTCATCGAGCACGCCGTGCTTGACTATGCTATTGCCCTCCTTTGGAGCCATAGAGCATGTCTATAACGATGTCAGTTGAGCTCATCCGCATTTGCACGGTGTAGGGTCTAGCTAGACTCACTCCCAGGCTGTGCCAGGTGGTCTCTACATGTCGCTTGACCCACTCTTCGATGGCCTTAATGTCATCGGTGCTATAAGGAAGATCCTCGCGGATGTCAGCCTTGTTGGAGTTGAGAATATTCGCCTCAGGCCTTCGTGATGGCTCAGGGCAATAGCCGCTCCAACTGCCATGCTGCAAACCGGCACTGAGGTTTCCTGGAAGGGCGTACGCCTTTGTGGTTGCAAGGTCCATGTCATAAGCACGCCCTGGCGAATCAAAAGCGAACCAAGGGTGCATTGCCTGCACTTCACCGGCGTACGCATCCATACGTCGAGCCGTCTCGCGACTCTTGATATAGCCCCAAACCATGGGTGCCATGTCTCTTTCGTCATTCATGAAGCCAGCATCAAAGTCGGGGCTTTCGTATGGATTAGCCGATCGAATGTGAGTAGAGCCACGGCTGAAGGGGTACTCCAAGAAATCTGTTCTGCGTTAGCACAAGTCCAATGGAAAGTATACCAGGCACTACACTTACGGAACATGGTGAAGAACTTCCCGGGAGGCCTGAATAACGTCAGTAAACCCGAAAGATGTTGCAGGATTAGAAAGGAGAAGAATAGGAACAAACATAAGCATGTGATCGCCAAACCACCCGGCAATGACAGAATAATGCATGACCGGTTTGTCAGGCTTATTCTCGAAGTATGACTTCCAACCCTCGTTGAATTGGGGACAAGGCCACTTGCTGAATTCCTTGAGTTCATCTTCAGTGGGGCGGATCTTGACTCCAGCCTCAATGCCGTTGGTAGCCAGGGGCCCGGTGCCCTTGAGCTCCCATTCATCGTAGACTTGCTTCTGGATTGCTGGGTCGCCTCTGATGAAGTCGTCAAAGCTCTCCGTCTCAGGCTTCGCTCTGAAGACGGAGAAAGTCAGATAGTGGTCTTGAAAGTTGAGACCAACGCCTGGGAGGTCAACTTTTGGTTCAACGCCTACAGCCTTGAGCTTCGCTGGGTCGCCTATGATGCAATTAGAATCGCCGCGGATATTCTTTCCCTCGAGGGTCATAATGAATTGGAGTTGAACATACCAACGCCTGATCGTTGAAGGATCAGAGGCGACGACAGGGTTCCGCCTGAGACGATGACCTGCTTGCGAGCCTTGAAGATACGGGTTCCAGCCTGATTAGGGTGCAAGGGCTTCGTCGGTCTGTTGCATTCGCATGAGACAGGATTAACCACCGTGGAACCATTTTGGATGACTTACACTGTTTGCACACCTACAGCTACGCCATCTTCGATAATGACCTTGTCGACCTTGGTGTTGCAAGCAAGGTACAGATTGGAGTGGACAGCACGAGTAGAATGAATATAAGCATGTGCGCTGTCACTTCGCCTACCGGTCTTTGGTTTCCTTGTCAGCTGATTGCCATCAATTGTGCCCGAGACGACGATGGTATACTAACATCACGATTGATCCACTTCATCCAATGCTCGGCCCCGTGGCCAGTAGTGAGGTCTTCGAGATCATCAACAACGGGGATTCCCTGCGACTCTGCAGCACGCAAAAAGTCGTCTTTGATGGGGTATGTGCTGCCAAAGAGTTTAGATTATCCCGAATGCCTGACTTCGCATCACTGAAGGTACTCACTAATTGCCGAAAGACACTTTAATAGGTCCCTCGAAGCCGTGGATGTCTCTGCCGTGAATAAGCATCTACCCAAAAAGTCTCGCAAGCATAGAAAGCACTTACCGGTTGTGACAAGCACGTTGATAAGTCTCATGCTTCTGCATTAGAGGAAGTAGTTCCTCCGTAGTCCACCCCTTGGCCTGAAAGTCATCGTAGTCCGATGCTGAGGCTCGAGTATACATGAGGAAATTGATGGAGGATCCTCCACCAAGAACTAAGTATAGAGGTCAGTCTACTGCATGAAGACAAGGGTAAAGTTGATACTGACTATGAGCCGCTGGGACAATGGCGCTTCTGCCGCCTAGCCATTTGGAGGGCTTAGACTCGTAGAACGAAGCAGTCTTGGAGTCCAATTTCATGTTCTTAGGGAAGACACCAGGTCGGTATACCCATTTGTTGTTCAGGTTGCTCTCACCAGCCTCAATCAGGAGCACCTTGAGATTGTGGTCCAAGTTGGCCAGTCTCCCAGCTACGACACACCCACAGCTCCCACCCCCACAGACGATGATATCGAACTCATCGGGGAGTGCACTGGAAGACATCCTAGCTAGCCAGAGTTATGGAGGGATAATGGATGTGAATGATTAATTAATCAAGTATGGGCAATCAAGTTATATGAATATCATGTAGTTATGAATCCTGAGTGTGTGTCAATCAAACTGGAGTCTCGATGAAAGCGATCGAGGACAGACTTATATATGCCCAAATTCTTGACCCTCCTCTTCCAGGATACCGTCGAATTCGATATGGTCTCAGTCTACAAGACATCGAGACTCCGCAGAGCTGATTCGTTACCTTGGATGATGGATCTTGTCCAGCCAACACCCAACGATGGCAGAAGTGATGTGGCAACAGAATCGAGTAACTGGCAGCGATGTCAGAATCATGGACGAGAGTGAGGGGGATGCGTCAAGAATTGTCCAATGATTGCCTTCCGTCACTCCTATGCCAAGTGCCGTGATCTTTGCCAGTGTCACCTTACATGCACGATGAGCACGAGACTCGAGCTTCGCTCTTGGAAGTGCAAATCTGTGCCTCAACTTGCCTTTGGACGTCGTATTTGAGGGCTAGAAAGCTCTCCCAACATCTATCACGATGAACCAACTTACATGTCAGCCCACAATCGAGACTCTTGGTCGTGGCTTGCTATTCGTCAACTGTCAGCAGCATCGAGCTTCCCCGCAAAGTCCAACAGTGTGTGGGTAGCATCCACGTGGATCTTGAACTTCGAGACACCAATCCAGAGAGCTAATTGAAGAAGCAGGTTGCAGCCATTGGCCCGAGGACTGATCAGGCGACTGTCCCCGATCCCCCGCATCGTGTGCTGTGTAAACGTCCGAAAGTCAAAGATTTGGAGACTGGGATACCAGACCCCACGGATTACATTGACGAGTCCTCGCAAGAAGGGGGAAAGAATATTGTTTAAGCTTTGATAAAGCTAGGTTATAAGAAATTTCCAATTTCCCCGAAAGATAGTATAGCAACTGGAATCTAACTTAGAAGCCGAAAGCTGCAGGCAGCTTGGTCGTTCTCATCGGCTCCCCGAGGTTCTGATTCGTTATTGCAGTTACCAGGAAAATCATGGTAGAGGTGGGGGATAAGACGGATTTTACCCCAGATTCTAACATGTCCATCCCCAAGAGTAATTGCTGAATGGGGAAACCTGCGGCGAGGTTCCTGGGAATGCCAAACCCGAGCCACTCGTTGACGCGGCAGCACACCATCTTTGGACGTTGTAAGAGCTGTCAAGGGCTGCATGAATATGTATCATCAACGTTCTGACTCCAGGCGAGCGAGTCAAAGTCACGCCACTCGTGCTTTGCATAGTTTCCGCGTTCCATCTTTGTTCTCCCCCCCGGAGCTTCGCTGCTCGGGTACGACTACACCCCAGAATCCCGACTTGGCCGTAGTCTCCGCTGATGCGTGAACAAAGCTCCTTTTTTTGGCGATCGCCACTTGGGACTCTGTCGCTGGCACCTTCAAACATCTCCACTGCGAAGAGTCTGGAGGGAGAGGAGAGTCATTCGATGTTTCCGCGGCTGGGGCGTGGCTCTTCTTCGAGATTGATGCTAACGGACCGTGCCCGTCTCGAAAGCGGTTACCTGATGTCCGACTGTACAGAAGCGCTTTGTTGAACCAGGTTCAACGCTCTTTTTCCAGCGAGGAAATTGATATGAGATTCCAACGACCAGGAATATTATTTGAGATCGATGTGCTGTTGCTCAAGACATGGTAGAGATCCGCTTCCCGAGTGGGCGCTGTTACCAGGGCAGCCGGGCTTATCGTGGGCAAAACCACCACGTCAATTGCCTGGAGACCCTTTCTGTGCCACTTTAGCAAAGCATGAAGAGCTGTGGATGTTCATAAAAGGTTCCTGGGGCTCATTGAGACACGGCTGGGTGACGCTGTTTCGGTCTACATGGCGCCCAGGCTTTGTGGAAAGATGGCGGCCGCTAAACTTGCTGCGCTCAATGACCTAAGCACAACCGTTAGTCTGAGATCATGGACTTCTTACAGTTTCTCCTCGACAGCCCCAACGACGGACATTGCAGCACATCTCATCTCTCACTGCTCTGGTTCATCGCATCGCATGCCTCAGGGCACAAGCTCGGGCATTGAAGTGCGTCGCCGCTCAATTTGAACCCTCGGCATCGCATGCTGCCTTGAGGCATGGCCAGCGAGACTCTGCCAGCTGGCTCCCAGCCTCCCGAGCACCTGGGCGACCGTCAGCTACCGCATCCAGCACATCATCTCCAGCATCCTGTGCATGCGGCAACACAGCCTGCGTCGGATGCGCAAGGCCGCACACATATGCAGCTGGCGCACAACCGGGTTCATGGCCCACAGCACCGCGCTGCGCGACCGCCCCGAGCTCGAGCGTGTAGGTCCCTCATCCCCCCAATGCCCTCGCCTTGTGTTCCATATGTTTGAATTGCTGTTGACTGGGATTTTGAAGGTCTGGAGTGTAAGAAGCAAAAGATCAGGTGCGATTTTAGGCGCGGAGAATCGACATGTGCGAGATGTTTGCGCATGGGCACCGATTGTGTGCTGCCTGACTCTCAGAGGAGTGTCGGGGATGATCAAGCGTGAGTCTGATCCTTTGCAACCTCTAGCACCAACCATTGCCTTGCTAGCCTGCTCACAAAGAGGCTGTTACATAGTTGGAGGACTCATATGACACAACGGGTGGACCAGATCCAAGCCGCCGTCTCAGCCTTGCTTGAACGAGACAGGCTGCCCGATCTTTCCAAATTCCAGCCACAGGATCAAGCTGCATCGGTGCCATCTGTCGGCTCTCTTCACGACTCTGCCCCAGCTGCCGAGCCAAATGTAGCTGATATCGCCTCTGTCGACCCAGCTGCGGGTAACCAGTCCCCTAACCCGTACGATGACGAGCCGCGGCTTGTGCCAGCACCTATGAACAACCTCTATGAGCTAGCAAAAGTCTCCGGCTCTGCTCAGGCTGCATTGACAACTCGCTTGGACCGCAATGACTCCTCTGACGATCTCATCTCGAAGGGAATCCTCTCCGAAGGGGAAGCACGCCAGTTCTTCGATCTGTACTCAAACTCACACAGCCAACTGCTCTGGGGTGGCGTCATCTTCCCTTACCCAGATCTCGACTCAGTGCGCAAGGCTTCCGTGCTTCTTTCCACCGCAATCCTGACTATTGCGGTGTTGCACACGCCAGGGCAGGAAGGAGTCCTTCAGCGGTGTTACAACGCCTTCATTGCCCTTGTCAGCAGCTCCAGCATTACCCGCCATCACAATCTACACGATGTGCGAGGTCTCTGCTTGGGAGCCTTTCACCTTCCGAACCTGAGCTGGCGGCTCTCAGGACAGGCCGCTAGAATAGCCGCTGAGATGAACATCCACCAGTCCTTTCACAAGCTGCGCAATGGCGATATTCGCCACGTCGAGCGGGTGAGACTGTGGTATGCACTCTACATTTGCAACCACCAAGTTAGCATTGCCTTCGGACGGCCATCAGCCATGCAGGAAGACGAGGCGGTGCAAAACGTGCAGTTATTGCTAGACGGGCATGACACGTACACTCTTCCTGGTGACGTCCGTTTAGCAGCACATGTCACCCTCTATCCGATCATGTCTCAGGCATACTACGAGTTCGGAAGCGATCCGAATCAGATCCTGAGCGAGGAGGAGCTGGGCCGCCTCCGTACGCTGAACATCGCTATTGAACAGTGGCGGTCGAAGTGGCAACCCAGGTCTGCCGATAGTGACACAGTCGGCGCATATCCCTCGCAATCTCTCATTCTCTACTACCATTTTGCTCGATTTCATCTCAACTCTTTAGCGTTCCGGGGCTTACGATGGCCCAGCAGCCAGAGCCTCGGCTCGAATCGGCGAGAGGCTGCCATGGCTGCTATACAAGCTGCCATGAACACACTCGTCCATGTGGTCTCAGAACCTGACATCAGGAGCGCTCTTTACGGCGTTCCACTCTTCACGCATACAATGGTCGCTTTCTGCGCCACTTTCCTATTGAAAATGGCATCAATGTGGGATCGAGGTGATGACTTGATCTCTCGAACGCTGAGCCTCGGCTTCAACGTTCGGGAAGTTATATCTCTCGCCGTCCGTTCAGCCGACCTGCTTGCCGAGGTGGCGAACGGGGTAGGCGAGCAGCACGTCATGAAGCACATTATAGCTGGTATTCGGAGCCTACTACAGAGAGTGATTGCGGAACAGAACACGACGGGCGAGGAGCAAATGGCTACGGCACAGCCAGACTATTACACTAATGCACCAGATAACAGCGTCGCAGTCGACTTTGCGACTCAGCAGTTCGGTGGCGGGGCGGACGAGATCATCTACAATATGGACGTAGATAGCCTGGCTGCGTTGTTGGAATATGGGGTTGGAGAGACATTCTTGAATCCTCTGGCAAATGGGCTGAACCACAATGGGATGGGTTAAGTAGAGGTTATCAGGCGTATATCAGCTGTAGAATAGGAAGCACAGTTTTGAACAATGGATGTGGTGGCTACCGCTTTACGTGAGATAATTTGAGAACTTGGTACATAATGAGGATGACTATGGTGCTATGTACATGATCTCATCTATCAATCAGTCATGCAATTTCTAGACAGTGCTGCAGTTAAGAACCTGGTCAAAGTCTCAAAGCTTCGACGCAATAGGTCTCAGAGACAAAACTCCCCTCTGTGGGCTAGATGACTCTGAGAACCAATGGTCCACATCGTACAAGTTCAGTAGGCCAGGATGCAATTGTGACAAGCTCGTGCATCCCATGATCTTCATTGTTGTCTCAAACTCATCTCGCATGACTACACACATCAAGTCAGTCTCATCATTCATAGTCCATTCGTGAGAATTCCAGTTTCGCAGGGGATCGTGGGACCACTTACGATCAATCAGATGTGAGACGCCCTCCTCGCCGTAGCTGGCGGCGTACATGAAGTGTCTGCCCATACCGACAGCCTTCGCACCTAGACAGAGAGCCTTGAACATGTCTGTTCCGCGACGGATACCTCCATCCATGAAGATGTCGATGCGTTCGAAGATCTCCGGACACCGCTTGCGGAGCTCAAGAAGGATCATGATTGATGGTGTTGAGGTGTCGAGACTCCTTCCACCGTGGTTGCCGATCAATAGACCGTCGACGCCATGCTCTACTGCCAACAAGGCGTCCTCTGCTGTCTGGACACCTTTCAAGACGATAGGCATCTTGGTGGCCTTCCTCAGCCACGCGATATCCTTCCAATTCAGGCTGCTGTCGATGAAATCCGCCATAGTGCGGCCGATACCGCTACCCCGAGAATCGTTCTTAGGCGTAGCTCCTGTCGGTGTAGCGGACATGAGCGACTCATCCTCGAACTTGACGCGCTCATCGTACTCGCGCTTGCCAGGGTGTGGCTGATCGACGGTGATGAAAACGCCTTTGCAGCCACAGGCTTCAGCGTTTCGGAGGATCTTCTCAGAGGCTGAGCGGTCTTTGTTGACGTAGAGCTGCAGGAAGAAGGGGTGGCCTTTCTTGGTGGCTGTGATCTCGGCAAGAGGGTATGAGGCATTCGTGGAGATCTAGTATCAGAGGTCAGTTCAGCTGCGATCGATCACCCTCCCTCAAGGTATGGCAGGATTTGATCTCCCTCTGTTAATGCGACTTCAGGTCGTTACTTACAATGTGAGCCATGCCAGCTTTAGTGGTTGCTTTGGCTATAGCAAGCTCTCCCTCCGGATGCGCAAGCTTCGCCATGGCAGCAGGACTAGCAAACAGCGGGAAAGGCACATCATTGCCGAGGATCTTCGTACGTGTATCAACCTTCCCGATGTCTCTCATGATCCGAGGTCGGAGCCATATACGACGGAAGAAGTCATTGTTGGCCCGATGGGTATGACAATCGGTAGCCGCAGAGGAGAAGAAGGCCCAGGCCTTCTCAGAGAGGTTTTCGGAGGCCGCGTCCTCGAAGTCCTGGGTGTTGATAATGGTGCTCAGAGGACGCCTCTCGTCGATTGACTTCCTCTTGTGAACGCGCCCGAAGCTCCCATAGTCGCTGATGGTGATGCTCGCCATATTGTGATTTTGGACGCTTTCACTTCAAGAAAAGAGGGAAGACTCGTAATTGAGGATGTAGAAAGGATGCAATTGAGCTTGGGAATTGTCATAGACCAACCCAGCTTGAGATTAGTGAACTGTTCTTATAAGCCCGTATCGCTGGAGCTTCTGAAGATGGAGGCCAAGATGTTAAAGCGATAGAGTACAAGGGGGGGGAAGCTCGCTGTTCGGTACAATGTCACGCGTCGTACGTTCTGGACGTCGGCAATAAGCACCGGTCGGTCTCTTTCCCATCGCCTTTCGCACTTTGGGATGCCAGATATTGGAAAGCTGGTCTGGTCTGCCCCTCCCTCCCCGCCACACAACTGGCCAGCACATCTCCGCGATCCCCAGGATCATGGGCAGGGTTGCAACGTGGGGGTGCTCGGGCATTCGCCGGTCTCTCCGGAGGGTGTGGGGTAGTGCTGGGGGCTCCACTGTGGGGATCCCTCGGGGCGACCTCCGACTCTCGCACCACGCTCATCATTGCCCCGGGGTATCTCTGGGGTCAGTCCCTGTAAGAAGAATATGTAGCATAAGCATTCCCGATAGTTGGGCTCGAGGATTCTGAGGAGGGTGCCACATCGATAGTCTTGTTCCACTAGCCGATCCTTAGCCCCACGACTCCCTGGTAGCTGTCCTTCTGCACCATCACCAATCACCACAGCATTCCCCTGATATACGCAGGCACACATACAGCCGTTATGAAGATTCTCATTACGGGTGGAGCTGGCTTCATTGGCCAGCTTCTGGCAAGAGCGCTCTTGGACGACAGCCAGGGCAAATATGAGGTTGTACTCAGTGACATTGTTGAGCCTCGGATACCTGAAGGTGTCAAGTGGCCTGACAAGGCAAAATGTGTCAAGGTTGACCTCTCTACCGAGACCGAGAAAGTAGTCTCGCAGGATCTCGATGTTGTCTTCATCCTCCATGGGATCATGTCCTCGGGAGCTGAAGCAGATTTCGACCTGGGTAAGTAGTTGAAGAAGACGCCCGATTATTCTCTTCCAAGAATGGCACTAACTTTGGATCCAGGCATGAGAGTCAACTTCGACGCTACGAGGGCACTGCTCGACACGTTGCGCCGAACCAAGCCTGGCGTCAAGGTCATATACACCTCCAGCCAGGCTGTTTACGGCGGCGAGGTCACAGAACCTGTAGGCGAGACGCAAAGACCAACACCTCAAAACTCATATGGTTGTGAGAAGATGATGTGCGAGTTCCTCATTAACGAGTACAACCGCCGAGGCTTCCTCGACGGCCTGATTTTCCGCCTTCCCACTGTCTCAGTCAGGGCCGGCAAGCCTACCGCTGCCGCATCTTCCTTCCTATCAGGCATTATCCGGGAGCCTATGCAGGGACTACCATGCGAGCTTCCCCTATCCGACCGCGGATATAAGCACTGGCTCACCTCTCCGAACACTCTGGTTGACAACCTCGTCCGCTCTCTGGACCTGCCACCCACGGCCCTGCCCGATTATGATCGTGTACTCTGCATGCCAGGCATCGGTGTCACTGTGCAGGATATGATAGATTCTCTTGCAAGGGTTGGTGGCGAGGATAAGCTCAAATACATTACGGAGAAGGACGATGAGGATATGAAGAAGATCCTCTACTCGTGGCCTGGCACGTATGATAACTCGAGGGCTCTGAAGCTTGGGTTTAAGAAAGATGACACATTTGATGACATTGTGCGTCAGTATAAGGCAACCTTAGAGGCTTCTACATGAAGCGGAGTATGAATATAATCAACCTACAAATGGACGTTCATTCAGCACAAGTACCCAAGTTCCAAGTCTGGCCATAAATACCTGTGCTTTTGTGTATGAGAATTTACCAGGAGAACACTATACCATTACACCACTTCAGTCTCGTTGACAATATTGAGGATACCACTGGGCTAACAAAGATGGGAATACACAACAAAGTCGACTAGTTCGCTACAGGGCACGACTGAGACTGCATGTAGTATGATGAGAGTTGTCTGTGGAATGAAAGGTTTGATCGTGCAACTAAAATCTTGTATTCACTCTTCAAAACCTTATGTGCCCGTCCCCTTTCTCATGAGACCTGGTTTCAGGCGTACACCCTTTGGGCTCAATTGCTCTTCAACAGATGAGCATGGTCTGATCCCATAGCTGAATCTATGCTAGCTACCGACTATCATTTTCAGAAGTTGGTCATGCGCTTATGAAACTAGAGTACATAGTGATCGCTGCTTCTTCCCTGCTCATTGAGCTTCTTGTTCTCTTTCTTCAACCAGAAGCGAAGAACGATCGAGGCCGAAGCGCAAGCAACCAGAGCACTGGTCAGAACAATGCAACCCTTTCGATAAAGACTATGAAAAGATGATTAGTGAATGAAGATAGGTCATCTTGAGTTCCAGCAAGACTTACGGAGCGTCAGAGGACGGGTAGAGGTATGCGGTGCTGATGTTGGTACCATTGCTGATCGCGGTTGCGAGAGCAATGGTGACAGCACGCTTGGCCTTGGGACGGGGGATAGTAGACGAAACCCAGGAGAGGATAAGCTGGAAGACCGAAAAAGATCCAGCGGCTTGCAAAAACATGGCCTGGGATGGTTAGATTTCTTTCGAGTTACTACTGATCTTTGAGGATTGAGACTTACGAAATATCGGGCTCCGAGGTTGTGAGTAGACATAGACAAGACTTGGCCAACAATGGAGATACAGCATCCAGTAACAATGTGGAAGCATCGCTCGTTGGTCTTACCGCTGTGCCACGAGTTTGCAACAGAGTAGATACAGGCCAAGAAGTATGGTGGCGCAGTGAGGAGGAGGGTCTGGACTCTGGGGTATCCGAGCGTCTGAACAATGGACGGGAAGAAGTCTGCAATTGCATATGCATCAGAGCCATGATAAGAGGTCAGGGGGATCTGAGAGTTCGGACTTACAGGTAAAGCTCATGCTCACGACCGCGCCAGACTGGATCAGAACGAGAAGCCAAGACTTGGGGTCCGAGAGAGACTGCTTGAAGCCTAGGAAGACTGACTCCTGAACCTCATCGTTCTCACCCTCATAGTCGCGTGCCAGGCGGTACTGCGCAAGGGCAGTTTCCTCTGCGCTGAGCCATGAGGTGTTGGTTGGGTAGTTGGGAAGCAGCCAAAAGGCAGGAATACCAGCGACAACTGTAAGAGCACCCTCGAGGATGAAGATCCACCTCTGAAATCGTGTTAGAATCAAGGTGCAAATCCGGCAACACTGAGGGTGTCATTGTTGGATTATACATACCCAAGCCGGATAACCGCCAAGGCCATCCATGCCCGAGACGATGCCAGCGGCGATCAGGCCACCGAAAGCGGAGGCGAGAGTGTACCCGAGATAGAACACAGCAATTCGGGCCGGAAGCTCGCGTTTCGTGTACCAGGAAGACAGTAGGAAGATACATCCAGGGAAGTAGGGTGCCTCGGTCACACCGGTGAGGAATCGGAGGGCAGCGAGACCACCGAAGTTCTGAGAGAATCCAGTTGAACCAGAGACCTGTTTGGGTAACAAGTCAGGGAGTTGTACATCAAGATGTCTACTGGCCTTGCCAAGTAGCTATCGAGGACTTAGGAAGCCGAGAGGGGAAACTTACAACGCCCCAGATCATGACCACGGCTGGGAGGTATAAGCGAGGTTTGACGACGGAGAGAAGCATGTTGGACGGAATCATCATGGTAATGTAACCAGCTGTTGAAGTAGATCAGCATTTGCAATGTACTCAACAGTGCAAGGGGGAAAATTTGATGCATCACTCACCCCAGACCATCATAACAGCAGTTTGATACTCGCGATCACTCAAACCCAGAGTTTCCTCCAGTCCGCCCAGTCGAGCGTTGGCGATGGCATTTCGGTCCAGGATGTTCAGCAAGAAGAGGATGATCAAGATGGGAAGACAGCGGAAGTCGAGTCGGCGAACCAAGGCCTTCTCCATCGCTGCCAGCTCCTCAGAGCTGTAGCTTTGGAGAATTTCGGGCACGAAGCCGTCCGTGTTGCTTTGGCTCTTCTCGAGCCCATAGTCGGTAGCATCCTCCGGTTTGACCTCGACATGGTCGTCTTTGGGCTTTTGGAGAGACATGATGGGGGGGAGTCGTAATCGACCGAATAAGGGTATGAGGAAGACAGACAAGAAGAAGACAAAGTCGATTGGGGGAGATGAGGGAAAACCCAGATGCTGTCGACAATAGGGAACAGCAATGTCGAGGCAGATAGGTCGGTTGCGTCCGAGAGAAGGATGATCGGAAATCAACCCCTTTTGAAGATCTCAAGATGCACACATTGTTGTCTCAGACCTCTCGATCCATCTCTACCCCGCGGCTCCTGGGGGCATCATGGGAGCAATTCTGCGATCTCCATGGGGTTTCCCCAGCTTTGGTGCCCCCCGGGTCTGTTAGTCGGTCCCCATACCGGCGAGTCTCCGGACCCACGGCGATGTAGTGTTGTGGGTACGGAGCAATCGCCGAGTTCCTCCAGACAGCTGAATCTTGTTATTCCCAGGGCGAGACCTTCATTCAGGAAGTATTATTTCCATTGCCGAACATGTGTGGGGGAACGGAGGATCTCCGCATGGCGCAGGAGTTGTGCATCGCGCGCCGGGGTGATGATGACCTGTGAGCCTACAGCGAATCATGTGCCACGGCCCTGGCTTGTTCTTCCAGTCAAGGTCCGGACCATCCTTCGTCGACTAAGTCTCAAGTAGCCTATATTGCATGTGCAGTCGGCTATGGCAGTTGCATCGAATGGTCTAGGCAGCGGTGAGCACATCGTTCAAGTCTACAAGACCAGCCATCGAGTCTAGTTCCTTCGAAGCCCCCACCGGAGATAAATGCACTCCGGAGACCTTTGTCGTAACCTCGGGCATGCCTTGCAACCTTGAGCTTGGCAGTCGTTGACCTTTCACACCCATCCGTCCTTGACTCCGATCCAAAGGAACGCTAGATTGACCAAGGCCGCTAGTCCATGGCTTTCCTGTTGCTTAATGATGTGTGTATCCTGACAATACTTGCTCCTCAATGATTTGTGCCCGTAAGCGAGAACGAGTGAAAGATCAATAACATGGAGGACGACAACTGCCGCGTGCGCAAGAGGCAGGTGAAGCCATTGTCTAAATCGTATGCGATCCCTGGGTTACCCCATCCAAAAACCACTCATGAGACTTGTATTGATGAGTGAGCCAGCTGCGAGTCTTGTAAGAGCAGAAAGTCGCGATGCGACAGTGGCCGGCCTCAATGTGGCGCGTGTCGGCGACGAGGTATGTCAGCTCACATAAGCGCTCATGTTGCGCCTTTAACATCATGTAATGTCCGTTTTGTTGAGAGCCAGCTAACTTTTAGATACTGTCTTCTTATAGACTTGACATGTGAGTATAAAGAAAAGGCACAGCCTGGGCTGCGTCCTGGATATGGCAAGGCAGTCGAGCAACGCCTAAGTCTGCTCGAAGGCAGTGTCGAGACCATGTCGCAAGCAGTCCAACGGATCCTCGCTTACATCCAACCTCCGTCGAGGCAGCCAAACGACACAAGTCCACAGGCTTCGCAGGTCGGCGACAATGCTGTGGTCTCTTCATCTGTTGAAGCTAGTATCGTCTCTGACGTTCAAGACACGTCCTCTCCTGCTCACAAGCGGCTTGCACAGCAACATTCACATGATGAGGAACCGGAGCAGACATGTGCTCCTGCGAAGGAACGCGACTGGGAGTGCAGCCCTAAGCCAGCATCTCTTGATCATCCAATGGTGGGATTAGTGCCCGAAAAGGCAGTGTTTGCGGTTTCGCCAGCACTTGTTGACCATGTTGATGTGCATGTTCCATCAGTTCAGGCTTGGGAAGCGCCGGCCACAGCGTCTCCAACGATCGAGATGAATCTTGGCCCGTTGCTGCCTCCAGAACCACATCTGCGCGAGCTCATAGACCTCTTCTTTGAGTACGTCTATCCATGGGCGCCTCTGTTTCACAGAGAGAGCTTCCTGAACGAGGCGTTCGCGCCGCACAAGCAGATTCTGCTCCACGGCATCATCGTGGCTACCGATCGCTTCTGGACAAAGCCTGAACCAACCATTAGTGATCGACAGGCGCAGCTCAAAGTGTCGAAAGATCAGGTTCTCCTGAGTGCTATGGATTCGACCTCCGTTCCATTGGTACAGGCTCTCACGCTACTTGCTATCGATGCTGTCGGACAGGGGCCAGGCCCTCGAGCATGGAATATCATGGCCATGCTTGTAACGAGCGCTCGCCAGTTACAACTAGGTCGCAGCGGTTCTCAACCGCCTGATGCCTGCGACTCTCCCTTGATCGATCATGATGACGCTGCAGAGGGCACGTACAGCGATGATGACTTCCTCTCCAACACTGAGGCCGAGGAGAGACGCCGCCTCTTTTGGACCATCTATAGTCTCGATCGCTTCTCCAACATGCCGCTGGGACGTCCGAGTGCGATTGATAGCCGCTTCATAAAGTTACAGTATCCTGTGAGAGACTCTGACTGGGGTCAGGCAGCGTCCGAGTGGTTCCAGCGCCCATCGCCATTGAGACCATGCCGGATCTACCAACAGCCCCTGAACCTTTGGCACTACTACATTGATGTTTTGACCATGGTCGATCAGTCGAACCAGCTCCTCATACAACCGGTGAATCTGTCTATGCCGGCCAACTGCGAGGAATGGCAGAGCAACTTCCGCCGGCTGGAAGTCTCCATCTTCTCGTGGTTTGAGAATCTGCCAAGCGAGGTGCGGGAAAAGCCAAAGAACTTTGACCCTCTGTGGACGCTGATTCACGCGACGTTCTACCTGTAAGTCTGGTCCTCCCCAAGAGGTAGTGGACAAGGCAAATGACTGACCTGGCTTCAAAGTATCATTGTGCGCATGTACGTCGTCGCGGCGTTCCCTTCGACCGCCTCTCCCTACCTCAGGCCATTGTCCTCATCGCACTATCGCTGTCGGCAAGCCGTCCACAGTATTGCCAGCCTGGCAGCCTCTCTCGAGCCTGGCCAGATCCATCGGCTAGGACCAACATTCGGTTTCGCCGTGTGGCTCGCAGCCCGCGGTCTCATCATCCTCTGGACCATGGGCTACGAAACAACCTACAGCTCGACACCGAAAGACCTAGAGCCGTTGCTGCACGCATTGAAGGAGTCAGCGATATACTGGCCATGGGCGCAACGGCACTCGGATGTCATACAACTAATTCTCGACACAAAAGATAGCCCATCCGGGCCTGTGGGCTTGGAGCTCTTCAACGACACGAGGCGCACATCTTACACTCTTCAAAAACGATTAGCGAAACTGTCTTCCAAGACTGGAACCTTGTTCCCTATTTCTGATGGTCTTCTGGACTTAGGCTTCTCGGATCTCAATAGCCTTTCAATCTCACAATGTGGCTTCGGGGGGATATCTAGCGAATTTGGTCAGGAATGGATGTGAGCACAAGCTCATCGCGCTCGATACAATATCTTCAATAGCGTTGTATTTTATTCCGTGCAATCAAGAGCCGTTTGTATAGTGAAGTTGCCGAGACGCCTCATGTCCAGTAGGCAAGACTCACGACGCCATGATAAGGACGTTATGATCCTCCGCCAAATACATCCTTCTGCTCTGGCACTACCGTCAGCAGCTTTCCCTGGAGCAAAGCCTCTCGTACGTTCGAGACGGTGCACTCTTCCATCTTCGTCTTGGTCTGTTCATAGTTTAAACCGATTAGTCCATTGCAAGATCACCGGGAAGCTATAAGCTGATGAAGGAACCTTACCTCCACAGTCGACGTGCCCATGTGCGGTAACATGCACACATTCGGGTTGGCTAGCAGGCCAGGATGGATGTTGGGTTCGTTTTGGTAGACGTCTAGGCCGCAGGATAGAACTTTGCCGGAGTTCAGCGCCTCAACGAGAGCCTCCTCAACTAGCACACCGCCTCGCGCGGTGTTGACAATAACGACGCCGTCCTTCATCTTGTTGAACTCGGCGGTGGAGATCATATTCCTCGTTTTTGCCTTTTGTTGTTAGATGACCGAGCTGTTGAAGTGTTTGTTTGCGATGTGTGATGATACTTACATTTAGAGGTAGATTGAGACTCAGAACATCACTCCGTGCCAGCAGCTCATCAAAAGTGACGTACTCGGCACCGTCCGCTGTCTTTGAGGGTGATCTGTTGTGGTAAATGACCTTCATACCAAACACCTCCATCTTCCGCTTGAGATTGAGGCCAATGCCGCCGAGGCCCAGTATACCCAGGGTCTTCCCTTGAGGATCACGGCCCAATGGCCCAGGGGGGACGGCGCCATTCCACTCTTTGTTTCGTATGGCCAGGATGCCGTTGTTGAAGCCCCGAAGAGCGGCGAGGATGAGAAATACAGCGCAATCGGACGTGGCGTCATCCACAACCTCAGGGCAATTCGAGACGGCGATGGAGCGGGCCGTGCAAGCTGCAATATCGATATTATCGTACCCAGCGCCTATTTCACCATCAGTTACACTCCGACTCTGCCTTGTAAACTTGGGAGGAGGGCTTTGGATGACATACCATTGTGGGCAATAAACTTGAGGCTTGGGGGTAACGCATTCACAAGCTCCTCATCAAACTTGCCGGTAATATCGAAGCTACCTGGAGCTCGATCACAAATCACAGCGACATTCTTCAATCTTCCGCTTCGCAGCTCTTCGAGGAACTCTTGCCTGTTCTTGGCCTGGGGGGTGATGAGGTTGGCGTGCTCTGAGAGCGCATTCCAGGATGCTGTGGCGCTGAAAGGTTCTCATCAGGTTTACCATCGCATCAAGTGAGCTAATGTGTGATGCACTCACTGGTCTAGTTTGCCTAGGAGCAAAACGTCTCTTGATGACGCACCCATATTTTCTGTATAGCAGTCGTCCGTGAAGGGGGTCTAAGCTCCGGATCTTGCAAGATGTGTGTTGACAAGTGCTCTCGCCCCATGAGTACACCAAATGACAATATCGAGAGTTCTCATATCCCAGACTAGCTTGAATGTAATAGCCTACGCCTATGCTCTGGAGCTGTACGTCGGCTCTCAAGACCGGATCTTGTCCTGATGGGGCTTCCCGGTGGCTGTCCCGAGATGGCGGGATGTCATTAACCCGCCGTCTGCGGTCCCGCACCAGCCGGCGAGATTTGGGCACATGAGACCATTGAGAGCAGGGGGAATTGCGGCCTTGGTCGTAATGGATTAATCGCTCATGGGCAAAGTCTCCATCTCCGTTCTCTAAAGTGATGCGGCAGACGGTCTAACATCGCTACGCACGAAGCACCACACCGTCTTACTAGGGCTGATAGCTCTGATGACGGATCCATGTGACAATTCTTCTTCTTCAATTTATGCTACTACGCCTTGCCAGAAGACATCAGCCAATCCATAACATCCTCGAGCACCTTCTGCATCCCATTGGTCTGCTCCTCCACAACCGTCGTCAACGGCACCTTGCCACTCAACTCCTGTTGCTTCTGCGTAAACACCGTCGCGATATGCCCATTGACATTGAACTTGGCCATGCCGAATGAGATACACTTCCTCAAAAGTTCCTCATTGAAGTGATCCTCGTGTGCACCGTGAAGAACGAGGCGTACTTGGCCCCCAACAGCCTTGCGTACTCTCTCGAGGCGATCGAAGTCCAGTTGCGGCCCCTTGGGTCCGTAGTTTCCGTGCACGTTGCCGAAGGCGGGTGCAAGCCAGTCGATCCCGCAGTCTACAAAATCTTGGGCCTGCTCGGGGCTGGTGAGAACCTCCTCCATGTCTCCTGTGTCCGCGACTCCGTCCTCGCCGCCATTGATACGACCAGGCTCTGCCTCTGTGAGAATACCACGCTCATTGCAGTACTGCACAAGCTCCTTCGTGAGGCGGAGGTTCTCTTCTTTTTCGTAATGGCTCATATCGACCATAATTCCATCGAATCCTCCCAGATCAGCAGCTCGTCGGATCATGTCAGGATCCTGCGCGTGATCCATATGAACACCGACGGGGACCGATGCCTTGTCTGCAGCCTCTGCAGCTGCATGAAGAAGCAACCCATCGGCGTACTCTATAGCCCATGGAAACAACTGGATCAGAACTGGTGATTTCCTGGCTTCTGCGGCACGGACGGTGGCGATGACAGCCTCGAGGGTGTAGCAGCAGACTGCGGCAACACCGTAGCCGCCTGCTGCCGCATTGTCGATAATGGCCCGAGCACGGTTGTTCTTCAGCTTTTCAGCTGCATCCGCGCTGAGATTGCTCTGGGGGCTTTTACCTGCCGCCATGATTGATGTGCTGAGGATGTAGGCTACGTCTTGTGAACTGTAGCACCGTAGAATTTGAGCGGCCTAGAAAGACAATACGGGTGGGTCGACTTTTTGTGTCTCTGACTGTTTCCCCAGAATTTGGAAATGCTGAAGATCATTAATTGAGTATATGCGAAAATTGTTCTGAGAATGATCAATGGCCGCGGGCAAGCTATAAGTCGCCGTGGCCTTTATAGAGTGGACACCACCTGGGTGCATGTTAATGATCTTCCGAGAGGCTCAACATGGCGCTGTAGATCTCCGACTGAGCTAAGGTACACACACGCCATCAAGATGGGTCGAAAAGAGCGAGCCGATGCAGGTAGCATGGCGCTCTGAAGTGGGCCATAGCTTATTGTAACGAGGTTTGATGAGCCCAGCACCCGAAGCACGACGATCCATGTATCCCGAAGATTTCCTTGGGCGCGCACCATCTCGCCAGCATTTATTGTAGAAGTGTGTGGTGTTTCTATTCATGGCTTTTATCACAGAAACTCTCCTATGGCTTCAAGGTCTCCGATGTGATCAAGCGACGTATTGGATCTTGAAGACCCAACATAACTCCTCCTGTTGAATCAGATCCTCCGACACACTGATCACAATTGACTTGCCGCTCCCCTCACCAACGATCTCAAAATCAAGGGACTCGCCACCCTTCACGCCCAAAAGGCTCACCACATCGCCTGGTACTGCAGGTACGGGGGCGGGGACGGTGACCTTACCATCCACAGGCTGAGGTGCCTCAAGGAAGAACGTGTAGTGCGCTTCCGGGCCATGTGTGAATCGCACATCCGGAGCACCCTCGTGCGTAATCTGGCTCATTGGGAACCAGTACGTCGTGTTGTAAATAGCTTCATCATGACGCTGGATCCATCGACCAGCTTCCCTCAGATTATCTGCTGCCTGCTGGATGATCGTGCCGTCAGATCGAGGACCGATGTTCAGCAAGAAGTTGCCATTCTTCGATATCATATCCACAAGGGAGTACACGATTGTAGATGCGTTCATATACTCCCAATCCTGGGTTGCACGATTGAAGCCGTAGCTGTAAGGATCCATCCCACGGTTGCTCTCCCACTTGTGCGCCTGGGGAGAGGCGAAGGTCTGGTACTCGGGAGTATCAAAGTCACCCTCTGCGATGCCACACCGGCTGTTGAGTGAGACCTGGCGATTATCATTGCGAGCCTCATTCCACCAGTCGGCCACAAACTCAGCTGTTCCGTTGGCAACTCCGCAGTCGCACCACATGATGTCTGTCTTGTACTGGTACGCGAGAATCTTCATCTGAGGCACCATCGTGTCAGTGATAAAGTCGTCTGCTGGGATCCAGCCAGTATAAGGCTCCTTCTCGCCAGTGAACGGATTCGTTGCTAATCCTCCAGGAAAAGCGCTGGTGTTGGGTATCTCGGTTTTGTTGAGATGATCGTGACCGTACGGCTTCCAATCAGGGTTATACCATTCAGGGAGAGAGAAGTAGGTTCCGCGCTTCATGTCAGGATAGTAGGTCTCAGCAGCATCGAAGAGCTCTCCAAGCAGATCTCGCTTAGGTCCGTAGTGGATGGCTGAGCGATTACTGGAGTCCCCGGTATCAAATAAGGCGAAGCCATCGTGATGTTTTGTCGTGATTACAAAGTACTTGGCACCAGCATCGCTAATCAAGTCCAGCCACTCCTTCGGATCGTATCTTTCCGCAGTGAACTCAGGAAACGTGTCGTCGTAGTTCCATTCGGGACCAAATGTGTCCAGACGGTAGCCTTGGAAGTTAGACTTGTCGTTCTTCGGATCTGGTCCACATCAGTTGGCGATCTCAGAGGAATGTTATCGCAGGACTTCGCCTGTGAACTCATTCAGATCTTGGATCACTCACCTAGCATTGAATAGAACCAAAACCACTCGCTGTAACTCTCATACGGACTTGAGTTGCCCCAGCCTGTCACAGCGTATGGTCCCCAATGAAGGAAGATGCCGAACTTAGATTCGTCGAACCAGTCTGGAGCCTCATGCTTAGCGATGACGTCTAGATCAGACGTCCATTCCAGGAATCCAATCTCGACATCACCGAAAAGCTTCGACCTCTGACGCTTCCCATCATCGATGTTCACAAGGACATCCGCAGATCCGTTGCTAGAGCCACGAACGCCCACCTGAACGATCTTCTGCTCCCCAGGACAAAGTCGCTTCACTATACCTGGCTGCACGGTGTTACACCCCTCGCCTTCGAGTGTCACGCTCAAGCCACTACCCGTGAAACATTCTGAGCCAGCATTGTTGACCGTTACCTCCACAATTTGAGTGTTGTGATCAGTCCACTTCTGCGTAGGCCGCACGCCCTGAACACTGAGTGCAGAGCCGGAGAAGAGACTGATCGAAAAGATGTGTAGTCGTCCCTCGGTGGAATTAGTCGTATTGGGCAGAGTGATTGACTTGAGCCCTTTGTCCGACGCCAGGCTGGCAGTGCGCTCAAAGATATGGGTAGTGTTCCAGTCAACGCCGTCAGCTGTCCAACGTCCCGGGAAGATGACCTCTCCACGGTTGATAGTCAGAGTGTTGAACCACGCCAAAGTCCGCAGCTCGTAAAGCTGGGTGCTGTTGTCTGCGTATGTCAAAGTGACGTTCTCGCTGACAGTGGCAAGTTCGCGATCATTCACTGCGAGGAACGATAGAGAGAAGAAGTCTCCTTCAGGCACAGGGATGACTTGGCCGTCGCAGATGATGTTGTCCGGAAGGTCGGGACCAGTGTAACCTGGTAAGTTATACGCAGTTCCTGTGAGATGAGAGGTGTAAGTATGGTCGTGGAACTTTGGGTCCTTGTAGGATTGGCCCAGATGGTCAAAGGCTGCCTCGCCAGGGAATTGGCCAAAGGCTTTGTTGTTATAATATGGGCTCAGGTCCAGTTTCACTGCCTTACTCCCACAACCATCCAATGCAGTTACTCCATTAATCAAGAGGCTGGCGCTGGCCAACACAATTCCCAGTGATTGCATGATGGGCCAATGCGGATGCTAGATGGTAGCTGCTGGAGGGCAGTTATAGATCTATTAGAACATCCGCCATTGCCAGGCAACTTATACCTCGAATCCGTGAATTCTTATCGTCTTCAAGCTATTCATCGGTCAACGTCCGTTGTTGCAGACAAAATACGCTTTTTGACTGTGCTGCACAATGTAACGTTCTCCGCCCCAATGCAGAAGCAAACAAATCCACTCTATGAAGCACGATGGGTCATGGCATCAATCGACGACGATATAAGCAATCCGATAAGGCTCGTCTCGGCAATCCTTTCCCCGCTTGCTCGGCACGTTTAACTTTGCTCTTCTTGGATCGTTACATGAATGATGCGAGCGGTGGCCAAAAACGGACGTAGTCCAACATAGCACATTGGCCGTCCATCTATCCCTGTATACTTGGACCTAGTAATTGTCCATCGTGGAGGCAAATACAAGGTCAGATGCTTCTAGCCGATCGATTGAGAATCATGCACCGCTGCAAGCCATGATCGGCAGTTCCATATCCCTGAGAGGCATATCCAGACTCGTGAGTAGCAACATCCCTTAGCTCATCAAATGGACTGGATATCAGTGGACCATGGGCGACAGGCCCAAAGCTGAAGTTACGTTGTTACTAAACATCGCAAGCTAGGAGCATGGACCTTCTTCAGTTGACGGCTTATACAACTTCACCGCTGACTAGACTATACCTAGACAAATGGTCAATTGCAGTTATATCACAGCGAGTCGCTGAGCATCGACTTACACGCCCATGTGGCTGCCATCCTTAAAGCGGCGCCACCTCACCCCCCAACCAAACCACTTTACGCGCTCCACGTCCACACCCCTCCTCCTCCTCCTCCTCCTCCTTCTCCTCGGGACTTCAGTAAGCAACATCAACCAACACCCACCCCTTCAACAACAAAAAAGAACCTTCTTTTCCCTCCTATTCAGGGTCAAAACCATCAACCAATAGGCTTCCTCTCCGTTTCCGGGCAGGCTAGGGTGGTGTTCTGCGAGAATGTCAAACTTGGGGAGGTGGGGTCAAGCCCAGGATTCAGGACCGTGAACTTTTTTTCCGTCTTCACGCCCCCTTTGCTACGACGAGGCTGACGAGGCCGGTGATTTGTCTACGTTGCTGCGTGGCTTTTCGTCTTCCTAGGCTGCGAGTGATTGCGTAGACGTAGTTACGCAAGGACAGCGCTTGTCACACATTTGCAACACCGGGGTGGTGCAAAAGTCGCACGTCTAGCTCCATAGTGCTTGATTTGGAACCTCACGGCGTGAGGCGAGGCGAGGAGACGCGTGCTCTCGTCACTGGACTTGAGATGCATCTTGTTACAGTCACGTTCAGGAAGCCCCTGTCGAGGTGTGTCAGAATGGTATCGCTTTGTGAATTTATGAGATGCGTCGATGATGATGCCGTTGCAGTATAACGCCCCTCCTCTTCTACATCCACCCCTCTCTATCACAGAGAAGATCAACCCAACTGCTGATTAAGATGCCCCGATAGATCCTCATTACTCCTATGAAGCCTTTGTCCCGTATGTAGTATTACAATGCCAGCTCTTTCGACCACTTCAGACCTCACCCCAACTCCCCATTGGTCCATTCGACGCTACCATCGAGCCGGTGCCCAACGAACCCCCAAGATCCCAATAGTGTCGCGATGAAGATACGCTGCTCCTTCTCGCAGACCGCCTCGTGCTTTGACTGGCGCAGCTACTCTGGTGGTGATGCCGGAGCACGATTGGGCTACTTGGCCGCATGAAGCTCCTTCGTTCCGCGGTCCGCGCGCCTCGCGAGATGAGTGGATGATGCTGCCTCACTCTTGCAGCCTTGGCTGCAAGCTCTTGAGCACTCAATGATGCCATGTAGTTTGCTGAGCCACTAGGACCAGTGCCACTGCCAGTACCACGGGAGGTGAACCGTGAGCGAAGGTAGCGGAAGACGACCTTGATATCCAGGTCCTGTTCCCATTCTTCCTTGGTGAAAGTGTTGCTCCTGTTTGCGTCATCGGCAACCGAGGGTTCCGTCTTACTGGGAATGTCGATTGGGCGTGATGAAGCCTGTGGCACAGTGGGTAGGAACTCCGGGAAAGAAGGCTGCGATGGCCCTGATGACCCACTAGTTACATCGCCCACCAGGCTGCTCGACTCGGGGATTACTGGTAGTCCACCATATGGAAGTGGCATATGTTGCATGCGTGCATATGCCGAAAACGCTCCTGGATGGTGGGAGAAATGATTGACGAGCAAGCCAAGCTCATGAGATACTCTCTCCAGCATCTGCACTTGCCATGAGTCGGCTTCATTGTCGCTGGCCTGCGGTGCTGGGGCCATTTGGGACGCCTTTGGCGTTGACGAAAGGTCGTCCTCCATGTCCACCGTTGTTTCTCCGGTAAGTATGGAGAGCATACGGTCGTCCAACCCAAGGATATCCTTGATGAAAGTCCGTGTGATCTGCGAAAGAAACCCTCCACAAGGCTCATCCTCGGTAGTCGCCTCCTCGTCATGCCAAGTCATGTTATCCGAGTCATCGCGAATTGCTTGCTCCCCTGTTGGGGCCGAAGCAACTGTCGTCCGTCGCCGCGTTGATGCTTGTGATCGCCGCCTTCGACGTGTCTCCCTCTGGATCTCCTCGAGCATATACCTGCTATGATCTAGCCTCCAATCCTCAATCCGCCGGCGCTTCTCGTACTCTTGGGCCTCCTCGAGACCCAGCTCTGGTTGGAGGCGATCCAGACTCTCCCGCCTCTTGCGAGTCCGCCTGGGGTTGAACTTTTCGAATTGATAGAGGTGATCCTGAGCTTCGGCACCAATGACAGGATTGTCTAGTCGGAATGACCCGAGGCCATCGTGAGAGGGAAAGACGGCCTGCGCGCCCTCAGCGGTCTGGTGCGACTGGGACGGGACGCCGGGTAATGATCGGAACTCAGGTAGGTGGCTGTCTAAGCTGTCAAGTTCACCATCTTCCTCGACAGAGGCATAATCGTCGATAGCTGATGAATGATATGGTTGAACAGGGTCCACGTGCCGATCCGACCTTGCGAGCGTGTGTAAGCTGCCGATGTCGCTCTGTAATGATCGTCCGGGCGTATCTTCAGTCTCAGCAAGGTATGATGTCGTTGTGATATCAGTGGCAGGTGAGAACAGCACCCATGTCTGCGACTCGTTGGGCTGCTGCTCCTGAGCGGCAGGCGACTGTAGACTGGGTACTTGGCGGTCTTCAGTCGCCGGCCTGACGACTCGCTGCATAGCCTGCCGCGTGGGTTGGTGAAAGGCCATGTTTGATGGCTCTGGATGCAGGAATCACCTGCGAAGCGTCTTTTCGGGCGTGCAGTCTCTGAAAAGCCCGAATGATATGTTCGATGAGGCTACAAGAGAAGGGGTGATAAGAGGGCACGAGGACAGCTGGTGGATATGACGCTGTTATCTGATCGCGGAGTCGAGACAGGCGAGGTGGATAGGAGGATGCACGCCGTGTGGGGCGACGAGAGCGACTAATCGACTCGAGACGCTGTGTCTTTGCCTTGTTTCGACCTGAACAGCGGGTCGCGGGAGATCAGGAGGGTGACCAGCCGCTAAGGACGAGCAGACGGGTGAACGGAATCAGCGCGGGAGTCGAAGGTAGGGGCCTAACAAGGTGAAGCGAGAACGTCGAGGGAGAGGAGCGAGATGTCGAGTCCAAGTGTCAAAATGCGGCGTGACGGAACGAGCAAATAAACCAAGTTTCCCTTTTGCAGCGCGTTACCCAGATCTGACGGGATGGGATGTTTCGCTCCGACAGACGGCGCAGGGGTGGGTATCCGGATGGGTGGCTGTTGGACTCGTTGGGTGAGTGATGAAGGGGAGGGGGAGGGCGGTCACTGGCGGTGGTCTGCTGTAGTGGATGTGAGGGGAGCGATCGACGGGAGGGGGCCAGACAGCCAACTTATGGCGCTGCTGAGACAGAAAGACTGTGCCAGAGGTGGTCACCCAAGTGCAGGTATCCCCAACAAGCGATCACGAGGTGCTGGGATCGCAATAAATATGTGAAACGAAGGAGAGGATGACGGATGGTGGTGACTGGTGTGTACAGCGCAGCCTGAAGCCTGCTCCTCGCACTATATGTGGCTTGCAGTGGTCGAAGTGAGCCTGGATCAGACGGATTTGATGGGAACCACGACATCACCTTAGTAGGCAAGGCAGCGCCAACGCAGAAGAGGCAAGTACTTTGATGGCCTGAAATGTGCTAACCAAAGGTGCCAAAAATGCTGTTGGGTGCGACTTCAAGTGCTGGCACTTGATCTGCAGAGTCCATTTCGTACGCTATTGTGGGACGCAAACAGCCATCGCCTATTGCCTACCTACTACTCATCATAGGTCGTCATCCATCTGACAAGCTGAAAGTATCGCTTGACATGGCGCGAAATGGAGCAACAAATAAGCTCGTAAGAGTCCAAACCGACGGATTTCTTACATCGGACCGTTGACTCGCAACTTTCCTGGGTTGCTTTGCGCGCAAGCATCGCCGAGCACAGTCAGCACTCGTCAGAGACCTGCAGATCCGCCAGCGAAACATATGCGCTATTCCGGGTGGCCCGGTCCGATTTCGAGAGGTGGGAAAGCAAGCGATGCCAAGTAGTCGGCTGAGGTGTACTCAGATCTTGCCTTGCGTCTTGTTAGCGCTGATGGCGCACTTGCAAGGTACGAACGAACGAAGTGATGCCACACAGCATCCAACACCGCAGTACTCCAGTCATGTCTACAGGCTAAAGCTAAGAAGATGTCTGAAGGCGAGTAAGGGGTAGATACCTTGTACAATAGTGGAAGGATAGCTCAAGGAGAGGCGGTAGTAGAGTGGCTGAGTCGAGGGCAACAGAGGGCAAGATAGCATATCACACAGGTACCAATGGGTTGCTTTCCCGTACTCACTATTGACGATCGTGCTGTGCCACAGAGTCCTGTTGCGAAGCGCTGCCATCCGGACCATATGCATGCCGCGGATCAATCCTCTGAGCAGTGGCATGTCTATCTCGCTAAGCACTCACGTTGTCGGGTGTGTTCGTCTTGCTAACATGATATCGTATTGATGACATCCGCGGCTGAATACTGTCATTCTGGTACATTGTCTTGGTGGGCAATGCGCTGAGGCGCTGAGGGATGACCACATTCAGCATCCCGCGGCGAATCTGCGACTAAGGACGAGTCATGTGGCTCGGGCAGGTGTTCTTTGGAGTTCAGAGACCGTTCCCGATGATGCATGGCGCGGGAAGATGGTCTCAGTGGCTTGTTCCCGCTGCAGGTCACAAGCAGTAGCGTTCGTTTCTCATCTAGGCGCTGATTGCAAAGTATGGTTTTGTATTGGCGTGCTTGGGAACTTTGACATAGTACACAACTACCATGTGTGCAGATTACAACATCACTCGACAGTAAACGATGAAAGTGCTAGTCGCAAGGTGCTTCATTGAATGAGCAAGCTCTCTCCAGCTAGAGAGGTCCTATCTGACATGCCACGTACGCCGTTTCTTTGAAAAAAAACACAATTCCAGTATGCCATCTCTCATCCTCTTTGCCGTCATACAACACACTTACGCCTCCTGCTTGAAAGCCTCGGGGAAGCGCTTCATGTTGTACTCCAGAGGACCGTGGTTGCTGAGGAACTGGACGTAGGCACCATCGACCTTGACGCGGCCGGCAGCCTTCTTCTCGAGGTACTCCTCACGACGGAGGGGAGTGAAGCCCCAGTTCTTGGAAACGATGATCTTTTGGCGACCGGGGAACTTGTACTGAGAGCGGCGGAGAGCCTCGAGAGCGAGGTGACGGTCTGAAAAGGTGGATTTGTCAGCGCTCGGTCCATATGACATAACGTTATGCAAATGATGAGGCAAAACTTACTGGAGTCACGGGTGCGGAGGGACATCAGAATCTGGCCGATGTTGACACGGGCGACAGTGCCGTTCGGCTTGCCCCAGGCACCACGCATACCGGTCTGCAGTCTATCGGCACCAGCGCACGACAACATCTTGTTGATACGGACGACGTGGAAGGGGTGAGCGCGGACGCGCAGGTGGAAACCCTCCTTGCCGCTGTTCTTGACCATGTACTTGTTGCAGCAAATACGGGCGGCCTCAAGGGCCTCGGAGCTCAGCTGCTCATACTCGTTGGAGACGAGGTGAATGCAGAGAGGGAAGTCGTCGACGTTGGCACGCTTGCGACCGAGATCGAAGATGCGAATCTTGGGGTCGGGTACACCACGGTTGAAGCGCGACTTGGGGTACGGCTAAGAAAGGTGTTAGCTGTCGCTCATCATCGTGACATGAGGTATGAGGTTCAGCTGTCAGAGGTCTTGCGGTCCCATCGTCGAGCAACACTGATGACGTTTGCCACAATCCTTGCTCCCATTCCCAGACCTTCCAAGACCTCTGCGCAGAATACCCTCATATCCCTCGAATTTCGTGGCTCACCTTGTTCTTGCAGTAACGGTAGCAACGGGCGGGACGGCGAGCCATCTTGACGGATTTGCTGTTGTCGTCTCGTTAAGTGGTGTTGTTGGTGATGGTGTCGAGGGGAAGAGGTCTCCGAACAGAAGAAATCCCGAGATCCTCTACACTTTGGGCCGCCCAGTGTGGATTTGAAAGCAATTTGATCTGTAAGCGACAAAGCGGGTCATACACGTGACTCATCGTAGGGTGAGTTGCCCTAAGGGCAGGTGGGATGGGTAGGTGGTTCCACTTTTCATCCAGACGTCCTAAAGTGCGAAAACTCCACGAACTTTCTGATTGTACTATCAACCCCAAACCAACAACAAACTTGACAACGACTCCCAGCCTTACCGCACGGAAACAGTCAAGATGGCCGTCAAGAAGAGCAAGAGAGATGCCAACAGCATCAACTCCAAGCTGGCGCTTGTGATGAAGTCCGGCAAGGGTATGTGCCGCCCAATTGCTCCGCGATGAGCCGTCGAAAAAGTTGGATCAGGATCTGACAGTTGCGCCACAGTCACCCTCGGATACAAGTCTACCCTCAAGAGCCTCCGCTCTGGCAAGGCCAAGCTCATCATCATTGCTGGCAACACTCCTCCTCTGCGCAAGTCTGAGCTCGAGTACTACAGCATGCTGTCCAAGGCTCCCATCCACCACTTCTCCGGCAACAACGTAAGTACCCGCCCGAATACCTGAAGGCCCGGCGCTCGGATGGACTCAACATCTGCCTGATGTCTGCCGGGTCTTATGCTACACTTCTCGCACTTCGGTGTCGCTTGGAACGCAACGTGGTTGCAATCCGCCCAGAGAAGAAGTCTGTCCAGACTTTGGAGGGTACACATGGCTTACTCGTATACCCCTACAGATCGAGCTGGGTACCGCCTGCGGTAAGCTCTTCCGCTGCTCTACTCTCGCTGTCCTTGATGCCGGTGACTCCGATATCCTTGCCGACCAGCAGGCTTAAGCGCCGCGTCCCGATTTTGCATCACACGGCGTTGGAGGGGTCATTGGGTCACTTTTGGCAACTTGAGGATATATCACGGCGGGTGCAGATGATTGAAAAGATCCTGCGACAAGGCTTTATTGTCTCGAGACCGTCCTCGGCCGCATTGTGCTTGGTTGAGATTCAGACTATTGTCTAGTCAATGAAAGATACCTCCGGATCTTATGTCCGCGTCCTCCAAAATTGTGTCGCCTCTAAAGTGAATTGCCTGTGAATTGTGCCTTTTGACGTTCTCACTGAACATCTGGGGTCGTCAGCCAACGTCTTCCTAAGATGATGTTGACTCTGAAGGCACCTTACGGACAGACACCGCAAATACATCCCCGACGACTATAATCCCTCTATCAACGCTGACTCTTATGCTGATCATTCGTCGCATCACTGCCAGCTTATTTACTACATTCCATCCAGGCCTTTGCGATGCTCCTGACTTCTCGCTTGTCTGGCCACAGATCTGTGCGGAGAGCTGTCACATAGGAATAAAGAGCGGGAGTGGCAAGAGAGTGATTACGCATGACCACCACTACCATCATGTTCAGTCTCTGTCTGAACCATCAGTCCTGCTTATAGCTCTGCCCGAGTTGCGCATAAAATTGTAGACATGGCAATCTCGGCCTTTCGATCACATGGAAACACAACCATGTTTCACGGACGGCTAGCCAATGAGCGATGTTTATAGCGCAGGGTCTCATATGGTCGAAACCTTCTCGATGCCAATTGCGTGAGTGGTGTGAGTGGTGGGCAGGGGTCCCTGACACGTTTGCTATGCCTGAGCACAGTCTGTTGCTAGGCATCTAAATGAGCCATGCTTTGTTGTCTCCAACGACGCAAGTACCGGCGCACTCTTGGGCGAGCCTCTGTCTTCGACACATGTCATCGCACGTAGCAAATACTGCTCGTTGAATTCCAGCCCGTCAGCATCAGCCACCAAATCCCAAACAAACAGGGTTCAAACCGTTGAATCACCCTTTATTTAGTAAACTCCCTCCAGCGAGCGCCAGGCTCCACCGTTGCAGACCGCCCTACCATAGGCTCTAAATCCCCAATTCCGCTGTTTGGCCTTCTGTCCCCGGCCCCTGGCAACCCCCAAGCCCCTAGAGAGAAAGACCCCGGCGTTAGGACACGCCCGCGCTTTGCGATCAACTCAGCGCGACACAGCGAACCTCCTTCATTGTCAACTTACCTCAACCAAATCAGGCTCACGTGCGACATTACTGATCTCAGTCCATCGTCACCGATTCATACTTCTCGCTCGCCCACCTCTTACTCGCTGGCCGCAGCAATGTCCACGGTCGCCAAGAAGCCCCCTTCAACCGGCGTCAGCCGCGTGACATCGACCGACTCTGGAAACTCTCCAAGCTCCTCTCCCTCACGCAACTCTTCGACTCGCGCATCGACATCGACACCGTCACATGCACGCACTCGCTCCGTCCGCACAAATACACCTGTATCAGCACGCGCTGCGCTGACAAGGAGAGATACGGGCAGCATGAGCAACGCCGACTCAGACGCCCGCGCAGAGGCTGCCTCTGCATTGGAGGACCTGCAGCAGCGACTGGAGAAGGAGGAGAAGCAATCTGAGCAGTACAAGAAGCAGGTCGAAGTCTTACAAGCTAAGCTTGATGATGCAGTCAAGGATTCGGCCAAGCTGGAGGAGAAGTCTCACGAATACGAGGAGCAGATCGAGGCGCTTAAGAACGAGAAGAGGGAGGCAACAAGGCAGATAAGGGAAATGGAGAGCATTTACGAGGCAGAGAAGAGCTCAATTTTGAAGGAAAAGGAAGAGATGGCCAACAGGGAGGAGGAGATGCAGACCGTCATCCAGAGACTAAAGGACAGTCTGGCGCAACGGAATAACAACGATGACGAGACTCGTCCGTCAAGACCAGGTTGGTGGCACTCATGCTTGGTTCTGACTACATTTGGAACTCACACTGACTTATCATCTCAGGCAACTCCTCGCCTTCACTCGAGGGCGGCAGCTTTGCCCCCCCATCGTCCCTCCAACGCAGCGATTCCCGCAACAGCTCCAAACTCGTTATGCAGAAAGATAAGCTCATCGAGTCCCTCCGCCTAGAGCTTGCCGAAGCCCAGATCAAGCTGGTTGAGTCCGAGAACCAGGGTGGTGGCCGCCTTCAGGAGGTCGAACGCCTTCTCATGGAAGCCCGCATGGCTAACGCCCGCCTGATGGAGGACAATGAGAGCTACCAGCTTCTCCTCCAGGAGAAGACTCTTAAGGGCGATTTCGGTCAGAGTGACTTTAGCTACATGGGCGCTCAGTCTAACTCGGATGCGCTCGCAGCCCTTGAAGGCAAGGGTGGCTCGAGTCTTGCCGACGAGCTCTCCGAAGCTGCGGACGCGGAGGGCGAGACCGCAGGAACCGGCGACGCGCCGAACCGCCGCCTTGAGGCCGAGCTCAGAGCCATGCAGGAGCAGAACAAGGCGCTTACGTTGTACATTAACAAGATCATCGAACGCCTGTTACAGCACCAGGACTTTGAGACGATCCTCGATACATCAGGCGGAGACCTCCCTGTGCCGAACACAAACAAGGACTTGCCACCACCTCCCCCCGAGAAGGATCAGGCAAATGGCCCGTCATTCCTTCAGCGAGCAAAGTCCATGGCCATCGGTCCTGGCAAGCCCAGGCCACGACCCATGTCCGTCATGCCTGCTACAAACTCGGCACACACCGATCCCGACCGTGCTCCCAGCATTCCCATCGGACCTATGGGCAGCAATCTCACCCGCTCATCGAGCACACGCCGCGCGAGACCGCAGAGCGAGCAATTCACCGGCGCTGCCAGCCTCGTCAGTCAGATGTACAAAGGTCCAGATGGCCCCGTATCACCGTCTCTTGCCAACCCACGCCACTCACAAGCCTTCTTCTCCCCGGCCAACATGTCCGGTACCAGTGGAAGCATTCCGTCGTCCCGCGCCGCCAGCGGCAGTCACGCTCCTTCCTCGGGTAACTTCCCAGGCATGCGCAGTGAGACTTCAAGCTTGAGCGAGGGCTCAGCTGGGGCTGGTGATGGAGCGAGCGTCTCAACACCCCCCAGTCAGTCACCCCCAAGGTCGCAGCCCGAGAGGTCGACGACTTTCGCAGGAGGCAAGCCCAGGCCGTTGAGGTTGGTGCAAGAGAACCCTGATGCGGTCAAGGAGAACAAGAGGGCGAGCTGGTATAGTGGGTGGACGGCGGCATGGAATAAGAAGCAGGAGGATGGAGCTGCTCCTGGGCAGCAGCAACAGCAGCAACCACAGCATCAAGCGAACGACTCCATTCCGGAGTGAAGGGCACGCAGACGTGGGACAGTACCCATGAGTGTGTCTGGAGGCTTCTTTCGTGTTTCGGGCGGACTACTTCCTCTTCCCTCTCTACACCATGTCTGATCAGGACAAGGCGAGGCGTCTTGCATTCTTGGGCGGCGGAATTATGTAATGTTGGATAGGATCGAAACCTGCATTGGATGTTGGGAAATTGGCCCCTTTGGGTGTTTTGGTGTCGGGAGGCGAGGAGGTATATACAGGATGAGGGACATGCTATGTTTGATGCTTGAAGGCTGGGTGTTTTTCTTTTCTTGGGAAGATTACTAGGCTGAGGTATGCATTGATAGGAGGCGAAGGCATATTGAAATGATTTTGAAGACTCGGCGTTTGATACCTACCTGATGAGAGCCTGGTTTGCTGTGAGACTCTTGCGAGGTGCATTCATATGACTCCATGAAGAGACCACGCGAGAACACATAGCCCTTTCCCTGACAGGATGGCATACGTATTCCACATCTCATTGTTTTGGGGCGTGTACAATGTTCTGATGCTTAATATGTCGCCACTCGCGTGGATTGATTATGCAGCGGTAATGGATGGTCGGTTCTAACAACCAACGGCAGCCAAGCAAACCTTGCTTTGAAGCACCCGAACGTGGCAAGGCTTGTGGGATGAGTACCTCATAGTTAGAAATTCTAATCATAGAATATACAAGAAACACAACCATCTATGGCCGTTGCGGTCAGCCATCACACGATATGTACTTTTTGCGATTGGTCTCTAGAGGATTGATCTGCAGGGTAAGGTAGGTACTTAGTCTACCTACCCCCATAGTCTTCCCCGACAGACCTTGCCGTCCGAATCCATTTTTAGCGTGAAGCCTGAGCTGCGGCTATTTTACCCTAAATATAAGGTGAGCTCGAGGAAAGGCAGGGATAATTAAAGCTTAAGCTAAGTATTAACACTATTTTGAAACTTATATATTAACCATTTATATAATTACTAATATGATCTATGTTATGGTCTGGGCTTGAGCTCAGCCTGGCATCAAAGAGATAGGAGGACGGGCATGTGACGAGACCTAGCCACACTGTGGCTGAGGAGACATGGCGTAACCCCTTTACCTTTGATCTCTCTCTCTATGAATAGCTTCCTACTCCTTAAGAATATACATAACTCTTATCGGCACCTAATTGTCCGTGACACTAGGGATAGCCCATTACAATCTATAATATTATATATTAATACTTAAACTAAGTATTATATTCTAGGCCTAAAGCGTTTAATAAGATTCTATTAATACTTAAGCTCCAATCTTAATAAATATTCAAGTTATCCTATATTATTTAATTACTAGACTATTGTAAGATAAAATAATTAATCTCTATAACCAGCTACCCTATAACAAAATAAACTATACCATAATAATCAGCGTGAAAAACGCTATATAAAATATTTTAGTGCGAACCTTAGTTTGTGGATCTACACTAAATTACGGGACTTCCTACAAGCTTAAAGTCAGGAAGTTTCCAAGATCCAAACTTTGGACTTGAATTACTCGACGAGTCATAGACATATATATAATCTAAAACACATATCAAATACGCCTTTTTCAGCTCTTTTTGCTAGCTTTTATCCTAGCCGAATCCGTCAACTTCTTGTCAACTAATCAGCAATTTTCATTTAATCTTCGAAAAAACCCCTTACTCACGTCGTTATGGATTTTTCCTGATACTAATCCGCGTCCTTTAAACCTAGGATTTGGAGCTTGGAAAGCGGCAGTTTTACGCTTTTTAATAACGCAAATAGCAGTCCTTAATAACAAGATTTAAGGGAGGAATGAATATAAATAGACAGTAAAGGTCACTTAACTTTAAAAATAAATAACTCAGTCAATTCATCACTTTTAACAATACTTTCTTCAATCCCAATAACTTTTTACTATATACTTTACATACAAAAAGTTTCATGGATCTACAAACATTGGTTCATTCAGAATCTGGCGATAAAATCCATTTAATTTGCCTAACCTTTATATTGCCTTCTTTTACCGCTGCGCTCAGAAACCTAACAAGTATAAATTATATATAATATAAATAAGACTTATTAATTTATAAAGGAAAGAAAAGGAAATAAAAAATATATTTTATTAGTAATTAAAATAACCCCTTATTAATATTCCTTAGAGAGGAGCTAATTATTTATAAGTTCAGATTCAGCTTATTAGTAGGGCAGGCTACCTCCCTAGTATGACAATCACCATAGTCAAGAGTGCTATTAGTTAGCAGGCACATTATAGAATGCCCTGGCTAGATAGCCAAAAGGTAGAAATGCTACCTAAGCTACACCCTTAGAGGAGTAGTAAGGTAGTACTATATAATTTTTATACCTGTGTTATAATATCATTACGCTGGTATTATTTTAAGCTAAAATATAGTAATAAAAGGCGAGGCGCCAGGATCGAAGGAACTGGGTGCGAAGCTAGAGGATGTAAGTGCAACTAGTTTCCTCTGTCGCTAATCTCTAGGCTTCTCATCCTCCGGGATGCGGATGATTGGCAGCCAAGGGGGCGCTTACAGTAACGGTTTACGGCTGAGATCCTAGTGATTCGATTAAACCCAACCAGATCTGTCGACCTATACCCCTAAGGGTCACGAATACCTCGCAGCGAAGTTGGCAAGCCCGCCCGCCTATGATATATATGATGGAAGCGGCCGGGCTCTTAAGGGGATGTCTGCATGGGGAAGTCTTAGACCCGCACGAAGCTTCTTTGCGAGATCGCGGACTTTCGAGCAGCACAATTCCAGCTGAAATAACCTGCTCAGTTCACATCCATCCTTATATAGAGCAGCTAAATCCGTAACATAGTGCGCTTTTGTAAATAATAGGTAGTGAAGGGTTAGAAAGTCGTGTTTTAGTAAAGGTTCCACCAACACTTAACTTCTCTATTTGGAAGTCGAACCTGTCAAGCGTATATCTCCATACATAGCTCTAGTGCTTCCTTGCAGCCTTATCCCAACCAAACTGAAGTCCAGCAGTACCTCCTTTCCCGATGAACAGGTCCGCAAACCCCTCGGCCGTCTCGGAGCGAGCCCAATCCCGTTGAAGCTCACAGAAAACCTGGGCGCAGGACGTGAGCTTCGCACCAGCCTGCTCCAAGCGGCGCAACGCCGCATCGTGGGCAGCCAGGGAAGTGCCGCCGACGGCATCGACCGGAATGTAAATTTCGTATCCCAGAGCTAGAAGATCCTCGGCCGGGAAAGCCAGGCACGCCTCAGTCCACAATGCAGTCATGATCAGCTTCTTGCGGCCCGTCGCCTTTACTGCCTTTTGGAACTCGACGTCCTCCCAGCTATTGATACTCGTACGGTCGATAGTCGGGATACCTGCGAGCACGCTGGCAACCTGGGTGACGGGTGGCTTGTTGAAGCCCGTCTGGACATTCACTGTAGAATGCACGATGGGCAACTTGTAGAGCAAAGCTGCGCGTGAAACGGAAACAATATTGTTGATTAACTCCTGGCGATCCATGGAAGCGATCGATTGGACTTGAACCGGCTGGTAGTCGATGATAATGAAGGCCGAGTTCTGTGGCGTGAGGAGCTTGTCCTTCACAGGATCACGTATCGGGCTTTCGCTCGGCATTTTGATGAATGAGTTGGGATAAGAGAAGTGAGGTAGTGTCAATGAATCCGGTGTTCAATTTGAGATGATGAGAGTGAGTTTGGCAACAGAAACAGTTCCTCATGGCATTATTTATACCTGCCTGAGCAAGAAAAAGCTACTTTGGTACTCGAATTCGTGATAGAGGTGCTGCACAGCCCTGCCATCTTTGAACTCTAACTAAACCATTTGGTACTCGCAAGAACGAGGACCTCACATGATCAAATATTGCCTATCAGAGTAAAGTAAGCAAGAGTAAGCGAAACACTTAACTCTCTCGGCATAGAAGCACTCAATCGGCAAGCAATCTCGAAAGCAACATGTCGATGCTCGCAGACCTCAGTAAGGCCGGCGTCCCACACAGCGGGGATCGTGAAAGCTGCATAATGGACTTAGTAACTTTTATACGCCTTGCTATGTACAGCCTCCCGCCAGCGTGGTACGGTGCAAGCCTCGAGCCAAGTATTCTTTGGGCTCATGACAATTTAGAGGCATTCCCCATGCTCTCTCCGCAGCTCGACTCATATTTCCTCAGCTAAGCATTTCACCGCTTTTGCCTAGTGCGATGGCTTCACCCAAGAACTCAGTTTTGCGACTTGCCATGATAGGTAACTCTTAGCTTGTGGATGGAAGCTGATTAGTACAGCACTTCACTTTGTCCGGGAATCTATGTCTAATCCCTGAGGTGTAGCCATCGCAATGCTGAGGAGATGGCCATCGAGAGCGGGAGAAGAAGTCGGATGTGATCAGTCGAGCGGGTAGGAAGTAGGGCGGGATCATGTCTGGCCGGCCGGCCGGCCAAAGCCTCATATACAGCCAGAAACCGAGCTCACCAGCTAATCTGCACTCAGCCCTCGGCCCTGGCGCGGTCGACTGGATCCTGAGCCACGGCGAAGGCTGCATGACATTAATGCAATACAGTGCAAACTTGAAGGCGGTGTTAGCTATAGTTCAATAGGTTCAGGGGTATTCTGTCGGAGGGATAGGGGAGGTTAAGGTGATTTAAGGTGAGCATTAGTGATCAAGGGTGATCAAGCCTGAGCAAGAGCGGCGGTGCTGACCAAGCAGACCCGGATGCTGGTCGCCCACTTTTCGAGCTCGACTACCTCAGTTATTACCTACATAAGTTAGGGTACATTGTGTGAGGGCTCAAACAGCAGACAGCAGCGGGAATGCCCAACGTTGCCAGTTTCGACAGGTGACCAGAATGCGACCGTGTAATCTCCAATCACAGGCCAAGGCCGTTTTGTGAATTTACTCGGCTGAGTCTTTCCTGGTGCCGTGGAACGGACCGTCTTACACACCTTCATGTCCCTCTACGATGGGGCACCAAATCAGTCAGAAGGATCGCCGAGCCGAGGCGCAGGAACCCGAAACGGTATCACACACTTGACAGCCCGCCCGTAACTATTGCAGAGGCGAGACACAACAGGAGGGCTCCTGTGGTGCGACTCTAAGAAGTTGACCACTTGCCTCGTTAGACCAAGAAGGGGATTTTTGGAACCTGGTGTGTGCCATTGTGGCTTGGATGGGTGGCTTTGTCACCTGGGGACACTTCGGTATCGTGTCAAGCCGTGAGAGGCCGAACGGGATGCTGTCCGGGTGACCATGGCAGGGATGAATACCTCCTTTCGGGGTGGGGGTTTCCCTCTTGCAAACGACGCCGAACAGCGAGCGGTAGCAGCGGGGAAGAAGCGCTGGCATTATCGTTCATGAACATAGCATTTGCCAGCCTAAGTTTGCCCAGACGGAATCTCCAGCCATGGACGTTTGACATCCTGAGAGGAGCGCTGGACTCCGTACAAACTGAAAACGGAACTGGCACGTGCGGAACTACGGCTTGGAGCTGCAGGAGTGCGTATCGAAACAGGTTTCTCGCCGGCAGCGAGTGTCCCTTTGCTTGGGAATCGAGAGATCGAAACGGGAGAGCCGGAGCATAACCCGCGAACAAAGAGTCTCACTGTGGCTGGCATGACACCAGTAACGGAATGCTAAGGTGAAGTTGTGCTCCCCCTGTTAGGAAGGGTCCCCAGCGACAGGAGGCAACTCTCTGTTTCCTGCCACACTTTTGGTCCGTCGTTGCCTGTGTCGTGTGGCTGTCCCCAGGCTGCCAACATGACGTCCTAGGCTGAACAATAGCCTTAAAGAATGTGGCGTCAGCTTCGCACACCCGGCGTCTGGTCGCGACTCGACGTCAAATGTAGTGTCGCCAGACCCCAACCAAGCGAAGCCTAGACGACGTCGACAATGATCTGTCGCGTACAATAGGACAGGTATCATGTCTGTCGGCCAAGGCATGTTGGATCCGGGGCACTGGACACCGCCTGCAGGGAATCCTGCCGCAGGACGAGTGGAGCGGGAAAGGAGATCACAAGGACAGATGACCGTTGGTACCTGGTGATGCATCGTCGATACTGGCCGATGGTCGATAGTGGCAGCAGCTTTGTTGCCCTGGGATTAGCGAGCAAAAGGGCGGTGGATGGGGTGCGTCTGCACTAAGGTATGCCTGGGTCCCGGGTTCGAAGCCTACAGGGCGGTAGAGGAGCCGCTCCTCCACATGGGCGAGACGTGGCTCCATCTGGCTGTCGACTAGAAGGATCTGGGTGCGAATTTCCTGGGTCAACAATAAAGGCACGCAGGGCGGTCGCTTCGGCAAGGGTACCTTGAATTCGGAGGACAGGGTCAGTGGACAGTCCCTCAACAGGCCGAGAAAGGGCGGGCGGAAGAGGCACATGGTAGAGGCGACAAAAAAAATCGGATCAGCCCAGAAAAAACACTGTTCCCGCTGATTCCACTCCGTCGCAGCGCAGCAAAATAGTGACAGAGGCACATGGGACAAACGGGATGTGACGTGGTGAAGTGGCACTGTTGACGGACAAAGACTCCCTCACCTCACAGCGGAAGACACACCAGGGTTTAGCCGCGACGCCGCTATTATCAGCCGACGCCACCGTTAGTTGACTTTGTTGGGGGACTGGCCACGCGGCAGGTCAGCTGATCGGTTCCTGTTGGTGGCCGTTTGTGCTTCTTCCGGTGTATCATCAACTGTCGAAGCCCTGCGAAAGCCTTGCGAAAGCCCTGCAGCGCTGCAAAAGCGGCAACCATCCCGCAACGGGTCAGGCCGCTCTCCCCCCAGACAGAGCCGGACAAGACACAAGCACAAGACAATAACCAGCACCACCACTGCTATTACTACTACGACACCACCCATTACGTGCACCGACTCCCATTTACACCCATACATCCATCCATTCGTCATTCGACTCTCCCCTGTACGGCCTACTTCATGCGCCGCGGCCTGAACACACCATCACCTCCGTCTTCTCCACGAAACCCACACTTCACCTCTGCATCTGCATCACTTGCTCTGCCCTAATTCAACACATCATCCATCACACCTGCGTAGGTACAGCACAGCACTCGACTGCAGGAGCTTCGAATTGCACTCCCGTCCGTGGCCAATCAACCACCATGGTTTGGCTCGCCATATCCATCCACTGCTCTCGACCTTGGTGACCGCGCATGCCTCCAGGCCGTGGTGGCATGCGCCTTACTACGAGCCTCTTCCCCTCCGCATCTCCCCCACGACACCCACGTTACCGACCTGTCTAGGCTGTTCCTGAGCTATGGACAAGTCATCCGCTGCAACTGACGGCGCGTCTGCCGCTCAGTCCGCAACTTCGACATCAACGCCTAATCAACTATCCGCACCCGAGCCTTCATCTGTCGCACCTCCCAAGCGGAATATCTCTGCTGTACAAGCCGATGGCCCATCATCGAAACAGTCTTCCGCCAACAACTCTGGCAACCCGTCACCTTTCGGTTCTCGCGAATCCTCCCCTGTACGCAACCCGAGACGGACGGCGTCTAGCACCAAACTCAGCGCCTCGAGCTCTCGACGAAGCAGTCAACACGATCTGAGCCCATCGCGTCAGATGCGATCAAGTATACCCGGCCCGACTTCATCGTCGCGGATTTTGACAGCAGTCACAACGCCGACCCTACTACCCGCCCAAGACTCCTCTACCGAAAATGCTACACCCTCGAAACCCACAGTCATCACTGATCTCAAAGATAGCCCACGATGGCCTATCTCCCCTCGACTACGCTCACCTCCTCCTCAGCTGAACCGACCCAGCGCATCTGGTCGGCGGCAAGAGCCAGATGCACCATCAATCACCGTACAAAAACCGTCGCTTTCCCCCATCACCACAGAATTCGTTCCCGAGGCTTCGGAAAGTGAGACTGAGGATTCGCAGGGAAACTCAGGACACAGGACTCCGGCTCGTGCAGCCTTGGAAACGGTCCAGGAAGTCAGCCTGCCAAACTCGCCTAGCCCCAAGGCTGACCCAGTGTTGATGGAGCAAGTAAAAGAGAAGTTGGCGAACCCCGAGAACCAGTCTGACAGTGCTCTTCATGATGTACGCGGGCTGAAGACCCGACCATCGTGGCCTTCCCAAGAAAAGGAGAGCGGCAACGAGAGCGGCAACTCTATGGCTGATATGAAGCGGCCAACCTCTGTGCCACCGCCGGTTGTAAGTCGACAGTCTAGTGCACTGTCAGCAAAGGGAGGCAAAACCAAAGCCGAAGGCTCGACGCAGAACATGACGGTCGAGACTGAGACTGTTCCGAGTATTCCCCAGATTGCATTATCGACAAATACGAAAGGCGAGAACAGCAACGGTACTCTCAAGACGAAGCCAAGCAATGAGACGATCAGGCCACGCAGAGAAAAGAAGAAGGCCACTCGCAAGCAGCCAGCAGCCGTTGCAGGAACAGGTACGTCTGATCTTTGTTTTTAGTGGGTTGCTAGTGGTCCACTCCAAACATCTCGCTGCTTCAGCGAAGCCTAAATGTCGCTGGAGAAACCGATGCGGTCTCGTTCGCTAGTCTCCATGCTGGCGCCGAACCGACTTCATTGAGTTTGGTCATGGAAGGATAGCCTCGCTGACACCGAATCATCTAGCATCCTCGAAAGCCGATATTTTTGAGGCCAAAATCGCCAGCGCAGTTGATGAGGCAAACACCTCAGACTCTGAGGAGACATTCGTTTACGACTCCAACCCACCAGAGGCTAGTGACCGCAACACTCGTCGCTTCCACTCTCGGACACCCAGTGCCACGTCTATGGTCAGCCAGGCCGATCGACAGAACTTCCGCTCCATCCACAGCGTGATGGATGGCAGCGCAGGACCGGCCAATGGCCCAAAGAAGAACATGAAATTCGTCAATACTTCTGCAGCCAATGGCAATGATTCTATTACCACAGGCGATGAGGATGGCACTGGCACAGGCCGCAGCAATGGGACAGGCTCGGCTCGGGGCACCACTCGCCGCCTCCATCACATTGGTCGTTGGGGGCGAGAGCCACCCAAACATCCGTCTCTGTTCGATAACGAGTCACCTTTTCCCAATGCCGCAAGGTCAAAGCTGAGCGGAGCGGCGTCGCGGAACTCGTCCGGCCCTCCTAGTCCGAGGAACCATCAATCTGCTCGTGGGCTCAGTGCGAAGCGTTCGATGCAAATGTCTGGAAGCTATGACCTCGACGAAACTGGAGCGGACGATGAGCGGACGCCTCTGGTGGGAAGCGCACGTTCTTACCGATCTGGCGGCAGACGCGGGCCACACAATTTACGACAGGCCGAGTCTCAGAGTTTCGGTAGAAGATCATCTTACCTCAACCGGTTTGCGGCTTGCCTGGTGCTGACCATGATGCTGCTGCTGGTCATTACGGGTGCCATAGGCTTCATGTTTGCAACTTCACAACCCATGACGAACATTGAGATCGTCTCAATCAGCAACGTCGTCACAAGCGAGCAGGTTTTGATGTTCGACCTCTCGGTCAAAGCACATAATCCTAATATTGTTGTCGTCACCATCGATCAGGCCAATCTCGAGATCTTTGCAAAGAGCGAGCATGCTGGCACAGACTCAGACTGGTGGGATAGTCCCCATGGCCCAGACGAGCTTCACCCCTGGGACGATCCGCTTGACGATCCACCCACCGGTGATCCAGATGATGGAAACGACGATTCAAAGCCCAACGTCCTGCTGGGTAGAATCACCGAGTTTGACAGCTCCCTGACTTTCGAGGGCTCGCTGTTTCATAAAGGCACCTCGCAGTCTACTGGAGAGATGCAGCTGCCGTTCCCAGGCAATGGAACATCAGGAGGTTCTGAACGCTGGGAACGTATCTACCAAAATGAGTTTGATCTCATCGTCAAGGGTGTTGTCAAGTACAGCCTCCCGCTCAGCGCACACATCCGAAGTGCCACTGTCTCTGGTAGGACGCACGTCAAGCCAAACTCGGCCAGCGACCCGTCACTCAAGCCAAACAACACGCTGACGGATGACATCGACTAAACCACAGTGACAATCTGTCACGTTTTCTTTTCCTTTTGTTTTCGTTCTGCTTTGTATACCACGACGAATTCACGACAATACCCGAGAGACCCATGAGTGTGCCGAAAGGCCTCTCATCATTCGAAGCAGCCCAAGGCCATAGCCAAGGATGCACAGGATCGACAGACACGGCCTCAAATCATAGAACAGCCCAAAAGAGCAATCTTCACTGGACGCCCCCGGCACCAAAAACAACGGGCCACTTCCATTTGTTCTCCCCCATTCCTTCTTGTTCAAACACTTTAATGAACCCAGTCAATGGGCTCAGACCCGCCGGGAATGATCATCCCCAACAGGCCAAAAGTCCCCATAACCATGGACAGACAATCAGAATATGGTGCAATAGGGATGTTACTCGGACTGATTCTCGTTCTCCCTTTTTGTCCTACTGCAACCGCGAAGATTCCCTGATGGAAAACAAAAGGATGTTCACCTTCAAGCCTGCAAGGAGTTTTGTTTTTTGTTCTGAACCATTCTCTATTCTGATTACCTGCAAAAAAGGCGATAGACAGGGTTGACCTTTGGAGAGCGTGCTATTTCCTCTACGTTCTGGCGAGTGTACTTTTCACGGCGATTTTGGTGATGGAACTGTTTGAGTGCAACATGTAGGGGGTGAGGGAAACTGAAAGCCGGGCGGGAAAGCGGTTGATATCCCTTCAGGTGAAACATGTACATAGGAAAGCCACTGGGCAGGATAGGGAGTTGGGAGATTCCAGGCGTTGTTCATAATGAAACTGATATCAACGTCATACTGCATTTGTATGCGATGTGTGAAAGACCGGTCTTGAAACGACGATCCGCGGTGAAATATTTATGTGCTTGAAGCTCAACTAATCTCCTAAACGCCAACCCAAATTCTGAATCCTATCATGATTTCATACCGACTCCCTCGCCTGCATCATGAAAAATGGATGCCCTCCTCATTGAAGGCATACAGCAGCCGCAAGAAATCACCCTCGTCGCACTTTCCAGCACGCTTGTCTGCCAGCTCTGTCACGTCCTCGAGCACCTTGCGAATCTTCTCCCTCACCAGCTCCGCGACCTTTGTCTTCTTGCGCTTGCTTTTTGTCTTTGGCACGGCGGATGCCTTGAACTCCTTGAAGAAATCTGGCGCATCGTCGTCGCCGTCAACTTCCATTGCGCCAGCATCATCGTCCTCATGCATGGCGTCTTCGGCCTCCATGTCGGCATCCTCTGCTCCGTCCTCGATGACGGTCTCGTCGATAGGTACACCGTTCATGGCACACCATGTCCTGTAGTTTTTCTCGGCCATAGCCAACACCTCCTTCGTTCCCAACCAACTGGCCCTCAAAGTCTTATTCTTCCTCACAAAGCAGACACGGAGCAGGCCGTCCCACTCATCCCAGCTGACGTTTGGTCGGTCCTTGCCAATCTTAGGCTCGATTCGCACGACGGAAGATTCGACTTGGGGTGGGGGTTTGAAGTTGTTCTTGCCGACTTTCATGATATGCGTGATCTTGGCCCAGAATTGGGCGTTGACGGAGAGGCGACAGTACAAGGCGTCGCCAGGCCGAGCGGTCAGACGGAGTGCGAATTCGCGCTGGAACATGAGGACGGAAGTGCGTGGCGGGTTGGGCATGGCGAGTAGCTTGAAGACGAGAGGACTAGAAATCTGTTGGAGATGTCAGCATTCGTACGTAGGGGAGAGCAAGGCGAAGGGCTTCAAGGGGAAGTGCCCGAGTACGCACCTGGTAGGGGGTATTTGAAATGCAGACATCAAACTGCGGTAGCTCCGTCTTGATTACATCTCCAAGCATGACCTCCAACTTCTTCTGCTCCGGCGTTCCCTGCACTCGCTTCGTAACTTCAGCCGCCATCCTAGGATCCAATTCAACGCAAATGCATTTTCTTGCGCGCTCCAGAATCCTGACGGTTAGGTTACCTGTTCCAGGCCCAACTTCGAGGACGGTATCCGTAGGCTTGAGATAAGCCTTCTCGACAATGGCGTCTGACACACCGGGGTTCTTCAGGATGTGCTGGCCGAAATTGGTGTTGAACTTGAAGACGTTGTTCTTGGCGGCACCGCTGTTACCGCCGGCGCTGGGTCGGTCGTAAGGGGTGCTGGAAGCGCTGCTGCGCTTTGCATGTTTTGCCTTGGCCATTGTGGCAGGGTCTGTTCTGGTGCGAAGGACAGGAAGAAGCTGCTGTGACTTTTTGTCGTAGAGTGGGATGCGAAGCGAGGGGTGGCGGTGATGGCGGGAAACTTTTTGCTGGAGCCGCGCTATCGATAAGGATGGCGATGGAAGCCTGGGGAGCTAACTGCGATTCTTCGTCTGCTCTTTTCGACTTGACATCAACACAACACTTTACCACACTGGCGCCCCGATTTTAGGCACAAAATACACGCGCGATCGCTGTCCTTACGACAAGTCATTCATTTACCTGTCGACAAACACAACGTACGAGCGACCACTGTCGCGTCGTCGCGATGACTGGCCGGCGCGACTTCCTGAGCCAGCCGGCTCCCGAGAACTATGTCGCAGGTCTCGGTCGTGGAGCTACGGGCTTCACGACCAGATCTGATCTCGGCCCGGCGAAGGAAGGACCCAGCGAAGACCAGATGAAGGAGATGCTGGCCAAGCGCGCGGCTCAGCTTGGACTCGATGGCAAAGACAAGGACAAGGCCAAGGAGGATGACGGCGCAGATGACGACCGATACCAAGATCCCGACAACGAGGTTGGTCTCTTCGCAGGAGGTGTATATGATAAGGAGGATGAGGAGGCAGACAAGATTTGGGAATGGGTCGACGAGCGCATGGATAGGAGGAAACGCCAGAGAGAAGCACGGGAACAGGCCGAACGTGAAGAGTACGAGCGCAACAACCCCAAGATTCAGCAGCAGTTCACAGACCTGAAGCGCGCACTCGCCACAGTATCGGACGACGACTGGGCAAATCTTCCCGAGGTCGGTGATTTGACAGGCAAGAACAGACGAAGCAAACAAGCGCTGAGACAGCGATTTTACGCGGTTCCAGACAGTGTGCTTGCGGCAGCGAGAGATGCTGGAGAGATGTCGACGACGGTCACGGACGATGGTGCGCCTGGCGGTGCATCATCCGGGGCTGGTGAAAACGCAGATGGAACCATGACAAATTTCGCTAAGATTGGTGCTGCGAGAGACAAGGTGCTCAAGTCGAGGTTGGAAGCGGCATCACAAAGCGCAGGAGGAGACTCTACTATCGGCGGTAGCTCAACGAGCATCGATCCACAGGGATACATCACGAATCTCAACAAGATGCAGATGACAGAGGGCCAGGCGCAAGTCGGCGACATCAACCGTGTGCGAGAGCTTCTACAGTCTGTGGTGAAAACCAATCCGAACAACGCTTTGGGCTGGATCGCCGCTGCTCGTTTGGAGGAACTGGCCGGCAAGATTGTATCGGCGCGAAAGACTATTGATCAAGGCTGTATGCGATGCCCGAAGAGCGAGGATGCATGGCTTGAGAATATCCGCCTCAACCATGAGTCCCCGAACGCAAAGGTCATTGCACGGCGTGCTATTGAGGCGAATGGTCGATCCGTCAGGCTTTGGGTCGAAGCTATGCGTCTCGAGACTATCCCCAGCAACAAGAAACGTGTTATCCGGCAAGCACTTGATCACATCCCCGAATCAGAGGCGCTATGGAAAGAGGCCGTCAATCTGGAAGAGGATCCAGCAGACGCGCGCCTGATGCTGGCGAAGGCAACAGATCTGATTCCACTGTCGGTAGACCTCTGGCTTGCGCTGGCGCGGCTTGAGACACCGGAGAATGCACAAAAGGTTCTCAATAAGGCACGAAAAGCTTGCCCGACGTCACATGAGATCTGGATTGCGGCTGCAAGACTACAGGAGCAGCTGGGACAGGCTCAGAAGGTCAATGTTATGAAGCGTGCGGTGCAGGTTCTCGTCAAGGAGTCTGCTATGCCGAAGCGGGAGGAATGGATTGCCGAGGCAGAGAAGTGTGAGGAGGACGGGGCGATTGTGACCTGTGAGAACATTATTCGCGAGACGCTTGGATGGGGTCTCGATGAGGATGACGATCGCAAGGACACTTGGCAAGAAGATGCTCGTGGCAGCATCAACCGCGGCCGCTACGAGACTGCCAGGGCCATTTACGCATACGCTCTCCGTGTCTTCGTCAACAGCAAGACTCTTTGGACAGCAGCAGCAGACCTGGAGCGTAATCACGGCACACGCGAGACTCTCTGGCAAGTCCTCGAAAAAGCTGTTGAGGCTTGCCCACGCAGCGAGGAACTTTGGATGACACTGGCGAAGGAGAAATGGCAGGCCAAGGATGTCGACGGCGCACGTCTTGTCCTCAAGCGTGCCTTCAATCACAACCCCAATAACGAAGATATCTGGCTCTCGGCCGTTAAGCTCGAGGCTGAGAACGATAATGAGGATCAGGCAAGGCAGCTTCTTGAGGTGGCCCGTGACAAGGCCCCGACGGATCGTGTGTGGATGAAGAGCGTTGTATTTGAACGCGTGCTGGGCAATACCGAAACGGCATTGGACCTTTGCCTTCAAGCGCTACAGCTCTTCCCAGCTTCGCCGAAGCTGTGGATGCTGAAAGGACAGATCTACGAGGATCTAGGCAAGATTCCACAGGCTCGAGATGCATATGCAACAGGCGTCAAGGCAGTACCGAAGTCTGTCCCACTGTGGCTTCTATATTCACGCCTCGAGGAACAAGCTGGTCTCACAGTCAAAGCCCGTTCCGTCCTCGACCGTGCCCGACTCGCCGTACCCAAGAATGCCGAGCTCTGGTGCGAATCCGTCCGTCTCGAGCGCCGCGCCGGGAACCTCGCACAAGCCAAATCCCTCATGGCCAAAGCCCAGCAGGAAGTCCCGAAATCCGGCCTCCTCTGGTCCGAACAGATCTGGCACCTTGAGCCTCGTACACAACGCAAACCGCGGTCCCTCGAGGCAATCAAGAAGGTCGATAGCGATGCCGAGCTGTTCGTGGCTGTGGCGCGAATCTTCTGGGGAGACAGGAAGCTGGACAAGGCGCAGAGCTGGTTTGAGAAGGCGTTGGTGTTGGACAGTGATAGGGGAGATAGTTGGGCATGGTATTATAAGTTTTTAGAGCAGCATGGGACAGCGGAGAAGAGAGGGGAGGTGGTCAGTAAGTGTGTGGCGAGTGAGCCAAAACATGGAGAGGTTTGGCAGAGGGTTGCGAAGCGGCCGGCGAATGCGAGGAAGTCGGTCGAGGAGGTGCTGAAGCTGGTAGCGGCGGAGCTGGAGTGATGACATCGCGGCTAGACATATCTGTAACGTTATAGAGCATGGGTAAAGGACAGGGCAGCATGGAGAAGAAAGGTGTATGAGAGTAATATGAATTGAGATGAACGCCTATTGGTTAAACACCCACTCCCAAGACTGAACGATCGGTTCAGATGGTACGTACACCAGAGAGAAGAAAGCAATACTGGCTCCATCCTCATCGTCCTCGCGCGTTTCCGAATTAAGTCAACTTGGCCATGATCCCAACTTCCATTTAACCCAGTTCAATTACTTGCTGCCGCCGAACCAGCTAGAGACACCGCTCTTCGCCTTGGCAGCGCCCTCCTCAACCTTCGCGTCGAACTTGTCGACAGCCTTGAGGGCCTCTGCGCGGGCGTCCTTGCCGAGGGCCTCAACGTTGCTCTTTGCGCGACCGACCTGCTTGTCGGCCTCTGCGATCTGTGGTGCGAGAGTTGTCAGTGATGCGGAGTTTGGGTGAAATAAGGTAGCTCCTCGATTGAACTCGGGTGAAGGGAAGAAGGGATGCTTACAGCGTTGTCGATCTTGGCACCGGCTTCCTTGCCGTAGTTCTTTGCGTCGGGGGAGCTGCCGGGGAGGTGAGCCTTTGCGGAAGCGGCGGCTCTGTGAGCATCAGCTATAGGCGAAAATGTCAGTCATGAGAGGCTCTGGGTGATGATGATCACGACGGGTATGGCTCTTCACTGACCCTCAAACTTCTTCTCAGCAGCCTTAGGGTTACCGCCAGCGTTGTAGAGGTAGTAACCGATACCACCGGCACCGGCGAGACCGAGGGCGAGAGGGACGCGGGACTTGGACATGATGGCGGTTGATTGAGTTGTTGTTGGTGTTTGAGAGAAGAAGAGAGAGGACGCTGGTTGAGGGTGATTGGGGAATGAGGAGGGGGAATGACGAAGATGATGAAAGCGGAAGGGGAGGGTACTTATTGGGCAATGGGGGAGGTCAGCTCATTTCCAGGCCAGGACCACGTGCTGCTTGCATGCCAGAGCTGCTGCTACGGTTGCTACGATTATTGCAGTTTACAGCGTGTGTGTCTACCATGTTCTAGAGCTCATCAATGCAATCGTATGCCCGCCCATCCAACCCATGGCCATTGGCAGCAGCGTGATGTAACGGTACATGACGTAACTTGGGGACAAGCTTGGGTGACAGGGTACCTGGGAACTGCTTTTGGCGGCTGTTCCAGAGCTAAACCAGCTACAAGTCTCATTATGACTGGCTAAGAGATGGAAGAAAAAGGATGTACTCCGTAACGGGGCCAGCATTACTTGCTTGTATTGGGCCCATCGCCTGTGCATCTGCTCTGAAGCTGGTGATCTGACAGATGCAGACCCAGCTGAACCCATGTTCGCGGACGGTTTGCGCCGGGCCAAGCGGGTGCCTCAGCTGGGCTGGAGCATTCAGTGGATGCAAGCTGCTGCACTTCAGCAGTGACGTCACGCCAACAGCTGGGATTACCCGGGACTCGATGTCTCTTCCAGCGGGCTACAGTGGGCCCCGACCACACCATCCAGCGAACCCTCAGGCGCCACCCATCACAGATCGCAGCAGGGGTCCCCAAGCGCTAGACTCCACTGTTTGTTCCCCCCCCCCGAGCTTCATCATCGTGACGATCCCTCTTTTCCCAGATCCTCTTCAGCTTCTTCGTCTGCTATCTCATGGGGATCTTGGCGAGACTAGACTGAGGCCGTTCCTCGCGCTAGATCATCTCAGCCACGATCACGGAGATGAGCGTATCTGCTCCTAAATTCTTGTGCTGCAGTCTGGCTTAGCGATTGATTGGGTTTGGAACGGTGGTGGTCTTCCCGTGGTGGCCTCCCTTTCTTAGCCTCGACAAGCCACCGAAATCTTGCCCTTTCCCGGTTTTCGCTTTCCTTCCCCCTCAACCTTCATCCTCTCTTCGGTTATCCCCCTCTTGCAGCTTCTCTCTTTCTCTCTTCTCGATATTCTCTAAAAATATTGCACTTTCCCCTTTTCCTCTTGTCCTGAACTCTCACAGCGCCATCTCTCGTCCTCTCAACTCGTACCAGATTTCGAAGCTAGATCCTCGTCTGCGTCATCATGTCCACATCGAAACCCAGCCTCTAAATCATCCCCCTCCCACGACATCATCGCTCCCCGAATCGTGTTCCACGCGATGAGCCCGGTGCACTCACTCCGTCACTGACTCGAATCCCTCAACACCTCTCCACATCGTCATGCTCAGAGTCAAGAGCAAAGTGAAGAGCAACCGCCGCGCTGGCACCCTGCGTCCAAAGGACTACGACCATGAGATCGATCTCATAGACCACGATGGCTCGGCCTCCCGTAACCAGGATAGGCCAAGCAACGAAGATACCGTAGAGGTGAGCCGGTCGTCAACCAATGCCGAATTGCTGCAGCACCGAGGCGATGGTGCCACAACAGACGAAGATCGCACGAACGGCTCCCCCACCACCAATCGAACCAGCGAAAGACCACGGTCTGATGCCGGCCGACCATCCAACGGGCATCAGCATGAGGCCGAACTAGCTCAGGATGCATTGCGACCGTCTATTTCTGTTCAAGAGGCTTCGCCGAATATCTTCCGCGAAAACAACCCAAATGTCAAACCGAAGAAGCCGCGTGTCGAGCGAGAGACTGTGATCGACATCTTGTACGAAAACGAAAGAGGCGGCTTCTTATGCGGCGCTGCGCTTTTCTCAGCAGCTGCACTTGGTGGTCTGGACGCAACGCCATGGAGTAAGTGCTAATAACGAAGGAGCATAAGCAAGAACGGCAATGCTAACACATGTTGTCTAGCCAATGCCTATCACAACCCGTCTCCGACCAGTATATACACCGCAACCGTGCCGGATCCGTCTTGGGAATGGGTATGGCCCGAATGGCGTGTGAACCACCAGGAGGGGATGGACGAGGGAGGTTGGGAATATTCCTTTGCCTACTCGAAGAAGTTCTCGTGGCATGGACCGAAGTGGTGGAACTCGTTTGTCAGGAGGCGTGCCTGGATCAGGAAAAGAGCAAAGAAGCCCACCGAGGAGGTTTCGGCTGACATGCATCACCTCAATACCGACTACTTCGTCATTCGACCCGCCTCGACGCGGACGAAACCGTCTTATGGCAGCCTTGCTAGCAGCAGGGACCCGAGCAAAGCACCCAGCATGTCGCAGATATCCTCTGTTTCGGGGGAGCCTGTGAAGCTGCCAGATATCCAAGATGTCGAGACTTTGCTTCAGATCCTCCGAAAGGCTCGGATAGATCGCGAGAAGCTGGAAGCCGTCGAAAACTACCTCGAGAATGGTCTGGACTTACACCAATTGACAGAAGAGATGCACGACATTATGGGCCTGTTCGTCTTCCAGGCGTCAAGACGCTTGCTTCTCAGCCATCTCATGCAGATTTTCGACTCTACAACGGACGAGCTGGAGAAGAAAAAGGACAAAGCCGATGCAGGATTGAAAGACCGCCACGAGGCACTCCGGAACGCAGTGAAGCACGCTGACGAAGAAGTCAGGAGGCTGGCGTACTGGAGCGATGTTAAGCAGATGGCCGAGAATGGCGAAACGAATGCTATGGAGGAGCGCAAAGGCTGGGATGGGGAAGAATGGGAGGGCATCGACCAGAGCGGTCCTGGCGAGCCGATGAAGGGAAAGCTTCCGTCGGGATAATATGTTCGAGTCCATGAACGGGCAGTTTCATTTGTAAACATTTATACCCTGGCGTGCATCATGGGAGCTGGGTCTTAGCCGGTATCATATAAGTAGCATGGTGGAAACGGGAACAGGTACACAAATATTAGGATTGGGAGGCGAGAGGGACAAGGTACGCACCGCGTTGCATTGCATATTGTGAGATAACGAGAATCCAACTGTATGAGTATGAGAATCTTAGAAAATGTGCAAGTGGTCAAAAACGTACCGGTGTCACGAAGTGGTGTTTTCGCCTTAGAGCAGTAGGCGATGTGGTGCGATAAGATAAGGGGTTGAAAAGTGTCTGCGGGCCTCAGCCTCAGAAGCGCGACAACGACCTCGAACGACTCATTGCCGACCAAGCCTGCGCCGTGCGCACAATTCCCTCACCACGCTGCCACCCGCTTCTATATCATACTTCCAACCTTAAGAAAGATACACGGGCAGGCTGCGCATCATGGCTGCGAAGACTGGCTCTCTCTGGAGGGCCAGCTCAGCCGTGGGATGGCGCCTCGCCCGACCTTCTAGGCCGCCGGCCACGATCCTACGAGGACGAGATCCACGACGAGCAGGGCCCCAGTCTTATGCGACCATGTCTGAAGTCTTGAGTGGGACAGGGAGCAGCAAACCAACGCCTCAGATGAGGGCAGGGCCCAGCCCGACATCGTCTAGAGCAGCGTCAGAGAGGAGCGTGGACTCTGAGGAAGTCACGAAAGGCAATACCTTCGGCCGCAATGAACGATTCAGGAGTATATATAAAGCGAGAGACTTTGAGACAATGGCTGCCGTGCAGAAGAAGCTCAAATCGTCTCCATTCGTGCCGAATATGAGGACATATCCTAGCGAGGTCTCCCGCAATATCAGTGCAGAGGAGGCAACAAAGGCGGCGAGAGTCCAGGTCGCGCAGGACAGGATATGGGAGCACCATAATCAGAATACACCTTCCCTGAAGGACATCCTCGACATCATGAGGCAGATGAGCAGCAGGAAAGAGGAGGCGCCAAAGGTGGAGGCAATGAGAGTGTTGCTGCCAGACAAGGTCGATCTAGCACTGCCAAGTAGGAGGCTAGAGTACGTGGAGTCAGCAACAGGTCTGCTCGCGAAGCTGAGCGTATCAGTTGATCACCCAAATCCTGATCGAGGTATCATCTTGCGAGGCAGAGGGCCACTGCTTGCGCGCGCAGCGGACGAGATGATCCAGTACAACAGAGACATCAAGGTCTTCCGCCTCGGCAATGTTACGACCTTCGACTACGACACAAGACAGCTCTGGCCGAACCCCGAATACGACGAGGCGGCCAAAGCCTCAATGAAGCCCAAGAAAGCCACCCTCGATTCCGAGGATACCATCTGGATGCACCGCGAAGTGAACGTCGAGACAATCGACTACCCTTACGAAAAAACACCCAAACCCTCCGAGTGGAACAAACAAACCTTCCATAAATACATCACAACACTTATCTCAAAACGTCTGAAGACGAACCTCATCACACGCTTCTACGACAAGGCTACGGACACGGACGGCGTCAGGATAGGTCTCATCATGGCAGCCTTCGAAGACCCGAAACTCCGCCACTGCATCACCCCACACATCCTCAATCAAGCCCTCAGCTTCATGATGTGGCGCGGCGGCCACCGTGCAACCGCGGAGGAGCTCTTTCGACACGCTCAACAATGGGGCATCCCGATTGATACCACGACCTTTAACATCATGCTTGGAGGCTACGTGACCATCCGGTCAACCGCCCATTTCTACCGCATCCTACGCAAGATGCGCGATGACTTCTACGCTCCTAACACGAGAACATGGTTGCACGTCCTGAAACTCGTCGAAAGGGATGATGCGAGGAGAAGTATCATCGTAAGCATGTACGATCATGGCGCCTTCAACGATCCCGCCGCGCGCCGCGAAATCGCAAAGATCATGGCTCCCCATGACCTGCACGTCGCCCTCCGCACCTCCCAATCCCTCACTCAGTTCTCCCGCGACCAAGCCGAACGCTACGGCGAAGACTGGTTCACCACCGGCGCTCTCGTCCACCTGGTCGACGAATTCCTCATGTTCTACGACGACGCCACAGGAGCGGACCACGCCAAATTCCAAGAACTTCAACTCCTCTTCGAGCGCCAACCAGCCGACGGTATGATTTCCTACAACAAACCCATCCTCGCCATGATCAAAGCCGCCGCCCGTCGCAGGAACTGGGAGCTCGCCCTCTGGGCTCTAGAACTGCACTCCAAACTCGGCTGCACCCCCGACAAAGAGCTCTACACCACCCTCATTGACCTTGCCGTGGAAACGGAATCTCCCCACGCGCTAGGCGCCCTCCTTATCCACGGGACAGTAACCGACATGCTCTCATGGCCATCCCGCCGCAAACTCCAACGCTGTCTCCTCGGAAAACACCCCTCCCGCTTCTGGAGACTGATCCGTCTCCACTGCTTTGACTCCGCGATGACGAACTACCTAGAGGCCAAGAACTGGCGCGCGGCACGACATCCGATCGAGGTGGTGGAGGACGCAATTAAGCAGTCGACGGGGTCGGCGGCCGTGCCGATGGAGAAGGTTGGGGTGGTGGTGGCGAGGGAGTATCGGGAGCACGACGTGCCGTGGAAGAAGGCGTGGGAGGAGAGGGAAGAAGGGGGGAAGATACCGGATCTGAAGGCTTTGAGGATGGAGTTTCGGGTGGGGATGAAGTTGAATAAGTGGATTGATACGAGAGGGGAGGAGAGGTGACGTGAGCTGGGGAGGGTTGTATAGTAGAGATGATGTATTATAGTCATGAACCTCATATAGATGTATATTACGCAAAGAGAAGCTTGTATATAGATCACATTCAAGTATGCTTACGAACAATGCAAAATTTCCCCTGACGTGACTTCTGAACCGGCTTGACGATATTGAGTAAGCAGACCTTCTTTGAACCACTGTGCCTCTGTGATACAGCTCTATGGGCATAAATTCATCGAAGCGGTGTCTTTCTCGAATCGTTCAAGTGAGGACGGTGTAGAGAGAGGTACCTCTCCTGCAGGAACATAGGTAGCCTGCAGGAACAAGAAGAAAAGCACCCATCGAGCATAGCCATTGGACACAGCAAACGGTCATCTCGGGCATATTCAGCAAATTCAAAGAGTCTCAAGCTCGACGAGGCATGCATCTCTTGGGTTTTGATATCAAGATATGCACAACAAGTCAAGATGGAAGAAACCTCCAAGAACATCGCTGCACTTCGAAAAAAGGAAGATGTATAGATTTCCGTAAGCGCGCCTAAACCCCACCCCCTTCCCACCCCCTTCTCATCTCCGTCCAAAGTAAGACCAAAGGAATCAGGAACAAGGGTGTTACTCTCTCGTCCCCTACCGCCCGCTTGTCCTGTCCGGATAAGATAGAGAAGGGAATTCCCTTTCCTTGCCTCCTTGCCTGCCCTATCGCTCCTGACTAACGTCTTCACCCAAACCCAGGCTGATATGTGTATGTGTGTTTGTTGCAAAATAGAAGTAAAGCGAAAAAGAAGAAGAAAACCCGCTGCCTTGACCCCAAGACCCTTGTCCGCCTTGCCTTCTACTCCTTCTTCTCCTCGCTGACCGCCTCTGTCTTAGACTTCTCTTCTTCGGGCTTCGTCTCGGTGCTCTTAGTCTCTGATGATGAGGAGGTGCTCTCGGTGGTGCTCGTTTCCTTGGTCTCGGTCTTCGCGCTGTCGTCGGTGCTGCTGGCTCCGGTTGCGGACGAGTCCGAGGTCTTAGATACCTGGCTCTCGAGGTCCTTGTCCTCGTCGGCGTTGTCGAACATCTCGGTGTCATCTGAATCGGTAAGAACCTCAGTACCATCGCCGAGGAGGATAATCCGGCCACGGTACCCACCGACGCCGAAGCTTTTGCCCTTGTTCTCTCCATCCATCTCAAAGCCACTGTCGCTATCTTCGTAGTTGTGGTGAACACCAGGTCCACGGAACTCAGCTGCAGGGGACGAGGTATCAGTAAGGTGTTCACTCCAAGCAATATTTGGGCTTTTGCGTCATGGACGACAGGGGCTAGCTTACCGTACTCTGGTGGCGCACAAGGACCGTCACCGTTGGCGACCCTCTGGGCGATCTCCTCGTACCACTCCTCCTTGGTCTTGCCGTTGAGGAAGCCGACCACAATCATGGTCATGTTATCGCAGCCGACACCACCGGTCTCCGAGTTGGAGGCCAGGCAGTTGTCCATCATGTTCTCGCAGATCTTTTCGAGGTCCTGCTTTGCGGCGATGCCTCGGCGAACGAACTCAACTACAGCTTGTGAAGACTGGCAATCCCAGATACCTAATCCTTAGTCAGCCTTTGAACGGCGCGGCACCAGTCAGCGCGCATAGATAACCAACCGTCGCAAGCAAGGACGAGGAACTCATCCTCGTCGGTCAGCTCATGCTCCTCAACGTCAGGGTATGCGGTGACAATTTGCTTCTCCGGGGGGAGCTCGGCGCTCTTCTTGAACTCAAAATCGCCAATGGCACGCGACAGGGCAAGGTTGCCATTGACACGGCCAAAGTCAACGAATCCTCCTGCAGCTGTGATACGGTTCTTCTCGTCTGGAAACGCGGCGTGGGCGGCGCGCCCGATATGTCAGTTATGGGCACTCGAGCGAAGACCCTATCGGCCGATAGAACGGAGAGAACAGACTTTCGAGCTGGGGCTTGTGATCTTGAGAAAGCGGCTTGGCGCGGCCCTTGATGCCCAATACACCTCTTGAATCTCCGGCATTGGCCTATATGAAGAGCGCTCCGTTAGTATTATGTGTCATCCAGTCCATACAGATCGATTGGAATTTTCTCACAACATAGAGCTTGTTGTCGGCTATGAGGCTGACACAAGCAGTGCAGCCAGACACCTCCTCCTCGTATTTGGGGTCTATAGCTCGAGTATTAGCATCGTACAGCATGTGCGAGCCATACACTCTCAGAGTGTCGTATAAGACCCGCAGGGTGCTGTAAAGGGCTGTTTGCTAAGGGCGTACCGTTGAGAATGGCTCGGTCGGTTGCAAGGAAGGTGTCCTTGAGAGCTTGGGCGTAATCCTTGGACTTGAAGGTGTCCTGCTTCAGCAGAATACTGGGAATGTTCTCGCCGGAAAAGAGGGCAACTTTGTCGCCTCCATGACCGTCATATACACCAAAGAAGCTTAGTTCTTCGGGTTGGGATTTTAGGTCGTCGGTGCGTTTGTTAACGGGTAAGAGGTCTAGGATGGTCGTGTGAGCATCCTCCATGCTGATGCGCCAGCCCTGCATGGCGGAGACGCCATAGAGGAGTCTGTCATCCTCGCCCTTGTCTGAAGTCTGTCGCGCGGGGAAAGTGTTAGCGAGGGGTATTCAGGCGGTTGCTGAGCGAAAAGAACCAGGGCAATTCCAGTCAAGGTGGCAGTGGAAGACAGCAGCAACAGGCCGGAGCGTCGGCGATCCCGAGAAGCGAGCCGTGCAGCTCACGATGGTTCACGCAAGGCGGGGGCGGATACAGCCCTGGCGTCGTGTGCACAGCAAGCTGGCGCGACATGGGCCAACCCCTCCACATAGCTGACGATGCTGCTCTGTGCCGATGCCGGTGGAAAATGATGCAGTCGAAAGGGTCCATAAATTTTCGAAGGAAATCTCAGGAGTCGAAGTCGCCGTGCACCGCAAAAGGCCATTGCCCGCTCGATTCCTCGCGCTACCTGAGTGCATCTGGGTTCCGATGTCCGAGGGGTCCAGCACGCGCTCGACGGTCTGTGGGCACAACCCCTCCACCAAGACAAAGCCCCGCGAGTGACGCAGAGGCACAAGAAGGAAAGAAAAGACAGGCAACAAATTAGAGAAACCAACGAAGACAAACGTACCTTATCGACAACAGGCTCCGAAAGGGTTTGACCCATGGCTGAGAGGAAAAGGGAGGTCGGGGGAGAGGAGTGAGGCCTTGGACGACTCGAGAGAGAGCTACTGTGCTTTCTGGTGGAGGAGGGGGAAGAATGATGAGGGAAGACGAAGACGACAAGAGGACGGCTGACCGAGGGGAAATCGAGTCGAGCCAGAGATGTCGAGGAGAGTACGGTGCAGGCCAAAGAAAGAATTCAGTGGCACCTGGGAGAAAATAAGAGAAAGGGAGGCCACGAGATGGAGGAAAGGGTTGTGTGCGCGCAAAGGTCAGAGGAGGGAGGGTGGGAGGATGGATTGGCACTGGTTCTGGAGCTGGTGCCGGTGGTGCTAGGCTGGCTGGACCTGGACTGGGGGGCGTAGAGGAGGAGGCGAATAGGTGAGTGAGCGAGCGAGCGGAGGAGGGTCCAAGATTTGCGAAGTGATGCGATGCGCTGCGACGCCGAAAAGTGTGGCTGATGCGGCCAGGACCTACACTGCGATTGCTGAGAATCGAGTTTTTCTTCGGAGATGAGGGACCCTGGGGAAGGTGAAGCTACAGTGGGCCAGGGTGCTGTGGGATGGGAAGCTAGACACCGAGGGACACGAATTGAGCTACGCAGGTAATTAATCGTCACTGGGCGCCTCACTGTGGCTTGACACGCAAACCCTGCTGCCTCGCCCATTTCGGGCTTCCGTTTTCCGTTTTGTGTGGTGAACCGTCGAGCCATAGGTCCTGACGGTCACGCGCCTTGTCTCGTTAGTGCCAGCAACGCGGCAACTCAGACGCCAGGCAGCTTGACAAGCTTGGCTGGCCACATGACTCGACCCGTGGCAGCCTTGTACGAGCTGCCTTGAGAATTTGACAGTTTGGAGACGGGCCTGCCAATGACGATGACCATGTTCCTGAGGGTGTGACGCATCTGAATCAGTGCTCCTAACCGTAGGCGTCGCCCCGGGCTATCACTACCCTACAGCATCGCAGGTTGCAAATTCACGATGGAAGCGGGGTACCTCATCGAATCTACGATGAAAACCTGCTTGAGCCTCGATCGACATGATGCAGTTGGAGACGTGATCATGATGCTCTCTACTGAGGCGAGATGATAAGTGATCGAGATCATTGACGAGTGTTCATATGTTAAGCAATGAAGTCTCTGCCACACAAGTGTGCGAGCATTGTTCCAGTGGTGGCGTATGACATGCCACGGTTTAGTGTCATTTTGCCTACAGAGGGCCAGGAGCACCAGCTCCTCTTCGAATACCATGACTATTGATCTGAAGAGTAAGGTAGATACCCATCAAGCAGATATTCAACATCCTATACGGCCGTACGATCTGAGCACCAAAGTCTCATGGAGAAAAGCAGTAGGGTAAGGCCATGTACGGTAAGATGTATTTCAGAACCCCCACACAGAAACTGGAAACCAAGGGAGAAAAAGTAAAAAACGACGGGACGGGACACCTTCAACGGTTTGTCCGAAATCCTTGGAACCAACCAACCGATCGACATAAAAAGCATCATGCACCGTCCGTGCAGCCCCGGGTTCTACGAAAGTCTAGAGTTCACTCTCCACCATAGGCTGGGCAACCTCCCAAGACTGGTACTCGTAGAGATTTCGTCGCTGCGTGACATCGGACCTTGGCAGATCTAAACTTGGCCATCCGACAACATATCGATTTCTTTGCCCAGAGTTTGTGAATTCCTACGACATGATGGGAGCATCGTATCGGGGTGACCACCGTAATGGTATCAATGTACCTCCCTCTTCAATGACTATGTAGTAGTGCCTTATTAGGGCACGACCTGAGCACAGTAGTTGCGGTTCATGTTATTGTCTCATCTGTCACGCAGGATAATCATCAAGACGGCTGTCGTACTGACAAGATGCAGCGACTCCTACCAATATATCATCCCCATATTCCCGACCAAGAGATCTTCTAGATAAGCTATGCCGGCCATCCAATGATCTCCTCAGTTGTGGCTCAATAGTCGCAACGGCCGTCCCCTTTTAGTTTCCCACTGGCCTCAACCTACAGCACTCCCACTCAGACGTTCAAATCTTCAGGTCCCATGCTCAATGCTTATGCCTCTAATCGACCCACCCCTTTTCCGAGCAGCGACAGTGCTGTGCCCTGAGCCTTTCAAAAGGGCAACCCAGGGTAATCTCGGCTGCATTACTGTGCCGCGCGACGCCTTGCTGAAATGAGAAGCATGAGGCCCGTCTGACGATCCTTCGTTAGTGGGGGGCCCTGCACAGCACGAGACAGCCCTCCCTACAGTGACTAGCACGGCCAAGGGTGGGCACCACAGGGCGACGCGCACTGTGGATGGAATGTCAGTTGTCGACGCCAGGGGGGATACCGCTGAAATGCGAAGAATGATGGACAGCTAAACAATAATTGCTCCATCCTGAGCCCCAAACTGCGACAAAGACGGGGTATTGCATTCGTCGTCCGAACCTTAGAACCCCCCATTTGGCTGGTATTGCGTGCGAACGGGGCATGGGTGTCCCCCATCTCCATGCGCATCAGGGCCTGCGCTCTACAGCGCAGCACTCGACGAGATCTCCGTTGGCGCTTTGTTCCTGGATGATGTGGTTGTGATTTATTCCCGTGATACCCCAACAATGCTATTCAATGAGTTGTTGGTATTCCCCCAGGCCGCCAAGCATCAGCAGGCCTCTATCTGGCGCCATGTCTCAGCTGGGAGCTCCCAAGATATAGCGAAGAGCTCCCCAAGTGACACTCTTCGAAAATGCAGAACCTCAGCAATTCAAGGGGTATCACAGCGAGTTGCTCAAGGGCTGAGAGATGTCAACTAACGATTTCTGGCCGGCTCTGAACCAAGCACTGGCAACGAACCATTCAGCACTAATCATGCTCAATCAGGCGCTGTCAATCGACAGCAAGCTGCTCGCGAAACAACCCAATGGAACGTCATTGTGGCAGCCACCCCTGGCGAAAAGCTTGTTCTGGCTCTCTTCAACGGGGACCAGGGGTTATCTGTCAGACAGACGGCGCCTAAGCTGGTGTAGGCTAATAGGCACTGGCACGACCAGGCGTTGCATATCGCGGGGCGGGAACCACTTCTCATCCCTCTGGCGGCATCCCTTCTGCAATCAAACCATAGCACACAGATCCATTATAGGGACCTGGTCCGCTTTTACAGGGAGACAAGCTTGATTTATGCTAGCCGGGCTAACAGGCTGTCAGCGTAATTACCTTCCTGACTCGTATGGGCGTTGCCTCCTGTTCGTGGGGAGTCTTGTCAGCTTCAGCTGCAGGGACAGCGCGACACACAAGGTGCATTCGCAGGTAGAAACGGGCATGATAGCGATTAGTGAAGAATGAGAATCATCAGTGCCATGTTCGTATCTCCTATCGAGTGCGTGGATGAATCGTGGCCAGCCCTACACGAGTTACGCGACATCCTTGGCAGGCCAGCTTCCCTTTTCTCGCCCGTATGTGGGAGAGTGAGAGCCATTCCATCACTCCATACCTCGGGCGACGCCCAAGCCCCCTCTTCTGATCCTTCTCCTTTTCCCGGCTGACCTAAGTCCATTGTTGGCCGTGTCTCGAGCGGTTACATTCGTGCTTCCTTTTCTCCTCCTCCTTATTCTTTTGGCGCGTTTGTTTTCGTTCGTCGTTCGTGCCCTGGCAGGCGGCCACTTACAGCTCTGCCCATTCACTCGTTTTCTCTCTCGCTCTCTTCTCCTTCACAATGGCCGTACTTGCTCGCATCTCGGCCGGTCCTCCGGCTTACGTTCACAAGATCCTGTCCATCGCCTTGACACTTATAGTCCTGCTAGGCATTCTCGTCAACTTCCTCAAGATTAGCAGTGATCCTCATCGATGTTCGGGTATTCTTACAAATGGCTCTTGGCTTAACCCTGTTGGAAGCGATGGCACTCGACGACCGTACGATAACTGGCAGCCGGATGGGTGTATGCTTCACAAGTACACAGCACAGGATGTTCATGATTGCTTCGAGCAGCGGCATGTCGTCTTCATTGGCGACTCGACCACTCGCCAAGTATTCTGGGCAACGGCCCGTATTGTAAGTCGCTCTCTCACTCACAGGCACTCACACACCATGCGATAAGATCACTTGAGTAGACTAACAATACCGCCAGCTCGATGCGAAAGCCGCCAACAAAAAGAGAAAGACGCTTGATAAGCACACGAGCTACGATCTCGAGTTCGACGGCATCCGTATGACCTTCCACTGGAACCCCTTCCTTGAATTCGAATCAGGGAACCACTCCGAGACCATCGAAGAGATCGAACTCTACCGCGACGCACGACTCAATCCGAAGCCCGTCAGCGAGCAGAAGAATGCAGCCACCATATTCCTCGGTGTCGGCCCTTGGTTCGCTGGCAAGAACGATGTTGAGAAGTTCCCCGGCGCGTTCGCCAACCTGACCGAGAGGCTTCCTCACAACGACATCCCCGATCTACAAGACCTCCCGATCACTGACGATGATGGCTTGGGTCCTCAGCTCTTCTTCGCGCCTCCTGTTCCGCCGAACTGGAAGGACGGGAACCCGAGGAAGGCTAACCCGGCGTCACACAATATCGTCGATCGCGTCCGAGTCCTCACCGATCACCTGGAAGAAAACGCCGAGAAGAACAACATCCTCCTCCTGCGCGCGATTCCCGAGTTGTTCCGCGATAACTTTGCTGTTACAGTTGACCCGGAGGCGACAGGCTTCCATGTCATCGACAGTGTCGCCATGGTGAAGGCGAATCTCTACCTCAACGCACGATGCAACGCGAAACTCGACCGATTACACGGATATCCCTACGACCGAACCTGCTGTACCGACTATGGCACTCTCCCATTCCCGCAACTGCTTCTCGTCATGTTCGGCGTCACATATTTGTGCCTCTGCATCCTCAATGAGTTCTTCACTCTTCGCTCACCAGCAGCCGCGAAGTCCACGATCCTTTCTATGGACATTGGCATCTTCGTCACCGCTCTGCTAGGATGCTACTGGGCCGACAGAACGCAAGCCTTCCCCAAGGGTAGCAAACAATTCGTCACCTGGGACTTCCTGTTCCTCATCGTCCCAGTCATCATCCTTGCCTTGACCACTCTATACAAGTCTGCACCACGACTTCGCCCCGGAGAGACTGAGCCTCTCGCTGCACCAACAGACGCGAAACCGCTATCACGCGAGCAGACCGATGAATGGAAGGGCTGGATGCAAGCTGTGATCTTGATCTACCACTGGACCGGCGCCTCACGCATCCTCGGAATCTACATCTTCGTCCGCCTCCTCGTCGCAGCATATCTTTTCCAATCCGGCTTCGGTCATGCAGTCTACTTCATGACCAAGAAAGACTTCTCCTTCAAGCGCGTGGCATCCGTTCTCCTGCGCCTCAACCTACTCAGCTGCGCATTGCCCTACGTCATGAACACGGATTATATGTTCTACTACTTCGCCCCACTGGTCAGCTTCTGGTTCCTCATCATCTACGCCGTTTTCGCTATTGCGCCGCAGTATAACGACAGCCCGGCTCTCTATGCGAAGTTCGCTATTGCTGTGATTATCTGCCCCGGGCTCATGATCTGGACGCCACTCACCAGCTGGATGTTCACCATCATGGCAGCCGTCTTCCAAATCCATTGGGATCTCCACGAGTGGGAGTTCCGACTCGGTCTCGACGGCTTCATCGTCTACATCGGCATGCTCGCAGGCATTGCCTCCGTGCAGAACAAGCTCTACAACATCGTTCTCACTCAAATGAAAGGTCTTGCTGGCTACGTCGGATTCGCTGCAATTAGCTTCTACTACGCTATGGCGCTGGTGTTCATCCCCCCAGAGAAGCAAAGCTACAACGCCTTCCATCCTTTCCTCTCCTTCGTCCCCATTCTCGGCTTCATCGCCCTCCGGAACATCAGCCCCTCCTCCCGTCTATGGTACAGCCGCAGCATGGCGTGGCTTGGCCGCTGCTCCCTCGAGACATTCACTCTGCAATTCCACATCTTCCTTGCGGCCGATACGAAGGGTGTTCTCCTTCTCGATATCTTCAGCGGTGGAGATGGTAGCTTCTTCGACAGAGTGCGGGACCTTATCGTTATCGTGCCAGTGTTCTTGTGGGTTAGCGCCAGTGTTGCGGAGGCGACGAATGGGTTGGTGAAGGTGATTACGACGTCTGGGGAGCCGCAGAATACCGTTGAGGAGATTGATCTTGATCTGGAGAGCAATGATGATATGGCCCTACTGGGCAAGGAGGGAGGAGGCAAGTCATGGTTGCGATCACTGAGCCCTTCGTCATTTGCAAGAGGGTTGACCTCGGACTTGCGGCTGAGAATCGGCGGAATGCTGATTCTGATGTGGTTGATGAACTTGGTGAGTACTTGATGATGGCTAGACTATCCTGGCATGAACACTAACATCAATCTGCAGTTGTATTAATTGAAGTAACGGCCGACGCATATCACACTGTATCACACTGTAAGAGCTAGTCGGAATAGAGTTGGGTGGGACTGGGCACGGGATAACCCCTTCTTGACGATAAAGAAACCAACCAGGGCCATGCCAGTAGCATATGTTAGGAGTTGGTAGCCAAAACGGCACTCATTTGTTTTGATGTACTTTACAAGTATTCTTTATATCCACAATATGGAACAATATTCTTCAAGCATGAGGTGTGATATTAAGACGGTTCGATATATGAAAGAAGAAGGTCTAGAAATAAAGGAAAAGGCTATGACTAGCGCTGGAAATGCTGGTGTGTGAATCTTCTATGCTGCTCCCCCAAGGATATCATGCCAAAAAAACAAAAAAAAAAAAAAAAAAAAAAAAAAAGGAAAATTGTGCAAATAAGGAAGACATATGAACGCCGGTCATGTAGAAGTCAATACCTCTCACAAGAATACCGTGTAACTCCCCTTGGAACCACCCGTAAGTACCGAGTCATCTCTTTTCCAATTTGGACCAGCAGCACTGGGCCCCGCAGCTCGATCTTCTTCTCCTCTTGAAGTTCCTGGTCTTGACGGGTTGAAGGGTGCGTTTTGCACGATGTCGTGGTAGGAGGGACTTCCTGGGATGGTTGGAGGTGCATCGTGTGCGCCGTACCGGCCGCTTCCGACAACTCTCCAGTTCTCGCTTGAGCCGAACGATGTTTCTGTTAGGAAACTTCCTGTGTGTGTTGATGACCGGTTACCGAGACCTGACGCTCTGCGCATCAAGGAGCTGCCTCTTGTGAGCACTGCGCCTGGAGTCTTGAGCTCTGCTACACTGTCTCTTGAAGGGTCATCAGCGTCTGCTGGTGCTGTGGAAGGCCTGTTTTCGTTGTAGTAGGGAATGGGTTGGGTTGTGCTCAAACCGCGCTTGATCACCGTGCCTAGGTTGAAAGGAGAGGAAATAGCAGATGAAGGAAGAACGTCAGAGCTTGCCATAGATAAGGTATCGAAGTTTCGGGGGTGTTGATGTCGTGAGCTTTCTCCCATTGGGGACATAATGTCCGGCAACATCGAGAGGTCATCCAATGAAGGTATTGTGACGTCGAGTCCACTGCGGAATGTCTTGTCGCTGGGATACCGTAGCTGTTGATCGACTGAATCTGGCACTGTTGTGACTGATTGCCTCGCCAACGCGCCGCTCTTCTCGCCCCTTCCATCCTCGACCGTTACCCATGACCGGCGCGAAGTTGAGTCCTCCCCAGGTGTAGTGGGCTCGCTCAGAGTCCTGATTGAAGGGGGCATAGCCGCCCCTGCAGCCATCATCAAGCTCGGGTTCACGTCCACGGTTCCTGAGGATCCCGAGAGCATTGATGATGAGCGAGCCGGATGGTGACCAAGGAATTTCTTAGGATCGTAGACTGTGGTCGTTGTGACAAGCGCGCCGTTAGGACCGACTTTCTCGAACTTCGCTGCAGTTGACTGATCGGAGCCGTTGACAACGAGGGTCTCAAGCACGGGTTTGGAGATCTTATGGCGGTATGTACTGTTGAGATATGTCTCCTTGGCCTTCCGCCTACGACGGAGGATGCAAGCCAAGGCCAGGAGGATCAAACCGATGGTGATGATGGGAATTAGCGTCGCCAGAAGGATCGTTCCAATAGGAAGGTGACCGGGTCCCTCGTCGTCATCTCCATCATCGGCTGTGTTCTTCGCCTCTGATACAGTCGTGGTGGAAGTCGCAACGGCCGTCTCCGTTGAAGTAGCGGTCTTATCGAGTGCGAGAAAGGAGACCTTGAGTCCCTCCGTCTCGCTGAGGTCAGAACTCTTCGACTGAGCCTTAATACTGATTTTCAGATCACCCGTTGCAGACTTTGGAACGCGGCCAGATATCTTCAACCCATCAACCTTGAGCCAGTCTTGATTCGGTGAGGTCGTTACATCGATCTCGACATCGTCCGGATTCCGGATATGAGATTCTAAGTCGAGTTCGATCTCCTCTCCTGGCTCAGCCTCAATGTCGTCGAAAGTTGACTTGAAGAGTCCAGTAGCCACGTTGACCATGGCAAGAATGTCGAGCGTGTCTGCAAAGGGGTCGCTGAAAGAAATTGTGAAGTTGGTCGACCGATCACCCTTCCCTGGTGTTCCCGAAAGGCGCCAGCTGTTCTCATCGAATGACATCCACTTTGGCATGCCCTGAACTGTCGCCTTGAGATCCTGACTTGTGACTCTCTCATCGTCAAGTCTGATTTCCTCCCCGATCTTGTCGTATGTGAATTTCGATCCCCGTGTCGCATTAAGAGAGATGATGGGGTTTTCGGTGGTTAATCTGTGACTTCCAACCACAATGGAGAAGGCGATGGATTCAGCTGAAAAGCCGACAATATCCGATGCCACCAGTTGGAAACTAAAGTTCTGAGGCGGTTGGACGAGAGTCTCAAAAGGCGGTGTCGTGCCGGAGAAAGTAAGAGTCGTCTCATCGAAAGTGACCCAAGCAGGGAGAGGGCTGCTGTCCCCTGAGGTGGCGTAGTAACTGACACCGTTGGAGCTGTCAAAGGTGTCTTTGTTGAAGGTGTAAGCAAACATGGTGGAAGGGTAGACGAGTAGTGATGATGGCGCAGAGTAGTTTCCGAAATTTTCGATCTGCTCCGACAAGGGAATTTTGACAACCGGAGCTTTCCTTCTTGACACCACGAGTGTGCTGTTCATCGTAGCTGACCCAGTGTCATCCGTCGCCACGATCTCAACCATCTGGCCGACCACCTCCCCTGATGCGACATCCTTATCCTCCGGAATACCGTACAAGCGCCGCTCGTCGCCGTCTAATGAAAGCCAGTTTGGGTGTTCACCGAGAGAGTATGTGAGATTAGATGAGGTGTCGGAGCGGAAGGTGTACTGTGAGAAGACATAGGAAAAGAGTTCGTCGACCCTTGCTGCAGGTGGAAGTTGAGAGTTGAGAGGAAAGGATATTTGCGGTTCGCAGCTGGCGAGACTGATGATTTGGCTGGCAAGCACGAAGCCGAAAGGCCGCATTGCAGCCATCATGTTCGGCTAGGCGCGCTGTGAGCCTATGACAAAGGCTGTGAAGATAGTATATGCTGGTGATGGTGATGCCATACAGGTTGACGATACTGGTCACGATGGAAGGACTAGGTTTGCCGAATTGTGTAGGAAGAAGGAATAGAGGGACGCGGCGCGTCGAGAAAGGTCGTAACACGTCATGGCAGATGGCTGGGAGCATGCGACTGGACTTCCAGCATCCAATATCTCCCATCCCTATTCCCCGCGACGCCCTTCATTCCTGTTCACAATAGGTCCACTCGGCCATTGTCATGGCATCGTCAAGGAAGTGGCTGAGAGCACTGGGAGGAGCCCTATTGCCATACTGAGTAGCAGAAAGAGGTGTCTCGGAGGGTCACTTTAGCCAGGGCGCGTAAATGCGAACAAGGGGCGGGTGTTGAAGAATTGCATTCCAGCGCGTGGTTCGTGATAGGATCTATAGATGGGTGAGACATTGAATACCCAAGGGTGAGGGTCGACTATTTGCACTCAGAGGGAGCATTGTGGATGCACTGGAGAAAACAATGCTTGATGGCCTGTCAAAAATGATGATCATCAGAAGTTCGATGAAGCCGGTGATGATGGTGTTCAGAGTGAAAGCACCGTTTGGTAGTGGTGGTGTAGCCAAGCTGCATGGTCACCTACCTTCTGATGGTCCTCCGATCGCCTACCATCACCTGGAGTGACGCTTAACAGCGATGCGTGGGGGTCAGCCACCACCGAAGAGCTGCACTAACAGTTCACTCACGCACCAGGTTCCTGGCAGAGGCAGCTCCGGACACTTGCACATCTAGTGGGTTTTTAGAGGAGAATAATGGCCCAGGACCCTTATCGCAGCACAGGCTGCTCCTCCCCGCCACGATCGAGACCCTTCCTCGGCTCTCTGCGCCTCTGCCCTTCCGGGGCTACGATCCCGCCAGCCAACCAGACGAGGTCGGTGAAGCTGTCCGGATCAATTGAGGGTCCCCTTCGGACAAGATGCGGCAGGAGAAAGAGAGAGTGTGAGCGAGGCAAAAGGCCATTCCATCCTCATGCCTCCTCTCTTCCTCTCATTTTCGCCATCTCCCTTTGCCTGAGAATAAACCATTAACCAGCCCACCATGCAATCCTCCCGGGAGATGGAGGCTGCCCCATCCCCTCCACTTAATCCGCTCGCCATCACCGAAGACCTCACGCCCTTGCCAACACTCAAGTCAGCTGGCGACACCCAAGTCCAGTTTGAAGGCCAGCTCTCACGGCCCTTAAGGCTACACGAAGATGTGAGGACCGGATGTGGCGGACAGACATGGCCAGCAGGGATGCTCATGGGCAAGCACCTGCTACGGTACCAGATTGATACGCTACGAGATGCGAGGATGTGAGTTACCAGCCTTTGGTGTCCCTGAAATACCACATCTCGATCTAGGGGAGAGAGGAACAGTCGATTTGGAGGGGTTTGCGAGGGGCACTTCCCAGCCAAGGGACCAAGTTCGCTGACTCATACATTGTAGACTGGAACTTGGGGCTGGTGGTGGCTTGGTCGGCCTGGGTGTGGCGCTCGAGTTGGAGATGCTCGGGAAGCGCGACAACAAGCTGCTGATCACCGACCAGGAGGAGATGCTGCAGTTGATGAAGACGAATATTGGCCTGAATCAACTTGATGACAGCGTCGATGCTCTCATCTTGAACTGGTAAGTATCAGGCTTGCTCTTACTTGAGGGCTCTTACTGATCTGCTCAACAGGGGCGAGCCACTTCCAGAGGTCGTCGTCACCCAGAAGCCGAATGTCATCATCGCAGCAGAATGTGTCTATTTCGAGCCAGCATTCCCTCTGCTTCTTCAGACACTCAAGGACCTCTTTGAACTTAACGAGGACGCTATTGTCTTCTTTTGCTTCAAGAAGCGGAGACGTGCAGATCTGCAATTCGTAAAGATGGCGAAGAAAGCATTCCTTGTGGAGGAGCTATATGATGAGGACAGACCCGTTTTCGAGCGGCGAAGGCTTTTCCTGTTCTCTTTCCGGAGTCGCAAAGCAAAGACACGGGTCACGAAGCATCCGGCGAAGAAGGTGGTTGAAGAAGACAGAACGATGGCAGGCCTTGGCTCGGCGGCCGCCCTCGGTGTCAAGGTTAAGATCTGAGGCAACAGAGGGTTGCTTATAATGATCGTAACATGTCAAGACTGTGGAAGGTATGATCATCCTACTCGTCTCGAAAGACAGAAGCCTTTGCGCAGGACAACCATCAGCTGGCGCCGGACATGACCACTATGGTGCCACAGCTGAGAGAATAGCTATGAGCGACGCACATGTGACAGCGACAACGTGCGGCAGCTGGACTGGACACCCTCACTGGTGCGACTTCTGCGAGGCAGACACGGACCAACAACAGTCCAAGAAAAGACCTTGGAGACAGCCCCGGCGTGTACTTGCGGTGCTATACTAAAGCACAGGCGTCACGGACCACATGGAGTTGCTCAGCCACCAACTTACAAGTCGTTCCTTGTTCCATACCAGGGAGGGTCAGCTTGAGTAGCGTGTGGCCTCGTGTGCAATACCAATAATCCATGGTAGAAAAAAATAACAACAGCCTGACCAACCACCCAGTCTTGCATCCGTCCCATTAGCTTTCAGGAGGGAGACAAGGTTCAAACCTGGAGCCCCCGCTCCTGTTTGTGCTTCTGTAAATAACTCGCTCGTTCCCCCAAATTCCCTCCAATCGACCAGGGCGGTGGCTGTGTGTGCAACAGTCCACCACGGCGCCCATCCCCATCTTGCTACAGTGCGTGCAGGGCCTGGCCACCTCGGGCCATGCAGCGAAGAAAAACAGTGGACTAACTGTTGGCAACATCAGGCAATGGACCAAACTCTGTCAAGGTCCGGCCCCCACTTCGCTGCAAGCCCTGCTCAGGCACACCCGGCCTCTCATTGGCTCAAGACCCACCTTGCATGGCTCAAGCGGGTACTTTCCTCCTTTTCACCAATCACGGCGTTGGGCTGTCTCCTTCTGGCTGGCGCTGTCCCGTACCTTGCAGCTCCACGAGCCGGCGCCCTCGACTCATGGCCTTCCCCTGGTTCCGCTTCCGAATTCACCCTCCATCGTGACATGCGCCATTCTCCATGCTTTTGCTGTTAGCCGTGACTTGTTTCTCCCGGCAGACAGGGCCTGCCAACGCACTGATCGATGGCCCTGCCCGCCTTGGCTTTTGCGCCTGAAAACCGCGCGTTTCCTCCCCATCCCGGTTTTCACTCTTCGTTTCCCTCCACTTTCCAATACATCAACCCTTCATTCTCTTTCTTGACTCTTGAGAAGATTCTGTGCATCTTTCTTGAGACCACCTTCCTTTCGGTACAAAGTCACTTACGGAAACGTCAATACTCGACGATCTTTTGAGCAGGTCTCGCTCCTTTATATCAATAACCTTCAGCTGCTCCCCACTGTTGACCAAGTGGACGTACAACTTGCACTCTTTTGCGACAAAACATTCCAACAACAAACTTCACCATGAAGACTGCTACTTCCTTCGCCGCCTCGGCGCTTCTCGTTGCCGCTGTCGCCGCTCAGCCTCACATTCACAACCCTCACAACCCGCACTTCCAGATGCACAAGGCCCGCCACGAGCCTCGCCATGATCTCCACAAGCGCCAGAAGATCGTCACCGAGATCGAGTGGGTGACGGAGATCGAGACCGTCACCGAGCGCATTGAGGCCTACACCACTCTTTACCTCAGCGGCGAGGATGCCAAGGCTCCTGAGCCTTCCACCAGCGTCGCGCACGCGCCTGAACCGCAGCCTGAGCCCAAGCAGGAGAAGCCCTCGTCTGCTGAGCAGAAGGATGACCAGGACGGCATCTTCTACGAGCACCCCACCACCACTACCGAGGCTGCCCCGGCGCCTTCGTCTGAGAAGCCTGAGCCCAAGCCCCTCGCCAAGGTCCCCCAGGCTGAGCCTCAACCCGAGCCTCAAACCACCGAGGCTGCGCTGGAGGTCCAGCCTGAGACTACTACCACCCAGGCTGCCCCTGCTCCCGCCACCTCTAGTGACTCCGGCTCTGATGATGGCTCTTCCGGTGGCGGCTCCAGCGGTGGCTCTGCTCACTCCGGCGAGATCACCTACTACGACGTCGGCCTCGGCGCCTGCGGTGAAGACGATACTGGTGCCGATGACTCTGACAACATCGTCGCTCTCAGCCACCTCATGATGGGCACCCAGTCCAACGGCAACCCCATGTGCGGCCAGACCATCAACATCGAGGCCAACGGCAAGACTGCCACCGCCGTCGTCAAGGACAAGTGCATGGGCTGCTCCGAGGAGGACATCGACGTCAGCAAGAAGGTGTACAAGCAGCTCTTCGGTGGCCTCGGCAGCGGTCGCATGCCCGTCACCTGGTCCTTTGCTTAAGTCTATCCAGCCTCTGAGACTAGCTTCTCACACCCCTCCCGGTGTGACGCCCGTTCACTTTCCCCCAAAAGGAAATCAAAACACGCAAGAACGGGCATCATCCACGAGGCCATGACCTTCACGATCAAAACATCTGCTTTTCAAATCGGGACTGTTTTCGGGACTACAAACAAACCAAAACCCAGGAACCCAGGCGCACAAAGACAAATAGGTTATACAGGTTTACAAAAAGGGCAACTGCAGGGCTCCCTTTTTTCGCTCAGGCTTGAGCCGGGGACAAATCTAGGCACCGGTATACCCTTACAGACACCATTCCCCCCTGGGATGCAAGAATGGGTTACATAGACACAGTTGTTTGGGTTGATTTTTCTTCTTCTCTTCTTGGACGGAGATACAGGATATTCCTTTCTCTGTATATACTTCAGATTGATCAACTTTTGGATATGAAATCTTTCTTCAAGCAAACTTCATCAATGAGGCTGTGATGCGTTCCGTGATCTGTGCAAGCCTTCGGGTGTCAGCAGCACAGTATAAGATATGTCGTCTATTGATGACATGACCTCATCTGAGTGAATGTCGTTCGTCCCCCCGTTGTGACTAACAGGCCGGCCAATGGCGCCGTCCAGCCTTTGGCCTCCCTTCACCTGATCATCTACCCCTAGATAACGAAAGACGCCTAACAGCGTCTGCAAAAATGCCAGCGTGGTATCCAATGCTGTACTCCTCTGCCATGTAAACCCGGGATGCCCTGCTCCCAATATCTAGTCATGCGATTTTTCATACATACGTTGCTGCGATGTGGGTATCACAGTAGGTTCAACAACTCCTCAACGTAGCGTCTGGTGTCAACACCAATCCCTTGCGCCAGCTTCCCGGCACCATCATTTCCGCCTTCGCTGCGGAACCTTGCGTGATCGCTCGCCCGTCGGATGAGGAAGATCTCTTTCTCAACTTGCGGCCCTTCGTCCTCTTCCTCTGCGGTACCAGCCCGGCTATACGTTCCTTCATCATCAGAGGCTGTCTCTTGTATTGTTGACAAAGTTGCAGATGCATCACCGGCTGGCTTCTCCACCAACCTAGTCCAGACAATCCACCAACCTCGATTAGTCTTCTGCGTGCGCTCTAGGTCTGTCATCTTGCTCCGCGTAGCGCCGTGCAAGTTGAGCAATTGTAAATGCGTGCTGAGAGCATCGGCACGCGACCACGAGTCTTGTGGCGTATACTGCTCTGGAATGTTGGGGATTGTCGAGTGAACGGTTAGGTTCTTCGGATCCCAAACTAAATCGTGTATGCTCGAAGCGGCTGGTCCGGCCGCCGGACGCTCTGGCCTGAACTTTGTCGAGGCCAGCATGGGCTTCCTCAACGGCGCCAGTTGATAGTGCAGCGACCGATACAAAGCATCCCACGCCAATGAATCTGTACGCAGTTCGAAGAGAAAGGCGAAAATGAATGGACGGTTGACGTACACAACGACCCTTAGCTTCATAGCTTTATTGAGATCATGTGAGTCGTAGCCAGGGAGCATATTGCCGACCACTTGAGACTGGGTCAATATGCTTCCAGGATGCTCAAAGTCTCGAACAATCGTTGCTTCGGGCCGGTCCTGAGCTTCGCGCTCTAGTTCAATGTTGATAGTGCGAACAACGGTTCTCGAGTTATGGTCGGCATCAGGATCTTCAGAGTGGTGCTCGGGCTCATGTTCGCTGGGTGCTTCCTCGATGTCACCCCTCAGACCAATAAGATAATGAGCTGCTGAGTCATGGGAGGAGGTCCGTCGGACCAGGCCAGGGCGATTGTCAGCAGAAAGCTTTCCTGGCTGGGGCGCCTCCTGCTCCGTGGCTGACGCCTTCGTAGGCTCCCCCGTGGGTGGTTGTTCAATCTGACTCTCTCCGCTACTACCTGGTAGGGACCAGTATGTACCAAACCCAAGCTTTAGATAGCTGACCATCTTGTCAAGCTTCCCGTCGTCTTCCTCGTGAGCCTTAGATTCGGCTGGTTCCCCCTTGTCAGGCTCCTGTCCCGCAGCAGAGCCGTTGCCCTCAGCCAGAACAGGTGTTTTTTGAGGGTCGAGCAGTGCTTGCTTAGATGACCTTGGCCCTTTATGTCGTCGTGTCGAAGTTGGACTGTCGATGACACCGTATGCATGCTCACCCCAGGTATACAAATCTTCCATCCAATGTGTCACATCTCTCAGTGACTTCCGGGACAGTGCCCCAGTGCCCAAGAAGATTGCCCCGTCCTCAGCAGCTGGCTCCTGGCCTGTGCCCAACCACTGCTGGCGACTTCCTGGCGAGTTATCGACATCCCCTGCGACTGTCTCTTCTTCGCCAAACTTGGACACCACCAGGTCGACTAAGCCTTCAATTCGTCCTACTAGCCCCTCAAGAACCTCTCGCTCGCCACTGCCTCGTTCTTCCTCGCCGACACCAAAGCCCAGTTCACCAGAGCCAGCAACATTGATGCCCCCGAGGACTGCTCGGATGGGGTTTCCGTGAAGCATGACAGTCCACGTGGAGAGGAACAGGTCCCAGTAGCGGCTCAGGACTGCAACAAATTTTGATCTCCTTGACCGGACAAAGAGAGCGCTTAACGACGAGTCGTGATGCATGAGAAACAGACTATGGGCTCGCAAAAGATCTCTGAGGATCAGACTAGCTGGCTTCATCTCTTTGGTCGAGTATTCGAATCGATCATCTTGTGGCTCGCCCGTCTTGGTCGGAAGTCGGGGTGGGAGAGGTATTTTGGTAAGGTCGATGCTCTGAGACAAGCCACAGTCAGTCATCTCCCTCTTGAATGCCAGCCCGGCGCAGAGTGTGTCTTACAGCTAGGATCCACCACCCAGGCTCGAGTTCGTGAAGCACGACCCGAGTCTTGTCGGTATCGATGGCATCGACTGTAGCACCGTCTGCAAAGTCCTTGCTGAAGCTTGCCATGCCCTGGGCGAGGCCAATTTGGCGGAGTCGCTCATGGCGCTCCTCCTGGGAGATGTCCTCGGTCGGACGGCCACGAGCGCGGCGATTCTTGCGGGGATTGTCATGCTGAGTGGTGACAGAGGTATAGTAGACTATTTGATCATCAATCGTCTCGTCGGTATTACCCAATGAGGGATTGAAGATGGCCAGAAAGCCCAGCTGTGCAGGAGTCACAGCGCCCGGTGCTGACTGTTGAGGTGGAGGGGCAGCAAGCGACGCAGCTGCCGCCGCGGCTGAAGCCATGATCTAAAGAAGCTTAAGGGAGCCTCCGCCGTCGACAACTCTCCGTATGCGTGTACGTCGACGGCGATACGTTGAAGTGTGGAGAATTCGACAGCTATAGAGGAGGGCGAGGGATGGAGATGGGAAGGGGAGGGGTGGGTGATAGCAGCGCGAGTCGTTGAGGATGCAGCCCACGCGAGCAGGCGCATGCGGAGAAAAAGCTCCCCTCAGTTGGGTCTGGGCAGTGTGGCTTAGGAGGGGTCAGCAAGGAAGCTGGAGAAAGCGACGGAGAAAAGTAGTTGAAGAGGCAGTTTGGGCTAAGGAATTGGTGAAGATACACGGAATGGGCGAAGAGAAGAGAGGAATCTCTCGGAACGAAGTTGGGGGATCTGGCTCACCTTTCCCTCTCTTCTACTTGGTATTGCAGCTGCATCCACCGCCTGACGTCGCGAGGGCCGGATCAGAGGGCCGCCAGTACTGGCAGCACTACGTTATTGCGTCAGGGAGGCGAAGAATCATGGCCCTAGAAGGCCCACGAGCGAGGGGATCAGCAATGGACCCCTACTTTGAAGGATTAGCCGCACGCTTACACGAGGAGGTGAGGGGGGTGCATGAGCTTGGAAGTCGCTGGGAGGGGCCGACGTGAAGCGTGGGTGGTGGAGGATGAGGGGACCTGCGATCTCGATCCCGAATGCAGCTGGTGTCCTGTGGCTGAGGACCAAGCCGTGGCTGGTGGTGCCTTGGCTTTGAGGGTGCAGTCTGTTGGTAATGAAGGCCAACTTGACCACTGCTTCCTTTCTGATGCCTGCTTCGTAAGTAGTCTCTCAAACAGACCCTTTGGCCAGCCCAACTGCACGTAGTGCCTTCAGGCCTTGCCAACACACCGGACACCATCCCGCCAAGCACCCACGTTCTAGACACCGCCCGGCCCGCAGCCCTGCTGGTCCCACGCCACGCATTGCTAACAAAGGGCCAAGATTCTGGAAGGTGGCTATCGGATGTACCGTGAGTCGATTCAGGGTCTCGAACTTCTCCGCTGGGAATTTTTCAACAATGCCATGCTTGCCTGCATCGAGATAGAGCAGAATTCGCTTCTCGCTTGTATCCAGTCGTTGCATCTTGACGGTGGCGAGCGACTGGCATCTGTGTGTCTGGACAATGCCAAGGCGGTACGACACTGCTTGACTTTCATTATGATTGGGCACAAACAGGGAAATTGTCTTGTCTAGCAGAGCACGAGTGACTCTGTAAAGAAAGGATGCAACTCTGCGGGCTCCATAGCGATCGTTGAAGTCCAGCCTCCGGACCAACTTGCCCAACAGCCCCGATACATCTTGACAACGTTAGCTACAAACATCTGACTAGGTGACGTAAAATCTGGAAGACTATTGGCCGCCGGCGGGTTAGGTAGACCTTCTAAATCACACGAACGCCGACTTGAGCAAATTTGTGTGATTCATTTCAGATTACAGCACTCTGGTGAGCATGAGATGATCCGGATAGCTAGCTTTGATAGCGGCATAAAGCATTGTGCATCCGTAGTAACAGCAGACTTCTGATGCTGCTGGATGCGAAGGGATATCATGCAACGGCGGACGTCCGAGAGACCCGCAAATTACGGACCTTCTCAGACGAAATCGCCATAGGACAACCCAAACGACCCTGCCCAAGGCTCATGGCCAGTAAGCCATACGGGACTGGTGGAAGACTTACTCAACATCTCAAAACATTCCGTGGAAACCCTGGGCTCGCCTGTGTGATGCCGTGTCCTTCGGCACCGACTCCACTTTCCGGCCGGACCCCCGAGAAGCTGAAGCTTAAGCTCCGGGCTGGAATTCGTTGGAAGCCGGGCTCCGCTCCGGAACAGGCTGTGATACATACGATACGTTTGTCTCAAAGCCTATGGTGTCTGGAAGTGCCCCAGCTTGAGCACTGTATACAGCTGAGCCTGGCGTAGCCTTCCACTGTGGCTGCCCTGGACATGCTTGCAGCCCAAAAATGGACCTTGGTCAGGAAAGCGGGGCCTCAATGCACCAGGATGGCGCAGCTGTGCCCTCACACCTCTGTAGGATGGACAACGGCCGTTGCTCTGTCCTGCATCAAACACCGTTTGCTTGCTCCATGATTCCGCATGGCTCTCTGCTGAGCTCGTGTCAAGATTAGCGACGCAGGCGCGACGCCAGGGCAAGGCCATTCCTGGTAGCACCGATGGCTGAGCGCGACCTCCGCCTGCTATCTTTGGACGGCGGCGGGGTTCGGGGGCTTTCAACTCTCTACATCCTCAAGAACATTCTCCAGAGGGCTGCTGGGCCAGGCGAGCCACTTCCGAAGCCATGCGACTACTTCGACATGATCGGTGGAACCAGCACCGGCGGCCTCATTGCCATCATGCTGGGTCGCCTGGGCATGACGGTTGATGAGTGCATCGACGCATATCTTCACCTCTCAAAGGAGATCTTTGGCAAGAAGAAGAGCCGCCTGCCTTTCAACTACAAGATGGAACTTTCAACGCAGTTTGACTCCAAGAAACTGGAGGAGGTGATCAAAACCTTCCCAGGCGCAAATGAGCTTTTGGCGAGCGAGACGGCGGTGACAGCCAAGTGCAAAGTGTAAGTCTAAATGTGCTGCGTTTCAAACCGAGGAACAAGGTGCTTGCAAAGTATACGACAGCTGAACATACAACTGTCGAACCTTGAATATGCTGATATGTTCTCCGCAGTGTTGTATGCGCTGTTCGAAGAAGCAACAGCCAACCTGCTTTCCTGAGGAGCTACCAATCAACAAAGTCCAACGACCTGGCCCGGTACGTATCAGTCTGGCAAGCATGCCGAGCTACATCCGCGGCGCCAGGGTTCTTTGATCCAATCTCCATCGGGCCAAACAAGCAAGAACTCATTGACGGAGGATTAGGGTACAACAACCCCGTGGAGTCTGTATACGCCGAGGCTCGGGACATCTGGGGTCCAGACGATGCCCAACTTCAGCGAAGACTTATCTCGCTAATATCGATTGGAACCGGTGTGCCAAAGCCCAAAACGTTGGATCCCGGCCTTCGGCAGACGCTGAAGACGTTGGGCAAGATAGTTTCGGATACTCAAACGACAGCTAACAGATTCCGACGAGATAAGGCAGAGCTTGCCGCGAATTCACAATACTTTCGTTTCAATGTCGACAATGGCCTTCAGGGCATTGGTCTAGAAGAGCACCAAAAACAGAATGTCATTGCCGACGCTACCAGTGCTTACCTGGATAGACCGGATGTTACAGAGCAACTGGCCACCTGTGGCAACATCCTAAGGAATCAACACATGCAGCTTCCTATCCACGACGCCATACCAAGTAGCAGCTCACAAGCCAAGGCAAGCTTTGACGAAAAGTATAGGGTTCAGTTTTCACTCGCCGGCGTGCCCTTTGCGGATAAGTTCGTGGACCGCCCTGAAGACATGCAGGCAATTACATCTCAGCTCTTACCAGCCGCAGGTCGCGATGTCGAGAGGCGCAGGGAAATTTACGTCCTACACGGCATGGGTGGTATTGGAAAGACCCAACTGGCAGCGAATTTCTTTACCCGCTTCGGTAAACAATTCAGCGCTGCGTTTTGGCTGAAGGCGAACACGGAACAGGACCTTCGTCACAGTCTGATCAGAGTCGCCCGGCGTTTACCAGCCGGGCAGATTTCAGAAAGTCACCGCAAAGGAGTAGCAGAGAGTCTAGACGAAGAGAAGGCGATCGTCGAGGAGGTTCTGGAATGGTTTGCAAACGATGAAAATCGGGATTGGCTGCTTGTCTTCGACAACGTCGATCTAGACCCCGATCTCGAGAAGGACCGACAAGCAGGGGCGTATGACCTGATGGAATACCTTCTAGCAAACCATGGAGCAGTTCTGATCACAACTCGCCTACAAAAGATGGCACAGCTTGCCGGGTCCGAGAACGGTGACAGGGGCTTAAGTACGGTCAGCCTTGATATGAGTCGGCAAATTTTTCAAACGTGGTTTGGATCATCCTCGACATTGAGCTCTCTCGGCCCAGATGCCACCCAAGCAATAGAGGATCTCGTCGGGCCCGAAATGCTTGGGGGCCTCCCACTTGCCATCGCTCAAGCAGCGGTTTACGTCAAAAACACGAGAATCACGATCAGCGAATACAAGCGACGCTACAACAAAATGTGGCAGCATGTCATGGATGTTGCAGGCAACAAAACCCCAATCCAGGGGTACCATAAGTCGGTCGGTACAACATGGTCTCTGTCGCTACAACAGGTAGAGGAAAGAGATCCAAATGCTGGACCACTGGTACGAACATGGGCGTTCCTGGACAGCAAAGACTTCTGGTACGGGCTCATTGCCGAGCTGGGTGATGATTTCTCATTCTGGAATTTATACGGTGAAGGGATAGGCCTTGATGAGTGGCGGCAAAAATACGAATCAATAGACCCGGCTGCATGGCTGGAGACGATGTTGCAGAACGAGGCCAAGTACTTGGAGTGTATGAATACGCTGCTCGACTTCGGCTTGGTTGAGCGGGTGCGTGTATCAGCTACCAGCGTTGACATACAAGGCGTGGATGATATGGAGAAGGGTTTCATGATGCACCCCGTTGTGCATTCTTGGGCAATGCAAATGCAATCGGACGAAGAGAAAGCATTGCACTTGAGATATGCGCTCCAGCTCTTCGCCACTCAAAATGATCCGCGAGCATGGCCGTGGGCAATGAAACAGAGATGGCATCCCCACGCAGGGAGATGTTATGCCTGGGTTATGGCAGCGTGTTCTGTAGACGATCAGGCTACGCGCTCATCCATCAATCACCTGGCATCGGTACTCGCGATATACAATTTGATGGGGTTGAGTAATTTCGCGCACACGGAAGAACAACGAGCAGCAGGGCTCCAGCTGTTGGAGGAGCGGATTCGGGGTCACCACAGCTGGGATCACGAAGGCGGCCCCGATGCGTTCCAAGGGGATCATAGAGTGCTGGTGCCGTGGGGCTTGCTATGGTACATATTGCGCGAACATGGCGTAATACTCATGAGACTCGATCACCCGGGCGACAAAATCAAGGTTGAAGAGGCGCTGCGGCTTGCAACATGGGCTGGTGGCGAATTACACTGGACAACATTGGATTCCCTGAGCACGCTGTCCCTGCTTTACCACCGCAGATTCGACATGAAAAAGTCTGAACAAACCTTGCTGAAGATGTCTCATCTGCTGGATAAGATCCCCCCCGAGCGACGATCGCGAAAGATACGATATCAGTCTGCTCGAAATGCGGTGCGCTTGGGCCAAGTATATGCACACAATCGCCGATTTGCCGAAGCAGAGGAACAGCTACACATGGCCTTGTCGATTGGTGAGCAGCTATCGGATTTGCACTTGCAGGCCTTCGCCGCTTTTGAGCTAGGTGCCAGTTGTCTCAAGCATGGGCAGTATGAGGAGGCCGAGATGTGGTTACGAAAAACGTTCGATTGGCAGGCGGCGACATTGGGTGACGGACACACTAATACTCTGGGCACGATTGCAGAGCTTGCGTGGGTGTACGCTGTGCAGAATGACCAGGAACGGGCTCAGCATATGCTTGGACTGGCCTTCAGCTCGAAGGTTGTGAGTTCAACCACAAGCAACTTGATCGCCTTCTCATCCCACCTACGCTACATGAGAGCTCGCGGAGAGGATACCTCGCCCATGGAACCTATTCTCAAGAGAGCATGGGATGAGGCACTTGAGATCTTGCGATCAGGGGGTCACAAGACATTAAGTTTCCCCCACTTCAGAAGCTTGTACACGACCTATGACGACCTGGAGCAATTCTACCGTGAGAAGAAGCGTAAGAAGGAATTGAAAGCGATCAGGCGAGACATGGCTCCATTTGAAGCTGACTGGGATGCGTTCCACTGGAGCGAGAAGTCTGATTCGATGAGCTCAGAACACTTAGGTGAAGGAACTGATGATGAAGCACATGCTGATCAAGGAAATCCTGAGCAAGGAGTCGCTGATGAAGGGAATTCTGATGGTAGGAACTCATTGCAGGCTGGTAGCGACCCCGGAGAGGCAGATGCAGTAGTCACAGGATCTCGAGACCCCATAAGTCGACCGCATGAGCGTCGAGCATCAGTGTAGCAACCCACTATTGACTCTCAGAAGACTTGGGTTTCACTTATTTGTATGGGTTGAAGGCTTCTTGACAGGGCTGTGAGACGGACGAGAGGATCAAGGAATTGATCCATTAGGTGCCTTTTGAGCACGGACCGAGTGCTCATGCCAGGGAGAATCGGTACCGCGGGTTTGTTTTCTGGGGCTGCCTCATATGGTTGGCTAAGGGCGTGTTTCGATATTCCTGATAATATGTGCTCAATCGTGCCTTTAAGATTTCTCATGTCTCCTCTGCCAGTCTGGCCTCACGACGTGCATCGGTTGTTAGTCTCGAAGCTCTCAAAAATGGCGAAGCCATGCAAGAAACTACCTGAAATAAAAGTAGATGAAGAACATACAGGATCGGTCTTGAACACGATGGTTTACTCGGGTCTTGTGAGCCTGTTTGGGGCTTAGGTCATGTTCTCCAAGTATCTAGCTACACTTCGTGCATCGAAGATCACATTGTAGTCCACTGTCTTCCATTCTAACTAGCCAAATGTCTCCTAAGCGTCGTACAAGAACCTGAAGTCCGACAGCATGTCGGTATAAGATAAGTGCAGAAGCCGGAACGGGCCACTTTACAAAAACATATTCATAAGCAGGTATATTCGACGCAGGGTACGAGGTGTCCGTTGAATCAGGAGGCTGTAGTGATACATTGAGTGTGTGAAGAGGCTATTATACAAGATGGCTAAATGAGGCAAGGAGCGTTTCTTTTATATCCCGACGCTGATTGCTCGTCCATACAGTAATCATCAGTTGGCTCCTTCTGACTTACCATGCACTAACTTCCAACAGTGACATGCTGCACAACTGTTCATGACTTAAATCTCATCTGCGTTGAGATCAGTGGTGCAGAAGAGTAGCGACGTCCCAGAGCTCATGTCTGCCAAAGGCGGGATGGCGCATTCAAACTCATCCTCGCCGATATGAACGTGGCAATTGCCAACAACTTTGTCATCCGTGTCGACGAGGCTACCACCTCTATCGGCGTACCAGGCTGTTACAAACATTGTCAGCCAAGACTCAACTCAACAAGAGCTCTAGAGCAAATCAGAAGACTCACTATAATGGCCCATTCTGTTATTGAATTCGATCTCTGTGGGTTCGTCGTCACAGCCCACGCAGCGAACACCGCCAGTCCTGCCTCCGCTCACATCACTCCAAGAAGCCTGGAAGATGTGATCCTCAACATCATCACAGTCTGGGTGGCCGTTGAAAAACGCAAACCCGTGTTGAACAACACTGGAGAAGTCGTCATTCTTGACCTGGGCGGCCTCAGTGTAGATCCAGAAATCAGCAGTCACTGGTTGCAGCAGCCCAGCCAGAGTGCAGGTAGCCAGCGCAATCTTTGAGAGCATCTTAACAAGGTGAATCTTGATTCGGGAGAAGAAGGGTGTGGTGAATGTTGTGTTTCTGAAAGTTTAAAGATGTTTTGAGTGAGTTTCTTGTATTGCTGTATTGTGGTATAGTGCTTCAGCTTGCTGGGATTACGAAGTTGTTTCTCCAAGTGGGACAGAGGTATCTATTTGTACTTAGACGTCGTCAGTGTCGATGAATGATGCCTCGAACATGATGATCCAACGCGTCATTCATTTGCTTCGCCGCAATTTGCTGTTGGGTATCGGAAACGAGCCTGTCCCGCACATCATTCACATCATGAGGCAAGGCATACGGGTCGATTGCTGTGCATAGCAGCTATTACGTCAAAACCAACTCCAATCTGCTTCCGTCATGTACCTAGGGTCCTGCAGCCTCTTGCACCACGGATTCGTGTACTATGTAGAGCAACAGTCAAAAGTGAACTGTTGGTTGTGACATTTTGACTGTTGGTTGTGGGATTTTCGATGTTGGTCCTGAATGCAGATCTGTACGCTATTTGCCGGTAGATTGACCCAATGTATACTCTCCCTTGTTGATCACCAATCCTATTACAACTCTATGGAGTGGAGTCCGGGGCGGTTAGGCGAGGTCCCTTTGAGCAATGACGCTAATTATGACACACTTGGCACAACTTCTTCTACATAGAGCAACTGACTGTACCGCACGCTGTAGCTGATCGTGCCGTGAGAGCCGGGCAAGGCTACTGTCGAAGCTGAACAACTGCGCCTCTTGATTCTGTGACGAAAGCCAGAACCACACCTGCCCGACAATTGAAGCTCCGTCGGCGAGCTGCGATGAATGTGTTGCGACAGCCTTAGCTGATGTTGGCTCGACTTATGCAGTCAAGTGGCGTGGCAGGTATTTCCACAATGTTTCTTGCAATTCTACGTCATGACTGCAGCTCAATACGAAATGAAATCGTGTTATCTCAGCAATCAAGTGGATTTATTTTGTCAGCATGTTTGCCAACGCAGCTGCGTATCCTTTAGAACGCGATGTTGCGCATGGTGAGAAGCAGGACGGAGTCTTCACTATCATCGCTCTCCTTGCGTCCTATACGATCTTTGAGCTGCCATTCGAGCTCACCAACTCCGCATTTCTTGGAATTCTCCTTGCTTGGAATTGAGCTTGCTCGTACATCAGCTGAATCATTGTTACTGCACTCGTAGGATCCTCGGGTCTATCATGTGGCGAGTCTCGGGATCCCCGGATTCGCGATGGATGATACCGGCGTTCTCCTGGCTGTCGCAGATACTATGGCTGCTACTCTCTCTCTTGACATGCTAGCGCCTTCTAAGATGCTTAAGGATCTGTTACCGATACGCTCTAGCTCAGCCCACATTATAATACCCCATTGTATGCCAGTCACAGATAGTGGGATAGCATATGATAGGCCAGCACAAATCGCGTGCCAGGGTCTTGTACAAGGTATAGACGCCTCAGGGATCAATTTTGTTCGTGCTGTAAATAATAGAGTACTTCAAGGCTAGGAGCAGAGGTTTCCCTTTTAATCTGAAAAGCGCTATGTCACCAGTGCTAGCAATAGGATAGCAATAGAAAGAGCACTAAGCACAACAAGGCAGAGAGCAATTAGAAAAACACCACAAACAGCAACAGAAACAGTAAAAGAAATGCAGAGAATCCGCTATTCAACGAGCGCGAGTAACGTGAATATGAATATGAGTCGCCGGGTCCTGAGAGAACCTCAGTAAGTCATTGACTAGAATTCGACACATAGGGAACGTGTTGCCCCACTCAGCACTGAAGCAAGATTCCTGCCACGCAACTCGAGCGGAAGCGCGCACCAACTCAAGGCAAACCTACCATCAACGCAGAGTCGCCATCAACCAGCTTTCCCTCTCCTGCTACTATGTCCTTAGACTCGCCCTCTTCTCGTCTATATGAACCTCTGACTTCTTCTTCTATCTCGTCGTTTTTTATACTTTGATTGTAGCTCGAGAGCTGGCACCATGGTCCTGATGAACCTCTCATCTGCGTACCTTGGTGCAGATTATCAAGATGCATTCAGTCAAGCTCTGAAGACAGTCTTTGCATCTCCACTGACGGAGATTACTATGGCACAGCTTGTGGACGGCCTTCCCGAAGTAGGCATTGCACGGCAAACTCGTTGGAATCACATCACCGGGCCTCATCCGTTGCTAGATCACAAGCGACTTTGCGATGGAGTGATGGAGAAGACACTTTATCTTCGTGATACGTTCAGCGCAGACGATCTATACTTCGAGTCACACGTATGTTTCGCTTACCACCAATATGGGCATGTTAAAGCTAAACTGTTTGTGCAGCTCTTGCAAGAATACTCGAAAGCCAAACTCGGTTCCAAGGACTTCAAGTTGCGACTCATTGAAATGGTCGCAGTAGCCGTGCATCAGATCGCGGCAGACCTTTTCAACTTCTCTCCGAAATCTCATACGCCAGAGTTCATCAAGTACGTCACAGAGTGGCAGAAGCCAACCGGCTGGGTGGAGTTTTTTGGTCGTAGGGAGTGGCAGGAACCTCTTTTCGCACCACCAGAGACGAATTTTCTACACGCTTCTTATACAGATTCTGACCTTTATCCAAATGGTGTCGCTGATATGGCAGGGTACTGGGTGGAAGATCGGATTTTTGGTGGAGTCGTTGTCTTTGACCGTGGCGAAAGTGGTACAGAGGTATGTAATAGGATTCCACTCTCAATGTTAAGTCCGGCTCGCTAACCTACTCTTTAACCTCAGTGCAAGGAAATGTTCCTCCATCCATGCAGAGATGGAGAAACCTTTAGGATCTGGCGCTTACATGACACGCAACTAAACATGCTTGTTGAGTATTTATCGAGTGGAACTCCTCCAGACAACTTCTCGCTGCCGCTGCTGGCAACAGATCAGAACATCTATCGATACGACCCATGGGACGCCATGGCGTATTATCGCACCTTTCGTGACCCTTGGGAACGCAGAATACCGCTAGAAATGCCACCCGAGAGAGATGTCGTGTCGGTAGGGGATTACCCTGAGCGCGCCGGGTTTGTCGCTGCTATCATGGAAACGGCCGAGACAAGGAGGACGACATCTTGGGAACAGCTGCCAAATTTGTATCCTCAGCCTGCGGACCGCTTGTGGATATACAGACATGGTGGTCACATGGGCCATCCTCTTAGGAGTCAGCATTTGGCCCCAACCGGACCTCCCAGAAGCAGAAGCCCATCCGTTCCCGATGATATCAGCTCTCACGATGGGAACAGCGTCAACTCGTGGGAAGAATACTATCGAAATCAAGCCCTCTCAAATACCAGAGATGAGGAATCAGGGCTTCTGCCTGGAGCTGACGTATCATCTGATTCCCGTGTTTCGGGAGTTCCTTATCGTACCGAGGACAATACGATCATAAGCTACGTCGATCTAGATGACGGCCATCCAGACGACCGGAATCTCGGCGGTCCTTCGATATGCGAACATGAACCGGAGACGGAAATAGCGAAAGGGAACACCAGCAAGAAAGTGAGAGCGCAGACTTCGCCGCACATCTAGCAACCTCTGATTGTTCTGGGAAGCGGAAAACGGAAGAAGAGTCGGGATCTGCATAAAGCCTTACAATAGCGGAGAGTGGAAATTAGCGATGTTATGGTAGATTCAGTAGATTGTATACTACCATGTCTCTAACTTTGACGGTTTTATAATTTTGATTTTGATGTTCTGGAAGTCGCGTCAACCTCTCTGGATGCGCGCTTTGATGAGCATTGAACTCGGCACTTCAGCGAGCGACGAGCTAGGTTCCACCTTTTCGGCGGACATAGTGGGAAATGTATTCTTCCAATGCAAAATCCAGCCGAGTTTGACGACCATTGGCCTCGAGTTAATATGCCAACGAGACGTTATCTATCCGTTCTCACCGCCCTGTCGCTGCAACATGCCCCCAATCCAAACAATGCTACAACATCAACGGCCACTCGCCTGTTCAGTATGCTCAGGGAGCGAAGCTCTATTAGCAGGGTAAGTTGACATCCTAATCTCATACATTGACTGGGATAAGTCTCTGATTCGATTCTGGGTAGGCCGTATTGCATGACTCACTCCCCCACAAGCCTCACACATCTCACTTGTGAAGCGTCCGTGTACAGGCGAAAGACGAAGGTGGACAAGGCGAGTGGATCGAATAAAGCAGGCGGAAAAGGACGGGTTCTAGAGTAGGATGGCAGGAATAGGTCGAGAGACAGGAGCAATTGGTAGAGAATACGTAGATATGACCGAACTGAATTCAACATCTGTTCGAGTCAATGACTAGCAACTTGCAAGCCTGGGCGGTCAAGTTCAAGACAGTACATCGCAGATCGTGAAAACCAACTGATGATTCGCTGCGACGATTTGCGAATATTCAGCCTGATTGCAACTTCGCTCAGCAAGACAGGCAAAATACCCGTAATCTACATGAATGAAAGTCAATATGCACGGCACAGTTGACGCCCCATTTCGGTCTCGACTTCCCTCCAGCGGTCATATCCCACACAAGGCTTACACCAGAACACGTCTGTCGGATCGATTTTACGTTTGAGATCTAGGAGCCTTTCGTAGTTGGCTCCCCAGAACGTATCCTCCCACTCCTTTTCTTCTTTCAGGCCCTGCAACATATTTCCCATCAGTATTTGATTATGCAAGAAGCACAAAAAGTTACAGGCTTGTAGAATCGTGGTGCGACTCACCTCGTTGATATATGAGCCGCTATTAGGCATTTGATCACGGATGGGTTGCCAGCCCTCATCGAGCTGTCGGATCGCCTCTTGGCCTGCTTCTCTGTCATAGTCAGGGAATGGCTTCCATGTAACTGCCCATACATCGTCAGTCTCTTATGCGTGAATTGCGCTCTCAGATCAGCCTCGTGCTTACTGCCAAGTATCGACGCATCGCGCCAGCCAGGGTGCACGGCGTTGGCCCCTCCCGGGATATCGGCCTCCCGGACACCTTTGCCTGCAACCAGGAACGCAGCAATGCCCCAAGCAGGCTTCATAGCTGGCTCTGTGATTCGCCTAAGTGTCTTTTCATCCTCCAATGTCTTTCGATTGAAATGCCTTGAGACCATATACTCTGACATGCCTACGGGCCCCTGATCGCTAAAATCGTCGAACCAGTCCAGGAATGATTCGTACCGCTGCGAATGCAGGGTCAGTTGCGTATTGTCGCCCCAGCGCTCCTTTGCCTCCCTCAACATCGGTTGAACCGCCTTCTCAACAGAATCATCCTCTTCCGGGTCCCAAGCCAGAGCCGTAAGGACGAATCCGCCGGCCGACTGTTTCCCATCATTCGTGCCTGGGATGGGAATTGGAGAACCCTTCAGCGAGTGGGCAGCAAACATGTAGCCTGTGATGCCGTTGTCCATGAGGTAAGGTGTTTTGGAAAGACCCCAAGGGACGAGCTCGTGCGCTGTCTCTGAGTCTTGTTCGGTGATAGCGATGAGGATGACGCCGTCGAGGGGTTTATCCTTGTGCAGTCGGAGGACAAGCGACGTGACAACGCCAAATGTCGAGCCACCACCCTATGAACTTTATCAGCGAGCCGGACATCACTGCAAAGCATGCCATATTCGTTGGGCCATGACTTACACCACGCAATGCCCAGAAGAGCTCAGGATTTTGATCCTCGTTGACGACCATGATCTTTCCGTCGGGTGTCACAACTTCCATTTGAATCACGTTATCCGCCCCAAGACCAAAATGCGGCGACAAGGCACTATGCCCTCCACCAGTGACGAATCCTCCCAGGCCAACATTCTTGGACCCGCCTGATGTAAACACGCGGCCATGCTTGTTCGCTGTCGTCTGTACGTTGTAAGCCTGGCAGCCCGACCCGGCGATCATGAAGTCTCCCTTGATGATCTTCCTTGACCCGGCGAGCTTGAATGATCCTGGATGGTACTCCATATCGTTGAGATGATGGGTCCAGATTGAGAGGGCGCCTGGGGCGTTGGATCGTCCGGGAACATCGTGTCCTGTGTTTTTGACAGAAAGGCGGACATTGTGCTCCCGTGCGAAGTTCACCGCCGCTTGAACATGAGCAGCAGTGGTAGCGTTCACCACGTACGCTGGGTATCCCCGTCCAGAACACTCGCGCTCATCACTCTCCGACTCCAACTTCATAGAGTTACCGCCCCTCCTTGAAACCGGCATGCCGGCCATCATCGGCTTCTCACCACCATAGGACCCCTTATCTTCCCCTAGCGCATCCAAATCTTTCGGCAAACACGACCAATCCGTCCATTGATTGATCTGTACTGAGATCGGATCGTCTGTGTGAAACTCTTGCGTCTGCCATTGTTTGAAGATAGTCTGACATGAAGAAGGGTCGAATTCTGGACGAGAGGAATAGCATACTGAGGCAGCAAGATGGGGTATCAGGAGACGGCCAGAGAGGGTGTCGTTGAGGGTGGACCAGGTTTGGGCAGAGGGCCAGTCGTCGGTGAAGGGGGCGGCGCGGCAGGATTCCGACGAGGACGAATTTGAGTGGCTTGGGTTATCTGATGACGAGGTTGCGGTTTGGACGAGGATGCCTAAAAAGGCGAAGAGGAACGTTGAATGCATGGCGTCTGATGGTGAGACCGAGTTGCCGGATGTAAAGAAGTCGACTGATATGGGCTGCACACGTGTCTTTATATCCGAGCCGCTCGAGCAAGTAACTAACCTGGCCTAAGCTAGACAGACTGCCATCCAGGTCTATCGCACGATGAATTGTCGAGGTGCTCCTGGGGCAGTGCTGTTCCTTATTCGGGTCGATGTCTTACCCGAGCCCTTGGTAGAGGGTTGAAGTATACGACCGAATCCGCAATAATGACCACCACTCATTCTCTAGAGCAACTCAGCATGTAAGATACGCAGGGATGCTGTTCCCGACTTATATAGATCTTGGCTCTTAGCGCGTATTCATCGCTTGCTATCAATCCCGACTTATGTAGATCTTGGCTCTTAGCGCGTATTCATCGCTTCCTATCAATTACGATGCGACATGCCTTGCGGGGCGGCCGGCTTGGGACAGTAGGAGGGTTCTTTCCGATGTGAGAGACAAAGGGTGAAAAGAACAGAGACACGGGATCAGAGATCTCATATCCGTAGCATCGGCGCTCGGGACAAATACCAGCGCATCGAGCCTGATCAGGCATATAGCATCCCGCTCCCTTTGCCGCACATTCCAGAGCGATGATCCGATCACTGATCTGTATTTCCAGGAGTATGCGATTCAGAGCACTTTTTGAGGCAGAGCGGTTCATAAAGAGCGCCCGATTGGTGCAAATCGGGGTTTCGCTGGGGATCACGGTTCCTCCACCTCAGTTCTCACTCACCCTTCTCTCAGATCAAGCAGTATCGTTCACTTGCAACTACCGAAGAGGGAATTCAGGATGCTCAATCAAGGATGCATTGAGCACTGGGAACAGTCATATCCTCTCCATATTTGCCTCAAACCCTGGGGATGAATCGCCACTACAAAGTCGCAAAAGATCTACCGTCTCCGATTATTGAACTTGGTGTGATTGATCACGTTTCTCCTCATCTGCTTCTTTGATTGTGCACAAGACGTCACTTATAACACCAAGCAAGGCTGAACGCGAGGGACTGAATAAAGAGGCAAACTCGTTAACAGTTGAGGAAGACTTTAGGTAATTATGGAGAGGTCTACTCGAGTGTGGTGAGGCCCCGGCTCAGCTTGGCGCTCGTAAGTAGACCTATGAGTCCGTCTGCCACCACTTCTGCCGAGTGCTCATGGAAGCGCCCTCGGTCGCCCCGGACTACCTTGGAGCGGCTATGCTCATGCATTGACTATCGGCTGCCCAGCCTTGGTTGAGAGCAGGCTGGAATTGGAGCCTTTCGGAAAGAAGTCCAATCCGCATCCAGGCTTGGCACGATCGATGCTATCCCTTATGTACACGACGAATGGCCACTGTTATGCTGCGTCGCAATGCTGATCTTAAATCTTAAGCAGAGGAATCAGCGTTGAACCTGGCACTTTGACACTTTCGCAAGTCAACCCCTTGTACCCGATATTGCATGACTAGAAAAGTCTTGCGCGTGATGCTTCCTGCAAAACACTTGTACTTATTTGACATCCATGACACAGGTTACGAATGTTTGGCTGGAAACATCTTCGCTTTCGAACTCAACAATATGTTCTGATAATCAGTGGCTATGCGGATGAAGTACGTAACTGACGAAGAGAGCGAACAACCAAGGGTATAGTGATCAAACACAGATAAAAAGCGCCCGTCATATATCATCCAAGATGATCTTGTATGTGTATCAAACCTTATGCGACAATCCCTTGACTTCACTGATGAAGGTCTGCATCCTATTCACGTTCGAGAGCCCCTCCCCTCTTGCCGCCGCCGCCTCGTCCATCTGTTCGTCGGTCTTAAAATTCCTCTTCCTCTCGTTCTTTTGATACCAAAGCCACAAGAAATACAACACAAACGTCACCAGTGTCAATGGAATAGTCACAGCCCAGTATAGCGTGAGCTGCGGGGTAGTCGGTACCCCGATGGAATTGGATAGTTGGTCGATGTCGTCCCAGGCGAAGAGCTGCGTGGAGAAGAGGGCAGAGACGAAGGAGCCGGGAAGGAAGAACATGGTGACGACGGCAAGGGTCTTCATGGATGCGGCATCGCGGTAGGAAAATTCGGCCGTTTGGGCCATGTGCTGGGAGAGTTTGTAGCTGGAGATGGTCTCTTCTCGGGCGATTAGGTGGAAGAGCTGGTAAAGCATTAGAACAGGAGTGTGTAAGTAGTGGAATCTGAAGAGTACTCACCGCTTGGATTTGTATTTCCACCCGCTTCACGATGTACTGATTGTCCAAGACTTGCATATCGTGCCTGTGCTTCAGGACATCGGTCTGACTCTTGAGCAAGTGCACGGTATCCAACGTGACCGTGCCGCTGACCGTGCCGTGTCCGCGTTCAGTCCGACTATTCAGATTAATCGCTTCTTTTTCCTGAGTGTTTGACTGCTTGGAAATGAGTGTCAAGAGCTGGTCGATAGTTTTGCTCTTCCTCTCCACACTTGCCAATTTGGTGATCCATCCACTTGCCGTCACACTCAGCTCCTGGAACACACCAGTCGCCTCCTCCTCCCGTCTTGACGCAAAGCCATGGTATCCCGTTCTCTTCTCCAAACCCTGCAATCTTTTCTTAATACCTTGCTGGGTTAGATCGATTTGTATCCCAAGCAGCAGTGCGAGGAGATAGGCCGGAAATAAAGGATGGCATAGCAAGCCGGCATCCCAAGTGTGGGTAAGGGATTCACGAAGAGTCTGGATGACCCTCTCCTCAAGCTGCGTGCTCCGTGCTGGTTCGCGGACGAAGATGAGACCCTGGGTAAGGGTTCCACAGCGAAATGGAGGCGGACGGTATGAGCTGGACCAGATGGCGGCCAGCTTGGGTGCATAACTGAACGCATAAGCCTCCCGTGGCCCATACGCGGTTGTCTCCTCTGGGAACTTTGTCACACCGGTAACAAAGCTTTGGAAATAGTCGTACGCTAAGCCCAGGCCAAAGGCCTTCAGCAAAGCCTTCCTAGTCGGCTTGGAAACGCTAAAGTGTCGTTTTTCCGGATCAACCCTGACCCAGACCAGCCTCATAACCAACGTCTTGACCCCCGTATTTGAAGGTCTGGTCGTTCGTTGCAACCACTCAGACAGTTCAGCCGCGACAACATGATGGTCTTGGACAGTGACACGGTCGGTATCATGGCTGTACCAGGCCTCTGTAACATCGATGTCACTGCTGACATTCGCTGCCTCCTCAATTTGCCAGAGTCGGACGGCCCCGGCGAGCTTCTGATAGACGTCGTTCATGGCCAAGACCGGGTGTTTGCGCGCTCCGCTAAAAGGGGGGCTTTCCAGGATGCTGAGGCCTAAGCCGAGCTCTAGCAGCGCGACGCGGGGTGATTGGCGCTACTCAGATGCCGAAGGTTATGGGTCGTTTCAATCGGCGTGTTGCTCAAGAGGTCCGTGAGATGAGGGATTGCGGTTCATGGATAAGGGTCGCAGAGACGCTGTCCATTGCGGAGATATACCGTCGGCGGGTAGGTGAGGCTGAGGCTGTGAGAGGCGTAGCCGCCTTGGCTCTGGGCTGCATGTTGGGAGGCCTTCAGCTGCTGGACAGGGATCATGGAGGCGTCTGTCTGCTGCAGCATTAGGGTGCCTGCAATGGGCGGCGGCTGAGCAACAGTAGAGAGAGCGAGAGAGGACATCGCCGTAGGCAATGTGCAATTGACACAGCCTCAAGAACGAACAGCTGATTGACCGAGTGAGGCGCGCGAGATCTCCAACAGCCCGATGATTGGACCCCGGGTAGTTCACGATCTCCCGTCTTGGCCAGCCATTCTTCCCCAAGCCGCCTTGCCAAGTGTGTAGCGCAAGGCAACGCTCGGCCGATGCCGCGCTGCAACGACCCCAACTCAATCAATAACTTGAACCCCACGAGTTATCAGTCTTTCGCTGCTGTTTCCGTCATGTTTCCAACGCTGCGACTTAGCCGAGTCATTCTCCCGCTTCGGTGCATATTCCCCCGGTCTTCTTCGGCCCTTCTCTCACCATACCGCGCATCCTGGCACCACCTCGCGACCTCCACCGCCCCGTACGTCACATCCCATGGCTAGACTGGACATGGAAATCCCGCCACCCTTCCAAGCACACCCACTCTCTCTCCGTCTCTGGTCTTTGGGGGGTTATTGCCAGCCAAGAAATCACTTCCCATGCGCCAAGCACAAGAGCCGCCGCCGAGTTCCGGGGAAGCGAGGGGCTGTCCTGTAAGTATGTATGACAGCCTGAAGGATTGCTTCCCATCCACGCAGCAGCGGTGGATTCCGCTCTTTGGTTCCGTAGTCATGATGCTATTACCTGATATGATCTCTTCCCCGACGACGGCCCCATTTCTTTCTATCTTCCCCCGCGGGGACTCGTCTGGCGCTAGGGGAGACTCCGCGTGTAGTGTGGCCGGCATTTGTGCAAGACTGGGGTAGCATCCCCCTCTGTGATGCACGAAGAGATCCAGTATTGTAACTCCACTCGAAGACGCGAGTGGCTGATCGTCGTGACGGTAGGTGGGAAACTGCTCCGGTCTTTGGGTGGTATGTGCGCTTGAGGTGAGGGGAGATTAAGCCGATGGAGGATGCGGAATGAAGAATGTGAGCAAGCTTAAAGGGAGGGCGGCTCGCACACGCTGTGGCCGTAAATCATGTGTACCTTGATCCTTAACTGCTCCCTCGTGTCTTCACATTCCTTCGAGAAACCTTCCGTGCTTTTCAAGAGTGAGACTCGATCTCAATTTCCCATCGTCGACCTGAGAACACCAACTTCAAGATGTCTGCTCCAGAGACTGAAGACAAGACCAAGCCGATTGGCCATGGCCATGTCGAGAATGGTCACCAGCTCGACAAAATCGGCACGAACGATGCGCCGACAAAGGATCTTTCGTTCCAGCCTCCAGAGCTGGTTCGGAACATGACCCCAGAGGAACGTGCCCACCGCGAGAAGCTGTTAGTGAGGAAGATCGATCTGCGGCTGCTGCCCATGATCATCCTGATGTATATTCTCAACTACATCGACCGGTGCGTGCCATTAAACGACTCATGAATTTCTTCCATGGTCGCTGATGAGAGTATAGGAACAACATCGCGGCAGCCAAGTTTGCCGGCCTTATGAAAGACTTGAACCTCACCTCACCTCAGTTCGCCGTGAGTTTCCATAACTGGCCATCGGAACTCAGTATACTTACACACGCAAACAGACTTGCGTTAGCATTCTCTTCGTTGGGTACGATACCAAACACGACTTCCCGAAAGGCGTCTGCTGACCTTTTGTAGCTACATCTTAATGCAGGTCCCATCGAACCTGATGCTGAACAAGCTGGGTAAGCCAGCGATATATTTGCCGACCTGCGTAAGTGAAAAGCCACGAACACGGTCCGACCACATCTAACACGCATCCACAGATGGTTGTTTGGGGTATCATTTCTACAGCGACTGCCGCTTGCCAAAGCTTTGCCGGCCTGGTCACAGCGCGTTTCTTCCTCGGTTTCGTCGAAGCCGCCTATTTCGTAGGTTTACCCCAGCTTCTGGCCTTGCCCGACTCTTTCTGACCCTCCCTCGCAGCCCGGATGCCTTTATTTCTTGAGGTAAGTCATTGCAAGTCTGGTAGATATCTCTCGAGGCTGGAGCTCACTAATTGTTTTGCTTTTCAGCTGCTGGTACACCCGCAAGGAACTTGGTGTCCGTACCACTTACCTCTACACTGGTTCCCTCATCTCCGGCGCCTTTTCCGGGCTGATTTCCGCAGGCATCACGAAGAACATGGATGGCACACTGGGTCTCCTAGCTTGGAGGTGGCTGTTCATCATTGAAGGTGCCATCACCGTCGTTGTAGCTATCGCGGCGTTCTTTGTTCTGCCGAACTTCCCGCGAACGACCAAATGGCTCACCGAAGAGGAGGCTGCGCTGGCCATCTGGCGGCTTGAGGAAGATATCGGCCAAGACGATTGGGTCAGCAGTGACCAGCAGAGTATCTGGCATGGCTTCAAGCTGGCACTTGCAGATGTTAAGACTTGGATCCTGGTAAGTTGCGCCCCTCTGAGAGTGGAACGACTCAATGCTGACGGTGGAAGCTTGTCATGCTCTTCGGCAACGTCTCTGCGGCTTCGGTCACGAACTTCTTCCCAACTGTCGTGAAGACCCTAAATCGCAGCGATGTTGAAACTCTGCTTTTGACCTGCCCGCCATACATTCTGGGAATCATCACCACACTTCTGAACGCGTGGCACGCCGATCGCACCGGCGAGCGCTTCTGGCACGTCACGCTTCCCCTGTGGCTGGCCGTGATCTGCTTTATCATCTGTGCAGCAACCACGAACGTGGTAGCGCGCTACGTGTCCATCATGCTCATGGTATGTGAGACCTTCATTTGCCATAAAGACCGTGACTAACAAGCCACATAGATTTCCGGCCTGTACAGCGGATATACCACTGCACTTGCATGGATCAGCAATACTCTGCCACGTCCGCCTGCGAAGCGAGCTGCCGCTCTCGCCTTCATCAATGCCATCTCGAATGCAACCTCGATTTACTCCGCTTATCTATACCCCGGCTCGGCAGCACCTCGATATGAGGCTGCCTTCATCCACAACTGCCTGCTGGCTGCCGTGGCTATCGGAGCAGCCCTGGTTCTGAGGATCACGCTCGCGAGGTTGAACAAGAAGCTAGATAGGGGAGAGAGCATTCCCGGTGTTGCAAACGCTACCCCTGGAGAAGCTGCTGAGCATGGTTTCCGGTTCAGGCTGTAGGTGGTAAACGTGGAATTTGCGGTCAACAAATTCATCAACACATCTCAAGCAGCCATAAATAGGCGTTAAGAATGTCCATAATCTGAGAGTAGAATGTTGATCAATGGTCTTATCCCCGAGGTAGCGGCGGAGGCGAACTTGGGCAATTAAAGTGCAAGTCACGTGTTCTCGCTCCAAGTTCACGTCACCCAATGCGTCGTGAGTCGCGTCCTACTAAAGCCCATCTCACCCACATCAAAAACGCGCCCAGGATGGGTCGCCATGGCGAGAATTCATAATGGATCGGGACAAAAGAAAGAAAGCCGACTTCGTCACGATCTCCGATACTGATGAGGGCAATTCCAGCGGCGACCAGAAGCCTCAGCTACATCCAACCCACGCGAAGAAGCGAAAGGTTGAGGATGAGGTCTTCGAGAAAGTCCACCTTACAGATGACTCTGATGGACCCATCAAAAGGCCCAAAAAGCGGCGTGCGAAGCGTAAATCCGTAGGGAAGAAGCGGAAGTCAGAGGCGCGTGGGGACGAGCAACCTGACGAGAAAGAAGATCTGCTCCAGGATCTTCCTGGCTATTTGCAAGAGCGACGACGTGCTTTCGATGAGGAGAGGAAGAAACATCATGAAAATGCGCTCATGATACCGCCGGATTACTCGGGGATCGCCGCCCTGCACAATGTAAGACTCGATCACCTTGACGAGCGCCCGAAATTTGGCGAGAGCAGTGGCGTAAAGCCGTCACGTCCTTACCGAGACATTGAGCTTCCTCAATCAGCCGGCCTTATTCCGGCTTCCATCGCACGATACTTGAGAGACTACCAGATTGAGGGTGTGAAGTTTCTGCATCAGAAGTTCGTCTACCAAGAAGGTGGCATCCTCGGAGACGACATGGGATTGGGCAAGACCGTCCAAGTCGCAGCGTTTCTGACAGCTGCTTTCGGGAAGACAGGCGATGAGCGCGATCAAAAACGAATGAGGGAGATAAGATATCACCACGATAGGTGGTATCCTACCATTCTCATTGTCTGTCCAGGGTCGCTTATCATGAACTGGAAGAATGAGTTGGATCGCTGGGGATGGTGGCATGTCGACGTCTTCCATGGGTCTAGGAAGGATGACGTCCTGACGACGGCACGTGCTGGGCTGCTCGAGATCATGATCACAACATATGAGACCTACAAGAACTGCAGAAGCGCCATCAACATGGTGCAATGGGACGCAGTCGTTGCCGATGAGTGTCATCGTCTCAAGGATCGTTCCGCCGAGTCGACAAAGGCCATGAGGGAAGTCAACGCCCTTTGTCGTATCGGCCTGACTGGGACAGCTATACAGAATAAGTACGAAGAACTTTGGACTATACTTGACTGGGCCAATCCTGGTCATTTTGGCACACTGCCCGAATGGTCGCACGCAATCACCAAGCCGTTGACGGTTGGTCAATCTCACGACGCTACGGAAGCGCAACTCGGATTGGCTCGCCAGGTCGCGAAGAAACTTGTGCAAAATTTGCTGCCAAAGTACTTCCTTCGCAGGATGAAGACGCTCATCGCAGAACAGCTTCCCAAGAAAACAGATCGGGTAGCCTTCTGCCCCTTGACAGACCTTCAGCTGGAAGCTTATCAGAATCTTTTGGACAGCGAGGACATTAAAGTGGTTCGGGACGCCAGCGTCACCTGCGAGCATGGCAACAAGCAAGGGTGGTGCTGTGTGAAGCACGTGCCGTCTGGTACTCGGTGGCAGAATGTCGTGTTCCCTGGCATGGTGACCTTACAGAAGCTGTCAAACCATCTCAGCCTTTTGACGCCAAACACAACCGATCACGAGGAGAAGCATGAGCAAGAGTTGCGCAGACTTAAGACTTGCTTGCCTGCCACTTGGAAGGAGCTCTACGATCATCGTGATCAGATCAGATATCTGGTTCATCCAGAGTACTGCGGTAAATGGAAAGTGCTTAAGCGACTCCTTGCGTATTGGGAGAAGAGCGGTGACAAGGTCCTTGTCTTTTCACACAGCGTGCGGCTGCTTAGAATTCTGCAGCACCTGTTCTCGATGACGCACTATAGCGTCAGCTATCTGGACGGATCGCTGGGCTATGAACAACGACAAGAGGTTGTTGACACATTCAACACTGACCCAACTCAGTTTGTCTTTCTCATTTCGACCAAGGCTGGTGGTGTGGGACTGAACATCACCGCAGCCAACAAGGTCGTGATCATGGATCCTCACTGGAATCCATCATACGACCTGCAGGCTCAAGACCGGGCATATCGTATCGGGCAGACTCGCGATGTGGAGGTATTTCGGCTCATCTCCGTTGGCACAGTTGAAGAGATTGTGTACGCGCGCCAAATCTATAAGCAACAGCAAGCCAACATCGGCTATATGGCTTCATCCGAGAGACGCTACTTCAAGGGAGTTCAACAAGACGCGGAGAGGAAGGGAGAAATCTTCGGGCTACAGAACATCTTCACCTATCACAGTGAAAGCGGCCTGCTCCGTGATATAGTGAACAAAACGAACATTGCGGAGGCAAAAGCCGGGGTCAGCCTCGTGGATGTCAACATGGAGGAGGCAGCTCGCGATGGTGACAGCTTGGGTGTGGTGAAGGACGAGCCGAAAGATGACGACGATGGAGATATGGGCATGAGTCAGCTGGCCGCCCTGGTCACATCAGAAGATCCTACGGAGGCATTGAAGAACGCGGAAAAGGCCGGAGGAGATGTCATCCAAGCCATTCTTAGTGCAGCTGGCGTGGAGTATACGCACGACAATTCGGAAGTCGTGGGGTCCTCCAAGGTTGAAGAGCAACTTTCGCGCAAAGCAGCCAGGCTGTCAGATGTTGGGGGACACAATGTTGCCGGCCAGAATGTTCTGTTCGCAGGCAGTCAAGACGTCGACGAGGAAGGGCTCGAGTACAATCCTCCGGAAGATGTTCAGCTTCGCCAGTTTTGTGAGATGGCCAAGGAATTTGGGTTTGCAAGCGCAACGGAATTTGCTCTCGTTGTGGAGGGGTGGACACAGGAGAAGAGAAGGAATTGTCTGGACGCGTTCTACAAGAGGAGGACCGCGATGCTGGCTGAGGCGACAACATCAGGAGAAGGGAACGACATGATAAAGACGAACGATGAGGACGACAATGACGACCTCCAGGACGTTAAAGAAGACGCTGTAAAGAAGGAAGAGCAATTAGAAGAGAAGGAAGATGTCAAGCTTGAACCGAAACTGGAACCAAAGGAGGAGATAAAAGTGGAGGTAAAAAGCGAAGGCGGCAGCGGCCTCGAGGAAAGCAAAGGTGCGTTAAAGCTTGAGTCAGAGGTGAAGCCAAAGGTCGAGACGAAGCTGGCCAAGATGGAAGGTGGCGACTCGAAGAGGACATCAATCTTCCTCTCCGATGACGATGAGGATGACGAGTTATGATGCAAGATACCTTGAGATACCCCAATTCTACCATTTCTACAAAAGACTCCTCCAAGAGCAATGCCAATTTGCCGTATCAGGTCACAGATTGACGAATCACTTGGTGAGAACACCAATAACATGCGGCAAGACCTGAAACGGTGAGGCTTGGTCGACAGGCTGGGCGAGATCAATCTTCGACCAAGCGCCAGTGTTCTTCAAGATCTCGCCGGTCGGGCGGCATATGCGACATGAGCCGAGGAAGAAGGACCAGAAGATGTTGACAAAGCCTGCGATGGCTTGTGTTAGCCTCTCCACACCAACATCATGAGTGAAGGATACTTACGTTGGTACAACCGCATGAATAGGCCACCACGGGTCGCTTTCACGTGCTCGTAAACATACCACCGACCACCTGGCTTCAGCAGATTGTACAGGTAGTGAATGTTCTTCTCCTGATCGGGGATGCTGCAAAGGCACAGAACGCCAACGATGCAATCCACACTCCCAGGCTCGATCTTCCCATCCCAGGCGGTGGGATCCGTGACGTCCTCAATGCCAACAGGAACAACCTCATACACATCTTCGAGACCAATGTCCTTGACGCGCTGGCGGAGAGCAGTGTAGGACTGGGGGTTCGGCTCAATGCCGTAGATCTTTGAGATGCTTCCCTGATCCGCAGAAGCCTTGGTCCTCCTCCTCGTCTGCATGCCCTCCCCGCCACTCTTGTCTCCGTTAACTCCTCCGATCTTCTTGAACACGTCCGCCCACAAGCCACTCCCCGCCCCAACCTCAACGATCACCCCTCCCACCGGCAACCCCACTTGCTCTTCATGCACTTTCCCCTGGCTCACCCTCCCCTCAAGAAGCGGAATAACTCTAACCTCCGCATTCTGCTTCACCTGCGGTCCGAACGTCGCCCAGAAGTTGCCAAACAGCGCCTCGGAGAAGCCGGATGGGGAGAGCAGAGTGGAGAAGGCTTGGTGCTGGATGAGAATGGCGATTGTGGAGGGGATATGCTGCGCGGAGAGGCCCATAAAGAGCCAGGGGTCGAGGAGCATCCAAAATGCCTCATTGAGGGTTTGAAAGACGGACATGGTGGTGTGAAATTGTGGTGTGAAATTGTGGTGTCTTGGTGTGAATTGGAGGTGGGATGTGTGAATGAAGGTTTGAGTTGGAGAAAAGGTGGAGGAGGGAATCTTGGTGTCGGCCTTATACAAAAGCGGACACTAACACCATGATCCCTGGGCATAGGCTATCCAGCCAATAACACCGAGCAGAGAAGGCATCATCGCTTGTTGGTCTCTCGATCTTCCGTGTTGAGGCTTTTCGAAACAGCTGAGGTAATCCTGTCGTTCTTGAGGAAGTTCAATCTTGCATCTTATGCATGCTAACGTCGTGGTGCAAGGTCTCCTTACAGCAAAGCACGCAAGGCTAACGGTATGCCGGCGCGCGCAGACGAGCCACCAGAGTGAAAGTTGCGGGAGCCAAACCCTGACAATACAGTCTATTTCGACACACCGCCTACTCTTTTCGAGAGAATAGCCCCCTCTTGTTCAACGTGTCGGGCCAGAATCTCACTTCCAGCGGCAGCACTGCAATATCCACATGGAAGATCCACAGCTGAGGCTGAGGTGTGTTCACGATTATGAAATCCTGCTCACTCGCCACTTGAGCCATCTCGCAAGGATTGGGCCCAGTCGAGCTTAATGACAAGGGTCGCGTCCACCGCCGAGATGCAACTTTTCCTCTGAGGCATACCTCACTCGTCTGCGGAACATGGCGAGAAATCGGGTGGCCGTTGACCTTTCGTCATATTCACTTCTTTGACCGGGAGGTGTTGAGGCATATTGTTATAAGTCCAGGGGACCTGCTAGGATCGGAAGCTTCGTAAAGCGTATTAGAACACGCGGGCGGGAGGTGCGGGCACGAACCCCTCTGTCAGTTTGAACGATTTCATCGCTGTCTAAAGAACTATGGACGCATTTAGCCAGAAATCTTCTCAACGAAGCTCACAATCCGGTTGTAGTAGTCAATGATCTCAGGGTGGTCAACCATGCCGTACGGACAATGCGGGAAGCCCTTGAAGATCTTGTGCTCGACCTCCACGCCCTCACTCTGCATCCTTTCAACATAAGCGATGCCCTCGTCTCTCAAAATATCGTACCCGGCAATTGTCACCACTAGCAATCCGTCAGCGGCATGTCCACGGCGCAGCCAAAAGAAAACACCACTTACAAGTCTTCGGTAAACCTTTCAAGCTCGGCGCCAACAACGGCGACATCCTCCAATCATCCGTCGGGTCCGGCATATACATGTCCAAGAACCACTCCATTCTCGGAGCCGTCAGGATCGTGGCGAAGTGGTTCTGCTGGTAGCTGCCCATTTCGTACTTGTCTTTCGGCTGGAACTTGGGGTGGCAGACAGAGGGCCAGGTGAGGACTTGTCCGGCGAGTGGGATGCCTTCGTCGCGAGCCATGAGGGCTGAGACGGTTGCCTTAGTAAATTTGGGTTAGTATGGGAGGTGGACGATAAGGTGGGAAGAACGAGACCTACGAGGTTGGCACCTGCGCTGCCGCCGTTGATGATGAGTTTGGATGGGTCGCCGCCGAGTGATGCTGCGTTCTCGTAGCACTGCGTCAGGTTAGCTTCCGTTGAAACTCTCTCATCTGCGAGAAACACAAAAGAGCTTCTTACCCATTTCAGTGCATCGAAGCAGTCGTTGAGAGCATATGGGAACTTATACTCAGGAGCCCTATGCCGTATCAGTCAGCCAAGATCAGCCTCAAAAGGCCCTCTATCTCTGCCAACCCAAAGACACTACTCACATTCTATAATCAATCACCACAACGATCGAGTTCGTCTTCCCGGCCAACATCAGACTCTCCGGATGCTCTGTGTTAGGACCTCCAATCACCCATCCGCCTCCATGACACCTCAACACCACGGCCGACCCCTCCTTCTTCTCCTTCGCCCTATAAATGCAAATCTCCCTCTCCACTCCATCCCTCATGGGGATCGTTCGCTTCTCTGTTACCACATCTTCCCCTTCAACCGGACATCCCGCTGGGGAAGGACTGTTCGCGGACCAAGCTGCTCGAAACTCCTCAATGGTGCTGTTCGGGTCCCAGATCTTGTCGAGGCTCTCGTCGATGGCGGATTTGAAGTTGGCGAAGATGGGGTCCAGCTCGGCCCAGTGGGAGTTCTTGGGGAGGGGTTTGAAGTTTGGGTCGAGGGGGGTGTATTCGGCTTTTTCTTTGACGATGATGGCCATGGTGGGCTGTTGGTATGAGACGCTTTTGGGACAAATTGCATGAAAACTGACAGCTCTACAGCAGGGTATTTCGCAAGAATGCAGGTCGACTTGTAGTTCACGGGTACGAAGGTGATTGAAAGAGATCTATATACCAAGCTCTCTCAGCCGAGGAGTGTGGGGAAGACGTCAGGCACAGGCTCGCGGAAAACGGTCACCATGCGAACCTAATGACCATTCCCTCATGCCCTCACAAGGCGGATCCAGCCAAGACAGGCTCAATTGCAGAGCGCGAATGATTCATCTCTACAGAGCTTGGAGTGACCCCTCCCCCGCCAGAGATCGGCTACCGTTCTCCGCGAGACTGGTCCCGCCACTAAAGTATTGGAGAAGAGTGTGGGGTTGCGCTTGAATGTACGGCAGCACTAGAAGCCAGGACTTGCTATTTATGACATTCAAGACTCTGACATCACCTGTCATCGAGGATTGGGATGAGAGCTCCTTGTCATTGAAGAGGCATCCTTGCTCTTCCGAGGCCCTGGCTCCGGTCCCGGCCTCGCGCTCCGTGTGGGGCAGGCCTGCAGTTCGGAGGCCATCGCGGAGGAGCAACCCTAGAGCTCCGCGAAAAGGACTGAATCATCTGAACAAGTCAAAAGGATCATGAGTACACATGGGGACACGAGACTGAGGGTTGATCGTCTTTCGCTTCAGTCTTTGGCACTCCAGTATTTCTGAATGTGGCCGAGAGGTGAATGTGGCCGAGAGGTGAATGTGGCCGAGAGGTGAATGTGGCCGAGAGGCGAGTACATGGAAAGCTGCAATGGTGCGAATGGATGGATTGTGGGGATATAAGTTGGCTCGTTGAGCCTGCGACGGGAGTCTGTTGGACTTCGAAGATATCTCCCTTCTCTTTGGCCCGACTATTGCTCAACTACTGTCTGATGTGCGCGGCATTCTATGGCGTAAACGACAGCCATGCTATTGCATGCGATGTGACCCGTATAAGGGGGCCTTCGGTGAGCGAAACCGAAGTCCGGGATCCGACTCTGGGGTACCCCGTTCCTACCCACACGTCGGTCCGACCACCTCAGTGCAGTGGCAAAAAGTGGTTTGAAGGAGCGAATAATAATCTTCCCAGCAGCATGACATGCGCTTTTAGTCCACACAATAAGCAGAAACCCAAGACCAAAAAGATGTGCTCTCTCTTCAGCCGCTTGTGGGCGCGGGGAGGGTGGCTTGCTCCAGATCGCGGGGGAAACATGTTTGCAGCCAATGGAAATTCAGCCGAGAGGTCGATGGCCCAAGGGTGCTGTCGTCGTCAGGAACCTCAGCACAGCAGCCCATGCATATAAGCCTTGAAGATTGTCGAAAAGTATTCTTCGAAAAATCCATGTCGGCTTTTGTCGTTCTGAATCATAACCCATCCGCGTGATCGCTTTTCCTCCAGCAAAATCTTCGGCACTGCCTGCAGACATGGCTACGCGAACAGAACCCAGCCGGGAGTGGTGGAAGGAAGCTGTTGTCTACCAGATCTATCCTGCCAGCTTTCTTGACTCCAATGGAGATGGCCTGGGTGATCTGCCCGGTATAATATCCAAGCTGGACTACATCGAGTCTCTCGGCGTCAGCGCCATTTGGCTCTCACCCGTCTTTAAGAGCCCGCAGCATGACATGGGCTATGATATCTCCGACTATCGAGATATTCATGAGCCATACGGATCTGTCAAAGATGCTGAGACTCTAATCAATGGCTGTCATGAGCGAGGCATCAAGGTACTTCTCGACCTCGTGGTCAACCACACCAGCCACGAGCACGCCTGGTTCCGTGAATCAAGAGCTTCCCGCGAATCACCCAAAAGAGACTGGTATTTCTGGAGAGACCCAAAAATTGATGAGAGTGGCAAGAGAAAACCTCCGAACAATTGGTCTTCCATCTTCGGTGGCAGCGCATGGACGTGGGATGAACAGACCGGCCAATATTACCTGTCGCTGTTTCTCCCGGAGCAGCCGGACTTGAACTGGGCCAACGAAGACCTACGTCAAGCGACATACGCCGACATGGTATTCTGGCTCGACAAGGGTGCTGATGGGTTCCGCATCGATTCCATGAACCTCATGTCGAAGCACCCAGATCTTCCTGACGCACCCATCACCAATCCGGACTCAGAGTTCCAATCTGGCGCCATGTACTTCGCCAGCGGTCCCAGAATGCACGAGTACATCAAAGAAATGCGGGAACAGGTCTTTGACAAATACGACTGCATGACTGTGGGCGAGTTGGGTTTCACCAAGACCGAGGAGAGCGTCGCAAGCTATGTTGCTCGGGACAGACACGAGTTGAACATGCTCTTCACGGGCGACATTGTCGATATGGACTTCGGTCAGAACCACAAATACGAGCGGGATGACTTCCGCCTGTCCAAGCTCAAGAATATCACTAATTTGTGGCAAAACGCAATGCCTCGCTGTGATGGCTGGAACACCGTCTACATGGACAACCACGACTCAGGCCGATCCCTCTCGCGCTATGCTTCAGACCTGCCACAGTACCGAAGGCAAGCTGCAAAAATGCTGGCCATCTACCTCGGCACCTTGAGTGGGACTTTGTTCCTCCTGCAGGGCCAGGAAATCGGCATGGCCAATGTTCCTGAGTCATGGGGCATCGAGAACTACATCGATGTCGAAGGTCAAAATTATTACCAAAGCGTGCTTAAAAAGCGCGGACCGGAAGCCGATATGAGCGACGTGATGCGCGAGTTGAGACTGAAGGCTCGGGACAACGGAAGACTCCCCATGCAATGGAGCACAGAGCCAAACGCAGGCTTCACAGCCGGTCAAAAACCTTGGATGCGCGTCAATGACGACTTCGAAGAATGGAACGTCGCGCAGCAAGAGACTGACAAGGACAGCGTGCTGGAGTTTTGGAGACAGATCTTGGAGCTTCGACAGAAAGAGAAGGATGTTTTTGTGTACGGTCGCTTCTCTATGCTGAGTGAGTATGAAGATAGCGAGGAGGTGTTTGTGTACACGATGGAAAGCAGTACAGGGAAGAAAGCCTTGATTCTGTTGAACTTCACGGAGAAGGCTCAACGGCTGGAGTTGGAGCAGTTTGCAGGCTGGAAAGCTCTACTCCAGGGTCAGACGGGGACTATTGGTGCTGAAGGCGTCACACTGGAAGCGTATGAAGGGGTAATATATGTCGACTGGTAGCAGAATGTATTGACTACGTATGATTCATTCGAGGACTTCCTTTTGAACTTCGCGGAAATGTACTTGGAGTTGCCAGCTGCACACGAGTAGTAACCTTGCTCATCATTGGCAGCAGAGAGGTGAGCTCTTCCATTGCATAGATGTTACTGAGCATTTGAGGATCCAATGCCGTGGACTGATACATCAGTAAGATGCGAAGAATAAGCCTTTCGGTGGGCGCTGGTATGAAGGGTCGGCGACATCCTCTCGGCTTCATCCGCGACACTGGCAAATACGCTTGGACTCGAATCACTGTGACAGAATACAAGATCTCGTAATCCTATTTTGGATTTGCTAACTAATATGCGCTATAATCATCAAGGAGCAAGACCCCAACACAGAATCATCACTGCTGCTTCCTGTAGACCGCACCGTTGTCGACGATGTACTGGTTGAACTTGCGTGGCGGCACCCGAGCCGCATACAGCGAGTCAATCTCATTGTAAGTCCTGTTCTTCGTCTCAGGCTGGAACCAAAACAGTGCCATCAAGATAAAGACCTCGGCGCCCACAAACAGGAACATGATCTTGCCACCCCAGTTGAGCTGGTCAGGGTTGATGAAGTATGGGAAGACCGAGGATAGGAACAGAGCCGTCAGCTGCTGGCACACAAGACTGAAGGCGATGGTTTTGGGCCTTGTAGCTTGGGAAGCAGTTTCCTGGGCGACTGCCCAACCGAAGCATCCTACTGTCGCCGTGTAGAGCATGGACCAGGTGATCATGAAGGCCAGAAGGGCTGTGACTGCCGTCTTGTTGGTTGGGCCGGCAAGGGATGTACCGGCGATGATGATGGACCAGCATGCGAGGAGTGTGCCACCTCCGATGAGGGACTTTCGGCGAGGCATAACGTCGGAGAGTAAGACGGAAACGCAGTTGGACAGGAACTGGAGCGTGGATGAGATTGCGGTGAGGCCGAAGGGATCTGCCTGGCCGATGAGCTCGAAGTAGTAGGTTTGGTAGGTGTCTGGCGCTTGTTAGTCTTGCGGCATTCAGAGAGTGGCGGAACAACTTACTGGCAAAGTAGCCTCCAGAGAAGTTCTGAGATTGCAGACCGAGAACAGCGACGAGGGTACGTGTGCGGTGCTCCTTGGAGAAGATGGCCTTCCAGCTTGTTTGCTTGGCCATGTCTGACTCCCCAGCGAGAACCTCAAGCTCCGACTTGATGAAGTCGAGTCTATCTTCTACGTCGGTCTGTTCGCCGTAGAGCTTCTTGATGGCCTTGCGAGCGTCGTCATCTCGGCCACGCTTCACGTACCACACAGGCGACTCAGGAAGGAAAGGCAAGCCAATGGCAAACAGAGTCGGAACCAAGAAGGTCATAACAAAGGCGAGGCGGTAGCTCCAGGTACCATCAATTTTAGAAGATCCCCAGCCGGTAATGGAGGAGAGGAAGAAACCGAGGACGATGATGACGTTGGTCAAGGAGCTGAGAGAGCTTCGCAGAGCGGCAGGTGCATTCTCAGTGACGTAAAGCGGCGGCGTGACAGTCGAGAAACCAACAGAGAAGCCTAGCAGCAGCTTCGAGACGAAGAGGACTGGCAGATTCGGGGCGAAGACGAGAGCGAAGGAGGATGCGATGGAGAGAGCGACAGCCAGCCAGAGCACAGCCTTGCGTCCCACAAGATCAGCAAACTGACCAGTGAGGAATGCTCCAAACACTTGGCCGATGGTGCTGGCAGCGTTCCAGAGAGATTGCCAAAGAGCTGGGATGACGAACTGGTCGCCGGCTTTGTAGTACTCGCCGTACACCTTTCGGAACTCGGGAAAGGCAATGGCGACTCCTGAGAGACCCTGGTCATAACCCCATCCGAAGACGAGAGCCATGACATAGAGAGCCCAGAAGACATATCTCTTGTCCTTCTTGAGGTTTGCCCAGAGCCGAGCATATTGCTGCTTTGGGGTCAGGGCTTGAGGGTCCATAGCAGCAATGACCGCGGGGTCTTTCTCGATGACGGTGGCCTTCTCGAGGTGATCTGTGCTGCCATCGGCAGGGACCACCGTCGTCTTGAGGGCTTCTGTCTGCTTTTGATCCATGACAAAAAAGATATGTGAAGTCGAAGAGAAATCAAGAGAGACTAGCCCAGAATATGAGGGCGTAGTATTGGGAAGAGAATGATAATGCTGAGGGATGTTCGACGGCACCTTGGAGAAAATGAGGGCCAAGAGCCAGTCTTATATCCTTGAACACGAAGCCTTGCCCAACAACACCCCCAGACGATCCAGATCTGGGGAACTGAAAGTTTTCAACCCCACGGGGGCCCAAAAGAACGGCTGGTGCATAATGGAAAACATCGCCATGCGCCGATTGAACGACTCGGGTGAACTTATTGCATGGCCACCCAGGTCGAGAGTTTGCCTCATGGTGGCAGCTCCACAACTCGGTGGAAAAGGGTGAATTGCAACTGGCTGGCCGTCATCCACCGAGCGTGAGTAGTTGAATCCACAAGGCACGCTAGAATCTGCGAAGGGAGAATTGCAATTGGGTTACTGTCGGTCCGACGAAGGGGATGGGTTGCTCTAAGTGGTGTCGAGGTGTTGACCAGCAAGAGTCGTCGGTCCGGGGTCTTATTGATGGTGTCCTGTGTCTTATTCCCAAGTACCAGAAGTCTTGATCGATAGGCAGAGCATCGGCCTGGCTGATAAAGGCTGAAGCAACGTATATTACAAAAGCCAGCCATGTATCGAGTGACTAAAATGCGACGACGACCTCTCGGTATTGGTGTTTTCCCATAACCTGACAGCACTTTTGTCTGCTGTGATGTTCTCTTGTCCTTTGCCTACCGCCAATATGCAAGCGTTCCAACAGTACAGACCAACTTCGCATTTCATCGCACCTCACTCCTGGTCCAACGATCCTTGTGGTGCCATCTACGTTCCCGAGACTCAAGAGTATCTCATCTGCTATCAATGGAATCCTGGAACAACCGTCGGCGGCAACTGTGCCTGGGGCATGGCCAGAAGCAAAGACCTTGTGACCTGGACAGATTGCCCGCCAGCGATCTGGAATGGAACAACCTATGATCGCAATGGCGTTTTTTCTGGATCCATCCAGTCAGTATTGATCGAGGGCAAGAGAATCTTGTTGTTATTTTATACCAGCGTCTCTGCACTCCCAATCCATTGGTCAAAGCCGTATCTTCACGGATGCGAGAGCCAGTCCTTGGCTGTATCGACAGATTATGGTCGAACATGGTCTCGCCATCAGGCCAATCCTCTTCTGTCAACACCGCCTAAAGGATCAGCCACGACCGGATGGAGAGACCCGTTCGTGTCTCAATGGTCGTCACTTTCAGGCGTGATGGGCTTGTCAGAATCGACAAGCTTCATGTTGATTGCGTCTGGTGAGCGGCAGAGAGGGCCACAATTGCACCTCTACATGTCCAGCGACCTCCAGTCCTGGAAACCAGTGTCTACACTTCTTGACGTCAAGAGCGGATCGCGGATATCTCCAACGAGCTCTTTGTCGTGGGGAGTGAATTTCGAGTGTGCGACCTTCTTCTCCTTCGGCGATAGAGAGTATCTGATCGTGGGAGTTGAAGAGGAGGACAGTACTCGATGGCATAACGGACACTACCTGCTGTGGCTGGCAGGTGATCTCGTCATGGAGAACGGAGAGCCTCGATTCCAGATCAAGGGTCATGGGATACTGGATCACGGCATACTCTATGCCGCGCACATCTTCCGAGATGCGCAAGGCAGGCTACTTCAACTAGGATGGGCCGACGAAGCCGCAAAGCCCAGTGCAGTGTCTGCACAAGGATGGGCTGGATGTCTTGGCCATCCACGCGAACTGTTTGAGGTAACCCAGGCTATCACTGAAGCTGCCCGCGACAGTGACTCGTGGGTCATAGACGAAAGGCGTGGCACCATGACGACTTTGGGCGTCCGGCCAGCGCCGCAACTTACCGCCCTCCGTTCTGGATCTGGCTGCTCGCGCCTCAGCGATCTCCAAAAGGTCCGTTCAAGAGATGTTGAGATAAATGCTACATTCTCCGACATCAAAAGGGGAACGAGATTCACGTTCAACGTTCTCTCCTCACCTGACATGTCAGAAGCGACGAGCATCACCTTCGACTTGTCAGCCAACCAGCTAGTTATAGACAGGAGTCGCTCATCTCTCGCCCAGATTGGGGCGAGTTCTTCTGAAGTCGCAAGCTTATGCATGTTGCCGGGAGAAGATCTGCAAGTCAGGATATTCGTCGACAACAGCATTATCGAAGTTTTTGTCAATGATAGGCTGTCGATGACGTCGAGAGTTTATCCTTCACTGCCTGGCTCGACAGGCGTCTCTTATGACTTTGCAGATTTTGATGAGGATAAGATTACGATCAGGTTTTGGACGCAGCTGAGGAATGCATGGCCGGAGCGGGACTCTGGTCATGATATTTTGGAAGAGCTACATCCTCTTCGCGCCTCGTCGAAGCCAAGCACTACGATCACTGAGAAGGAATTACATAGAACTGCGGAGGTACAAGCCTAGATTCGAGTAATAGAACTGTTTTGAAGTTTCAATGTCTACTGGTAGATCGTTGACCGGTCAGCCCCGGCACTGGACAAGCCACGTAATTACAGCTACGAAGTCACGGGATTGTGCCCCAAAGGTGAAGTCCAGACAGTGAAAGTGACGAGCATCGAGTACAGTGAGACGGAATTGGTAGCCTTCCCCAGCCCAGACCCCGCGGATATACGAACGGTGCGTGTATATCCATGCCTTAGTCTGCAGGTGGCGCTGGGCCGTTACCTTACTAAAAGCCTGAAGCTCTGGTGACCCAACTCCGCTTTTCGTGTTCATCGAGGAAGACTCTCTCGTGCCTTTGACAAGTCTGGGCCGCGCTGCTGATATGGCGAGCGCTCAAGCCTCAACGCCATGCTCAATTGCAAGAGCACCCAAGAAGGTGCGTCAAGCCTGCGACGCATGTCACGCTCGAAAGATCCGATGCAACGGACGCAAACCATGCCTCAACTGCAGCCAAGGCGACGCATCATGCACCTACATTGCTGTGCATCGCAAAACAGGACCGAAAGGTCCGCGACGGCCACGACCAACAACCTGCCCTGCGAGGCCTGTGTTTCCAACATCAAACCCTAGGCCATCGGAATCTACTAATCGTCACGAGAGTCCGCGAACAGCAACGCCAGAGCACCACACGCCCATTTTCACAGGCTCCAGCGAGATCGTTCAAGATAGGTTCAACCCTTCGCCCTACCTACCCGATGAGGTGATCCGGTGGTCTCTCGAAGGGTTTTTCAAGCACAAACACCCGATCACACCCATTTTGCATCAAATGCAAGTCGACCAGTATTGCGAGACGATCCAGAAGCCGCCTGACAGCTATGCGCTTTTCGCAGCTTGCTGTTCTGTAATCTCGCTCTCTCCTGGGATTCTACCTCCCCTCGAAGCGACTGATCCCATTCCTCTGACACTCCCCGCTACGGAGTTCCTGATCGAAGAGACACTCCGCGCAAGACGATTCTGCAACTTCGCCGAAGAGCCGTCATTGACTCATGTCCAAACTTCCTTCTTCCTCTTTTCTACATTCTTCTGTCTCGGTAAAGACAACTCGGCTTGGTTTTATCTTCGTGAAGCAATCACAATGCTCCAAACCTTGCGACTGCATGAGGAGCTCACTTACCCCAGCTTGACGGACCCTCTGATTGCTACATACTCCCGCCGTATGTTCTGGGTTCTTTTCATCACTGAGCGAGCATACGCTTTGCAGCGACATCGTCCACTTACACTGCGAAACACCTTAGACTTGCCGACCATCGAGCCTCACATCACGGATGCAGCCATCTTGCCTGGCTTCATCGATCTCATCTCGCTCTTCAAACACTTTGACGTCGATTTCATTGAGACATGGAACTCCAACGCCGACTCACCAGCATCTGTGACTTCCACAGATAGCTTCCTTCGGTTGCAGGACTTTCTGAAGCAGGCACTGCCCAGCGTCTTGAGCTACTCTGAAATGCAGCAGGCAGATCTGCTTATCTCCAGGCAATGGCTGAAAGTGATGGTATGGCAGCTATGCGTGTCACGGACCATGCTTTCAAGTACCGGCACCGACGATAGCATGTCATTGCAATACCCCGTGACAATAGCACGCGATGCTGTCCTTGTATCACAACTCCTGCCCACCCGTGCTCTCGAAGCGAACGGCGTAGGCATTCTAGAGAAGATCTTCGACATAGGCTGTTCCTTGGCAGACTTGCTTGCTTTGAAGGCTGGCAGCAATGCCCTGACCACCATGGAGGTCGGCCCGGTCGATACACTGATGGAGATTGTCCGAATTTTATGCACCACGCTTGGTGGTAGTTATAAACACACGAATCTGTTGGTCCAGAAAGCTGGCGAGTGCATCACCTGGGAGATTGGCCGCGGTCTACCCACAATCACGGAGACCCTTAATGAAGAGGAAGAAGAGGTACAAGAGCTTCCGTCTTACGGCCCGTGGCCTCAGAGCGATGACCTCTTTCGAGAGGACCTTTCAGGCAATGCTCTACAGGGGGGTGACCTTTTGAGACGGCGATGTTCGTTTGTGAGACCTTAGCGGAAGGTATTCTCGCGTTACCATCATGTAATATAACACTGTAAACTAGAAAGATCGTACTGATCCTCTGTCAAACCCGGTAGCGATGGAAACTATTCATGGTATCGGTAGTCGACATACAGGATCATCTTCCGCCCCTGGTCCTGATGAACTGGTGTAAACCAATACCACTGGAACACCCAATTGCATCTGCAAGCTGCGCAATGAATGCTCAAAGAGGGAAACCGACTATTGTGTGCTTTCCACTACGTCCGGACATCATCTTCGGTGTGATCTGTTCTCCTCACGAGTCTAAGGTGCGCTTAGCTACTAGACAAAGTAATGAATAGTTAGAACTTCCATCACCCAACGGTGAATGACAATAAAGGAACTTCTTCGCCACCACAGTTGGGTAAAGCAATAGCTACGTTTGCAAACCTCTGCAGAATCCGCGACTAGGGTCTGACCAAGCTAGAGTCCGCTAATCCGCTTCTCCCCTCATAGGATTACTTCACGGTTATGCTTCTCCTGTGCAACCCCACGATCGCAAACTTGCCCTGGCCGTTTTCAGCCCTGTGACGATTGCATCGCATTTCAATGTCCGGGGTTCGGGTACCACCCTAATCCGCCTACACTTGGAATGTTGACTCCGCTTCCCCGGACTTTGGCCAAGTCCAATCATGTTTGGCACCTACGGACGAGGCTGGTAAAGGTCCAATAATGATACTAACTACCCTCAGAGTCACGTTAGGCGTTTCTCCAGTCTTCTATCTGACGCAGTGCTACGCTATAGTGAAGCGAGGTCTCAGTTACTATGATCAATTCACTTTCATCGTCTGTCGGCTGCGAGAGCGTGGCATTGATGAGTAGTGTGCAGTCGGTGCCATTGAGCGGCACAGTGTAAGCCTCTGGAAGCCAATTCCCACCAGTGACTCCAAGGCACCCCGGGCTGTATAGCGGGTATCATTATGACTCTGGGACAGTCTTTGGATTGGCTCCTGATGTCTAGTTGGTTCAACTCCAAGTTGAAGCGTTCGAGAGTAGAATTATGTAAATCATCAAGTCAGCTACTCATCAGGTGAGTAGTCCCACAAACGCCGTGGATTGTCCACCCAAATCTTCCGAATCAGCGCTTCGTCTTCGTCACAGAGACTGAGACATTGCTTCAAGAATCCAGGTATATCAGGCTTCAGGAACTCCTGCTCACGATGGTGATCACCGCCTGGATTGTTCCACTTCCCTCCCGTATGTGGCCAGTCACTCGCCCAGACGATCTGATTAGGCGCCAGACGCAGGAGGTGTCGCATGTGATCCTCAAGACCGAGAACACCTTCGAATCGATAGGCGCCGCTCATCTTGATGTAAACCTTGTTGTTGTCTTTGAGTAAACTGTAAAGTTCAGAGCATCCTGGCTGCTCTGCGACTGGCTTTTCGCCTTTGTTTGGACAGCCGAGGTGGTCAAATATGACTTTGATGCCAAGGTTCTTCACCACAGGCGCCACAGCCGCGATCTGATCCATAGAGACGAAGATCTGTAGGCTCCAATCTAGGCGACGCAGTCGATCAGCGATCTTGCCCAAGATGCCTTCCCATGCAGTTGGGTCCAGTGTCTGGGACCTTGACCAGAGATTGTAACGGATACCGCGGACGCCTGCGGCGTCGAGCTCATCCATCTCGGCATCGCTGATCGTCTCGGGATCTATGTACGCGATACCTCTGGCTTTGCCTCTAAATTGATTCAAGGAATCAACGAGGCAGCGATTGTCACGCCCATAGATGGACGAAGCAATGATGCATACGTGTTCCACGCCAATGGTGGCCATGAATGTTTTGCAGTCATCTGCTGTGGCCTGTTTAGGTGTAAAAGGGCGATCATCTATCATTGGGAAGCGGATCTTGTTCTCTGTGATTAGCTTGCGATTCGCAAAACACGGCCGAGAAAGACCATTGATGACAGAAGTACCTTGTCAATTACATGGACATGAGAGTCCCATGCACCTGCGGGGAGCACCGGACTTGAGGTGGACGCCATTGCTGTGTTATGCTTAATCAACGACTGCAAGGGTCGATGGACTGAATTTGGGGAGAGCCATCGCCCTCCCGCATATATACACCAACGGATCGCGGGGTGCGGACTTGCGAAAACGTGGCATTTGCATAGACGATCAAATCCGAAGCCAAGGGATGAAGTCTCGTTCCAGGATCCGACAATTTAGAGGACCAAGCCATTAGACTCAGCCAAGTCGATCGATGTCTTGCCAAGCCGGCATCGCGAAGCCGATTGCGGAACTGTCACAGAAGAATCACGAGGTTGTCCTCAACCCCATGGAGCACTTAATCCGCTATGTTCAACACCAGAGATGTCAAATCCGCGGACTAGCGTGTTGCGGGTTCGGATTACTCTAGTACATGTCCTTGATGTATCCGCAGCTGAAGCGGGGGACTGGTCTTATCGGCTTAAGGCTAACTACGATCCAGAGGCAAAGTCTGGGGTCATCTGGGGAAGACAGTTGAAATCACAATACATATAAATAGCCAGGCAAGATACTGGGTTCGATGCAAGACATTGAAATACTCACTGGTCGGTGCTTCTGGTGTTGTACTGAAATCAACGACCCCACACACAGCGTATATCTCACAACCTAGTTTGCCATGGCTGATGTCGAATCTGCCCCAGTCGGGACAGACAAGCGTCCCATTCAGGCAGAGAAGGATGAAGAATTCGTCGAACAGGTTGATAAGCCTGTCTACCTAGAGAATGGATTGACCGACGAAGAGAACATCTTTCTGCAGGCTTTTCCTGAGGATCGCAAGCGAAAGGCCATTCGCAAAGTTGACGTGCGATTGGTTCCGCTTCTTTGTCTTTTCTACCTGCTCTCGTTCATTGACCGAGCAAACATTGGTATGTCACATCCGTCCGTGACATGGCCCCCTTGTGTCTACTTCCTGGCCTTGGCTATAATTCATCACTGACTCCCGCAGGAAATGCAAAAATTGAGGGTCTCCCCGAGGACCTCGGCCTCAACGATGCTCAATACAATACCTGTTTGGCCATCTTCTTCGTCCCCTACGTCCTCCTCGAAGTTCCCAGCAACTACATTCTCTCCCGTGTTAACAAACCCTCAATCTACCTCGGAATTCTCGTCACCGGCTGGGGCGTTGTGAGCACGCTGACCGGCATAACGAAGAACTTCGCCGGTCTCCTAGTCGTGCGATTCTTCCTCGGTGTTTTCGAGGCTGGCTTCTTCCCTGGTGCCGTCTTTACTGTCTCGAGGTGGTACTTGCCTGGTGAGACACAAACGCGTATCGCCGTGTTCTACACAGCCAGCGCGCTATCTGGCGCATTCTCTGGTCTCCTCGCAGCAGGACTCACGAAGATGGATGGGCTCTCAGGGGTTGCTGGGTGGCGATGGATCTTCCTCATTGAGGGCATCATCACCGTGATGGCCGGCGTCATGGCATTCTTCTGTATGCCTGACAGCCCGAGCTTGTCAACTAAGTGGCTTGATGCTGATGAGATCCGGTATCTCGAGCTCCGACAGCGCGCAGATCCGTCGCGGCGTGCGGCGGCTAGGTTTACGGCAGATGGCGAGCGTCAAAAAGATCGTGGAGTGCTCTGGTCCGTTCTCACGGACTGGCAGATCTACCTTCAAGCACTGACCTTTTGGGGCAACTCGGTACCCAACAACGCGCTGAAGTTCACTATGCCTAGTATCGTCAAGAGCATGGGCTTCACATCGACGAATGCCCAGCTTATGACGGTTCCTCCCTACTTTGCCGGCGCCATCATCAGCTGGGTTTCTGCTCTGTTAGCCGACCGCCTACGTTGGCGGATGCCATTCGTGGTTGGTCCCTTGTCACTCGTCATCATCGCATTCGCCGTTCTCTATTCCTTTCAGGGAAAGTTGCAGGAGAACATTGGGCCTGCTTATTTCTCTATTGTCCTGGCGTGCTTGGGCCTGTACCCTCTCAACCCAACCACATGCTCATGGACTCTCAACAACCTAGCCGGCCCAACTAAACGCGCCATGGGCATCGCGTTCATGATCAGCATGGGCAACACAGGTAGGCATCGACCCTTACGAATGCCGGGCTGTGTGCTCTGCATTTCTATAGAGAAGGTTTCTCAGTTTACTGACCAAACAACAGGTGGCCTTGTGGGCAGTTACATTTTCATCGGTTCTGAAGCACCAAAGTATCCAACAGGTTTCGGCTGTGCATTCGCATTTGCGGCGGCTGGTGTCGTGACCGCCTTGATACTCGAGTTCCTGTATAAGCACATCAATAAGAAGCGTGATGCTCTGACAGATGCAGAGATCTACAGTCGCTACACACGAGAAGAGCTAGATGCTATGGGCGATCGATCGCCTCTGTTCCGGTACACACTGTAGGAGTCTAGTCAGGTAGAATTTGGGCAACCAAAAGAACCCTCCTAGTCTCCGTATTGTCAGACTGGTTGGTGATGCTAGATAGAAGGACAGATTTACTCGAGCACCCAACGTTTAACCATTTTTCTAGCACTATGCGATTCTTGAATTTTCCTACGCCTTGGCCAAGACTTCTCCTTCCTTGTTAACGAGCCGCACGCGTGTCTTTGATCCCCGGCAGCGAGCCTTGGTAACGAGGCCTTCGTCATCCCAGGAGAAGTCAACAATTCCTCCACCCCGGATCCGAAGTCCCCTGACTCTTCCGCCAGCCCACGAACTTGGAATGGCAGGACCCAGAACCACAGTCCGTACGTCTTTTGTCTCAACATGAGACGGAAGTGGAAGATCGACCACCAACATGCTAAGTACTGCGCCTCCGAAACCAAAGTTCGCATCGATCTGGAATGGAGGATTGAGTGCTGAATACATACTGAGGCCATTTGCTGCGAAGTTCCTGTCGATTGCGTATCTCAGTTCAAAGTAGGCTTTCTCGGTGTCGTTCAGGCGAGCCCAGCATGCAGATCTCCAGACTTTGGCCCATCCAGCGTCTGCGTCGGGGCCTGTGCCGGTCCCCCGCTCGACAAGTGAGTCTCTCACGCCATCCTGTATGGTGGTGTCCGTAAAACCCTCCAGAAAAGAGGATACAGCGTAGCCAGGGAACCAACCCGAAAGATGCGATAGGTGGCGATGCTGTGGGATAGTATCCGTTAGGTATGAGTAGGGGACTTTCCATTCCTTCAGTCGCCCGTTGCTCTCATAGTGAACACCTTTGTCAAGCTTATCCATGGTGGATTTGATTCGATTGATAAGGGAGTGGTCGTCTTCTTTCACTATTGGCGCTCCACGAAGTATCATGTTGAAAACTGAATGGATCTCTTGCTGCCAATGGGCACAGCCAAAGGTCGTTGGTCCATGTTCCGGGCTGTTGCAGGGCACAGCTACCAACGTGCCATCTTTAGTGAAGTTGTCAGGTACAACTTGGGACGCCCAGAACTCTGCAACGCCCTTGATCAAGGGATATCCGACATCTCTCAGCCATTTGTGATCATTGGTATACTCGTAGTGGTCCCAGACATGCTGCATGAGCCACGCAGGAGCAAGTGGATCTGAACTTCTTAGTAACCGTGTTATGGCCAAGGCTTCTGGAATCAGACCTACAGTTTGCCCAATTTGGGTCGTTCTTCATAGAAGTGTGTCCGAAGATATTAACCTCGTTGTGTACAGTCCAGCCAGAGGCATTATAAAGCAGCTGAGCAGTCTGCGTCCCTCTGGGAACCCACGTGCGGCTCATGTACTCCCAAAGAGCGTCAGTCGTTTTTCGAAGTCCTGTTTGCTCAGCAGGCCAATAGTTCATCTGGATGTTGATGTTTGTATGATAGTCGCTGCTCCATGCCGGCGCCAACTCCTCAGTCCAGCGCCCTTGCAGGTTAGCCGGCAGAGAGTTGTCCCTTGATGAGGAGATGAGGAGATACCGGGAGAAGTCAAATAGCAGAGCCTCTAGAAACGGATTGCCAGGCCCTTGAGCTTCATAATCCTGAATTATATCCGATGTCTCCCTCCTTGCGGAACCTCGAGGATCTGGCAAATCGAGCTCGAATGCTGCCTCCAGACTTGAATAGTCACGGATATGACGGCGCAGTAAAGAGCTTGACGTTTTGGAAGTGGCCATAGACAGTGTTTTTCGAACCGAATTTCCGGGATCAGCTCCACGGAAAGAAAAGTTTGACTCCTCCGTGCCCTGGGTTGTGTCATAGTTGGTTCCTGCACCGAGGACGAGCGTGACTGATCTTTGACCCTCGGAAGGGATAACCTTCAAGATGCCATCCGAACCGCATTCAGTCTTAGCTCGAATGTCCCGGAGCAGGCGCGCCAGAGCATGATACTTCATTCCCTCCGGTGAGCCTTGTTGAGTGATGCCATTCAAGGAAATGGCATTCTCTTCACAAGTCGCGTTTACCAGGTCCGACACAACCAGCTGATTTTCGAAGCTTACGGCGAGCTCGGGTATCTTTCCGCTAGAAGAAATCTCATACACACAAACACTGTCAGGGTAAGAACAGAAGACTTTTGTTTCGAAATCTTCTCCCTGAGAGCTGAACGTCGAGGTGTATACTCCAGTCTTGAGGTCGAGAACCCTCTTGTAACCTATGACCTCGGAAATGTCTTCCATTGTAACGGTCAGATTCCCCAGGACCCTATAGGAGCCGTAGTTCTCATTAGGGTTCGTCAAAGCAGTAGCGTCTATGTTTATGACATCAGCAATGAGTCTCTCTTCGCCCAATGGACGTCGCAACTCGATAGAAATAGTCCAAGGATGCAAAGCGTATAAGTCGCAAATCAATGTGAATCTGTCGCATTTTGCGACATTAGAAAAGAAGTCAGGTCTTACCTCCAGTGCCATGTTCGAAAATCTCTGCCCGAATTCCCTGAAGTGCTTCATACTTAGGCTCGGTAGGATTCCCACCTGTGTAGTTCTACCTAATATGTCAGCCTAGTGCCGATGAATACTGCACAGGAGGAAGGCAAGATCGTGGTTTTCCTATCTGCGTGTGACAGCAAATTAAACTCACGGCGGCTTCGAAAGGTCCTCCAGACCATAGGCTGTCGACATTAACGTTGATCTTCTCAGCGCCTGGAGGGCCAAAAGGGATGGCTTAGATTACAATCAGTCAGCCATTGAAGTCAACAAGTTCGCAATCCCACTGACCTCCCAGTCGGCCATTCCCAAGGGGATATCCGGTTTTGAGGATGTAGCCATCGCTGTCTTTTGGGCCGTATGTCGCCGGACTCGAGGACCAGAGCGAGCGTGCAAGCGCAGAACCTGCAGTTGCGAGGAGCAACAAAGTCCGAGATGCTGAAAGCAACATCGTTCTTAAAATGAATTCAAAATCGTAAGCTTATATCTCGGTGAAAAGGATTTGGCAGGCGCTGGCTTGCTTCTTCGCCATTGACGAGCAACCTGTGGGGTTGACCGAATTAAATATGTACGTCTTCAGTCGGCTAGGAAGGACATCCGCCAATCACTAGCGAACCGATATGGGCTATATAATTCCGTCGGATATGTTGCATGGTGATCATCAGACTCAGAACTGGAGTTCCGAACATGATGAACCCCTTTCCCCGCGAATCTACTGCGGGGAAGCTGTACACGGACAGTTAAGACTCCGAAAGTCACACTCCTCATCGTCATGTTGCATTGCATAAGGTTCGTATCGACCGCAATGAAGACCCGGCGCCTCTTTTTCGAACTTGCTAGAGTATCGTCCACCCCTGCAACCTGACACTAGTTACGGCGCCGATCAATACACTGCCAGTCTTCAATGAAGCCAATGTAGCATCAAATGTGGACGACTACAATTCATCACCGGGCATCTCGGGCCATAACATGGTCACATCTACAACCGTAGCGTTATGTAGCTCCGCCTAGTCACATTACACAGGAGTGCTTTACTCTAAGTGCAAAAAATGAGGACACTTTCGGTCGATAAGGTCCCGAGTCAGCTAAGGCATCGTGATGAAGCAGGCATATCATGTGTCATTACCCCAACGCTGGGAGAGTCCGTACTCTGGAACGCTGTGCTTTGAACTAACAACAACTCACGGCCGTCTTCTGTCAAGTTCTCCTATAGTTTGCTAGTTTGGGGTGTACCAACATCAGGCACTTTCGTGAGAAGCTTGCCCGTGCTCAGAGCACTCTTCACGTTGTCAATCACCAAGACTTCCATCTTCCTCTGCGTATCAACAGTCATGGTTCCAACGTGCGGTAGAAGAATAGCGCGAGAACTGCCCAGTAGTCCCGGGTGAATCTTGGGCTCATTCTCGAACACGTCCAGGCCGACACTGCTGAGTTTTCCCGATTCAAGACCTCTTACAAGTGCTTCTTCGTCGATAATCGGCCCTCGAGCTGTGTTAACAATCACAGCTCCTTTCTTCATCAGCGAAATTGCCTTGTCGCTGATGAGGCCACGAGTACTGGGGAGCAACGGGACATGGATTGAGATGACATCGCTTGTCCCCAGCAGTTCCTCGGTAGTAACCCTAGCTGGTTCGTAGTCGACACCAAGCTCCTCCTTGAGATCCTTGACAGTAAACTCATTACTGTATTGGATCTTGAAACCAAATGCAACAGCTCGCTTTGCAGTCGCCCGACCAATCCCGCCCATGCCGAGGATACCCAAAGTCATCGAGTCAGGATCTCTTCCCAACGGAGTAGCACCACGCCATCTCCCGGCACGAAGTTCACTTTCTGGAATCCAAGTGGTGCGAAGTGCACTGAGAATGAGCCAGATTGCGACGTTTGCGGTACCGGCGTTCACAGCGCCTGGGGTGGTAGAGACGGAGATTCCTCTTGCTGTACATGCCGCGATGTCAATCTGGTCGAAGCCTGCGCCGTTATGACAAATGAATCGGACGCTTTTTGGAAGATGCGAGATCATATCTGCGTCGAAGGGACCGGTCATTGTTACTGAATCGAAGGTTCTTGAGATGACAAGAACATCATCGTAGCAGCCATTGTCAAGATTCCGGATAAACTTCTGGCGTGAGTTCTCTTCAGAAAATCGCTAGACAATTTGTCAGTCAAACTCTCATTATACGAGACGAATAATCAGAATAAGACTATAAGCCAAAGTCTCTCCAATTGCTGCAGGGCTTCTGGTGCTAGTCTTACCTTTACTGTTGCCAGCTTTGACAGGCTAGCAAACTCCTCTTGAGCATGGAAGATGGTTCCCACCATTAAAATATTTCGCGCCATGCTTGTTGAGCTATGCTGAAATTGAAGTTGATATTTTGACAGTGATTTCTCGTTGTGTATGCTGCTGCATTAATATGTTGGCCGTCTCGGGATTCTATCCGAGGCCAACGCCGTCCTTCGGGGAACCAAAGGTGCGGTAGCTAGCGCTGCTCATCGACACCTCTTCGGTTATCTTGACAATGCCGCGTTGTCAAACTATATGCCTGAAATTTCGATTGGGAGAAGGGAAAAGGGCCCATGCGGTGCCGGATGTGAATAGTTGTGTTGGTGGTAGCCTCACTTCTCATTGGGAAAATGTCGCAAAATCCTTCTTGTTCTGGTCGTATGGCTGGACCAAGCCGTGGTATCATAGATTCCTGTGTCTAAGCTACTCCTAGAATGCAATTCCCAAACGCCTTTTATATCTGTTCAAAAAGTCCTTTTGCTGCCCAGAGCACTGCCACGTCGGTCATGGCTTTTGTTGCTCTCTTTCCATCGTTGCGCGTACCGGCTGTCGTTCACTGTATAGCCCTTTGCCGTTTCTGCAACCGTCTCTTGAACAGTGGCAAGATGTCGCGCAGAGCGTCTTGCCTCTTTCGACGACTCCGGGGCGTCGTGTTGTAGGTAAAGTTCCTCGCTCGCGTGTCTGCCAGTGCTGTGTTGATCCGACTTCGATGATCCGATGTCATGACAGTGCGGTCCTCATCGCATAGACCATTGCCACTGACCCAATCAGCGCCGCTTCATTCTTTTCCACCTCTTCAAACCCTTATAGCAACTCGAAATCGTCCAACTGATCCCGATACTTCATAATATTCTGCTTGATACGACTTCCCACGGCCCAAGTAACAAAGTCCTCTGTTGACCTCGTAACAAGATACGCCGGATCAGTCACAACATCCGTTCCCACTCTCACATGTCCCTGCTCAATCATCTTCGTCGCCGCCTGCACATTCTCCGCCATCCTCAGTCTCGTCATGACCACGGGCAGACGTCTCCGCGCAAACGCAGCGACAGTCAGCTCATTCTCGACGGCACTGAGTTTGGAGGCTGATTTGAGGACGCCCATGTCGTAGAGCTTGTTGAGGAGGAGTTCTTCGTGTTTGCGGCGGACGGCGTTGTCTGGTGGGAGGAGGGACAGGCGGTGGGCGAGCTGGCGGAGGGACTGGAGGGGGAAGTCAGCGCTTGCACGAGGGCTTGGGGAGGCCATGCCATGTGAGTAGAACTTACGCCGCAAATTCTGTTGTATCTGTGGTAGTCTTCGGGTTTCTGGATCATGTAGCGACGGATGACCTGCTTGTCGCGATGCTCGTTGTCTTGCTTCCAGGTGATGAAGTCGACCTTCTTGAGCAGCTTCTGCTCGTGATGCTTGAGTTTTCGGACCATGATGGGCGAGTTTGTGGCGTTTCCTGGCTCAAAACCCCTCTTTTCGAATCGCAGTAGAAGTCGGGAAGCACTCGAGCTGTTATTTGTGGTCGCAAGGCTGGTCGCTGGTGGTGGTGGTGATGGCGCTGAGGATGCAAAAGATGAAAAAGTCGAGTGGGGCAACTTCCCTGCGCGGAATTCTTCCGACTCGCGTCCCTGACCAGCTCGCCGCCAAATTTCAACCTCCAGCTCAACAGCCCAGCATCACCACAGCATCTCATCGCGGCATCCCATCGACCACCGCCGTCGCCGCCATGCCTCCCTCACTCTTCAAACCGAGCGCCTTCCGCGCTCTGGCTGCCTCCTCCCCTTCAACACCCTCCACGACCCGCCTCTTTACCTCGACAACAGTCCTCTCCCACCCTCCTCCTCGTCACACTACCACAACCACCACAACCACCCACCGCCTCGGCTCCATCATGAAAGACCGGAATGCCGCCCCCTCCGCGACCCCCTCATCCAGCAGCGACGCCGCTGAGCGCATGCTCGCCCGTCATCGCGCCCGAATTGCCGAGCAGCGCCAGAGCCAGCTCGAGAGCGCTGAGAGAGTCAAGGACAAGAAGATTGCGAAGGATCTCTTGAAGCAGATGCCCAGGAAGTGGCAGGCTGGTGACGTGTATGCGCCACATGATTTGAGTGCCGCAGAAATGGAGAAATGGAGGAAGAGGTCAGCAAGAGTGGGCGATTTGGTCGATGCATTGAACCTTTCACCGCTGGATCTGTACAAGGTAAGGCTCCCCCATCATCCTAATCATGTGCTGGAAGGCAAAGTCGTACCATACTAAGGCTGTTAGAACTTCTCCCTCGTGCGGAATTTCACCTCCTCCGCTGGCCAGATTCTTCACTCCAGGGAAACCAAGCTGCGCCCTGTCAACCAGCGCAAGATCGCAAAGATGATCAGGAGAGTCCAAGGCATGGGTCTTTACCCCAGCATTCACGCCCATCCCGAGATGCTCCGCAGCGATTTCTTCCCCCATCATCGATTCTAAAGCAATGGCGGGACATGATTTCAGTACAGACGAGGGAGTTTCTTTTGTGATCACGCGATGAAAGCCAGCGGGTCGTTAGGTTCATGAATGTGCCTCTTCTTCCTGTTTGTACAACAAACACTCACCCATCACGTCTGTCTTCTATATATGTGTACAAGATTACAAAGTTTCTCATCATCGATTTTTGTACAATAGACACCACGTGGTCCCTCAATATGCTTCCAGTGGTCGCTGCACCTTGAATTGGCACAGTTGAAGCTCGTTCAGCCGCCGTCCATACTTCTCGAGTTCTGCCCAAGTTTCCCTGTACCTCATCTTACCCCACGTTTCAAACTCCTTCTGTAGCTCTCGGCCTGGCAAGGCATTGTTGGCGATCCCCAGGCTGTTGTAGAATAGTTAGCTCGCGATTCAAGGGCCAAAGGTAACAGTCAGTAGGAAGACTCACGTCAAAGCGGATGGCTCCGACCCAACAAAGGATGACATATTCACGATGATCCTTTGCAACTCCAACAATTGACCACTGCTCGCCATAGCCCCAACATATGCGTTGTAGACATCGGGAGGCACATCAACATCCATGTTCTCTATCCGGTCCCAAACTTCTCGCGCCATCTTTGCACCATTCGGTCGCTTTTCCAGTGCCCAAAACACCGCGGCAAGAGTCGAGTACCCCGGCCCCTCCTTGCACGTGGTAACCTCCTTCCAGAAGTCCAGAGCCGTTAGTGAACGACCACAGGCAGTGAATGCCAGCATCAGAGCCGTGAAGAGTCTTGTTGAGGGCTCCATGGATGAGTCAGTCTTCAGCCAGTTGTGGGCCTGTTGTGTACTCTCAAGGTCTGGGTTCCTGGCTAATCCCTCGAAACACTGACGATACATCGATTCGTTTGGGCGGTACGCAGGGCTTCTATGATTTCGCATGGCTCCAAAAGTCTTGATAGCCATATCAGAGCGTTTGCGGCGGAAGAACTCCTCCATCAATATGACTCGATCCGCTCGCTCAAGATCGGGGAAGTATTGTTCCAGAATCTGGTAAGCGGACCAAGCGCGGGCTGTGCTGGTGTTCGGATTGAGACAGAATGAAGCAAAGGCGCTTTGAACAACTTGACGCTCAGCCTCGCCAAACTTGAACACATGTATGGCAAGGATGTCCATCACGTCGAGATATTGCTCATTTTCGAGGAACCGAAGGCTGAGCTGGGCCACTGTGTCTGGATCCAAACGGAGCTGAAGTTCATCCACCTCCTCCAAAATTTCGGAGATGTAAGCGAAATTTGGCCTCTTCTGGGTGCATATGAAGCTGAGAAATTTGTTCAAGGTGATTTCAAAGTCCACTCTAGTCGCCTTGCCGGGTAAGAGCTGGTCATCAGTCGACAGGGTTCGTATCCGCTCGAAAGCGAACCGAGCACCTTCAAAATTGCCAACAGCGACTTTGAGCTGCATCCAAAGCATGAAGGTGAAAGAATCAGGGGCTATGTGTCTGTCGGCAGCCATAGAGGTGATCTCATTAGCGAGCATTTCGTCGCCTTTTTGGACTGCAACCTCAAGCATTTTGTTGAAGAAGCCGAGTTGCGGTTTGACCACCTCCTCGTCCGGTCCCATCATGTTTGACATCATGGCCTCCGCGCCTCTTAAACCACCGCTCAACCACAGCTGAGCGGCGACGAGAACCTGCCAGTACCGGACCGAGGGCTTTTGTTCGGCCAAGTCCTGAAATAGCTGTTCAGCCCATTCTTCCAGTCCATTCCTAGCAGCAAAAGATCCCAGGGACTTGTATGCCGGTGGTGTAAGTATGATTCGGGTTTTGGTGGAGCCAGTCGTGTTGTGCACCCCTGGATCCTCGATCCAGGCGAGCGTTTCTTCGACTTGATCTCTATCAGCATAGAAACGAACGGCCATTGACCGAATATGGAAGTGTTCTAGGGATGTTCCCTCATGCCTGCTCCATTCGATGAGTGCGTCCCGATCCTCCTCAGAGCCACTCTTGACCACGTAGCTACAAATTTTGCTGAACAGTGGTGGCTCTCTGAGGAAGATGGGGAAAGCGCCTTCTGCCAACCTGAGTTCCTTGATATTAGCTAGCATCAGCAGCAATTGGCGGGCAAGCTGGTGGTCGTCGATCTCCCTCGAAAGGTCGACACGCAAAGCACGCAGAAGCGTGTGTGCAAATTCAACGTGGTTCGATCCCAGGCTTTCATTCGGCGGGGTCGCCCCTTGGTCAAGAGCGAGAGCCTTAACGCCCATGGCCGTGTGCTGCGCGGGAAGTCGGTAGTCCACTCCGAGGGTCTGTAGATACTCAAGAAGGCGCTGACATTGTAGAGCTTGCGTGCTGTTCAATGGTCTCTGAGAGGCCAGCTTGTATTTGAAAAACTGCATCCAAGCCACGTGTAGCTTTTCGGGCGGTGGTGGCGCCAAGTTGTCGAGCATGCGACTCCTCCAGATCATGATGTCCATCCATCCTGGCTCATATTCTGATTGTCGCACATCTCGCGGGGGTTTCTGAAGGAGGGAGGTGATGAACGTTCGGTGAGGCTGTCGGCACACACATATGCGGGTATGGACTGGCGTTGATCGCGCGGAGGTTATCGCAAAACGTGGCCATGCTGTCGTAGCTAGTCTGCGAACCAGAGCTTGTCGTGCATGTCGGGCGACGTGTGCCCTCATGGCTGTGAGAAGTTGAGATGGTAGCGGTCGATTCCCATATGAGCGTAGCTTTATGCCGGAGAGTACAGCATGGAAGGATTGAGAAACATTTCTGGGCCAGCGGCAAAGGCGGTAGTACGGGATGTCGCTGATTTCAGGTACCTATGCAGTGAAGCTCTTGGGTACGTCGCGTAGTCTGGAGGTTGCAAGAACTACGGCGACAGGACGCCGCGGTTTAGCCGGTCTTGAGCTTCCCCTTACCCGGCACCCAAGCTGCGGTGAGGTAGACGGCGCTCTATCCCATCTCGTCCAGATACCGATGGAAACTACCTCATATGCCATCAGACAAAATAATACGTTGCGCAGCGAGTGCTTTGCCATTCTTTGATTGGTATGCGGTGAATGTTTGGTACCGTGAAGGAAACTTAGGGGCTGGCAGTGCTTGACGTTGAAGTTCAGATTCAGTCGTCGAAAGCAGAATGAGCGCCCTTCATGTTTGGCCTTCCATGTTCCTTCAGAGTTGAACAGCAACCACATGCACCAGGACTTGCCGAGTTCTATCTACCAGCAAGAGTTGCAATTCCAATGAGTCGCACGCTCGGAACCACCCATACCGGGTGTCACTGCATCCCACACACGCATCCAACACCACATCATTCATAGAATATTGGACTACATTTGTACTGATACATGCCCTGAGATGAGCCGATCATGGTGACTCAAGACTCAACATGGCATGTATCAGAGACCGGTGACAGTGATGTTACGGACTGTCAGCTTCGTAACGAGTACAGGGAAGCTGTTGCAGCGGCTGAGCGAAGACCGGGAGTCCAAATCGAATCGCGAATCGTCAATGCACTCATTCCTATGTTAACAGCCAAGTTGGCAAGCCAACGCCTTGACCAGAACCCCGTTCTTCAAGGCCTTCACGAATCGTGCGAGGTACTTCGTCAACCCCAGAACCAGCTGCGGTACGACGATCGCGGCGACTATCACGAACAGCTGGACGTTACTGGGCGATGCAATACCCAACTTGGCTCAAGTCACCCAACTAGCAGGCGTGATAACATACACCTTCAATGCAATGCTGAGACCTCGTTGGAGCCTGCACGTCCACCGGACTTCTCGATCAGCCTGGAATACTAGATATACTTTGCGGTCCTATACTCCGTAGAGGAGTGCTTGCAACAAGACTGGGCCGCCGCCTTCGTCAAGAAGAACCCTGTGATATGGACGATCCCGCCTTGGATATTCTCAATCCCGAGCAATGGAGATGGCACCAAACCCACCTCATATATGCCAGCTCAGCCGCTTATCCACCGAACACCCTCTTGGAAAGCGGCTAACATTCTGAGGTCTATGTCGATTCAAGCTCGCCATGAGCGAACACAACACGCCCTCGCATGCGGGAATCTTCTCATGTCAGTCAGTGACGATATTGAGACGAAAAAAACGCAGCCCCATCGTGAACAGCAAGCTGTAGAAGTAAGCGGTCAGGGCCCCATCCCCTCTGCGAAGGTTTCCTTCCAAAATCAGACAGGTGACGCCATCAGGAAGATCGGGGATGCTCCGAACGAAGACGCTGCCTCATTCTTGGTGAAACGACCTCCCGAGCGCGTAGGTCCCTGCGAAACCGGCCTTCTGCGGCAAGTTGCAAGCAAGCCGCTTCAACAATGCGATATTCCGATCCTCAAGCCTGCCCTTTCGAGACTGAACACCGATCCAGCGATGGGGCCAGCGAGGGAAATTAGACGGCGGCGATTCTTGCCGATAAAAGATATCCTATCGCAACAGGAGAGCAATCCACAAGACGCAGACAAGGCCATCATCAGGCCTCTTTCAACGCCAAGTCTGACTGGCGCTACTTCTCTTCCACGACCTTCAGGGTCACAAACACTAGGCTCGGCGCGTGGAAGGCAGTCACTGGCTCAATCCCCAAAGCGTGATGTCGCTCTTGGCTGGTATGAGCCTCAAAGTGTGTCAGGGGAGGCTCACCGATGCCATGACATCAGCCGTGAAGAGTCATATGTTGCTGCCAGTGAATTTGGCCACCGGGATGACATTTCTCGCATTGGAGGAAAGAAAAGGAAACACAATGAGGACTGATTTGACCAGGTCGTGCTGTTCGATGCGGCAGGTATGGCGGCCGGCGAAGGATATCAGGAGGAGAGGATAACAGTGTAGTGAGTTCCATAATCTGTGGCGCGACCACTGGAACATCATTGTATGAGTATGGCTCTTTTGTTATCCTTTTGTTGATTGTTAGCGATAGGCTGTGGCCTGTGGCCTAAGCACCATTTGAGAAGAAGGGGTCGAGAAGGAAGGATGGACGCTGCCATGTTCATAGAGCAAGCTGTCGTTGCGGTGAGGCTTGGCCCCTCCAGGACGCTTCTTGCTGGACTTGGACCTTTGGTGTCTGCCAATCTTTTACGAGCCGCTTTGGCAAAATTGTACCTCATTCACAGGCCAATGTCATGCTCACGTCGTTGAGCTTCTCGAGCAAATTGCTCTATTTCGGAAGTGACGGGAGTAGTAGCGTGCTGGACTCGATAAGAGAAGAACTTCTCACCATCCCATGACTACCGTCGGAAAAGGACAAGACGTGAAAGCTTTGACAAGTTGGCCTCGTAATCGTAGACACGGATCAAGTCCGAACAGACATTCACCCCTGCGAAAAGATAGATCCGGAGATAATAACGTGGGTGGCGTAACAGCCGGTGCCGGAGGGTGGGTAGCAGTGATTTGTTGTTACGCGAGGTGGGAATGACGCCAGTAATCGGCTCAATTGAATACGCTGCTGACCCCGCCCTACGTTGAAGCGATCTCCATGTGGTCAGCACGTTAATAGGGTCTTTAGCTCTCAAAAGTAAGCGTGAACCAGTTAAGTCTTACTAGCAAAGGACGTAGACCGGATTTTACGGTGTTATTAGGGCATTGGTGGTGGGAATGGACGCGGTATGGCCGTGCAGCTAGTTCACGATCTGGATGATGTGATAGAGGAGAAGAGGGACCCCTCCTCCGATCTGGAAACAGATAAAGAGCTCGCTGCGGTCGCCAAGAGGAGCTTGACTCTCCTCTCTTAGACAACCTACATTGACTCACAGATCTCCTCTCACTCCCGCATCGTCTACCAGAACATACATCCAATCCCATCCTAAGAATCAGATCACAGTACAGCCCACTCATACCAACCGTTCACAATGCCGCTCATCCCCGGAAACCCCAAAGACCGCATCATCCTAGGTCTCATGACCTTCGGTCCTCGTGCCGAAACAGGAGCTCGCATCACCGATATCAACACTTTCCGTGAAGCCCTCGATGTCTTCCAAGAGCGCGGCTACAATGAGGTCGACACAGCTCGCGTCTACGTCGGCAGGGAACAAGAGGCTTTCACCCGCGAAGCCGGCTGGAAGGATCGCGGCTTGACACTTGCGACGAAGGTGAAGTACCCTGATAACCATGGGGAGAATACCGCCGAGAAGGTGGTTGAGTCTGTTGAGACGAGTTTGAAGGAATTGGGGACCGATTGTATTGATCTGTTGTATTTACACCGGCCGGATCGCGGCGTGCCATTTGCGGAGACTTTGGAGGCGGTCGATAAGCTGCACAAGCAGGGCAAGTTTTTGAGGTTGGGAATTAGCAACTTCACTGCCTACGAGGTTGCTGAGGTCGTAATGACTTGCAAGTACAACGGCTGGGTTCGTCCGACTGTCTATCAGGTAAGCAAGACACTTCAACCCTTCCTTCACCTTGAAGCAAGCATGACTGATTCGGCTTTATAGGGAATGTACAATGTCATCACCCGCAATATCGAAGCCGAGCTCTTCACAGCTTGCCGTCGCTACGGCCTCGACATCGTTGTCTACAACCCTCTTGCCGGCGGCCTCTTCTCCGGCAAGATCAAGACGACCGACATGGTCCCCGAGAGCGGCCGCTTCAGCGACCAAGCTTCCGCCCAAGGCGCAAACTACCGCAAGCGGTACTTCCGCGACAGCACTTTCAAGGCATTGCAACTCGTTGAGGGCGTGACGGAGAAGCATGACTTGACGATGATTGAGACGGCGTTGAGGTGGACAGTGCATCACTCGGGTCTGAGGGTGAAGAATGGGAACGACGGAATCCTGATTGGTATTTCGAGTGTCGATCAGTTGAAGAATAACTTGGATAACTTGGAGAAGGGGCCATTGCCGGAGGAGGTGGTCAAGGTCCTGGATGAGGCGTGGCAGGTCAGCAAGGCGGATTCGGCACCGTACTGGCACGGCGACTTGGAATATGGGTATGACACCCAGAAGGCGCTGTTTGGACAGGGTGCCAAATGACTTCGGAGATCTGTACTGTGAAAAGAATGTACCGAGAAAAAGGGCAGGAATGGAAGAGGGACGTCAACACGGGCATCCAGAAGATGAGACTTGACTATCAGGTCAGATGACAAAAAGGGAAGCACGACCACTCAAGCGACAAGGAGTGCTTAGTGCACTGATACCTTGCAGTCCAAATCTAGCATATTCGAGAGCCCAAGATTACCTCTGAAATATTTCTACCCCTGTTAAGTCGCTGATGTCGTGCATCTTCACATATTCACAATAAGAACGAAGAACTTGAGTTACCGGGTTGAATTCTTTCCGGCTGGAAGATGAGAACGGCAGCCAAAACGATACTGTCAGTCCTGCATGAGGGTGCTGAACAGATTAGTGATGCCCAGACCCTTGATTTCTTACGGCTAAGAGTATGCAGATGATAAAATATCCCCCACGCAATTCACTGCCTGCAGCCCCGCGACGTCATCCCTTGTGACCCAAATGCAACGCTGATGCATGCGCGTCCCCGGTGACCTCCTACCCCCTGCCAGTCCCCTGTAACCTTTTCCGCGAACCCCTATCGTGGGGCAGGACCCTTCAAAACGTCCAACGCCCACTACAAACGGTGGCCAACAGCGCTGTCAAACTCGAAACAGTGCCCCTCCCATTCGTTGAACAGCGTCCGCCACGGGGCTCGGCACGCATCCCTAGCGCCTCGCTAAAGTGGCACGCTTCGACACTGAAGACACCTCACACGCCGCGTATCAGGGGACTCGTGGCTTCAACTCCAATCCGTCACCATCACCCTCCTCCCTCCATCCCCAATACGGCTTCATGCATGTGCCCTCCTTGTACCCGTGAGAGATCCAGAGTCCACTTGCGGGTCGTCCCCTCCTTAGTCTGATTCATTATCGCTTTTCTCGTCAGCCGTATCTTACTCCGTTTCTTTCCTCTCTTTCTCCCTTCGTCCATCGCTTGGATGCCTTCGAAACCAACCCAGGAGGGCAACCGTCTCCTGAACCAACAACGTCGCCTGCAACCACGCGACTCCCTCGACTCCCTTGACGACGACGCGAGCTCATGGGTACAAGATAGTTTCAACGCCGACAGCCCTCATACTCCATCCTCGAGGACTGCCGGCAGTCCCGATCCTTCCGCAGCCTCGAACGGCCAGAAACCTCACAACGGCGTCAAGTTCGCACCCGAGCCAGACATGGATCCCAGCGGCAGACGGCCAGGGTACCACCGCCCAACAGACGGCCGGTCCGGCACACCTCTTCTGTATAAACCCGGCGAAGATGACATCGAAGGCACAGCCGGCGCAGACGATCAAGAGCACCGTGGCCGAACCGACGGCGCGGAACTGCACCCTCCCATGACCGCCGGTCCAACCTTTTCCAGGCGCTCGACAATGCGCAGTCGCAGTCCTCACGACGAAGCCGCCACGCGAGCCACCCGCAAAAAATATACATACGCAGCCTTCTTTCTCGTCCTCTCTCTCATCTCCTTCTGCGTGCAGACCGAGCTGTCCGCGTACATCCAACATGACCTGGGCTGGGACAAGGCATACTGCATGATGTACTTCACACATGGATCGTGGATTGTACTGTATCCGGTGATGCTGCTGTGTCAGAGGCTTCAGAAGTGGGACCAGCCGTGGGACGTGTTCTGGAGGAGGCATAAGCAGATGCTGGTGTCGACAGCGATGATGGTCGAGACGAGGACGTTGGATGTTGCAAAGGTGTCGATTCAGCAATATGCGCGGCCGGTGAGGTATGTGATTCGCTTCACGGCGATCATTACCTCTGCATTGACCGTGGCTGGTCTGAGCTGGTATATTGCAGTCAGCTTGACGACACCCTCAGACTTGACAGCTATCTACAATTGCTCTGCCTTCTTCGCCTACGTCTTCTCCGTCCCGATTCTCAAGGAGCCTCTCCGCCTCGATAAGTCTGTCGCTGTCCTTATCGCCATTGGCGGTGTTCTTGTTGTCGCATATGGCGACTCCGGCGACGACGAAACCGATACCTCCGCCGGCGGCCGCTTCATCGGCAACGTCATTATCGGTGTCGGATCCGTCCTGTACGGCCTCTACGAAGTTATGTACAAGCGCTACGCTTGTCCTCCCGAAGGCGCTGCTCCCTTCCGCGGCATGATGTTCGCCCTCACATTCGGCGCCTGCATCGGATTCTTCACCCTAACTGTTCTCTGGATCCCACTCCCCATCCTTAACTTCCTCAACATCGAGAAGTTCGAACTACCAGAATGGTCGACCTGCATGCTCATTTTGGCAGCAACCCTCTCCAACGCAACCTTCAGCGGCTCTTTCCTCGTTCTCATTTCCCTCACCTCCCCTGTCCTCTCCTCCGTGGCCGCTCTCCTCACAATCTTCATCGTCGCCCTGGCCGATTGGTTCATTACCGGTGAGCCCTTGAGTGGCGCGGCGATGCTCGGTGGTTTGATGATTATCGTGGCGTTCTTGGGTCTGAGCTGGAGTACGTACCGGGAAATGCAGGAGCATGCTGCGGCACAAAAGGTGGAGGTGGACTTGACGGATAGTGACGAAGAGGATGCCGGTGCGGAGGAGGAAGAGAGGATGCTGGGAAGGGATGTTGAGCCACCATCGTATCGCCCGTAGAAGGGCGATGAGGTCGTAGAGCGTGTATAGACTGTTCTTTATCTTGTTTTCGCATGCACTTGCATCACGATGCTGGTTTTGTATATATACGTTGGTCCCAGGACTGAAGGCGTCTCTGCTGGGCCATGAAGCACATGGCTTGGGTATGATAGGGGTTGTCACTTAGAAACAATCCACTTCTTTGGACTTCATTGATGTTCCAAAGAGCTCTTATTACCCCTCACCGATCCCGCCTTGCTTTTCTTGCCGAGCCTTAGACACGTTTCACCTGGATCCTGCCCCCGTGCGTCGTCCGACAGTTCCCGCCTCCACGGGGAATGCTCAATCAGCTACTTCAGTTGCCATTCATATGCAAGGATCTACCAGTAGTATGTGCTAGAAGCGTAAATTGGCCACAGCCCTATATGCATGTTTCCAGAAGTCATCAAGCTTTTGTAGGTGAAATGCTATAAGTGACGACTGGAAGAGGAAGTGGCCGGGACATGCTCAGGAAGTAATAAGACATGTTGCTGTCCATTCATATATCATAACGGCGGCTCCTTCTCGACCTTTGCAAGCCTGTCTTCTCTCTTAAAATCATTGCTCCTATTTCGAAGCTCCTGCTCACCTGTACAGAGGTCATTGTCGAAATGGCGCCGATAAAAAGACGACCTGTTCCTGCCGTAACAGCACAGGAACTTTCACCCGCCCAGGCTCTAGTCCACGACAACGACGTACCACCCATTGAAGATGAGGCCCCTATTCAACAACTACCGCCTCCCCTTATGCTATATTCCGATCCGACCTCGTCAGTTTCGACTCCTTTGTCTGCTCAGCACGAATCTCAAACGATCGCACCGAAAGTCTCTCCACCGTTGCTTCAGGTCATATAGTCGACACGGACTATGATTCGCCGACTAGCCCAAATCTAAATATCCATCAACCGAGACCTACAGGAAAAGCCAAGCCACATCGCGTCACTCGGTTCTGAATATGCACAGGGCTTCTTGCTCTCTCATTGGCGGTGGCTCTGATGATCGCCAAGGTTGTTATTCTCCTGCACTTCGACAATAAAGAACTTCCAAGCTGGCCCTTGTCCGTCAACCTGAACACGTTGATCGCCCTACTCTCGATTTTGCAAAGAGCTGCGCTGCTACTCATCGTGGCTGAGATTATTGGTCAGATCAAGTGGTTTTGGTTCGCGGAACGCACTCGCCCTCTTCTTCAGCTCCATGAATTTGACGAGGCTAGTAGAAGTGTGCTGGGTGTCTTGCGGCTTATCTGCGTGGGCGTGGTGAACAATGCGGGCATCAGCCTGAGGTCCGTAGTTCTTATGGCAGCCTAGATCACCGTATTGAGTTTTGGAATCGGCCCGTTCAGTCAGCAAGCTGTAAACAGCACCGCTTGTCGTCGTCTCGTGCCATCCTCTCCAGCTAGCATACCTATTAGCCACTTTTCACCTGGCTCCGCTGGATACGACCGAGTCGGTGCTGGCTTATACAAAGCCGACTCTGATCTCAAAGGAGCCATGATCAACGGACTCACACGTCCTGGAAATACAGACACGGCCATCACAGCACGGTGTCCAAGTGGAGACTGCGAGTTCCCAGACCATGGCACCAACATCACCCATGCGTCTATGGCGATATGCTCCCAATGCCTCAACTCAACGGGTGGACCGGACCGTCGTTACATGAAGTTCAACCTCGGCGATGGCACGTTCCTGAGCCTGGACTCATCGAAGCCGTGGTTAATGGTGCAGCCGTCCAATTTGACCTACGCCCAGACACTGTTTACGGAAGACTTTGCCGCAGTCAGTTCAAATCCCCCGCTCAACATCAGTATAATGGCATTCCAGCAATCTTCATGCATCGATCCTTTGGGTGAGAACATCTGCTCCTTCAACTACGATCCTCCTCCTAGGAACCCTGGCGTAGTGGCTTTGAGCTGCACATTGTGCCCATGTCTGAAGTCATACAGAGGAGTGGTCCAGGGCGGCACCTTGAAAGAGCGAGTGATTTCGCAACAGCCCGCGCATCTCAATTTGCGGGAATTGGAGCTGCCACTTGTCCTGGAGCTATACGGAAATTATACAGCACTGCAGCTGCCCTGTGTCATTGACAGCGGCACATTGTACACTATACAAAACATCACCAAAGTTCCGATTAAGGACGACCGAAACTTCATCAAGCTTACCTCGAGCGGCAGAAATATCACAGCACCAGAGGAGTGTGTCTACAAACTCTATGGAGAATATGCTGTTGCCATAAGTGCATTCCTCAAAGAGATTCTGAAGGGCTCCTGCCTTTGGAGTTCTCGGCAAGGGGACTATCTATGGTGTGTTCGCGAGTCGTGACTCTCACCTCTATTTAGGGCCCTATGGATACATTTCAAGGCATACTTGTATGTACTAGCCTCAGATTGAAAGCAGGGGATCGTTTTGGTCGGCTCGAGATTCGGCGAGAAACGCTGAAATAGAGTTCCAAGGCCGCAGGAATGCCCACCGCGAAGTACTTGGAGTAACCAAAACAAGTCAGGCGATTGACTCCATGTGTGCTCGTTGAGCATAGACGATGTTCATTGTCTAGAATAACCGAGCGAGCGACGCACATGTGACGATCGATCGAACCCGTAATACTGGGTTCCGAGGGTACGGATGTTCAACGTCTCCGAATGGGTAGACAGGTGCGTTTGCCCTGTAGCATTATCATTCCGAGTCAATTCTAGGCAATGGCTATATTTGACATTGGAAATCCGTTGCTGTTCATGAACAGATAACCTTACTCCCATCAATCTGAAGAACAGATCATTGCTTTTGCACCCAGCATACAAGGACTTGTAGAATTCTGGAGCACCCTTCGACGACGACGAGTTAGCGGCCATTGTGACAGCACGTGGGCCAGGAAGGGAGTGCCAAGTCTGGCAATCTGCGACGGACGGGTCAAAGAGGACAACGGCGAAGCCCATGAAGGAAAGCAATCAACTCCATATGTAAAACTCTGATTAGAAAAGACATGCCCGTAGGAGGAGCGGCTTAGGCAGATGAGTCAATCGGTGAGCTTAATGCCAGGGTCGATCTGGCCATACCTCAGTGTAGCTGTGGTGGTCCCTGAGGGCAATTGAAGGCAATTTACAGCACCTAGAACGATGCTGTGGATCAGGTGGGTGCACTGTGCCGAAGATCCTCAGCCAGGGCCCAATTAGCAACCACCGGCAGGACGGTAGCACTAGTGTTGACTACGGTACTGTTACTTTAAGTTGATGCACGTTCCTCGGAGAGCTGGTACACACCATTGTCTGCTTGGGGCTGAAATATAAAGTTGACCTGGCCCGATTGAACTGCCATTCCACCCTGCCAACATCGACATCTCCAACGAAGAGGCCCGCGGGAGCTGTGCGACTTCCTTCGATTCTCGCCGAGACTGTATACACAGTGGCAAGCAGGAACTCCATCGAGCGCGACGGTGACTCTTCGTCTTTTGACACTAAATTTGGTCCAAGAGTAGGCTCAATCAAAGCATCATGGTCGTTGGAGCAATGTCCCTCCTCGAGGGGAGATTCTCGAAGACCGGTCCGCGGCTCTGGGAGACGGTGCGCCATAACTGGCATCTCGGCTTCACGGCCTTTGGCGGACCACCAGTTCATTTCAAGATTGTGAGTAAAGGCATTCGCAAACCATGAGAATGGGCGTGATTCCCACCTTTCAAACCTGTTGATCGCCAGTGGCCTCTAGGTACTGACAAATCCTCTCTGCTGCTTTAGCTTTATGACAAGTTCCATGATCGACTTCACTGGATTGATGAGCAAATGGTAAACTCGACTGAGCCCTTTCCTCCAGAAACCCACTCGTGGCTGACTTTCAGCTCAGTACCAAGAGCTCTTCAGCGTATGTCAAGCCCTCTCCGGTCCTGGCTCGACGAAGATGCACTACTGCATCAACCTCATCCATAGCGGCTTCATCTCGGCCCTGCTCGCCTTCTTCATCTGGTCCCTTCCCGGCGCCCTCGGCATGTACGGCCTATCACTAGGCGTCGACAACATTTCATCCACGCTTCCCCGCCAGGTCTACGCTCTGCTGTCAGGTCTCAATGCCGCGACGGTTGGTATTATTGCCCTCGCCGCTGTGCAGCTCTCGCAAAAGGCCATCACCGATAAGATGACCCGAATCATCGTCTTTCTCAGTGCCGCGGCTGGCATGATGTATACGGCACTGTGGTATCTGCCTGTACTCATGCTGCTAGGTGGTCTTGCAGCTGTCGTGCATGACTTTCGCTGGCTGCACGGGCCGGTGGCTTGGACAATGGGCTTGTTCCAGAGGAAGAAGTCGACTCAGCCCGACAGCGAGCGTGTTGACGAGATGGAATTGCCGACAGTGAATGCTGACAGTCACCGCAACCAGAACGAAGGATCCAGCTCTCAGGCCATCCGAGAAGGATCAATCTCCTCAAGGAAGGCAACAAGATCATCCGCTGACAGAACCGGAACTGCGACAGGGGATCAACAACAGTCCGCAACCACAGCAGATGATGCCAGCGCGACCACCTCAGAACGAATCATCCCGCAAGATCGCCGTATCAACATGAGTTGGAAGCACGGCCTTATTGTCATTGGTCTATTTTTCGTCATCTTTCTGGTCGTCATGGTCCTCCGCGGCACTCTCAAGTCACCTCCACTCCTCTACCAGCTCTTCGCCAACATGTTCCTTGCCGGTACCATCATCTTTGGTGGCGGTCCAGTCGTGATCCCACTGCTCCGTGACTACGTTGTAGCGGAGGGTTGGGTCAGTCCTCGCGACTTCCTCATCGGCCTCGCAATCATCCAAGCTTTCCCCGGCCCGAACTTCAACTTTGCCGTGTATCTTGGCGGACTGACTGCGCTGGGCGGAGGACACAATGCGGCGCTTGGAGCGCTCATGGGGTACGTCGGCATATTTTGGCCTGGCATTATGCTTGTACACGGCACGATGGGGATCTGGGCGGCCATCCGGAATTGGCGGTTCGTCAAATCTATGGTCAGGGGTGTGAATGCCGCTGCTGTGGGTTTGATCTACACTGCCGTGTACCGGTTGTGGCAGATCGGCTACATCGACATTGGCTACCAGCAGGGAACAAGCCTCGCGACAGAGCCGTGGTGGGTTGTGGTGACCGCGACAAGTTATGTTGGCGGGATGTGGTTCAACATGAGCCCGCCTGTGGCAATCGTACTTGGTGGAGCCATGGGAATGATCTGGTATGGAGTTGTAACAGCTTAAGGCGACAACAACACAGAATGCAGCAAGACAGATCACCGCCGGATCCTTGGTATACACTGATGAGTGGTCGTCGTGACGAATCGCGACACTCATGCAAGCCTGAGTAACAGTCTCGGCCAGGCCGCTTCTACTACGTGTTGATTCAGAGCGCCAGGCCTCCTACTTCTAATTTGTATCAATAACTATAGTTTAACAAAATCTGGCGTTCTTGGGATGGATCCAAGTTGGAAATCGAGTCTCATCTTTGTGAATTCTCGGCGACATAAAAGCATCGAAACCATAGCGACCGCCATAAAACTTTGGGGCAGACTTCACATGTAAAAAGCGATGATAAGTATAGGGAACGACGACGTGAGCGAGTTGCGGAGATGGGACAGCTTCATCAGGTCGTCAATGGTGCCATCTCAAGTGCTCATGGCCTCCGTCTTCACCGGCTATTCTACATGTTGCATCAGAATGCTTTGACACCTTCTGGCAGTGATGAGATGCCAAGCCATACCTGGGCCTACAGACCTCCGCTGAGTGGCTGGCCATATGAGGCCGGACACACTGAGCACCTGCTGCACTCTCTACTAGGGCTCCTTCATAGGGCATCTCAATAGAATACACAATGGCAGCCGGATTGGTGAGACTCATTGAACACTATCATTTTAGGACACTGCTTTACTAAGCTTTGTTGTCGTTCCATCGTGAGGAGACATAATGGTGAGTGATCGAGATGACGCACATGACCTCCACTTATATTGACAACGAGACTTGCGACTACCGACATGCAACTCACACAACTATCCACCTCCATCAGAAGCACGTTTCCAACAGCAAGAAGTTCGCAGAAATGAGTTCATTGGCTGGCCAAGTAGTGCTGATTGTCAGTCATCCGAATCCCGAAGAGAGACATTTAGCACAGCTTCGCTAACAACTCAGCAGACTGGCGCATCCAGTGGCATCGGCGCTGCCATTGCAGAGTCCCTTGCAGAGGCTGGCTGTCGCTTGATCCTGTTCTCGCGGTCCAAAGTGAGTGATGGATGCCTCTAGTCACGATGAAAGGACAGTGTTTGACAACAAATAGGACAACCTCGCCAAGCAAGTTGCGGCCCTACAAGATAGGCATTCAGGGTGCCAGGCGACATACAGAGCAGTTGACGTGGGGGGCTATGCCGCAGTCGAGACCGCCGTCACCGAAGGCGTCGAAGAGATTGGCAATGTCGATATTCTCATCAACAACGTGGGTTTGTACGCAGCAAGATCCAGGAACTGAGTACTGACCAATTCGCAGGCTGGGGTCGCCTTGGGCACACCCGCCATCTTTCCCAAGCTCAAAATCCAAGACATCATGACAATGAACAACACGAACGTCAACGGCATGATGTTTGTCACTCACGCCGTTCTCAATAAATGCATGCTGGAGCGCAAAGTCGGCACCATCCTCAACGTCACATCGACCACGGCTTTGGAAGCTCCACCTTTCCCTGGAGAAGCGGTCTACCACGCCAATAAGGCGTGTCAGGAAGCTTTCACAAACTCATTGAGGAATGAGCTGACCGAGACAAATATTCGTGTTCTGGCCTTGCGGCCGGGTGCGGTCGACAACGAGTTTCACCATAAGCGGGTGGGATATGATGAGGAGCTGCACGATAGCTTCTTTGAAGGGATGACGTAAGTTGAACCTGAGTGAAGCGCGGGACTTGAACATTGACTGATGGTCCATAGTCCTCTCATGTCCAAGGAGGTTGCTGAAGCCGCGGTGTTCATGTTGAGCCAGCCGATGAACAGATCAGTGAAGGCGCTTGACGTGCAGGCTACATGTACGTTCTCCATGGTTATGTCATTTTCACGTCTCCTCCTGATCACCTTCCTGATGTTCTTGACAGCGCAACGTTCTTTAGCTGTTTTCGACCGCACCTGGAACAAGCGTAACGGGATATGAGGCTCTGAGACTCGAAAATATTCTTATCAACAGAAAAGGAATCCTGCTTCCGGTCAGCGAAGATTTATTGTAATGCTACATAGTTTGGACAGTACTCCTAGCAGGATTGAGACTACCTTATGGGATGCATGGGCCTTGATAAAGTTACACCCCTCACTACTTCCCAAGGGTACCAAGAAGAATACATATCGTCGCGCAAAACGAAAAGTGTTTGCACTATTCAACGTAACGAGGGGCCAAGTATAATGAACGTGGACTGACATAACTCGCACCCAATCCTGTCAACGACTAGGACCTCCTGCATGCTCATCGAGTGCGAATCCTCCAAGTCAATGACTACGAAACGATCCTGTGCCTCATCACGACGAGCATGTCAGACAATCACGGCGTAGCTTTAGACAAGTGGAGGGGTGCGCGAATGTCTTGGCTATGCAGTGCAGTCTTGATGTGCGGCGTAGGGGCAAGTCTAATACCGTTTGGGAGGACCATGAATGTGCCGAAGGTTCGCGCCTCATGGTTCAGTACGAAGGCAGCCATCTTCGTGCCACGTCATCTCCAGGCAGTATTTCTATAAATTCTCTTCGCAATCGGTGATTCCTGAGTTATGTCTGTCTTGACTTTGTTTGCCTTTAGCAAGAGCTCAAGTGCGGCAATAGTCCCGGACGAGTACCTGAAGGCAGCACCCATCATGCCAGAACCCAACGTTCCAGAAGTCCAGTCAGCTCAAGCATGCAGAGACGACGAAGCTCCTCAGAATTCAGACGATGAGCTCATGGTCTACGAGACTCCCCACGACTACGCAACTCAGGCCCGTGAACAACGCGAGCGCCTCATCAAGAACGGTGCCGATCCTGCTTCTATCGTCTTACAAAGCGAGATAGGCAACCACGTTCCACGTCAAGAAGGCGAGGCTCCCGTCGAATATTCGCAACGCTTCGTCGAATGTATGGGCGCCATGCTTGCACGCGGGGTTGTGATCCTGAATGATATGAGCACAGCCGATGTGGTGCCATCGGGGTTCGGGACCGCAGATGGGAGGACGTTTGATCTAGGGCCTGGGTCCGGCGCGACAAAGCGAGAGTTCCGCGAGTTCACTCAGTGGTTCGAAGAGGCGTTGGATGAAGGAGTTCTGCCAGAGGTACCAGAAAAGTGGAAGAAGTTTCAGAAGCCGATCGATCCATGATCTGTGGCAGCTATGCCGCCTAGCCTTGGCTATCTAGCAGTTGTAGCGCTTAACCGACGTCGTACAACTTCCTCTGAATCGGCGATCATATGAGATAAGTATACCCAGATTATCTCGTACTCATCGCTGCCGCGGCTAAGCTTCACAATGTTGGAATGATTTCTATCGAAACCGACTTCGAACCCCGAGCCCCTCTCCCATGGTCGACCGTGCGTCGCAGAGTCCCTGTCAACGAGGAGTGCCTCCGGTCCGCTCATAGACCATGAGGAGCCGTTCTGCTCGATTAGTTAGCTCGGATATAAAATTCCGCCAGTGTGAGACTAGCTGTGTTCTATGCTTGCAACGCTTTACATACTGCAGCTGACATATCTCCCTGGCTTCACGTACCTTTACAGCTGTTGGGGAGAGCAACTTCTCATAGATTGAGATGACTTTAGAATCACGGAAAGGGAAGGCTTGCTCGAATTGTTCGCACTGAGCGCGCAGGAGCTCTGATCTCTTTGCAATCGAGTCCAAGAGAAGGCGATTTGGCTGCTCGCCTGCCATAGGAATCAGTGAGGTAATGTCGATTCCTCTATTTGGTACGCCAAAGAAAATGGCACCATGGACACAGTTCACGAAACTCTTTTCTTCTTCCACGGAACTCATGCTCAGGCGGATCAATGTCTGGAGAGAGTTGTAAATAAGAATGGCTTTAGGGCGTTGTAGTCGTGCCATTGCGGACTCACCTCTTTTATAATTAATCCACCAAGGCTATGTCCAATAAACAAAATTGGGCGACTGTTGTGATATTCCTTTTGTGGATTAGCAAAACCTTTGGAGAAGTTGGCAAATGCATGAGACGTAATAGGGCCATACCATTCGAATCGCCCGAAGAGATGTCCCCAACTCCCCCGCCAAGTCCCACAGGGTCTGACACGAGTTACTCCCATGCACATGAGATTCATATCCCCATGTAAGTATTCTGCAGCATTTGGCGCCAAACTGTTCTTGTATATCCTTACAAAGAGAGTCTTGGATCCACATGTAAGAGCCACCTCGCTCCTTGAAAGAACCGTAAGCGTGCCCACCTAGACCAGGCACAACAATGATACTGCAGCACGGGTCATAGAGTATTAGCGTTGATGGACTATACTCATTACTTGAGCTTCATTCGTTTGGCATACTCAACCCCAGTCTCAAGACATCGACTTGCTAATGTGTAGCTACCCAAGGATGAAAACCCCTTAAATGAAGAATCGATTATGAGTATAGCAACTTCGGAGTGAGTGTCGCATGTCGGAGTATCATGAATGCCTTGAAGGACTTTGATCTCCCACTTGTCTTGTCCAGCAGTTAGTAACATTGGGATCTTTCCAACAAAAGAGACAACTGCAGCCGATTCAGATCTGTGCGGAAAGGGGCTTGGCGAAAAGCTTCTGAGCTCAATCGGATCATCCGCGGGATCTAGATCTAGTTCCTTGGCGAGTATTGCGACGAGGTGACTTTCGGTCCAGCACATAGGGATGCCCCGAACACGATACGCACTTCCTGTATTCGAGGCCGGGGGCTTCGAGACGGCGGCTGGAGCGGCGATCGTAGTCGTCGAAGAATTCGATGAAGTCGGCTTGTTCGAAGCCCAATCCATATATGTAATCTCATCGAGCGCGTGAAATTGGCGGCAAATATCGAGCTTTCCCTTTTCCGTTTTGAAATCAAATAATACAGGGTCATCTTTGGTCCAAGGTGCGACGCGAAACGGAAGAAAACCGGCAAAAGGGTTATGTAGTTTGCCCTTCGCCGTTACCATGGCCGTAAGAGGTCCTGTAGCTGTTACAACGCTGCATAGAGAGACGCAGCCATTAAGGCCGTCGCCAGTGCCCCCATGGCTGACAATCGTCCATATCACTTGATGGGGATCTTCTCTCTTTTTCCTAGACCAAGCCTGGCCTTTGACTGTGAATGGGGGCGTTCCTGGTGGTCCCCGTAGCGCGTCAGAGCTGGTCTTGGTTGGGATGAAAGCTCTCACTCTTGGTTGTTCTCGTGCAAGCGTTGAACTTGTGTTTTTATCAGGCTCGAAGGATGCGACTATCTCGATGGACTCGATACGGCCTGAGTCTCGACGGGAACGAAATGAGAAGTCCAGTGAAACTAGGAGCGCCTTCGCCTCTTCCCATTCCCCGTAGACTACTGACGAGACACACCCGATGATTCCATTTCCTCCACTTTCGACGTGCGTCACCTTTGTCCGGGTCGAGGTTGCATCAGCGTTTTTTTGACCAAGGGTTGCCAGGTGGTCTAGAGGCACTGCTCGAGCTTCGTAGGTCCCCAGAGTACGATATCTCGCGGAAGACATGGCTTGAGGCCTCGCAACGCTTCGGGTGTCGAGGCTAGTTGATTCTCAGGAATCGATCGGCTTCTCAGGTGTAATTGTTAGAAACGTGAGAAGTATGGGCAATGAAAGGTGTGAATGAGGGTCGGCTCGGAGCCAGGCGAGAGCGAGAATCTTAGGATCGCGGTGAGGGGGTTACTCGTTGACCAATTAGATGGCATCAGAACGCCACACCGGAAGAGACGTGGCTCTTGCTCTTTGCTATTCCGAACGTGCCTAAATGCCCTCTTTACGGAGAACGCCCAAACCCATTCTGCTGCATTTACTATGAACAGTATCGCTGTTCAGGAGGAGGTACAGAGCCTCAAAGATCATGGTCGATACGAGGCGGCCGTAGAACACTTGCAGCTCCCTGAATCCAAAGCATCTCTCAGTCCCCTGAGGCACGCCCAGACGCTTTCTGAAGTCCTCTTGGCGCAAGGGTATCTGGGAAAGACCTTGCGGTGCATCGAGGACGCGATTTCTGCGGCAAGAAACGCGCCATGTGATGACAGCGAGGTCCTGCTTCGGCTACGAATGCGTATGTGGGCGAACGCAATACGACCAGCAGCTCACCCGTCGCTCAAAGGACTAAGTGCCTCTTACCAAGATGGCAAACAGGCAATCGAGGAGCTTGGGAAGCTCTGCAATGAAAGTGACGTAAGAGAAGATGTGGTAAGAGAATCGTATGTTTAAGCTAGAAGAAAGACAGCTCACTAACCAAAGCTGCCGGGGAAGATATGCATCCGGATCGCGTATTGTCGACTTTTAGGGCTTATTAAAGCTTTCCTCCACCCTCAAATCGAGAACGAGATCCGCGACATTGTCTCCTGGGATTACGGGGCCTTCAAAACACTATTCTCACGAACCAAATGGCGTCTTTGTCTGTTCGTTGCCCGGAATTGCCTCGATACTCTTGGTGGATATCCCCCATCGGATGCTGAAAGAGTCAAGATTCAAGCACTGGTCGAGGGCATTCTTGCAATCGGAGAGAACCCCATTGTCCCCCTCGCAATTCGGGCTCAAGCATTCGATACACTAGCTAGTCATTGCGAGTCAATTGACCAGCCGGAATCGCGCGAAACATGGGAGTCAAACGCGAGCAGTCTCTACAACAAGTCTCAGCACGTATGTGGGAGCCAAGAATTGAGACTACGACAACTTTGCCGCCTCTGTAATATGGAACCTGGCAAAGTGAAAGGGTATCTCGCCGAGGCTCAGGAGATTTTAGCAGAGTTTGAGCGGAACAAGCTCATGAAGGCCCAAATGCAGGGAATTCAAAACTTACTGAACATCGGGAAGGATATTCAGTACCTCGAGCTTAAAGTAACATTTTCCGATATGCTGCGAGAGCTTGGAGAAGCTTCTGAAGCGAGAGTCATGCCACTCTTATCGGCCTTCAGGCTTGCCGCCACATGGGTCACCCACACCGGCAGGGGTTCCCAGGTGCTGGAGACATGTCTGCCGTTGTTCGAGGCTCTGGACGAGAACGACTGCAGGTTTCTTAAGGGGTCAATATCACAGATCATCTCACAGGCGTATCTCCAACTCAAGAAGACGGAAGAAGCTTTGGACTGGGCCAAGACATGTGCTAGTCTCTGGAAGGACTGCGGGTCGCGTCAGCGAGCGTCTGGCACCTACGTGGTGTTGATGGCGACTCCCAGTTTGAAGAATATGTCGAGGGAGGGCTTCGATAAGTTTGTTAAAGACTGGTCGCAAATCATTGAGGAAGACAGAACTGCTGGTCTGCATGAAAGTGTGGCGCAGAAGACAGAAATAATCTTGACGCACCTGATCGAGCGACACGATGCTAGGGCGACAGACTGGGCACCGGCCTATCAAGCAGCAATTGAGGCTATCCCGTCTCAAAACATGGCTTTGAAGGATGGCAACATGGCTCAAGAATTGCAGAGAAGAGCTGTTCTAATGATCGCCCAGAATCAAGCCCATCCTGGAACAGGGCCGGAAGAGCAAGCGCTAGGCCTACTGCGCGAAGCAGTAGACTTATATAACAAACATCAGATGGAGTTTCACAAGTTCACGACTTTCCAGATACAGGCCAGAACTCATCTGGCCATTTTCCAGAAGACGATGGCTATATTCAACCTACAACAATGGGCCGAGCTGATGCAATCGGTCATCGAAGGTTTTCGGGAACTTGGTATCTCCAGCAGTGTCAGCTTCGCAACAGCGTCCTTTGCTCTCACCCTGACCGAATACTCGGCTCGAGGTATCATCCTTCCCGATGCCGCAATACAAAGCTTGAAAAGCGCAGAAGAGGCGCAGAACGAGGAAAGGGTCAACGCCTCTGTTGCGAGCGGCATACAAGCGCTCGTGGAAAAGCAAAGGATACGGGCAGATCTTGCCACCGACCGGTTGTACGCGGCGGGGTTTTCTACCTGTAGACAACCCGGCATGGAAGAGGAGCTGTGGTGTTGGACCCAGCGGTCGAAGGGGAGAAGTCTCTCGGACTCACTCGGCTTGGCCTTTGTTATTCCCGAACGCATTATAGTACAAGTCAGGGCCGATGAGGAGGCTCATCAGCTCTATGTCAGAGAACTAGAAATTCTCGATGCGTTGAACTCTACGCCCGAGATGGAAAGGCTGTCTTTGCGTTCTCAGCTGCACGTCACTCGGTCGTTGATGGCGAAAAGTGCTGTTTTGAGGGAAGTTCTAGACTTGCGAGCTGGAACGCCCATATCCCGTGGCCAGCTTTCCGAGCTCGTTGCTAGCTATGAAGCCGTCAAACTAGAAGGGCGCAAGCCTTCTCGAGAAGAAGAAGAAGAAGAACAAGATCAAAGAGAGCCTGGCGTTGTATTTGTAGACTGGATCTTCTCCGGTCAAGACGTGTTACTCCTTTCCATTCGGGCAGGCGAAGAACCCTTTGTATCCCAATGTTCGGTTAGCCGCGCGGAGCTCGAACAATGGCACCACAAGTACAAGATCGGTCAGGGATTCCAGAGCGGTCTATGGGACACCGACCTAGAGGAGGGCGATGTCGAGTACTGCCTTCGCAAGATCGACGGACTGGTTGCGCCACTTGAGCGACGCAGTCGGGAGGGAGACCTCCTTGTATTCTGTCCCACAGGCAAGCTGCATTCCATTCCGCTTCATGCGCTATGGATCAATGGAGATGCCTTGATTGCCAGGAATCCAATCGTTTATTGCGCCAGCTTGACGGCATCTTACCAATGTTGGAGTCGCTGCCTTGGTACCGCCAGCAGCGCTGACACTAACCAAGCTCAGCGAGATCTAAAGATGAATGTTATGGCAGCGTATGAACCCGGACATGAAACCACTTTCGTCGAGTCCGAGAGGAGCCGCATCTATAAGTCCATGGTAGAACTCGGAGTTCTTATGAGCAGCGCCAGCGTCCTCTGCGGCTCCGAAGCTACCACTGCTGCGTTCCAACAAGTCATCCAGGATTCATCAAGCCAGATCTTTCACTTTTTCGGGCACAGCCTATTTGATGCTGCTCGTGTCCTTAATCAAGGCCTTGTCCTTTACGACGGCACTTTCAGGCTCGAGGATGCGTTTAGGCTAAGGCTTCATGGACAGCACGTTACACTTCTATCGTGCGACTCGGCATCGCAGGGGATCAGCTCCGGTGACGAGCCCCTTGGTTTGGTCACAGCTTTGCTATGTGCTGGGGCTGGATCTGTCCTCGGCACCATCTGGCCAGTTCCGTCTGAGGCTGGGAGGTTCTTTTCAGAGGCATTCTATCGAAACCTGCGCAGGGCATGCCCTGTGCGCCGGAAGGAACACGTTCATTCAGACGCTGGTGCTATTCAGAGGACAATGATCGATCTGGCAAACTGCGCCCGAGAAGCGATCTTGGATTTGCGAGACAATGCCGTTACCCGGCATCCTTCGGAGTGGGCATCCATTGTATTGCATGGAAGTCCTATAATGATTCTGTGAGGAACTTTTACGTAGTTATGGTCAACACAATACAGTGATGGACATCCTCGTGTTGACAAGCGGTCAAAGATCTTATGCCTTGCCAATTCCCTTTGTCCAAAGGCTCAGTTTCGTCCTCTGCTGCTTCCCAAACCACAACGCCCACGCAATGTTAAACGCAACCAGCACCATGTATATGACCGCCGCTAGAATCGCAATTGCTACAAGCGCCACGATACATAGCACTGAAAAGCCCTTTGAAGCCCGCTGGAATGACACAGCATCCGTGAGGTCCGCGGTGGCCAGCCCGACTTGCATGGCTGAGAGGATGCTCGTCATAAAAGCAAAGGTGATGAACACCCAGCCGAAATTCCTCCGAAAGAAAGTGCCGTAGGACTGGTATCGCATTTCGTAGCCGCGGAGCCAGTTTCTTCCACGAAATTGGGGAGAGAACCGATAGATGTGGTTGAGACGTGAGAGTCGAAGCTCTCCGTAGCGGAAACGGGGAGCGATGTCGAACGGAGCGTTGATGTCGATGTGGTGCAATATCTCCGCCACAAGCAATCGCCATAGGGGCCATCCTCTACTGCTTTTACTCTCTGATCTGCTGCTTACTGGCGATGAATGCAGCATATTCTCACCTTTGTCTCGGGTTTCCAGTACGAGCCAGTTCAGGGTCAAGTTGCCCGGCAATAGTCCCAACTCTACCGCCATGTCAAAGTCCCTCTCGCTGCGAACGAGCCAGACATAGCTGAGCAGGAAGCCCCTCGCCGCCGGCCATGAACGTCGGGTGCTTTTGTGGCCAGGGATGGTTGTGTCTTCGCCACCATGGCCGAAGATGCCAAGTCGCTTCCATGAGCCAACATCGAGAAGGTACCGTGGCATCGGCTTGATGAAGATGCGATTCTCTACCCAGACGAGATGTAGATCCGCCTGCTCGATCATGACTATCCGTCGTCCTAAGAGTGATGCCTGCCTGTGCAAGGGCCTGGCCGCCACGCCAGGCCGCCCCGCCCACCAGAGTGACCCCGTGATAGCGTCTAGACGCGAGAAGTCCAGGTCTTTCTCCAGAAACTGTTGCTTGTAACCGGAGGCGCTGAGAAGCTGGCCATCATGGGCTTCGAATATGGTAGGGAAGCTGTCGTCTTCGCAATGTGGGTTGTTGCCTCCGACGGCTTGGTCTAGGTCGGACCGCATCCCAGTCCATCTGCATCGTGTAGCCGCAGGCATCGAATCGATCGATTATCTCTTCGAATAATGCAGCAAGATGCATAACCAGATGAAACCAATGAAGCCCTTTAGATCTCTGGAACAATTTCTGGAGCCTTTTGCGTCAATCAGAGCTGCTGGCCTGAATTATCCCTTCGACAACACCTCGCCTAGTTTCTGTGAGGTTGCCTTGCCCTCTAGCTGCGGAGTAATGCAACATATGTCTGTCTGCCTTGCAAGCTGGCGAATCACGGCCTATTCTGCCTAGCCAGCTGTGTCAGTAGCCTGTCTGCTACGACTTTTTCAGGTGTTGCAAGATTGATAACGAAGCCTGTCAAGCGTAAGATGGTTGTAATCGGTTATCGCCGTCCTCTATTAGTCGCTGCCTGGTATTCTCAGTATATCATATGTATCATATAAGCAATCAGGTGATAATCAAGTCTAATCGTAGACTTCTGGAATCACACTTTCTTACCGCCTCTAGTCTTCGAAGCGGCCGGAAATTACGACATGATTGCCACAACTGTTACCCTCCCCGGCCTCTTTGCCTACAGCGGTTCGCCCATTTGCGATGCGCATTCAGTCTGACATGCACTACGACATGCCAGGAAGAGTAATGCCAGCATGCCGCTTAAACGTTCAAATGCACCTGAACCCTGAATGTCAGATATGCAGAATGCTCTGAATCGTTCAAAGAACCGACGCGGTTTTCATAACACCTTTTTAATCTCATGGATCATGGTAGCTGAGTACTTGCCAGCACATACTTTCCTAGGGCTCTCCCGGCCAGATAGAGTCCGCGATCTCCCTCACCAGCTTCAGCTTCTTCACCATATCCTCTCTTCCCAACTTATTCCCCAAATGATGACTCGCAAACCCACACTGTGGACTAACCCCCATCCTCTTCAACGCATCCTCTCTCGTCGCCCCCTCCCCAGCACCCTTAGCCACAAACTCAGCCGCCTTCAATACCCTCTCTTTCATCTCCTCAACATTCTCCAGCTCGGGGAACTTGCTAGTCACTAAACCCACAATCACGTTCTTATGGGCGGGAAGCTCAGCGAGAGGCTCGAACCCGCCGGCGCGCTCAGTGTCGTACTCGAGGTAGTAAGTATCGGCGTTGAGCTCATTGAAGAGCTTCTTTGCGACGCGGTCGTAGCCTCCCTCGGAGAAGTGGATTGAGTATGCGAAGTTGCCGCGACAGAGGTGGATGCCGACGTGGAGGTCGTCCGGGCGCTCGCTGAGGCAGTCGTTGTACAGTTTGATGTAGGAGTCAAGCAGATCGTCGGAGGACTCGCCTGCTTCCTTGAACCCAGCAAGCATCTTCTCGGAACAGAAATCTGCAGACATGTCAGAAAAGGACTCCGGTCAGAAACAGGTGGTTGCTTGAACTTACACGCCAGGTTTGGGTCATCGATGGTAATGTTCCTCACACCAGCATCATACAAGATCTTCAGCTCAGTCCGATATGCAACTGCGATGTCGGCAAAGTACTCGGCATCATTCGCATACACATCCTTCGGATACGCATGGCCAGTCTGATATCGCAGGTGGTACCACTCCGGCGCCGGCAGCGTCAGCTTAGCTTCCTTCACCTGCTCCGGCAAGAGGAGGCTTTTGAGATAGTTCCATTCGCGCAAGTATGTGCTGCCCTTGTGCCTGATCTTCCCTGTGCAAACAATCGACTCGCCAGGCTTATGGCTGCTGGTAGCTGGAGGTGGTCAGATAGCAGCCAATTGTTGGTATATGACACGCGATCGACTTACTGAAGGCGGCAATATCAGGAACATAAAGCCTGAACATGTCCCAGCTTGGCATGGGCACTTCCTCAAACCCTTCAAGGCCAGGGAAGAAGTTTCCCCAAAATTGATGTCGTCGGCTACGTCGTCGCAAATTAGCTTCATTCGTCTCCAATCGGAAAGCATAGGCACGACAACTCACTATTCGCCATCAGTGACGCCATGAAAGCCAGCATCAAGCTGCATCTTCACAATCTCATCGACAGCAGAGTCTTCAATCTTGTGCAGCTCATCGTCCTGAAGAATGTCGACAGCCAGCTTGTCATCCATCGCAACGCGCTTGTCCACCAGAGCCTGAGGTCGCAAGAGCGATCCCATATGCTCTGCGCGGAACGGCGGCTTCTGGTGATTCTTCGCAGACGCCATAGTCGTTGATCTCCTCAAGATTCGAAAATACAATTCTTAATGCTTGTTTGCGACAGTTGACTTGCAAGTGCCTCTAGAACACGTCTGGAGAAGAAGAGGGGTTCCTCAAAACATTTATAAAGCCATACGCCTCATGCAGCCTTTACGAAAAGCCACTGCCGAAAATAGGCTTGGTACCGTTGGTTGAACATGCGATATGCGTTCATTGACGACTTCCCCGCCATTTGTCAGAGATGACTATGACCCGGGCTAAGTATCGGATGGAGGAGGAGGAGGCGGCGCATGCGTGTCTCTGGCTGAGCGGCATCCGTGGAGATTAAGCGACGTGCATCGTACCCTTGGGTAAAAGGCAACCTGTCTTGCTTCCCGATGTCCAATGCGTTTAAGGGTCTGCTAGAATGGCATGAATGCCTTGCCTCTTCATCGAGTCGAATCCTCATCCTCCAATAAATCGACTTGCGTTCTCGGGATAATAATATATCTAGAGATATCCATCTGGAGCCCCCCAGACGAAGCTAAGTCGCACTTCATTGGGGATGCCCCAGAAAGCTTGACATCATCAGTCCTGGTAGTGCCCGCATTGCCTCCCCATCAGCAATGCAACCCAAGAATTGGCCAATGCAAGCAGGCGATAGTAAAAGTGCCAATGAGGGGAGTTTTGGGTCCTGTCCATTGATCAGTCAACACGCCGTAGCAAGTAGCTAGTTAGCCCACGCAAGTAGGTACTTGAGGGACAGCTCATCAAGAGCAAGCGCTGTTGTCATAATCTCTAATTCTGTCAGGAGCAGAGATTCCATGCCCAAAGAATATCATGATAAAGCGTGAACGGAAAGTGACAACAACGCTCTCCTCATTCAGACCTCCCTTTCCGGAGTTCTCTAGCCTCAACAATCAGCCGTATCATTTCCTCCCTATCCATCTGCCCCTCCCACGGCCCGATAACGCGTTCATACACCTCCCGTATCTCGTAATTGAAGTATCCTCTGAGGATATCAGCGCTCTCCTTATGGCAGCTCAACCCCTTCTGTTTCGGTTTCAAAGCTCTTTGGGAGCGAGTTCGAGGTCCTTCAACGAATCGACGAGGGCGCGAGCGAGGACATATAGTCTCTGAAGGATGATTGGGTGAAGCGTCAGGGCTCTCGGCGGTCTCGGGTGTGACCTGGCCTAGGGAATTGCGCAAACAAGATGCCTTCAGGCCGCGTACGCTAAACGTGAGGCTTTTGCTAATAGCAGCTACAGGTGCGCTCTCCTTATGAGGCTTCTCCACGTCATGCATGACCCTTCTATACCAGTTGAAGACTGATAAGTTGTGCGCTGCAACAAGGGGTAACACATCGCCGTCCTTGGGCATACGGACTATTAAGAGAATGTATGTATCAGTACGAGCCGCAGCTGGCATGACATTTATAACAATACCTTTCCGCCCATAGTTTTGCACTACAGTCTGCTCGTCCAGCTCAGATCCTTCGTCGTGGGTATCCTGAAAGTGTGCAACAGCCTCACCTCCTTCGAAAGGGTGTGTGTGGAAGTGACGAGTTACGATACGATCGCGTGCCAAACCCTTTGGCGTCTCTGGGTCGAGAATTTTGTCGCAAGGGCACTCGATGCAAAACAGTGAGCCATCTTTCGCAGCCAGAACCCAGAGACGCTCTTTAGCGGCAATCTCGAGCGCCATAGCGCACTTTCTGTTACGAGGAGGTTGAAGGTCGAGAGGTTGGCAGCGTTGGATGTAGTGATGCAGAAGCTCGTCGGTTGATGCGCGAGCCAGGCCCCTAGGCTGTTCGTCAGACGATTTCCCCGGCTGAGTGTCGCAAGCGACGTCGTTGCTTGGGGCGGACTGGTTGCCATCGGGAGCAGGTGACACAGGGCATAGTGGCAGGTCGAATAAGACCTTCTTCATCCTCAACCCGCTCCGAAGGCGATTATCACCGTTGGTCATTATCATGATGATGATAATAATGAAGATTGATATGTTAGAGAAAGAGAAGAAACCGGCAGGATGAGGACGCGGGAGCAGCTGATGGATGGTGGCCAGCCATGTTGTGAGGGTGGCCCTTGCTGTTTGGAGGCCAAATCGGTTGCTCTCCGCTGGGCGACAGGAAATTAGATTCATTGTGTGTGATTTGCGTTGACATAACACTGCGTCGATAATAGATATGCACGGCTAACGACAGGACCAACGGGAAGTTGAGATATGACCATCATCTGTGGCTTGCCGTGGTGCGGCTACCAATAACAGTGTGTCAGTCAATACGGCTCTCTCAAAACATACCATCAAAATAGCACAGGGATGATATCCAACTCTTCAACCCAAGTGCACAAATGTCTTCTGGCTTTAGAGATTTGGGCCATGCCAATTCCGGAGACCATGTGCCATGATGCCAATGATCGTAGAGCTCACTCATTCGTTCCCAGTGCAGGGCGTTGACCCATAAAGTTTCAAGTGGTGAGCCAGCAAGCGGTCACTCAATGGTGTCAGAGATGAGTTTGCAACTTGATTGAAATGCCATAGCTTCTGTTTGCGTCTCGATCTAGGTGATAGATCACTCGAAGATACAAGCCACTGTAGCTCCAGCAGGTTACGCAAAGCTTTCATCCTTACTTGCTATACAATACTCTAAGCCATATCCCATCCATGTAAATGCTTTTCAAATCCATAAACGCCCAATCCTTTACCCCTCCTCAAAGTCCACAGTTCTTCCCAGCAACCTTCGTAGCCTGAACATCCACCCTTCCAAGCTGCGCCGCCTTCCCCCCAGTCAACGTATCCATCGCCTTCTTTCCAATATTGAACCCCGAAGCCGCATGATCAATCGCAAGGACATTGATGCTCTTGCCCTTGTACTCCAACTTCCAGCAGCCACCGCACTCCGGGGAGTTCCAGCCTGCGACGGCAGCGGCACCGCCGATGTTGGGGAAACGGGGGATTTGGCCTTGGGTGTGCCAGCCATACTTAGTGATGAGGCCGTTTTTGCCGTCGGAGCAGGCGACGGAGGTGAGGGGCCGGGAGGCATCGTCGTAGCCGGTGTCGTAGGAGACTGTGGATGGGTTAGAGCTGAGGCAGGGTTGTTGTGAGGAGGTGCTAGACGTACGGGTGACGGCTGAGCCGAGAGCCAGCATGGAGGAGAGAATGGGGAGGATAGAGAGCTGCATGTTTGCGGTTTCGGCGAGAAGCGAGTGTGAAAGGTGTGGTTGGTTGTTCTGGGGGAGACTGAGATGTATTGGAGTGGTGGTTTGCTGTTTGAGTGATGGTCTGTCTCCAAGTCAATGCTTGAGGAAGCCTCCTCTCTCTTTATACTTCCCATGACCAGCAGCGCAATCATATGTTCTCACTGCCATTCACAAGTCTACCTAGGCTTGCATCGCCTAAGCTTGCACATCGGTCAAATGACGTGGTGCGTGCGGTTGTCAAGCCGTCCGTCCGTATTCCGCAAATAGCAACAAAAAAGGGCCACTGGCGGCACTTACATGCCGGACACCATCATCCGCTAAAGTCTAGCTCCCTTCGGGGTCCTCCAGAAGGCCCAGGCCAGTCACCCCCATCCCGCAGCCTAAGCCTCAACCAGAAGCTACTATCGAAGTATTCTATAGCCTTTTTTTCTCTTTTACGAGGTGGCTGGCATCTTGTATTAGCGAAACTCCACGTTTCTCTGCGGAGGTATAGTTAAGGCCTGTTGTAGGCGATAGATGGGGCTGCAGGCTTGCCAGACTATTGCCTGACGTGGTATGAGCGCCGGCCATTTGCCCTCGTAATGTGCTCCACTTCGCCCAGTCCTCGTGTTCGAATGTTCCGTCAAGGATCTTGTCTGGCAGCAATGCGAGGGCATCTGCAAACTATTTGCTCACAATAATTGAGGCTTGCTGCAGAATGCAGAACGACTCCATCTCGGCCTAGATCGCAGCGGCATCGCGGGTTGTCAGCCGGCTAAGGCAGTGCTTGTCGATAGCCGATACGGTCTGCTGCACAACATGGCACGACACACCGCTCACGTTCGTTTACTTGCTTGCGAGAAAGCAGCGGAATCCAAAGCCCGTAATCCATGAATCTAGATCTATTCTGTTCCGGCTCCCAGCGGGATCTAAGGCGGCTGGTGACGTGCCTAGGTCTCACCTGGCACAAGAAATACGAGAGCAAAGATCCCTGATACCACCTCGGCACAAAGCTTAATTCTCCACAACCGCCATCAATAGCTACCTGACCCAACACCCGAAGCACATGACCTCGAGCAAGGAACACTTCATGACCTAATCACCTTCGTCCCCTCCGCCGGCTCCAACAACTTCCACTCACACTTCAGTTCCTTGTTCTCGTTATGCGCCCTCAGCTTCGCAATGATCTTCTCCGCGATCTCCTCGAAGTTTTCCGTCGCGAGGGCAAGGATCGTGGGGCCAGCGCCGGAGAGACAGACGCCGAGGAAGCCCTTCTCGGTCTTGGGGGACATGGAGGTGACGATCTCGGTGAGGCCGGGGATGAGCGTTTGGCGGTAAGGTTGGTGGATCTTGTCTTGCATGGCGAGGTGGATGAGTTCGGGGTCGGGAGGCGATTGACCGAGGGCGACGGGCAGGAGGGCTATTCTTTGGAGGTTGAAGGTCTGATAAGGGTAGAATTGTTAGGATATCAGTGTTCGCATCATGTGGAATTGGGGTGGTACTCACCACGTCTGGTCGCGAGTACTTCTCTGGCAGAACCTCGCGGGCCTTGTGCGTAGGGACGATGAAGTCAGGGATGATGGCAATGGCCTTGATCTCCTTCGCCCAGGGGAACTTGATGTGGTGGCCAATGCCGTGTGGCGGCTTTGGTGGCCGCTTGCCAGTGTCTTCACCCCCTGCTGGGGCAGGAAGCACTTCACTGAGAGGAATCTCTGTGCGGGCGGTATCCTCAGGGGTCAGAGGCTTGAGGTAAGTTCCGACGAAGCCGCCAAAGAGTGCGGCACCGACATTGTCGGGATGTCTCTCTATATAAAGAAGCTCACGTCAGCCGATCCGGTTGTGCAATTATGAAGAGGAGAAGTATCAACGTACCGATCATCAGGCAGTAGTCAAACAATCTCTCATCAGAGATCTCAAGCCCACCAACCTCCTTTCCAAGCATGACGCCCGCCACAACAGCCGCTCCTGAGCTTCCCAGTCCACGACCAAGCGGGATAGGATTCTTGATATGAACATGCGTCTCAACGGGAAACTCCCTCTGATCATGGCACCGGAGGACGTAAAGCGCAACACGGGTAAGAAGGTTACGCTGAGGATCCAGGCTGATATCTGACGAGCCCTCTCCTTGACCCTCGTAGGTGACGCGGCAATTAAGAGGGTGCTCAGACGACTTCTTCGTACGGTCGATTGTGACGTGGAGTTCAAGGTAGACTGAGAGGGCGAGGCCAATGACATCGAAGCCAGGGCCGATGTTCGCGCTGGAGCTGGGAGTTTTGATGACGAAAGACTCCATGGTGATGACTAAGATGCAATTGACTCTTTGTATGTAGTTGGTGAAGAGTCGTGGGAGGGATGTATGCTGTATAAGGTACCTGAGTCCAAACATGGGGGAGAAGTTTGCGAGAGCTTCACTTGAGAATGGCCCGATGATCGGAGGGAGGGGCAGGTGTGGCTGAAGAGTGGTGGTGGTGAGTGGCTGGCGGGGCGGTGTGATGCCCTGGAGCTAGACGTTGTGGGAGGAGTGTCGGCGGGTGTCAGTGGCCGGCAGTGGCTGTAGGGTTGTGGCTGATAAGGGGCAGATGGGCATCAGGGTTCAACTTGAGATGAGGAACTGCAGCATCTTGATTTCACCTCCAACGCCAGATTCAGGATGTAAGTGAATCATTATGATAAATACCATAACAATTTGCTTCTGCTTAGCTATCATCGAGTGAGATCAATAGACTTCAATCATCGCTATGTCACAAGACTAGAGCCGTCTCACATGTAAGAGCCTTTTCTGACGAGAGATGACACTGCCCGCACATGCCGGCTCTACATCGACATGATAAGACGAAATACTCCCTCAAAGATGCAACCGCATTCGGATTCTCATCCTGAGCAGCTAGTGGCAGGGAGATTGGCCCATCATAGTGTTGGAACATCACTGGAATCAAGGCCGCGGATGCCACGGAGCTTATCCATCAGCATTCAAACTTGCTCAGTCTGACCCCCATATCGATTCCAATGCCGAATTAGAGTAGCTCTTCTCAAGACCTTAACCTCTTCTGGCCCCATCCGTAATCTCAATGTGAACTGCACATGATTCTTCTCTCCTTTCTAGAAGCTATAGTGGACCCCATCACCCCAAGATGCCTCGGTTCGGCCCCGTAATCTTTAAGGATCTGCTACTCTGGCGCAACTTGGCACCACTACCACCCGTCAGCACGGCGCATTCTCTCACACTGCCAATCGCTGGCTGCACTCCCATTCCTCATTTTCACGAATTTCCCAATTCGCCCAACCTCTACGGAGTACTTCGTCACTAATAAGTCCCTTGTTTCTCGCTCTCTCTTTCTGGTTCAAAAGTGCCGCTCTTCCTCCTTTTCTTCTTTTCTTCCATCTGCATTCTTGGTGGAAATGCGACCCTTGTCGCCATCACCTCTTTAATTGACACCTTATCGCCGCCACATACCATTCTAATACCCACCAGCAGCATCGCGTTTCTCCCTTCGGACACTTATCAGCATCATTGCTCACCCTTTCCCCTAAACTCCGAACCTTCTTTCTTAAATACCGCGTCGATCTCTTCTCTCCTTCGCGCTGGGTGAGCTTTCACCAGTGCTCATAACCAGCAACAATGGCGTCAGCAACCATGATGCAGGAGGCTGTTCGCAAGGCCATGAACAGCGCTCTCTTCGTGCCTACCATCGTCGGCGGTGCCGGCTTCGCAGCATGGAAATACGAGTTCCAGAACATGGCGCGGAGTTTCGTCACCGGCCCTGGTCGTGTGGCACGCATTCTGCTGCTGCTCGCTGTTGTGTTGAACTGGAAGTCCCTTCCCTTCGCCTGGACTGTAAGTATCTCTGCCCAACCTCAGCTTGCACCCTCCTCTCTCCAATGAGCATCTAAGCTGACAGATCCCGTCAGTTCCGAGTCTTCAACTCATTTTACTTCCACCTCATTCGTCGCAAACATGTCCGTCTTGGACCCCGCGCGCTCTTCAAGCCCGTCATCACCGCTACCAGCGCACCCATCTTCGAGATCGACTACAACATGCACAAGTCCAACTCTACCTTCTTCTCCGACGCAGACGTCGCCCGCTCCCACTGTGTCTGCTACCTCCTCCGCACAGCCTGGGATAACGCAAATAACAACCGCAAGACCCGCCTTGTTCTCGACCCCAAGACCAACGAGCCCATGAAGGGCACGCTCAGCATCGTCCTCGGCTCAGTAGAGTGTTCGTTCAGGAAGGAGGTCAGCCTTTTCCAGAAGTACGAGATGTGGACGAGTATCCTCTCCTGGGATCGGAAGTGGATTTACACTGTTACATACTTCGTCAAGAAGGGCACGGCGAAGCCCACTGAGTGGCTCGACCCCAGCTTCATCAAGGCCAAGACCCGAACCGCACGCGACGCAGCCGGCGGCTGGGAGCGCAACATCCTCGCCACCTCAGTCGCAAAGTACGTCTTCAAGCTCGGCCGTTTCACCGTCCACCCGGCCATCCTCCTCAACGACGCCGGTCTCCTCCCCGAGCGGCCTGGCGGCTGGATGAGTGGTGAGGGTCAGCTTGGTGATGACACCGTTGATCTTTCGGAGGTGAATCTTACCCAGAATGGAGAGTGGGATTGGAAGCGCGTGGAGGCGCAGAGGAGGAAGGGTTTTGAGTTTGGGTCGCAGCTTTCCGGGCTGGATGAGGTCAAGGACATGTTCGATGGTGGCCAGTACGGTGCGCTTGGTCGTTGGGGACCGGGCTAAGGGTGGTTGCTTGTCAGAGCAAACAGTAATGGGGTTGGTATACGTCCTCGGGGACGATAGATCTGCTTATACCGTGTATAGACTTACGAAGCACTCTGATACTCCATCTCAGACTGATATACAGAAACGAATCGATTCATATCTTCGCAAATACCGAAAAACACTTGTCTGAAGTCCCAACGCTAATCCAACAAACGCCATCCCCACAAGTACTGCTTCGCGCCTTTTCTTCTTTCTCCGGGTATATAACTCCTCGTCATCGTCGCCTCCATTCACCGGCAGCCGTCGCTACATCATCACAATGCCAGCGACTATCGCGACCAACACCAGTGCCTCTGACCTCGCGCCCCTCGCGCTTATCGCACCGTCCTCGAGGTTAACCGGCGTTGTTTTCGGCAGCGCAGGGTTATCCGTCGTAGTCGTGTTCTCGGCCGCGCCCTCTGCGACAACCGCGCAAATCTCGAAGGAAGTCTTTGCCGCATCTATCACGTCACACTCGTCAGAACTTATCTCAACGCATCACCAGTTATTGTTAAAGAAGATAACATACTCGCAATATCCTCCAGCCCACACCCAGCCTTGACGAAGCAAGGTGTCACATCCTCGATGATCGGCTGCATGTTCTGGCATTGACATGCCAGGTCGATGACAGTGCAATTATGCTGGGCAGCAGTGGTCCGGATGCATTGCACGGAGCATTCTGGGAGTTCCTTTTGGAGGGCGAGGATCTTTTGGAGGTCGACTTCGGCGGATGCTGTGGCCGCAAGGAGGAGCGTGGCAAAGACGGAGAAGAGTTGCATTGTGAGAAGCCTTTGCGCCGCAGTCGGCTGTGTTTGAGAGGTTTTCGTATTTGGACCCTTGGTGAGGTACAACTCGAAGGGTATTACGCGCGGTGGTAAGGGAAGTAAGTCGTGAGGAGATCAGCCTGGTGGACGAGTCAATTGCAACTTCTCACATATCACAGTGTCAGAAACTTTCGAACCAGAAGAAGAAGCAGAAAGCAGGATTCCAAAAGAAGCAAAGGGCTGACAAGCAATCGTTAAGAGAATTGAGACAAACCGCCCAGACCTGGAACCCTCCCACCCCTCCGACTAACACCCATGTTCTCCCCAAAATCTCACGCTTTTCCGGGGGTGCATTCAGCAGGGACCGTCTTCTGCCTGTAGCAGCAAAACATCAGCACTGAGGTCTACCTTATTGAGCGGAGTCGAAGCCCCGTGCGAGCGAAACCCATGGTCTCTAAGCCCTGTGAAACAGCTTGCAGAAAGTCTGAAAGAGGGTGCGGGTTCGACAGGGGGGGTTTTTGGGGGAGGTGTGGACTGCGTGTGAACGATGGACGTTTCGTCCCCCCGGTTCGACCCAGAGTCAGGAACAGGCTTACCTCACTATTCTGGGCGTTGTTCTACTCGCCATTCTATTTGCTGTTTTACTCGCTATTCTTGTCGCTGTTCAAGCGTATGGCAGTCTTTGGGTATACGTACGTGTAGGCTCTGGGATCATCGCCCCTGAGGTAGTGAGGCAACAATTCATACCTGGATGGCATTAGGTAGTCAGGAACAGCGAACAGAGTTCACACGACGGACAAGCGAAGGAACGTGCGTTATTGTTTTAAAGGTGTCTAAGTGGACGCCACCGGCAAGATTGGTGGCTGGCTGGGCACAACTGTGACAGAGAGTCTAGAAAGTCTACAGCACAGCGCAGCACAGCACTTCCTCGGAGTGCTGCTGCTCCAGCTATTGCACCCGATGACCACCGATCCCATATTCGGGGCAAGCCCCATCATCAATCGCAAGCGAGGAACCGTTCCCTGCCGATCCAACCCCCCTTTCAGCGTTGCAACCTTGCGTTGCAGCCGGGAAAACAGCGAACCCCACCCCCCGGCTCCCCGGGCTGAGGAGGGGATGAATGGTGGGTGAGACGACTTGTTGCCCCCTGCATGAATGCAGCCCAGTGTAATATTCGTTAATCACGGGTGGACCATGTGTGCCTAAGTGTGCATTTGTTGAGAGTGGAATTGGCCACTTTTCTGCTCGTATGTGACCCTGGCTAATGATTGCGAAGATGGGTGTAGATGGGTGTAGATGAGATGAGCTGGCCAGGTTCTACAAAGCTTTGGCTTGGAATTGGCTGGTGCATGCAAGCGCGTACATGAAGCGGCAAGCCACTCGCGACGTGCAGCAAGACTTTACGCGACTGAGCGGAAAGCGTCAGGCGATGCCAGTCAATAGTCCATCCGGTCACTGATAGCCGAATCGTGCCGTCCTGACCCGTCTTCATGCTAAGGTCCGGTGCGGATACGCATTCCCTTGTCTCCCTTCGAAGTGGTGCAGTGAGGCCCTTCGCCGCTGCGAATGGATACCAGGTGAAGTCTGGTGGCTGCAAATCCGAGTCAGCCAAAGTCTCGCCAACTGTCTCGTGACGTTGTACCTCGTAGTGGCTTTCGCTCGGACGGAACTGTGGCGGGCTGATGTCTGAGGCCAAGAATAGCCTCTCAAGCGATGTTACTGGTCACCACTAACGACACTACCGATGCTCGGCAATGAGAAGACAAATGCACCTCAACGCGGTTGTCTCGCTCCAGCATATTGGCTGAATCAAGCAACGCGGCAGACGGTAACTACAACTTATACGAGGTAGAGTATGGAGTATGCTACGATTACTTAGTCGAAGAAGCGCCACCAGGGCGACACGGCTTCCCCTGCAGTGATGCTCAATGATACCTTACCCAATAAGGACCAACCAAAAAAGCATGGCAACCTGAAGTTCTCAGAGACTAGTTTGATATAAGTCCACATAGACTGACCTTTGGCCAGTCTCGGTGCTTGACTCTAATATTGTCTTCATCATGTGAACTTCAGGCCGTCTCCGTCCAGAAGCCAGCTACGCCCGATCATCAAAGAGCCTCCAATGAGACCCCAGAGTGTTGGTGAGAAAAAAAAGAGATGATCACACTTCGCCGACTTCAGACATCGACGTCTGCCATCCCCAAATATTGGCGAACGCTCCAACCCCCTTCGCCTCGAGAATGAGCCCCATTGAGTAACCTGGTCCAGCAAGCTGACACCAGGCAATCGCATACCTATCAACCTCGACAAAGATCCTCTGGGGAGAAACACAGACCTCAAGCCCGCATGCTCCGGCGGCCACACCCGTCATCCGAGACGTACTTCAAGTTCTGAACCATCGACCCTTGGCAACCAGCACAGCAACCCAGCTCGGACTCGTATCTTCATCCATAAAGCGGCCAAGTGACCACACCAGCACCAGGTCGACGGTTCTTCCCTCAAAGCACGACAGTCGAATTTAGCAACGGGGCAGGGCGGGAAAGTAGCAAGGGGGGAAAGAGGCAACCCGTGAAGGTAATGTTTCTCCAACGCGAGGTCAGCCGCAGTGCTTCTATGGCGGCGCGTTTCCGCAGGCTTCCAATAAGAAGACGTCCGGGGACTTTCTCCCAAAGCCAGTGAATGCGAACGCCCGAGGGACGATCGCGAGACGGGGCAGATGCCTGTGTCTCTGTTTGTGAGCTTCGAATAGCGATTTGTCGAGCGAAGGGGGAGGGAACGTTGAGAGGAGAGGGAAAGAAAGAGCTTCTCAAAAATTTCGTGGAGCTTTTTGTTTTAGGGATGAGCGTGGGGCCAGTGTGGCTGTTAATGTGGCTGCACAGACTACCAGCCACATCTCCCTTATCCCAAGGCATTATATCCACATATCAAACCACCACTGCCCACCAAAACCCACATCCACGATGCAAAAAAAGACAACCATTGTGCTTTCCGGGGAACCAGGAGCAACAAACAGCAAAAGATATGGTTTCGTCCGGGCTCGAACCGGAGACCTTCTCGGTGTTAGCGAGGCGCGCTACCAACTGCGCCACGAAACCAAAGGAAATCATGATGAGATGATCTGTAAATCAGAAGCTGGCTGGTTTCGTCCGGGCTCGAACCGGAGACCTTCTCGGTGTTAGCGAGGCGCGCTACCAACTGCGCCACGAAACCAGGCTTGAGAAATCAGAAGCTGATCTGATTGGATGACTGCTGCGGTCAGTATTAGATACTATATTCCCCAGTGACGACAATAGCGCCTATGTTGGAGTGAGGCGAGCTTTTGGTACAGCTGAGCTTGGTGTTTGAAGTCTATTCTGGAAGCTATAGAAGATTCGAAGTAGAGAGATGTGAAATATTCAAGCAAGATATCGGTTGAGCCAGCTTCGTGTTGTGTACTGAGACGGACTGAGGTTGTTGCCTAAGTAGATCGACAGCAATGTAAGAAAGAAGGACTCCAACAAGCTGTGACTCAACCACGGTAAATAAGAGACGGAGCTCTTGGAAACCCAGGATATGAGATGCCTGATTTGTCAGAAAATTATAGATTACTCACGCATCGGTATAGGTATCTACCGTAGGTACACCGGGAATTCTGACATTGCAGTTGGGAACAGGGTAGGAGTGTGGCTAGTGCACAGGTAAGTAGGCAGTGACGCCACACTTTAAGCGCGTGGCTTCGAGCTGCTGCCTTTTGCCTGATCGACCTCAAAGAAACATCTGCCAATCCTCAACTCTCCCATCTTCAACGCCAAACGCCGCCTCACCCTCTCGACTACAGCCATTTCCCAGCGCGCATCATATCGACGATATTTAAAGCTACCATATCGCCTACCTACGTTCACCATCAAGCTACGAGCCGACTGGTGACCGCGCATACCAGCGGCGCGTTCCCAACCGCTCGCTCGCGACCAGCTCTCCCACCGAGTCAACCCAGCAAAGACATCAGCCATGTCCGGCCTTTTCAGCGGCGGCGCCGCCTCGTCATCGACGACCAACACCCTCGGCGATCTCAAAGGTGACATCGCCCTCAGCGACCCGCCCACCGACTCGATTTCCGATGTCGCCTTCTCGCCCGCGCCAAACGGGCCTGATTTCCTGGCCGTCTCGAGCTGGGACAACAAAGTTCGGATCTACGAGATTTCAGCAAATGGGCAAAGTCAGGGGAAGCACATGTATGAGCATGGACAGCCGGTGCTGAATGTTGACTTTTCAATGGTAAGGAATCGAGACCCTGCATGGAGGAGATGCGCTTGGTAGGGAAACATATGTACTGACTCTCGTGTGTGTGTAGGACGGAACAAAAGTAGCCTCCGCAGGTGCTGACAAGAACGTCAAAGTCTGCGACCTCGCCACTCAGCAAGACCTCACCATCGGCACGCACGACCAACCAGTCCGTTGCGTACGCTGGTTCAACTCCGATAACCCGATGGTCGTCTCCGGCTCTTGGGACAAGACGATCAAGTACTGGGATCTCCGCCAACAAAATCCTGCCGCGGTGGTCACCTGTCAGGACAGAGTGTACACCATGGATGTGAAGGACAACCTGTTGGTGGTGGGCACGGCCGATCGATACATTAACGTCATCAATCTCAAGGAGCCGACCAAGTTCTACAAGACTCTACAGAGCCCACTGAAGTGGCAGACCAGGGTGGTTAGTTGTTTTGCGGACTCGACTGGGTTCGCCATTGGTAGTATCGAGGGGCGCTGTGCGATTCAGTATGTTGAGGACAAAGATTCCAGGTAAGCTTCTCCCACCAGCCCTTTGCAAATAGACAAACAAGCTGACTCTGCGTGTCTGCAGCTCCAACTTCTCCTTCAAGTGCCACCGCGACCCGCCCTCCAACCAAGTCGCCGAATGTTACGCCGTCAACGACATCTCCTTCCACCCTGTCCACGGCACCTTCAGCACCGCCGGTTCCGACGGAACCTTCCATTTCTGGGACAAGGACGCCAAGCACCGTCTCAAGGGCTACCCCAAAGTTGGGGGCAGCATCACAGCAACGGCATTCAACAAGAACGGCGCGATCTTTGCGTACGCGATTAGCTATGACTGGAGCAAGGGCTATCAGCACAATACGGCGGGATACCCGAACAAGGTCATGCTGCATCCAGTGAACCAAGATGAGTGTAAGCCAAGACCATCGATGAAGAAGCGGTAGAGTGGACGATGGGCGCAGGAAGGAATGATTTGCGAGGAAGGCGGTCGAGCAAGTGAATAGGGACTTGAGTAGGACTAGTTTTGCCAGTGCGCGAGATGTGCAACGGGAATGAGATTGGGATCCTTCGTGTTTTCTCAAGGAGACGCCTGTGGCATTTGGCAGTAAGGATGAGGAAGAATGAAGACCTCCCGTTGATGGAACAGGGCCAAGGGAGGAAAGACATATCATCTACCGGGTCGATCTGGGAAGCGTCAGGATCACAACTGCAAGACCCGACTGCAGTTGCGAATCTGAATTATGTAGATTCACGTAGTACAACGGGAACAAAAGGAAATCCATCATTTGCTGGACTACAAGATTCGTTTCAGTTCTATTAAGTAAAGGGAGGAGCTATAGCTCCTGCGTACCCCTAGAGATCCCACCCAGACAGACAATGCAGTGCAACTGCTGTCGTGACAACTTCCCATAAATTCCCCGCGCCCTTCAAGACAGATAGAAGTCGGTCAAAGCATAGAACAAGGGGAATGATCATAGCATCTTCACATCATGAATGACACCCTTCTCCCAACCACAGCCTCAAGCCTTCTTCGGCGCAGCAGAACCAAACATATCATCCACCATACCCTTCCACAGGTCCGTCAACATATTCCCCTCCTCCTTCTCCGCCTCCTGCTGGCCCCTTGCATGGACAAACCCAAGATCCACTTCATCCGCACCACCCGCAGCGCTCACCTCCGCGAGACTACTCCCAGGGATGACGTTCTCGGGGTCGGATGCTACGATGGTGACTTCGGGTTGTGAGATTGGGGCGGCGGAAGTGGAAGGGTGGGTTATTGAGAAGGCGTCGGGGAGGAGAGGGACGCGGATGTCGTCGACGGAAGAGGCGGTGGAGGAGAGGAGGGAGGAGGTGGGGATGATTGTTGCGTCGAGGGTGTGGGATTGTTTTGAGGCGGAGGAGGAGGAGAAGGTCTGCATTAGGGGACGGGTGCGGTTGGTGATTGATGGTTGGGGGGTTGGGCGGTGGGTGGTTGTGATGGTACGAGACTACGATCAGATGTTAGTCTTTGTAGCATGAACAGATCCAAGATGACGATACATCTTGTTCTACGAAGGGACTCAAAACTCACATCATGCTGGTGCTCACCACCTCTCCCACCACGCATCAGCAGATCAGCATACTTTGGCATGATCGCAGCGCCAGCCGCATGCGCAGTACTATCGAGCAGTGGGCTCGCGCGAGAAGCAGCCGTCGAGACGGTGCGAGAGAGCTGAGTAACGCGAGACATGGTGATTGAAGCTTAGTTGAAGCTGGATAGCAGAAAACAAGTTGAATGTTTGATGGAAGAAAGCAGAGATGCCAAAGGGCAGAGCGAAGCGGTGGAAAGCAGAAGAGAGGGGAAATGGGATGGGAGAGGCCCAGTGGCTGGCTTATACGCACCCCAGAGTCGGAATCGGATGCTGGGGATCTGGATGGCAGGCATGGCATTGCGCAAGCAACGAGTCACTCACCACACAAGCTCCTGCACCGGAGGGAGCTTAAGCCCCGCCCAGCTGCTGCCAGGCGGGCCACTGCACTGAAGCTCGGCCCGGCGCCGGTACCTGTACGGGCCACCGGCTACTGCTGTCCCGGGGAAGTCACTCTGCTTGCGTCTCCACTGGGGAGTCTCGACTGTTGAGGAGCTCAAGCAGCAGATGCCGATCGGGGGAGCCCTGCTGATCTATCTGTCAGAGCGGAAACAGGGGGGTTGCTAAGTTTAGGGGATGGCTGATTGTTGGGGAGAGGATCCTCGCTGCTTCACCGCGCCACGTTTGCATCACCCCTGGAAACTAAAAGTGAAGCGAGCGACGCTGCTGTTCTCTACACCGCTTGGATGTTTTTCTTTGGCCTGGCTGATTCAAGTTGCCCCTGACACGCGTCCAGCTTCATCATCATTATCTATTTCTGTTTGCTCTCAATGCATTTCGTACTTGTCAGCTGAGAAGCTGGAGGGAGCCGACGCGCAGCTGCTGGGAGATAAGGTGAGACACCCCCGAGATGATTTCAGAAGCATAGATAAACCCAGGAATGCAAGAAAACCAGGGTTCTTTCCCAACGCATCCAAAACTCAAAAGATACCCATACCATACCATACCATACCATACCTTACGCATCACAGATAGCAGACAATGGCTCACCTCACACTGCTTTTAATCTCCTACATCGGCTTCCTCCCCTGTCCGGATCGGGAAATACATCCTTATCTGCACAACTCCATGTCTTTCAATCTCCAAGATACTGTGACGACACGATAGAGATTCGTTCTCTCTACTCCGTAATGACATTCCAATCTACATCTTCATTGCTGAAACGATATGGGTTTCTCCAATCTAGCCGTCCAGACACCTTCGCAATGAGATAAACGAAAAAGAGAGTGTGTATCAAAAACAGAAAGGATATATGCTCCCGGGAGGGTCTCAAATTCGTCCGTCCAACGCCTGGCGCTGCCTTTATCAATGCTCGTGTGGTGTCGCTCCCCCTCATTCTGTAAATGCAATCAAGGAAAGACGGGTGAAGAAAAGCAGGCCGTCCAAGTATGATGCCTTGCTTTCTGTCGCTTGTACTGCCTCCTCAATGCTTCTTGTATTTCTGGACACAAATGCGTCAGTAAACCGCTCGGTCCCCTCCTTTGAGGACAGGATACTCACCTCGTCGATCCGCCTCCTGTTCTGCGGATCCATCGTGTTCGTCGCACCCATCAGTGTCTGTCCAATCACCTTCGTCACACCCATTGCAGGCCTGAAGATAATGGTCGGTGCCTTCCTCCACACCGCCCGTGCCGCGCCTCCGGGTCCTTGACTCTGCATCACCTCGCCAGGCACGGCAATGATGGCATCTCGGGCAAGGTTCACATCTCTTGTCAGTGAGCGATATCCTCCCCTTAGGCCCTGGATCACGCCGGTTGGCTGATCCGCATACAAGGAGATTTGCTTTCGTTCTTCCTCGTCCAAATCCTCATCGTCCCAAGGTACGGCTCCGGGATTATGGCCTGGCTCAGCGAGCAAGCCTTCAGCGCCCTGGAGTGCATATTGTGTGCCCACCGCAAGCTTGGCTCCAAGCTTGACGATCTCAGTCCCCGTTGTGCGAGCAAAAGCGACCGCCCCTTTGGAGATGCTTCGGAACACGCGTCCATCTTTCTGATACTCCTTCAGAGGTATTTCGACCAGATCCCTGAATCCACTACCAATATTTACCAGTGATCTCACTGGTGCAAGACCTGCGATCACACCAGGTAGTTGATTGTTGCGAACGTCTGGCATCCAGATGTCGTTCAGCGTCTTCCCAAGTCGGTCGAAGCCTGACACACCATAGATGATGACATGCCGAAGGACCATCCTGGCTTCCTCCAGAACAATGAAGTTCATGAACTCCGTCGTATGCCCCGATCGGAGTCCCGCATAGTCAACCCGCTTGGGCTTGAAGTCAAGCTTGACAGGAACATCATTTACTTCGGCACGCTGCACAAATGGCACGTCGCTCGGTGAGGCATGTATGGGCGTCTTCTCGTCTTTGAACTCAAAGAAACGCGTGATGAAGTCAAGGGCATCTTGGTCCACATGCAGTCTCAGCGGCAGGAGGGTAACGCGCAGGACCATTTCCGAGGCGCCCAATTCGGGCAGAGGCTTGACATTCAGAAGCTCAAGATGGACCATGCTGGTGCCCATCTCCCGCTCTCCAGCGTCTTGGTCATATGTGGCGAACTTTTTCCACGTCGAGGTTGGAACGTGGTCAAAAATGTCAAGATTCTTCACACGAACGTCCACGCTGCTGAGAGTCTCCCCGAAGTCGGGTGGAAATGCCAGCATATCGATGTCGACTCCGGACAACTCGAAAGTGATCTTATGTCGGCGACTGCGCTGCAAGCGGAGACGTTTCGGCTTCGGTCCTGAAGGCCGCGCAGTTCGGTTGGTGGATGCAGTGATGGTCGTTCCTGCCACTGACTCTGTTTCAGTCGCATTGTCGTGAAGGCCCTCATTGATTGCACGCGCTAGTTCTTGCGGGTCGCGGTTGGCTGGGATGCCAATGTAGATCGAGTTGAACAGAAGATCACCGATTGTCTCCTCATCTTCAATCTCCTCTTCGTATACGCCGTGACCTGTCCTTGCTTGACGCTCAACAGCCTTCGCCTCGACCTCCTGAACTGCCTGAGTGATGATGTCACGGGTATGCTCCCAGTCGTATCCATCGAATAGGTTCCAGATAACATGCACATCTCGCACAGATACTCGCAAAGGACTGCGGGTGACGAGCTTCGCTGGAGCCCTGTCATATGTATTCTTGTTCGAATTCCAGACCTTGGCAACATGGTCATCCTCTGGCGCAACAGCTGCGCCAAAGAAGTTGTCATGAATGACCAGATCATCGCTTGAACTCGATTCGTCGCTTGATGTCTTGGTGAACCCGGTAAGAAGAACCCCCTCCTGAGTGTCTTGCATGCTCGGAACCTCAGAAATACCTGAGGCCTTGGTCGCATCGAACAGCTCTTCGCCCTCTGCCTCATGCTCGTAGAATTGAGACTCAACACGCAAAGAGCTGTCACTGGCATATTCAAGGTCAGAGCCACTCCCGGCTCCCGCCATCTCCTGGGCGCCTGCGAAGTCCTGATCAAAATCGTACTCCCCTTCGGGTCTTCCGAATGCTTCGGCAGAAATAGATGCCAGTAGATCCTGCACTGGCATGACCTTGGTACGGAACTTGTTCTCCTTTGACGGCGGCGTGGGGGGTTTCAGGGCGTTCGCGACAGTGATGAGAGTTTGTGTCGAGTCTGCACAAGTCTCGAGCACAAGTAGATCATCTCTCAGCTCGACATCAACATGCTTCTCGCCATCCGCCCCGGCCTTCACATCGACAAGCGCCTTGGCCGAAGATGTGAAGCAAACTTCGACATACCCGAGGGAACACAAGTGCACCACCTGCCGAGATGTGGAAGCTGACGCATGGCGAGTACTGCGTGATTGCGGACCGCGAGTCTGGGCCTGAGAGACATTATCAATCAAGAGGACAGAAGCTTTGTTGATATCGAAGGCAGCTCTCGTCTCGATGTCCTTGGGCAGATCAACGTTCAGGTGTGCATCCAGAAGCACGACAGCAAGTCTAGCTGGCAACTGGTGCGGATTGAGCCCAAGAACACAATCTCGGAATTCAACATCCAGAGTGAGCGGCTTAGATTGTTTGGCTTTCGAAACTGCTTCGGTGGGAGAGACAGGTTCTCTTGCAAGAGCTGAATAAGCCTGTTCCCCGAGGTTCGCCACTGAGGCGGCTAGGCACTCCTCGAAGTCTTGTGGTGTGGCGTCTGCACCTAGTCCGAGGATATCCATGATGGTAGGCACACGGTACTCGATCTCCAAGTTCTGTAGCTTCAGTTTGACGACAGGCTCTATTTCATCGCCGATCATCCGTGCCATGATGGCGGGATCCCTGCTTGAGACTGGACCTGTCTCGAGGTCGGACGTGTTGATCAACTCCTCGTTCTTGTTGCGTTTGAGCTTCACGTGGTTGATAGCAACGGCGATGAGTGCAGGCACTGTGATATGGGCTACCCCAAGATCCTTGACCTCCCCTTCGAAATGCCCAAGCTTGCCATCCAGCCTCACGCTAACGTGGATTTTCTGGATTGCTCCAAGCGTAAGCAATCCAGGCCGGTCATCTTCAGGGAGATATTTGGCAACCGTCGATAGCTTGTTCAACTCCTCTGCAAGATTCGGCAGCACCACGAGCTCTGCCACATTACTCACTCTGGTCTTCACGGTTTCGATCGAAATTTTGAGAACGGAACCTTTTCGCCGTTGCCTGAGCAGAGTGTCGAGCATCAATTCGTCATTGTTGCGGTCAAACTTGGCTCTGGATGGAACGATGAGCTCTACAAGTCGGTCAAGATCGGCTTCTCGCGGAGTTGTCAAGAAATCCAGGCGGACGCCACCGACTTCAGTCGTAATGGCTGGGTCGGCCATTGAGTTTGTCAGGTAAGGACCGGACACTCTGAGCATCGTAATCGCTACACCTAGACCCTCCGAACGACTGACGATCTTCACCGCGCTCGACTCGGCGAGGATGCTGCATTCTCTACCAAAAAGCTCGATTGCTGCGCCTCCGATCCGCACGTTGACCTTATTGGAGGCAGCTGCAGACTTGTCATTCGGATCGATTGGTGTCTCAAACCTGACACCACGGGGTTTGGCCGCTGACGCAGCCACATCTTTGGGGGCAGGTGGAGTCGAAGTCATCGAGGCACTCATATTGAGGAAGCTGCTTAGCCCACCGAACCAACTGAAGGTCTCATCCAGTCGCTGCAGGTCAACGTTAATTGCCAACGGGAGGGTCTCGACGTCAATTCGCGTGCCGGCAGCTGTGTGTAGCATCTTGATGCCGATGTCATGCCCCGAAGACAGGAAGGTGTCTCGAACAGAGGTACTCATCGGTTTGCCTCCATCGAAGGATATGATGTCGCCATTAGCATATCCGAACCTGAACTTCTCAATCTCAATCTTGGTCAATGTCACAAGTTCGTTTGGAGTTTGGGACCTCGTTTTGTTGGTTGAACTTTTGTCAACTGGAGATGTTGACAGCACAAGATTCTGCACTGTTGCGTTCAGGAGCACCTCATGATTGAACGAGAAGGCGCTGGGATCCAGATATCGCTCCGAGGTGTCAGCTACGCCACCTAATCGATTCAGGAAGTTGACCGATAGTTCCTGGAGCGTGAGTCGAATGTCTGGTGTGGGCCGAGTTTCTGATGTAGTGGTGCTAGTAGCGTCACCTGTCTGCACTGTGCTGTCCCGCTTGACGGCGTCCGATAGCTTTCCAACTACCATGGCGAGCAGGAACCCGAGGGAGGCGTCGAAGGATATCGTCATAGGGGATAAAGACACCTCGAGCGCACGGTCAACTGGACTTGGCTTCGTGTCTACCACGTCAGATGACACAGAAGAAGATGACGACCTGCGCGGAGCTAGATGTACAGAGAAGGCACCTGGAGCCTGGGGGTGATGTGATCGATCAAGTGACTGACCGAGCTGTGCCAAAGATTCGGGGGATGCGGCATGGACCTGTATATGCTGATGATTTGTTGGAATATAGAGGGACAGCGTTTTCAGCCGCAATATTTCCTTGACAAGTCGCGTCGGTCCCTTGGGAGTAGGAACGTCATCTTGCTCATTTTGGTCGTGGTCCTGAGCGCTGTTAGACCTCTCGCGCTCGCTGCTGGGATCAGCGTGCTGTTCTGTGGTCATCGACTTGGGCTCCAGCGAGGTGTGCCTTTCGATTTTGGCGTCCTGTTGTGGCTGTGAACGCACAGGTAGAACTGTCGAGACTACATCTTCATCGCCTTCGTCTGCCCATGCACCTGGCATAGACTTCTTCGGCTCCAAGGAAGGTTTTGGTTGTGGGCTAGGCGTTGAGGAGGGGTCGGGATTGAGGTCCGCAGACACTGGGCCGTCATCACGCCCTGCTTCCGTGTTAGAGAACGCACTTTGGTACATACTCTCAGCCTCTTCATGCGTATATAGGTGGGACAATGTCAAATCCTCACTGCTTGCTGAGGACTGGGTTTCAGTAATCGCAGATGGCTCAACCTCCCCGACTGGTTCGGTCTCGTCAGTGGCTGTACCTTCGTGCGGCACCTCAGAGAGCCCCGAGTCGGTCCTCATTGCCCGATCAAACGGTGACTCTGACTGTGCACTCTCCCAAAGGCGTGGACGGTCATCTCCAAGACCTGGTGGACCAGACGCAGCTAGGTCGGAGAGATTTGTGGAGTGGAAAACGGATTGCTCGACGAAAGAAGCACCCAAGTCGTGGTAAATAGAAGCTCGTGGAGTCGGTGGACTGCCTTCCTCATAATCACGCTCATCGTTCGAGAGGTCATAGGGAATACCCAGAGCCTCCTCGCTGTCGCCGAGGGGATAATCAGCGCCAAACGGGTCATCGTCGATACCGCGTAAATGTGCGGATGCTGTGGTTCTGATCGAGTGTGTGCTGCGATCCAAAGGAGTTTGGGTTGGTTCCATTGTCGCTTCTCGTGAAGGAGGGTTCCGTGTCATCGCGGGAGACGAAGCCATGGAAGGCGAGGCTGACTGCGCTAATGCTGAAAATACATTGGCTTCTGATATCAAGCAGGCTCTGACCTCATGAAGTGCAATATGTCGCTTGCCCTCTTTCGCAACCGGAGTGGCTTCATCCGACCCAACATCCAAATGAGCCGTCACCCCTTCGATATCAATGCTGTCCAAGGCAATCTGAGCCGAGATGGGTTCTTGGACAGTCGAGCTTGCATCTGGCAGGACCTTAAGGTCTAGTTGGAATGTGACGCCTTTAATCTTAACTTGCATTCGGTCAACGATGCCCTGCAAGAAATCTGCCATGAATGTCGGTAGTGATAGAGCTTGGCCGGTGCCAGCAGGATAGTCCTCCTCGCTACCATCATCACTCACGGAGAGCGATGCCCCGAGATCCTGTGTTTCAGCAGCAAGTGCCTCTTCCAGCTCCTTTCTTTCCATGGGAGACTGTGTTTCGAGGAATGACTGAGCGAGATCAACCGTGTTCGGGACGAAGTTCGTGTCTTCTGGAGTCTTACTCCCCGGCGTCGAGCTCGACTTGCCATCCACCCCAAGCAGCTGTAGCCGCACATCCACCCCGTCGATCTCTATTATTATCGGGCTGGTGTAGAAGTCCATAGGCACAGTGACCCTGAGAAGTAAGATACGCGCTCTTTGTAGTCTGAAGGATTTCGGGAGCTTAAGAAGCTTCTCAAGTTTCTGTGTAACAGTTAGCAAGCTTATCCGACGCTGGACCCAATCACATGTGAAATACCTTGAGCTTTATCCTCACATCTCGAAATTCGAAGACGGTGTTCCTTCCGAGAGCCAGATCGAGGTTATCGATATCCAGCGTCTCCGTCTCCAGGAGATCGAGCCGTGATAGAGCATAGCGCACGAGCCTCTTGGGCATCGACGAGCTCCGGAAAGACTGTAAGAACGACGCCATCGTTGTTCAAATCGACAGGTGATCGTAGGGAGGACAGGGAGTCGAGAGTGAAGAGGAGAGCAACCGAGACCTCCCGCCAGCCCCTGAGGGTAGACGTGAGGGACAAGAAGTTCAGAAACACCAAGCAGTACCAGCGGTCAACACCGTCGCCGGTGATGAAGATAGTTGGATGATGAATGCGGGGACGCAGGGCATGATTCAGGCGTCGAGAAGTGGAAGAAGGGACGACATCTTCGAGGAGTGTCTGTATGTCGCAAGCTGCACTTTATCGAGCTCGATCGGATGGTCGTATGGGGATGATAGTGCCCCCAAACTTGCTGACGGGTTTGATGTTGCAAGGTACGGAAGAAAGGGCCGTTGTCGGGCAGCGCGAAGTCGAGACAATGCTGGGTGCCATTCGGAGAAGCGGACACCAGTGACGACCAGGCCACGGCAGGGCAACGACTGCGGGGGTCGTGTAGACAATCACTTTAGGGGACGAGCCGCAGCCTAGGGCGGGGATGCTAGTGGATGCAGGGCCTGGAGGAGAGGTCCAGTGGATCTCTACAGCCGGTGGGGGCGTCAGTGTTGAGTGCGGCCTAGAACAGCATTCTCGACTCGCGTGACCCTTCACCATCGTGACCTTCTACTCTTATCACGAGCACCGAAGGATCTCAGTAGTGAACCATCACCTGCACTGGTCCAGAAAGGGTTCATCTCTAGTCATATCCTTCATCTCCCGATCGTCTCATAGCAACAAGGACAGAGCAGCAAGAGTCAAACCTCATCTGCCTCTGCCAAACAGACCTGCCCAAGCACATCACCCAGTCAGAAACAGCGAATTGGCCGATACTTCCATCTCATGGCACTTAGGGGTCTTTTTTGTTGCTCTCCATGAGCATTGCTAGTGTCCTTTTGAATCATACTCTATAAAGCGCTAGAGTTGAGCATCCCGTCTAGTCGCGAGTTTGACTTGATTCATGCACAATAGGGACAACCTCGCTTGCCTTGGCGTCAGCCTCTGGGTAGTACATTGTCTGAACGGGTCAAGCTTTGTTGGTAACCAGTTCTGTTGATATCCCATACCTGTTTGCCATGAATCAGAGCATCCGCATAGCGAGTTCAATCTGATCGAGGCGCTGATTTAGGCTTCTAATATCGCCTTTCGGGGTCCAGGTACCCCTGCAAGTCATGACGTCGTGTACTTGCATACCGTGACTACCAATATGGTTTCTGAATTGCGCCATGTGTATCAGCGGGATGCAAGATGCGACGACTTAGATGGGCTTACAATCATACGAAGCACGCAGTCAGTTGGAGCAATGATGACTGGAGGTATCATGATTTGCAATTTGTTCTGCGGAGCGGCGTTAGGTCATCACATATGCTCTTAACAACCAGCAACAGCCATCGCAGCCCCTCCGCCCGCACCATTCGAATACTTGATATGCTTCCTCGTCTGCCAGCACCTGACCCCCGTAAACACAGCCATCAAAGGGAATGAGGCTCCCAAACTTCCGTCCAGGGCTTGCTCCTTGAAAGTAAACTCAAAGGCCGGCCCCAAGCTCAACCCCATCCTTCCTTCATCAAGAGTTGCCATGGCTTCCCCAGTAGACATTCTCGTGAGCTTACACGTGCCGCCCATGGTAGCTCTTGTACCTTTCCACTGGAACTGCTCCATGTTGCTATCAGGGCCAACTGGCAGCTCGAAATCGTACTTCAAATTGCCCAAACTGTACTTGAAATGTGTCCTGACCCCTGAAGGAAAGCTGATATCACTGGAATAATCGAGGAATTTGCCAGCTCCCTGAGCGGTTGCGATGATGGGATCGCGATCAGCGTCAGGTCCGCTATGAAGGTGCGCCTTGCCATGATAGCCACCAGGCATGCTAACGGTGTACATCGGACTATCTTTGGTCTCGCCCAGGTTGAGGCCCGATGTTTTCATCTTGTATTTTTTGACGAAGCCATGAAATTTGTGGGGGAATTTGGTTGTGTTTGTCAGGGTGCTCACACTGCTGAAGTCGGATGAAATTGAAGCAGAGGAGTCCATGGACGGCTTTGGCAGGTCATCTGCGGGTCGTGTGATCGCTTTGCCTTTATCGGACGAGAAGAAGCCCATCGCGCAGAGCGTTCATGTAAGCTGATGTGTGAGGACTTCGAAGAGAGTCAGCCTGGCAAATGATTCGCAATTATTCCTACAATCCTGCCACGGCTACGCGTCTCGCTGGTCAACGGTGCTGGATGGACATGAGGAGCACGAGGGGCCAATCCGTTGGAAGACACAAGGGGCCTTTTGTATAAGCTGGGCCCTTCAACCATCTGCGTGCCAAGGTAGAAACGAACGCCGCTTGCAACCCAACTATTGTTCCATTTGCGGTACAGTGTACCAGGAATGGTCCCTAAGCCAAGCATTCACTTACCTTTCCAGCCCGCATCAGCCCCCGGTTAATTGGCGCGTCAACCAAGGGACGGCGATGGATGCTGCGCCTCTGGCCTGACGATGGTGACCAACGGCCCTACACCCTTCAGTGCACGTTGCCATTGGTGTGCTTTCACAGCAACGACTGATCTGCGACTTCACATGAACTACGGCACAAATGCGGCATACCTGTCTGGCAGTTGTCGTCTGCACGACTGCGCCCCTGCCATTCTGTCACCTGAATCCGATGCCAGCGTCTGGCCAACCCAACCTGGCCAACTGTACCGGACATAAGGTTGAACTTACCTCCTCATGTGGTCGGACACTGTTGCTATTTTCCTCTCTAGCTTGCCAATCGTCTGATAACCGAGCTTACGCCTAGGACCTTCGGATACGAGAGTTCCTCTCAATGGAAGAACATATATGAGAATCCTACGGCCCATCGTGCCCGGCTTCTCAATGGTGAAGTTGAGTTGTGTGCTCGGTTTCGAGACTGAAGTCGACCCAATTGAATTTGACTCTGAATCCGCCGTACTTGTTCTTGTTGGCTGTTCTCAGCCACAGTATCCGGTCGCCTTGTTCCTATGCGTTGTTTGTAGCTTGTTATCGAGGCCGAAGGACTTAGGCGAAGAGCAAGCACGCGTAGTTTGCTGAGACCCAGATGCAGTTATCGCCTGCTGTTTGTTAGACGCATACACGTTTCTCATCACCGTATCTCGAGCACCGTTCAAATCAACACATTCATCTCGCCCTGACTAGCAACTCTGCAATGCTGTTCCTCCCCTGGTAGGTAGGACAACCTTCGTCCCCTAGCAAAGCTGTGCAAATGTGGCCAGCCGAATCACTTTTCGAACGATCTTGTCTGCCTGCAAGTCGGCTGATACACCATCGTGATCACCGCTTGCCAGCCTTCCGCAACGCCACTCCACCGCTTCCATTCGAATCCGAGATAGTCAGAGCACAGAAAGTATTGTAAACAATACCTCCGGTCCCTGGTCGTGAGCAACGTGAGTCGCATGCCAGTCGTCCCCTTGGTCGTGTACGCGATGAACGATTCCAAACTTTTTGTGACACTCTAAAAAAGATGTCCCTTCAGAAATGACAAAAGAGAAGAAGAAGATCAGACTCTCGTGGGTATCATCAAGCTGCCACGCCTGCCCTCGACTCATGATCGTTGATGGGTGAGTCCACACGCCCATCTAGTTGTTGGGGCACTGGGCCTGAACGTGACCAGCCTGCTGGCACTTGTAGCAGATCTTCTCACCGCCAGCAGACTCCTTGGGGCAGTCACGAGAGTAGTGGCCAGACTCGCCGCAGTTGTAGCACTTCATGCCATTAACACATTCGCCTAGAACTTGATTAGCCTAAAGATGATGAGATACATCTTTGAAAGCCTGGACTCACGCGACATGTGGCCGTAACCACCGCAGGAGTAGCAGGTCTTGCCGGCACCACCACCGAAGCCGCCGCTGCCGCCGCCACCGCCGTAGGAGTTACCGAAGCCGGACTTGGGGCAGTTGCGAGCAATGTGGCCGATCTCGCCGCACTGTATGGCCAGAGTTAGTGTTGATTTTGTTTGACGCTGTTATCTTGAGACCGACCTTGTAGCACTCGGTAGAGCCACCCATGCCACCACCGGTAGCGCCGCCCATGGGGCAGTCGCGGGAGATGTGGCCAGGCTGGCCGCACTTGTAGCAAGACTTGTTCTCCTTCATGGGCTCACCGCAGTCACGGCCTTGGAATGATTAGCGATCATAATTCAGCTTGTTGCGTTACATGACTCACTCATGTGGCCCTCGTCTAGAAGCAGATGTCAGCATTATCCGGAAACAAAATCATGGTGGAAACGTACTGCCGCAGTTATAGCTAGTTCCTAGTTAGTATGAAGACTACATCTTTTGCGATCAGAGACAAACTCACCACTTGGCAGGACCCTTGGTGGGGCAGTCACGAGCCTGGAGGATATGTGAGTGATGCGATTTGAAGTAGGCTAAAGTGTTCACCATACCTGGTGACCAGGGTTGCCGCCTATTGACAGAAGTTAGCCTGATGCTGGGATGTGAAAGCAAGAAAGGACACAGGATGGGGGCCAGGAGGCAAAAAGCTCGACTTGGTAAGGCGAGGAACGGTCCCCAACCTCCGGACGCCTTCATACTGGGGGACATGTGTCTGTGGCCAGAGTCGAATGAAGAATGGAAGAGGACAGAACTCACAAGAGTAGCAGGCACCGCCACGGGGTTGAGAGAAATCCATTGTGATGGAAGAGGTTGAAAAAAGGTTCTGGGGAGCTGGACTTGGGGTCAGCCGCTTCATGATCCCTTGCACTTCATGAGAGTTCCGTGATGGCAGTGGCCAGGATCTTAAACGCCACATGCTCGATTGAGAAAGTGGGACGGTTCCTGGCCAACAGGATTCGGGCAAACGTACAGAGGTAGTGGTGATCTAGTTGTTGCGGTCAGCGACTGAGAAACGGCGCAGATGTTGAACAGCGAGAACGTGTGTGTTGTGAGGGAAGGAAAAATCAGCTATCGACGAGCTCTTGGTGCGATTGCCCTTGGTTTTGCCGCCACGAGAGACGTTTTTTTCCCGCCCCAGATCAAGGCGATCAAGCAGCAGACCAAGCAGGCGCGCCAGCCGTGAAGAGCAGGTGGAGGCGGGGCAAGAGTCGAGAAACTCGGCGCCGGGCAGAGATTTTTGGTCAGGGTCCTGGACCAGCAACAGTAGTTGTGCCCGGCTAGTGCTGGTATCGTGGGTGGTCGATGGCCAATTTGCGTGCGGGCAGAAGGGAACAAAAGGCTCAATTGAGGAAGAGTGATGCTTACAGGTATCAGAGAGCTTACTTCTGGCGACAAGTCGTGCAGAAAGTATCAAGAAATGACTGATGGTTGTGAAGTCTGAGAACACGGCTGGCAGGATGACCTCGAGAGAGCTTGCTTTTCGAGGTTGTGGGAGGGTGGGTTTTGGCCTGGAGCCGATTCACGTTTTGGTGGGGTCATAGGTACAGGCGGTACGCACCTGGTACAGTGTGAGACGCTGCCAGGTGACAGCGACGGCCCGGCAAGGCCGCCACCGTGGACCATGTTTCGCACTGTGCTTTGCGTAGAAGCTGCTTCACGAAGGTACCGGCCACACAGACGAGATCACCGCCCAGTGACAGTTTGAGCCGTCCATCTTGCAGGGTGCTAGCGGCGAATAGCCAAGTCTGTGTTGCCAGTTACATCACGACGTTATCATGCAAACTGGGGCTAAAGGCTGAGTTGACGTCGCCGTCGGTGGACACTCGTGGTTGGAGGGTTGAGACTGACACAGATGACAGGCTTGCACTGTGCGTGCGCACCCTCCTCTCATCTCTATCTGCAACGTGCCTGAAGTTCTTCGTGATGGCTGTAACTCGATACGCGCAAAGTCTCATCGAGAAAGCAGGCCAGGATCTCCCGGAGACCACTTCTCCGTGCGCAAACTGGCAAGTGGATCTTCAATGAAGGTTGCGGCTTTGCGACGATAACATGGCATTCGATACTTCAAGATGGACATTGCAAGAGGATTTGGTCAGGTTTCAGATGCTGGCAGCCGTCCAGCTCGTCGCCCATTGCTAGGAATTCAGCTTTACATACATGTCTGATTGAGTCCGTTGGGGACCAGATTGGGTGAGACAGGCGGTCAGAGCTTCGACTTGATGAGACCAGAGGCTGGCAGTCACGTGCCCTGGCGCCTAGATAACCACCCTTGCCGCGTTTTGGTGTGGGGCTGAACGCGTCGAGATCCGATGCACCTCAGCGTCTTCATTGACAGACAAGACAGCACATGAATACAACTATGCATTTGACAGCCCATTCAAGCTTGGCGGAATGACAAGAAACCTCGGCGAAGATGACGAGGCATTTATCAAAGCCATTTCAACCGCTGCCGAACAATATAGGCAGTCACTGACAGCTCGTAAAGTACCCTTGACGCGCTACGTTCTGACGGCGCCGCTGACCACAATCACAGAATATGAGGCTCGTGTAAAGGACCTGCAAATGCAGCACCTGGAACGGGAAAAAGAACAGGATGCCATGATCGAAAGGCTTCAAAAGGAAAATCATGATCTCCATTCTCTACTTCGGCAGACGGCGGTGCACACCTCAAAGCCAACATCTCCGGCCATTCTGGGAGCATTGGGATCCGGAGCGCCAGTTTCGTCTACGCCTAAAGCAATATCACCTCCGCCTGTGTTGCATGAATCGGCCTCAGACACAGGCCTTCAGACAGCATACTCGAAGCTGCTCATCAAATTTCAGCTTGTTGAGGGCAATTTCAAGAAAGCAAAGGATTTGTTGGAGCGGCGGAAGTTGGAGCGAGAGCATTGGGCAAACCGTACCGCTACGTTGCAGGATGAGCTCGAGAAGCTGCGGAGTGCTGGAACCCAACCCCTTTCGGCACCCCCTTCGGCTCCGCAAAATCCCTCCTGTGATCTTGCAGCGACAGCTCACCAAAGGAAGCCCGATGGCCACACCACAGGATCTCGGCCAGACGCGACGCGACTGAGATCAACCATCCCAGAGCCCCTACCGCCCAGCAGCCCTCCTGTTACAGCCCGGCAGACGCCAGGCTCGACCCAAAGCGATCCCGAAGACAGCTCAGAAGTGGTATTGCCACCTCTGCCGAAGACCGCGAACAAGCCTGGGCCGAGCATCAAACAAGAACCCTCATCCGACAGCCCGGTCGTGGTCTCGGAACGATCAGTGAGGAAAAGGAAGCGAGACCCGAACCAAGACGATTCAACCCCTGCCAAGATTAAGGTCGAGGTAGCCGCGGACTCAAGTCCAATCCCGCGGTTGGATCGCTTCATGCTCAACTCAGAGGGCAGTTTGGATCTAGGTGATGTTGCGCAGCGAATTTCGACACCCAGAAAACGCAGGGATGCTGCAGCCAGTGACAGATGGACTCCGGCGACAGAACCTCAACCACCCTTGGCTCTAACACGACCTCAGCCAGGGCTATACGCCAAAGCTACTACGGGCGTCGTCAGACCTTCACCACTCACACCAATCGATGGCAATCGAAGATTGGGAGGCGTAATGACGGCCAAAACCTCTGGCACCAGGCGTAACAAGAAGGATATTGAGCATGGGATCAATTTTCTCGCAGAGGATGGCATTAGCTATGGACTAAATGCGACTCCCGCCGGTCCTAATACAGGAACCCCAGTGGCTAAGGGCCGACTGGATGATCTACTCAACACCCCTTCCATTGGAGATCGGGCGCCAGACATCTCTCGATCCGTTGCCCGAAAGCTTTGCAAACCAGCTACACCACGAGACGACCTGCTGATGCCAAAACCGCGAGAGCTGCCATTCGAGAAGTCTGCACTGCCTGTGGGAAAACAAGGGTTAGCGGAGAAGCCGGAGGCATCACCATCTGTGACAAGACGGAGCAGGTCGCCTAAGAAGCGTGAGACTGCCACTCCGCAGAGAAAATCCGGCAGCTTGAGAAATCGACCATTGTCCGAACTCAAGTTGGATGACTTCAAGATCAATCCCCAAGCGAACGAAGGGGTGAACTATGCTTTTTCAGATGTTGTCAGGGGTAAGGGGGAACGGGCAGCACTCCCAGGATGCACCGATCCTCACTGCTGTGGAGAGGAGTTTCGAGCGTTGGCCATCTCTCAACGACCCAACCCTCCTTTGACGTCAGAACAGCGGCGACAAGAGCAAAGACTTCTGGAGGAGTACTTGGGTGATCATGCTTATCAACTTACGGCGATGACTCGACAAGAGCGTACCAATGTCTGGATCGATGCAAAGACACATGAGCTAGCGAATAAGTACGGAAAACATCGTCATCGGTACTCTCGTATGCGATCACCACCGGGGTTTTGGAACGCGGACTTCCCCAGCACCCAGGAGATAGAAGATGAGAAGCTTGAGGCAGCGAAGCGTGAGCGCAGGACAGTTGAAGAGCGCCGCCGGGAGGCGATGCGGCCTGGGGGTCGATGGGTGTTCCGGGATGAGTGACCGAAAGCATAAAATCATTGGGCAACAAGGGGAGTGTTCCTGGGATGCTTTGAGAGGAAGCGCATTCACAGTATCAACCATGGATATGAACGCTTGACTTTGGGTCCTTATATATTCTTGTTAAGAGTCCCGTGCTCCAGACGCATCTTGCATGATATTATCGCCGCTCTGATACTATCAACTGTAATTTTGGTGCTGAATCGCTGATTTCGACTACTTGTTCCCTCACCATGGTTCCCTTTTGCTGTTTTATCCGTAGGGGTCTCCAGAGGCAGAATCGCCTCGGCACTCCGATTCCCCTCGTCCTTGAACGAAATATCAGATTCGTTGAAGGGGCCATGGACGGCTAGGTGTCGTTCATCCCGGGCCTGAATGGCTCGAGTTAAAGACATCAGTAATGTATTGCTAATCAGCTCTCCACCTGGAATAGCTCTAGAATGCCCTTAGTGGTAGAGCACCGCTTACAGTGCGAAGGCGTGTAAGTCTTGCTTTCACCAAGGCCATTTTGGCATACGACCTAACCTTGGTCGTTTATCTTTAGAAACCTCAATACTACGCTCTAGCATCGTTTGATAGTTGCGGGGAAGCAGCTTCTACTACAACTGCTAGACCAGCGTCCCCAGCTCGATACCCAGCTGTTTGTATACAGGAGACCTGATCCCAAAGCGCCACATCAGCATGAAATACAAGCTGCTTCTTTCCATCCCACAACGTTCCTTGATGCCATAAATGCGCAATTGCTCAGGCTCTGACGGGCCATCGTCATATCGCCAGGGCTGCAGTCGGTCGTACGGCACAGCCGTCTCACCACCCATGTCCAAGCCCCGCTTCCTTGCGTTGCCCGTTCATACGAGCATATGCGTTCAACCTGGAAAGCTGCTCATTCATGATATCCTACAAAGAGCCCCTTGTGAGGATTGTTTGAGACTCAATAGCCATGGCTCTGAAGAGGCTCGCAGTGGTACTCGGTGCGACGCGTGGCCAAGGCAACTCTGTCGTCAATGCTCTCCTCAAGACTGGTCAGTACAGCATCCGCGGCGTAACGCGGGATGCCACGACACCCGATGCACAACGCCTTAGAGAGCGTGGCGTCGAGGTTGTGGGCGCAGACCTGGACGACCCATCCGATCTCAAGCAAGCTTTCATGGCGGCGCAAGTTATTTTCGCGGTGACGACAATGTACGACGGCGCGATGGATCGTGAGGTCGCGCAGGGCAAGAACGTGGCTGATTCTGCGTCCGCTGTTGAGACATTGGAGCATTTCATTTGGTCTACCCTCCCGTCTGCTTCGACCGTGTCTCGAGGCAGGATCCCCGTCCCGCACATGGATGGCAAAGCCCAGGTGGATGAGTACATCCTGAGCTCGCTGCCCGAGCTGACGCAGAAGACAACCTTCTACTGGGGTGGTCTTTACGCGGAGAATGTGAACTATGCCCCTTTCAGGCCCAGTTTCCTGGAGACAGCTGGGAAGTACTCTTGGGTACAGCCAGTAGCGTCACAGACGGTTGTGCCTATGGTGGGTGACCACACGGTCAACACAGGCCTTTTCATCCAAAAGATACTAGAAAAGCCAGAGGCATCGTTACCCGGGAAGTATATCCTCGGCGTGGCGGATTGGATGGTGCATGGGGACATGCTGAGGCAGTGGGCAGAGATCTTGAGTGAGAAGAAGGGAGAAAGCCTAGATCCGGTGTATGTGCACAGTAACGTGGATACTGTAGGCCAGTTATGGCCGGGCATCGGGAAAGAATTAGGTCAGATCCTGAGGCTCTCTGAAGAACTTGGTGAGACAGCATGGAGTAAGGATGGCGTGACACCGCTCACGTCGAAAGATCTTGGCTTGGTAACAGGTAATGGTGAGGGTCATCTGGTAAGCACGAAAGATGCCATCAAGGAATTAGGCACGAAGCTGTGATACATTCGAAGCTTGGTACGCATTATAGAACAACATAAGCGACGCATGTATCTTTAACATACGCATTTTCCCTCGGTGGAACCTTCGGAGCCTCTAGACTTGTCTCCGACTGTTCCTAACCCACACTTCAGTCATCTTAAGGTTGCTCAAATGTACTTGATTGACAATAGCCTGCTCGGAAGTTGCTTAGGCTCAGTTGGGTCTATGGAAGGGTTCTAAACTGTTGATACATGCCTCACTTTGAGTTTCTCAGAACCGCATCAAGAATCTTAGCTATTGCCCAAATCTTCTCTTCCTCATACTTCCTGCCAACGATCTGTAGCCCAACCGGTGCGCCGTCGTATATGTCTGCATCATATCCTTTCCAGTTCTTCGCGTCTAAATCGTTGAGTGGCTCAAAGTCAGGATCGGCAACATCAACGGACTTATCTGCCGTCGTGACGGGTATCACGGAGGCTGAATAGTCTAAGAGATTGACCACTTCGGTATAGCCAGTATACAAGTAGTGTTCAGGGATGACAGCAGCGTGCGGAGCTACGGGCATGATGAAAGCGTCGACTTCCTGGCCATCCTCAGTGGACAATGAGTTCCAGTAATCCGAGTATGTCTCGCGGGCGTCCCGAGCCTGGATGCTCAGCTCTTCAAGGGTGATCGCCGACATCGGTGGCTTTAGTTTGAACAGCTCGCGGAGAGGATAGATGAGCGGCTCGCCAGAGAGGTCAAGCTGCTCGTGAATATAATGGCCACCATCGGACTGGAGAAACTTGAGGTGGATATCTGCAGCAGGTTGATGAGGTGGTGGTCGCCAGTCAATGACCTGATGGCCAGCTTGAACTAGAGCCTTCTGCAGGATGCGTAGACCTCGTGTGATAGGAGGATGCGGGGTCATAAACCCGTCATTGAATAGAATGCCGAGCTTGAGTGGCTTTTTTTCGACAACAGCTCTGCCGCTGCCATCGGCTCGTCGAAGGATGTCTTGCTCCATCTCGGACCGCCACGGCAAGGGAACAAGGTTCGGGTCTCGCAACCACGGTTGAGTTGAGATGAGGGCGGAGGCAACAAGCTTCAAAGCGTCCACAGAAGTGGCCATGACACCAACGGATGAGGGGCCATTTAGCTGACCTGGATTCGTATTGGCAACATTGCGATAAGAAAGGCGGTTGTGCGTTGGCTTGAGGGAGTAAATGCCACAGAAGGCAGCCGGGATCCGTACCGAGCCCCCAATGTCAGTTCCTAGGCCGACTGAGCTACCCCTTAAGGCTTGGAGAGCACCTTCACCACCAGATGAACCTCCACAAGACAGGACCTGATTAATTGGGTTTAACGTCTGGCCGATCAAGTTGTTGATAGTTTCTCCACACATGAGCGTTTGCGGCAAGCTGGTCTTGCAATACACAACCGCTCCTTGCTGCAGCAGCTCACTCACGACCTGACTCTCGATATTGTGGACCTTTTGAGGATCCGAATCACCTTCATATGTGTTGATCCAGCCGATGAATCCCATAGTCGTATCAACGCCCTTCACATGGAATTGGTCCTTGAGGCTGACAGGCAATCCATGCAGCGGCCCAGATGGTGTGCCATGCTCTTCAAAGTAGCGGTCCAGCTCAGTAGCCCGCTCCAAGGCCTGACTGAAGAAGATCTCATGGAGACAATTATTAATCTGGTGTGCAATAGCGGTCGTCTTGCAGTAGGCTTGGGCAACCTCCAGTGATGTCAATGCTCCTTCAGCTAGCTTCGCGACTAGATGTGAGCTGTCAAGCGACACGATGGCGACTTCGTCCTGAGATAGAAAAGATTCGATAAAGGGTCCTGTCAAGTTCTTTTGCTCCTTTGCGCGCTGAATATCGCCTTGGCTCAGGCGCCATTCAGCAGGGATCTTCGAAGCCGTGTCGGCCATCTTGGCTGCGGCCTGTTCTTGCCATGAGGCTTTGGCCATGGCGCTGGCAAGATGTCTGGGAACTCGCATTACTGCTGACGGGAAGGAGGACTATTGCAGTGCGATAAGGTGGCACAAGGAGCATACGGCCGCCAGCCGGTTGTGTCGTTAGATAAGAACCCCAAGAGTTCCCCTCTACCACATACCATCTGAGAGTGGCGGGGGCGGGGTCACAGGGCTGCAGGATGCCGCATACCCCCATCTCTGTGTGTTGTATTGTTCACATGCATATAACGCTAACATCAGACTGACGTGAGTTTTGAGTCGTAAGTTTTGATCCTATCATCTCAGGTCGTGCACCTAAGTCCGCCTTATAAGGCTGGCCAAGCGCTAGGGACTATGCTCACAGTTTTCTTGAAAGTCTCTACTGACAGGCAAAAGTAGTAGCCGGAAGAAATAGAATGGCAACAACAAAGTATTCTTTCATACGTGCGCTGAATCTATTGAAGTAAGTTCTCAGTTCGGTGAAGAACCCCCGCTGGGCACGTCAACCACTCTACTATTTCTCTTGGCCCATGACAAGATCGTGGGCTAACAGTTCACTATGCACTGAGCACTCTTTTGCCAGTAACCAGCTTCATTGTCACCTCGACACAGCTTTCCTATACTCTACTGGGTCCATGCTCAGATTATGGCGCCAGAATAGGGAGGTAATGTCCCCCCGACTGTCTACCTTGAATGTAGCTTTCCAGTATTCTGGACCTTGATCACCGCCTAGGACCCATCGTCCACGTTTCGACAGCTCATTACGAGGCAAAAGCCACGTGAACGTGTTGTACTCGTAGTGATGAAGCTCGAACCTTTCTGAGTCAAGCCCTTGGAAGGCCCAGTGCAAGACGCCGTTCTCCAACGTGACAACGTTCTTGAACACCCCAGTGCTGTCTATATATGTTCCGACAAAAGCCTCGAGTTCCCGTGACGCCTTGCTCTCTCTTCTTTGTGATTCGAGGCCTCGAATAACTGAAGGGTACCATTCCAGATTGAGTCTTATAGACTCTTTAGCAAGTGAGAAGTAGTCATGACGTTCGGACTGTGGGACATTCAACAACCCCTCGAGTACGAGCTGACTAACCCAGTCGGGCACATCAGTCAGTGCCAACGAATTGCTGAGGACGAGTATGACTGCATCAAGGTCAGGGAGTAACAGAACTGAGGCAAGAGCTCCAGGAAGTGTGCCTTGATGATAAATCACAAGCTGACCCGGAGCTCCCTTTCCCACAACTGGCATCTTTTCCGGGATGAGTCTTCCGTTTAGCCCAATGCTTCCAATTTTGGCCGGCAGCTGCACTCGAGCCCATCCAAGACCGTAAGTGGCTTCGTATCGTGATGTAGGAAACATCGGAATTCTGGCTGACATCAAATGTGGTACCTGCTTGAGTGGTGATCCAGGTGTGCAACGGAGGCCAGTCGAGCACTGGTCGTTAAAGCTGATGAGAAATGCGCGATACAGCTTGAGCAGGTCTCCCGCGCAAGATCTCATTCCGCCAGATGCAGCCCCTGTTCTGTCGTCACCTATCTTAGGGCTCGGAATGGAGAACGGAGTGCCATCATCGAGTGCGTTGTAGCATTTGGCTACGTCGGCGACGTTTGCTGGAGGAGTCTTGAAGTAGGATCGTTTCATGTCAAGAACATCGAAGATCCGTTCCTGAACAAGGGTATGGAGAGGCTTCCCGCTGAGGGCCTGAATTGCTTCGCCAGATAGGTCGTATGCTGTGCTGTTGTATTGAAAGCCTTGACGAAATGGCAGACACAGGGTTTGGTCATTGATAACACGCATGCAATCTGCTCCCGGTAGGAGAACGTTCCCTTCGCATCCATTGACAAGGTTTCCAACGTCTGTTAGGCCAGATCGATGGCATAGCAAGTCAGTCAAAGTGACATTTTCCGTTAAGAAAGGGTCCTTCGATGAGAAGCTTGGAACGACATCTTTGACCAAGGTGTCCCATGTGGCCAAGCCATCTTCGACAAGACTCGCAGTAATCGCTGCCGTGACGGCTTTGGTCAAGGAACAAGCGGGGAAGATCGTGTGTTCCGTGACAGGAAGTTCATTCTCAAGATCGCTGAACCCGTAGCCCTGCTGATGAACAATGTCACCGGCGATCATGACAGACAAACTCAAGCCCGGAGTGCCAGCAAGCGCCATCAATTCCTCGATCTTTGGACGCAAAGCCCCTAGCCTGCCTTTCAAGTCCGACATGATACACGGTGTCGTTATCAGTATATCGCGCGGTGATTCTGTTTCGGTGTGGTAGACCATGTCATAATTGGGTAGTGCAGAGTTATTATTCGTCGGTCAACTCAAGAAGCCAGCAACTGAGTCCGTGAACTTGCGCAATTGAATAACATCTTGTTCGACGACCCATAGCCACACGTCTCCCTGCCAGCCTGACGTTCAGTACTTGGCCCTTCAAGCGATGATGTTCGCTGAGGCGCAGAGCAGCCGGGGACTCTCCGACACTTTCCCCGCGTTCCGCTTAAGAACCGCCTCATTCCAGTGGAACTAGTCTTTGAAGCGAATAGTGAACAAATAGTCCGTACCCTCAACTCCACATGACAATTCTTCGGCTCATTATTCGCGTTGTCTCTGGCCTTTTGCCCTCTGGGAAATGTACAAGCATCACGCGAGACCATACTGACAAGCTCTCTGTTCTGAATTTTGAGACTCCCCTCTCCCTCGAGGATTCAAACATCCCGGGCCATGACCGTGTATCATCGTGGCTGAAGTCCGGGGTGTAGCTTAACGTGGGGAGCGTCTCATTGAGGTCAGGCTTCACGGAAACCCCTCCGGTACTTGAGCCGACGATTCAGCCCCAGACTTCCCCGATCTCCAGACTGTGACTCTGATGGCGAAGACTCGATGAACTTAGTCAAAGCTGCTTTTGGCCCTTAACAAATTGTGATACTATATTTGTTTGAAGATATTCCCTCTTCTGTCATGCATCGGCACTTGACTTGCAGCAACCATCGCAGTCTTTCATTTTTACAACGTGGGAGGCACTTGCACCCCTTCCTCAGCATCTAGTCTGTGCATCGCTTCAGCGCAAAGCCGTAACAATGTTGAACTCATCTGAATTGAAGGAACATGCGGCAGAGGTTGATGAGTTCGAGGGTCTGGTCCTGGCTGATGTCACACCTAAGCTCGAAAAATGGTGGTGCCAGTATCCTTCTCTGCTCAAACTCAACCTTCTCCTACTGTGTGCTTTCTTGGCTCAATTTACCTGTGGGTTTGACGGCAGCATGATCAATGGAATGCAATCCTTGCCTTCATGGCAGGATTCCTTCGGCCATCCAGTAGGTGCAGCTTCTCGTGCCCTTCATCATACATCTTCATCACTCCGACTTCATTCACTCCTGTACTCCTGAAGCCTGGTGGCTAACAACGGAAAAGACTGGAGCCGATCTCGGCACTCTAGTCAACGCAATCAACATCGGTGTTCTCGTTTCCGCACTTATTTCCTCCCAATTGTGCGAGATTCTAGGTCGCAAGAAGCCCATCACAATTGGTACAGCATTGATCACCATCGGATCAGCTCTTCAGGGCGGCGCGCAAACGCTGGGCATGTTCATTGCTGGGCGCGTGATCATCGGTCTGGGTACTGGAATAGTGGCTGTCGCGGCTCCTCAGTTGATGATGGAAGCGGCCTATCCTACTCATCGAGGGAAAATGGTCTCTCTGTACATGACACAATGGGTGGTGGTAGGTCATCTCATCTTTTATATCGACGCAGTCTGGCGGGAAGAATTCTGACAAAGCTACACAGGGCTATCTGGTCGCGGCATGGACCACTTACGGCACATTCACCATGTCTTCATCCTGGAGTTGGCGGCTTCCAAGTCTCCTGCAAGGCGTCCCCTCTCTTCTTCAGCTCGTTTTGAGTATCTTCGTCCCAGAATCGCCACGTTGGCTTGTGTTCAAAGACCGACAAGATGACGCCTTGAAGATGCTTGTCGAGTACCATGCGGCTGGTGATTCCAATTCTGCCCTAGTCCGGTTCGAACTTTTGGAGATCCAGGTTACTCTTGAGGAAGAGAAGAAGCAGAAAGCAATTCGCTGGAGCGAAATGGTCCGCACTGCAGGAAACCGCAAGCGATTCTTTATTCTGATCTTTATTGGCCTTGCCGCTCAACTATCTGGTCTTGGTTTAACTGGTTACTATCTGGCCAAGATCCTGAATAGCATTGGCATTACAGATGCAAAGACTCAGCTGCTGATCAACGCCACTGCGGCTATTTGGCAGCTTGTTTGCTCCGTCTTCTTCGCTCTGCTCATCGACCGCGCAGGCAGGAGGGGCTTGATCACCTTCGGCATAACAGTCATGCTGATAGTATTCATCATCTGGACTATCTGCTCGGCGCTCAATGAACAGCGGGGCTTCAAAGACCACCCTCTCGCGATTGCAGTCGTGGCCATGATCTTCCTATTCCAAGTGGGATATCAGCCATTTGCAGTTGCAACCGTCCCCTATGTCGTGGAGTGTTCACTCTTCTCACTTCGATCCAAGACAGCCATGATCTTCCAGTTCTGCGGTTATTCGGCAAGCTTCTTCACGGGCTACGTCAACCCCGTTGCTATTGACAGTATTGGGTGGCGCTACTACATCGTTGCTGTTGCTGTCTTGGCCTTCGAGTGCGGGTTTGCGTGGTGGTACTTGCCGGAAACTAAGGGCAAGAGTCTGGAGGAGATCGGAGAAATTTTCGACGGCGACGACATGTTAACCGGTGCTCGGGCGATAACCCAGCATCACAAAGAGAAGCATGCAAATGAGAGGGAGGTGGCTTATGACGCTCACATCAATCAAGTTGAGGACAAGTCTGCTGGCCAACAGAACGGCTGAGCTTCATGGCAACCCTGCAGTGTAAGACGTTCCATCTTTGTGGCGTGCAGAGAGGCTGTAAGAGCCTGTGCAAGGTTTGATAGATTTCATATCAATTTTGATGCGATTCTTCATATTTGCTCATCGCGTACCACTTATTGCCCGTTCGCCGGTTGGTAATAGGATTTACCGTTGATGGTTGTCACCATGGTGCCGTTCGCGTTGAAGAAATTCTCCAAGACATCGATTTCTAGATGAAATCCGCCCTCGCTCGTGATCTTGGTCCCGTTGTGTGGCCCCGTCACCTTCAGATCCGAATACCAATCAACGCGGTTAACTGTAAGGGCCGGAGATGATTGGGTTACCTCCTCGCAGCCCGTCAGGATGTTGTCTCCGTCGTCTGAGAAGTCATGATACGTGACCGCCACCGTGTTCGCACCATTGTCACGCTTGATTGTCACGTTTGCGTAGCCAGAGTGCTTCGCCTCAAGAACATACTCGCCCTCAGGTAGGGAAGACCTCTCTGGTAATTCCGATCCCGGCAAAAAGGGTTCAGCCCAAGGGATATTATCTGACGCTTCCTCAATCTTCATCGGGCAAAGGGGCTTGCGGTTTGGAAGCGTCGCGACAACAATGCGCTCGATCCGGCCCCCGGGCTCCGTTGAGGGATAGCAAGGCAACGGGTTAGGGCCACCGCAGGCTGGTTCATAGGGCATAATCTGAGAGTAAACAATCTTGCGACCGTCCCATGACCAGCGTGGGTCAGCGCGTCCATTCCAGACAGGGTCATTGAAGTCCCCATTGCCAGGGATGCCATCGCCCGCAGCATTGATCTTTTGGCCGAAGTAATCGCCGCGGTCTCCATATTTATCGAGGAGGTAAGGCTCAAAGAAACGGCGCTGACCGTTGTTGCGAGTAGCAGAGGTAACGCTCGAAGTGATGGTATCTGTTAGAGGAGGAATTCCGCGAAGACCTGCGAGGAACATTTGGCGGTCTGTGCCTCGAGTATCCATAATGGTGATCCACTCGTCATCAGGTGAGATGTCGATAGGATCGACATATTCAGGATGTTCTGTTAAGCGACGGGTCTCGCCAGTCGTAAGATCAGTCGCAAATGCGTCGATGTTAGAGGACTCTATAGACGCGCCCACGTAAGTGATCTCTTTCCCCGTGCCACTGAAACCACGCAGCTCGCCTACTGTAATAGCATCAGGCTGAATAAGAAGTCGTGTGGGGTCCTCGGGGTCAACGATTAGCCGCTCGTTCTTGTCAGGGTCGCTTGAGAAGAGGATGTTGACATTCTTGACGTCGTATCGTGGTACCAACGGTTCTCCCTCCGTAGGATGCTCGTTATAGACAAGTCTACCAACGTAGGCAAACTGACCGAACTTGCCGTTCTTCATGGTAAAGGAGCTGAACCCCAGGTGCACACCATCGGGATGAATACGCAGCTCACGCATCGCGCCCCCCGCTCCAGTATTGTTGACCTCGTTTTGCCAGCGAAGGGGTCGAATGAATGTCTTCTCAGGTGTGCATCTATCACTAGCCAAGTCCTCGCCGGAGCAGTCGATGATGTTGGTTCCAGCAAGCAGACGCTTGGGGTCGTTGCGGAATGCCTGTGGGTAGTCTACTTGCGGGTTCCGCCCCTTATAGTTTTCCTCTGGTAGGCCGCAGGTGACGCACTTCCATGAGTCACCGTTGATAAAAGTTGATTCGTCAGACTTGACCAGTAGGACATGCTGGCCCTGGTAAATGCTGGCTGGATCAGGGGCAGCCGGGGCACCAGTGTAGTTGGCAATAGCTACAAAGTGCTCATTGTCGGGTAGGAAGTGACCCGAGTGAAGATCTCCATGTCTCGCGATACAACCAGTCCCTCTTGGATTCACGCAAGAACCCACGTTATCGTTGGGAGCAGTCGGCGGTAGAGTCGGCTTGAAAAGCGAGATAGCCTCAGGTTCGGGTGGTGGTGGTAGATTCTCCAAGCCGCCACGTAGATGATGAACCGGGCTTCCTGTTATAACAGCTGCGTTACCCAGCATAAAGCTCAGGAGACTAACAATTGGCTTCATCTCGGGCAAGTAATTGTAGAAGGAGACTATCAGTGATGTTTCCGGGGCGTCCTCGCTGAATCGAGGCTGAGCTGGTGCCACAGGGATCTCCTCGTGGAAACAAAGGGCCTTATATAGCCATGCTCCTAGGCTGGCTAAGCAGTAGCATTGAGCCATCATTTGTCCGGATTGCAGCTGCGAAGCTGGATTTCACCCATTGTAGGAACCTGGCGGAGATGTGTGGAGTGAAACCCCACGGGGTAGTCGCAATTCGAGATCAACTCAACCCTTGTCAATGGAGAACGTCTGGGGACCCTCGACTTCGGGATACTGGTCAGCGACGAAGACTGGACCATCATCTCAAGAGATTTGTACCAACAGATTCAGACTCTGATGCGTGAAAGAACGGCTGAGGACGGAGAGGATCTCCGCAATTGTGTCCTTCCCGGCCCCCGGCCCCCGGCCCCACAAAGCAATGCCTCGTTTTCGTTTAAGTTGGCCTCAGAACGCGCGCTGTCTGAGCGCCACCCACCACCACCGAGTCATTGGGTCCTGTCTTTGTGACAATTGCTGTCTTCCACGTAAGTCTCCGATGAGCTAGCTGGGGTCCAGTCAGTCCTGGTACCAATTCACCGCCCCCATCCATTGTAAAGGCTTAAAGTAGCCTCGGGGAAACAGCGGAGCCCTATATTCTAGAACCAGCTGGCTGCTATACAGTGTGCTTGATCCCTAAGTCCTAAACGCTATGCCGGAAGCTTCTGATGTGTTTAGCATAACACGAGGAGCTTTTCTACGCGGGGCTTTTTCGAGAACGTTACATGTGCTCGCCCTATTACAAGATATAATCAAGTCATAGAAGAACTGGACTTCTTGTATTTCTTTCCAATCAAGTTGACGATGTCTCTCGTCTACAGTCCACCTTGACGATTTTGCCTCTGACAGCTCGCTTAACCTCCTGATTTGCCGGCGACCTTTGATCATTTCACCAGCAAACAGGTTCAGTACAAAGACAATCCCATGAAGTCTATGATTCAAGCCATAAGGCGTGAAGTCGGCAAATATGCGTCTTGCGCACATTTCATGCCAACCCATCCAAGCTTAGCGTCATACTTCATCACATTCATGTATCCGACTGTGCCCACAGTTCCTCCGGGAATGGTTCTCGCGCCTCCGCTTGCGACGCCTCGAGACGGACGCAAAGTGACCATGTGTGATCGAATAAAGCGGGGAACCACCCGAGAGCCTTCGTTTTCGCGTTGACTAGATCTCGTTCCCAAATAAAGAACTGAATCGAATATGCGGAGAGGAGTTGATCGATAGCCTCCTTCGGAGGAACTGTGGGTCTCAGCCTCAATGTCTTCTATCTCGTAAGTCCGGATGATTCACCCCAATACCCTCTCCGCTCCCACATCCCCAGATTTCGCCACAACCTGGGGTTGGATAGACTGGACGAACGGGCCCGAGTAAAGGGGATGAAGTGGTGGCACACGAAGTCCAAATCTTCTAGCTGACTTGTCCAAGTTCCCGGGTCCTCGATGGTTGCGAACTACATGCGGGAGCCAACCCAACACCACGTCCCTAGAACCGATCTCAGTGTAACAGTATATAAGTCGGCCATCCGCTCCCTGGCATAGAAGGGCCACCAACTGCCTCCAAAGTTGATTCTCTTCACTTATTCATCGACACCTCAGTGCACAAAAACCATGGCGCAAACTCCCCAGCCTAAGCCTCTAGAGAAGTCCGTTGCTGCCCATGTTGAAACAATGGCAGACAGAACGGACATCGCCCTCGACTCGAAGGACCACCCTCCAGAGCTCATGAAATCGAAGTTCGACACGATGTCTGTTGCTCGCACTGCATGGGTCTTTCGACGAGTCCTCCTTGTTGCACTCGCGGTGTATACTGGCTACGTCTGCGAAGGCTTTGAGGTTAGTCCCCCCCAGATGAAAATGATAGCTTGCCAGGCTTTTCTGGAATTGCCGAACAGTTCTCCAGAGACTTATACGAGGCGTTTGTAGCTCAAAATCGGGAATAATATTATCGCGAACCGAGGCTTCATCAAACAATTTGGAAGTGAGGGCGGCGAAGGTGTACGAGCACTCAATTCTACCTGGGGTAAGTGATTTATACTTTTCAGGACTTTACACAACGTAAAAAGTACATAAAGCTTCGAATGCTGACAACAAGTACAGTTTCTACCTGGAGCTCGCTTCTTGTTCGTTATCCGCTGCTATCATCATGTCCTCGCTGCTAATGGAACCAGAACGTCGGTCAAATTGTGACGTTCCTCTACATTCATTGGTAAGCCATATTCTTTTATCTCTAGGTGACAAGCTGGCTTGTGCTCATTGAATGTCTTGAATTGCTGACCTTGATTAGGTACTCGGACAGATTTGGACGCAAGGCTTGCTTCTACCTTTCTTGGGCTTGGTTGGTGCTCGTAGGTCCCCGAATCCTAGAGACAAGAAGCTGTTGACTTCGTTGCACTGAACGATGGAACTAATCTCGTTAGGGCTGCATCTGCTTAAACGTAGCTAAGACTCCAGCCATATGGGTAAGATCGGAATATGCGGGTGTCATTGGTCTCAGATGCTGATTATGCTCTTAAAGGCCCTCGGAAAGCTTTGCAACGGTGCTGGTGTGGGCATTCTCCAGTAAGTATTGACTAAATCTGAGTCCAATTCCTCATTTGCACTCGCATCTTTACTCATTGAGGTTTCAGGGTTACATGTCAAGTCTACATCATGGAGATTTGTCCGAATAATATTCGAGGCGGTATTCTGACGTTCCAAGCTGTTTGGTGCGACCCTCCCCCCTAATTCCACTACCTCAAGGATCTCAACTGATGGACGATACAGGAGTAACATCGGCAACATCGCCTGCAACGTCATGATGCAGAGGCTGAATGAAACACACCCCGATAACTATACCCTACCGCTACGCATTCTCATTGCCCCGGTTGGGTTGATGATTGTATGCTGGGCCTTCGTTCCTGAGTCGCCCTGGTACTATGCCCGCCACGGAAGGAAGGATCAGGCGATGAAATCCCTCAGGAAACTCTACGGGAATGTCGAAGGCTATGACTTTGAAGAAGAATACAAGATTATCGAAAGAACCATCCAACACGAAAAGGATGTCTTAGCAGAGGCTCCAAAGCTGCTCCATATCTTCAAGGGTCTTAACCTGGTAAGCATCTGCGCAGCGTGCCTCACGACAGCTCGTGCCATCGTCTAACAATTTTACAGAGACGAACACTTACCGTTCTTCTACTCTCCGTTTCGGGACAGCTTGGCGGTCTCTCCGTGGTCCTTACTTATTCAACATGTAAGTACGGGTTCTCTTCGTGTTGCTCAACAGTGACTCACCAGTTGTAGACTTCTTTTCTATTGCCGGTCTGGAAGATCCCTTCTTAGGCACCCTTATCCTCTCGTAAGCCAAGATCCCAGCAGAACATTCTGCAGCTTGACTTCTCTGTGACGACGGACTCTAATCCGCATCCCCAATCAGTTGCTGCAACCTCCTCGCTGTTTTGCTATGGTCTCTGACTACGGACACATATGGTCGACGTACTTTCATTACTACCTCTCAGACCTGCAATTGTGTCTTTTTGTTTATAGCTGGCTCTTTGTGGTATGCAGGAGCGGCTTCGGGCAATGCTCCCGCCGGGACAGCACTCGTAAGTCATCTTTGGAACCATTCTTCTTTGCTCCTCCCCGTTACCTGCACCCAAGTAAATCTGGTACTAATGCAACTCAGCTATTCATCTGCTGCCTCTGGTCATTCATGTTCCAGATCGTAAATATGTCGTTTTTCGTCATGTCAGCTGAGATCCCGTCTGCCGTCCTCCGAGGTCAGTTTCTGTCAATGATTCGCGCTCTGTACTCAACTTGTCCTTGCTAACGTGCCCGACAGCCAAAACCGGCCCTGTTACATTCTTCGCTCAGTCCATTCTGGGTATTACCTTCGGGTTCGTCCCTTGCTCCCATTTCTGAGGATTCCTCCAACTTTCTCTAGATACGCCACCCCTCCTATGCTGCTGAAGCTTAACATTAGGGCCTGCTTCGTGTATGCATCCTTTTCCGTCCCGATCTGCATTTTGATGTGGCTATTTGTTCCAGAGACCAAAGGGTAAGCAGCCGCACTTCCCCTGGATATCCCTGCGATCAACCTGCACCTCAAGGTCTTGATCTCTAATTGATACATTGGAGGCGAACTTCTTCAAAGATATTTTTCTGTGAGCTGACTCTTGAATATTTAGTCGATCCGCGGCTGAAATTGATGAACTTTACGAAACTAAAGTCCCCGCCTGGAGGTGGTCCAAGACTGTTACATTGGCCGAGAGCGATATGCAAACAACTGTGCTGGCCGAAAGGATGACAGACGAGTCAAGGGATGCCAAGAACAAAGATTAAGTCGTGCGTCAAGTTCTGACAAGGCTTCTCAATTCCTTTCTCCGATGTCCTGCTCCATTTATCACGCTTCCCACGAGCTTCTCAGCCTCGCGCTTGTTGGGTATCTGCTCGCGCACAACGTAGTGTGCCGAATAAGAATGAGGGGTTACTCATAGTTTGGCCATTGACGATTCTGATTATACAATTAGTCGCTATCCGTCAAGTCTTTGATAGGGTTGCTATACGAAGATATTTCCCTGATGCAGGGCCTCACTCCTTGAGATGCCAATGTTTGAGAACTTAGTAAGAGGGTTAGAGTCAAAATGCCACAGAGGACCTAACGTAGGTGAGCTTCGCCTCCTTTTGAAGTTCCGCAAGCCTTCGGCCGAATATATCTGCAGGAGTGATGATTCTTTGATATCCACTACAATGCTGAGCTAAACATCGCATTCGCCCATGCTGCTTTGTATCGTCACGCCCTCAACATTCCGCTCTAAACGGCAGCATATGGCAGACACGTCGCGTCGAAGATTCTTTATAGAGTAGACTTAAGTATCCTTAAGTGCAAGTTCATCTGAAGCCTTGGAATCCAGCCTTGTCAGTATATCCAAGAGCTGCACGAATAGTGACCTGGCCCTTCTCGATATCGCCTCATTACCAACATTGCTATGCACCAACTCGAGAAGGATAGAGCCAACGTTCCGAACTCGATCGACCTGGGTCTCCAACATCAGCACTTCATATATTACCTCATGGGCGGTTTTCAGGTCCTTCTGAGGAATTGCACTAACCGTTGTTTCACCTTGCACCTTCAAGTATAAGAATGGTACAGTCTGAAGCTCTTCCAAAAAGTCCTGTATGACCTCCGTTTTCTGAATAACGCGGGCCAAAGGATTGACAGCGAGTCCCAGAAGCTCCGTCAGGTCCGTGTCGATAGCATTTTGCAAAATTAGAAGCTTCATACCATAGAACACTGTCATGATATTGCTTCGCTGTACCCAGAAACAGACTCTTTGGTATGACGCGACATCGCTCGCCAGACTCCCATCGCGGTGGCCATCGGGATGTCGTAGCCATTCAGGGAGTTCATCCGTGAGTGAGATGTATGCGATATACATATTCAAAAGAGTTTCTCTCCTGATGTTTAGCTCCGACGAGTCTGGCGAGTGCTTCCTCAGCCGTGCATAACTCCTAAGGCCGTCCAAAAGACCGGCAGCTTGAGTCCATATTTGTCGCTTGAGATGAAACCCTACGAAGATGCGATCCTCAAGGCCTTCCCCATATATTTCCTTACTCTGATCGAGTAATGACACTTCTTCGTGGCCATTTTCAAGCAGGGTTAACCCGTCCACTAGTCGTTCATCTATGAGCGGAGGCCGCGATCCGAAGGCGACTTGTGTCTTCTCTGCGAGGTAAAGCAGCCAAAAGTTCGAGCGAAGCAGCTTTGACTCAAGCGCTGGATATCCTTTCATGACGTCCTCGTCCCAAAGACGAAGCCGCTGTGCCAGGCAAGCCGCTTCCGCATGATAATGCCAAGAGGCGCCCACTCGGCCTGTCGAGTTCTGCATGACTGCTGAGTGCCACATGCGAATAGTCAAGGATGTAGAGTCGGGATGCTCTAGATCATAGGCCTCGTAAAGCTGGAGCATGGCCCTGGATGCATTCAAGAATGACATGGACAAAGAGGGGGGCCGGGGAAACAGAGTCTCGGGTATGGCCGAGGTAAGAAGGGCGCATAGGGCTGTAATAAGTGCGAAGTTCCTTGCCGCAGGTATCTGTAGCCTCCCAGAGACCACCAAATCGGGTTCCTTTGCTAGGCAAGAAACGCCAGCTCGGAGGGTTGCCTCGCAAGCAATGGGCGTGTTAGGGAATTGATGCTGGAAGAACAGGTCAACACATTCCGATGCTAACTCTTCGGCCGTCCTGGATGCGGTATGCTCAACATAAGTGATCAGCTTTTGATAGATGATGACTGCTTCATTCTTATCACGAAAGCTTGCCACCGCTCCGCTTGTTACTGATCCTTCCGTCGTAAGTGACAGTTGGCTCGAGACGTTCTCCTGTGGCGAGTGAAAGACACTTGACAAGAGCTGCTGTGGCTGTGAACCCTCCACAGCGAACGGGGTCCACGACTCTCTCGGTGAACATGAAGTAGTAATGGACACTGCTTCGTTTTCTTGAGTTGCTTTAGGAACCCTAGGCCCGCGTCTTCGCACCGGATTGCTGTACTCACACCGAGTACTAGAAGTCCGACACGGAGAGCAGGGGTTGGCCTGGTCGCATTTCACTTTGCGGCGCTTGCACGTGTCGCAAGCTCGGAGACTCTTCCTGGTCGAGGACATGGCCTCCCTGAATCAGACCGAGGGATGCAAGATCTAATCCTGGGCTGGTGGTGCATGAGGAGGAAGTAAAGCACGGAGGAACTGTGGAGATGGTGGATGGGAGGATGACTTGCTTTATATGCGGGGGCTCTCGGTGTTAGCTAGATGGTAGGGTTCCGCAATTACTCCAGGACCCTACGTTCCAGCTAATGTTAGGCAACGAATGGCTGTTTCTTGGTAGAACTGTAAGCTCGGTATTGTTAAGCCCTAGGTGGTGTAAACGGATCCTGTTAAATAGATAGACCGTAACTGCTCTCTGACTAGCAAGCCACTCTCGGCAAAGTCAGAGCTGAGCCCTGTTGCTTTCAATAACTACGTTACTACGACTCTCGAACTGAGAAACCCCGAACCAACCAGCCATTCCCTCACAAGTGGCTGCAGTCCGACGCGCTTGATTCGTTATGTCTGCAACATTCGACCGAACATGGATGTGGCATCCGGCCTTCAAAGAGCAAGAAAGTAACACGGCTGGTTTGTTCGTGCACTTCAGGAAGACGATTTTGTTGCGTGATGAGCTGCCGAAAACTCTCAAGATCCATATTACGGCTGATACACGATATAAACTGTACATTAATCGACGCTTGGTCCAATTCGGCCCTGTCAAAGGCGATCAAAACCTGTGGTTTTACGACGAGGTTGACATTGCGCCGTTCTTGCAGCTCGGCGAGAATCGCTTCGCAGTTCACGTCCTTCGCTTCTTCTCCGCAACACAATACGCTCCATCTTTCGCCAGACTACCAACCGGTGGTTTGAGAGTCGTTGCCGTCGAAGCGGATGCATCAGGATCTTGGGGCGTAGAGTTGAACAGCAGCACGTCCTGGGAGTGTGCCATTGACCCTTGCGCAACTTTGAGGGTAGATGAAGCGGAAGATTCTTTTCTCCACGTGTACGAACGCCATACACGGACGGATCAGTTGAGTTTTGAATGGCTCCAAGCCGAGATTCTGGCGTTCAAGAGTTCGACTGGGAATGCGCCACCGTGGAATCTGTCACCACGTCTGATTCCTAATCATACGGTCACATCGAGTTCCTTCGATGAACTTTATATGTGCGAAAGCACATTGCAAGCAGACCTATGGAGGTCTCTGCTTATTGGTTCGCATAGTCTGAGAGACAAAGAAGCTGAGTTGTGTCTTCCAAGTTATTCCAAGCACGAGATTTGGTTAGGAGTGCAGTATCATACGACGGCATTCCTCGAACTTGTCTTCCAGAGGCCGAAAGAACTCGGGAGTAGTGTTTCTATCACTTATTCCGAAAGCTTCGAAGACGAACCGGATCTATATGCTGGGATACGACGCAAAGCCCACCGCCTTGACACATCTAAGTCATTAATTGGACCCCAGGACATTTATCATATGCAAGGAGAGAAGCAAGCGGTCGTTCTGAGTTACCACGAGACTGAGGAAATCGACGATATCTTTGTACCCCATCACTGGCGAACATTTCGTTTCATCAAGCTCAACATTAACGTGGGACCATCCGTTCTTGTCTTCAAAGGCATTCGCATCGACGCCGTGCACTACCCGCTAGACGTCCATGCTAGCTTCTCAACCGAGCCTGCGAGTGCCCTTGTCGAACAACTTTGGGCAACAAGTGTTCGAACGTTGGCTAATTGCATGCATGACTGCTATGAAGACTGCCCCTTCTACGAACAACTACAGTACGCAATGGACGTACGAAGTACAGCGCTATTCACATACTGCGTATCAGGCGACGGACGTCTAGCAAAACAAGCAATGCTTCAATTGTTCTATACTTTCGAAGGTCGGATGGGCCTGACCACCAGCCGAGCTCCAACCAATCGCCAGCAATTCATCCCGCATTTCTCGCTTTACTGGATCAACATGCTCAAAGATTACCACTCCTACTTTGGGGATGCAACTTTCATAAAGAGGTTTATGCCGGTCGTTGATGCGATTCTATCGCACTTTGATAGTTTGATAGATCCAACGTTACATCTAGTAAAATTGGTGAACGAGCCCGGGATATGGAACTTTGTGGACTGGACGCCGGAGTGGAAGCCATATGGTGTTCCCCCAGCCGCCGAGCGAAGCAACTTCTGTACTTTCACGAGCGAAATCTACGCCTACACTCTGCAAAATGCGGCCTCGCTTCTCGGTGACTTGGATCGACCATGCATTGCCGAGGAGTATATATCGCGAGCCACCCGGGTTAACGTGGCCATCCGGGAGCACTGCTATGATGGAGAGTTCTTCACTGATAGTCCCGTGTCATCATACGGAAACTCTGCACCAACACTGAGTCAACATAGTCAGATATGGGCGGTGCTATGTGGTGCTATCACGGGGATACGTGCTCAGGATATGCTACGAAAGGTTGTCGCGCCAAGCTATAAGAGAAAAACATTCGTGCAGGCGTCGGTAGCCATGGCATTCTATACCTTGCGTGCACTCGCCAAGGCTGGGGGCGGTGTTTATGAGGAACACTTCCACGACTTCTGGACACCATGGAAGGCACAGCTGGACCTCGGTGTCACGACCTGGGTGGAAGACGCCACAGCGCAACGATCAGACTGCCATGCCTGGGGAAGCGTGCCTTTGTACGAGTTCATGGCTGAGGTTGCTGGCATCAGACCAGCTGGACCGGGCTGGGAAGGCATTGAGTGTCAGCCTAGGCTTGGTTTGTACAAAAAGGTAGAGGCAAGCGTGCCGATGTCATTGTCAGCTGACAGGAAACTGAAGGGCATGGTACGGGTTGCTTGGGATCGTGTGGATGAAGAGCAGGGGCTTACAGAGCTCTCTCTAAAGCTGGAAATGGATCGAAGTCACCCGATGACAGTTCACGTCCGGATACCGGGGAAAGTTTCCAGATTTAGTGTTGAGGGAGCTACGTTGAAAATCACGGCCAACAGTATTGACGCATACTCAGATGGTACAGGGACGGACATTGTAGTCACCCTTCCTGCGGGCTGTGGCGCCTGCGATAAGAGTAGAACAGCATGACTACATAGGCTCCAAAGTGAATAATAGAAGAGAAGAGACACTATGCCAGGTCTAGACATCCGTTCAGAAGCGAATCTTGCTATTGTCATTGACATCAGCGGAATTGGCTTCTACATTGATTCTGTTGCTGAGCCTGAAAGCTATCGAACGCTGGGTGAGAGAAACTGATAGAGTGTATTTAAGCTTTGTTACTTGCTGTACGTAGGGCTAGCTGTTTGTGTTTAGTCGTTAAGAAAAAGAGGTGTAAAGAGTCTTCAAACTGAATATGATTAAAGACATCATATATCACACGGCCTTCTGAATTGCATATCCGACAACCTCACAAGTCTTTAGCCCGCTAGTAGTCCTCACTAACCAGAGGCTCTGGGCACCACTACCCATCCCCGGTCATGAACATTTACCACCAAAAACGGCACGGTGTGTGTACCTAACCTTTTGCAACAGCAGCCTTGTATTGCAGGTCGTCTTTGACCCCGATGGACTTTTCAGCAGCGGTGTATTCAAATACTGTGATACAAGGTCAATAGGTGGTGCCAGCTCTTAGAAAGAGTGTCGACTTACGATCAACAGGGTGTGAAGTGAACTTCCGGGCAGATACCTTCTTCTGAAAGAGATAATCGATCTCCGCGAAACTCCGATTCTTCGTCTCAGGCAGCTTGAACCACAGGTAGACCGCATAGAATAAACAGCATCCGAAGTAGAAGAATCCTGCCTTGGCGCCCCAGCCCCAAGAATCATTTGAGCTGCTGATCATCCGCGGTGTAAGCTGGTTGTTGATGATAGCCGCAATAACGTAGACAGCGCGACCAAGTACGATAGTCTGAGCTCGGACGCGGTTTGAAGGGATCTCGCCGGCAACAACGAAACAACTCGGACCGATAGTGAGCTTGAAGGTGAGATTGGTCATGATGAGCATAGAAGCAATAGCAATTGCTGTCTTGGAGCTCTGGGGCAGAACGCCGATGATACCAATGATCATCATCCAGAATCCAATGGCATTAGATCCAATGAAGTAGAACCAACGGCGCCCAACCCTGCCCATCAGGATGATAGCGATACCTGTAGCTAAGATGTTGACTGATTGAATCGCCATGCTGTAATTGAAGGACATCTCTTCGCCCATTCCAGCACCTTGCAAAAACTGCGCAGCGTAGCCAGTAAGGGACTGTCCGTTGAAGGACTGGATCCACCATACAGCACAAACAACAGCAGTTCGTCGCAAGTTTGTGCCGCGGAAGCAGTCTCGGTAGCTCGCGTCTTCTGCTTCGATCCGTTCCATCTCATTCGTATGTTTCATCAGCGCCAGAGTCTGGGCCAGAGTCTCCTCTGTGTAGTGATCTTTACTCGCTAGGCGGCGTAGAGATCTTTCAGCCTCTTCAAGGCGACCACGGCGAACAAGGTACCATGGGCTCTCGGGGCAGAGGAATCCAACCACGATCAGCGGTGGGATCCAAACCCACTGCAAGGCATATGGTACTTTCCAACCCAAGTTGCCCTCAAGACCAAGAGAGGCACGGAGAACGCCTTGAGCCAAGAAGGAACCACAGCCCCAACACATGGAGACCCAGGCAGTAAGGTAGCCACGGAGAGCAGCTGGACAGATCTCGGCTGCGTATGCCGTAGTCAGAGTCTGGAAAATACCCCAGGGGATGCCGCAAAGGATGTTGGCAGCGAAGAGCATCTCAACATTGACAGCGAAGAACAGAACAAAGATGGTTCCAGCCATCAGGCACATGGCACCCATATAGACCTTTCGAGAGCCATAACGAGATTGTAGCCAGCCGTTGATCAGTAGTCCGACTACGCTGCCTATTGAGTTGGCGGCACTGACGCCAGCCTGCCAAGATGCGGTGACGGCGTAGCGTCCATCCTCCTGCTCTTCGCCAAAATGTCGAAGGAATGCACTGTGGCCGAAAAGGTTGTTGACCATGCCGAGATCCATACCCTCCATGACGAGTGCAAGACTCAGACACGAGCTGTACACTACAGCTGGCCAGTAGTTTTTGAAAAGGGTTTTCCGAGGCAAAGATGACTCTTCCTCGGCAGCCCTAAGTGCGGCCTCGATCTGAGCTCTTTGGAAAGCCCCTTGAGATGCCATGTCGGTGGGCTCTAGCACCTTCGACCCTCGTTTCGAGGCGGACTCGTCAGCCTCCTTGGCGTTCATCCTGGAATATGTAGCTTTGAACAAGGCTAATTGTAAATTCTGTGGTGATCTCGATAGACCATGGAGTTGGGGATCAAGCCGTGTGAAGAAGGGCAACAGGTGGGAGCAAAAGGGATGTTCAGAGCACACGAATCGGCTGACTGCGGAGTTTATAGTTCTCTAAATATATTTCCTTGCATCTACTTCAGCTTGAAGGACTGGCAACCGAGTTGATCGACACATTAACGCCCTGTAGACGTGGGTTCCATGCAGCTTGCCAACAGAGCCAACCAGTGACCATGGGCAATAATCATTGGAGATACACTCAGTTCGCCAGCAAAGAGCGTCGCAGGGATCCCCGTGGGGTCCCCGGATTGGTTCTGCCAAGTGTCGAGCTAAGACCTCCCCCCGGCAACAGTCGGCGAGGAAAGCTTGCACCCAAAGCTCGGTATGCGGAGAAGCACCAACGTTCCCTGGCGGTCGTCGGCCTGAGCTCTCCCGAGCTGTAATATGAAAGCATGTGTTAAATGTAGCCAAGGTAGTAGTTTAATTTGTGATATATGGGGACGCTTCGGCAGTCTCAGACGAATAGGGAAAGGCCGCTGGATACCGCATGCATACGTACCGCTCCAATAATAATCCTCGACCCTATTATGTACAGCGCGAGAAGTCGTCATGGACAGCGAGGGTAGCATTGAGTAGTTTCTTGCCGAGAGCTTGGGTTCCTCGATTCGTGCAGACTGTGCCGCCGCCACGAACTCAATCCCCTGTTGAGATATTTCTGAGGAATGAACCATCATCATACCAGGGTTGCCTGCGCCGTAGTTTCTTTGCTGTTGGTCGTCACTTCCATTTGCCCGATTGGTGAACGACACGCTCTCCTCGCTGTCCAAGCACACGCCTTGTATCATTGAGCTGTCTCGGTCCTTGAAATACCGAGGTCGATAAAGCCTGTTCAATGCTCTGAATGATCCCTTATTCACTCTCGGGTCAGTCTGGCCCGGCTCCAGCACGGGTAGAGATGCACCAAAACACTTGAAGCTCGACTTCGATGCATCGGACAGGTCTCATTACTCGGAGGTTCAGAAAAATGTTGGAAGTCAGTCGGTATTGATCGATTGATGTACTCTGGGCATAGGGAGAGTCTCTTCAGGCGTATAACAGGGAAAATGCACCCCCAAAATAGGCATCTTGCATTACCTCTTTAGTCTGTGATGGTAAGCAATGCCGCTTTAAACTAAGATAAGGGTAAGCTTTATTGAAGCGAGACTATTATAGGGTAAGCTTAGGCTAAGGCAGACTAAGCATAAGCTCGCTTAAGCATAGCTAAAGCATAGCCTAAGCTTAGGCAAGCCCACTTTTGGTTTATAAGGACTAAAAGTAAGGTTTTCTTTTCATAACAAGGTTAATATTAATATCTAATATACTATAAACCTAAACTTTATAAATTATCAATAAATTACTAGCGCACTTAAATTTATTATTGTAATAATTATAGCAACTTATGAGTATAATTCCCAGTTATAATAAGGGTTCTGTTATATATAATTAAAGTATATATTTTGATAATATAAGTTATATAGCTATTCCCGAGAACCTCGGTCTTATAATATAAGTAAAACTTACACTTTATAAAAAGCATGCATCCTTTTCATAGCTTAATACCTTATCGTTTAGGCTTATATAAGCTTAAGGCACTAGTTAAATTACCTGCTATATAACTCGGAGCTCATTTTGTTATTTTACTTCTAACAAGTAAAGCCTATAAGTATATTTATCCTAGGGCAAGCAGCTCTCTTATTATACAGGCAGCTTTGCTTCAATAATATGTAGTATTTCCAGCTCAGCTATAGTGCTCTTAATAAATACTGCCTTTATAATAACCTTAATTTTAGTAATAGCATGCAGGATCACTTTAATAACGCTTATAATATAGCTCTTACTAGTATTGTTATTAGCTTTCAAAATATCTATTATTTAATAGTATATATAATATATAAGCCAATAGTAATAAGCATTATAGCATTACTCTCTTGTGGCTAAATGTATTTTAATAATATGTACTCGCAGCTCGGCTAGTTACCTCTGGAGAAGCTGCTAGTAGATCAGCAAGTAAGTTCTGCCCAGGACACCTCGCAGGCGGCCAATGTCTCTGGAAAAGTGCAATGGGTTTGGGATGCTAATGCTAAGCTTTATGAGTACTTGAATACGGCGACCTAGCAGTGGATCTGGCACAACTAATAATTCCTACTTCATAATAGTCTAATAATCATTTAAAAAGGTTTTAGCTCAAGGCCGTTATGTACTCCTTAAGTATACTACTTTTTCTCTCTTATTTTCTCTATTATTTTCCCCCCATGTCTTTTTTTTTCTTGTTATAAACAGTGAGAAGGTCCTGTACGCCGAAGAAGCATTAGTCGGCTGGTAAGTAAAACAGGGATTTAGAGATATAGTATCTCAACAAAGGGGTGTGGCGTTTTTTATAAAGAATAAGAAGATTGAAAATGCTTATTATTCGGGGTATATTTAACCTACTTCGCCTATCTAATATATGAATTATAAATTAGGTAAGGAGTATTAGTTTGGAATATGCTTGAATGAGGGGCCGACCATAGCAAGATGGGTTTACAAGAGGGATGAATGATGCGTCCAACTTCGAGCAGGTTCCTGAAAACAGTCTTAAACGATGTACATTCCTGCGAGACCAGACTCGTTGAAGTCCCTTTGACGCACTCGGCGAGTTCGACCAGGGGTAGGACCATGGCCGTCTGCCTCCATCTTGAAGCCCCACTGTGAAGCACCAGGCACCGCTTGAAGCCTGGACCATTCTCAGCCCACGTAGAATCCCAATTAGGAAGGAGCAGGGGATCTGATGAGAGGCAAGGCGAGGCGCGCATCGGATCTTCTCTTCTTCTGAATGTCGCCAACGACCAACACACACATATATATCCGACTCTGCATCTATCATGTCATCTTATTAAACGTAACTTTATTGTTCTCAAACTCTCCGACTGTGGGCGTGCGAGGCGTAGCGGGGAAGAAAGCCCCCATCGTCAGGGGCCGAGGGTGGGACATGCGCTGGAGAAGCTCAAGTAACTACGTCGATTGGGAGGTCCTATGAGTAGAGCTCATGATTCAATTCAATGCTTCATTAATGCTTTCCTTGAGGGAAACAGAAGCGGCTGTCTTGCTTTACTAATGTTGGTCCACTACCACCTGGTGCGACTCCACGAGTGCCTGGGGTGCGTGCCACTCCCGCCCGAGATCCCACCCGAGATCCCACCCGGGGCGCTTTACCAAGCATTCCATGCCTGTACTCGAGACCCTCCCACCCGGACGATGCCTACTTATTATCATCACTGTCCACGTGGAAACCTCGTGTGGTGTTTTTTACTCTAATCGCATATTTCAAACACTGAAGAGCACTCTTGTCACCATGGCCTCATCCAACGGAACCAACCTGCAGACCCTCCGAGCTTTGCTTGGCATCAAAGACAACAAGCCTACCCTGGCTGACTCCGTCCTGGTAATCATCGACGCCCAAAACGAGTACGCCACCGGCTTGCTCAAAGTCGCCCGCATCAATGAGACCCGAGCGGCTATCAAGGCTCTGCTTGATCGATACCGATCCAGCGGTGGCAGCGTGATTCATGTCGCAGCTCAACTCCCAGAGGGAGCCCCAGTCTTCACGCCTAACACTCCACTCGCCAGCATCCTTGATGAGCTTGCACCCGTGGAAGGCGAGCCGGTTGTGCATAAGGCACACGCAAGCGCATTCACAGGGACGGATTTCCAGAAGCACCTCGATGCGACTAAGAAGACCAAGATCGCGGTCGTCGGTAAGTGGGAACACCGCGGAGAACCCAACCCCCATCGATAAGTGCTGAAATTTATCTGTCTGCCAGGTTACATGGCACACAACTGCGTTTCTGCGACGATTCGAGCAGCGGCCGAGCTTGGATATGACCCTTATGCGGTTAGGGACGCGATTGGCGATCGGGACATTCCTGGCGCCACAGCTGAGGAACTTGTGCGGGTAAGTTTCAATGGAGTTATTTATAGCCCTATTCGAGGCAATTATCAACTGACGTGGGCATCAGGTCTCTCTTGCGGAACTGGCAGACGTTGTGGCAACTATTATTGAGTCAAAGGACATCCATTAAAAATATAGCATGCCTCATTGAAAGTTGAGAGATGGATATGCAACATATTCTTCATGGCACGCTTCAGCTACGGCCTCTCGTATCAAGATCACCACCTGTAGCCTTGTTCTGTAGCTAAAGTCGTCTTAACAGATTGATGCATCAATAAAGATCGCGCATTCTATAGGTATTCCCGTATATCTACATAACTCCATGATCCTCAGTATCCCTGTGTCCAACTCTCATGGAGGGTGGACAGGTCTGCCTTCCCAACCTCACTAAGATACGCCGTCACAGTCTCCAAACGTCCTCTCTCCTCCTTTACAGTCACACCAGAGCCGAAGTAATGGAACAGGTTCTCCTCAGCCCCTTTCCGCCTCTCGAAAGAAAAGTCCTCCCACCGAGGAGACCGCGAGATATCCCATTTGTGATGCCCCGTCCCAGGCCAGGCGATCAGGACACGAGACGGGCCGGAGCCCTGCTTCCACCAGCTGCTGCAGCTATCCGTTGTGGTCTTGTTGGAGAAGAAGCCCTCGACCACGGCGTCGAAATCACGGGTGGCCTCCTCCTTCGGCTCGAGGGCGGCGTATGACTGCGCCTGGATCTTCCGGATGCATTGCGCAATGTACGTCGCTGTCTGTTCGCACTGCTGGGGAACTGTGCCTCCAAAGGCCGTCCCTTGCGTTTGTAGGACGAAGAAGTAGTTTGGGAAGTTCGGCGCCATCACTCCGAAATAGCTGCGCGGGTAGCCAATGCTGCCACCTTCGCCCCAGACCTCCTGGATGTTCTGTCCGTCTCGGCCGATGACAGGAAACGCTGGGATGGAACTATCTGGGAAGCCAGTTGCTGTGATGATGACGTCGACTTCGTGCCGTACGTAGTCTCGTGTAACAAGCCCATCTGCCTGAACCTCAGAGATAGGTTCAGTCACGTAGTCCACCTTTGGGTTTCGCAGCGCCTCTAGGTAACCCGGCGCAGGGGTTAGCCGTTTGCAGATAGGTGCATACTCAGGGATCAGCCTTTTCAGAAGTTCCTCGTCGTGATCCACACGATCAGACATGAGAGCCGTCAACTCAGCGCGTAACTGGGCATTCGCCTCGCTGCCTAGGTACATGGCAGCAAGCCCTCTGTGAAATGTGGCGTCCAGCCCCCTACGATACTCCAGATAAGCGGCTGGATCTTGTTCGAAAGCTTTCCGCTGCTCTTCGGAGAAAGTATGTCCGCCAGGGTGTCCATTCTTAGCTGCGAGAGCCGTCAGTCCATTATTGAACGCCGGTGAGACCCAGTTGCGTGTCCGGGCAAAGTGCACGAGATGTTTCACTCGCGGCAGCAACGCAGGCACAATCTGCATGCCCGAAGCACCGTTGCCAATCACAGCTACACGCTTGTTCTCGAGAGTGATGGACTTGTCCCAGCGACCTGTGTGCATCACCGTGCCTGCGAAGCGATCAAGGCCAGGGATGTCAGGCAACTTTGCATTGTTCAGCCTGCCTGTGGCAGATACCAAGAAGTCGGCGTACACGGTGTAGGCTGAGTTAGTGTCGTTCTCTTTGACGTCGACCTGCCACTGGGACTTGTCTGGGATCCAAGCTGCCTTTGTCACGGTCGTGCACAGCTTTAGATGCTTGTCGACACCATACTTGCGAGCCACGTTCTCATAGTATTGACGAATCTCATGGCCTTGAGCATAGAACTCGCTCCATTGCGTGTTGGGTTCGAAGGAAAGCTGGTACGAATGCGATGGCACGTCACAGCGGACACCATCGTATTGCTGTTCCTGCCATGTGCCGCCCTGAATACGTCAGGATGACGGTAGACACGCGGGTTAAGAACGAAGCATAATAGTTAAGCTTCATTTCACCAGGTGTGGAAACTCACGACTCTTGGATTTCTCTCAAAAATCTGGTAACTAAGATTTGGGATCTTTGCTTGTAGTAACACGGATGTGGCAATTCCGGCAACGCCAGCCCCTATTATGATAACCTTCACTACGTTAAGCAATGAAGCAAAGGCATAGGTTTTAGTCACCCAGGGAGTGGCTTACAGATACCGGGCGGGAAGGGTCGTAAGGTGATCCTGAGCCAATATAAGCAGGGGCTCTTGAATTGGGCCTTTGCCCGTTGGACGTCTTTTTCGTGATCATTGCTAATTGCTGCTCTCCCGGCGTTCCAGACAACTCACAGCTCTGATCTATTAAGTATTTATCATATATACATCATTTCAATGATCCTTTACTATCGACTTCCAGACAGTCGCGCCATAGACCCGCAGGGTGTCGACATGCTACTCATCTGAACTGTCTTGCCATCATGTCCCACCCGAACTTCCCGACCCGGTTTCCCACCCGAGATAATACCGCGACAGCACAACGTCAGCTTGTAGTTCCGACCCGTCCGAGCGCGAACTATCTGATTTCTCGCATAGCGCTTCTTTAGCGATGCTTATCTAGTTGGCTTTTCATCGAATCGCAACTCCAGCCTTGAATTGCATCATCACCAGGTTCATCAGCCTTCTCGACACGTGTGGAAGTGAGGTATGAGATTAGAGTAGCAAGGGGGTTTGTCTGCAAGAGAAAACATATATAAGCCTGAGCATCCTGTTGAAGGAGAAATATGAGAAGAAAAGGAAACCATCAACGATAATTCCTTCACTACTAAGAAACACTGTTCGCATTTTATCAATCTCTATCTTGCTCGTTATCTGAAGTGTCCTCCATTCTGAACCCCTGAACTATGGCTGAGGCAGATTTTGGAAAGGGGATCGCGGCCCTTGACAAAGTATTAGATAATGATTCTACCTCTTCTAACCCGGCGGAAGCAAATATTGTCATCAACCGGAACTGGGAGAAACGAGCATCCAACTTCCGCTGGTTTCATCCTGACGATGGGGCCGCTGAACGCCGAGTCATCTTGAAGCTCGACCTCTACATCTTGGCCTTTGCTTGTGTTGGATTTTGGGTACGTTGTGATTCCAGGCTTTTCTTTCCCCTGATAATGCCTCTCAACGACTGACTTATAGATTGGTAGGCCTTGTACATCGACAGAGCTGTTTACGCCAATGCCTACGTGAGTGGCATGAAGGAAGACCTTGAGTTCTTCGGTAATGAGTTTGTGCAAATCAACTCTATCTTCCTCGTCGGCTATGCTGTGTATGTTTTCCAATGGTTTTCAGTCCCTTCCCCTCACGATTTGTGTTGCTCACAGACTGTGGTTAGATCAATTATACCCTTGACTTTGGCCAACACGCGCGCTCCTCCGAACGTTATCATCCCTCTATGCATGGCCGTATGGGGCTTAGGAACCGTCCTTGCCACCCGAGCGGCATCATTTAGCGAGTTGGCTGCTTATCGTTTCCTCGTCGGCCTAGGCGAGGGTGCCTTCTTTCCAACCATGAACTACGTCTTTGGGAGCTGGTACCGGCCCGATGAGATTGCTCGCCGCTCCGGCCTATTCTACGTCGCTGGTTCCATCGGCACCATTAGCAACGGCTTCATATCTGCAAGGATCTCGGAAGACCTTGATGGCGCTCTTGGGCGGGCCAGCTGGGCCTGGATGTTCTTGATATCGGGAGTCATCGTGTTCCCTGTGGCAATCTTTGGGCTTCTCACCTTTCCCGGAACGCCGCAACATCCAAACCGCCGGCTTTTCACGGATGAGGAGTTGGCTCTGGCGCAAACACGCCTTGATGCAGTTGGCCGTCGCGCCACGCAGACCCTTTCGCTCTCCAAGGCGTCGTTGAAACGCTTCTTTGGTCGCTGGCACTTCTGGGTGCTTGTACCTTGGAGCATAGTCTTTCAGCAGGGTTACGCATCTATGTTGCAGAACACTTACACCTTGTGGTTCCGGAGCAACGAGCGATATTCCACATCTACCGTTAACAGCCTGACGGCAGTGGCGCCATGCGTGGGGATCGTGTTCATTGTCCTCTTCGCTTGGGTCGCTGATCGCTTTGGGGCCAAGGCACGGTTGCCACTTTTTGGAGTAGCACATATCATCGCCTTCGTGGGCCACATTGCTTTTGTAGCGTACGATAAGTCGCCATTCGGATACAAGTGGTACGCTGTCGCAGTATCTAACGTTGAGAACGCCATGGTTCCGGTCATGTACTCGTGGGCGAACTTGATCTGCACAGACGATGCCGAGGAGCGTGCATTTGTCCTGAGCTCCATGCTCGCTTTCGCTATGGCCTGCAATACTTGGGTTCCTATCCTCGCGATGCCGACGGTGGAGGGGCCGCGATTTTTCAAAGGGTATCTTTTGTGTCTTATCATGCAGCCAGTATCATTTGCGGTGGCATGCCTGGTGGATTATCTTCATAAGCGAGACCAGAAGAAGCTTCTGATCAAGGGGCGAGAGGGTGCCTGATCTAATCGCATGATATTGAGCATGCCTTTAGTAGTATATTTTAGGAGGCTCTATCTTGAAAACAAGCGCTTCTAGGCCCATGTTTGCGTCAATCCTAACAAGTACGTGTTCATTGCATCTTGTTCTACGTGATGCGACAGGAAGTCGCTGAAGTCCTCGTGCCAGAAATTCGACCACGACTCTTCGAGGTTGGCTACCTCTGCGCTGTAGTCGATGTCTCCCGTGTGAGAGTCGTGTGACAGTACTTGAGGTAGGACTGAGTCCTGATGAACGTGGGTAGTAGTGGCTTTGTGTGGTCCCAGACTGTTGATATAATCACAAAGCTGCAGTCTTAGGGTTTTGAGGCCCTTAGGAAATTCAGGGTCTTGGCCCATTTCAGCGTACTCGACTTCGAGCTGCTCAGTGAATGTTGAGACGAGCTGCGATGCTTATCAATCACCTAGGCTTCTATCATGCGGATATCTTCTCGAAAGGTTACTTACCGCTATGTCCGAGTTATTCATATGGTTCATAGGAGCCTTAGTGACGTATATGCTGAGCGCAAGTATTGCAACGAGGGTCCCGTTCGCTGTGATGATGCGAGATGGTTCTGCGTGCAATCTGAGGTCACTCATGGCTTTGAGGATGGCTCTTGCGGAAGCAGCCGCAATGCAAAGACTAAAGTGCAGCCGGTGGTGCCAGAGAGTTCCGGTGCAGTACTCGTTTATGCGGTTTCGTAAAAAGCCAGGAGCCGACATAAGCGCCGGCCGATGTAAAGCAATCATCCTATGCCATACTGTTAGTCAAAAAGAGTGAAAGAGTCCTAACTGGAACACGACTGTAAGGTGATGCTGCGCACGTTTGGTGGTAGTCTAGGGATACATAGGTTGCTAAATGCAGCTCGCTCACGCCGCAGAATAGGTCACGGCCGGGCCTGAAAGACGTCAGTGTATTCGCTTTCTGGGAGCAGAGAAAAGTTTTATGCTGGGCATCAAACCGGATTTTTTCAGGGAAGCTGTTTGCCCAATCCAACAGCGCGCGATCAATAGAGCCCATCTCGGACAGCAAAGCCCGCACTGATTTGCCTTGACCCTTACTTCCGTAGAGATGGCGTATAGCGCGTGCTTTGATCTGAGCTAGGCGTACAAGCGCGTGGAAATAGTCGAACGAGAATTTGCCAGCGATCAGGGTACCAACACGGCAGGGTACGGCCTGATCAAAGCTTTCATCATGAATAAGCGACGAGCGTCCTGTCTCAAGCACCATGGTCCGCTCTAAAGTGTATGCAGCCCACCAAAGGCGAGCCCCAAGATCCTCATCGGTCGCTACTGCAGGCGATGCGCAGGATATTTGTTGGTTCGTTCCATCTTGCGACAACTGTGCGCGGCTGTGGTCAAGAGCGTGACGATGCAAACCGGCGGACTGGGCAATGCAGATGGCTTGGCTGAGGCTGCCCCAGCCAGCCCCGTCCTTACTGCGGTTGCGCAATACCAGCGTGATAAGCAGCAGTGCCTGTACAGAATCCATATATGGTATGGCCACGAGACGTGCGTACAATGAGTACGCTGCTTGCAGGTAGTGAGTAGCCTCAGCACATACGCCGCCAGCTTCCTCGTCGGCAGCTGCGCTGAACACAGCGTACGCAGAGGCCAGTAACGGATAGTCCTGTGCCTCGAGGGTCTTGGAAGGCTGGTGGCCAACCTTGCAACGGAGGTTGGCGAGGGATGTCTTGAAGACATCGGCGTCGATGACGGGGAAGATAGGATAGATACGCGAAAAGAAGAGGGCTGTCAGGCGGTTGGTCCTGTCGTTTTCGGGCAACCCAGGCAGCGTGCTCTGTAAGGGGAGTGGCACATCGACGGAGTAGGCTAATCCTTGCTGAAAAGAAGGCGATATAGGCGTCCAGGTTGGGCATCGCGCAAAGAACAAGTCGAGCCACTGCACCATGATGAACTGGCTACTGCCAGAGTTGCTGGCTTGACATTGGAAACGACTCCTGTCAGCGGTGAGAGTTACGCTGGTGTTGTTTCCTTCGCCAGGCTGTCCATCGACCAGCTGGGCATCGTCGGAGTCAAAGGGAGTCGAAAATACAGCCGGTAAGATCTTGTCGGGCGTCTGAGCCTCGAAGGTTCTTTGCGTTGGTAGCCACGGTTTCGATGGATACTGTGACGGGGAGAATTCGCGATCCGCAAGTTCCGATTGCTGTCCCTGCCCGACGCGTTGGTCTTCTGGTACTCTTCCCCTTCTCTTCTTACGTCTCCCCGCCACACAGCTGGTGAATGTGACATCGGCGGAGGCTTGACTTGACGTCGTGCTCGGTGACCGCTGACTGCCGCGTGAACGACGACCTCGCGGCTGCAATCGCTGTCCCTCGGCTTTAGGCTTGCGAAGATTCACCGTGATGCAAGGCACGCCCCGACGCTCGCAATTATGGCATGAGGGTTGCTGGGTGTCGCATTTGACCTTGTGCGCCCGGCACCAGTCACAAGCTGTGGCCTGTCGACGTGTTGGAGGGGATGCTGCTGCGTGCATTCTCTCGTCATGGCTCATCATGACCTATCAGCGTGCAGGTAGTTGAACAAAACCATACGGCCTTCTTTTTTTTTGGCTTGCAGAGTGCGGATCGGAGTCTGAAGTGAATCGCTCGTCATATTGGACTAGCCTGTTGCAATTGATGGCGAGGGATCGTGTCACGTAAGCTGGCTCTTAGCTAATACAGGACTACGGTTGACCATAGGGCTCAAACTTCAGTGCTGATCAGTAGCCCCCTAGCAGTGGCTTTAAGTGCTGGGTTAGCTAGATGGAATGCACATGATCTCTATTATAATTATAGGAAAGGAGTTAAAGGTGTCTTAGCTATGATAGATTGGAGCTACTACTTCAAACAACTACCACTTCAAGTAGCTTACAGCTCCTAGCTATAGCAACACATTAAGTAATGGCATACAATCAATGTGTATATGCATGCAGTGCCTCTCAAGGCTTGATTTGCAGTTTTTACCATACCTGAAGTGGACGAGACACTCATCTTTTGCTTCCGGCGCTGGCGTTCAGAGCACGGGGTCGACTTTGACGTACGCCGTGATTGAGCAGTTACCCCCAAAGAAGAAAGACAAAGTCGACACCACTTTTTGCTGTGTTCAGTTTTTACGTGGCGTAGCATATTGAGTGCCTGTTCTCGGAGGAAGATTGTTGAGCTTCTTGGCGAAAGCATCCCTCGACGAGGACCCCGAAGTCAGTCATGCGTGACGGGTTGACTACATAGCTCCCTTGGCACCCATTGGTATTCTATAGCAACTTCGGCTCTGTCATCGAAGCAATGAAACACGCCAGTGCGGATCGAAGGCCATAAGGTGTGGCTAATGTTGAGAATGGTATTCAGTCTAGCAAAAAGGCAACGGAGCTCCTGTTCGATGTTGCCGTCGATGTCGCCAGTGGGAGCGTCTTAGCATTCATAACACTGGGTCACATGTTAGCGAGGTGCGACCAGCTACACTATTTGGTTGAGCACAGGGTTCTCATATATTGAGAGCTTAAGCAAGCAGGCATACTGGAAGAGGTGGCGGAGAAGTCCACAATTCCTTCAATCACGTCTTGCTTCAATACAAACTCTAGTGACATAAATTTCAGCGGAACCATTTGCCAACGCGTCGGTTCGCCATGATGACAGGTTGCAAATGTCAGCAACTACCGACCGTTCCATTAAGGGCGCGAGACAAGCGCAGTCTGTAGAGCCGATAGCCATAGGTTGTGGTGACACATGCCGTGTACTGGTTCACTACCTTAGGATAGGGCATTCATAATCTTGACTTATCAGCCTTGCGATGTTTCTGTTCGCTGTTATGGATATGAACGTGCGTAAATGACTCAAGGGATTTACTATAAGCCAAAAATTAAGATTAATTTTAAGTTTTTAATATTTACTAGTTTTATGAGTTTTAAACAAGCTTGAAATAGGTACAAGTAAGAAAAGGTAAGTATAAGCTAAGTATAATAAGCTTAAGCCTAAGCCTAGACTAAAACGGCCCTGAATTGCCCTAAATAAAAGCAGCAATATCTGACATAAGTAGAGACATCTCAACATGCCCATTTCGAGGTGGTATTACTCTTCAAGTAGGTGATGACACATGTTTCTGTAGCAGCGTGTCATCGCTTGTTGTTAAGTGAGGCGAATAACAGCGCACAAGTAGCTTCAGGATAGCACGTATCATATGTTACCATAAAGAACAACCCATTTTCTAGTAGCTCAGAGGTTATTCTTTTCGAGGGGATACACAATAACTCGATCCAGATCAGCTCCCTTGCGGTCATGTCCATTGAACAATCCCGTAATTCTCAAGGTGTTTCTCCCCTTCTTCAAAGGCAACTTGATAGTCGTTGCTAAGAGTGTGGCTTTGTGCGTGTCCTTTTGAGAAATCTGATAAACCTTGCTATCCTCCCCATTCACCACAATACCACTGATCCGTCGCAGTTGCCAGGTCCCTCCGATCCGGTCGGGCTGACCAAAAGCTAGAGTGAATATTAGCGAAGGCGCAAAGACGTTGAAAAAGGTTAGAAAATGCTAACGCTGGTCTCCGTAGCCCATATCATCGATGTCTGAGAAGCGAGTTAGTGGCTTCCTCTGATTGAGGGTAAAGTGCTTGACGACTGACTCTGGTAGTGGAAGGACACCCACTGGTCCCCTCCATGGCCTTCAACAGTGAAGGTGACACCGTTGTCATCGCCGTGGATACCTGTGGCGATTACATGATGACTAGCGAAGTTCTGCAGGCAAATGCCACTATCAGCTCTAGTACACAAACTAGGCAGAACCTCTACTTACGGCTTCCTGAAGGAAAGCCTCACCATGGAACGCGGCATCTTTGGAGTAGTATGTCTGCCCTTCAACTGGAGCCCACTCGCCAGTCTCACTAAACGGGGCCTCGTCAGTATTCACCAGACAGATCAGCACGATTCCCCTGCACTCACGTGTTCAAATCGTAGACATCGTGCCAGATGAGCTTGAGGTCCCTTTTGGCTTCATCAATTTCCATGGGTAGCCAGACATTCCGGCTTTCCCAGATCGCATTTTTGTCCCACTAGGCTTACATCAGATCGCAAGTTCGATAAGAGGAGGAAAGCATCAGTCGCGAATGGGGCGCAACTGCACAATGACCTACCTGATCACCCATATAGATATAGGACGTCTTCTCTGAGCCTTTTAGTCGAAAGGAAAAGCCCGATTGTGTACTGAAGGTGCGAGTGTACGGCGGTGCGATAAAAAACGGCTGCGACCATGGACCACTCAGAGAGTTGGCACGGAACGCCACAACGTCTGTTCAATGGTAAGCTCTGAGCTTTGAGTGAGGTAAAGGTTCCTACTGTTTGGGCGGTACCCGGTCTTGTGGCTCATAATCGCAAAGTAACTATCATCTGTTTGGATGATAGTTGGCGCTTCCAGGTCATACTTTTGGAAACAATGCGTTACTTCCACGACATCGGTCAACTCGTCATTGAATAAGCTGATGAAGACATCCCGCCCCTCAGCCGCGTCACCGCTTGAGTATAGTGCATAAGACTTGCCACTCTTGTAGTCGGTGAAGATACCAAAGTCTTGAGACGGAGTGTTCAGGGGCTGGGAGGCTTTCACGAAGGTGTAAGGCCCTGCAATGTGGTCGGCGGTCGCAAACCCTTGAGCGAGTCTTGTATAGGCCCGGTCGTCTGCATGCCAAAACATCTTTGCATGTTGCTTAGTAACGTACCGGCTTTCCACGCCTCGGTTAGTCACTCACATGATACTTGCCAGTCTTCTCACTGTAGACAACTTTTGGTCTTTGAATCACGTTGTCGGGGCTGATCCACTCATGACCTTGTCGAGGCTCTTTACATTCGTTAGATCTCTTGACATGGCTTGGAAGCTAGAAAAGTAGACATACCAAGGGCCAGTCCATGGGACTCCCAGGTGGCTAGGTCAGATGAACTGTACACTGAGACGCCACCTCCTTCGTGTTGGGACTCTGTCTTGTACTCTCCAAACCAGTAGAATCGCCCAGTCTGATGGTCTACAGTCAGACCGCCAGCGTGAGCGTTGAAGATGGCCCCTTCCGTATCAACCCAAGCAGCGCCCGGGACGATCCAAACTGTGTGCGGGATGAGCCTCAGGCCTGTGTGAAGAGGGCGATGGAATCCTACCCATTGTGATGCTCCTGATTACACGGTGTACAATCAGACTTCCCGCTTGAGTTACTCAGGAGGTGTAATCGAATTATTGCAGAATTATTTAGATCTCTAAAGTTGTTTCTCGCCCGGTAAGGATGGTGATTTCTATTCCTGTACGGATACTAAGATGGAGATTGACCGGACCCATTGATCGTGCGGTGGGGCAAGTGGGTGAAGATCGCCACAGAAGTTAATCATGTAACGGGAGGGGGAATCTCCTCACGCGGGAGCTAGAGTAACATTGTCGATCCCAACCCATGTCTCGCTCGCCTGTAGAAGGGAATTTCCTCCGTCACTTGCCGATGTCTTCTCGGTACTAATTACAGCGAGGGCTCTTGGAGATCAAAGCCAAGGACAGCCACTTCATGCACGTAATTTTCTTGGCAAGAGCAAAATGCGAGCTCCATTCTTTCGCATGAAGAGTGATTGCCTTTCTGTCTTCCTATGCTTCTTGGCGGGTGCACATAAACTCTTATTGCAAATGTTGTACCTGACGAGAAGGTTATGGAAGGATTTACCGAAGGCTCATGCAAACTCTCTGCAGTCTCTAGTCATCAAGCTCCAAGGTCTGTGTAAAGATCGAAGAGCCTTCTCGGGGCCCAGCTTATACTGAGAATGTGTGTATAGATAGCTGTTTTAAGCCTCCGCTATGTTCCCACTAAGGACAAGATCATGATATGCAGTCCCGTCACTTGCGTAACAAAAGCTCATGTCCAGTTGCGAATTCGCCATTCTTGAGCTTTTCGCTCAGAACAGGATTTGGCTGGAAGTACGCGGCAAGATCACCCCGCTGCTCCGTCAAAAGATCAATTACCAAGCGACCGAACACGATTTCCCCTTCGGGGTTGAGATGAGTTCGGTCCCCATCTTGATAGTTGTAGTAGTCAGCGTTCGCTTGTCCAATCGCGTTGATGTACTTGGTGCTGGCCTTGTTGAGATCAAGATACAGTGCATCGGATTCTTGGGCAGCCTCAATAGCAAGTTGTGAGTGTTCACTCAGGTTCTCTACCACGGCTCCATCTCGAAAGGTGCGTCGGGTGAGAGAAGTTATGATGATCTAAGGAACGAGTCATCAGCGCGACAATCCTCATCCTAGTTGTATTATATCCTTTTCTTACCGGTGTGCCTCCAGCTTCTAACACTTCGGCAGCCATCGTCACTAGATTTGCTTTGAATTGCTCTGGAGTGAGTCCAGATGTCTCCTTCTGGTCGTTGTGACCGAATTGAATGGTGACAATGGGTTGTGAGTTGTCCACGTTGTCCTTGACCGAGTGTAGGGCTGCGCCCCATAGGCCCTCTGCTCTGAATGAGGCAGTCGTGGCTCCGCCCTTAGCCAGGTTGATGCCACCCGCTGGATCCTTCGTAGCGGCCAAGAAGCCGTTGCCCCAGCCGCCGTCGATGGCAACCGTTGAATCACCAGTGAGGATGAAGTGCGGCGGTTTTTCTTGGCCTTCTTGACGCAGGACCATGCCAGTAATGGACTGGTAGAAAAGAGTAGAGGCTGAGACGATAGATGTAAACTTCATTGTGGCTTGGGCTGGACTGTTCGACCAAAAGTAGGCTCTCAAAGAGCCAGATGTGTCATTAGGTAGTGAGAAGGTTTAGCTTTATGTCACCTGTAATATCTTTCTGGTTCCTCCTCTCTAAACACTGCATCGCTTTATACTTCTCTCAATAACAGGAAACAAGAGTGGTAGTCTTCAAGACTCGGGTGACCCTGGGTTGCGCCATGCAATTGCCGATTGGCGGAAGAATATGCCAAATGGCGGAAGAATACATGTTCGGAGAAACGGGCCAAATCCTGGGCCTAGAGGCGAACAGGGCAGTGTTGGTCGAGCACCACATCAACTCTTGTGCACGTCGGTGCATTTACCCCCGAAGTAGGATTATTAGCTTCGGCAGCATTGCGATCAGTTGTCACGTTCCTGGATTTCCCCGTAAACTCAGAATCTTTCCCCGCAAAATGTTGCAACCCCTCTGGTGTTAGTGTGGAGCTTGATCAGGGCACCCGTCCCTCTCCTGATGTAGGGAAATACCATGCTTGCTTTCTCGACGGTATTATAAGGCAGGCTTAAGCCTGTGCCAGATCCTCAACCGTGCATTTAGAGGACCAATTCGATATAGAGTTTGCTTGTGGCTTTAGACATGCGTTTCTCTCTCCAGCTAGCGGCGGCCCTCGCCACCACCATCCCCGGTGCAGTGTCGAAGCAGATCACCGCAGAGAACGCGACTCACTATACACTTCAGAACAATCGCCTCCATGTATCTGTAAGCAAGAGCACTGGCCAGGTCACCGACTTGGCCCTCGACGATGTTGACCTTCTCGGACCTATCAGAGGCGAGACCGGCAAAGGCCCCTACCTCGACTGTCATTGCGTTCCTGAAGGCTTTTGGACTCCCGGTCGTACCGCCAAATATGAGCTCATTGAAGGTGTTGACTCAACTGGCACACCATATGGCGGCATCATCATGGGTGACACCTACGCTTCCACCAACCAGTCTCTGCATCAGTACTGGTTCCTAAGAGGCGAAGAGACGGGCTTGCACATGTTCTCTCGAGTCTCCTACCTCAATGAGTCAAGGCCGTATCTCCGCGATCTCGGCGAGCTTCGCACGCTCTTCAGACCCAATACCAACTTATGGACCCATATGGTTAGCAGCAAGGACAACTGGGCTCCCAGAGTCTCTGCCGCTGGGGAATCCGCAGCAGTGACAGTGCAGGATGCCACAACCTATATTGGCAACACGCCGGAGGATCCTTACGCAAAACAGTACTCTGATTACTTTACGAAGTACACCTTTGCTGAGCTCTGGCGAGATCATGATGTGCACGGCCAGTTCTCTGACGGCAGCACATCCCCTGATGGCAACACGTACGGTGCTTGGCTTGTTCACAATACGCGCGACACTTATTACGGTGGTCCTCTACACTCGTGAGTCCATGATGCGCCAAGCTACTTCTGGGCGATGACTAACATTGGTATCAAAGCGACCTCGTAGTTGACGGCATTGTTTACAACTACATGGTATCGGGCCATTACGGCGCGCCTGTGCCCAACATCACCCACGGATTTGACCGAACCTTCGGCCCTCAGTTCTACTACTTCAATAAGGGCGGACCTGATACCACCCTCGAAGAACTGAGGTCGGATGCTGCCTCTTATGCCGATCCTCACTGGAATGCCAAGTTCTACGATGACATTGCAAAGCATGTACCCAATTACACCCCTTCCTCGCAGCGAACCACATTCGAGGCTAGAATCGAGGTCCCACGGGGAGCTAAGCGAACCATCGCAGTGCTCTCTGAGAACAATGTCGACTTCCAATTGAACGTGTACAGCCCTCAGTCGCGCCAGTACTGGACTGAAGTCAAGCGCGATGGCAAGATCCAGATTCCACGGGTCAAAGTCGGGACTTACAGACTTACGGTTTATGCTGACGGCATATTTGGTTGGTTCATCCAGGACAACGTTAAGGTTGGCAAGTCCAGTCCCAAGGACCGATTCAGGTGGAAGGAAGAGTCCGCGGGTAAAGAGATCTGGAGGATAGGCACACCTGATAAATCCGCTGGCGAGTATCTTCACGGCTTTGCCCTTGATACGACGAAGCCACTGAAGCCTGAGGAATACCGCATCTATTTTGCCCAATGGGACTTCCCAACGGACTTCCCCAACGGAGTCAATTTCAAGGTTGGCAAGAGCAAAGAGGAGGTCGACTTCAACTATATCCACTGGAGCTCCTTTGGGGGTAAAGCAAACTACGTACGGCCAGAACCTGTATTCGAGAACGTCAACAACTGGACCGTTGAGTTTGACCTCGCCCGCCACCAACTTCGCCACGCGAAAACAGCAACGCTCACGGTGCAGCTCGCAGGCGTCAAGACAGCCAACGGCAACAGAAAGTGGGCGGGCCAGCTGCCTGGAGAGGCCTACAGCTTCTTGCCGTACACGGTGTCGCTGAACGGTCTGGGCGAGGAGACTTGGGTTATCCCACCGTTACGCTCTGGCTCGTGTGGTGTTCGCAGTGCCGTCACTTGCCAGAATACTGAGCATAAATTCCGTTTCCCTGTCGATATGCTCAAGAGCGGTGCGAACGAGCTTGTGCTTAGCCTTCCTTTCAACGCAACTAGCATCGAGACTGCGCTGTTGCCAAACTCCTTGTACGTTCAGTACGATGCGCTCCGTTTCGAGCTTGAGTAGGTGTCATACCTGGATTTAGATCTGCAAGACTTCTTAGATACTATCTACACGCCGTTTTAGTGCTTACTCTTTGGTCGCGAATTAGAAGCAGAAGGGGGACCGATACACAATTCTTTGCTCCAATCCAAACCTCCATGACTGTACATCACGCGATCTGAGTTAACCTCTACTCCGTAGTACATAGACCCTGAAAGCTATGATGTTTTGAACTTAGCACTAAATTAAAGCAAATAGATCATTGCAATGATTTAAGGAGGTGACTTCATGGAAATGATATCCGACAAGTCAAGGGTTTAATTTAAATGATAGCTTGGGCGGGGAAATACGTTATTACTTTACGGCAAGCCGTTCAGCACAGATTGAAGGTATTTCAAAGCAGTTTTGAGGCAGACAAGGCCCTGTCGCAAGGTCCCCAGCTTGAGATCGACCTTCTTGCAGGGGTGGGCCACTACAAGGTAAGGTGGTAGCCGAACCCAGGGTCGTGATGCAAGCACTGCCCGAAATCCGACCCATCGATTCCTACCTTGAGCTTGCCAGACATTCAGACCTGAGCTGCGTATGCAGCTTCGTCCAGTCACCATACCAATTCCTTCCGCCCGCTACTTTGTCAAAACGCTATTCTACGACCCTTATCGACTTCAGCTCCCTCCACTGGCGTATGCGCAGGTGCTTTCTGCCAGATCAACTGGATGCTGGTTCGCGCGGGGGCCCCTCGCATCACCGTATCCCACCATGGGCGCTTCAGAGTCAGCCATCGACATGCCGCGGTGTCGCGGCGTGGATATAGAAGACCTATCGATTCAGCAGCTGCAAGACCATCTCGCAAAACAGTCTTTCAACTCCCATGACCTGACGAAATGCTACCTCAAGAGAATCGAGCTGCTCAACCCACGTGTCAAGGCCGTCATCGAAACGAATCCCGACGCACTACGAATCGCCGACGAGTTAGACGCCGAGCGCAAGAGCGGAAAAGTCCGAAGTAAAATACACGGCATCCCGTTCCTCGTTAAAGACAACATGGCAACTAGGGACAAGATGGAGACAACGGCCGGGTGCCGGGCGCTAGTTGGCACCGTAGTCCCAAGCGATGCCACCGTCGTCGAACGGCTCCGGGCCAGCGGTGGAGTGCTACTCGGGAAAGCCAATCTCTCGGAGTGGGCGTCGATGCGAGCAAGCCACTACTCGGAAGCTTATTCCTCGCGCGGAGGTCAGAACCGGAACCCTTATAATCTGGCTGAGCATCCGGGCGGTTCTAGCTCCGGCAGCGCCAGCGCTCTCGCGGCGAACATGTGTGCTTTCAGCATTGGTACAGAGACTGACGGAAGCGTCATGTTTCCTGCTGATCGAAATGCCGTGGTAGGTATCAAGCCGACGGTAGGCTTGACTTCTACTTCAGGCGTCATTCCCGAGTCTCCCAGCATGGACACAGTTGGGACTTTCGGAAGGTCGATTGAAGATGCCACTGTTGTTCTGGATATCATTGCGGACAAGCCTAACTCTAGAGTGCATCGTGACGGCTCCTATACATCGAGCCTGGCTAAGAAGGACGCATTAAAAGGAGCCAAGTTTGGATTACCATCGAAACGCGTCTGGGAATCAGCCGCCAAAAGCACAAAGCACAAATCCGAATATGTGGCTCTTCAGGAAGTTATAAAGCAATTAGAAGAAGCAGGTGTCGAGATTCTCGAGGCATACTTTCCAAGTGCCGAGGAGATTGTGCCACCTTGCGGCTGGGACTGGACATATGCAGAAGGCAAATCCGGGTCCAAGTTATCCGAATTCGAGGTTGTCAAAGTCGAGTTCTACCAAAGTCTGGCGAAGTATCTCGGCACCCTGGAGAACAACGAGAACAAGATCCTCTCACTTGAAGACGTGGTCGCGTATAACATCAAGCACACCGATACTGAAGGCGGCGTGCCTGGCACGCACCCAGCATGGCCGACGGGACAAGATAGTTTTGACAGGGCTGTCGAGGCCAAGGATGGCGATGAGGCGGATTATCAGAGAGCACTCGAGTACATACAGCAGAAGTCCAGAGTCGAAGGTATCGACGCGGCCCTCGAGCATGCCGAGGCGGGGTCCTTAGACGGTCTCCTGGTGCCACTTCAGGCAGATGGTGGCGTTGCGTGCTCTGTTGCTGCGAAGGCAGGGTACCCGATGATTACGATTCCCGTGGGTGTCAACGATTGCGGCGTGCCGTTCGGGCTGGGAATCATCCAAACGGCCTGGAAGGAGGATTCCTTGATAAAGTTTGGTTCGGCGATTGAAGATCTCTTGCGACGACCGCGTGCGCGACCTAAGTTCCTCAACTTTGATGCTGATAATTACCCACTAATTGGCAAACCGCCAAGTGAGGCGGGAGGCAAGTAGGAAGTCGAATGAAGTTATGATCTTGTTCTACGGACCTTTTCGGTAGTAGTAGGTGTATAGATTTCATAGACAGACCTGGATATGTACAAGATGCTCAACGTCAATTCGCCTTCACCTTCTTGGTACGTTGTCTCCAGCGAAGGTACCACGGTCTCTTCCTACTCTTCTCATCTATGTCACCACCAGCGGCGCCGCTCTCCTCATCAAGCATGGGATCGCCTATTATCTTGAAGAATTTGATGATGAGGAAGATAACAACCAGGATGAAGACGGTCACTGGTCCAGCCGTCATCCAGAAGTACGTCGACGTATAAGTTGAGTTAGCGATATCGATAAAGTTCATACCAAAGTACGACGTAAAGAAGGATAAAGGCATGAAGATGATAGTGATGGTCGTGAAGATGAAAATCGCACGGCTCTGTATCCTAGCACTCCGAGCTTCGTCGATGGCCAGAATCTGCTGCTGAGTTGCGACTTGGCTCTGCTTGACCGTGAGCTCCTGCTGCTCCAGCACTCGGAACTGTAGGAGAACATCAAGATAGCGCTCTACCTTGGCCTTCAGCGACCTCCAGTGCCCAGTAATGATGTCGAAGTCCTTGTCAATGAGATCCATCTCAGCCTGTATCAAGGCACGGATCTTTGGCGGCGGATCATAATTCGGGTGGAACAAGACCTGGTGGTTCTCAAACGGCGGAATACCCCATATTGGCAGCTCGCGCTTGTTCTCCTCGAGATATCCGAGGCCATCGAGGACGGCCTGCTGCAGGCTGAAGAGCAGCTCGATGTGCTTCCGGCTAGTGCTGCGATTGCTTACAAGCGACTCAAAGACATTATTCAGAGCTCGCTCCGGCGCATCCTGCATCATCTCATCGTTTTCAATAGACCCGCGTGCCAGAGTATAGTATAGCAGCGCACAGTCTGGATTCTGCCGCAGCACATCCTCACGCCTTGTCAGTCGCTCTGCAACGACGCGGTAGAAGCGTGGTGATCCACAGCTAACGAGGGTGTCGCCGCCATGGAATTCGAGTCTTTCCACCGTGTCGTCCCAGTTGCCATACAGGTAGACATCATTCTCGTTAGCCATTTGGTGCAGCTCCCGTAGACCCGGCTTAGTGTTGTACACTCCCTCGCGGATACATTGCACCGCTTTTATATAGGCTAGGCCATAGTCGAGGTCCGTGTACGGGCTGGCACGTAATTCTTGCGATAGCTCCGGGTGCTGTTCTAAATAGTTGAGGAGTAGCTCGTACGGTTCTGATTTGAGCCAATGCGACGAGCTCACACGTAGGCCTAGATACTCGGGACATCCTGGCGTCTGGCGGAAGTATTTGCCAATGGCCTTGTAGTCTATACACCGTGTAAGCTAAGCTTGGCACAAAGTACAGGTCACCCGTCTTGAGCAGACTGTCTCAGAAAAACTCACCCTTGATCTCTTTCGGCGGTGGGCGCCCATCCTCCCGGTCCAATTCGGCCAATCGATCAAGCACCAGCTGGACAGGCGACTTCTCGAAAAGCGTAGGGTCAGTCCCCCACTGCGAGAACCTCGCGTCTGAGCCCCAAAAGGTGCCCAGCTTATAGTACTCGACATAGATCCACCGGACGCGCTTCGCCGAGTTCCTAGGTTGGAGAATGCACTTAGACGCTAGGACCTCCTCGAGCGTATACTCGGTCGTGCACAGCGCCGTCGCTGAGAACTCGGTGATGATGACCCTCGACTGCTCCAGGGGCGGGAAGCATTGGTACGCTAGAGAGAAGAGCTCGCCCTTGGTAGGCTTGTCGAGGAAGACGCCTGAGCTTGCCCGTCGTTGTCGCAGCTTGTCGAGCTTGTCGTAGCTATCGAAGCTGTCTGCTTCGTCGACGGAGTGGGTTTGGTGGAGAAGACGCTTTTCGCGCTCGAACCTGGGGTAACGGTACACGAGTCAGTCAAAGCTTCTTGTAAGTGCGCGGTGTAGGAGGTAAGATTGGATGTAGACGACCAGAGGGTCATATATGCCAATTCGATATATGCGGTCGCCAGTGCATCACATACCTCTTCAGTTTCAGAACAGCTGTCTTGCTCTTCTCAAGCCGCAGTTTCGCGTGCTCATCATGTATGAACCTCAGCCAACTGACTCGCCGATCAACCTGATCTACAGTCTCTGGTGCAGAGTCCCTTCTTTTCCTGCTAACAGTCAGAGAGACTGTGTTATGTGGTTCTGAGTCACTATCAGAGACAGCAGTCGCGATCTCCACGTGGAGTTGCGCCGTGGACGCGCTACGACGAAGTGGCGGGAGGGGCTTGTCGAATGGCGGCGGGAGCTGCTCCCGCCATTCGACGACCTTCTCAGGCCTCATGGAGGAGATACCTGATGTTTAACATATGTCATGGAATAGCCATAAAGAAGTAGTTGTTGGTGTCGCTCGACGACCAGTACATCGCGTATTGGCAGCAGGAGAAGGAAACGAGGCTGTTCGCACGGATGCTGACCGGGACTGCTGCTCCTATCCCTCAGATGTGCATAAGGCGGCTGTCCATTCTATTCTGTGAGGCTCTGGGCACTTTGCAGGGATTCTGCAGGCAGGCTGTGCCACGAGAGACAGGGTGCCTTCAGCTCAGCTGCAATGCATGCAACCCTCCATCCCCTCTGGAGACAAAAGACCTTATCATTCGTGGGGGCCCTTGAAGTAACGGGTCATGCTATTATACATCGGCGGCAGTAGCAGGGCTGGCGGCTGTGGAGGTCCAGCAGGCGTGCCGTACCGCCCGAAGCCATGTCCGCTCACCCCAAGGTGAACAAGGATCTACGTGGCTTACTTGGGAAGATGGGGATCGAACCAGTTGGGTACGCAGGTCCTATTCAACGCCTGGATTGTGCCAAATCCGCACATGCTGTTGCCTTGTTAATCTGCGTTGCTCCAGTTATGTCTCAGTGCATAGGCCATAGGGCGATGTTAAGGAGCAGTGGTGCTGCCTATCGTCAAGGAAGTGAAGATAAGGTCAGTAACAGTGTAACGACTGCGAAAGATTCGTGATGATTCGCGGATTTCGAACAGCGTAGTCCTGTATGCCTCAATAGTCTCACCCGACAGACCTTGCCTTCCCAATCCGTTTTCGGCGGCAAGCCTGAGCTGTCGCTGCTTTACTCTGAGCAGAGGTGACCAAGTGGGTGATTAAAGGGTACTGCGTCTGTGACTGGCTGGTGCATTAATTCCTAGCATCATGTCTAACAACTGCAACAGCTCTCCAATCCGGAACCAAGCTTTACCGCTATCATTAACCAACTCCGAGAAGAAAATGCAAGGCTTTGTAACCAAATTCAAGAAGGATAGCGCAGAGTAGACATAAAATGCGACCAGAGGCTGCTTGCTGAGAACAAGGTCCAATCGACATCCTCCTCGACGACCAGAGTATCACGGTCGTCCTCAACGAAAGTATCCAGCACTCAAGCATCGACAACGATGATAAAAACGACATCATCGACAAGCACACGTATCTCCACGACCAGGACCACCTCGGCGAGCCCTGCCAGCACATCTATCCCCGGGCTGGCAGCTCTCCCATCGTGCGGACAGACTTGCTTCAATAATATGCTGGGCCAAGATTCCCAGCTCGGCTTGCGGGACGGCTCCAACGGAGCTTACGGCACTGCCGTGGCATCGACAGTGATTGCTTATGGGAGTGCCTACTGCGGATCTGCAACGGCTGCTGCTTGACCAACTTTCTTTCTCTCTGTTTCTCTCTCTCTCTTCCATATTTGAGGTGCTTTTCGTTTCTTCACGGTTCATATTTGTAATAATCGATTGGGCCTTCTCCATGCATGATCACATACATCCCCAGTCCATAGATGAGCTGCAGTGAAGTAGTATTCCCGTGCCCCGTAGCAATAATCACTGTGCGGTGCGTGCGCCGATCCTTTGTAGGAATCTGGAGGTGGCGGCATCGTTAAGCCGAGGTCCCCGATGCATCTCAAGCCAGAACTCCTTCGTCATGATCTGATGCTGCGGCCCTGTCAGAGAACTGACTATCCACTCAGTGGCATTTACCGATCCACCATATGGCGCAGGCCGGGCAATCGTCTTGGCTCGTAGGATATCCTCCCTCATCCCCATTAGCCACGGATGCACGACTGGAATGAATTGTCAATCAAAAGGGCCTGTGGGTGAATCGCGGTGAAGAGTGGTGGACTTACCACTGACATAATCGCGCACAGTAACGAAGCTGTTGCCTGTAGATGACGTTACCTCGATCTTTAGGCCTCTCTTCCGGAGCGGTCGATCCTGTCCGCAACACCTTACGAGAAACTCGGTGTCAGAATCCACCTCCCAGCTCCCGTCTTCGTTGGGTTCGTTCCCATACGGGCGGTCCTCGTCACTGAGATCTCCGTACATCACGTACTCCGGGTTGAACTCCGGCGCAGAATGTTCGCCATGCCACGCTACCCAGTCAGACTCCCATTGGTCTAGGTCACGGAGGGTTGCCTCGATGGATGAAACTTTGGGCTCGGTCAAGGGCAGCGACGCGATCTCGTGCCATGTCCCGCTGCTGCTATCGCCTTGGCCATGCTGGTAAAAAGGGTCGAGTTGGCCATCGTATCGCGAGGTCCTCATGACAGATATTACCGATGGATAATCATCTGCCAGCGGCCAGTAGAGACGCCGGGCAGCGGGTGAAAACAAGGCGCGCGCCCTGTCGGCTCGAAGTTGATTGAATGATGGGTAAGGGGGTGCACCCTCAGCCTGGCTTGACGTGGCGGATGCCATGGTCTTCGCACGACTCGACAAATGGTCTCAAGCTCACCGCAGCCTACGCCAAAGAAAGATTTCGAATGATATGGCAAACAATGATGATGAATGAGAGTGGATGAGAGCAAAAGGCGCGAGGTTGGTTCCGAAAGCAAAAGTAGAGAGAGGTACACACCCCTATCGACCGTCCGTTATGGTTGCGTCGTAGTCTAATTATTATATCGGCGTCACTTCCCGCGCTACTAGATTGTACAGGTATTTATATGTTACAAAACTGTACCAGCCTTCCATGCGAACTGTTGCAATAATAAGATTCGTCTAGGAGATGAACACCTATTGTTAAGCTGCATCCGCATTTTCGCCATCTTGTTTCCGCAAACCACTTCCTGGACGATCTTATTTCTCTTTCACCAACAACGACCAAAAAGGCGCCGTCTCAGGAACAATTTAAGATTCGACCAACGATCCAATTCTATTCCGTATGATGAGATCATCTTCCGATGCGATAAGCTGCCCCGAGTATATGACAGCACTTCGAAAATAGTATGCTCCTAAAAGACATCCATAGCGTACAACGCACGAGGCGACCGTGCTACGTGCCTCGGTTTTTGTGGTCGGCCACATGCTCACACAGGACGTAAACATACTATTGAATTAAAGAACCAAGTCATGAAAATATGCGTGCCAGGACTCAACAAGACGGTAACGATTGGGCTCTCTCGAAGCTTCAACGGCGCATACTCGATTATCTGGCCTACTATGAGGCGGCTTGACGAGTCGTTGCCTGACGACGTTGCAGGGTAAGCGTGACGCTAAGCAGTGTCGAGGACCGGGGGTGGTCTTCGGAGAGGATACCTTTGTTGCCGTACAAATTCTGGTGCAGGTTCAAGTACCTTCGCCGAACAGTCACCTCCAACATTTTCCATCGACGTCCATCTCGCATTTCCTCCGCGACCGCATCACCACGACCCCTAGACATCTCGCCTACCCGTCCACCACCACATCCACCGCGCGCATCCATCCACCCTCGGGCGCGTGTACTATGCGAAGTACTTGAAGCTCCGTTTTGGAACTATCCGTCATCCCAAGCCGGCAAGATGAGTAACCGCCATCTGCCGGCTGGGCAGAGCCACCCTGGTGGAGGGCATCGCGGCGCGCCTGGTGTCGACATGGCTGGAGGAGGCGGCGGCCCGAGGAGGAGACAGCACCAGCAACACCATCATCATCACCAGCAGGTGCTGCAGCAGCAGCAGCAGTACATGCCGCAGTACCATCAGCAGCAGATGAATCCCGTCTATGCTAACTACATGCCGTACTCTCAGCAGCAGTACTACGGCATGGGAATGCCCTCACCCTATCAGACTGGAGGCATGCCTTCACCTGGTTACGGCTACCCGAACTACCCTCGCTCGCCTCCCACAATGCAACAGTACGTTCCCATGATGGGCGTCAGTGTGTCGCCCAGCTATCCTCGGCCGTCGCAGCAGTCGCCTGCTGTCCTGTCAACGCCGTATCAGCCACCTCCTGCACCCATGCCATTACCACCCCAGACTCCCTCCTCGACGCACTCCTCTCAGATGATCGCCCCGATGACCCCTCCAACGCCGCAGAGTGTCGATCCTCCTCCTCCAGAGACACCTACGAGCCGGCCAGCTACACAAGAACCCGTCACCGAAGCGAAAACATCTCCTTATCGGCCACCTGTGAGTGACTTCCAGCCAAATGTTGAGCGAACATCGAACTAACTTCGCTCTTAGCTTCCATGGTACTCCTGCCCCGATGGCGAATTCCCTAAACGAACCCTGCGATCGAAGAGAAGGAGAAAGGCACCAGCGGAGAACAGCGAAGCACTCTCCCTGCCAGTTCAGCAGCACGAGGCAAGCTCAGGTCAGGTTGAGCAGACTGCGGATGGCGAGCTGAAGTCTACTCTTCCTACAGCTGAAGGTGCAAACACGGAGGCCTCCACGGGTAACGCGGAAGTCGCCTCGCCAACTACTCCAAGCTCCCACACCCGCGACCGAAGCAACACAGCTACAAGTGCCACGCCTACCAAAAGCAGCGTCTCTGGCAGTCGTCCTGTTCATCCCGCACTCCCAGTGCTTCCGAAGAACGCCACCAAAGCCACTTCTGAGAAGGCCCAGGGTGAAGCAGCCGGCAGTGACGCGCCCGTGGAGGCTACGACTTCAGATGGCGCCGCTGTAGAAGCAACTGAAGGGCAAGAAGATGCCGACGCCCAGCCACAAGTTACAAGCCCACCTCCGAGACAACCACCGTCCAGCTGGGCCAAGCTGTTCGCAAAGGCAGCGACTTCCGGTGCCGGACAGGAGGGCGCTTCTGGTGCTGGAGGCGTGAACGGCACAGACTCCACGGACTCTGCTGACCACGGCTCCTCCTCAACGTTCCCTAAGACGAGCAGCGGTTCGCTTGCAGAAGCCATTCGCGCGTACTCTGTAGGCAGGTCAGAGAAGATCTCGTTCATCGAGCCTCGTGGCCTCATCAACACAGGCAACATGTGTTACATGAACTCGGTAAGTGGTGGGAAGCACTTCATGCGAGAGAACAACATTCTAACAGACCCTAGGTTTTGCAAGTGCTGGTGTTTTGCATCCCCTTCTACGACTTCCTTATTCAGGTCAGCCAGAGAGCTGCCCACAGCTTCAAGAGCGACACGCCTCTTGTCGATGCGATGTAAGCGCCGCAGTCCCTGACATACCAAATTTAAACTAACATCATAAAGGATCATGTTCCTGCACGAGTACAATGTGCTCAAGTCAGCACCGAGCGCCGAGAAGCTTGGACGTGCTCTCAAGCCTGAGGACCTTGAGAAGTATGGCGAACCTTTCACTCCCGAATTCGTTTATGAGGCCATAAGAAGACTCGATCGATTCGCGAGCATGAGGGTAAGTTCGATTTCGAAGTGCCTTGCTACATGGATACTAACATGCTACAGCGTGGTCACCAACAAGATGCCGAGGAATTCCTCGGCTTCCTCCTTCAATCCCTCGACGACGAATGCACGCAGCTGATGGCGAATGCACCCTCAACTGGGGCCACCACCCCGGATGGCGCTCCTAATGCTGCTACTGCTGATGCTTCCGGGGACTGGCTTGAAGTTGGCAGGAAGCAGAAGGCAGCTGTCAGCCGTTCCTCGGGCACCAATTCCTCTACACCCATCAACAAGATCTTTGGTGGCCTCTTGAGGTCTGAGTTCCGCGTTCCTGGCCTCAAGGACTCTATCACAACGGAACCCTATCAGCCACTGCAACTTGATATTGGTTCCCCCGATGTGAGGAACGTCGTGGATGCCCTCAGGGGTTTGACGAGACCGGAGCGCCTGCAGGGTGACTTCAATTCTCCAAGAGGCAAGGATGTCTCGGCAACAAAGCAGGTCTTCATTGAGTCCCTGCCGCCAGTTCTGATTCTGCACTTGAAACGGTTCCAGTTTGATGCCGAGGGCAACGGGACTGTCAAGATCTGGAAGAAGATTGGCTACCCTCTAGAGCTTGAGATCCCACGCGAGGCTCTCTCAAGGCAGAAGAGGAATGATGAAATGCCCAGATACAGGCTGATCAGCGTTGTGTATCACCATGGCAAGAACGCCAGTGGCGGCCACTACACTGTCGATGTCAGGCGACAGGACGGCCAGGAGTGGATTCGTCTTGATGACACCGTCATCCGCCGCGTGCGCAGCGAAGACGTCGCTGAGATTGGTTCGGAAGAAGAGCCCAAGGAAACCCGCAAGGAAGCCGGTAGCAACGGTAACACGGCCGCCAACCGCTTCGGAGCCATCAACGACGAAGACACAGGCGATGAGGACGGCTGGAAGCAGGTACCCAACAACCATAAGCGCTGGAGCAGTGTCGTGAATGGGGCGACGAACGGTGTCTCCAAGGGCAAGCAGGCAAAGGACAACAGCAAAGACAACAAGGTTGCTTACCTGCTGTTCTACCAGCGTGTCTGAGAGGACACAGGCTTTTCGCCCAGTCATTGGGCGAGGAGTCAAGGGGACGTACGAGCAGATTGTGTGTGCGATGTTCTTCATTCCCTGTACAAATTGTCCTTGGCTGGGCCTTTTTCTTTCCTAGGGGACTCGACTCGGCCTTTTACCTGAGACTGACAAGAAGGGGTGGGCTGCGCGCTTGGCGTCTGGCGTCTTCGTTCCGTCAAGCCCCGTGCATGTTCGGCTTCGCGGTTTGTACGATGAGTGTGGAGGGTTGGGAAAGGATGGCTGGGATCTCGAAGGGTTGGCCAGCATGGATATTATGGCGGGGGATTGGAGGGCGTGGAGAAGGGTTTGGAAGGTGTTCAGAGGAGGATGCATAGTTGAACAGGTGAAGGGGCTGTGTATAGTAGTGTGTTGTAAAAAGTCAACTACTTGATACCATACATTCATGATATCATGACTCTACGGCTTCCACTGCATGGCGATGATAGCGGCAATCAAGCATGGAGGACACTATAGACCGTATTTTCAGCAACCTCACACACAAAGCAAACTCAGAAGTGATTGAGTACACCATCTGTTCTCGACTCAAGCACCCAGGTCTATACATAGGGATACACACGAGCCACGTCCGCGGCAAAGCCCAAGAACTTGAGTCCAAGGACACAATTCCTCATTTCTGGTTGGGAAACCCTTCTCCAGCATCTTCTCAAGTACTTTACAAGACCGTAGTCCACAACGGGGAGACTGTCCAATGCAGCCAGCTTCAGGTCCATCCCCAACTCTCGCCTACCGACCCTCCTCGCAACCCTTGGATTCGATTTAGTGCTTGCGGATAACGTTCATGGAGTCGAGGGCGTCCTTCTCGGCCATCTCGGCCTTGATCTGGTTGACGATCGTGCTGAGGTAAGGGGTATCCTGTCATCACCACCTATGTTAGTGTCTCCGGTCTTTCTCGACATGTCTTGGTTTGTCGGGTTTCGACGTACGTCCTCAGGCTTGGTCCACTCCTCCTTGGGGAGAAGCTTGTGCTGAATGCTCAGCTGGGTGGCACGGCGGATACGGTAGACGCGCTCGTAGGACTCCTTGGCTGAGAGGCGCTTAATAGCGAGCCAGACTTCCTCGCGCTCCTCCTCGAGGAGGTCATCGTAACTATACGGTCGCACGTCAGCGGGACCATCCACAACTCCAATTGACGCCAAATCCCTCTTTTTCCTTCAACCCCTCGTCCATCTCTTCCACGCAAGAGTCGGAGTGATCGCTTCGGGGAATTGCTATCGTCGTCGCGAACGGGAGAAAACGTACCGGAGACCCATCTGGCGATAGCCGGCGGAGCCAGTGTACCAAGCAGCGACGGGCTCGAGCATCTTGGCCAGCCAGGGCCGCCTGAGGACGAAGGGGGCGAGGGAGACCATTGTGAAGCGACGATTCGGAGTGGGTTGGCGCTGACGCTTCGTAAGTCGTTTTGCTGGTGTTGGGAGGGAGGAATCGTTCGAGAGGTTTGAGGCCTTTGCCGGGGATCCAATTGGAGAGCTTGGAAAACTAACCTGGACTGTTCGGGAGAGAGCGGGTCACGTGGTTTTCGCGACCTGAGGCAGCTGTTGATGGTCACGTGATAACATTTCCTGAATGCGATGTGTTGGGCTAATGTAGATGATTGATAGACTCAGAGAAGGTATATGATATTCTACGGCTGAAAGGTAAGTCGTTATTCTGCATTAATTTTCAAATATCACATTTGGGGTGAAAAGCTGGCTCATTATTCGACCGGTCAAGCGGCGGCTGGCATCGGAGGTACGGATCCTCACTACTAGCAACCACGCCATTGTGAAAAGTTGCGTAGAAGTGACGGTAGGGACAGGAACAGGCTCGAGACTGTAGAGATAGCCATGAGCTAGGCTCAACTTTGTTGTCATAAAAGAAGCCGAAGCCTGACTTGCTTCCAAAGCAGCCTCACACGCGTCACTATTTATTACTGAACATATGATAAGACGATACTTGGCGATACCGATCAGCTACAGCAAAGGCACCTCCTCCAGCACGCAACCCCCACGGCGTGACCTCACCGACCCGCAGCGACCTTGCAGCAGTCTACAGCGCTGCTCCGATCCACCTCCGGCGCCCCCCAAACCCGCTGGAGACCACTGCCAATCTTACCGTGCGCTCACCCTCACCGGCGGCCGTTTTTCCCTTTCCCAACTTACCTACCTACCAACCCATTCGCTCGCCCTCCTCTTCCACATCCCATCGTCAAACCACCTCGGCGACTACCCCTCCCAACGAACTCGACTTTCCGACAAACACGCCCGATTTTCCTTCTGACGATTTTCCCACGTTGCACAGCTTTCCCGTCGTACGATTTTCAGCTGCATTTCCTTTCCTAAGTCAATGGCAGGCGGCGTCCGATAGGCGGGACCGGTTCTCTGCGTTCGGGAGTGCGTTCCCCGCAGTGCCGGAAGTCCTCGTCCTGTGTTTGGTGACCAACCGAGGCGACTCGTGATACAGGGCTCTGGGCCAACACCGACGATATTATTCTTTCAAAGACGGGAATTCTGAGAGGAGAGGTTCACCAGCTCGCAAGACGGCGCTGTTGCAGAAAGGCACCTGTGATTCCGAGCTTCTCCGAGTTGCCGTCGCCGGTCATCGCTCGCCTATCACCTGCAAACTGCAGCGTCCAACATTGATCCTCGGCCACACACGACTCATTCACCACGCAAATTTTCATACCATCCGAGGATATTCTCCTGCTGTATCACTCAACGACCTTTCCTTATCTCCTTTCCTCAACAACGAGCACCGACCCCTTCCCGCAAATAACCACAAACGGAGGGCGGGCATGTCTCACGACCACCACGTCGAGCACAACGTCGAGCAAGCCCAGTCCTCCCCTACTGAGTATGCGCCGTCATCCTACGCCCTCGCGTCCGCCGGCTCCTCCGACAACGCAGCAGCTTCTCCAATGGCTTCCGTCGGAGAGTTGACGACGCTTCAGCGATGGGCTTCCCGTGCCTCTGACACACAATTCCACACAATCGCCGGTGCAATCGGCGGGTTCACATCGGGTATAATCACCTGTCCGCTCGATGTGATCAAGACGAAGCTTCAAGCACAGGGTGGTTATGTTCCTACGGACAAAGGCAGGCATGCTGGCCATCCGAAGCTGTACAATGGGTTGGTTGGGACGGCGAGGGTGATTTGGAGCGAAGAGGGCATACGGGGCATGTATCGGGGGTTGGGTCCTATAGTTTTGGGCTACCTGCCGACGTGGGCTGTGTGGTTTACCGTCTACAACAAGAGCAAGGTCTGGATGGCGGATTACTCACGTAAGTCCAAGTCGCCGGTGCGTCTAAGCACACAATTACTGACAAGATATCCAGAGAACCCCACATTCATCAGCTTCTGGTCATCTATCATTGCAGGAGCAAGCAGCACAGTCGTCACGAATCCCATTTGGGTCATCAAGACACGGCTCATGTCACAGAGCTCTACCTCCAACCAGTCCCACAACCACTCCTTATTTCCCAAACCCGGCAGCACTCCGACCGCTCGGCCGACCCTCCACGCACCATGGCATTATAACTCAACAATCGACGCAGCAAGGAAGATGTACACATCTGAGGGCATCGCATCGTTTTACTCCGGCTTAACACCAGCTCTCCTAGGACTGTCCCACGTGGCAGTTCAATTCCCTACCTATGAATACCTCAAGACCAAATTCACCGGCCAAGGCATGGGTGAAGCGCCCACACATGGCGAAAAAGCCAACTGGGCCGGTATTCTCTCCGCCTCCGTCCTCTCCAAGATCCTCGCCAGCAGCGCCACCTACCCTCATGAAGTCATCCGCACCCGATTACAAACTCAGCGCCGCCCCGTCGCAGGCGAGCATTTCCTCCAAGGCCTCGGCATCTCACCAAATAGCAGTAAAGCGGCCGCGATAGCAGCAGCAGCAGCCCAGGAACCCAAGTACCGCGGCGTGGTCATGACCTTCCGTACGATCCTCGCAGAAGAAGGATGGAGAGCATTCTATGCGGGATTGGGAACGAACATGATGCGGGCAGTACCAGCTGCGACAGTGACGATGTTGACATACGAGGCTGTGATGAGGCAGCTCAACGAGGCAAAGCTAGAAGGACTTACGATCTTGCATGGGGGAGACGGTCTGGAAAGGGCGCTTTGAGATATACCATGAGACATGCAATACCGAGAGGTTTCCTGTGTGTGGAGCAATGCATGAGATGCGGTAGCGTTTTGATGTCGAAGCTTTCCGTGGAATGCTTTTTGTTACCTTATAGACATGGTGCAAACACGGGGAAACTTGGCGTGGCATAGGTGTTACATACGGATTTCTTGTTCAAAGGGGGGGTTTTCATGTGTTGATCCATTATATCCCTTGAATCTTCTACCCAGATTTCCAATCATTGACTTCTTATTTCTTCCGGTAATTTGTGCTTTTTCGTGCGGGTTGGTGGCGTTGTGGTGTCACAGCATGAGCTTTGTGGCTGAGAACTTGAGGGTATTGCGAGACGAAGCTATATCCATGACTAGCCTAGCAAGTACTGAAATACATAGGTCGTCCTATAATGCCGGATGACTGATTGCTCCTACAACTCGACTTCTTCTTCATCTTGCGTGCTTCTGGACTCTGTTAGCACAGCACTCGCTACCATGTGCACATGGACATCTTCACGCAAAGACTTACCGCCTCTTCTCGAGCTTGTCTTATAGATGATCTCGTGTATCTGAGAGACTCATGTTAGAATTACAAATCACAATGCAGAGTCATCCTTACACGAGCAGTACACAAGCCATAGTGAAGGCTGCGCCTGGGGCGATGAAGTTCTAGGTGGATGATGTCAGTCCCTGAAGCAGATCGTGCACACCGAGGCAAGAATGCACACTTACCCGTGGATTCATGACCTTAGTCGCAGTTCCTCTCTGGTGCAACGCCGTTCGTTCATTGAAGCCGCTATGTAGTGAGAAGGAACGAGCCCTTGGTGCAGGAAATGGGATGGAAGTCAGAATGGCCTGATGTCGCTTGCATAACCCTGATAACCCTCCGCCCTCGCTCCCGGTGGCCCAAGCTCCAAAGCTCCCCCCAATCCCCCCAGGCGCAAACTTCCATCAACTGTTTCCAATGCGCGGCCACAGCAACTGGCTAAAACAGCGCGCAGCTGGTCTCATTTTACTTCTGACAGATAGATGATCCCGTTAATTGAAGTCTAGACCTAACGCGACTCTGAATTTTGGGACTAAGTCGTGCTGATCCTGGTGTATGGTGGTATCAGGAGCTAGCGCAGGTTGAAGGTCTGGAACACAGCTTGCGCCCCGAGTTTCGCGACGCGCTTTTATGTCGAGGGGACCTGCCTCCCCTCTCGTTTTCTTCACACTCCCCTTTTCACACGAATCGTTCAATCCGAATTCTTGCTTGTCAATCACCTTGCGCTGCGCTCTCTACAGCTTGTTTCACACTACGCGACGTAATTTACACCTGACAACCGCCATAATGCCTGTCACTCTCCGCGAGCGCAAACCGCCGGCTACCCCAGCTGCGCCTCCTCCCGCCGCCAAGAAGAGCAAGGTAACAAAGCCTGCTGCTACGAAGGGAAAGGTTGTCAAGGAGGCCAAGGAGAAGGCTGCTGCTGTTGTCGCAAAGGCTAGTGATGAGGACGTAGCTGCTGCTGCTGCGCCAGCGAAGAAGGGTAAAGGCAGTGGCGGTTCTTCCGTGGGTGATGTGATCGACCTGGAAGGCTTTGGAGGTACCATTGAGACGAATGATGGCGAGGAGACCACATTGAAGGAGCTGGTTGAGAAGAGCGGTTCGGGTGTGGTTCTGTTCACCTACCCCAAGGCATCTACTCCAGGCTGTAAGTTCTATCCATGTCCTTTCAGTTGAAGAACATTGCTAACAGATGGCAACAAGGCACAAAACAAGTCTGCTTCTTCCGTGACGCCTACAAGCCCCTCACGGCCACCGGCCTCGCCATCTACGGCCTCAGCTCCGACTCTCCCAAAGCCAACACGACCTTCAAGACGAAGCAGAACCTGCCGTACCCGCTTCTGTGCGATACGAAGAGGACGTTGATCAAGGCGATTGGACTGTCAAAGGAGGGAAATAAGACGCAGCGAGGCGTGTGGGTTGTGAACAAGGAGGGCAAGGTGAGGGTTGCGGAGGCAGGGGGTCCGGAGCCAACCATGTTGAGGATTAAGAAGTTGGTTGAGGAGGGCGTTTAGATGCGTGAGAAGGATTTGGAGGGAGGGGAGGGTCTGAGCTCGGGGTTTGATTGTTGACCGGCTATGGCTTTGTGAGGCAGATGCTGGAGAGCATTGCTTTGACTAACATATGTATTACTGACGGAAGAGACTCTATCAATTAGCGATGAATATGCATTGTTCGACACTGGGAGTCTTAAGAGGTGATTGACGCATGGGGCTTCATCTCATGCCATGTTGGCACGCACACATGAGCGAGTTCCAGCCCTCATACATATGTTGGAGGCCTAACCCAAAGTGTTCATGCACTATCCAACTAAGGTGGCCCCAGATGAGCCTATGTACCTAGAGAAAGCTCCTATGCGTTCTGTCGTGCATGATGGCTATTCATTGAGGACCTTAAGCTGTATTTGGGCTCAGGGACATTGTTTGGATTCCCTGGTGAAGTATTGCGGACATAGGACACCTCCGACACATACAGAAAGCCAATTGCAATGCTCAAAATGTAAAATCACATCTTTTTATAAACACAACACATACCCCGTTCATCGTATACTGATAATTCCATGACCAACATTGTCATAACGTGTATACGGCCATTAAATTGATGCCGTGACTGTAGGTTAATCTGGACGACAAAAAGGCGGGCGCTGATTGGCCAGAACCCAATTGGCGGCAGTAAATCGGTAAATCCTGGCTCGGCACTCCAACTCCAACCACGACCTCCGACATCACCACCACCTACCTCCCCGAAAACCCTCCTCCAGCTCTCTCCGATCGCCAACAAAGTCACAATGGCGAGCAAGCAGGTGGCCAAGGCCGCCTCCCACGTCGTGCCCGTTTCTAAGGTCCGCCCAACGTCCCTCAATCCCCGCGAACAATCCTCCCGAAAAGCCTCGCGAACTTCCGAACTAACCACACCCTCTACAGAAACATACCGTTCAATCTACCGGCATCTGGGACGCCTTCCGCCGCTTCATGGCCCTTGACCCCGAGCGCTCCTCCGGTATCCCCCTCAACCCGTGGTACCGCAACCCCGCCCCGGGCACCAACGACCCATCCTCTATCACCGACCCCGTCACCGTTCCCGCAGGAGACATCGCCGACAACCCCTACTGGAAGCGCGACAACCGCCGCTCCTACCCCAAGACCTCAGTTCTCGCACAGCCTGATGTCGCGAACCTTCTTACCGTCGGAAGCGCGGCGCAGCCCAAGGTCGAGCTGATTGGCGAGGCTGGGGAGAAGCAGCTTGTGGAGGCGAAGGAGCAGGGACAGCTTGGTGTTGCGAAGGTGTTTGAGCAGAAGAAGGCGGCGGCGAAGGATCTGTTTGTCGATGGGCTCCCGCCGCTGCCGAGTGGACAGAGCTTGAGGGCGGACGGGAAGTGGGATGTGTACAAGTATAAGCTGTCGGAGACGTCGTATGGTGATGGGTGAGTATTCTGAGGCCCCTAGTGAGGGATATGAGCTATGCTAACAGATGTGACAGATACCCGAACAGACAATGGGCTTAAGGTGGAGAACGGTGAAGGCGAGGGTGTACTTGTACCGTCGAGGATGACCTCTAGAGGGTTATAGAACATGTTTCTTTTGTCCTAAATGTGAAATTCTATCCAAACAAAGCTTTATATCACTCCACTCCCCAACGCCAGTGAATGCCCCTGTAATATGTTACTCCAAGCAATGCAAACTCATCATGATATCCCTCGTAGCCGCCCTTCAAGACGACTGCACCGGAGGAGACCCAACTCTGGTCGCTCCAGCACCCCCAGCACCACCCCCAACCATCCTCTCCACAATCTTCACCTTCCCCTGCGCTCTCCTCAGTCGATCATCAAAATCCTGCACCGCGTCATCCTCATTCTTCGTCGACAACGTCCCCGGCTCCAGCAGCGCATACACACTCTTCACATTCTTCTCCATTCTCGGGCCCGTCCCACCTGCGAGTTTTGGAAGGTCGCACTGAGTAGCTGAATTGCTGGGTAACCGGTTTGCCCAGATGACAGCGCGCGAGGCGAGGCGGGAGGCTTCGGAGAACTTCTCGAAGCCTTTTTGCATGCCGAGGGAGCGGCCTTCAGCGCGGCCGGCGGGGATGCCGTCGGCGAGACCCGCATTGTAGCCTTGGGTGTAGAAGCGGTCTTCTATGGTGAAGACGTCGTTGAGGGGGTCGTCTGTGGCCATTTTGGGGGTCTTTGTGTGTATAGACTTTTCTTGCGGTGTTGGAGAGTGGTGAGTTAGTGAGTGAATGAGTCGAAGTGAGCAGGATTTGATGGAGGGGCAGAGTGTGAGGTTGTCAAAGGGTCTCCTCAGTACAGTGTATAGCAGTCATCACTCCCGTACATTGCCTGGTAATAATATGAAATGTTCTCAGAAGCAGTCATAGATACTAAGACCTGGTATATTAATATGAATTTTTTTTTTCTTGACTGTTGAAAGCTTCATAGAGCACCCTTCCTCGAGGCCACGACCACCGATGGCGGACCGGAGCGGCACTGAAGGCGGTCACGGCGGGGCGGAGGGGTCCCCAATTGGAATCTTCCTCAGTGGTGGGCGAACATCGAGCTGGGGTCTGAACCATCATCACCAATATTCTCCTCCTGCACGACAAACTCTCCCCATTTCTTGCGACCCTCAACAAACACCGTCTCTACCTCAAGCCACAGCGCATCCCAGCGCAACCACCCACAATGGATATCCGCCTCCTCACCCCCGACGACCTCCCCCTCATCCAACACGCCAACCTCGAGAACCTCCCCGAGAACTACTTCCTCAAGTACTACCTCTACCACGCCCTCTCCTGGCCACAGCTTAGTTTCGTGGCCGTCGATGTCTCCAGACCAAAGCGCCATCCGTACGAGTATCCCAAGATCGTGGGATATGTGCTTGCAAAGATGGAGGAGGAGCCTTCAGACGGCGTGCAGCACGGTCATATCACGAGCTTGAGTGTGATGAGGACGCATAGGAAGTTGGGAATTGCGGAGAAGCTGATGAGGCAGAGTCGTGGGTGCCCCCTTAGTCCCCTGGCAACTACTCTACTTGGGAGTGAAGAGGCAGAATGGAGAACTTGGAAAGCTAACATGTTGGACCCCTAGAACTTGCAATGGTCGAATCCTTCGGTGCAAAATACGTCTCCCTCCACGTCCGCGTTTCCAACGCCGCCGCTCGCCACCTCTACGAAACAACCCTCGGCTTCCAAAATGAGAAGGTTGAGTCAAAGTACTACGCCGACGGCGAGGACGCCTTCTCCATGCGCCTCGACCTCAGCGACATCAAGAAGCAAGCAGATGCTGCTATCGCAGAAAGTATTGGTGAGAGCACGAATGGAGAAGAGAAATCAGAGGGTGTCGATGAGGGCGATGCGGTGGGAGAGGTTGGAAAGGAGCCGGAGAAGGAGAAGGAAGGGGAGGGGAGGAAGATGAAGGTTGCCGTGGGCAGGAATCTGGGGGTTGGGGAGTTGGTTGAGAAGGTGGCGGCAAAATAATCAGGGAATGGGATGGAGGATAAAGAGCGTAGAGGCCGTGCTCGAGACGGGTGCTCTACCTGGGCGTTGTGGCATCTAGAGCTGGTATAGACAAAAATGATCACCTTTGCAGCCATTTTAACCTCGTACACTTTCACGGCGCACGGATTGGGACTCAGCATTACGATTTTTTGATTGGAGAAATGGTATACTATATGTTACAGGCCAAAATGACCAACACCGACTACGTATGAGCTGCCAACTCCCTCGCATACGCCTCATCCGCCTCCATCCTTAACCCATCCAACCTGTCCACCAAAGCCTCGACCTCCTTCTCGCCCTCTCTCCTCTCCTTCCCCTCATCCAAACTATCCAATGCGAGGATCTTCTTCTCCAACTCGTCCTCCAACTCCTTCATCCTCTGTTCTCTACTCGGACCCTCCACCACTCCAGCCTCCTGCCCATCCCCCGACTCTTCAGGGTTGACCTTCCTGTCCTCGGGCCAGGCTCCTGGTGGTGCAGAGTGGGTGGCTTCGTGGGAGAACGGCACGCCTGGAGGGGGAAAGACGCCGTGGGGAAAAACGTTGGGGTGGGAGACTTGGGGGCCGAAGGAGCCTTGGGGACCGAAGAGGCCACGGTTGCCGAACATGCCGGCCCAGGAACCTGATCGTCCGTAGGAGGCGTGAGGTGCGGGAGGATTGCTCATCCCAGGTACCCCAGGAACTCCAGGTACACCAGAGACACCAGGGGCACCAGGAGGTCCAGAAAACCCTGGGACACCATAGGGAGTCGGCCATGGGCTTCTATCACACTGCCTCCTCTCTCGTTTCTCCTCCCTTCTACACTCTCGTCGTTCTCTCTTATCCTCCCTTCGCTCTCTTTTCTCCTCTCTCCTACTGTCCCTCCTCTCTCTCCCCATCTCTCTCTGCGACCTCTTCACCTCCTTTCTTCTCTCTCTCCTCTCCTTCTTCTCAGCTCTTCTTCTCGTCTTCCGCTCTCTCTTTCTTTCCCTTAAGACCCGCTTCTGCTCCTTCCTCACCCCCTTCCACTGTCCCTTCAATGTCTTCACATGCTGTCTCAATGCCTTCTTATCGACATCTGGATCAAACCCCGCGCGCTTCACCATCTTGAGTTCTGCGCGGAGATCCGAGAGGTCTTGCTTTGTGCGGATGGTATCCGGTGTGTTGACCCAGTTTTCCAGGCGGTCTGCGTAGACGGGGAGTTGTTTCTCGTGGAGGTCGTCGTAGTCAGGAAGATCGTCGAGACTGGAGTCGGAGTCTGACGAGGATGAGGATGAGCTGCTGGAGATGGAGGAGACGGAATGAGACCGCTGCTTAGCTCCGACGGCAGGGCCTTCATCGAAAGAGCGGCCGCGTGGGCTGCCATGGTGATGGTGATGATGGTGAGGAGCCCCGAAGCCACCGCGTCCCCAGCCGCCGAAAGGAGATCCTCGTGGAAATCCACCTGGAGGACCACCTCTTCCGAAACCACCAGGGACTGGACCGCCAAATCCTGGGTGAGGCTGTGGTTGGCTGCCGTCCATGCGAATTCCACGGCCATCCATAACCATGCTGCCGATCTTGAGCCCATTGACATCGGCCACAAAGCTGTCGCCAATCCGAAGCATGTTGTCTGTGACTTTGACCCTGTCAAGATGTCTTCGCCATCCAGCTCGTGCCTGTTGATCTTGACCCTGAGATGGCCCAGAATGCTCCTCAAAGCTCTGGTCCCAGGCGCCTGGCATGCGACTGCCCTCTTCTTGTTGTGTGATAGGATTTAGCCGAATAGTGATGCCCCTCGGCCCAAAGAACGAAGTATTCCATTCCTGAACCGTAGCAATGGCATGACTCCTCAGCTGTCCTGCATCAAGTCTCTCCTCGCCAGCCTCGGATGAGCTGTGAATCCTCCCCAAATGCACCTCAGCATGGCTCTTCCCACTCCTGGTCGAAACTCCATCCTCACTCCTCCCCTCATCTCTCAATTTCCGATCGACCACCGCTTCGTTCCTCCGCGCAGTATGATCAGGAAGTAAATAATTCCTAAACGTCGCCCAATCCTGTTCCGTCACATCCCGGGCCGCAAGACCTGCGTTATACGGCACGTCATCGGGGAGTGTATCTGGTCCAACAGTGATGTGTTGCACCATGGACTGCCCCGAGAGTGAAACAGAGGATGAAGGCGCAGGTCGGGTCTCGAAGTAGGACCCTGCGATGGGGGAGTCGGGTGGTGTGAGGATTGGGTCGCCGGATGTGGCGGAGGAGACGTGGGATGCGTCGCCGTCGTGGGAGGGAGCGCTGGGGTTGGAGTAGATGTCTGTTTCTGTGTAGGGCGGCGGAGGGGCGTCGTCCACGCGAGAGGCGGGTTTCCTGCCGCCGCTCATGGTGCCAATGAATGTATTATGTGGATGTCAAAAGGTTGGTAAGGTGTATAGACGATGCGATTAGAACTTGCGTCGCGCGTGCTCGCGAGATTACTGAAGAACAGGCTTGAGAAGCTCCGTTCACGACAGGAGGAAGGTTCAAAGATTAAGAAGAAAGTTCAGGAACAGCTTGCTTTGTAGGTGGTGTCATTTTCATATGCATCTACATGTCAGACCCCGTCACAGGCCGCGTGGGCGAGCCACATGCGACTAACATGAAGATCCCCTCCTCCTCATCCGAGATAGGATAGTTTGGAGCTCGCATTCGCTAGGCAGACGGTAAGGCTGTGCTTGCCGAGCGAGAGGGGTCCAGTACCCGCCAGCTCGAATGCTTTTCTTGATTTGGCTTGGGTGTATGGAGATCTTCGCTTAGCCAAGTGGTATGGTATTGCATCGGACTTGATTGCATTTATTTGATTAGAATTTCTCTTTGTCGCGAATGACTCTTTGGGGAATTCAGACACCTTGAGGGTTGAGTCACAGTCGCAACATGGGGGACTAATGTCTGCCGTAAGAGGCCGCGTACGTGGTTATCCCCCCGCTGTACTAGCCGGCCACATCGACAAAATGCGCCGCCAGGCTGAAAGGTTGGTGGCACATTGACTGGCGCACGATGGTGGGTGACGCGGCAAATATGCAGGGCTTCTCTGAATTGCCTAGGGCGACCATATCGCTAATTGGCTCTGATGTGCATCGAATGCGACTGCTTCGCGGCCCCGCGGCACCACCGAGGGTTGCCTCAGTGCTCTTGGATTGAAGTGTCCCACTTGTGGAAGTCGACGTCTTCTTGCTTGTAGTGGTCGGCGATTACACTGGACAGATGATCTCTTGAATGCGCTCCCCTGCAAATGATTAGCGCTCTGGGTGGTACATAGTATGCATCGCATTCAACTTACAGATTAGTGATGTAGGTGTCGATCAGCTCGGGAGGCACAAGCTCTGTCACCGCGCTTCGAATCTCGACACCGCCGACCAGGGCACCGTCCGAGAAACTGACGTAGTTGGCCGAGTCTGCCCATTCAATGACTGACTCTTCATCGAACGCATTCTCAGGACTGAGCTTATACACACCGCTCAGTGTGATGACAGCGTTGCCGTGCTCCTTTGCAGCCCTAGCAACAGCAGCAGCTCCGGCATCGCTAATCACACTGCCGTTCGCCAGCACGTATCTCGCACCAAGGATGACCTTGTCAACACGTGACATGTATGCCATGAGACCGCCGTTCATGATATTGACGACGGGAATACCAGCCGCGGAGAGCTTGTTTCTGAAGGATTTCAGGGGGTTCTCCGGATCGTTTCTGCGTGGGGGCTCGACTGCAATCATGACTGTGAACTTGCGCTTCATCGCGGCTCTGAGAATGAAACGCTCGACCGTCGGGCTTGGGTAGTGAATGAGAACGTAGTCGCCAGGGTGGATCTGGACTTCCGCGAGAGCGGCAATCTGGTCGTCCACTTGGCTAATCTCGTCCTTGATCTCCTCGATTCCGTCAATGACCTCGGATCTGAGAGCATGCACTTGACTTGAGCTGGTCTTCCAGTTCGGTGTTGATGCGCCTGTGCCAAATGGCGAGCCCTGTGTCATGCTGTCGGCATCGGCTGGCGGTGATGCAGCGAGGAGGTGAAAAAGTGACTTCGGCACGTTAACAGAGCTGTAGGACTGTAACGGGCCAGGGCGAGGAGGGGTGCGTGTGCTACCGGAGATATAATCGCTGCCGGCATCCTGCTTCGTATACGTAGACGGTGGCCAGTGATGCGCCAGACTGGCAGGGTTATGCACGGCTTCGGTTGGAGTATTGAACTCGGAGGCGGATTCGCTTGCTGGCTCGTTCCGGTCCTCCGCCGCCTCGTCGCGAATAAGGCCGAGGACGCGACGGACGATGTTGGCAACTACCAGCTCATTGGGCTGCGCATCGACCAGTCTCTTGCCGGTTCTGGAGACATTATCGAGGAGGGTATCGACGTCATGCCACTTTGACTTGGCAACAACTTGAAGGAGGATGTGGGCGGTTGCGACAGCGCAGGGTTCTGAACCCTTGATTTGTCTTCGCTTCAAGAGACTAGAGAGGAGTTAGAACAACCCTTGGGAAGGTGTAAACAGATTCACTGCGTTCTTTCGCAGGTGGTCACGTACGATATCAAGGTCTCTACTGAAGCCTCGAGGGGCTGGCCGCGAAGCGACTTGAGGTACTGGCCGAGATCGGTCGCATATCCCGCGGAGACTGATGGCATCTTAGAGACTTGAGCCGCCTGCTCTTTCTATCAGAAGATCAAGTATCGGAACTGAGGGTTATGTATGTCGTGGGAGGTTCGAGAACAAGGGTGGCAGATATTTTCGAGGTGCTGGTGAAGCCGGCGCCGGAAGCGTTGCTGAGACCCGGGAAGTTTGCTCCGATAGAAACTCAGAGGCTACGAATCGTTCTTTCGAGATCTGCGATTCTTTTACGCAGGTCGGAGGTCGCTTAAGGGCGCTGTGGTGGGTGCAATGGGTCGTGTCTAGGTTATGGTGGTCGAAGGACGATGGTGAGTCAAATGTCGAGGCTGCACTGCACGAGTTCACTCAGCACACAATCCAAAGGGTTGGAGCGCAACGGAAATGCCCCTCGCTAGCGGCTCGAAGGGGAAATTAGTGGGGGTGCTCACTGGGTACGTTGAGGGTTAGGGTTCATCATCGAGGACATCAAACCTATGCGAATCTCCAGGAACCTGGAGGCTAGATGCCTGATATAAGTGTATATGCTCCGTACGGAGTGCCGATTGCATGGCCCTATTCAAAGCCACACTGAGCCCAATAGAACAAAATATGAATCGTGCTCTCTTTCTCTAAATAAAATGGGTCTCGTCTGGCTTGTTCTCAAGACGATCTGGTTGTCAGCCACGTCGACATTGAACCGCGGCCTAGCGCGCGAGCTGAATGCCCGTTTGATCTGGAGGTAGGGATGACTTCTCCCATAAGGAGAATTGAGTTTGTTAGCCATTACTCGAGATGGTATTACATGAACAAAGATCTTGCAGCCACCGATCCCTTCCCGTCCATCGATACAAGCTAAGCTATAGCTATGTGATCTATACCTGCTTCTGTACCTAACTTTTCCGTCAAACCTGAAGAACGTTTCCATGACAGAGCTTCGAGCCACTCAACCGCGCAAACTGACTCTCGCAAACTCATATTCTCAACCAAATTGCTTGCCATCATTCCATCGTCCTATCGACTGCCGTGCCCGCATGACAGCACGGCTGCTCCACCCCCTGCAGCGCCTGCAGCGCATTACGTAGGGGCTGCAGGGCCCAGACTAGGCGTGGGGCTGTTCGTCTTTAGGGGGCTTTCGAGTCGCTATAACCAAACTTTGTGGAATCCCCTTCAGCGCTGTTAGCTAGCAACATTGCTCCCTGTCAGCCCCCAGGCACAACCCCCACTGTGACAGTCGTGCCAGTACGCTGCCCCCGTCCAACACGTGAACGGCTCCTCGCCCCAGAGTCCCATCAACGGCGTCCAGAATCCATCCAACGGAATGAGGACACTGCCCCAACCGTCCAACCATCTCACTCACCTGTCAGGCCAGACATCACCAGGCGTCTTCACTTCCCTCCCTCCTCCCCGCTTCATTTCCTCCAATCTTCGACCCCTCGCCACCCGTTTCCCCTCGGTCGGTAAACATCGATAACTGCGGCGCGCTCCCTTGGTCGACCGTCTCATCATTCCTCGGCGGGCTTCGTCACTGCTTCGATAATCCCTGCAGAACCGACATCCCGAGGCTCGACAATCTCCCCCCCCGTTCCTCTCGCCGAATTTGTTCTCCCATTCGATCCTGCATGGCGGCATCTCCGCGAATTTGATCTTGCGCATCATTGCGAGCGACTCTGCGGGCGATCGCGTTACGTCTCTCCCTTCTCGGGGCTCACCCTTTGACATTCGTTTTGCTTCTTCCCACCCCTGGGCCCGTGACGATACATACCTACACTGCCTATCGCGACTCCAGTTGCCACAAACCACGTAACTCTCTGAGTACTCCGACCGATCACTCAGTCTTGAACCGGCGCCGCTCGATCCATTGCCAGCTACCTCTCCGGCCCATGTGTTCTCGTCTCATGGATTGCCCAACATGAACTCCTTAAATATCATCACAGCTCGCGTCTCCCCGTCCTCGAGCCCAGCCCAGTCGCGCTCGAATAGTATAGGCTCCATTGGCCTCGGTATCAGCTCCGAAGACGAGAAGTCCGGCGACCAGTCTGAGGACAAGGTAGAGGGCACCCCGGATACTGAACCTTTTCCCCAAAGTGACGACGACCAACCCGACAGGGAGAAATACACTACCGAAGACACGCCATTGCTACACGAGGACAAAGACCTCAGCCGACGCTCAAGCTGGTGGCACTCACTGCCTCGCAGTATTGCCTCTAGCATCATCGGCTCCATTCGCTGGGTTCTTGCCACATTAGCATCTCCCGGTGTCTACCTGATAGCTTGCCTGTATGATGAGCAAGGTAACTTTGCTCCTCTACCTCAGATGAAGAAGCTCTTTGGTGGTGGCAGGCGCCGTCGGCGCAGGAACACATCGAATGCGATGGCGGGGCAGGACGAGAAATACCTGCGCGCTCCCGAGTCCCGTAGACACGGGCATTATTCTTCGTCTCGTCCAACTATCTCATCTGGCTCATCATCCTCCGGCATGTCCTCAGAATCGGAATCAGACGGCAGTAGATCATCAAGTTTAAGGCAACACACGCGATCGAAGTCACTCCAGCCTCAAGAGGAGATTAACCCAGCGCGAAGGTCGATACGCATCAAACTACACAACGACGAAGCTCTGCGAAATCGAAAGCACAGGAAGACTCAGTCAGCTGTCACTCGGACGAAGACCAACGATGTGGATGGCGACCAGGTTGCCGCGCATCTCAAGTCACCAACATCACCCATTGCTGCCCTGACGAAATATCCAAAGACACCCGCGCCGCCACGACCTTTGATACCCCGGCGGCAACCCTCCTACCTCAACCTCGAGCCCTCTCGCAAACAGCAGAAGACACTTATTCTTGATCTGGACGAGACTCTCATCCACAGCATGTCTAAGGGCGGAAGGATGAGCACCGGCCACATGGTGGAGGTTCGACTTAATACCGCGACCTTGGGCGTGGCTGGCCAGCAGCAACCAGCCGCCCAGCACCCAATTCTTTACTGGGTCAACAAGCGTCCGCATTGTGATGAGTTCTTGAAGCGAGTGTGCAAGTGGTACAACTTGGTGGTGTTTACAGCGTCAGTCCAGGAATACGCGGACCCAGTCATTGACTGGCTGGAGCAAGAGCGCAAGTACTTCTCAGCCCGGTACTACCGGCAGCACTGCACTTACCGCCAGGGAGCGTACATCAAGGACTTGAGCTCAGTGGAACCTGATTTGAGCAAGGTCATGATCCTGGACAACAGTCCACTGAGCTACCTGTTCCACGAGGGTATGTTCGTCCCTTTTCCCGTGAAAGTGACCAATGGCTAATACAGCATGTTCTAGACAACGCAATCCCTATCCAAGGTTGGATCAGCGACCCAACAGACTATGACCTGATGCAACTGGTCCCTCTGCTGGAGGGGCTGCAGTACGTCCACGATGTTCGGGCTCTTCTGGCACTGCGTGGTGGTGAGGATGGGCACGCAAACTGAGAGCTGATGACGAGGCCAGACGGTGATCTTTTCGGTGTTGTACATATTCGGGTCGGCATCGGGTTCTGGCACCATCATTGTAGAGGCAGTGTACAGGTAACCGAGGGAGAGGGTGAATGGACAGCGATTTGTGATTTCGAAATGTGTTTCCTAAGACCGTGGTGACTGAACGTGTTGGGAATACCGTACCTTAAGCATGAGTGCATACATGTGATCGTGCTCTGTTTATGGATGGACCCTGGATTGAAAGTGCGACACCACAGGGTCCATTCCATTGTCACGTAGGAGGGCAGAGGCATGGCAAAGAATCAATGTCTGAAAACCAGCCGATGGAAAGGCATGGCGATGTTGGCACATACCAGGGGTCATGAGACACAACAACAAAGAAAGTTGCCCTTGACCACACTCAAGCTGCACCGTCACGTCATCGGCCCCTCCGCACTGCCTCAGGAACCAGATCGAAAATTAGCGGTGGCTTTTTCCCGCGTGCAAGGTATCTTCCCTACATTTCCTTCGCAATTCTCCATTCTTGCGTAATCGGTTTCATCATCCGGAGCTACTCATTTCAAAAATGGGGGGCGCAGAGCTTCGATAGAGGGGGAGAAAGCAAGCTTTCGAGGGTGGGCGTCACTCCGATTCAGCGGGAGGTGGTCGATCTGCGGCAGGGGGTAGCAGGAGCTTTAGGTCCTGCGGGAGCGGGGACCTTCAGCCACAGTGGTCAGAGTAGAGGCCCGGCTAGGAGCGGTTACGAGACAGGAGGTTCTGTGTGAAAAGTTTGTGAGTGAAGCCGTTGGCGACAATTGTTTACGTGAATCACTGAAATAATTCGAGAACGGCATTGCCTTTTCCAGCTTGTGCTAAACCATTGCGGGCTCAGACATGAACACACTGTTCGAGTCTTCTCATCTCCGAATGCAGCTCCCTCAGCAGTGCTGCTTGTGGCTTAGCCCCCTCTCCCTCTGTGGCAGAAAAGCGGGTCCAGCAGGTTCTCGTCCGTCTAACTATCCCCACTCGACCAATCATGGCAGCGCGCCGGATGGTGACATCATGAACCATCAGTGACGAAACGGGCACCTCAGCAGCAGTTGTCCGTACGGGGATGGGGACTGCGGTGCTGCGGTGCTGCGCTCAGTACCTTGGAACGCAGCCGCGGCCGGGCCAACGCGTGTGTCACGATCTCGATTACCTGACCTGACTGCTCAGTGCGGGTGGCCTGAGGAAGGGAGGGAAGGTTTGGGCGTGTGGCTTGCTGGTACAAATACCACGGGGAGGATGCATACCTCCCCCCCTTCTTCTACTCTTGGTCCTGTTTCGTCACTTTCTTGCTATTAATCGTCGTCCTCTTTCCTCTTACCAACTACTCATCATCAACAAAGAAGCTTTTCCCAACCTACTTCATACCCAAACTCCATCAAAATGTCTCTCGCATGTAAGACTCGCCTCTCCTCGCATGCTGTGGTGGGTTGGGTGGGAATGCTGGGCTGCGAGAAGCTGGGATCAATGAGTTGAGCTCTAGTAAGCTGGATTGAGATGGGTTGTGCTGTCGGCAAAAGGTCTATTGATGGAGATGCGCCATTGCGATAATCCTCTCAATCCTCACTCAATCTCAGCCATCCTCCCTCTTCTCACCAACAGCTTCCTCCTTCCCAGCTATTTCCCCCATTTCACCGGATGACCTCATCATACTAACCTCCCCCTCCCTCAGACTTCCCCGCCGTTAAGCCTTCGGCCATTGCCCTCGGCACCATCTACACTCACGGCATCGAGCTCGCCGTCCTCGGCCCTCTCTTCGGCCAGACCTACCAGCGCGCCAAGAACGCCGGCACCAAGGAGGAGTTCGTCAAGTCCGACGAGGCTGCCTCCGCTGCCGTCGCCTGGGGTACCACCTTCGTCGGTGCTGCTCTCCAGAGCTACGGTGTTGGTGCTCTGATCAACGCTACCGGTACTCTCAGCTACAAGGGCGCTGCTTACCTCGGTGCTCTGATCTTCGCTGCCACTGCCGCCCCTAGCGTAAGTTTCACACGCTGAGTTTGAAGACGTAGAGGATTCGACACATGTACTAACTGAATCGTGTAGATCCTCGTCCAGGCCATCTCTGAGAAGCGTCCCCTTGACACCGTTGGCGTTGCCGTCGCTGCCAAGGCCTTCGAGACGATCGGTCTCTCCGTCTTCCTCTCCTGGTGGGGAACTCGCACCAACCCTTTCACTGGCAACTAAGGGAATGCATCCGGCTTAATCAATGAGTTATCATCTTGAATCCTTAGCTTCCTTTGACAATAAAGAGAAGCCCATGGGTGGACGATGACTCGGAGGAGTGAAAGAATGAGGAGGTTATCCGGAAAGAGGGATTGCGTTGGAGTTGTGTCTTCACCACACCACTACGGATCACCGGAGGTGTTTTCTCTTTAACTGTAATCTGTATCTACAATTTTCTATAGTAATCACTCCTCGTGAGACGATCTGTTTGAGAATTGTTTGTGACGTAGTGGAATGAGCTCCGCATCGAATTGAGATGCCGAGATATGTCCTCGGCAATACAACCAAACACCTTAGCTGTGGCATCGGCCACTTAGTTCCGGCACATCTATCACCCCCGAGATATAGTCACTGATGGAAAGGGATCAATGACAAGGGCTCGTTCGACTTAGTTGTATGCACGTAGAGACCCGAAGTACACGTCTCAAAATGTCGACCTTGACGGTTCCCACCCGTCTACACCCAAGTCTGCTTGTACCGCTCTCACTCACAGTCTTTCCTTTTGACTTTTCCTCATAGACCAAAGAACGCCATGTCAAGTTCCCCTAGACTCGGGAAGCCATGGCCAACTCCCTCCGCCAACACACCCTCCAATTGAGCACCGTATACCCTCGTCGTCATACCCTGCTGCGGATCATTCGGGCTCTCAGACTCCGGGTTGCTAGCATCATAACCAAAGACTCCGGCCCATTGGTCGATAGTCTCCCTGTAATTCTCCGGGGCCAGAATGTCATCAGCGCTGCCGTGGTAGATCCTCATGCGTGGGCGAGCGCCTTCATATCCAGGGTATGCATCGAAGACAGCCTGTGCCCACTCCTCGGGTGTCTTGTCTACGAGACCATTGGCGCAGTCGGAGTTCCAGCCGTTGACTGTGCCAGTGTAGAAGCAGGAGTGAGGCACGCCGCTGTATACGACAGCAGCCTTGAAGAGATCAGGATATGTTGCTGCCATGACATTCTATGGTGGCATTAGCGTCTGGTCACTTCTACTGTCGTCGAGAACTCACCGTCATCATAGCCCCAGAGGAGCCGCCCATCATAACGACCTTCTCTGTGTTTGCTCCATAGTTCTCAATGGCCCACCTGGTCATTGTCGCGATTGCCTCGCTATTCGCCCCGCCGTCTCTAGTCAAAGTCGCATCCGAGCTTACATCCCAACACGTTCCTGAGTAGGGACTTTCCGGGTACACGATCATGAAAGCGCCGGACTGATCTGCGTAACCGCGGTACGGCGTACTCTGGAACATTGACTGTGCTGTTCCTTGGCAGTGATGAATGACAACCAGGACGCCGGGGGACTCTTGTAAGTTTGAAGGAACGTAGGTGAACATCTTTGCGCCGGATGGGTTTGAGCCAAAGTCGTTCACTTGGGTCAGGCTCTGTGCAAGGGCAGAGCCTGCCAAGGCGGCGAGAGTTGTGCTAGCGATGAACTTCATTGTGATAGAAAGCTGTTATACAATTGCTTGACGATCTCACCAACCAGTTCTGAGCCAAGGCGAGCTCGGAGTTTATAACAACAGTGGCCATCTAGCAAAATCTCATGATAAATCCTCGAAGCATCCGTTTGACCGACCTCCGCAATCACAATATGGCAATTGATGCCCCGGGAGATGTCCGTTGACAGAAGTGCCGTGAATTTAATTTAGCCGCTACAGACTTGAGTACAAGCACCGCAGAATACATGTCAATACACCCACTCAGGTATTAATTCCACTAGTAGGAGGAGAGCGCATAATAAACATGCGCGTGAAACACTGGCTCCGCCGTCCTCTCAGAGTGAAGATCGACATTTGCTATAGTAGCAGGGGGGCAAGAAGAAGCAAGTATGACTTCCGCCTCCATCCGGCTTGGCTTTGCGTTTATCTTCGTCCGAGACCAATGTATTGGCCACGCATTGCAACTGCAATACCCACTGTCTCTTTAGTAGTCCTAGTGTTTGATCTTCTAAGGAGGCAACAAAAACTTGTCAACTAGACTGTGCAATTGTCGGCTTCAGATAGTGATACGCTTAAGAGTGCTGCAAGCTGCTTTGCAAACATGATGTAAGACAATGAGTATGAATGACGAGGATAACAAAAAGCCGTGGGCGTGGACGAAAAGGTGTAAGGATCGAGATCAGACTACATAAACCTATACGCGCACAGCGCTATCACACGCAGTCACACAGGGCAGCAGTTCGAACGATGAGACAGGCTGACTGACTGTTCCGCCTGCAAATAGACGGTCATTGATCAGATGTGGTAATCATTTCCCCGATGCAAGAGCCAACTGAGGCTTCGACAGCCTTGGTTCTGCTGAAAGAGTGGGAAACGGCCATGTACACCTTCGTTGCGTTGCACCTTCATTGCTGATATTGGCCATCAGCATCATGCCCCTACCCTATAATCTCTGTCCGAAGATCGTGATCTTCTGGAACTTCAAGAAAGCGCCTACTTTGCTCCACTCACATTGTATGATAGGAGCTCGGGGTGACGTGAGGTATAATCAATATGCTCAAAAGCGTTTCTCGCAGCAAGAAGGGTCTCCTCCGAGGTTTCCCGGAAGTGGTAGAGTTAAAGAGGTCAACATACCTGGCTGAAGGTGAGCAACCGAATGTAACGAGAAAATAGCAGATTTAGCTGAGAGGAGCGTGATAGCTCATCAAGCACCACCTCATTCGTGAAAGAGTACTCAAACAACAGCTCCCCTCGCATTGCAATGTCACCTCCCAAGTTGAATCATCGCAGCAAGAAACCAATATTGTATGGTAAAAGTTGAGCATCAATTCCTGCAATAAGTAAGAACCTGAACGCCACATCCCGATTGAACAAGACAATCCCTGATCCAGGCAGTAAACGGTCCCCGTCCCGGCACTGGTATCATACAATCCGCCACCAGTCAGAGAGCACGGAAGAACGATCCCGGCCATCGTACCTCACGGCGGCCAGTAGCCCCGTCCTCCGTCACCCAACGAGCCTGACACATCCCCTCATCAATTCCCAGCGTGGATATTTATACCGCCTTCGACTCGCCCTGGACCCAGAAACCCTGCTTCGAATACTCCTTCTGCGCATACTTCACCAACGCCTTGTAAGCCTCCTTGAACTCCTCCTCATCACCCTTCTCCGCATCCTTCGCCTTCTTGCCGCCCTGCGGTGCCTCAAGGATCATGACCACGCTAGTAGGACGCTTGGTCTTCGCAGCGGCGCCGAGCTCCGCACGAGAAGAGACGAACAGGAAGGGCACATTGTGGTCCTCGCAGAGGACGGGGATGTGCGAGATGACGTCCGCGGGGGAGATGTCGCCGGCAATGATGACGACGCCAGGGAAGGAGGTGTTGGAGGGGGAGGATGCGGGAGATTTGCGGAGGGTTTTGACGACTTCTTTGACGCCGCGCTTGAGGGTGTTGTTCTTGGCAGCTGTGGGCAGATGTTAGTTGCTGTTTCTCGCAAGTATATGGGGGAAGCGTTAAGCATTGCGAGATGGCAGTAGGGAAACTCACATTTCCTGATGGTCTTGAAAACCTTCTTGGTGCCCTTCTCATCGGCCAGCGGAACCGCAAAGCTCACCACCGTAGTCTCGAGCGGCAGCTCCTCCTTCTTGTTGTCTTCAGCATCAGAGTCATCGGAGTCGACATCGATCGTGGCCGCAGGGGTAGCGGAAGCGGCGGCAGCATCTTCCTGCAGCTTCTGATCCAGAACCGCAGCAGCGAGCTTCTCCTTCTTCTCCTTCTTTTCCTTCTTGTCCTTCTTGACCTTAGTCACGGCGCCGGACTCATCGGTGCGGCTGGACTTCTTCTCCTTCTTCTCCTTCTTGTCTGTTCTTTCGGCGGCCATTGTGGACTGTTGTGTTCCGATACTCGGACTTTTGTCGAATAATTCTGTGTGTATGTACCGAGGAAAGAGGCGGTGACCGGTGCTTGGGATCGGTCGGGTGTTGCGAGACGGGAATGCACTTTTCGTTCGTCTGGTGCCTCTGAATTTTCCAGCGGTAGCAGAGAGGGTCCGAACTTTTTCTCCAAGCGGCGCCGGGATCTTAGCTTCCAGCTACAAATTTTTGGTGGGGAACCAAGCCAGGCTGGACGATGTGGCGATCACGTGATGCTCCTCTTGATGATTCCTAATGTTGGCAATTCAAGGTACATGATTGGTTTCAATGTTGACGTAGGGTAATTGATGGTACTTTTCGGTCGCTCTAACCTTCGCCAAGGCGTCTCGCAGAAGGGCTCTACGGTATGTCCACGGCTTCCCTCATATTGGGAAGGTGAGGTATCATACGAGCATGGCGCTGCATTTCACAATTCGACTGCACGCGTCAAATGGGCCTTGAAATGGACCAAACAGATGGGAAGAACACAGGGAATCTTTATTCGGGAACTTCAATCGCTTTCCCTTCGGTCTAGGTTGTGATATACACTAGTCTCTCAGGACCTCCCCTAATCCAACACATCAACGCCGATGCAACAATTTACTCTTCATCACCGACCTCAGCACGGCCGGCCTTGGAGTTCAGGTACTCGTTGCTACAGAAAGACTCTTAGTCAGTACTCGTGATAAACACGCATTATTGGCCTTCCAAGGCTTTCCAAGCTGTCCAGGCGCCAAGATAAGGCATGGCCGGAGTCAAGGGGAACATACCGCTCATTGGCCCACTGGATGATGTAGTAGCCAGCGACCAGCGGAGGAAGCCAGAAGAAAATCTGGTTCTTGGTGCGGCGGAAGATGTTGAAGACGGCGTCGTGGCCGGCGCCGGCGAAGGGGTTCTGTCGGTTCGGAGAGAGACCGTACTGGACGATGCCCTTCTGCTTGGCTCCGCCTGCAAGATGCGATGTTAGCCTTTGCGCGTCATTGTTTTCCTTTGCCCTCGTCAGAAGGTCAGGGTTGATCCTCCTCTTCTAATCCATGTCGTGGGCTTCTTTTGTGGTCGTGACTGCATGACGCCGGGTTATTGCATCGCCCTTCGTCCGCCACGTACGACATCCGACCTTCCCGCGTCCCAATTGCCCGGTTGTCACTTACCAAAAGTGCCCCAACCACCGAGGTAGCTATTGATAAGTCAGCATGTCTTCAATCACAAGATTGGCGCCCGTGAGAGCTTCGCCGAATCATCCCGGCCATCGCGACAAAAGCCGCAGCTCCTGGACGCCACTAGGCACAAGGCGTCACGTACTGTCCGTGGAGAGGATCGGGGTGGCCGCTGCCGCGGAGAGCTTGGGTAGGTCTCATCGTTTCGGGAGGGTTGAGTCGAAGCGATTTGTGGTGTTCGTGGTGATGAGGTGAGGTGAGGTGTTGGTCGAAGTGGTAGCAGCAGGATTTCTCCGGCTCAAGCCAGAGAGAGAAGCCGACGACCCACCCAAAGCGGTTTAGCGCTAAGAGGACCACCATCCGAGATTCACCCAGCGCTTTGGTGGATGGTGACAGGCCTAAAGATGTGAGCTTCAGCTTTCGTACACCTCCGACCTCCAGTCGATCCGAAGCTTCCTACCAACAATATACCCGTCTCACAACCTGCACATCTCGCAACGATGGCGCACGCAGCGAGACTTCTTCAGACTATCTACCGCTTGGCGGTTCCCCTTTCCATCGGTGCCGTCGCCGTCAACGCCTCACTGTACGATGTGAAGGGTGGAAGTCGAGCCGTCATCTTCGACCGTCTGTCCGGTGTCAAGGAGGATGTCATCAACGAGGGCACACACTTCCTCGTACCCTGGCTACAGAGGGCCATTGTCTTCGATGTCCGTACCAAGCCCAGGAATATTGCCACCACGACTGGTAGCAAGGATCTTCAGATGGTCAGCTTGACGCTGAGAGTCCTGCACCGGCCGAACGTCACTGCCCTCCCCAAGATTTACCAGGTAAGATATATGACGAGATGACTACATAACCCAGAGTCTAACGAAAACGTAAGAATCTCGGTGCCGACTACGATGAGCGCGTTCTCCCTTCCATCGGTAACGAAGTCCTGAAGGCCATCGTTGCCCAGTTCGACGCCGCTGAGCTCATCACCCAGCGTGAAGCTGTCTCCCAGCGCATCCGGACCGACCTTACCCGCCGTGCCGCCGAGTTCAACATCGCTCTCGAGGACGTCTCCATCACCCACATGACATTCGGTCGCGAGTTCACCAAGGCCGTCGAGCAGAAGCAGATCGCCCAGCAAGACGCCGAGCGTGCCCGCTTCATCGTCGAGCGCGCTGAGCAGGAGCGTCAGGCCAACGTCATCCGCGCAGAGGGTGAGGCTGAGAGTGCGGAGGAGATTAGCAAGGCTATCCAGAAGGCGGGTGATGGTCTGATTCAGATCCGAAAGATTGAGGCCAGTAGGGAGATTGCACAGACTTTGTCGTCGAACCCCAACGTGGCATATCTGCCCACGGCGAAGGCAGGAGGCAACGGAAGCGGAAGTCAGCTACTGTTGTCGGTGGGAAGGGCTTAAGAGGAAGTTATTTGTAATGATGTGTAGGAACTTGGGACCTCTCCGCTATTACATGGAGAAGAGGCGTGCGTGTGTATAAGGCGCCATCTGTACTTCTAGATAGGGCATGCTCGGGAAAACTCCAGCAATCCTTGACTCCGATTCTGATGACTTGCGACTGTGCCAGCACTATAAGCCTTGAATTCGCTTGCAAAGGCCTGTGAAGCCGAGGTAATAATGACTCTACTTCTCAATGAACTCAGTTGTCAAAGTCCAGTTCTCGTGATTCCACGCCTCTGGCTGGACGAACTTATCCTCCTCCACCTTCCAGCCTTCCCATCGCATGTCTTTCCACGTCTTCATGACCTTCAACCTCGCAAGCTCACCCGCCGCACGAGCATCCTCTGCTGAATCGTGGCCTAGTACCTCAGTACCTACACCGTCTCGCTGGATCTTCTTGTTCAATTGCGTCTCCATAAGATGCTTCAGACCGTAGCGGAAGGGCAGACCGCCTTTGTGGGGGTAGAGAAGGATGGTGTCGACGAGGGTTGGATGGATGATGCGTACGGCATTCAGGTCATTCTCGAGACCGTGGCCTATGAGAGGTGTTGAGGGAGAAATGAGAGAGAAAAGTAGCTCGCGGGCGGCGGCAGGAGAAGAAACGATCCTAATGTCGCCCCTGGTATTGGTCTTTGCTTCGCCATTCCCGCCGTCGCTCTCCTTGCTGCTCTTTACAGGAACGAGGGCATCCCCGGGCGACCAAGGCTTCGCTTTCGCCATGTCCTCCGGCCAGACGCCGGAGAATCGTGAGTTCAGGTCAAGAATTTCTCCAATAGGCTTCACCAACACGTCAAGCAGTTCTTCGCCGGTTGGCCATGATGTGGCTGTCAGTCGAATGAGCTCCATACCATGCACAGTATAACCCATCTCGCAATCGAAACAAACTGCTCTTCCAGGCACCGCCGACAAGTTCTCCGGAGTCTTCTCGAAGTTGAGTATGCTCGCGAGGCGTTTTGGATCGCTGGTCTTGAATACATGGTGATCCTTCTTGAAGCAGCCGGCTGAATCTCCAACTTCCTCTCCACAGCAATGATATCTTTTTGCCTTGCGCGTCCTGTCTCCTGCCGCCTTTGAAGGGACGTAGGACTTGCCCCAATGAAACACACAGGTGCCGCCGGACGTTAGAGCGCCGTCTTCAGGTCTTCTGCCGGGGAAAACCTGGAAGCGCTGCTGGCAGCGATCACATTTCTCCCAGCCTTTGGAAGCTTCAACGCCCTGACGCGACTTTTCGATCGCTTCTGGTGTGGGTATAGAGGTAACATAACCATGCTCTGTAAGAGCGTCGATAGGTGTAAGAAGCCGACGGAGAATCTCGACTTCCTGACTTGCCGTCAAGCCAGTCTCTATCTCTATCGACTTGTCGGATCCAACCTGAGCTGGGAGATTTGGTGTCTCGCTTCCTTTTTGTTTTGTCTCCTTCAGCCTTATATCTCTCCACTGCCCAACAGTCATTCGCTTGAACTGCATAACTTTGTTCTTCATCAAGTTAGAGTACAATGCCGGCTTCTCCGTCGCCGTTTGCTGTTCCTCGTCAAGCGCCCTAGTGATGAGCTCCTGTGCCGTCAAAAGGAAGCCCTCTTCGTCTTCCTTTGCATCTTTCTTAAGTTCCGTATTGAGCCTTTCCAGCTGTTGGTGAAGCATCTTGATAAGTTTAAGGCGGATCTCATGGCTTGCTGGTGGACCGCTCTTAATGAGTCGTGGGTTCAGAGCTTCCTTCTTGGCTTGCTGTGTGGATGGCGAGATAGTAGTCCGTCCCGTCTTCTCAAAACTGGCGGTGTTGGATGTTCTGGGTGATTCGTTGGCAGCTGAGGCTTGTTTGCCATTCACAGCCGGCGATGTTAGATGCTTAGGTTTGCGAAGCGGTGGAGGCGATATCGGGCGTCTCGCACTAGCCAGAGTTTGGCCTAACTGTTCTTCAGAGGGTTTCGCAACTGTGAGCCTTTGCTTCTTTGCTTCGTTTGCATTTGAAGGTGAAGCCGCGGTGGGTGTAGGTGAATCAAGCCGTTGCCGTTTGCGAGGGCCATCTTGCTGAGCATCTGTCGTTGCTTTCAGCTGTTCAGTTCTTGACGACGCGACAGCTGATGGCTTTTCTCTCTCATGCTGGTGACCGAAAATGCACTGGAAAGCCGTGCAATTATTCCCAGCTGGACATGGGATATGCTTGAGAGAGAGGCTCATCCTGAAAGCTGGGCTCGGACTGCTAAAGTGTAGTCTTAGGGAGTAACGTATTGAACATGAGAATGCTCCCGTTCACAGCAAAAACAGTCTTGGGAGATGAAATTGCGCAAAGCGATGGGCCTTAGGTTCAAAGACTCATCCTGCCCGGCCTGATACACCAGGTCTCACAAAGGAAGCGCTTTGAGGCCGACGTGACGTTGTTGGCATGAGAGCTGGACCCTAACCCTGGAACAGGAGTCCTTAGTCATCACACCCGAACAGGAATGGCGCATTGCCCACATGCTGTCAGCAATCTGGCCAATTACGGTCTTCACTTATCCCCTGTCGCCTCAGGCAGCCATTCCCCAGACTGCGGCTTGGATTGGCTACCACGCTCGCCTGAGCATCATGATCATTCCATTTCTACCACGCAAGGTGCGAAGTACGGCACACCACACGCGAGTCCTGGCCACCCCCTCTTTTTCCCGTCCTTATTTCTTCCACCCGCCTCCTCCGTCACCACTCTCCTCGTACACTTCGTCTCTTCTTTTCTTCCTCTACAAGTTGCAGCTATCATCGTAACTTGAGGACAAAGACAGGGTCCTCGCCACTCGGTACCTCGGCTTCGTCTTTTTCCACTGGTGGCAGGGTCACCCGGCGCCGCGCCAGTCCATGCATAGCTCCAGATTGCTCGTGTGAGCTCTGGTCGGGCAGCAACAGCCACCACCACTGCAACTAAATCAATTCGAGCGACCTGATACGATCAATTCGATCGAGGACGAACTGTGAAAATGGTCCTTACACACTCGACCAACCATACCTACTCTCATCCCTTCCCTACCGTCACCCTCGCCTACTTCCTTCGATACTCTTCGCCACAGCTCAACCCCTTTGCCAGCCATGTTCTCAGTACCGATACTATCTCCAGCCATGTCGACCCCGCGACGCAACGTCTGCACACCACTCGCATTCATCTGAAGAAGAGTCGCATGCCGGCCGCCGTCTATAAGCTGCTTCCTAGCGGCATGATGGGAGGTGGTCCAGGCGGCGAGAAAGCATCGTATATTCTCGAGACCAGCGTCGTCGATATCAAGGAAGGCTGGATGAAAACCGAGAGTAAGAACCTCAACTTTACGGGAGTCCTCTCCGTCGTCGAGCAGCAGCATTTCAGCCTCCCTAGTGATGCGGACCGTCGACTTGCCAATCTTGAGACAGACGTGATCACTTCTGTCGTTTTCCGCTCCCGCCTCGGCGAGAAAATTCGAGGACGCATTGGTCAGGCTCAAGAGGACGGATGGTTCTCCGGCTTCATGGGTGGCTGGGGAGCGAAAGGCATTCAGCGAAGCATCGAAAGTATCGCTTCCACGAAGTCCCAGGATCAGTTTACCAAGAGCCGCGACGGCATGCGTCTCGTCCTGGAGCGCATTCGCAACAACGGCGTTATCGGTGTGCTCGAGAGTCTCCGACGCGAAAGACAGGCTCAAGGCCAGCTCGCCTAAACGCCAAAAAGGATACGAATTTCTGCATTACATCATTCGCCATTGCGCTTGGTGTTCATAGGATCACCTCGGTTGCATACGCACACATCATGTAGCCTTTACTGTACAATCTCCCCCTCTTTTTGACAGAATCAAGCATGGCGTTTTGGGAAATTTTCTTGGAAATGGGGCTGGAGGTAGGACGAGGAGAGCAGATGAACGGTTGATGGACCTGAGTTGTCACATCACAGACTTTGTGGCATCTCCGCTCTTGTATGTACGAAAACAAAGATGAAGAATCTTATGACTGTAAACCCCGAGTCTGCTGCAAGTGTGATAACATTTCATCTCCTCTTAAGTCCCCGTCAATGTGGTTTCAGCCGTTGCGCTCGTGAAAAGTCGTGTCCTCCTGTCCTACACTTCCAAGTAGACAGCTAGCCACTTGCCCCTTGCAGATCCTAGATTTGCCCCGAATCCGAATCCTACGGCTACCAACCCGAATCCAATACACAACGATCTTGGCCGCCGTGTGTGTTCTACTGCCAATCCAACGGCGCCACGCCCCGCCGGTGCCTGAGAGTCAGCGCCCGTGACATCAGCGGGGCATCCCACTTCCTTTCCAACCATCATCGCCATTCTTCATACCAATCAAGTCGAGTTTCGGTTTCGCATATTCCGACCGCTCTGGTGTTCCTTTTCCGAGAAAGCTCTCGTAATCTGCCACAATGTCAGAGAAGGTCTCCGTTCTGTTCGTTTGCCTGGGCAACATTTGTCGCTCGACTATGGCTGAGGGGACTTTTCGCGACCTGGTGAAGAAAGATCCAACATATCAGGAGAAGATTGGAAGAATAGACTCCTGTGGAACGGGTAGGGCAGCATCATGGATGCTGGCTGATATATCTTGAAGCTAATGAGAGTTCTCAGGTGCTTATCATGTTGGCGATGAGCCAGACGACAGGACAATGTCAACACTTGAAGCGAACGGCATCACAGACTACACCCATGCGGCTCGTAAAGTATGTCTGAAGTCACTTATCTTATAGCCCCTCCTCATCTTTGCTCCCAAAGATCACAAATACTGATGACCTCCCACAGTTCCAGACGAAAGACTTCGACACTTTCGACTACATCTTCGCCATGGATAAGTCAAATCTCTCAGACCTCCAACGTCTACAACGCCAAAAGCCAGATTCTCGTGCTAAGGTCATGCTGTTCGGCGAGTACAGTGGAAAAGGCAAGGCGGAGGTTGTGACGGATCCGTACTATGGCGGAAGGGACGGGTTCACAAAGGCGTACGAGCAGTGCATGAGGTTTGGCAAGGAGTTTCTGAAAGAGGTTGTTGGCGGAAAGGAATGATAGGCAAACTCGAATAAACTGAGGATCTAAAACGAACGGGAGTTGCGCATGTTTTATATTGCAGCGGATAGAGAGACATCACACAAGGTAACCAGCACGGAGTGCTGGTATGGACATCTGCTTGGATGCTGCTAGAGGGCAAATGGAAGCTTCCAACCGAATCCAGGGAACATTGCATACTCTCTGGAGAACCACCCATACAAGAAACTAATCGATATGTGTCTGCGAATTACTGATCCTGCAATTCCCTGCCACCCGGCACCAAGCTGGAGACAATGCGGTGTTTGCTGCTGATTTTCAGAATAAGACGAGTACGAGCGATATTTCGCGATCAGTTCGGGACAGAACGCGCGCTATTCACTACCAGGCATTCATATATCTCTATCACCTCTGCCTACTTTCACCTCATGTGGTGTCTTTGTTCGCGGTTGCGGATTGTTGCTGCCTCAAGTACTCCACACCCAAGACAAGCACCTTTCTATGTAAGGCGACATCGCTCACCACACCACCAGACTCAGCGTCAGCATCGCCTCCCCCCTCTTCCCTCCGATTCCTCAACCACACCCTCTGAACGGCCATGTATCTTCCTCCGGAAATCTGGACCCTCGTTTTCAAGCACGCTTCTGGATCTCCGAGGCCAGATATTCTGCTGTCGGGCCAACATCTTCAAGCCGCTATCAAGCCATCAGCAGCGCTCAAGCTAGACATCGCAGCCTTCGCGCCGGCTCATCAGAATATCAATGGAATATGTACCAGCTGCGCATTGCATTTGTACGACCAAGGGATTCTCGTCACAGCCTGTCTCGTTGCAAGGCAATGCTACGATGGTGCGGTGGCCCTACTTTATCGCGACCCGGTGATCCCCACGCATCCTGGATGCATGCTGTTACTGCGCACGTTGGTCGAGCGGCCGGGCCTAGCCGCTCACGTCCGATGGCTTTCCCTGCTCGACCTCCAGAATATCGCTCGAAATGAAGGCAAGCTATCTGTCGACGATCGTCTTCTTCCCCGTGCTTTCATTCAGCGCTACGATGAACTTGCGGTGCGATCTGGACAGTCTGCTGTAATGGACAAGCCATCTCCAGAGAAATTGGACCACCAGACTTGCACCACAACTATACTATCCTTTTTACCGAACCTACGGAAAACCCACCTTGGTCACTTCGCAGGTCAGGTTGGTGGAGGGCTGCTGCCGCATAGCCTCTTGAATCTGGATTCGGTCGAGCTCTTTCAATACGAATCACTCTCCATTGACACGACGATAGATCTTCATCAACTCGCAGAAGCAGCACCGAATATTACAACTCTCACACTGAAGAGCTTTACAATCACGGGATATGATCCTGTCAAACGAGACGGAGAGGGGGCCATGTTTGCCAACGTCCGCTGTCTGTGTCTCGTCGGCTGTCTCATCACGGCAGCCCGGTTTGGAGATTTCATGAAATCATTTCCCCGCGCGGAGCAACTGGACTTTCTTCGCCCGAAACACGTTTACCTCGAGACTGAGTTCACCGATGCGTTGGCGCAGTACAATCCTCACCTGCGGGATCTGAGGGTGCAGTTCATAGACCAACGACGGAATGTGATGAAGTTTGGCAAGGAACTGGCGAAGTTGAAGAAGCTACAGCGCCTATGGGTCCCGTTCAGTTGTTTTGTAGGTGCGAGAGAGGACTTCAGTCCTGAAAGTTTTGTACAGGGCTTGCCGAATCCTCTGCAGCACCTTTCAATGATCCTCACTTTGACAGTGGAGGACCTCATGAGCCAGGCTCTTAGGGCAGTTGCCGCCGATGCTTCTCATTCTGATGCTCGGCTGGCGGAGTTGAGGTCAGTGGTGGTAAGTGGTTGGGATTTCGATGTAGGGAATTCAGGTCCAACGAGCCGTAGCTTTGAGATTGAGGAGGCTATGGTCCAGGTTGGCAGGATGATGGATGCTAAAGGGGTAAGGCTGACAGTGGAAGGAGGGATCGCGAACCTATCGGATCACTACATGGGGTTTGAGCGGGTTGTGAGGAGGTACGCATTTGGAGACAAGCGAGAGACAGAAAAGGACGAGGATTTGATGAAGGGACACAGTCTGGGGGAGTGGGGGACTATGGAGAGGTGGTGTAGACGGCGTCGTTGATGGCTAGTAAGCTGGCTGACTGCATATGCCGAGGGCAATAGCGGCACCCATTTCGGACGCAAGGATATGTGGCGTCAGCCCTATGGAAAGGGATAGAAGTTTGTGATTGTGATAATGGTGGCATGATGGCAGCCAGTGATCAGTACGATGTGGTCAAAGCATGTGAACAGTGTGAGGGTGGAACAAGTTCACATGAAAGTATATCAATCTTTACTGTACTGTCGATTTGGTCTGTATAGATATCTCACGTGAGAGTTAGGTAAGAGGAGACAGGATACTGAACCATGGCATTTTCATCTCGGAAATTGTCCCGTGGTGGCGCGCGCGTAGGTGTGGATGATAGGAAGGTCCAACGTCGCCGCTTGTGATGAAGGGCTGGTGTAGTGAAGCAATTGGCTGAGTGCCCTACCTTTTAGCGTCCTGACAGGGGTCAAGGTCAAACGGTTCAGTGGACTCTGACAACTTCAGCCCAAAAATAAAGCCGCGCCCAATTTGAGGTGCTCGCAAAACCCACGGAGGCCAGCCAAGCTCAAGTCGAAAATGACTCCTGGAAAAAGGGAGAAGCAGAAGAAGGGCTTTACTAAGGTCAAATTGTCTCCATCGTGGCTGAGAACGGGACTATCGAATAGCAACCGTTCGATCCACGGCATCTCTTTGTGTTGCATCGTAAGTGTGGAGAGCGGGATGGAGGCGCAGCGTCAGGGCAGCTCCAGTGCCGAATGGAAGCCGTGCTGAGGGAGGGAATGGGAGGGCCGTTAGGGGATATTTTAGGCGCTGAGGCGCTGAGGCAGGCAAGGGTTAGGGTCGTGACTGCTGCATCAAAGGGAAAGTGCCGCCCACCGTTGCCCGTTGCACCTACCTTGCCTGCTCCTGCCGTTGCCTCACTCTTTCTCGCCCCTCCTCCTCCATTCAGTACCACCTCCTCTCCTTCTCGCACCCTCACTTGCTCTTTCTCTCTTCCATCCTCATCCATACCCGGTGTCTGTATCTGTGTGTCTCTGCTTCTGCTACTTTATCCTTTGCTTTCGCGCTGCTTGGGATCCTGCATCTTCCTGGTCTTCTTCATTTATATATAACCCCAGCTGTCCTGAACGCGCCAGTCCCCTCCACTGTCTCAGTGCCCGCCTTTTGCGACAACCCCGCCGACACGCGCCTACCTCTTCCAACATCTCAATCAGCAACCATGGGTGACCTCCAGGGCCGAAAGGTCTTCAAGGTCTTCAACCAGGACTTCATCGTCGACGAGCGCTATACTGTCACCAAGGAGCTCGGTCAGGGCGCCTACGGCATCGTCTGGTGAGCACACCCTGTTCCCTTTGAGCCTCATCGCAGCTCACGCGTTTCCCCCTCTACCCCGCCATGTGTCGACAATTAGACAGGATTGGACGCTGACCTTCACATGACAAAGCGCTGCTGTCAACAATGCTACCAACGAGGGTGTTGCCATCAAGAAGATCACAAATGTATTCAGCAAAAAGATTCTCGCAAAGCGCGCTTTGCGCGAGATCAAGCTGCTTCAGCACTTCCGTGGCCATCGCAACGTAAGCACCTCTCCACTCACCTTGGCGCATGGCGCATCCTATCCCGCCGTTCTGCATGTCACGATACGGGATAGAACATGGTTCAAAAGCCCAGGTATGAACTTCTTGGCTGACAAAATGTCTCAGATCACCTGTCTGTACGACATGGACATTCCCCGTCCCGATACCTTCAACGAGACGTACCTTTACGAAGGTCAGTTGTCGCAATCCCGATACCGGCCTGGTTGGCGCATTAACAGCTGACATGTCTTGACTACAGAGCTCATGGAGTGCGACCTGGCGGCTATCATCCGATCCGGTCAGCCTCTAACTGATGCCCACTTCCAATCCTTCATTTATCAGATCCTTTGTGGCCTCAAATACATCCATTCCGCCAACGTCCTCCACCGCGATCTCAAGCCAGGCAACTTGCTTGTCAACGCGGACTGCGAGCTCAAGATTGCCGATTTCGGTCTCGCTCGCGGCTTCTCTATTGACCCGGACGAGAATGCTGGGTACATGACCGAGTATGTCGCTACGAGATGGTACCGTGCACCTGAGATTATGCTCAGCTTCCAGAGCTACACCAAAGCCAGTATGTGCTAGATATGACCCAGAATAATGACTTGGCTTGCTAACGCTTCTCAGTTGACGTGTGGTCTGTTGGTTGTATTCTTGCTGAGCTCCTTGGTGGCCGCCCCTTCTTCAAGGGTCGTGACTATGTCGACCAGCTCAACCAGATCCTTCACATCCTCGGCACCCCGAACGAGGAGACTCTCGCCCGTATCGGCTCACCACGTGCTCAGGAGTATGTCCGCAACCTGCCGCACATGCCCAAGAAGACTTTCCCCAGCCTCTTCCCCAACGCCAACCCCGACGCTCTCGATCTCCTCGACAAGATGCTCGCCTTCGATCCTTCGTCCCGTATCAGCGTTGAGGAGGCTCTCGAGCACCCGTACCTTCAGATTTGGCATGACGCCTCCGACGAACCCGTCTGCCCCACGACCTTTGACTTTGCATTTGAAGTTCTCGACGATGTTGGTGACATGCGCCGCGCCATTCTCGATGAGGTCATGCGTTTCCGCCAGACCGTCCGTACCGTTCCCGGTGGTGGCGCCGGAGGTGCGCAAGGCCAGCAAGCCCAGGCTGGGCAGGTTCCTATGCCGCAGGGTGGTGGCCAATGGACCGCCGAAGACCCGAGGCCGCAGGAGTACATGGGCCAGGAGGGTGGCCTGGAGCAGGACCTCGCTGGAGGGCTCGACGCTGCGCGGAGGTAAGACCTCGTGCGTGTGGAGAGCTGAGTCGGGGACGAATTTTGGGTTGCATTTGGACATTGTTAATAGAATGCCTGCACATGGAAGCGAGCTGGGTTCGAATGCTTGGGTCAGGACGAGAGCAGCTTGTTGCAGACAAAAGTCAAGACGAAAGAGACGGGACGAATTTGGGTGCTAGGAACCATCGCAGCAGTGCAGAAGAGGATCATTGGCTACTTCAGTATGAAAGTTTTGGATATCCCGCTTGGGCTGATACCCTTGCGATGAAAAGAATACATGAGAAGTCTGTCTACAATCTCAAGTCCTGAAGTATCGTGTGAGTGAGTCAGGTGGTAAATATACAAGTGTTCGTTTTGATTGTGCACAACGACAGCCTAGATCAAACAGCAGTTCCAGGGACTTCGACGAGAAGCTCTAAGCTCAAACTCAGATGTTATTGGTATTCCTCCGAATTCCCAACAAGTCTACCAGGTATCGACGTCTTATCTGCTCCAAGACAAACACACACATACGCACACATACGCCAGAACCTGGTTTGAAGTTCTCCTTACCCTATTGTCTCACTTTGTGGTCTGCACAAGGTATGGCAGCGCCATGGGCCTATCAGTTGGCTAGAGTGCTGCTAACGGGTAACGTCTTAAGAGCGTGACAGTCTGGAACTCGTTTTGTGCAGCCTTGGTCACATTGTGTGCCTACAAGATCACGTTTCTAGGTATGCCCAGGAAAGGCCAGGTGATCCTCGTCTCAAGGCAGACAACTTCAAAGCCATGACACTGCTATTCGCTTATCCGTGAAAGATACATGCCCTGTCCACAAGCCTGGTGACCAGGTCTTGAAATGGGCCAACATTGACCTCGACTGTGCCTCGCCTTCGCAGGGCGGATTTGTTATGTGTTCAACTGCCATTCGGGGAAAGCTGGGCTGTTCACTCGCGCTTGGGACCAACATACATCATGCACAAATGCCTGTCAACCTCGTCAGCCATCGCCAGAATGCCTGGAGTCACCGCCCTCGAGGCCCAGCCCAGGAACATGAAAGTGTTGGCCGTCAACGTGGCGCAGGCGTCTATTCTCGCGGCAAACTTGGCGAGGTCAACCTTGCATGAAGTCAACGCTACGGCGCGGCGCAGTTTATGAAGTAAGATCTTGGGACTGGCGGCTATCGTGGGACTACGGTGAGAGGAAGAAGAGAAAATTCTCCGATACGTTGTGGCGCCTAAGTGGTCTGAGGTTGGTTGGCTGTGAGTGTCTGCTTGGCTCGGGATGCTAACGTGGTGTGGCGCTTAAGGCGGTGGGATAGACGCCCTTGGCGACTAACACCAGTTTTCTTGACGTTGGAGCTGATTTTCATCATGAGAACTACGGGGTTGCCGTGTCTTGGAAAGAACGGATTTGGAGGACAAGAGAATCAGTGAGGTTGGCAGCGGATTGAGTGAGTTTCGGCCGGCACCAACGGCACAGAAGAGTGCAGCAAGGGATGAGAGACGAAATCAGCAAACAACAACATATCCAACAGACTTCCGCGGAGCAAGAAAAATCGTACGATCTAAGCTCAGCCAGCGTGATTCAAACTTGACACTTCGGCTTTGGTCCGAAGTTCTGCGCCCGTCACTGTCTCATCGCCAATTTACCCATCGTAGCCAGGGGCCGACGATCATACAGATTCTCGCATTCTCCTCGTTCTTCCACCCATAGGGCTTACAGCTCCAGATTTGAATCATCGGAAAGAAGGGGATGAAACGAGCTCTTTACCACGCTTGGTAACTGAGAGATGAGATGGACATGGGAGGGGGGAGGGTTGAAAGTTTAGGTATAATACAGGTTGGTATAGTGGAAGGGTTTAGGCTTGTCCTTGTCTAGTGGGCGATGAAACTTGAGAGGTAGAAGCTAAAACGAAACGAAACAAAAGAGGTTGACAGGAGGATTCACGCGGATTAGTTTGTCAAGGATGCCTTTTCGTCCAGTTGTTGAAAGTTACTGTTGGTGAGGAAGGGGGATCGTGAACTAGGGGACCGTTAGTGCGGCGGAGGGAGTTTCAGAGTCTTTGGAGGGGGGAAAAGGAACGGCGACGGTGAGGGTTAGGTCCGGATCGAGCCGGGTTTGAGGAGATCTGCAGGGCACGTGGAGGAAGGGGAGTGTCGCGGGTGAGGTTCATGTTGATTGCGGACGATGTCGCAGATTCTCTGTAGCCGTTATTGAAGTTGTGATTGTTGGTGATAATGTGGTGATGGTGCTCGCAGGTATGTTCCATAGAGAGTAAACCCTAACCCTCGCTTATCTCAGCCGGGCGAGACTCACCTGAGACACTGTGCACGGGGGAAATGCATGCGACCCTGCAGCTAAAATGCAGCTACAGCCGATGAGCTTCCCACGAGACAAGTTTCTTGGACGCTCCTTGCGGCTCTCAAACCGGGTGCAACCGACAGAGTCGAAGCAGCTCAGCAAGGATGAACGCGAACAATACGCAGGGTCAAAGCGACGACGTATGGTTGACCCCAAGCTATAGAAACGGATCTGAAACGAACCGTGGGGTCTAGCGATGCTGACAGCACCACTCTCACCGTAGACAGCCCTGGAAAGGATTGTGTTAGTTGGGGCTTGAAGCTTGGTTGGCTGGGGTCATGGACTAGGGGATGAGGTGTTAGGGCTGTTAAGGCTGGGCTTGAGGGGCGCTGATGCTGAGCCACACGGCATCTCGCCAGTGCCGGATGGGCGATTCACTTGGGGCAAGTATTGTTAGGAACCCCGACTCCTGTTATGGCTGTGGCTAACAAGAGGAGGCAGAAACAATGTCACTGAACCCCCTGCAGCGAGCGCACAGCCTTGAGATTGGGTACAGCCCAACTCCCCATCGGAACGCACTCCTCCCGACTTTCAGCCATGATGACTACTAATTATTGCCTCAACGAGTATATTTGTGATGACAAGCTTCTTACAATGCAACTTTCATTGCAAAAATAGCCGCGATCATGGGGAAATGCGATGCATGGCAACAGACAACCAAGCCAACACTAATCGCCTTACCCCATTTCTTCTTCACCCCCTCACAGGAACTCCAGGAATAGCAACATCTCACTGAGTAAAGCACCCACCGTCCAGCGCACTGGACTACTGCGAAAGTGGCCCGGCCCCCCTCCCAGGCTGCATGTTCCCACCGCTTATCCAACCACTCACACGCAAGCGCCAGTCTCCCTCAGCGGCCACTTCCAAGTCGGCCGACCGCGATGCAATGCATCTTACCATCTGGGAATAGCTATGGAAGGAGCGAACTAATGTATAGATTGATTACTTGCAGGATTCGGTAGCGTTGCTTTACTTCCGGCGAGGTTGCGAGAGGGGAAAGGCGATGGACGCGAAGGAGAGCCGAGTAGCCGGTTCTCTGCCTGCCCGGCGAAGTTCCCCTTAGTTGAGAAAGGGAACAGGGTTACAGTCGTGGCGTTTCGACGTAAATTGTACCCTTCTGTTTATTCTTTCGTGTATTGAGAGAATGGCTGCTTGCATGTGTGCATTCGATTACTGGATCCCAGCCTCTTCGCTTCGCTAGCCCAACCGGAGAAAACTGGTCTCGGAAACAAGTGACTGTGGCTTTTTGCCTTTCCTTTCGCCTAGACCTCTTTCCCCCCAGAAGTAAAAAGGAACGTGTTTCGTTTTATGGACAAGGATGTTGAGAGTTTGTGTTAGTGGACGGGCGGGATGTTGGACAATACCACCTGGGTGAGGGGGGCTCCCTGCATTAGTCTGCGACACAGGGAACTGAAAGTCTGCACCCGAACAGAGCGAGCCGGAGAGGAAAACTGGAAGAGAAACAATCACCCCGGCGGGAGAGGAAGTTTGGTGGTTTGTTGGTCGTACTTCGTAAATGGTCCTGTAATGGTTGTTGCGCCCGCGAGAGTGGTGAGCGTACGTCCTGAGGCAAGTCTGCGACGGGGGTTGTTGGTCCGCCGCCGCCTCCTGTCAGCAACGAGGGTGTTGGGGACCTGGCTTGACTACAGTTAGTATCGTGGGAGTCAGGAGCCTGGAATCGGCTTGCGCTGGGACCTCCTGAGGACCCAGGCCGTTGAATTTGGGGGCCAGTTAGAGGACTGCAGAAGGGGGATAGCAACTGTTCCAGGTATGATTCTGGGCAGAAGTCATCAACACGGCATTTACTCCACCGGAAGGCTTTGCTAGGCTAGCTGGCTGATTATTGTTAGGCCGCTCAGGTCATGATGAAGGTTGACTATACTTTGTTGCTGACGGGACTAGGGAGAACTAAGCCGACGGTGTATTGATAGACCATCATAATCATCCTCGCCGTCTTACTTAGATGCCCATCACTTACGTGCCTCTCGGATGATCCTCAGAATGGCAATGACAGCCTCATCCTCAGCCATGTGCTTCCAGAAACATGCATACGCCACTGTCAACTGGGGATAGCTCCTCACCGCGTCTAGACCAGCCTCTTGCAGCACTCAAACACACTTCCTCGCAACTCACTGACCTCGTCTTCCCGCTACCCACCATCAATTCTTGCCTGTCCTTCGCACCGGCAGCCAAGCGCGCTTCCTCCCCTCCTCGCCTTGCCCAACATCCCAACCCACACACCCATCCTCCACGCGCCGCAACCCACTCACACTCAGCCACCCCTGCCACCCCTGACAACCTCCCATCTTGGACTTGGACCAGGGTCTTTTCTTCCTTGGCCCCGCGGCTCCATCCTGTACGCCGCATTGGCCTTGCCTGGCCTCGGAAAACCGCCATGCGGTCGCCCTCATCCAGGCCCAGGCGCAAAACACCATCCCGAAGCATATAAACCCATCCCATCCCTTCCTCTCAGCGGTTTTGTTTCGATCTGCCTCATCAACAGCCTCAGCAAAACAAGTCCCTCTCAAGGTTTCCTTATCTGTCTTCCTTTTTTTCCTTTGATCTCTTTGTCAGACTTCATTTCGGAAAAAGCTGGTCTTTTCTTCTCATTACAACAATCCCCCATCCCAGAGCCTGATCGAAACTGCAAGCCACCGTCTTAAGCGCCCGGAACGAAAATAAGCAAACCGCCGCCGCCACTTAGACGATATTCGTATAAGTGAGATTGCCAGCCTTCTCGACCGTTTTCTTCGGCCTTTCTGGATTTTATATCTGTTTCCTTCCGGATCTTCATTCCTGTTTCCTTTTCTAGGAACATCAAAAGGAGCATCGTCGTCATCTCTTATACGCATACACATACACAACTCAGCAAACATGATTGGAAAGTCACTCCTCGTCCTGGCCACCGCGGCTCTTGCTGCTGCCACTCCCATCAACAACTCTGGTCGTCTTCGCCGTCGCTGCAATGGCGTCAAGCCTGTCCTCCCCGTCAACGGTGACTTCCGTAAGCTATCCCTGTTCCCCATCACCTCAACACCTTCACTAACACATTCCTACCAGAGGAACTCCCCGCTCCTCCAGCTGGAGTTCGTCTCAAGAAGATTGCTCTCGGCTACGGCATCCAGAACTACACCTGTGCCGGCACAGACGCCGACCCTGTCGCAACTGGTGCCCTCGCAGGTCTCTACGACATGACTCCCTTCTATCCCAACCCCGAGGATGCCAGCTCCCTCGACCAGGCCACCTTTGACCGTCTCACCGCCATGGTCATCGAGTCTGCCTCCGAGAACATCCCGCTCAACCTCCTCGACTCCCTCCCCGACCGCGTCCCCAGCTCTTCTCCCGGCGCAGACGCCTCCTCTCCCTTCCTCCCTGCCGCACCACTCCCCATCCCCGGCCTCGACAACTTCGAGCTCCAGCACGTCGGCGAGCACTTCTTCACCGACGCCGGTGTCCCCATGTTCAAGCTCGAAGACGGTCTCTCCATCCAGTGCGCCAAGCTCGATGGTTTCAACGCCCCCAAGAGTTCTGCTGCCGGTGCCAACGGTGAAGCTGCCGTCGCGTGGCTCCGTCTCGGTGTCAAGGAGGGAACTGAGGGTGCGGGTACCAAGGGACTCAAGTTTGTCTACCGTGTGCAGACTGGTGCTGGTAGCTCTCATGGCTGCAAGGAGGGTGGAAAGAGCGACTCAAGCTTCTACACTGCTGCGTACTGGTTCTTCGGCTAAAGGTTACATCTTCAAGCTGCTTGAGTTGGTGTGTAGGGTTGTGTATATAGGGCTCTGTGGCTTTTTCTCTTCTTCTCATGAGTGTGTTGCTCTAGATACCTCTGTTTTCTTTTTTGGGCGATTTTTTATGTCCATAATACTGGCATCTTCGAGGCGTTTTCTTACTTTTCTATCTATCATGTTGATTTATCTATGTCTGACGCGAGTCGGGACACAATACTTAGAGGTTCCTCAACGAAAAAGTGGTTTCTTGGTTATCTTCAAAGATCTGCATCCTTTACGAACTTTGCCTTTCCACGTGAAGCAACGAAAGTATCATAAGTGAGAATCAACGGCAAACGGTGTGTCTGCTGACTCGCAGCCTGATACACCATCCAGTCTCGTCAACCGCCCGCCTAGGACCAACCATATCCCACCGATCACCCACCACCGCACTTGCATTTCCATCCAACTCACCTACCACCCACGTCCTTCAATACCAGCGATGCCAAAATTACATGTCCCATCTTTTCTCGTTCCTCATCCGACTCTCGAATTTCAAAAATTCTTGGTACGTTTTTAAACGCCCGGCCGCGTGGCTGTGGGCGGAGATGAACCACGAGACCCTCCCACCGCTGACCGGAGCGGGGGCGGGATTGTAGAACGGGCGGCTACAGATATTGGCAGCAACGGGGAGATTACGTGCGGTGCCGCTTTGCCGCTTTCCGTGGAATGATCTGAGTATTTGCCTTTTTCTGGACCGTACACCTTCTGTATTCGGTGTATATTTGGGGTCAGGGTATGTGGAGTGATGTTGTAGCCTTATAAGTATAGCGATATAGGAAGGCCTTGGTCGGGAGTGGAAGGTGAGATTCGATGAGCGGCTGAATTGCATTCGTTTCCCTTGGGGCCTGCTTCTGGTCGCGTGTGTTTGGATGGGATTACATGGCATGTATCCCTGCGCTTTGGGCGATTGAAGGGACTGTCGAGGCGTTCACCTCTTGACTGCCTACTGGCATGACATGGTATCCCGCAAGAACATTGACCATAACATGTATGAAAGATACTCGTAAGCATTTGCAAGATTCCCATTTGCGACCTTACATTCTATCAATCCCCGTACTATTACCCATCCACCCTCCTTAAGTACCCTGCCACCAACTGGAGCCAGCCCGAGTTCCCCATCCTCTTCGCCATGTCCACTACCATGAGCGTTAGTAATTCCTCCAAGTAAAGCCTTCGTCACCATAGACAATTCAAGACCAATTGGAAGTAGACAAAGGACGCCGACCATCACATGTACACACCCATCACGACCTCGCCAAGGACAAGAGACAAGGTAGAAAACGTTGAAAGAGTCAAAAGGAAATATGAGATTCAAGTATTGAAATCCTCCTCTGTAGTCCCCCACCCCCCAATCATAATCGTTCCAAATCAAAGTTAAGTCTGGGTATAGTCCAAGAAAACAAAGATAGGATGCAGAGTGTTGCTGTGCGCTTATCCGCGCGCATGTAGTACAGAAAAAAACACAAAAATAGGAAAACAGATGATGCATCATGATAGAAACGAACAAAAAAAGCAAGGTCCTCCGATTATACACCACGGAACATCCTGACGATGAGGAACCACATTGCACCAATGAACTTGAAGCCGCTCAGAACTGCGACACTCCAAAGCACAATGGTCATGTAAATGTTCGACCGGTTGATTTCCGCCTCTTCTGGGTTCTCCGCGTCGGGGGTAATCTTCTCGAGACCAGCTGAGCTGAGGACCAGCGCGGCGAGGGCGAAGTTGGTGATCATCCAAATAAGCACGACACCAGTTCGCACACCACGGTAGTAGTCCATCTGCTTCTCCTGCAGCTGGGCCGGGGTGGGCGTGGTCTTTACGGCCTTGAACTTCGTGCTGAAGAGGGCGACTTCGCGCTGGTATTGGGCATTAAGATCGCCCTCATCGGGAAGATCAGTCTTGCCTTGGCCGTCTTTGGTGTTGACGGAGGGAAGCTTCTCAACCTTGTCGTCACCCTTGGTACCCCATGAGACATCGTGGGTGTTGCAGAAGGCGTAGACGTTGAGAACATTGGTGTAGGTGGGAGTTAGGAGCATATACTGGAGGAAGGAGGTGATCATGTGCCAGGGGTCGAACATGATGAGAGATGCAATGAGCCAGATACCGAAGGTGGACATGACGGAGATGATCAGCGTGTAGAAGACCTTGTTCTCGAAGAGTTCGCTGATTTCAAAACCGCGGCCTTCAGCTTTTTGTCTGTCCAGATCGTTCATAATCGCAATGACGGAGATATACACGGCAGCAAACATCAGATAACTAGGAAAGTTAGCAAAGTCGATCTGTGCGGTATGAGAATTGCGGTGAAAACTTACATCATAATCATCGCCCAAAACCACACCATAGCAGTGTACAGTCTACCCGAGCCAGCAGGTCGATTACCCATGGAGAGGACGAAGCAAGTGATCAAGAAAACACCATAGAGCCAAGTAAACACAACGCCGAGAATCTCACCGGGCCTGCCGAGCAAACCCTCGTCGCCGAGACTCGTCGTCAAGATCTTGAAGACCAGGAAGAAGTTGCCAATAGCGAACCACGCGAAGATCATGTTAACCGTGTTGAAGACGAATTCAATGAAGAAGGCGAACTTGCGGAAGATGGAGTGATTCGAGCGGAAGAACTTGAGGAAGTGGACAATAGCGTAAATAGCAGCAAAGAAGGAACCGTTCAGCCAACGACGACGTTGAAGAACCAGTTCTGTGACGGTGTCAGGCACATCAGTCTCGCCTGTGGCAGACTTGACGTATTGCAAGATCCAGTGACAGTTGCGTTTGGTGACAATTTCGAAACAGAGGATACGATCCTCGGCGAGGTACATGTTCGACTCGAAGAGACCGGCATCGCTACCACCGTGAAGCGTCTCACCCAGGAAGTACTTCTCGAGAGGACCTTGACCGTTCTTGTCGTTCTGTAGAGCCACGTAGCGGTACGCGGAGAAAGCACCGGGCAAGACGGAAATGAAACCGAAAGCAGACTCAAGCGGCTTGTCGAGAATGTTGGACATCTTATACTCGAAGTTCTGCGTCGCAACAAGGGGGTTCAGGAGATTCTTTCCGCCTCGCCCCAGCATAGCTTTGATCTCACCGCAAGCACCACCGCACATGGGCTCCAGGTCGAAGGCCTTCCAAAGGTGGTAGATAGAGTCCTTTCCAGGACGAGTACCAGCATCAAGAAGGACACAAATGTTGGGATCAAGGACGCGACCGAAGGCCTGGAAGAACCATCTGTGAGAGTTGATCTTCTTCTGGTTCTTCTCCTTCAGACAGAAGAGCATCTGGACGGGTTGGCGGCGGTGCACCAATGAGACCACATCGTTCTTAAGAACCAGGTGGGTTTGGGTTGTGTACTCGTAGATGTGAGATGTCACGTCCTTGCCGTTGACCTGCTGCTTTCCGATACCCTCTTGGTAGACACCCATACCCGACAGAAGAGCCTTTGTTCTGGGGTTGATCTTGGCACGACCGTCGCTGACAACGCAAACGACAATCTTCTTCCAAGCGTCTTTGCCCCAGGTCTTGCTGTTGGGCCGGTTGCACATGTACTCGATGTTCTTGAAAACACCAATCATGGTGCGCGCAAACAGGATGTCGTCCTCATTATACATGGTAACGACGATGAAGAGTTCTGTGTGACGAGGCTTACTGAAGAGCCGCTGGCGCAAAGTGAAGTTCTCATTATAGAAGTCTGAGGGGTCGCAAGTTGCAGCAGTGTACCGCATGTGTGTGAATTCGTCGCGCTCGCCATGTGGGTTCTGTTGTAGCAGAATTGGGGGGACCGGACAATCGAGAACAAGGTTGCCGCGGTATAGCAGCACCTGCTTGACTGTTTTCCACCGCTTGATGCCACCGGCAGGGTTCTGTGCTTGCTGAGGCTGGTCCTCGTAGGGGTTCTCGACTGGTGCGCCGCCAGGAGTGAGCATAGGCCGTTGGTCATCGAAGTCGTTGTAACCTTGGTCGTAGGCCTGAGGATCGTGCGGTTGCGGCTCGTAAGGCTGGTTGTAGTAGGCGTCGTGATGGGCTTCGGGGTTTACTGCGTACTCGCCAGGGTGGCGGCTGGTATTATCATAACCAGACAGGTTGTCTGTGGATTGCTATACGTGGAGCTGTCAGCACGCCGTGCGAGGAACCGCAAGCTATACGGGTCTGAGAACTTACTGCTGCATTCAGGGCGAGCTGATCACTGGGAGTGCCATATCTTGGTTGAGGAGGCATGGGAATGTCCAGCTGAGACTGAGTGTGAGCTGGATGCGCGCCGCCGCCGTAGGGGTTATCGTCGAGCTGGTAGCCATGCTGGGCAGGGTGGGCGCCTGGCGAAGGCGTCCGGTAGTCGTTACGGCGATCCATTGGATCACCGCCGTAGTAATTGTCGTCTGTGAAAGTTGGAGATTAGATTGGAGTTGGAGAAAAGCTGGTCGCGAGAAGGTGATCGTGGTAGTGACCAAGAGGCACGGGGTATCTCGTCAGGCTGGGAGTGAGACAACGGTGGTTGCGCCACAACGTGACCGTTGCCTGTTACACTTGAAGCCGTGACGCTGTTGTGTACATAGGCGCGTGTATAAAGGGTCGCGTGGGCAGGTCAGGGCGCGATATGGAGGCTCACGTCCAGCGCAGCCGCAGAGATGAGGTTGAAACGAGGTGGTTGCAAGAAAAAGGGTATCAATGGGGAATCTGGGTGTCAAGGGAAAGGGAGAGACAGGACTGGAGCAGCAAGCAAGCAGGAGAATAAAAGTAGAGCAGACGTACTTAATCGGTTATACGACATGTTCGGCCGTGTTTCAAGTGGACGAGGTCGTAATAGGAGTTGATGCGTTCCCTAGCGGAAGGGAAGCAAAGGCACAGCGTTGCAGAGCAAGGCGGGGGGGGGGAGGGTTTGTTGGCAAGGTATAGTAGGAGGAGGAGGGAAAGTTTGGGATCGCGGGACGGAGGTTGGAGGAGGTGACGATCGCGTGGTTGGTGCAGCGCAACAGCGCAGAGCAGTGGTTGGAACGTGGAGCTGGTAGCCGTCCCCTGGAATTCAAGACTCGGGGTACCTGTAGTGGGGGCGAACAGTGGTGAGGGTACCTGAATTGGAGAGCGATCGCAGTAGCTAAGGTAAAGTACGAGGGGCGGCACCTTTTTGGGGGGCTGAGCTCCAGTGCTAAGGGCCAGAGGGAGGGCAGGCAGTGCGCAGTGCCGAGTGGCAGTGGAGCGAATCAAGAAGCCAAGGGACCAGGGAACGGGTTAGACGGCACAACGAATTATTGCCTTTGGATTTCTTAGTCCCTTGCAGTTCTCTTGATGTTCTGTCGTGGTTGTACCGGAGATGATGGCGAACGGTGAACATTAGTGCATCCTCCCTTCAGCGGCTTCAGTGGCCGTTGTAGTGGACTCTGGGACAGACAGGGATCACGGGATGGCGGTTTCAAGATTAATGAGTGTTGTATCAGCCTCTGCACCACCACTACCATCACCAAGCCTACGACGCTTTTTGGGCTGTGCTGGCATTGGAAAGTGGATGAAGACGGGCCTTACTAAAGGTAAGCTTCATGCCTTTGGTTATCTGGAGGCAGCCGGCTCTCAGTCGTTGCCTCCTTCGGGAAACGCTTCACTCTTTGCTTGCCTACAGTCGCCAGCGCCAGGCGCATACGGCGTACTTCCAAGGCATATTCCATTCGTCCACATTGCAGCAGGTTTCGCTGCCCCCCTTCATGGTTTCAGAACGCCAGCAGAAGACCAGTCCGAGCGCGCGGCTGCCAAGGGAGGGTCGCCCTCGACCGAACCCGGTGACGTCGCTGCGGGTGGGGACTTGGGTGGAGGGGCCCAGATCTTCAGGGGCTGGGATTCGGATGGCTGGTTGGCAGGCAATGAGACTGGGGTTCTGGAGATGGCGGCACGCGAGATAGGGGCATTCAATTTCCCAGGATTTTTGGCTTGTTCCCCGTTTCCGACATCGATATCGCGCGTCATTATTTCCAGGGTCCTTTCTCCAGTTTGGCCACCATCCTCCGTAGCTTTTGTCTCTTTATCGAGGGATGGGCACTTCATTCGGATCATGATCAGACTGATAGATCATGTGCCGCATCTCACTGGCCACCACCATCCGATCTGCCTATCCAATCGCCGCCCTCCATCGGCTCTCACTGGGTTGCTGTGTTTCCCAAAATAAACACCCACCCGCCACAGCTCCACAGCGCCACACGAACTCTTGCTCAGCCTCACTCTTCACCAACAGAATTCCAACTTTCACCATGCTTTGACGTACGACTTTCTGGTTTTGCGATGGCCACTGTTCAAAAGCCGAGCTTGGGCCGAACGCCTTTCGGCTGAGCAACATGTCATCAGATACTGTATTCATGTGATATTGAACGCACGACTTCCAGTTTGAAGCAGACTAGCAAAATCTCTAGCTTAGTAGATCAGTACGCACGCTTTGCTGGACGGCACATCGTCTTCGCCATCCCTGCTCTGCCCTTCATCATCCTCATGAAGGGGTGGAAGGTGAAAGGCGTAGACTTCATCGGATTCCTCGGCAGGTGAGTATGGTCCGGAATAGCTGGGTAGCTCCGAATCCTGGTCTTGACCAGCAGGCTCTGTTGTGGCCTTTCCAGCACGCTGTTTCAGCCTTTCCTCCCAGTAGAGGTCGCGAGCACACTGCCAGCAACAATTACCCTCTCCAGGAAGAATCAAGACTGTTCGCCGCTGGGTTATCGCGAGCGCCGCTAGAGCTAACCTCGCTATCGGGTTCCCATGTGCGCGGACAATCGCATCCTGGAATGGCGGAAGATCCAGCAGCTCTGGCCAGCTGTCAATCGAGATGAGGGACCATTTTGTAAGCGCAGCGCTGCTTTCATCTGTGGCTTGATGAGGACAAAGCCGGATGGGCGGGCACGCAGCCCATTTTCCCCCAGCTGATAGAACATCAATGTCACCAACCCAGTCTCCCTTGTCGTATACAGATACAGCAGTCTCGAGAACGGATGCAAGTACATCACAGCGGCCGCGGTCACCAATTTCCAGAGGTATTTCATATCCCGTAAAGGATAAATGGAAGGATGTTTGCTGGAAGTTATCTTGTGCTTGGCCGTCGAATGGTTCATGAGCAACCTTGTGCCACGAGCTGTAATCCAGGGCTGGGAGCTTTGGAGTTCGTGGCGTGACTAAGAACGTCAGCCCAGGTTTCCCGACATTCCCGAATATCCTTTCAATATGATTGATAGAAATGTGCTTGTCCTTTTCTCCGGGCGTACGAGGCATCGGGTCGCTCAACAGGCTTTTAGCCACGAAGATTGATGTCGAATAGCACATAGCAAATGTATGGCTTCCGATCGCATAAGGGTCCACGTTGATTCCCCCGCTTTCAAAATAAGCAATGCAGCTCCAAGTGGTAGACAGAGGCACCCCGCTGACAATCTTGAAAGACCTGATGGTGTCCTCGTTGAGGGCATAATCCTGCTGCCTTGTCACCTTCACTTCCGCCCTGTCAACCTCTAAATATGTCTTCCACCATTTAGCCACGCTGGCAGTCCGAGAAGTCACCTGCAAGTCTACTTTTGCTCCTGGAAGCTCATGGTAGAGATGTCTTGCGGCGTTGAGTGCTCTCAGTGAAAGGAAATATGTTCCCATGTAAGTCGAATAATGGTTCAAGATACCGACAAGCGACTTTGCGACCGTCGCTATAGTTACCCAGCCTTCCTTCAAGGCCCTCAGAAGTTGTTCAAAGGTCATGATTTTCTTTCTGCTGGCTCTCTGTCTCCGATCTTGCACGCCGACGAATACAGCTGCATACGCGAGATTCCCACCCACTAGATCGTACAGTTCTGGTTCTGCACCTGGCTCTGGTGGTATGCTCGCTGTGAATTCGGCGTCCTCGTGAATATCGTCCAGCTCAAGGTCTTCGTCATTGCCGGAGGACTCGTCTATTCAGCGGATGTTTAGCATCTTACCGCCTTTGGCGTCCGTTCTTTGTCTTTTAACGCCAGGCGTATCGCCTCTGATCTTCATGTAGTTCCATGGTGCATACCTATTGGAACGGTAACGAATGATAGCGTCGGGCAGCATCTCAGATGGCAAAGTCATCAGTGCCCACTGATGCAGAAAATCAACTTCTGCCTCGCGGTTGCCCATGGTGTCGAGAATTCTCGAGATCTTAGTCACTCCAAACACTGAGCTAGGCCAGTATTTATGATGGGCCAGGAGAGTACCAGCCCGGCGTTGACCAAACGAGATAAGTTGCTTCAGATGCTGCCGACGCACCCCATCTGATCTCAAGAAGTCTTGCGCAGCCTCACTAAGCATGCAAAGCCAGTTCCTATCTGGATCCTGCAGGTTTGGAATCTCGTCGACGAGTCGAGTGAGGAAGTTGAGTTGATCCTCCAGCTCGATGGTCGTGTGATGCGCACTCCAGCCACTGATAACGCTGCCCAGGACCACAGACTGGAACTCGTCAAAAGTGACCCGCGATTCGCTGATGCCAGCATGCCTTTTAGCTACCACTGGATTGCCATAGTAGCGCGCGAGGGATAACGGAAGGGACCAGAAAACACCCATCCCATCATGGTCCTTGTTCTTCAACCCTAGCGTGACAATTCCTCCAGAAGCGATAAGAGGATCCCCTTGCCTGATGTACTGGTTGGTGCCTGCTAAGCAAAGATCGGGATACAGATGCCAGGCGGCGAGTCCCAAGAGTGCCGCTCCGTTGTCAATGCACTGCGGTTTGCCCTTGATGAGATCTTCCAGTGACTGCATCGCCACTGTCCACGTTTTGACTATAGACTCGTACAAAGAGTCGTGGGAGGGAAGAGGTAGCGAAAGGTTATCACCAACGAGCTTGAATTGGATCTGCTCCCGTTTCTTGGCCTCATCGGCAGTCTGGAGCCATGCCCGCGCGCTGGCATCCCACTCATCGAGCTGCTTCCGAGTAATATCGATCCGAGTGGCTGTCGAGTCGGACAGTCTGAAGATAGGACCTTCGGCCATCTGATTCTGGAGAAAGGCTTTTCTCTGCTCCACGAGTTCGCACCAGATAGGAACCGCTTCCTCCCGTCTCCAGATTCGGGCCAGCATGCAGGCAAGCAGGTGCATTGGGATTGCATCGCGGCCGGAAGTAGCGGCTGCCCAGATTGTGGTTCCATCAGCTCCAACATGATCGGCAAAGATGCCTAGTCTTTCCGAAGGCTGAGCGCTCGCATTTACCATGGGAAGCTTGGCAACCTCGCTGGCTCGCCGCCCGTATGCCTGGACGAGGCCAGGGACGTCAGGGATGACGCTTTGGAATAGCGCAGCTAGCTTGCGTGCCGTGATATGAGCACTTCCGTCCTCGGCCGAGGCCCGCCTCTTCGAAGTCAGCGCCTCCCCGAGGCCACGGTATTCTTCCGGGGCCTCAAACTTGATCAGCGTAAAGTCGAAATTGAGGTTCGCGAAGGCAACGGTGTTTTCTTGTGAGGCTTGAAGAAATGCATTCGTGAGCTTCCCAAACGAAGCCATGGCGCTGGCGTCCCTGAGCTCTACTTAGCGAGAGGATCGCTGGCGGGCCGTCCCGTGGTGAGAAGCTCGGAGAGCAGGCCTAGGACCAGCAAAGATCGGAAAGCTAGTTTTGACCCAAATTGCTCTTGACTGTCACCTCGTGACATAGGTTGGATAATGTCGCCATCTTATGTCCTGAGTCGAATGGGGGTTGTGCAAGCCACTTGCACTCATGGGAGTATACGCGCCCGCACTCTGATGCATTGTCTCAATGTCAAGGAAGGCTGGCGGGGCAGTGCTGTTGGGTGACCGATCACTGACTGAGGGTGCAGATACCTGAAGTACAGACCCTTGCTGCCTGATAGTAACTTTGTTGTGAATCGGAAATAGTCAGAGGGAGACCGTAGGAGATCGTATAGAACATTCACCCCAGCTGTCATGTTGCACTTGAGAAGGAATTTTATGTGTTATGTGGCAGACTGATCGTCACGCGAAAGCAGGGCCGTGTTCTTCGAACGAATCTCGAAGTCTCGCCCATAGAGGGCGGCTGTCGACCTTCGCAATCTTGGGACTGGCTCCGCTGTCAGCCTTCATCTGTCAAAAGGTATCAGCCTAGGTACTTCAAGCTGCAGAAGACCCTGTTCACTCAATGATCATCCGGTATTTGCAACGCCAGGTTGTCGCATCCACGGCATTTGTGGTCTTACTATGCAAGTATATTAGATAGACGAGACTGACGCACAGTGTTGTGTCCAAATGACATTTGAACACCGAAATGTATTACAAATTCAATGAACAAGCCGTTCAATGAGGCAACGAGTGCTCTCATGTTACCAAAAAAAAAAAAAAAAGAAGCTTTGATCTCGGTATATGGAGCCTGTTTGTAAGATGGCGAGTTGTTTAGGCCCCTTCTAGATGTGGAACAGCTCAAGGGGAAAGGAACGATGGGCGTTTGCGACGACGATTCAAGAGGTTAGTCCACGAGCCTCGACGGCGCAAACATAGAGTTACCAAACTATACATCTCCATTCTACACAGGCGCCAATGTCGGGGAGGGGAAAGTAGAATAACGCATCTAGCTTGCAGGGTTGATGTTGACAACATCGGGAGACAGTCCAGAGATAAGTGCTCGAGGAGGTATAGGAGATCCTGGGAGGTACACTCTGACAACTACTTCTCGTGTTTGTTCTAGGACTGAGAGCCTATTTAGTTGGCACCGACACCGTGTTGCCTTTGTTGCATTGCTTAGGCTGTACCTTTGACACACAACTTCGCCGCAGCAATCGCTTGCTGCATTGTGCACTATCACATTGTGGCCTACCACCGGCGGATGCATGGCGGTGTCTGACTGTTCGTTCAATTGACTGCCATATCAGCCCATCTTTGGCGATCAAGCTTGGGTGCTTGGGGTGCTTGACATGCTCCAAGTACTTCGTACTGTTTTATGATTAGTATTGTTAGTATTAGAACTGCAGACTAGAACACGCAACACCCACACCACCTTCTTCAGCCTCACCGATCTTCCACCTGTCTTACATCACTCCACGTGTGCCGCCCGGGTGTCTTTCCCGATCTCTCGATCGTCATACTGCTTCTCATCTAGATTTTCCAGCCTTAAAATCCCGGTAAATGGCATGTGTACGCAAACATATGATCAATTCCGACCACTAAAACTCCGCCCTGCGCAACCCACTCCGCCAGACCCAGCGTCCCCACGGGTAAACCGTCACTCCGCTTCACTAATGATCCGACCACTCTAAAAAGCTAATACTTAGACTCGCTAAGCTGACAAATCGTGGCGTTTTATCTGTCTTTTTGTATTAGAGGGCTGTAGAGTCGGGGGCTTAAATGTGGCTTGCCGGACTGGGTAGCCTATGGGTGGAATGGCGGAGGAGCCTAGTGGGCTGCGCGGGCTCCGTGATTTAATGATTAGTCGTGGTTGCGTGTAAGTTGTCGTGGATAGGGACGACGAAGACGACATAGGTATCGCATAGCGCCTAAGTGACGATGTGTTCATTCTGGAGTCACAGACTTCAATGCGGACTTTGACGCTCGTAAAGGAGTATAAGAGAGCTGTGGCGATGCCTTTCTTGTGATGAAAACAGACAGAACCAACACCTCACCGCAACACATACTGCAACACACGATATCCTTCATCAGCACAACATCTTCTCTATTTCCAACATGTCTTCTCCCAAGCTCGTCGCCGTCTATGGCGCTACTGGATCACAGGGCGGCAGCGTTGTCCAGTCGCTGCTACAGAACAAGGACCATACCTTCACAGTCCGAGGCATCACTCGCAACCCCGATTCAGAAAAGGCCAAAGCTCTCGCCGCCCAGGGTGTAGAGGTCGTCAAGGCCGATGGCTTCAACAAGGACCAGATGGTCGAAGCATTCAAGGATTGCTGGGGTGCTTTCATCAATACCAACTCAGATGATACAGTATGTTCGTTGCTCATCCAAAGAACCTGGGATGTGAGACTGATGACCGCAGACTGTCAACCAGCCCGGTGGCCCGACCGAGGAAGACTTGGGCAAGATCATCATTGACGCTGCAGCTGAGGCTGGTGTCCAGCATGTCGTCTACAGCAGCATGATCTCTGTGACAGACCTCACTAAGGGCGCCGTGCCGGCCATCTCATTCGACCGTCAGTGAGCCTCCATCCAAATTTCGCATCTTACGAACTGACCACCCTGTAGATAAGCATGCTGTTGGTCAGCACGCGATTGACAAGGGTGTCTTCAAGACTGTGAACCTCATTAGCCCTGGTTGGTATATGGAGAATCATCTTGTGGAGGAGTTGGCACCTGCGGTGGGAGGTTGGCCGTTCATCACTGATGACGAGGGTTATCTGACTCTTCGTGTTCCTCGCTGGGGAGGGAACGAGAATATCCCTTTCATTGCGATTGGCGAGGATTATGGCGATCTCGTTCATGGTGCATTGATCCAGCCTGAGAAGTACAACGGCAAGCTCGTCCACGGTATGAGCCATGAAGCTACCGCCTCGGAGCTCGTGGAGACCTTCGACAAAGGTTAGTGACACCGCTCGCATCCCGCGCCGGTCACAAAACTCATGACTGACTGATCGTTTCCCAGTCACTGGCAAGAAGAGCCGCTACGTCCCAATTGAGGATTGGAGAACTTTCGAGACGTATGGTGAGGGTTCGCTGGAGACCGTGAAGAACATGTTCGGCTTTTGCCAGTATTCTGGTGGATTGTACTATGCTGAGCCGAATGACCTGATGCCTCCTACTGATTTAAAGAGGACCGCAGCGGAGGCGAAGGGCTTGACTGCAGATGATGCCAAGCTGACGACGTTGGAGACCTTCTTGACGAAGTACTTTGGACAGTGAATGGGTCGCGAGCAGCATCAACTTTTGACGAAGAGGCTGTGCCCAAGATATACGGCAAATACTACCCAAGCTTAATATGAGGACTGGTATTTCATTAGTTTGAGGATATGAATCTCCATTCCGTTGGCTAGATATCGTCGGTCCCTCTTCCTTGACACTCTCGTCGGCAGCCTGCCGAAACCTGCAGAGGCAAACAGGCAGGTGCATCATCTGCTGACACCTGCCCGCTGCAGGATCATCAAATAAGGCAGCGTTTGCATCTTGGAGCCTCGGTTTGCTCGACTTTGTTTACCTCAGTGGGTCTTCACGTTTTGAAGACTGCACGAGCCTCTAGAATTGATCTTCTTTCTTTCTCTCCTCCTTCCTTCTCAACTCACTTTGCCTCCCACTTCAGTCATTCACTCTACCCGTGACATTAATTCAGCACGCCTCCCAGATCTTGGCTTCCGACGTTCGTGCCGGTATCTCTACTTTCTCGCAAGCATAACCACACTTCATCTCCTTCGCCCTTTTCTCGACGCCATGGATGAGGAGGAGCGGAAACTCGCGGAGAGAAGAAGAGTAATGATGGTATGAACTTCCAGATTATCCGCCACAGCCATTTGAAGCTCACTAACGCGTTCCAGAACGATCTCTCCCGGCTTCGTCAAGAAGAATTGCCGCTGAGCAACAAAGAGTCGAGAGGCCCTTCGTACGCCCCGACGAGGAAGAACGGGACGGATCACATACCTCCAGAGGAAAAGGCGATATTGAAATCACAATGGGACGGTGAGTTGCACACGAAACTCTATCACATGCGTTCCTGCTAACTCTGATGTGCGAACAGTGGAGTTCGACGACGATGAAGCCCGTCAATGTGAGGGCCTCGCTATGGAGGACGCTCGGCTATACGCTAAGACTGGCCCCTTTGCATCTGCTGGCAACCCCCCAAACTGCTTGTATGTATCGCGAGTCCGTACTGTACATTGGCTCGGGTTGTTGATCCTTATCTCAAGTGCCGATCCTGGGCGAGCGCCTATTTGCTTTCAATTTCCCGACTCGGCCGGCAAATCAAAGATGAAGAAGAAGAAGGCTAGGGCTCTTTCTCTTCCACCGTCAGCTCCATCGGAAGCGGGTAGTATTGCGTCTTCAAAACCATCATGGTCAGCTAGACGGGCGTATGCCGTAGCGACACAGGTCCAGAATCCTGGCCCGTTTCCAAAGCCCTCTTCAAGGGTCAGCAGATCAGTCATCGCCTCTGCAAACGATTTCCTCAATAGCGCCATAAAGGAAGTTCCCAAGCTCAAGGAGAATCTACCCACGAACAATGCAAGAAAGGCCACGCTGCCAGATATCCCAAAGAGCAGCATCACTTCTGAGCCCAATGAGGCACCCGCCGTGCAGAAGCCTAATGGCGCAAGCCTGGCTGGAGATCCCATCCCTCTAGCGGTTCAGCCACCAGTGACCACACTGATTGATGTTGGGGGCGAGTCGGAATTGCTTAGTGAAGCAAATGGTGAGGGAATGTCTCTCCTCGGTGTCTTGGAGGCCAACAACCTACTTGAGATCGTCAGAGGCTGCGTCCCTGATCTAGTCGAAGGCAGGATGGACGAGAAAACGTGGGACCCGAATATGCAAGTGGCTCTGCGGACCGTGCTAGGTGGTCTTGTGATTCTGAAGGAGAGCATGCAGAAAAGGGAGGCAGTAAGATCCAGTACGCCGCAACGGTCGCACGAAGTCATGGAGTCAACGATGGCAGAGCTCATGGAGCTCGTCGAGTCGAACTACCTGCCAATGTTCCGCTACAGTCCGAGTGAGCTTCTCAAACTACGAAGACTTGGAAGGCTTCGAAGAGAGCACGAGGCTGCAGTTGAGGAAACGAAGAGGGAGAAGGAGGCCTTCTCGGCTGTTCGAAGACATAGGGATCAGAATACTGCATCGAATATCTCCAACGGTGAGCCAGAGGCCGTCGCCGCTGTGGCTGAGGAGAGACGAGTAGTTGTGAAGACCTCACCCGAGGCAACGGATGCGCAGGGCGTGGACACGCCGCCAAGCGAAGAAACGGCCGACCCCGCCAATGAAACCGACAACAGTGTCCATACGCTAGCGCATAAGGCAGCGAATTGGACGTTGGACGATATGCCCGAGATCCGCGGCTTGGCCAGATCCTACTGGGCAGCTGATCGCTGTTCGTCTGAGCACTCCAAATCCCTACCTTACCGTACTAACTGGCAACCATCTGCAGCCAAGCAAGATCCTCCGCTCTTCGTTCTGCCACCAAAGCATTGCCGCGCTGTAGAGATCAAAGCGGAAGTACCCGCTGCTGATGAAGAGACTATGCCCGAGGTCAAGGTTTCCAAGAGGACCGTGGAGGAGGTTATGAGAGCGCTCGCTTTACTTGACGCAGAGGATGAGAAGTCCAAGCGTGAAAGGCGACAGTTGAAGCTTGCAAAGGAAGGACCGAGCACCCCTACTCACGTGGTTGTGTCAAAGGAAGTGACACCCGCAAAGAAGGGTCTGGCATCATCAATGTGGGCCTGAGGCTCTCGCATTGAGAGAGAGAGGAGTACAGAGGCGTTGAGAAGAGGGCTCCGCGGCGATGTGGTGAATAGTTGTGACCTTGCTGATACACATGTCCCAAAAAGAAATGAGCCAAGATGAACACGAATCCTTAGTCTGCCGTAAGGACGATGCTATGACTGTGAGGTAACTTTGGTGCGACAGCGCTTCTCGTAGGACTCGAGCAGCTGGCGAACATCGCCATGATCATCCAGACCTCGCGATTCGCGCAAGACTCTCTCGGCCAGATCAGCAGCCTCCTGGAACCTCCTGAAGTAGTAGAGTTCTTCGACAGCGTGGATTACTTCCTGGACGTGCTGCTTGTTCGTGCCCTCTACGATAGGCCGGATGTGCTTATGAACCTGATGGCATGTCAGTCAGGTGAGCTTGTCTAGCTGGATGAAAGGACCATACCTCTCCATTCTCAACCTTGGGCCTGTACTCTGCCTTGACGGCCTGGAATGCCTCTTCTGATTGAGCAGTCTTCTTTGCCCGGGGATGGGCATCAGTCTTGGTGTTTTCGTCCTCAGAGTCAGAGAGACTTATGGCCATGAGGCCTCCATCCATAGGATCCATGATGTATTTATGTGTTTCAATGTAAGGCTGAGAGGGGTGAAGCGTTGAATTGGTCGATGGTGATTTGAGTGAAGAAGCTGGCGATGGGTTTTCAGTGGGGCAGTTCCGGGAGTCAACGCTGTGAAGTGCTTTAAGTTTAGGGAGACCTTGACCGTTTGATTCTGATGTGACAGATCCATTTGAGATTTGAGGGTAGCATTAGAATTGTAATAGACACCAGATAGCAATCAAGAGAGCATGTAATATATGTAACAAGATAGGAAGCAGAATAACGATTGCTGTAACTGATCTTGCGAGCACGGCAGCTCTGAATTCCGCGGTTGTAACTTCCGATAGCCACGGGTGACAACAATTCGCCCCTCGCCTTGCCATGATTTCCGATTCGAACCTTCATCTTGAAGACATGGCGTCGCACTTCCTGCAAACTTCATTCTTGGGTCAATAGCAGCCAAGTTCAGTCTCATGCTAAACCCCAACGGTGGGAGTGGGCGCTTTTGTAGGGTAGCTTCAGTCGAAATGCCGAAGGAGACGCGTACCGTCAATGCACTGCATCATGACTGGCGGTGGCGTCGAGACCAACGAACCAAGGCCAAACCCTTGACGCTCTGACGCCCTGCAGGGGGTCGGTGCCTTCGCCTCCGTCGTTGACGCAACTCCTGGTGGGGGAAAGCGCCTAGGTTTCTGTGAGTGGCAGTGTAACGAGCTACCAGCAGAAGCAAACAAATCTCACAAAGGGGACCTGAGTTGCCCGCTGCCAAGTTTCCATTCCCGCCAGCATCTCTTCCTTCTTTCAAATTAGCAAGCGCCCGACTTTCTTTTATTTCGCTCTTTCGCTCTCCGTATACGACATCGGCGCTTTGAGCTTAAGGAACACCAAGTGAACGAAGCTTTATACGTGAACCGGCACGGATAGACAACAATGGACCCTGCATCTGACAAGTCGGCTGTTGCCGCACAACCAACGAACGAGAACGCCGATCACGCTGCTCCAACTGCTCTCCTTTCGTCTGACACCACCGCCCCTGCGGCCACTGCTGCTCCTCTAGCTGCTGACTCGAATGCGGCTGCGCCTGTCAGGACGAGCAATGGTAGTGCTGGTACTGGGATGCGTGGGCCGTCCCTCGACATCGATACGAAACGGCCAGAGGACTTCAAAGGCGAGGTGCAGACTACAAACGAACTGCCATCAGCTGAGCTGCTCAAGAAGACGGAGAACTACATTGTGTTAGACAAGGATGGAAGAACGCATACCTTCAAGAGCTTGTACACGGGACCCAATGTCCCCCGTCGAGTACTGGTCGTGTTCGTGAGACACTTCTTCTGCGGTGTACGTTCGCCTTGAGCATTCTCCTCTCTGACACGTCAAGTGCCCCTAGCTAATAGAATGCGCTGCAGAACTGCCAGGAATACTTGCGCACTCTTGCCGAATCGATCACCACCGACTCCCTCCTCAGCCTCCCCGTCAGCACCTTCATTACCGTCGTTGGCTGCGGCGATCCCCGCCTCATCGACATGTACGCCCGCGAGACGAATTGCCCGTTCCCCATCTACACAGATCCCAAGGGCCAGCTCTTTGCCGCTCTTGGTATGACCAAGACGCTCAACCCTGGTGAGAAGCCAGCGTACATGAAGCGCGGGATGCTGGGCGGAGCTCTCGCCAGTATCAGCCAGGGTTTGAAGCAAATCCAAAAAGGACTTGCTCTCAACGGAGGAGACTTCAAGCAAGTTGGCGGAGAGTTCCTATTCGAACCTTTGAATATTGCAACGCCGATCACGACTCCGCAAGACGAGAAGAAGCAGATTGGAGCGGGTCTGGATCAAGGTGTTGCTGGGGAGGGTAAGAGTAGTGGGTCGGGCGACGATGGCGCTGTCGAGGGCTTCGCAGAGGAGAAGAAGGTCAGCTGGTGTCACAGGATGAGGTCGACGAGAGATCATACTGAGATGCCGGAGCTGATGGAGGTGCTCGGACTCGAGGGATCTGGGAAGCCGGCAGATAATGCGGAGCTATGGAAGAAGGCGTTGTCCACGAGAAAGGGAACGGGTAGCTCGCTTGCGGCTGATATGGGGGAGCTGGCCAATGCACAGAAGTGAGAGGAGATGGAGCAGGTAATCCATCTTCCTGCAGATCGAGGTTGATGTTTCTGGAGTTTGACACTTCAGTCTTGTGTATTTTGACATGGGTTTAGCATCGCATCTGTTTTATCTTTTACTAGCCTGCGAGCAATGTAATTGTTACCTCACCATGTGTCAAAGCTCCAAAATTTTGTTACACGGAACGCTTCAATGAGATGTTCATGATGACTTCTACTCATGAACCCAAGCATCATCCTCCAGCGACTGCACCGACTCGTCAACACGTACGCGATGTGCCATGATCTCATCCCCGTTGACGAGATCGTTCTCCCTAGCCCTTCTATCTCCCTCCTCCAGAGTCTTCACAATTCCAGCACGCAAATGTCGTGCGCCCAGTCTCTTCCTCGCCACCTCTCTATCCACATCCACGAACCAGACTTCATCAAACATTTTCGCCGCCTCCCTCCAGATATCTCTGTCCAGTGTGAGATACAATCCTTCGACTATCACAATGCGATGAGAGGGCAGGACTGTGATATCGTTTTCCCGTGGATCTTTCAGGGCATGATCGAAGGATGGAGCTTTGATGAGGGCGGGAGGTGAGGCGCGGAGGGAGCGGAGGAGAGAGAGGAATTTGGAGGCGTTGAATGTGAAGGCGGCCCCGCGGCGAGCATGAGCGAGTTCGGGATCTGGGAGTTGATCTAGCTCCGCTCTTGAGAGGTGGAATCCGTCCATAGGAACAAAGGTTGCTGGTGGAGGTGAGTCAGGGTGTAATGATCGGGAGTGGGCATTGAGGCGGTCAGTAAGGATTTTGGCCAAAGTCGTCTTTCCTGTGAAATAGTTAGTGAGTAACAGAGTGACGAGAGTAGGATTGTCATACCTGAGCCAGGAATGCCAGCAACTCCTAGAACTGAGGGTGTTCGTTAGCCCGGCAAAGGTCCATCGCTGAGTTGTTTAGGTAGAGGCTCATTTACTTAGACGTTGATCTGAAGGTAGATGCTCATACATCCGCCAGGCCTTAGTCAAGAGAAACTGGACTTGGCCTTCCATTGGGGCGAAATATGGCTCGTCGTCTGAGGTGCAACTTCTTGATGACCTGGCCAAAGTCACGATACCCCACGTTAAAGCAGCAGCTAGGATGACGTAGTGACCGAGTTTGGGCTGAGACATGCGGTAGAGGAGGAGCGTTGCCAGATCGTAGGCCTTGCAGTTTGGTTCTTTCTGTAAAAATTGTCTTGGGCTCATACAAATCCCCGTTGTCGAAGGACTGGACAGCAGATTCACCGAAGCTTGCTATCGTGTGCCTGCCATTGGACTTGGTGTAGGCAAGATTCAGGCTAGAAGCGGGTTGTGCCAGATGGTGGGGCAAAGGGTGCTTGACTCTAAAGCCGCAGCTATCCCCCGTATTCACCAGTGTGGAGGGTGCACTTTTCTTTTTGTCGATCCCTCGCGGGGATTTCTTCAACATCTTCGTTTCAGTCAACCACATTTCTCAGCCGCAGACTCGACTCAACTCGTTTCTATCATTTCAACTTCCTTGCGCACGCCACGCATTTACCCAGTATGGTGGCTCAAGTACCTACCGAAGGTCTCAAGGACCTCAAGGGTAGGTTTCTCTGCCAAGCTTTCAATTCAACTATATACAATAAGACCAAGAACTAACCTGTCGCAACCTTTCCAGTCTCCGATCCCGCCAGCCAGCCCAACGGCTCAAACGGCAAACCCGCCACGAACGGCGATGAAGAAGAGCACGGCGACGACTCCGAGGACGAAGCCGAGGATGCCGCCGCCGCTCCGGCCGAAGGCGCCGCCAAGAAGAAGAAGAAGAGAAAGCCCAAGAAGAAGAAGAAGAACCCGACCTCTCAGTCCGATCCGCCACGTGTGCCCGTGAAGCAGCTTTTCGCCAATAAGCCCTTCCCAGTTGGGCAGGAGGTTGAGTACCTCAACGACAACGCATACCGAACGACCGACGAAGAGAAGCGCCACCTCGACAACCTCAATAGTGATTTCTTACAGGATTATAGAGAGGCTGCTGAGGTGCACCGTCAAACTCGACAGTATGCGCAGAAGATGATTCGGCCGGGCAAGACTCTCATTGAGATTGCTGAGGGGATCGAGGATAGTGTCAGGGCGCTGGTCGGCCACCAAGGTCTGGAGGAGGGCGATGCCCTCAAAGCTGGCATGGGATTCCCCGTTGGACTCTCGATCGATTCATGCGCTGCCCACTACAACCCCAACGCTGGCAATAAGATGGTTTTGGAGCAGAACAATGTGTTGAAGGTGGATATCGGAGTCCACGTCAACGGCCGAATTGTCGACTCAGCTTTCACCATGGCATTCGAGCCAAAATATAACCCGCTCCTCCAGGCAGTCAAGGAAGCCACTGAGGCAGGCGTGCGCGAAGCTGGAATCGATGCGCGCGTTGGCGAGATTGGTGGTGTGATTCAGGAAACCATGGAGAGCTTCGAGGTTGAGATTGACGGGCAGACATACCCCGTCAAGAGTATCCGCAACCTCACAGGACACAACATTCTTCCGTACAGCATTCACGGAACGAAGGCAGTGCCGATCGTCAAGAGCAACGACCAGACCAAGATGGAGGAGGGCGACGTCTTTGCTATTGAGACTTTCGGATCTACAGGCAACGGATACGTGCGGGATGACATGGAGTGCTCTCACTACGCAAAGGTTGGAGACGCAAGACATGCGGATTTGAGATTGTCATCGGCCAAGTCGCTGCTGAACGTCATCAACAAGAACTTCGGAACGCTGCCGTTCTGCAGACGGTTCCTGGACAGACTTGGCCAGGAGAAGTACTTGCTGGGGGTAAATTACTGATGTGCCTCGAATGCGTCGAAGCAACTCGTTGGCTAACACGATGGTACAGCTGAACTCGCTCGTCAACGCTGGAATTGTCGAGGCATACCCGCCGCTTGTGGACAAGAAGGGCTCATACACAGCTCAGTCCGAACACGTAAGGCCTCAGGATACTTCGTGCAACAGTAGGATGCTAACATGTGCACAGACTATTCTGATTCGACCTACCGTGAAGGAGGTTATCAGCCGTGGCGATGACTACTAAGCGGAAGGAACAGCCGGTAGCATGAATTTCACGAAACGAGAGGATTCTGAGACAGGATTACTCGAATAACTCATGACATAACCGACGTCCAATACATATGACTTTGATGGCTCAATCTGAAATTGTATCACATGTGAGCTCCGTAGACAAGCGGCTTGTTGTTCCACTTCGACCAACTACGACCCGTCGGCAAAAAATCAGGTCCGGAAATGCATCACGTGCGAAGCCTGATGATTGTTGAAATGTCCCCTTACTGCCTCTGACGATGCTCGATCGCAGCAACGACAACGACCATCGAGCAGTGATGTATCAAGTAATCCCATCGAGCATCATGATGCCTTTCAACGTCAAACGTGGAGACCCCCTCATGCCAGCTTCTCCAAACCGTGCACAGCTTCGCAGATCTTCGGCATCGCCACCGGCCGCGGGTCGACCGTGCTTCCATCAAAGCCGTGGAAAAGAGGAGAAAAATGCACCCGGCTTCGGCGCTTGTCGCCTCCCGTGACTCCACTTTGCCTCTCGTCCGCGCCAATGAAAAACTCCTAATTCTTGGTCATCCCGTACTGTTCCGCTTGTCTTAGCCGTTTTCAGCCTAGACACTACTCGATATGGCTTAGCCCGCCTTTTTCTACCCCTTGCACGCTCTCCAGCATGCGCTTTGTGAGACTTTGCCGTCCGTCTTTTGCTCGGCTTATCAAAGTTTGCTGCTTAGTGGCCCTCCCCGAAAAAAACCCGCATTTTCCCTCCTCACGGGTTCGCCTCTACCGGGATTGAACAATAACCTCTACCTCGCACCTCTTTGCATTATCGTCCACTTTCGTTTCGTTTCCCACATCCTAGAGAACGGCGAATATCACGATCATTAACCAACGACATTACGACCCTTGATTTGTTTTGATCTGTGCGCGAACCGACACGCATTAGAGCTCTACCAGGGGAATCCCTACCTTTGCTGGTACGCGGTCGAAATTACAGCCAGGGGAACTCGGGAAAACAAAAGAAAGAGTCACACTCCCATCTCGACTCTTCCTCTCCCATCCTCACTCGACCCAACTACCTTCCCCCTCATCCCTTCCGACCTCAAACTACTCAGAGTAGTCCACAACCGTCACAATGAAGGTCTTCTCCAACGCCGTCACATTCAACTACTCGTGGGACGAGGTCTCATCGGCCAACTGGCAAAAGTACGGCCCATGGAACAACAAGTCTGAGCACGTCATCGCCGTCGATACCATCTCTCGCAACGTCGACCCGAACTCGGGCATCCTCCGCACCGAACGTCTCATCACATGCAAGCAGTCAGCGCCCGAATGGCTCAAGACCTTCATGGGCAACGCCGATGAGAGCTACGTCTACGAGGCTAGCTATATCGATCCCACCACACGAACTCTCACCATGGTGAGCCAGAACCTGACGTGGAGCAACTTCGTCAGTGTGCAGGAGGAGTGCACATACAGCCCCCTCGGCTCCAACCAGACCCAGTTCCGCCAGGAGGCCAGGATCACTGCTCTGGCTGGCGGCTGGCAGCGTATCAAGAACAAGATCGAGGACTGCCTCGTTACGCGGTTCCACGAGAACGCTGTCAAGGGCCGTGAGGGCTTCGAGCGCGTGCTAGAGATGAGCAGGATCGTCTTCGCGGAGGAGAAGGCGCGTCAACAGCAGATGATGGCATAAGCCTTTCTCCCCTCATACACCATCAGCGACAACACCTGATTTTATCATCTTCCCGACTTTGCGTGTTATACCAGACAACGACGACGGAACGGCATCACCACTCTGCGACATTTGGAATTCGTGCGTTTCTCATATACCGGCGGTGCATCAGGCTTTTGTTTCACTGCAGCGATTTTGGCGTTGGGCATACTTCAAAAGTACCAAAAGGGCATGGCATGGGAGCTCTGCAGGAGCTCGCGACGATAGCGCGAGCTGCTTCTTGTTTTATTTACACCTACATTAGAAAGGTTTCAGAGCATAGAATTGTCATGGCGGGCATGATAGACCTCATGACACAAAGCATATTAAATTCTGCTAAGATTACTCCACTTGTGACTAACACTTGATGTTCTTGATAACCATTGACCAAAGACGAAGCTTGGCTGTGACCAGGTGCGACTGGAAGCTCTCAGTTATCTTGCTGCAAGCCCTGGAACGTTGTTGCTATGACAGACCAAAGACTGCATGCCGGATGCTGTCGAGCCACGTGAGCGGGCGCTACTTGTCTTGGATCTCTTCCCTGAGGACCCCATCCATATTTTGCAAACTATTCTACGCGTTCGTATCTTGCAAGCTATCCTTGTCTCTCTCTCAGCCGATGAGGAAAAGAGCATCGCAACCACGTCGATGATTCAACTGAGTGAGAGACATCTTTTGACAATCAATCGCGAACGATACTGCATATCAATCAAGACTCGTGAGAAAGACTCGTCACTACGTGACTTGTTCCAGAACACAAACCCGATAAGTGTTTGTCTTACCCAGTAAGATCGACTGTTACACCAGGGTCGAGTTATGCATCAGCTCGGTCATAAATTGATATAGGCAAACATTAAGTATTTACGTATTCAGGTACAAGTATAAACCAGCGTTTATATCCTTTCCATACAAGTCGCTCAGAAAAATACAATGGAGACTCCTCTCATTCCCGAGAACCAAACGCCTTTCAAACATTGTTTTCCCTGCCAGGTTTGAACATTCCCCAATATCTTTGCTCGTCTGCCTAGATGGGGCTCCATCGCGTGCTTCTTAGATCTGTTTCCCAAAGTTGCCACATAAGAGGCGGGGTGGACTCGGTAGACAAGGCGCGCATTCGTCAAGGCCTTTGGAAGGACGATCGAGGAGAGGACGAGGCCGTGGATACAGCTTTGCCGACGCTGACAGGTAAAGCTGCCGACAGCGGTTGAGGATAGTAGGCTTGGACTGCACCATTGACGGACTCGTGGTGCTCTTTAGCGTGGCGGACGACAGCGGCCCAAAATACTTTGAGGTGGTTCTTGGTGGCATCCATTGTGGTGGTGGTGTTATTGTTACGATTAATAGTCAGGGTGGTGATGTAGGTAGAAGACAATACGGTGTATAGTATCCGTTGAAGTGAAGTAGTCGAGGCTTGAGTTGGGATGATCAATCTGGCAGGCCAGTTAGATAAATATATTTATACATGAACACTTGTTGAAGCTCCATACGCGCCCTTGTTGACAGAAGCACGAATAAAGTCATCTCAGGTCGCAAATGTTGTCTAGGAGTCACAAGCTGATTCCTAATAGCCCATTACAAAGGCAGGATTAGCTAATTTGCGCCTTGCGCATGGCAAGCCCCCCGCTAAAACAAAGACATGCACACTTGTGGCTGACATCGGGCGCGCCCTTTGAATGACGACAGGCAAGACTCCGTACAGCGGATTAGTTAGTGAGTCATGGCCTAGCTGACCACGTACCCGATCTGACAGTGCACAATTGCTTCCCTGTTCACGTTCTTCAAATTCAAGATTCGTCTCTGCGACGTCTAGAAGATGGCATCTGTAAGCATTCCGGCAATATTCAACGCACCAAGACCTTTCGGAGCAGAGTAGAAAGATACGTGGGTGCATCTCAGGGCCCTGCTAACTACTACCTCCCTGGCTCTATATCTAGAAACTCCCTAATAAAAACCCCAAATTTCATGTCATAAAGCAGTATCAATCTGCGAGAAACATCCCATGTCTGAAGCTGAAACTACCTTACCTTCACGACTCCAAGTGCAGCAGTCGAGATGGTATGGCCATGATCTAGCAGGTCAAGGCAGCGGTGCAACTTCGCCTAAGCTACATCCTTTTGAAGAAAGACTGTCCTACAAGGCCAGACTTTCCCTGAAGGGTCGGGATCAGTGTAGAGGTTTTCGACAGTTCCTATCAACCTATAACCGCGTCTTTCATACCATGGCTGCGTGGGAACCTAGGTCAATGTTAGCTTTTTCTCATAGCCGGCAGCTCGTACCGGGTTCTCTCCTACCTTGAAAGATCCTCCATATATGGCCATCGCAAACTCTTCGTTTGACTGGTCTTCATGATGCACGGTGTCTAGTAGGAGGTGTCTGGCGTTGAGAGGCTCCTCCGACGCCATACGTTCGGCGGCGTCCATGGCAGCTCTGCCAACGCCCAGGCCTTGCAGCGCATAGGATATGTACAAACTTTTGATCCAATAAGAGCCTGATTTAGGGATCTTTAGGCCTAGCTTCTCGGCGTACACAGGGTCGTGAACATCGAGAGCAATATGCCCGATTGGAAGGAATTCGGTGCCCGTGGACCGGCGCGGCTCCTTAAGCAGCGTTTGGCTTGTGTCAAGGAGATTACCAAACTCCTATGAAACAGTTAGAGAGATTTCATCTGCATTGCACGGCTGAGGCTACCTTTGGGAACGCTTCTTGGTGCATCTTCGTGTACTTCTCGTACAGTTGCTCGTCTTGTCGGATGATCTTTGAGACATCAGTTTTAGCGAACCACCGTACTATGAACTCTATAGAAATATGAATGCCATATAACTTACAACCCAGTAGATACACTTCTTCCCGGCCAAGTGGCCCTTCTTCCATTCAGTCGCGACAAGTGGCGCATGCCACCCACAAGCTTCTCGCTGCTCAACCATGCGCTCAACATGTTCAGTAGAGTTGGGGTCCCATGGGATGAGAACAACGGTCGGCTTCGCCATTATATGATGGTTTCAATAGTTTCGTGGTCAAAATCGTCCAGAGGACGCAAGCGTGGTTGATCAATTTTAAACGACTGAGGAGAACCTCGATAAGTCGCGGAGAGAAGACAAATAGGTCGAAGTTCAGCTAATAGGAGCTTGGAAACTCGGCGAAACAACCTCATTACGTAAAGATGCATGCAGCAAGTATGTGCAGTGCACACTATAACCCCTTATCATCTTTAAAACCTTCCCTTGAGGAAACTTGTAACAAAAAGAAATACTTGAAGAAGATATATTATTATTTATCATATAAGTTACTATTCTATCAGTTTATATCCTCTTTAAATATATTTCACAAGCTTGGGTATCTTAAAAAATAGAATTAAGTAAATAGCACAATATGAAAACCAACTTTAGTATATAAATTGCATATCATATAGAGTTTAACCTGAAAAGAAACCTAACTCTTAAGCGCTATTAACCTAGAAGATTATATAATAATGATTTTTACAAAGTTTGAAAGGATTATGTATGTTATGGTCTGGGCTTGAGCCCAGCCTGGCATCAAAGAGATAGAAGGACGGGCATGTGACGAGACCTAGCCACACTGTGGCTGAGGAGACATGGCGTAACCCTTTTCCCTCACACATCTCTCTATGAATAGCTTCCTACTCCTTAAGAATATACATAACTCTTATCGGCACCTAATTGTCCGTGACACTAGGGAAAGCCCATTACAATGTACTTAGATAAGCCCTTGTTCTTATCGTTATTTTATATATAGATTTATAACGATAAGTTAAGTAATTTATTTAGGTTTAAATTCTTTTATCTCTCAGCTATCGGTTTAACTTAAATTAATTATTAATTTAGCTAATTATATAAGATCCTGCTCCCCTCACAGGACTCATGACTGGGGGCGGGCACAGGGGTTTGTGGAATGCTGCAATCCAGTATCATTAGCGAATAAGTGGGGACCTCGTTGCCGACGAGGGCATGCAACATGCAGTTGAATACCCTATATTTGAGTCCGAGTTGTTAAACTCGAGAAGGCTTGTTATGCCGAATTCATCTTGCATTCCCCAACTATCATTGCCCGGGCGCTCCCGTATGCGCCAAGTCCCTATATGAGGGATAATGCTGTATATGGCAATTCTAAGGATATCATCTAGAGTTTGCTGGCATCGGGCTATAACCACAAGATGTTCGTACGAGGGTTGCAAAAGGCTCTGCAGGAGGTTTTTGGGCAAATTACCACACCAATAAATGAATTCTTGCTGCTTGCGTTTCTGAGAACCGGGTTCCACTGTTAGTTTGTTGAGCTGTAATGGCGGTTGCACAGCGGGCATGTATTGTGATTCCTCTCAAGCCACCTTTGGATGCCGTGGGCATGGAAGACATGGCCGCACGGTAATTGACGAATGATGTCGGTGTCCTCCAAGACATTCAGACAGATGGCGCTGTAGAGGGCTTTTTAGATAGCGGAATATGCCGATTAGGGACAGAAGCGACGCACCATACTATGTAGCTCCCACTGGAACCGGGCGGCGTTCGGCTCTGGGCAATGTCCTTCTTCCATTCCGAGTACATTCTCTCGGGGGCCAATTTATCTATGGTCTCCGCGTCCAGCGGCTTCCCTTTGGCTTCGACATCGCTTGCAGAAGCAGAAGTGGTGCTGCGTTTTACCAACCTGCGCAGTCGGGTAGTGTGAGCTTCAGGAAGAACATCTAGGACGATATGCCAGGGAAACAGGTGCAGACTCACCAAGACAGCAAGACGAGAACGATAAGGAACAGGAGGACGAATCCTACGACGACTGGGATGGTGACGTTTGCACCTTTGGATGTCAGTCCGTGATAGGGGGTTGAAGTCTTATTCGTCTCCATCACGGCTGTAGGTGCGATGTGTGTCGCGCACTGGACAAAGCAAGGGTGGCTGGTGGTGTCCTAAGGTAGGGCTGGCACCTCCCATATCGTAAAGCATGAAAAGCACATTGCATGCAGCTCGACATCTGGTTTATAGTCGTTTCGAGGCATCAGCGTTGTTCTGCCTCGGGGGAGGGGGGCCCCAGATACACAGTGTTGCGTGGTGGAGTGATGGCATGCCCCCGCGGTGAGTGCCGACGAGCGGAGGGGGCCCCAGGTAGATTCGGCACATGATCTGATGCTTCCAAAAGTCAGCCCACTGGCAGCCATGATCCAAGATGGCGCAAAGACGTCAGAAACACGTTCCCTTGAGCATGTCGGGACACCATGCGAGATATAAAGCGACATGTGCCCGCTGCGATGTTGCACGCGGCCCAAGTCAGACACAAGCAAAGCAAACCTGAGGTAAGGTATTTACTCGCGGCACACGTACTGGACCCATCAGTATAAGAGCAGCCGAAACGGGCGACACGGCACCATGACAGGCGCTGACTGCACGGGCAGGATAGAAAACAACAACAAGAACAAGAACACACACAAAAATAGAGAATAAGAACTCTTATGACCATGGACTCAACAACAATGGCAGAGATGAGAAGCTACTTCAAGTCACCAGGGAGCAAGGCAAGTCATCCACACGAGGATGGTGGTGCAGGGCGGTCCGGGCAGGAGGAGCAAAAGCAAGAGTCCGCCGCAGGCCTGGGCGGGTCGACATCGAGCACGTTCTCAGACGAAGACCCCATTCCCCAGCCATCCTCACAGCATAGGGAAGCCCCAACTCAGATCCACATGCCCCGGCGCGATAACGAGGGCGGCAGCGAGGTGGACGACCACGCAGCCATGGTTCGATCGCCAAGCCCGCCAGACCCGGCAAGGCCGCGCTGAGGCTCACCCCACTGCCAAACCCGGGGTCCGGATCGTGCACCCCGTCCATTCCGATCTTGGAGCGCTGGTGGACCCTAGCGGCCTGCCATCACCACCCCGGCTACAGCAGTGAGGACCGCAAGCACGAGCTGTACATGACGACGCTGCTCCTCGATACCGTCGAGGATTTCGCCTTCATCGAAAGCATACGCGGAGGTTCTAACCGGCTGCGCACAGGATGATTCTGTGGGCCTCGGCTAGACGTTCGCCTGTTGAACGATGCTTGGCTCAGGACGCAATATGGGACCGGGTAGCTTTAGGTACTGTGCTTTGGTCCGATGGGGCGCACCAGAATGAGTTGAACATTGCGTGTAAGCTGATTGTAGTAATACTATACCTTGTTGTGCATTCACCTTAGCTTAAGCAGAGCAGCCTCCGTGCTGGCACCCCTATCGTAGTGGGAGGTCCAACCTTCCATGTCGCCCACAGGGTCTAGAACGGCTGTCCACGCTGGACATGGCAAACGCCTGTCTCACCCTCGCTCCCCCCCAATCCCGACCTTTCTAATCTTTCTATGCATGCCATTTAGAGTTACATGCGAGCATGGCCACCGGCACAAATGGATGTCCCAACTGGCGCGACGATGACGCCACAGCCAGATGCTGCTGCCTTTGTTCCCGGGACCAGCAGCTCTCGACCACTCACGCCCGGCCCTGGGCAGTCGGGTCTAGACTATGGTCCATGAACATGCCTCTTGCTCGATGTATGTATGGCCATGATCTTTCTCACAAATCGTACGGTGTCCGGGGAGGGGCAAGGGCGGAATCAGCCGAGAGCCGAGATGGCCAAAACGTTGGAACCGTCGCCACGAGTGCCCGGCACGAAAGACCCTTGGCCATCAACTCGATCCTGGCAAAGACCGCCCCGGTTCTGACCCTGTCTCTATCCTGGTCTTGGCGTCCCAGATACTCGGTATGTTCTTCTACAGTATAAGAGGGACCTCTAGATCTGCCTCAGTGGAGGTGAGCATGGCTCTGCCATGACGCATCGCAGCAAAACCTCACCCGAAGCACTTCATCCTTGACTTTGATCCTGTCTTCTGCACCACTCAACATTGTATCCTTTGGCATCTCCAGTCGTTTTCTCAGGAGTCGGCACCATGAACCCTGACTCCAGCTTGAACAGCTACACAGAAGGGCAGCTGTCTCAGAACACGCTCAATGACCCAAGTCCCCTCGCACCCACCCTCCTCTCCCCATTGTTCCGATCGGACAGCTTGGAGACCAAAGTTGAGCATGTTTTCAATCAGTTTGGCACGAGTCTCTCATCGGACTCGGCATGCCCCGTGTCAATGGACAGCTTCCCGGCTCACTTGCTCCCGGAAAATTCAGATATGGCCTTCTGGGAACCCAGCACTGGCCTGACACCCACCTCAAACCTGGACCTGGAGAACTGGCTCGAGGGGCTGGCGCTCCCACTGATGCCCCAGATTGTCGAGCGGGCCCCCAACGAGCCCAGGCAGGTCTACACCCTTGGCCAGGGTCCGTCGGGCTTCAGCGCGAACAAGACGCTGGCCAACTCCGTCTTTGGTGACAAATGTGACGAGCCTGCAAGCCCTCCCAGAGCGCGAGGCCGTGGGCGAGGCCGTAAGTGGGGCCGGCCAGCGAGACCAGATGTTTGCAATGCTAATCACACCAACTGGTCTGCGGTCGCCTGCAACAACGCACCGTCAAGAGCGCGGCACAAGAGGTCCCCGGGCTCCGTCAACAGCTCGTCGTCGGAAGGCGTGGTTAGGGCATCCCTGACAACGCGCGCCAACCACAACCAGATCGAGAAGAACTACCGGGCCAGGCTGAAGAAGAGCCTCGTCCGGCTCCAGACGGCCATCATGTCGTCCGAGACCAGCAGTACCGACAGCATGTGCGACAACCATCGCAGCCTGACCAAGGGCGACCTACTCGATCTCGCCAGGAGGAAGATCGTCAAGCTGGGGGAGGAGAACATGACGCTCAAGGATGAGCTCAACAAGACGAGGATTCGCCTTGCTTCGACATCCTGGGAGTGAAATCACAAGACTGATACAGCGTTTTACCACGTCATGAATGAATGTGTCTTGCTAACAGCTTGGGAGGCTTCTGAAGGAAAGAGAAAAAAAAACATGAATAAGAGGAAGAAGAATGAGAAAGGGAGGAGAAGTGTGCACAAGACGACACCGTGCACGCTACGGAGCACTTTATCGAAGCAATGATGTGTTTTCAAGATTGACATCAATCTCATTCCATTTCCACCCCGGTACGGTTTGTATTATGGTCAGTATAATGCCACATTCGACGTGGAGATATAGAAACGTCTGTGCTATAAATAACGCGGAACATATGGTTTTCGTCAAAACGAGGTAGAATTCGACGCCTTGGGACGTCTACAGCCAGGTCGCACAGAGCATGGCGTATGACCGTAGCCGGCCCCCTTTCCTATTTCCCTTTCTTTCTTTCTTTTCTCTTTCCTTCCTTTTCTTTCCTCCCTTTGTCTCAACGCAGATAGATGTGTTCGAGATGGAGTTCTGGGCATGACTTGTTCCGGCTGAGCCCGTAAAGGACTTGGTTCTTGCCTGAGGGCTCGGTCGAGCCGTCGCTGAGCTTGCGAGTCTGTTCGTTGTCATTTGCCAGTGCCCTTGGGTGGTCCTTTAATGACAAAGTATCCCGATGAGGGCCTCTCTCGCATAGATGAGGTTTTGTTCGTATACAGCAGGTAGACTGAAGCTTTGCATCTTCTGCGTCCAGTTCCTCTACCACTGTCTTGGTCTCGTCGCTGCGCATCTTGTTCGTCTCCTCAAAGCCCTCAAGGCATCTTGTAACGTAGCCCACGGACTTCCCAATGTCCGACACAAAGTCCATATCTACGGCAGGGCTCATGGTCCAGGAAGGCGGTTGAGTCCCCGTGTGCTCGTCAAAGGGATTGTCATCTTGCTTCTCGATATCGATGATATAATCAGACTCGGACGATGAGTCTGAACTGTCGTCACCAGAAGACTCGTCTTCCAAGTCTCGCTCCTTGTTCTTCTTCTCCTGCCACCTGTCACTGATCTTATTGCATTCCCCCCTATCCGAATGCTGCAGCCCGCGTTGATTGAACTCCATGGTCACTATGTCCAGAACGCTGAAATGACCCACGACTCTGCGTAAGCAGTAGTTGTTGCTGCATTCTTCTCGCACCAGCCGGTTTTGAACTACGTCGGCGATCTGATATAGCATGCTGAAAGAAGTGTGTTCTTATGAGAACAGTAGCAATTTACTCGGGATGGGAGCCAGTAGCCGTGTCCGAGGATAATGTAGTCGGCGGCTGGGTTTCACAGTTTGCGTAAGATTCAGCCACTACGTTCTACTCAATTTCGCGGATGGAAATGTCATGGCCAACTAATCCAAAAGGCGTATCTGAGGTGGTGTGAGGTGGTAGCATGTCTGCTAGTCAACGACCTCCGACATGTCCCTGGTTCCCCGCATCTCGCCCAAAGCTCCTTGACATATCGTCTAGGAATGAGCTATATCTATGAGTTTCTCTCCAAAGCGCAGCTTGAAGACTGCGAGCTGTGGCCCCATATTCCCAGTGTGAGCGCCACCGGCGATCCCAAGCAGACAGAGACGGGGGAGCAGATCACTCTCATCTGAACGACCTGAAGCAGCACTGCTCTGCCTTACCTTACCTTACCACCTTACCTCAGTGCGCAGAGGGTTGAGCCACAAAAACACCTGAGGTGGTATGATCTAAAGTCCTATTGCGGCGATCTCCGATTTAGCAGAACATGAAATCTGATGACATGGTGCGATTAGTGGCATCAGCTTCTCGGCCCATGAATCTCCAAGTCGTGGTTGGCGGAGGATCCTAACTCCCCGCCCTACTGTAAGCCACTACACCCTCCTGTTCGCCGGCACCACATGCACTTTGCTCTTGGGTTGGCGGGTGTACGGTATTCGGCTGCTATCTCACAGTCGTCACAGGCATCGAGAATCTCGGAGTTGCCATGCAGTCCAGCGCAGCGGCGGAGGACCTGCCAGACGCCAGTTTCGCTGGGCAGCAGGACACTGCCTCAATATCTCCAGCGAAGGCGCCCTGCTCAATGCGTGCCGCTGCTGCTACGCCCCTACCCTTCACTGACAGCGCTATTAGCTACTGCCAGATCAAGGGCTTTTATACGACATGTGAGAACTGAGCATCAGGTAAGGGCGATCGTGCATACGTGGATTTAATCATATGAGTCAGTTGCTATTTTCATTGTGCGAGACCTTAATCTTTTATGGTTCGAGTGTGGTGTGATCACGTATGAGGTAGAACCAAGGGAAGCAGCTGATACCCCAATCGGTCGTGATGCGTTCGACAGCATCTTGGCTGATTGGCTCAAGAATGCCAGCCCTGAGCCTTTAAGTTGTTGATAGTGTAGATTCTGCACGAATATGCTAATAAGTGGCGAAAGGATGGTCATACGTGTTGCCATTGGCATTTTATAAACGACCCAAAGCTGAAAGAGTGCTCGCTACAAGTTCTACAGGAGACCAACTATATAATTGAGGAGCTACCTCGAATCGGTGTTCCAAGCAGTCTTTTCTTTGTGAAGACCTAATCGCATACGACATTATATCGTACAAGCTTTAAATCCTTCGAAATATCTATCATGTCGGTCTTAGTTGCCTATGCGAGTTCTCATGGCTCAACACGGGAGATAGCCGAGAGAATCAAGACTCGCTTAGCTTTAATTCTATCACCGACAACCGTGGAATGCTCTCTTATCGAGTCTGTTCCACAGCTTTCCGGCACACAGCAACCGTACTCAGCCATTGTTCTCGGAAGTGCTATCCACGCCGGACGTTGGATCAGCCCAGGCCGTAACTTTTTGAGGCGCAACGGACAGTTTCTCTCCGGCGTCTCGAAAACAAATGGAGCTCCTGTGAATGGATCTCCTGTACCAGTCCCTCCGGTATGGGCATTCTCTGTCGGCATGCCCACCACTGACAAGAATCTCGAAACTGAGAAGGCGTCGATTGAGAAGCAGTTGAAGTATTACCTTACGGGAGAGACATTACGCGGCCATGCCCTTTTTCGCGGAGTGATGGATCCGCAAAGTTTGCCCTGGATCATCCGGGTACCTATGTCATGGTTTGTGAAGAAAGAGGATACTCTATCAGGGGACCAAAGAGATTGGAACCTGATCGAAGCCTGGGCGCAAGAAGTCGGAGATGCTATCAAAGTCGGTAGAGATGATCACTACGTGTTCAGTTGAGGTTCAAACTGCAGCAGGGGGCTTGCACTTTTGTTAACATACGTACATTTTGAGACCGCGTGTTGGGAGCTTCGAAGCTCAATAATTATACATCATGGCACTACCATCGTGGATTGTTGTGATTAAGTAATCGCGCTGCTTAATAACATTACAATCTCATATGAGTTTGATCCTGATTAACAAGGCCCGGCGCTCAGGTCGAAAATATTATTCAGTTGCACAGCGAAAATATCGAGGTAAGATCAGATCGGCTGAGAGGCGGACATTGCTTCCAGCCTCAAGACCCATCAGTACATGGGTGGAGGGAGCCAGTCTAGCCCGGCTAGCGGGATCATTGTACTACAAAAGAGGAGGGCGTAATGTCTTGCAAGTATCTGTCCACTTCGGAAGTTAAGCCACTAGGCAGACGAGTACATATGATGCTGCAATTGACCAAAATACATTCATATATCGAATCCTCATTCATCTTGAACAGCCTCGTCTGCAATAGGCGGCTTGATGCTCTTCTCTGTGTAGCAGCGCGGTAGGCACTTTTCTGCTTCTGTGTAAGGTGTTCCGGCATCTGCCCTGGCCATATCATTTACCCATTGCTGATTGCCGCATAGGGCTGGGCGGCCATTTGTTTCTGTCCACCTGGAAGCAAGATAAAACCAGCTGAGTGCATTGCCGACAGTGCCTACTTCATCGCTTACGCTGGAAGCTGCCGAATTACTCATCGTTTCGTAAAGCTCGCGATCCCTGAAAAGATCCTGAAGATGAGCGGCAACCGCCATGTAGTCGCCAACGTCGACAAGGTATCCGCTCACACCATCCTTTACCTGAAGGGGGAGCCCGCCCACGCGGGTAGTGATAACTGGACGCCCTGCGTGCAATGCCTCTGATACTTTGACCTCGAAGCCCTCGCTCGTGGAAAGCTGCAGAATCACATGGGCATTGGAAATGATAGTGTTCAAGAGCTGGTCATTTGGTTCCAGGGCCGTGATGCTGCAGTCTTTGACCAAGTGCGGATACGTACTCTCCAGATATTCTATCGTTTGGCTGTACACCTGGCTAGCACCAGGGTCATCAATCGAACCATTTCCGCAGATGACCAGCTGGGGTATGTTATTGCCGTCTAGATCGCTCGTCCGGTGCCGGAACTCAGCGTAAGAGTCGATGACGGTGGATATGCCTTTAGATGGATCAAAGCGTGCCACCTGCGCAATGTACTGACGTGCTGGCCATGCGAGCTCCGCCATGCCTCGATCGCGACAAGTGCTGTTGTAAATCCGGGTGTAGTACATCCTATCCCACATGCTCAAGGGCTTGTTCAGGCCGTCAAGCCAGTCCGTAGCAGCAGGGAGGTAGGCAACCTTCTCCCTAGGAATGTCGAAGGGAACAAATGTCGGAATTGGATGGCTGAGGAACATATCTGCCATCTGCGCGTCGGCAGAGAGAAATGTCCACACATCCTCTTGGGGTGAGCCAGAAACCGCAATCAAATCAGTGCATATTTGGATATGCGATCTGTAGAGGACCGGACGCGTTGGCGCAATGCTCTTGATCAAAGATACCAGACCGAGCATCTGTGGATCATCAACCTAGTATATGGCGTGGTGAGTTAGCCAACTGATCATGATAGAACACTGGCAACAGCGAAAACGAGAAGAAGCACAATACTAGCACGAAACTTTGTCTGCAACTTTGGTAGGAATTGTGCCATGACAATGGAGAGAGTAAACAAAAAAGGGATATTCTCAACAGCAATGGGGAGACGCACAATGATGATATCGGCCCCGCCTTCGATGGTTGGCCGTAGCGGGCCGCCTTCTGACAGCCAATATCTCTCGGCATTGTCAGTGACCCAGTCTCTGACCGATTGTTTGTCTTTTTGGGAGATGCGTAAGTTGAGATCGTTGACACCCTGCAAGGTATTGTGGAACTTCTTGGTGATCTCAAAGACCCCAGGACTTGGTTTAGGGACTGAACGCGTTAATGGCATTTACATAATAAGTCACCGACGATATAACGACGAAATGCGGCTGATCCTGCGATCAATGGGGCACTTACCGTACCAAGTCAGATCAACGCCTAACAAGTGGGCGAACCGAAGCAGAGCATGCCGCATCAGAGCGACGCCGCCGCCCTGGGGGGTGCTACTGAAGAACGCAATCTTGGTCTTGTTGGAACGAAGTTTGTCGGCATAAAACATGGCAGTGGACCAAGTTTCTGGTCCGCAGGTGCGTTTCATATCCTCAATTGCGAAGAGATGCGCGTGAAAGCCAGCATCAGTTTGGACTGCACCCCTCCAACCGACCTGAAGAAGAGGCACTCGCGAAGGTCCAAAGAACCTATGCCACCCAAGCAGTAAGCAATTTGCCTCTCCAAGTATACCACACTGTTGTCATAGGGGACCTACATAATGCACTTGCGCGCCATAGAATCGGCTTGCTCGTCAAGTCTCTTGACATCCCAGAAGCTCTCACCCGTATGCTCTTGCTCAGGATTAAGCACCATGGGGACAATATCAAGATGGAGCCAAAGTCGGGAGCACAGCGTTTTACTCAAGTGGTCAAGGTTACGCGGTATCCCAGCACCCACAAACTTAGACATCGTTGTGTGCTCATATTCCTCGAGCGTTGCCATAACGTACTCGGTAATAACATCGCTTCCGGCCGTCGATGCGCCATCGAGACTAATGTGTTTGACCGAGAAATCAATCAAGTACACGCTATCACGTATAGCAATGGCCACAACAGCATCATTAGCGTCTGTTACGATTGCCGATATTCCACAAAAGAGGGTCTGCAGTTGGTTAGCCTAAGGCTCCTTTGAGGAAATGCGACGAGCATGTCAGAGCGATGCAATCCCAGAGGATGAATGCTTGATACAAACAATTGACTCGAAATTTGGAGGACTGCTCGGGAATGAGACGTGCGGCAATGGGAACCGAGCTCTAGCGTAAAAAGATTGCAACTGACAGAAATAGACGAGCCAGAGGCTTGCCTCTCCTTTGCTTTCGTTGTTGCACGCCTCCACCGGTGCGCTAAGGCGATCGTAGAGAACACATGATCTGATTCTGGATGTTTAGCCATGTTTGACAGTTGTGGTTGCTTGATTCTGGTGAGTTTGAACTTGGGATGCAGAGGGAACAGAAGGATGGATAAGCCCCCCATGTAATGTGGCTTCCGTCATCAGCTGCAGCGTGGATGGCATACTAGCGTTGAGTTTCTGGTCAGCCCACCTTGGACAGATCAAGTTTGCCTTTCTGCTAGAGGGTTAGCATCGATGGATGGTATGCCGCGATGCGAAGACGAGTAATTGCCAGACAGCGATCCACTTATCATTCGGCTGATGAAGTCATCCATAATAGTAAAGATGGTCATTGAGGCGGGAAGGGAACAGTACTCAACACGGTGTGGCCATGTGTAGTACGCATTGCACTTGGCATCGCGATGTTTCCGGCAACCCACCCAACCTCTCCCGTTCCGGCGAGATGGTGTAATAGTTAACATAGCTGGCGAAGATGCTCAAGATTGGGGTCCCACCATCGTACCAAACAAACTGCGCGGACGAGGCAGCTGAGGTAACAGTCGTTGAATGCGGCCCTCGCTGAGGAGGGTGGAGGACAGGCTCTAGGATGGGCGCATTCAATTGAGATTATGCAGTTCTTGAGCGAATGGGAAGATGGGATCATGAAGAGGTGGCAGGACGAAAAGGCGAACGAGTGAATTTGGGTCTGGATCGCAATGAAGGCAAGATATGGGCTTCATGTGTTCAAGTTCAGCAATTCGCTACCGTAACTTTCTCAGGCCCGCATCCAATCTATGCCCAATCTATCTATGACCCGTATTCAATCTCAGTGTAGTCTGTATCCAGTTCCAATCTCTGTGACTATCCGTAAGCTTTCCCCCAGTGTCGTCCAAAGTCACCAATTGCAAACAAAAGAAACGTGTAATTGTTGACAATGTCCAAAACAAAACAGACAAAACAGCACAAAACAAAAAAAGACGAAAATTAAAGAGGAAGAAAGGAGGTTCGAAGGGTTTTACGCCTCCGGCCAGATTTCGTATGACGCCATGTCGCTGGATGACCGTAATGAATGACGGAGTCCAAGGGATTCGCTTTCGAGCTCAGATAGTTAGAAGCGCCCCTGTCCCGTCATCGCGGCCTTGTCGGCGACTGTTGCTGTATAATAGCGGCTCTAACCGCGGTTTCCGTTCGGATTGTCGTGGTAGTACTCATCCATAGCCTGTCTGACGCGTCTGAAGAAGTCCTTCGGCTTGAGGAGTCTCTCGGGGATTTGGCGCCATTCCGACAGCCAATTGCCATGGTCTTTCCAACGTTGTTGGACCTCCTGCCATGCAAAGTTGGGATAATTCCGGCTCAGGACGGTTTCGACAGAGTACTCGTCATTGTCATCGTTGCAGATGTCGATGGCTTCCCAGCAGACCTGAGCGAAGAAGCTGCGGATGGGGGCATCCTTACGAATCCCGTTCGGCAGGTACTGGCAGAAGTTTTGGTCGTCGCAGTGGCACTCTCGCCAGTCGGGTTGGGAAGAATGACAGTCCTCATCGTCATCGTCAGGGTCATTGGGGTAGTCGATGTAGTCAGGCCGGTCGTCCTCATCATCACTGCAGTAGTAATTGTTGCCGCCATCGTTGTCGCAGCCGTAGTCATCGGACTCATCATCTGAATCACCGAAGAAGTGCAGAGTACAGCAGCAGTACTCGGGGATGCTCCACTGTGCCATTGTCGCGGTTGGTTGTGAATCCCCGAGTTCACACCGAATGTAAGGAGATGGGGATCGTGATAGAGGCGAAGACGAGAAAGATGGTAGAGAACAGGCAAGAAGAAATGTTACGAGTGGTTGTTCGCTGCTTCCATTCTGAGGAGTAGGGAAATTGATGCTCTTTATATCCTGTTGTGTTGTTTGTCACATTGCAGCTCTTCGCCAGAGCTGTCCTCAGCAAGACTGGCAAGCAGCTTGCTCCATGCAATGAGAGTTGCTTGCTCGCTCATCAAACGGAAAGAACAAAACACATGAGGGTCTAACGACAGCTAGCTGGGGTTTGGCTGTGCGCCTGGCGCGCTCTCCGGTCTGTCCACGCCCGCTGTGATGGATCACTTTCTCTGCTCGCCACTAGAGACAAACGATCAAACGCAGCAGCGCAAAGACCCAAACGTCATGGTGAATTATTGCCAGAAGAAAGCATGAAAAGATGAAAACTCATGCTGGTAAGCTCAACAACGATCGTTTGCATCCTGGCAAAGACGCAGCTACCACAGAGCTGGCTCCAGGTGGGCCAGTCCCAGTGCATTGGGCGGCATATGCTTGGACACTCTGCGTTTGCGCCTACAGAAACCACACCTTCCGAAAGGAGAGAACATCTCAGATTGCCGAAAGGGAGCACTGTGAGTTGTGGAGGCGGCTTCAGATTAGTGTGGTGATTGACGGCCTGAATCGCCTCATGGCTCCCACACAGAGAAAGCGCATGGAGGGCACCTTTGATGAGAAAGAGACGCCAAGCCATGAGGCTTCACTAAACGCCGTAATTTCTTTAAGCGTGATTGAATCTGAAATTGGGTGATCGCTCTTCTAATAGTGCGTGCGATGATGGTGCTGTACGTAGAGGCACAATGCCGTTTAAGATGTTCTACATTACCTTCCCTGGATAGACTTCATCCGAGCTAAGATCTACTACAATCGCGTTCCATGAGCTAAGAGACTTCATCCCGATCATGAGTTTTGGGACAGTGCTTGATTGTTGTGAAGCTGTGAAGAGTCCTCAATCGCTTGTAAGCGGCGCTTCTTACTGCAACCCAGTGAAGGCACCGTACGGTACGAGCAACTCGGCGATACTTGCAGAGAATTGCGAGACAACAGATGAAAGAGGCGGCGATTCTACCGAAGCGAAGAGACGACGATGTCCTATGTAAGAAGATGTCCCCATTCGTCTTGCCTCGGGTGTAATACCCGTTCGATGGTGAGTCGGGCAGGCTTGGGATGCCATTCATGCCATCCCATGCAACCAAAGATTTGGAAAGTCGTAGTCGGCTCGGCTGTGCCCGACAGCCTTTTACCACGGGCATAGCCGGATGATGTTCGAGGCTATTCTCGTACCATCGTGGTAGTCATCAAACAACCCTGTCAGAACAGCGCCTCCACTTCAAGATCCATTTCTACGGCCAAGGGTCTCCGACTTGGCCCATCGCGACGAGACCCTAGGAGGCTGATGGGGATATCCACTGTTCTGTCTCGATCGTCGTCGCGATCACCGTACAGCCCGTAGGCTTGGATAGACGTTCCTTGTGCCCAGGGATGAGCAGGGCCCAGAAGCGAGCTGGCCAGAAGAGCATGTGGGCTCGTCTCCGTGAGGGTGGAAGTCACAAACGCGTCTATACAACGCCCAGAGCTTTGTCACCACCAAGCAGGGTGATGACAAGAACGCCGAGTCGATCTAGGCTTTGCTTCCAAGGACAAGACGTGATACGGATGATGCTTCATGATCAGGCTGATATTGCGGGACACCAGAAAAGCGAATGAGGAGAGCCACCTCAGGAGAACACGGGAGACCGCCAAGTCACTCTTATTATGTTTTTGGTGAACCGTTCAACTTTGCCTTCAAGAAATTGACGAAACCGTGTGACCTTCTAGGTGAGCCTCTCCTCGCTTACAAGAGACTGGCCCAATGCCAGGCAGGCAGAACCGCCGTTAAGATGTTAACACACGAGGACACGACGCGACACGCCTGAGACATTGTCGCGCGTCTCCTGAGGAACAATTTCTCTGCCTTCTTTCGGAAAGACGGCTCAGTCTTCCGTCTGGCCTTGTTAGTACTAACGGCGCTGATGACCGTAGGGACTCTTTCAGCGCAAAGGCCCCAGTGTTTAGCGCGTGTTCAGACTTGGAGCAAGCGTTCTCTGGGCAGCAGACGGCAAAGTATGGAGACAGGCTGGGGAACTTGGGGGACAGTCAAACTTGGCGATTGGGAGTGCAGCTTTGATAGTACCACGCCTGGATGGAGCCAAGGTGGATGAGAAGAGGGGCCAACTCGACAGAGACGAGATGAAAGAAGGGGCTAAGCAGGTGGTATGTGCTGCGAAACTAGCGATTTGTGTCCTCTGGCAGCTTGACATGTCATTGGAGTCCCTCCCAGAACAGGAAGCAAGGCTCCAGTTTTGAGGATCTGGGTGTACCGGGACTTGGCTGGTCTCAGGAATAACTCTAAAGTGTAATGAGCAGGTAAGTAAGGAATATCGTTGTGCCTCCACGTGAAATGACCTGCAATCGATTTTAGCCGGGACTGGATGGTTGCATGGAGAACAGCCGCCCATGCACCTTCGCGGCAATACCTTCGATTAAGTTAAGCTAAACTTCATGGTTATTATGCATAAGCGAACCCAACCTCGGCACTTGCAACGTTTCTGGACTCTGTTCGAACAATGTTCTCTGCACTCATTGGGCGCAAGCGACGTATGAGGCGCAGACAGGGCAATTTATCGGATTTTCCTGGCTTGCAGCTCCCGAACGATCGATTACCATGTACCAAACTCCAGAGAGCCTCATCTCGTATTTTCGATCAAAAGTGAAGCCTTTCGTAGAATCCCCAGAGTTACAGGTTGACTGTGGCCTCTCCCAAGCAATGGGCTATGGAGTGGCCGAGACATTCCTTCGCCCCGACTTTCCGACCCCAGGACTCCACATTCAGAGCGCTCAGGATGTGCCCGTAGTGATCTTGGGGGAAAAGGACACGGGTGAGTGGCTCTTATGAAGAAGGAGGGGTCACAGGGTGACAGATGAACCCGCTTCGTCTCTCGACTCATTGGAGCTGAGACGAGCAGACTGGGGCAAGACACGGCAGAGCGACTGGTAGAATAGAAAGTCATCGATGCCCAGGTGCCTCGGGCCAGCGCAAAGCTGCAAATAGGGGCGCTCCGCCGCGTGTGGACAGGGCCCTGACCATGTCCAGCTCCCGCCAAGCGTGCGCCGAGCATTGTAGCGCTTCCCAAGACATGAGAAGGACCGGTTGGCAACTCTACCTGCTGCTCAATGATCAATTCAGCCGGGAGGCACGTTGACGCATTTGGTTCTCGGCCGACGACGCCGTGACGCTATTGTATTGTCAGTCTGGGGTATTGAGGCTAGACAAGTCTTTGGCAAAGGCCAAGGTTAAGCACCGCCGGCTTGAAGAGGAATCTTGTAAGTGAGAATTGGCAAAGCAGACAGCCACTGAAATCCCCCCGGGAGGGATGCCGGGATTCGAGAGAGGTGCAAGTTGGGTGCTGTGAGTTCGGTTGTGTTTATATTAGTCTAATTGACTTGCCCGAATCGGCTCTTTCGCCCACCCGTTTTGCACCAGCTGACATGGGGGTCCAACATGGGCAGAGACTGCAACGGTGATACGAATAGGATTGGATTGGAGCGACCCTGCCGGGCCACGTCAAGCAGCAAGTGTCCATTTCGACGTTCCATTCTATGGCGGCGCGGGTGCAACGCGTTCACCGTCAGCCACAGCCGCTCGACTGTGACTATCTTCCAGAGGGTAAAGCGCCGGCTATACAATGTTCGTGTCTGCCCCATCTGAATCGTACTTTGCACGTTATGCATGCCATGCACCTCAGCAAGTCTCTGGTGCCTTCAACAACCAACAAGACTCCAGAAGCCTTCACGACGGGCCACCCAGGCCAGGCCGTCCCAGTAAAATGGGGAAGAAGAAGAACGGTACCAGACCAAGCAGTCCATCCCCGGAACTCCATGGGGGGTGTGGGGGGAGGAAAACTTGGAGAGTGAGGGGGCAGCATATCCACCAGCAACAAGCGCTAAGAAGCTGGGGGGGATCCTTTGACCTGGACTCTCGGAGACTGTTCCTCTTCAGCCCGGTTAAGGCCCCTTTGTAGGATGCCCCATCTGCCTCTGACTGAGCCAAAAGTCGCGGGCCGGGGAAAACAGAAAGTGGAGAGTGAGGGTGTGTTTGTACAAGGGGAAGAAGGGAGGGGGGTAAAGATATGGTAACCCTTGCGCATGGCGGAAGAGGAACATGGCTAATCATGTATGTACAGTACCTGGACTAGAGATGGCAGAAAAGGCAGAATGCGTTACTGGTCCAAGCGGTACCTCCAAGGTTGCATGATCGTCAACGGGGGGATCTGTAAGGCCAGAACACCAGAAGCGTCCTGATATATATCTGCCCATCTCCGCCCCTCTCCCCTCGATCTTGAGCTTCCTTTCGTTCCCTCAACCCTCCTCCACTCCATACTTCTCTTCATCAATTGCTTCCTGACAAGTACTGGTCAGTGAACATTTGCAACCATGAAGTTTCAGGGAAAGCAGGCAAAGGCGACTGAGGCCCTTCACCAGGCCCAGGACGAGGCTCCGTCGTTCGAGCACGTCGTGTGGTACAAGGATCCTGGTCTACGTGCCCTTTACTGGCACTGCTTCATTCTTTCCGTGTCGTCTGCTTCCACCGGTTACGATGGGTGAGTCTTCCTCCCGTCAAAAGCTCTGCGAGCAATATGCTCTCGATACCATGAGAGAAAGAAAGGGACAAAAATGGCTGACGTGGTCTTACAGCATGTTCTTCAACTCCGTCCAGAACTTCCCCTCTTGGGATGAGCGCTTCGGCTTCCCTAGAGGTAGCGAGCTCGGTATCCTTGGTGCTTCTTACCAGATCTCCTCCGTCGTCGCTATCCCCCTCGTCCCCATCGTCACCGATCGCTGGGGCCGCAGGATCTCTATCGCTATTGGATTCATCGTCATGATCATCGGTGCTGCCGTTCAGGCTGCTGCTATGGATCTCGGTACCTTCATTGGCGGGCGTGTCCTCCTTGGTCTTGGAAACCCCTTCGCTCAGATCGCCTCGCCCATGCTTCTGACTGAGATTGCCCACCCTCAGCACCGTGCTCGTCTCACCACTGTATACAACTGCCTGTGGAACGCTGGTGCCTTCATCGTCGCATGGACTGCTTTCGGAACTGAGTCTATCGGAAATGACTGGTCGTGGCGTATTCCTGCCCTCCTTCAGGGTGTTCCCTCTCTGATCCAGCTCGTCTTCCTCTTCTGTAAGTTTATTGCGCTTATCTGAAACGTATACTTTCTATGATCGTAGCTAATACGACCTTCTGTAGGGATTCCTGAGTCTCCCCGTTTCCTTATCGCCAAGGACCGTCACGAAGAGGCCCTCGGAATTCTCGCCAAGTATCACGCCAACGGCAACGACCAGCATCCTACTGTCCAATTCGAATATCACGAGATCCGTGATACTATTAAGCTTGAGCAGACTGCCAACGACTCCAGCAGCTACATGGATTTCTTCCGCACTCCTGGTAACCGCTATCGTTTCGGTATCCTCGTCTCGCTCGGCTTCTTCTCACAGTGGTCTGGCAACGCTATTGTCTCCAACTATTCCCGTCAGCTTTATGAGGATGCTGGTATTGCAGACGCCCTTCCCCGTCTTGGTCTGTCAGCTGGTCAAACTACCTTCTCAACGATCGTATCCATCACTTTCGCCCTCCAAGTTGATCGCTGGGGACGCCGACCTATCTGGTTGCTTGCCACCGCTGGTATGCTCGTTTCGCTGATTCTCTGGACCGGATGCTTCGCCGCTTACGAGACTTACGACCGGGTTGGCGCTGACAAGGCCGTTATCGTTTTCATCTGGGTCCACGGTTTCTTCTACTCTACCGCATGGTCCGGACTCCTGGTTGCCTATGCCATCGAAATCCTGCCCTACTCTCTCCGCGCCAAGGGTCTTATGATCATGAACATCTGCGTCCAGGCTTCCCTGGCCATCAGCAACCAGGCCAACCCCGCCGGCTTCGAACACTGGAAGGGCCAGACCTACAACCTCTACATTATCTACGTCTGCTGGGTGGCTTTTGAGCTCGCAATTGTTTACTTCTACTACATTGAGACCAAGGGACCGACCCTTGAGGAGATTTGCAAGATTATTGACGGTCCTGACGCCAAGGTTGCGGCCATCGATCTCGGCAAGCTGGACGAGGCAAACAGGGTCTCCATGGACGAGAAGCGTGAGGGTGAGAATGTCAATGCGACCGAAGTCAAACACGTCGTTTAAGACGTACTCGGTTTGTTTTCTCAGATATTTCCTTCGAGCTTTGAGGCTCTGAGGGTCTCGACATTCTCGTACCTGATTGCCCCTAGTTAGCCAACTTTGCTATGAGGACCCTATTTATAAAAACACAAGTTGCTTTGCACTTTGCAATAGGCTGTTCGTGTGACGCTGGTTTAAACTATTCAATCACTTTACGTGCTATTCGTATGCCATACTTTCCTCCGTTCTAGGTGACACTCTGGACGCTGTTCTGGCTTTTGTTATGTCCATTTTCAAGCTCCCTCTAATGAGGATAGCTTGTAGCTTCCTTAGGTTGGTGACCGGCGCGACGGCTCTCCACTTATTGCTTGGACGTTCTGAGCCCCAGGGCAAAAACCAATAGTTGCATGGGGACAACGGCAGAGACGCACTGTTTCGAGGTAGTGATCCGGCGCCATCCGACCCTAGGCGGCGCGCATACCTCCCTCGCCATTTACGACAGCCCATGTCGGAACTCATGCCCAGCCTTTTTAGGTCTGGTAGCGATTTCAGCCGGAGTACTTGGAACACCAAACTTCAGCTTGATGATTCATGGACAGGAAGTTCCCCTTGACGATTGGCAAACCCCAGAACGCCACATGTAGCAGGTCTGGATGAAAAGAGAGCAAAAGTGTCAGTCCTTCGTCATGCGCGGCGTTGACTCGGCAGTCTCAGATCCTTGTCGAAATGAGGGTATCCCCCAGATCCAATGGCACGCGTGACCAGGTTGCCCAGCAAAGTCAATGTATTTAGCCGGTGACTTTGCGGGTGCCTTTCACATGCCGCCAAGATTGGAGAAGATGCTTAGATACACACCGTTCACCTCAGATAGTCCAGTAAACCATGCTGGTCTAGTCTTAGATGGCATCGGTAGTGAGACTCGGATCGCTGCGACTTAATCGCGGAGTACCAAAGTCTTGGGCCAATGGACCGTTACATGCGAAGGACTAAGTTGCCCGTTTCTTGTCATGTTCTTGATGATTCGGCATGGTTTTCAATTATGTGTTCAACGCTTGTCTATCCTTCCAGGGTACATGTCACGAGCGGCATTAGACACCGACATGTTTTTGACAAGAGCTTGACTAATCACCAGCTAGATGTAACATCGTCCTTCAATTGCCCGAGACAGATGATACTGACTCCTGTGCCGTGTACATAGCGAGAACTTAGTGAGCAAACCGGAAGTCCAGCCTCTTCATTCCTTCATCAGTTGTGTTCAAGACGTAATGCTCCCGCTCCTCCAGTGTCATAGCGTTCCACTGGCGATCACGCTTCTTGTTACGCCAAATGTAGAATAACTTGACCCCATACAACAAGACAATGTTGAAGCAGCAGATCCCCAAAAGGATCTTGTTACCCCTCTTGTAAAGTGGCTTGTCGTCATCGCGATAGATGTTGGAGGCCACAATGTTTCCACTCTGGACTGTCATGTTGTACAGAGCGGCGCTGACTGCTCGAGTTCGCACGGAGTTGCTGTTTTTCGCATTCCACCCAACCAAGATGGCGTGGCAATAGGGGTAGCTGAGCAAGCCGGTCAGAACGGCGTAGCGCACCCATGGGCTGGCAGCGGCCGGGAGTGCCACGAGTGCAACAAGCCATGGGAAAATCCAGATGTTGGCGATGGAAGAGATGATAGCTCGTTCTCTGATGCGCTCTGAGACCCAAGAGATGATCAAGAGGTTGATGGCGAAGAGGAACTGAGACGGTATTGCTAGCAGGTTGGCTTCGAAGACACTATATCCGATCGAGCGAAGGATGAACGACAGGTATGTGCCAGGAGGTGAAGGTGGGATATATGTTGTGAGGCCAACAAGGTAGAGCGGCCACTGCTCCCAGTCTTTAAGGGCAAGCCAGAGACGAGAAGGCCCAACAGCTTGTCTGTGCGAAGCCTTGTTAGTATAACCATAATGATAGGATTCGCCTCAACGTACCGGTTATTCATGTCTCCCTTGCTGGGGTCATCACGAAGCAGCCGGTTGACCATGATAAGCTCCTCCCGGTCCGAGAACCACCCATTCTTTCCCCTAAACCAGTTCTTTGTCTGTGTAGGGCCCGGCGGCATCAGACCCCATGAAAGGATACCAATCCCCAGGGTCACGATACCCTCGAGAAGGAACAGCCAGCGCCAACCTCCCCAGCCGGCGACGCCACGCATCTGCAGGACGCCAGCCGCGATGAGTGATCCGACGATGTTGACGGTGCTCAAGGCGGTCCAGAACCATGCTAGCCGAATAGGCAGCTCATTGGACTTGTAGAAGTAGGTGAGCCATAGAACAATGTCACTGCTTGATGTTAGCTTTACGTGTCTGACAAGCAAGACAGCTGCTTGTGTGCACAATGGAGCAATGACTTACGGAATGAACCCTCCCATGAGGAGACCCAGCAGGGCCTTGATGGCAAAGAAGCCCGCTCGGTTCGACAGGAAAGCTTGTGAACCGGCAACGATAGACCATCCACACATAATAAATGGGATCCAGACGTCGGCGCCCAGTTTCTTGCTTATCAGACCACTGGGAAGCTCAGCGGAAAGGAAGCTAACGAGGAAGATCTGTATTGGGTCAGCTCGCTCACGCGATGGTCAAAGATCTTGGGGGGTGGCTCACGGTCTGTCCGTAGTTGAAGTCATTGGTGTTCATACCAAGCTCCTCAAGCTAGGAATTTGTTAGCTGAAGCTCTATCGGTGGCTTCGTGAGCTCCACATACCATGTTGTCTGAGATAGCACGATTGATGTTGCGACGATGAAGGTCAAGAGCACAGAACATGATCCAGGCCCAAAGCATGATCTTCTTGTCAACCTATGCTGAAGCGTCAGTATTGCCACTTGCTATGATGAACCGGCTTGTCGAACCTTGCGGACAATCTTCTTCTCTTCGTCGGCGGTCCATGTCAGTGCCGGATCGAAGCGGTGACGGTTTTCGTATCCAGCCTTCTCATACTTGAGACGCCAGTAGTCCGCGGTAGCCGGATCGGCAAAGATATGGTCATCTGTTGACCCATAGTGACCACTGCGTTGCGTTTCCGTATCGTCGGTTGATAAGTTGGATTCGGATGGGTGCTCGGGAGTAGCGACGTTATCTTTGGTCTCCAACAATTTCTTGTCGGGGTCAGATACAACGCCGGCCATGTCGAGAGTCTCGCCAAATGGGATTCGCCACAGGATATGTCACGAAAGAAGACTCTGATTCAATTGGTATTCAATTGGGACTGAGAGTGTATCGGCTTGCTCTGGAAAGCCAGGCGCTGGAAGGTTGCATCGCGAGTGCTTTATACATTTCTGCTGTTTGCACGAAAACCAACCCGAAAATTTCCCCGGCCACTGAGATTCCCTTCGGCGACCTCACACTGCATACAATGACAGATATCTCTGCATTATCAGTGGTGCAATCGCCAATGCTGATGGCGTGGTCGATCTAGCCCACCAGAACCCCGAGTACTCGGCTCCAAATTGCCCTCCGCGACCGGTAGGTTGGCAGCATATACCGGCGTGCATTAATTCCCCCACGTCGATAGATCGTCTCGTCTTGGTTCCTCCCCACCTGAGAGCCGTTGACGATGCAACTTGAGGGTGATGGATCTGCAGGTTGGTGGTGATGGCGAACGCATGGCGAGGATGGCGTGACCACGACCTTGATATGGCGACAGATGGCGACAACGCAACCCCCCATCGAGACCCCTGGATGCGACTCTGCATCAAACCCTAGAACATGGTCAATCGATCGCAATAATAAAGAGCAAATTCTGACGTACCTGACTTATGGTGAATTATTAAGGTTCGCAAGGGCCCGAAGCGCTCAACCTTGGCGGAAGGCTTTCATGACTCGGATGTTCATACGTGAGATAGCATCTCGACTTAACAGACATCGGTGGAAATCATGTTGCTGGCGGCTGAGGATTGTTTCCCACGGTTTTGTAAAGCTCGCGAAACTCCAAGTCCTCATGACCACCGCCCTCAGGGATCTCACCAACCACCCTCCCGGGCTGGCCAGCCACAATTGAGAAAGGCGGGATGACAGTGAATGGCGCGACGATAGTCCCGTCTAGAATCTTGACGTAGTCTTTGATGATGGCACACTCTCCAATCGTGCACCCCTTGCCGATCGAAACGTGGTTACCCACGCTCGCGGCCTGAACGACGGATCCCTGGCCGACGAAGACGTGATCGCCCATCTTGAGAGGCATGTATGTGAAGGCGCCTTTGTACATCCTGCCGCCGGGGCGGACGAGCGCCCCCTTCGCGAGGAAGCTGTATCGACCGATGGCGACGGCTGTGGTGTTGGCTGGAGCAGCACCGCTGCCACTCGAGGAGGTCGAGGAGGCTGCCGTTCGAACGAGGTCGCCGCGGATCATGGCGTCGGGTTGAATGACTGTTTTGCCACCGAGCATGATGTTCTGGGTGCCAACGAGGACCGCTTTCCGGGCAACTTTGTTGCCAGAGTCCTGCAGAGTAGAGTGTCAGTGTGTGGTAGGGACGACGCAGAGAGGGCCAGGAAGCGCACGGTCTCGATGTAATCTCCTTTCGCCGGTCGTCGAGACATCTTGGGATGGGTTTGTCAGCGTCTACGTGACAAGATGATGGCAAAGATTCCGGTGACGGTGAGAGCGCGATGCGCGCGCTTGGGGAAGCTCCCTGAGCTTCGCCCCAGAAATGCAAGCTGGCGGGCCAACCCTAACCCAGCCCATCTCCTGCCCTGTGTCTAGTGTGGCGGAAGTTGAACGCGGTACATGATTTGTAAAGCCATCAGGGGAAGTAGAGGAAATGGTTTATTATAGAAGTTTCAGAGGCTTCCTAGGTTTCCTTCAAGTTCTGCATTCTGGTTGCGCGTCATATCTTGAGCATAGCACTGCCGCCTGCAGTCACTCCAGCTCGACATCTTGACGCAACTTCTGTTCGATCTATATTGTGCAATGGAACTCTACTACTCCTCAGAGTGCGTGAAAGTCCCCTCGCCCCAAAGTGAGGAAAGAACTCATGCTGCAAAGTTGTCTGTTGTCGCAGGGAACGTATAGATGTAACCCATGGTTAGGTTGGCCTACCACGTTGGAATTCCTACAATCACAGCGAACCCCTGTTGAGTTGTGACGGACCGGCTTCATTCTCTCACTGATGCACAGACCATCCTGCGTGTGCAGGCTGGCCGTCCCGCGGTGCTCAGCCGCCATCGTCTGAAGTCTGGTTCGCCGTGCCTCAGCGTCGCATCGTCCTGTGAGCCTGCGTCGTAGCCCGAGTCAGCGAACCAATACGCAATTAGATTGCGGCCATACGAGCACCTCAGTGTCTCGCTACCAATGACCACGCCGAGACCTGCTTTCAAGGCCCGTCTATCCGCTGAAGTTGACTTGTGGTTTGCTGCAATTGCCAAAGCCGGCTCGAGTCTTGTTGAAGACTATTGAAAAGCGACGGCACTGCGATGACACATAGACCCTGGCTCTTGCATAGTCAGTTCGGAGACATTTTTCAGCGATCAATTGTTGTTCTTTGGTCGCAGCTCACTTATAGCTAGTCGTTGGTCGATAAGTGCAGGGAAGTTGGATATGATCGACCCGACTGGGCCTTGACGTTCATGTCCTCCGAGGATCTCGGTGCAATACAATATACACAAAAATAACTTCACGTAGTAGTCAACAATGCTACTTCATATTCTTTATATTGAGGAACGGAGTTAATGCCACGCAGCCTGCCGCGACACGAGGACCTGCTGCACACTCAAGTGTCTTGGACATATGAACCAAGTCACGCGGTCATCCAGCTTTAATAATTCAATACTCAATCACGGCAGGCATTTCTTGTTGTCGCCTTTATACAACTATTGTAGTGGCCTATAGACAGCGAAGCCTAAAGAGCGGCATCGCCATGCCGCGATTGTGGCTTGACGAAATGCAGAGGCCGAGGCAAGTCAGTTTGAATCCAATAAAACTACTGAACTCTTTGTCAATAGTCTCTTGAGGTCGAGACTTCGCAAACGAAGCCAACAACTCTAGAAAGGTGGAGCAAGTTGCTGCATGCTGGCGCATATCACACTGACGAAGGGCGGGCAATACCACCAAACTACACGCTGTCTTTAACATGCAACTCGCAACCATGGGTGCATTGCAATAATTCGTGCCTTTGTGGTACGAGACCCAATGCCCGTGCAGCGAGTGTTCCATTGGTCAACTTAGGCTAATGTCCCACCACAGCTGGATAACGATCCAGACCGGCGGTACGAAGCTGGAAATCAATTAGATTATAGTACCGTGCTGCTTCATACATACAACCCTGCAGGGAAGGCTTACCTAACATCCACCACTCCGATTGCCCGGTCTGCCTTTCTCTCCGACAAAAGTGCCGACTGCCAAGCCGTGTTCAGAGGCATCTGAAGCTGGTTCACTCGCCATGGTTGAAGGCATCAACTGCCAGATGAGTTTCAAAAATAAATCAATATGTTTCCCCAGATAGTTCCCAGGCTATGATTTATTGAAAGTCGTATTTCTCGGGATGTTGCAGTCCATAGCCAGGGGCCGAAAGCTGTGCCGCTACCACACTTTGCGCAAGCGCGTATAACGAGGCGGCACATCAGCATCACAACTTGAATCCTACATTGGCTACTTCTCCGCGCTTGAGTAACAATACCTTCGGGGCGGAATACTTGCATCCGTGACTGGTCCGCTCGTACCAAGACCGGGGAATTTCTGGCCGTCCCTGGCTTAGGAGGACGATTGGCTACGGACCTCCCGGCAGTGCGTTTAGGGTTTCTCCTCTTCAGCAACGAGGGGGCCCAGCTCTATGCAGGGTCCTATATTACCCCTGTAAGCCTTGCTTGTACACGCGGGGTGAGAAGATCTGGACGCTCGGCAAGACGGTCTGCTGGCTACTCGGCCTTCTCCTCGTGGCGCTAAGGTCAGCCATCGTACCACGACAAGTAGCCGTGCCTTGATTCCCACGATGCCGTGGCAAGCGAGGCGCTCAGCCCGTAATATGGCAATCAGGGCTAGACCTGGTCTTCTGACTTGCGTTACCCGTCACCTCCTTGGATTGTTGTCTCCGTTAATCTACAATTGGACGGATCAAGCGCCTGCTCTCGCATCTAGGTGGATCTAGACTTGCCTCGCGACATGCGAGAGCTGGAAAGAGTCATCTATACCTTGATGAATGGTTACATTGCACCTCGATGGAGAGCGGAGGATGAGCGGAGCAACGGCAATACTGCAATGAACTCGCAGACCTCATGGCATGTTGTTGGTGCCAGACACAGATATAAATACAACAAAGGTTCCTCGGGATCATCAACTTCTTTGCCAGAATAAGTCCCAAGGATCTCCAGTGCTTCCGTCTGATTACTACCTGACCCCCAAACTCTATCTAAACACGCACATCAATCTATTTGTTCCTTCTGTTACAATGCAGCTCTCCTACCTTCTCGCGGCTCTGCCCCTGGCTTTCGCCTCCCCCGTCCCCGAGGCTGAGCCTCAGAACCTGCCCACCATCCCCGGAGCGAACCCCGGAGCCACCCCGCCGAGCGGTGTTCAGATCACCGGTGTCAGCTACGCTGGTTCTGGCTGCAATGCCGGCACTGTCGCCAGCATTCTCTCCAGTGATCTGAGCACCCTCACCCTGCTCTACGACAGCTTCGTGGCCCAGGCTGGCAACGGTCTCAGCCCTTCTGAGTACCGCAAGAACTGCCAGCTTAACGTTGGTCTTAAGTACCCTCAGGGCTGTAAGTGAACCCACAGACACACCAAACTCGAGTCAAACACGCTGCAGGCTCTGCATTCTCTCTTCCGCTATTGATACAGAGGAACATGTTGCTGATATTCTGCTCAAGGGCAATACTCGGTCTTCAAGGTTGACTACCGTGGCTATGCCTACCTCCAGAAGGGAGACAAGGGTGTCTGCAAGGCTACCTACTACTTCTCCGGTGTTACCCAGCAGGTCTCGAGTGCTCTGACCCTGACTGGTCCTTACGACGACAACTACCTCAAGACCGACCAGTTCGGCATTGAGACCACCGTCTGGTCTCCTTGCGGACAGGAGGGCTACCTCAATGTCAACTCCGAGGTCCGCCTCACTCCTATCGACAACAAGAAGACGGCTCTCCTTACTGTAGGTGCTCCCAGCTTCCGGGGTCCTTGGTCCAATGGGACTGCTCCATGGAATGGCCCGCCCAAGCACCCCAAAAAGAACAGGGAAATCGTGAGTACTAATGTTTTGCCCCTAGGTCGATTCCACCGATCTCAAGTTCTCCCAGGTCCACTACCTCCAGTGGCAGAAGTGCTAAATCACTCACCCTTGATTGACATTGTTCCCGAGGCCGCTTATGGAGTTGAGGAGTGCTTGGTGGCAGCAGGGTGCGATGTCTCATGGCTTGCGAAGGAGTTCTTTTGCAGGGGTTGGATGAGTGTACATAACGTAGCAGATGGTTCATGGCTGTTTACTGGCCGGAATCAACACAATGCAAGTTATTCTGCTGCAGTACTGGAACCTGGAGACCATCGATTGAGTGCGACTTATGAGTCGATGGGTATAAGCGCAATGCACGTGACATGCCCCCATCCCCGAATGAAACCAAACAGAGTTGGTATTACTCCTCAGTGGCGCGTGTTCCTGCATGAGGCGTTGATACCGCGTGCGCTTACGGAGTATTGTACGCGGGAATCTCGGGCAGCGATCGTGGGGCATTTCCCCAAGGGAAGACTCCGATACCGGCCAAGTGCATCTTCCCGCCATCAGTAGCCTGGGTCCGAACGACAACAAAGCCTTGTGAGAATGGGCAAAGCTCTATAGACGAGGCTGAAGGCATCATTGCTACATGACGGGTCAGTTGAACACGTCGCTTACAGGCGGGAATAAAAAGGTGCGCGGCCGGCTACGTTGCAACGTTGGCTGTCGGCTGTAGGCTTCCCCGCATCCGAAACCCCAGACCATCCTGCAGGACCATGCGCCATCGAAGATTCGGTGGGCGCAGAACATTGGACAGGATTGGGGAAGGGGTCGTCTCGCAATATCTACCGCAATGTCTACCAGACAATACAAGGAGGAGTGTATCATCGTCAGTCAATCGTGGCCATCAACTGTGAGGCAGACAGAGCATAAGCGATATCCGTAGCACCAGCATCGGGAGTCCGCCGAAGGGCCGTAAGGCATCTATGAATCAGTAGCGTCTGTATGCATCACCCATTGTTTGGCTCCTGTCTCGGGACGAGCACTCGGATTATATCGCTGAAGCTGTGATTCGGTGTTGTCAGCGATGGTCACAGCGTGCAGCTCGGCGGCTACGGTGAACGAGCGGCGAACGAGCGGAAATAAGAGTTGGGGAGCGCATCTGTGAGGGGGAAGGTGCGTCCCACCTTCCGTGTTCGCTTCCCCCCTCCGCTGTCGCTGCAACCTGCTGGTTCCTGTACCTGCTGCAGGTTGCCACCAGCCGCTGTCGCCTGCCGTCCGTCATTTTCTGGGGCACACCTCACTGGCACCACCACCTGCAGGTGTTCCTGCCGCCGGAAAGGGTACGTACCGTATCGATTATCCTCGGTCAATTCGCTTCAGGCTCCCAAAAACCCTCATCTCCTCCCAGTCTCACGATTTACCTCATCTCCACAGCCTTTTCCGAGCCCGGAGCCCATCGAAGCCATTTTTACCAGGACTCGCAGCCTCATTGCTGACTCTCTCGCCCTCACTGCGTTGCTCTCGCGCCATCTGTCACCGAGATCTGCACAACGACCCCGAAAACCAAATTCCCCAAAACCGCCCCAGACGTCATTCCGACACCGCGACCCTAGTGTTTGGCCCTAGTTATCGTCGAAACCCCCGGAGTCCGCTACCCGGCTACTCCCTCGGCTCACACATTTCCAAACCTCACTTCCCGAACATCCAAGAGATTTTCGCAACGGCTCTTTCTCTACGGCTTCCGACCACCCCACTTCAGAAGCCACCTGGGAACGCCCTGCGATACGCCGCTTCTTGCAGCATCATCCCGATTGTACCCTTCCTCATTGACCCCTCCTTCTCTCTTCTTTCCCTCTTCTCCCTCTCTCTTCTTCCTTCGCCATGAACTCCTCCAGGCTCTTCCTCTCTTCCTCTACTCGCCGTTTCGCCGCCTCATCATACATCCGACCATCTCCCTCCTTCGGCACTGTCTACACCAAGTCCCCCTACGCCCTCAGCATCCGCGCCATGGCTTCCGCCGCCCCCCGTAAGATCAAGGTCAAGAACCCCGTCGTCGAGCTCGATGGCGACGAGATGACCCGCGTCATCTGGCAGGATATCAAGGACAAGCTGATCCTGCCTTACCTCGATATCGACCTCAAGTACTACGATCTCGGCCTCGAGTACCGTGACCAGACCGATGACAAGGTCACCCTCGACGCCGCTGAGGCTATTAAGAAGTACTCCGTTGGTGTCAAGTGCGCCACTATTACCCCCGATGAGGCCCGTGTCGAGGAGTTCAAGCTCAAGCAGATGTGGCTCTCCCCTAACGGAACCATCCGTAACGCCCTCGGTGGTACCGTTTTCCGTGAGCCCATCGTAATTCCCCGTGTCCCTCGCCTTGTCCCTGCTTGGGAGAAGCCCATCATCATTGGTCGTCACGCTTTCGGTGACCAGTACCGCGCCAAGGATGCCGTCCTTCCCGGTCCCGGCAAGCTCTCCATGGTCTACACCCCCGAGGGTGGCGAGCCTCAGGAGATCGAGGTCTTCCAGTTCAAGAACGGTGGTGGTGTTGCCCAGACCCAGTACAACACTGATGAGTCTATCACTGGCTTCGCCCACGCTTCTTTCAAGCTTGCTATCGAGAAGGGTCTCCCTCTGTATATGAGCACCAAGAACACCATTCTCAAGAAGTATGATGGTCGTTTCAAGGACATCTTCCAGGAGCTGTACGACACCAAGTACAAGTCCGATTTCGAGGCCAAGGGCATCTGGTACGAGCACCGTCTCATTGACGACATGGTCGCCCAGATGATCAAGAGCTCCGGTGGCTACATCATGGCTCTCAAGAGTAAGCAAACCCCCAAGCGCTGTGCGAAACATGCACCCAGGACCAAAGGCTAACGCAGCTCCCAGACTACGATGGTGATGTCCAGTCCGACATTGTCGCCCAGGGCTTCGGCTCTCTTGGTCTCATGACCTCCGTCCTCATCACCCCCGATGGCAAGACCTTCGAGTCTGAGGCCGCCCACGGCACTGTCACTCGCCACTACCGCGAGCACCAGAAGGGTCGTGAGACCTCCACCAACCCTATTGCATCCATCTTTGCCTGGACCCGTGGCCTGATTCAGCGTGGCAAGCTCGACGAGACCCCCGAGGTCGTTGCTTTCGCCGAGTCACTTGAGCAGGCTTGCATTGACACCGTTGACAAGGATGGTATCATGACCAAGGATCTTGCCCTTGCCTGTGGAAAGAAGGCCCGTGAGGACTATGTCACCACCACCGAATACCTCAACGCTGTTGAGAGGCGGATGAAGAGCCTTCTCAAGGAGAAGCTGTAGATGTCAACTCATTATTGATTTTGACCGCTGTTGAAGGTCGCCATATGGAAAGCCTTAGCGACAAGAGATGATGCATATGATAGCGGCGCAGGTTGGTTGCGTGTTTTCGTGGGGTTGATTATCCCTTTCGTACCCTGTGCAGTCTGGCAAAGGGCCATTTCGTCAGCAATCGGGCTTTCGCACAAAAGGAGAAGCAAGCTGGAGGCTGAACGTGGCTCTTCAAGTGGCGCACCGTCCTTTATATCCTAGGTTTCCCCAGAAAACCGGGGGAATCCGGGGTTGGTCTAGGCTGTGTAGTGGCTGTCATTGGCATGTGTGTCCGCCCTAGATATCACGGGGCCAGGTTTGCCGAGGCACCTCCGAAGGGACCCGAGGTTCTTGCCTGAAGACATGACGCATTGATATACGCATGTTAGGAAAGATGGATGGAGCATACTAAAGAATCTGGGAGGTGACACTTGTTTCCACGTAGATAGCTGCGTCTTGTCGTTTGTCCGTTGGATAGAACTCATGCATACTCCGCGGAGCGAGATAGAACTGAAGACAGTTGAGCATCAAATCTTTTAAGCCTCCGAGAGATGACTCTTCAGTCGGTTCAAAGGACTTTGAACCGGGATGATGGAACTACTTAACCAAAGCTGGGAAACTCAAATCGTCCTATGCTCCGTTGGCCCAGGTATAACCGTACATGTGCGAATCTTCCCGAGATCGCAGCCGCGGGAGATCACTTCCACATGGCACAGTCATTTTGCGCCGCAGTAAGCCGGACTATGATTGGAAAATTGTCACTTGAGTAAAGGAACAAAGAGCCGTTGAGGGAAGTAAAGCAACTTTCAAGTAATTACATCCAGAACGAGGTGCCTGTCAACGCCATCCATAAACTGCCTGTTTCCCTCCCAATTCCCTAGCCGAAAGTCCCTCTCGCTGCTGTTTCATACAAACAGTCCTAGGTCTTGTCTTAATCTTCCTTTTTTTTACAGTGCTTGTGCTCAGTCTTCTGGGCCTTGATTTTGTCTCAGTGGTTCGTCATGTTCTCCTGGGAGGGACCTCGGGCAGGGGTTGCCGAGAATGTCCGAATGAGTCAAAGATGTGGCTGGCTACGATCGGGTCCGATTGTGCGGTCGAGGTGCCGCAAAGAGCCAAAAGGGTGAAGGATTGCTGCGGAATGAGATTCTTTAACTGAGTAGACTCGAGAATAGATCGGGTCTTGGTCGATTACCCCGTGCCTCCTGCGGTTGAGAGCCTCGTACATCAGAAACAATATTGCTGGCCTCCTTTGATCACCTCTGGCTTGTCTCCTTTGAGCCAGCTGATGCTCCTTGAGTGGGAGTATTCGTGGAGGCTGCCATGGTTCTCACTAGACGAGAACTTCGTCGTAGAGCAGGAGTACTCTAATCATCCTTTGCGCTGGGCGTTCCCGCATCCACAGACTCTTTCTTAGACTTCCTCCCTGACGTGGTGCCCTCACCCTCGCTCTTGCGCTTCTTCTTCGTTGGTCGCGCTCCACTCTTCGGTTTGTAACCTGGATCATCGTCGCGCTTTCTCTTGCCGGCGCCTCGACCGACTGGTGTGTTGGCGCCCGCCATTTCAGCATCTTCATCGGCACTGGCCTCTCTTGCGGCTGCCAGGCTGGCGCGCTTGCCTTTAGCTTTGGGAGCTGGCTTGTCGGCAGCGGCCTTGTCAGCTGCCTTGGCCCTTGGCTTCTTGGGTTGTTGCTCGTCGTCGGCGTGAGCGTCTTCGCCATCTTGAAGGAAGATCTTCGGAGCGTGTTTTCGCAGCCAGTTTGTAACACTGGTGGGATTCTTGAGCGACGGGTTGGTGGGAGGGTGCAGGGCAAGGTTGGCTTTCGGTGCAAGTGACGGGACCTCGCGAGCGTCATCGAATAGTGATGTGTCGATTTCGTAGATGTAGTCATCGATGTCGTCGGGAGTGAGGAAGGAAGCGGGACTGGGCTCGCTTTCAGTGGTGGTGAGATCAGCGATGAGCTCGGGATGCTTCTCCTGCGCCGTAGCGAAGGTGACGTGAGGCACCTCCTTCTCGAGGGTCGAAAGGTAGACTAATGATGCATCGTTTGACTGTGATTCGGGTTGTTCGAGATTGATGTCGATTCGCTTCTCCCCGGGCAGTTGGACAAGAGAGTTGACTTCTGCGAGGGTATCGAGTAACCGACTAGATGACGCGAATCAGTAAGTTTGCGCAAGGACTTCAACGCAGGACAGGTGACGCACTCATTCTCAATGGCTAAGCGTTTGATTGTGGCAGAGGCCTTCTCCTCTTGCCTATGTAGCTCCTCGCTATCGTGCATTTTGTGATCAAAGGTGATGCGCATCTTGCGGTACTTCTTCTTCCAAGACTTATAGCCTGCTTTCCGATCGGCATCGGCGGCATTTTCCCTTACGGGAGAGTCGTGGAGATCTGTAGAAGGCATGGTTTCGAGCGCACGGCGTGTCGTCGTGAAGCGAGCGCGTTTGGCAGTGTTGTTGGGAGAGTCCGATGTCTGGCTAAAGTGGACAACTAAGCGTTCAGCTATGAGGCTGTCGCGAGCGCGGAACGACGGGGATGAAGCTGCATCGATGGATGAGGAATTGCTGGTCTGGGGTCGAGATGCGGAAGGAATGCTGTATCGAAAAGGTCTCGAGAACGAAAGGCGCGTGATGATGACAAGGATGAGATGCGCAACGCAATGGGGGTGCAAAAAGGGAGGGAGGCTTTGGGGCGGATTTCCTTTTTTTGGCGGGTGCGTCAAGGTAAGGTAAGGAAGGTCTGGCTCTGCGTCTAAAAACTGGAGGAGCACCATCGCGACGTGACGCTCACTGACGTGCCCGGGTAAGGCGGGCGCTGCGACACGCCACCCCAAGCAGTGACGGATGTCCACTCCAGCTGGCGATGCCTTCATGGCTTAGAAGACTCTTAACTGAGCCATCTCCCGAATCAACAAAATCTCGAACCCTGCTCACCTTTGAGCCACGCGCATACCGTCTCTTGCTTCACATGTCTATTATACGGAGCGCGAGAGTCCCAGTCAGTCAGTACCTTATGCCATGAACAGAAGTTTTCTGAACCTGCGCTACGATCAACCACAAGGTAAGGTACCTTACCCTAAACCCGGCATCGTCAACCTCGACCCAGAGCCTCGACAACTTCTGGCACAACTTATATCTGAACTATGTTATCATTGAACAATAACTTCATATGCAAGTCTACGTAAATAAATTCACCTGATGTGCATTAAATTGCAGCGCTTCCTGCGGTTCTTATGACCAACGGGAGGGTTTCGCCACCGGACTTCCTCGCTCATACAACTTTGTCGACTCTCTAACACACGCGGCATATGTGTCCGCTAAACTTTGAATATGTTCGAAGGACTCGGGACGTCATGTCATCATGGCCTTGAGCCTCGCTTTTCCGCCAATCAAGTTGGGGGAGAAACGAAGACGCATTGTTGACATCAAGGGCGCGTAGGAGTGCGACCTGCTTATAAAGAAGCCGATGCGAATCTGACAACTCATTTCTCCCGTTATGCTTGTATTATGATTTACCTTTCTTTATATACCACTTGAGTCACTTGAACTCCTGAGAACCGTCCGCAGCTACCTGGCAAACGAAGCAACTACAATGCCGTCTATCGACGTTACTCCGATCGAATACCGTCATCATGGCTCACCCCGGTGGTCAGATGTGAGTTTTATCCCATACCACAATTCTTGATCTTGAGACTGTCCTCATCGCGGGGCTTTTCCCAGAGAACACGAAGTCACTCGCAGGCGCCGTCTTCAACACCGTTGCCCAATTCGGAACAGCCCTCGGTCTAGCAATGATTGGAATTATCGCTGATAGTGTTACGGAGGCATCAGGGTTTGAGGAGGTAGAGAGCCCAGATGCGCTGTTCGCGGGCTATAAGGCTGCTTTCTGGAGCGCCTTTTCCCTCACCATGACAATTACCGCTCTGTCTGTTGTCGGCCTTCGAGGGGTTGGAACAGCTAACGAAGTCCATCCCAAATCGGACCACGAATTGCGGTCGACCAGCTCCTAGCAATGAGATCCTCCTTGTCATGTAATGAAAAAGCTTGTCATTTTCACATGTGATTGTTCTTCTAGCGGTTGTTCTATCCAAGATAAACGTGAGGACGTCCTGATATAAATTGCTGTGCTTTCTTGCCACAGCGTACCTTTAGGCAACTTTCTGGATGCTATTGGTACCATCATCAGTCTGGCTGCCCACGGACTGTCCTTTCGTCACCTTGTACGCGTTTAGCCAGGGCCCCTTGAACACATCTTCAATCTCCTCCACAGTCAAGCCAGACACCTCGGGAATCATAAGCCAAGTATACAAAATCGCAACTGCACACCATGCGCCAAAAAAGAGAAAAGCGCCCCAGTTGTTAAAAGAGGATAAGATAGAAGGCATGCTATATTGCATCCCGTAGATAAATAGCCAATGGAATGTCTGGCTCATGGCACCTCCGAATGATCGGATGCGGTTGGGCCAAAGCTCGCTACCAAAGACGTATGGTAGGAGGAACAGACCTAGGTGTCAAGTCAGCATCACCCGGTAGCTGAAAGACCACATCCAGAGCGTTTCGGGTTTCTTACCAACAGCGTACCCGAGCGCATGAATGAATAAGGCTGCGATGGCGGTGTTGGACGCAGCTTCGGAGACGGGTCCCTTCTGCGTCTCACGCACATATACAGCAAGGTAGATATGGGTTAACATTTGCAAGGTAGCACCAATGAACAGTGACTTGCGACGGCCAAGTGCATCGATGAAAAAGAAGGTAGCGAAGAGGAGGAAGACAAATTTGGACACGGCATACATGCCACTCAGAAACATTGACTTATCCGTACCTCCCGATACACCCACGATAGCTAGAATGGGTACAAAGTAGGAGGTGATAAGGTTGGCACCCGAGAGTTGCGCAAGAGCATATGTCAGGATGCTTTGCTGCACGCGCCGCAGGTTTGCTGCAGTCGAGAATGTTTCCTTGGCGATCATTAGGAAGTTGGAGTTTCCTTTTATCTCGGCGGTGCGGTTAATGTCATTCTCAATCTCCATAATCTCATGCTGCAAGCGAGGATCATCAATTGGCAAACCACGGATCCTGGACAGGCCAGCGATGGCCTCGTCACGACGCCCCACGAGAAATAGCCATCGAGGCGATTCCTCGATGAAGAACGTGCCAATCATACAAACGGCCAAGAAGATAATGGGAACGAATATAACGATCTGGAACTGCAGCTTACCAACAGCAACGTGGCGGAAGCAGGCCAAAGTGCAGAAGACAGCTGCAATCAGACCAAACGCCATGGCAAGATTGAACCAAGCCGCGAGGAGGCCGCGGATCTGCGCAGGAGCAATCTCAACGATGGACATTGGGGCGCTGACGGTGAAGGCACCGAGACCAAGACCCTGTATAACGCGTGCGCCATATAGGACGTCTTTGTTCGGCGCGAAGACAGCTACCAAGCAGCCGATGCAGTAAACAACGGAATATAGACGGTACGACCAGATTCTGCCGATTACATCGTTGATGAAGAATGAGAGGCCAGAACCGACACCGTATCCAACGTAGACGATCGCGATGAAGGTGCGAATCTCATTTGCGTTGGCACCCGAGTTGATTTTGAAGTGTTCCTGGAATCCGGGAAGGGACGGCATGACAGAGGAAGCGCCCTGGTCCCAGACTAAAGCACGGTCAGCATGGCCATCCACCGGTGATGTTCGAGTAGTTGACGAATGTACTTACTGACAGGCATGCCTGGTAGGGCATACACAAGAGCAGAGAGCAGGAGATGGCGGTTGAGTATGGTTTCGCGAGGAGCATCACGAATAGCCTGGCCATAGCTGGCCAAGGACGATTTCCGTAAGATGCCTTTGATGCCCATGGTTGCGCTATGGGACTCCACAGTCGATGAGATAGTTTAAACCGGCTTAATTCATCATTTGTGGGGGAGGAAAGCCTGATCGTTTTATATCATAATTCTAGTCGAGCTTAATATGGCCACCGTTGTGTCCGTCGCAAGATAACCCCAGTCCGTTGAGACCCTGGCGTCCAAGCACGATGTTGAATCAGAAGCTGGCTTCGTATTTTACCGAGCACTGGCGCGAGTCCGCTCCCAGCCGGGGTACTCAGAACACCAAATCCATGATAAGGGGTATCCGGGGTTGCGGGGGTAGCGCGCATCTAAGAAATGCGCACCATTCCAAGATAAACGAATTATAGCGTGGAATTGGGTTCAAGGCGACCGAGATTACCGGATCGTCGGGTGGCCAATTAGACCTCCGGTATAGCCAAGCAGATGTTTACTCCATGGGCTCTTACTTGTCAACGCTATTATTGAACCTTATGCAAATCCACATTATGGCAAGTAGAAAGGTAGCTGGCTGCCAGTCACCAGGGGATCTGTGTTAGTAGAGTCGTAGATAGCCTCTTTTCCGCTCCAGTCATTGTGAGTGACCTGACGGACAAGATGTGCGATGCGCCGATAGTACTTAGCGAGCCTCTTAAAGGGAGATGACTACTGAAACAGGCGTGAATTTATGGTGAGAAAAGGAGAAAGCGTCGAAACTCCCGTCGAGATAAAGTTGGCCAAGTTGAGAGCACGTGTAGTTAAACGAAATGTACTTAATTAGAAGTGATGTCAAGGTGAGAGACAACATGTACCAGCAGTGTTGACTGATCCTAGGCGCCCGTCTACATCAATTTTCTTCATGTCCCCGATATGATTCCAAAGAGAACATGCTTATAGTCTCGAGTTGCTTCGACAGGATCATCAGCACCGCAACAAAACGTTTTTCAACCAGGCAACAGCATCAAAAGGCTTACAATTGCTCTCCAGCTATCGCGATGCAGTCTATTTCCACCTGCAATGACCTTTAGATCTCATGAAGCAACTCTCCACAGGTGGCGGGACTTACCTTGGCACCAAGCCCAAGCTCTGAAACTGTCACGCAGATCCTCGCAGGACGAGGCTCCGGAATCATAGAGATGTCTGCTGAGGCATCAATATAGTTATCACTTTGATTCGACAATAGAAAGAATAACGTACACACAGCGTTCATGGCAGAGAAATCAGCTCGATTGGTCAAGTAGATGTTGACCTTGAGCAGTTTCGTGAAGTCGCTTCTGGCAGTTGCGAGGACTGCCTTGAGAAGGTTCAATGCGGCTTCCTGGTCTAAGATTAGAGGCGAGCTGCACTTTGGGTTACTTTTGACTGACCGTTTGCTCGGCTACATCGTCTGAGACGAGGGTTCCGTTTACTTGGCTCATACCAACCTTCCCAGCACAGTACACCACACCATTGTGAACAGTCGCTTCAGAGAGATAGGCCGATGTGTAGCCAGGCCTACTAAGGACTTGTCGGTTCGCCATGGTGATGATAGCCTGAAGTACAACTTTGACAAGATTAGGTTCTATAGCAGCGGCCTAGACTGAAGACCCGGGAGCAAGGGGAACATTGGCTGATTATTAACTTGTGGCTCTTAATGGGCGCCGGGCGCTCGGCCAACTTCCTCTTTATATTATCAGCCTAGAAAAGTCGCTAGTCGTGCGCCAAATAGACGATGGAGCCGGTGATAACAGCTGGATGGGGCCAATCCTTTGGTTCCCGCCCCCAGTGGATTAGGTTCATAACCAATCGGATGACCTCTTCGTATTCCTACGAGATGGCCTCTTGGCCGTTGTTGTTCAGGGCAGTGGGTAAGATCATTCATTACCTGGGGAACGCACGCCACTGCGACCATTTCACTCTACACTAGCCTGTCTGTCCGCCTTCTGGGCTTAATGGCTCCGGCACTGAGAAGTCGTCAATCAACTCGCTCAGTAACCAGTCTGTCCCCGAAGACATCCCCGCATGCGTGATGCCTTCCATCCATTGCGGCAAGTCTTCTGGGTAGGCTGTTTGTCCTTGCGCCAGCGCTATCGAGTCCACCACTTTACCCTGTTGCACGTCCGCCAACATCGTCATCGTCCGGCTCGCGAGAGCCTCAAAAACGTCCCGAAATGGCGCAACCTCCTTCCAACGCTCCGCCAGGATCACGAGAATCATGGTGCAGTCTGTGCATGTGCTACTTGCTTCGTCCTGGCGGGACACTGCTCGAGCAGCAGGAGACATCCACAAGCAGTAGATATATGTGATTCCTGCAAGAAACAGCTCATGAACGGCTGCCCATGTGTAAGTTAATTGTTTTCCAAAGAATTGGCGGCGGAAGCTGTGGCATGAACTTTTAGCAGCCCGCAAGCATTTCAGAAACATATCATCAGGGGCGCCCTTGCTGTCGGTGATGTGTATACGATACAGCTGCAGGACAGCGTAGTTGTAATTGATCTTGTAGAAGTCCGGGGTTATGAAGAAAGATAGGGCGTCTTCCTGCTGCGGGAAGGGCGGCGGCACTGATGCCCACCATTCCTCTATCTTGGCAGACAATTGTCGTATCTGTGCGTCGCGGGTCTCGGCATTTTGGACATTACAGTTGGAATACAGCGCGGTTTGAATGCATCCGAGCAGGGACCGTATCTTGAAGCCATGGATGGCGTAGGTCATCATGTTCGGGGGCTCGGCCGGTGAAGAACGTGGCCAGCCTGTGATGCCTTCGGGAAGAAGTTGCCAATCTTCAATATCCAGGGGAAACTTGCCGCAAGTCAGTCAACTACGTGGGGAATCATTAGTTGGATCCGAGTACCTCTGCGTCAATCTCTTCAAAACGGAGGCTCAGCGGCCGTCCCAGCATCACGGCGCCTGCACATTCCATGATATACGCACTCCAGAAGGCGCGCTTCTGCATTTCGCGCTGGAATACGCTGACGGCCACCCTGTGACGTTTCTGATTGCGATGATATCCGAGGCTGATGCATTGCCGCAATGCTTGTCCAGCTAGTTTCCTGTTATCAGTGTTAGCTCCACAGTCTGTAAGCGGCGTTGGGCGTCGGGGAGTATACCAGTGTGATGTGCCCTTGGTTGATCTGATCGAATAGACGGCGCAACAGAGCACAGCTTGAATTGATTCAAGGTTGTCGTGGCAAATAATGTGATCGATGTACAGCATTGCTGCTGCATAGAGCTGCTCGGCTGCATATCCGACATTTGGTAGGAGAGTGGCTCCAACAGCATAGACCTTGAAGAACCATCAGCTTCGCTCCGGGGACATACTTGGGAAGATGTATACCAAGTTGAGGAAGCACAACGCCAGAGGACTGAAGTTCAGCCGCGCATGGGCTTCCAAGGGTTCTGCTAAAGCGGTTTCCCACTCTCTGAAGGTGGGCTCATGCAGAAAGGGATACTGAGGGTGAATGTTGCCGAAATATGCGTTGCTTAGTTTCAGTGCGGACTGATAGTCGGGCAAAGGGCATGGACCCTCCGGCGCCAACTCACCGCGCGCGGCATCGTGTTGGCCGGAAGCGTTGGATGCCAGCGACCCGATGACATCGTGCAAGGATAGTTTGACGAATCGTGTGAAAGCAAAGGTAGATGATGGTCCTAGGTAGGTAGGCTCGGCCCCCGCCGCGTTCAGACTCAAGGTGCCGACCATAGAAGCCAGATCATCCTCACGATCGCCTGTATAGCCCTCCTTGGTATGCTCCAGGTCGGGCTCAGTGAGGGTCGACGATTGCGAGGCTGAGGGCTCACAAGCGGTGCTGGATTGAGAGTTTGCCTCGTGTAGCTGTAGCTCCAGGAGTCGCACCCTTTCTTCGAGCTGCTCAACATAGTTGCGTGGTCTATGCCGTTTCGTCGCTGGGTCTTCGACGGAACAGACTACGAGATGAGAGTGAGCATATAGTGGGCTAGGAAGACGTCTATCTACAATGACTGGTATAGGACTCACCAAGATTGTTGCGCCGACAATTACCACAGGCTGGGACTTGGCCGTCGCACTGCAGGACAAATCAGTCAGGAGCACCTTCGCAATGATCGCAGAGGACCACATCATACCCTGACTTTCCTATCCTTGCAGCCAACACAGGCAACGGAAGTTCTGCTCCCCGTCCGAACACGAGTAGCCGAACCCTTGGCCGGCCGACTTCGGATGGGTTGCAGCATTGTGGACCAGTTGCGGGACGCAATTGTAGGGACAGTGAGCGGAGAGCCGGGAGAGTAGGAACAGAGAGCAAGGGAAGCCTCCCGTACGATATCTCATGGGCCGGGTCGCTGCACCGGAGGAATGCCCGCGAGCACCGAAGATCGGCCCCATACGAAGCCCTACACTCCGAACGCCACCGCTATCGCCGCGCTCTCACGACCATGATCAGCCAATCGCACTTGTCTGTTGAGGCTGGAATCCACTTCCCCAATCTCTATCTCGGATGTATACGAACGACAACGCTGATTGGTCTTTGCAACTCGTTCCCTGGTCCTCCGCCACAGTCATACAACATAGCTGATTCCGGCCTTCTTTTATCTTTGACTGCCCTGAACGTCTTATATTGCCTTCAGTATGAGCCGGGTCGTGGCAAGCAGTCATTCCGGTTGTTTTGCTAAGCATTGAATCTCCCAAGATGCCGTCCTCGCTGCCTGACAAGTCATCGCCCGTGGTAATCGTAGGTGGTGGTGTCTTTGGACTCAGCACTGCACTCCACCTTGCCGAACGTGGGTACTCCAACGTCAAGCTTATAGATAAGCAACCATTTCATCAGTCGCGATACAACTACGACCAGGGTTGCGATGGAGCCTCAGCAGGTATGGGTGGCTACATCAATAGACGGGACAAAAGCTCACCCGCGTTTCCAGACCTAAACAAGATCATCAGAGCCGCTTACGGTTCCCAATTCGAGTACCAAACGCTAGCTCTCGATGCCATTTCGAAATGGAAGAGTTGGAACGAGGAGATTAAGGCTGGTAAGACGGTTCCGCCGGGATTCTCCACCAACGACAAGCTCTTTGTCAACAATGGCGTGGTCACCATGACTTCTGGACTTGCTCTCGACAAGTTCGAGCAAGACACGATCAAGAATATGACAAAGGTTGGACTTAGGGGGACACAGGTGAATCTTCATGAACCAGAGGATATCGCCCGTGCCCGTGCCAAAGGCTTCGGGTTCGCTGTGGACGCCTTTGATGTCAAGGACAAGTGTAGCATACTGGACACCCAATCTGGTTTCGTTTACGCCAGCAAGGCTTGTCACTTCGCGCTCCATAAAGCGCAAAAGCTGGGTGTTAAACTCGTTCTCGGAGGATCTGCTGGGACGTTTACGAAACTTCTCCAGGACGGAGACTCGCGCATTACGGGCGTACAAACCGCCGATGGCACGTCTCACCCCGCAGCATTGACGATCATGGCTTGCGGCGGCTGGACCCCTTCTCTGCTCCCTCAACTGGACAACCTCTGCGAAACGACGGCTGGCAGTGTTGCCATGTTCCAACTGCCAAAGAACTCGCCTTTATGGGATCACTTCGCCCCTGAGAACTTTCCCACTTGGTCGTAAGCTGCCACACAAACGGCCCTCTTACAAAGGACCCGTCAGCTAACTCGTTTCAAACAGACACGACATTCGGCGCGGCAAAGCTGGAGGTCTCTACGGGTTCGCTCGAAACCCCTCCGGAGTTGTGAAAATTGGCTATCGCGGTACGAAATACACCAACCCTCAGACCCAAGCGGACGGTGTAACGAGAAGTATCCCCGTGACCCGTTGGACCCCAGAGGCTATCCGTCAGATTCCTGTGGTGGCCTCCCAGGTAATCCAAGACTTCGTGCAGGCGAACTTCCCAGACCTGCTCGATTGCCCAGTCACGAGTCGGTTGTGCTGGTATACGGACTCATTCGACAACCACTTCGTCATTGACTTCGTGCCCGGTACGAAGGGGCTGATGGTTGCGACGGGCGGTAGTGGTCACGGTTTTAAGTTTCTACCAAATTTAGGGGCGCATGTTGTGGATAGGATCGAGGGAAAGGAGAATGATTTCCTGCAGCACTGGGAATGGAGGAACCTGAAGCCTGGACAACAGGCTTATAACAGTATCATGGAGGGCACAGCGAGTAAGCGATCACTACAACACCAGGCCATGACCGGTGTGGGCAACGTCACCAAGCCGTTGAGCCGGCTGTGATCCGCAAATCATATATACAATTGCGATAATATGCCACTTCTTGTGCAAACGCATCTACCTTATTTCTGTACTTCGACCGATCTAATACATCAGGGGCATGCATAGTCGAAACGGATCGGAACGACACAGGAATGGATATTTTCCCCTAAGTCTTAGCGGCCGCAAGGAAAGAAGCACAGCGGGTTGAGTGAAGCAACCGGATTATGTTTTCTCAAATCCCAACATGTAGCTACGTGTGAAGCAATGTGCCCCCGGAGTCAAAGCTCGATGGCAAGTCCGGACAGTCACCTGTCACTCATTCGAAGGCGGCTATCACGCTTAGACCTGAATAGCATGCAATGTGACTTTCAATAGTGCTTTCTCATTTTCATCCCCGGCGATACGCCCACGAGAGACAACACTAGCAGGCCACCTCACACGTGTCCTCTCAGCCGCTAACCTCCTTGCCCAATCTGGCCAACTGGTCTCTGACAAACTCGCCAGCGTTGACGAGCTCCGTGCTTCCATAAACAATGCGCTTCTTTCCCCTGTCGCCTCCAGTTCGCGCCACCCACTCTTGCAAGTTCCCGTACTCGTCCATGCTGCCACCACCGACTGTGAACACAATCGCCTCACTGAACCCCTGCCTCCGCTGCCCAAAGCTTGCTGTCTGGCCTGGACCTTGCGAGCCCGGAAGTCCACCAGGCGTGCTTCCTGCACCCGCTCCTCCACGGCCAGCGCTAGGCGGCGGCATCGTGCCCCGAGCATTGGCTGACCGGGGATCGTAGTATAGGTAATTCTCCGTTTTGGCGATGGCGGAAGAGGCGGCTGCGGACGGGTCCATGATGGACTCGACAATCTTGGTGATGGTAAGGTCGCGGTCAGCAGGCAGGAAATTCTTGACACCGCTGATGAGAGACTCGAAGTTGGAAGAAAGGCCGGTGGGGACACCGGAGTCCTTAAGACGGTCGGTCAAACGGGAGGAGATTGCGGAGAAACGTCCGAAAAGGTCGCCGGATGAGGCGCCTTGCTGGTTTGCGTTGTTGATTGTGGCGAGCTGTGTCATCTTGGTAGTGGCGCGGACCCTGCTACTCGTTAGCTCTATCCTCATCGATGCAGAAATGCTGGCGCGGAAGACTCACTGTCTGATGTAGGGGAGACTTGAGACATCGGCTCCTGCATCTGCAAGAGCCTTTTCAAAGCCCTGATAATCTGACCGATTCACCTCCTGCTCGGTATTCAGGAACCAGATGATGAACAGCCGCAGCTTATCCTCTGGATCTGAACCTTTGTCGTTGTCCTTGATGATCTCAGTGATTTGCGCTTTGGTGAGTTTCATAACTGTCTCCTCCAGCTGGAAGTAGTTGTCGAGCTGCCGGTTCTTGATACCCGTGAGAAGAGCTGCTAGGATGTTCATGTGCATGTCCAACGTTCCTTTACGCTCTCGCATTTCTGGCAGCATCGTTATTGCGGCCTTGAGATGCTGGGCACTTGCACCAGTGTCGCCTTGCATTAGACTCTCGATGTCCTGAACACCGGTTTTCCTTGTCAGAGCCTGCGTATCCTCTTTCCACTTCAGAAGCTCAGAGTCAATTTCTTCAGCAACCTGGGGGAAAGGAGCTCCAGCGTTCTTCGCCCAGAAAAAGTCTGAGGCGGTCAGGTCGTAAGACTTCTTCGATGAGCCTTTGGCGGGGTTCGTCTCGTCGTTTGGCGTCTCGATTGTTATTCTGTTGAGCTTGACGTTGAGAATATCGTGTACAAGGGACTGGTACGTCCACGAGTGGGACAGCATCGGAGTGAGGTCAACATTGCGGTCGAGAAGGATAAGGACAGGTCGGGAGGAAGCCGTTCCGGAGGAGCCGGTTCTTTGTGAGGAGAAGAGATTGTCTTTGGAGTTGAGGATGTGGTCTCGTAGTTTGCGATCAAGTCGCTCAGCGACGAGTTTGGCTGCAGCATCTTTAGGGCACCGGATGATGGGAATTACACCTAACACAGTCAGTTGCGAGAACGTTTACTTCCAATGTTAAACTCACCCATCGTAACGATGACACTAAAGAGACCGCTGACGATCCTGTCTACCATTCGGTCGAGATCCGCGTCACTCGTTGATGCACTGTTCAACGCCCAGTATGTGTGTTCTTTCTGCATGCCAAGACTGAACAGGTCTGGCTCAGACACAATGAAGTTGAGGTATTGGTCGAAGAGCTGGGCGATCTTGTCTGAAGTTCCGGCTGTGGCTGTCTGAGTCGCGAAGTCTTCTAGGAGAACGCGTGGCAGGGATGACAGCAGGTTGATGTAAGCTGGTGAGTAGAGCTCCTTTTGTAAATCGGTCGTGATATTCTGAAGGTTCTGAGCTGTCGGTTCGAGAAGATAGATGACGGGAACGTCGGGGATAGGATGCCTGGAGCTCGCGATATGCCTGAATCCATGATTAGCTATGGGCTGCCCGATAAGGAATCATCTGATACCGACATGTGCATGGTGACGCCCATGGACCGTAAGTCACTGACGCGGAGAACACTACTGATCACATCTCTTCCCATGTCATCGAAGACAAGAACCTTCCAAATGGGATTGCCATCTGCATCCAAGATCGGCGCGACTGGTGCATGTAGGCCGTTGGCGTGGGCTTCTTCTGTTTCGCTGGTCTCGACGGTCTCGTTCAGATTCAAGATCTTCTTGAGGGAGGCTGAGAAGTCAGCACACCTGGACCTACATGCGGAGGTCGCAGAGCTTACCTATTTGCCGGTCCCGCAATGAATTGCCTTTTGACGCCATGATCTGAATGCGATGCCAGCCGGCAAATGGAAATTCTGAGGGTCTGCGGCCGAGCGCGCTCAGGTCACTGAACGCGTTGCAAAGAGAGCCAAAAGATTAAAAACTCCGTCTTGCAGCTGTGAGGTTGAGTGCGCGGTAAAGGACAGGACGGTGGTTACTGCTTCGAACGTTGTGGCCACGATATCATCAATCGGCATCAGGAGCATTCCCCAACCACTGATGGCATGTGGGATGGTGGCGGGCCACAGTTGCAGGAGCTCTGAGCTAAGCCACACTAAGCAGCATGGATGTGGCTGGTGCATTTGGTCCGTGCTCCAGTCGAGGCCTGAGGATGCGACACCTAATGTCTCTCTCCGTCAAGCACGAAGCCAGCTTTTCCTAACCCTCTCGCATCAACCCGCCATCATCAGTGCGTTCGCAACGATCTTCTCTATCTCCTCGGTTTCGCATCAGGCTACCAAACTGTCAAGGTATCTTGGGGCTGTCATCTTCTCGCTAGTACGCGCATATCTGCGACAGGTTCTTCGCGCCCACTGTTGCACCTGTGACGCGTGCAGTTCCTGCACCAATAGCCATCCGCGCGCGTTGCAACAGAGTGCCAGCTTCGAATCGACTCGAACCCAGCGATGCAGTAAATCACATTGGTCTCGATACAAATGGGACAGGAACTGATCTCCTCTGGCTCATCGGGGGATGACAGCGGCCATTCCGGCCAGGTAACAATCCTAAAGGACACAAGAGTATGCTTCCAATCCTCCGTTTGCTTCCCCCTTTCCCAAATGCAGTCCCCTTTTCCCTCAGCTGCCCAAGTCGGCGCATTGAATTAAAATGCCAGCGACGAGCCTTCAACAAGACTCTGCTCGATTTGCGTATCAAGGTTCCAGCTGTCCGTGGATCTGCAACCGCCGTTATAATTATATGAAGGAGGATTGATCCATGTGAGCATGGCTTCCGGCTACCGGGCTCGTTGCTCATCGAGGCATAAAACCTTGAAGCCTATCCCTTTGCCCATAGCAACAGGCCGTGGAAGGGGTGGCCTGTTAAAAGTCGAAGTCTGCGATGGCGCAGGTACCAGTCGCAGGCGAACCACACAACTCCTGGCATTAAGTGCAGCTGCAGCAGAGCTGAGATGTGGCAGAGCCCATGTTCACCTGTTTTCTGCTCATTTGGTGTCAGTTGCAGACTACACTTCGGAATGTTGAATTGTGTGGCTTTACCTGCACTGGACCTGCCTGCGTGGCTTCTGTGGAATTTCCAAAGCCATGGATTAAGATGCTCCCCGTGGTTGAGAGCCAGTGTTGTGCAGCTGCCCGGTTTGCACAGCCTTCTCAGCGAAGCCCGCAAAACCACCACAAACGGAGGGGGCACCCAGCCAATATTCTTTGATGCTGCCTCTTGCTATCATGGCTGGTTGCACGGTGGGCCAGGGCCAGTTGGCTCTTGGTTGAGGGCGATATGCCTGCATGAATGGTTGGGCATGGCACGAAGCACTCCCGCGCCGCCTGTTCAGCAAGCCTGGCGTCCTTACTCAATGGAGCACTTATCACCATCAATCCCTCGGACCCTGAGCCGCATTTCTCACCTCATTCATTCGTGTCAACTTCAAGGATTATAGCTAATAACTCTTTCCACGTTTCACAGGCCATCTGAGAGATATCACCACTGCAATAAAGCTGCTCAACTTGTCTGCTTTCCATCAACACCTCTCGTCGCTGGCCGATCCGCGTCTGCTTTCGGGCTAGCGCTTATTTTTTTCAGTGCGGTCTTGCCTGAAGCTTTGGGTGAAACCCGCTGATCAACCCACCTGTGGCCTCGTCCTAGTGCTACTTCGGGTAGCTGCCGCACTACTATTGCCCTTGTAAGTACGGAGTCGGCCCCCCCAGCGTACCAGCACATCCTACCCAGTCCCTTGCCGATCCAGTTTGGTTGGTGTGTCGCTCTTTGTTCATTGAGTCGCGTCTCCACCAGCTGGATCCTCCCTAGGCTTCGCGTGCTTCTTTCAACCTGCCCCTGGTCTCCCTCTCCATGGCCATGCAGCTTTATGAGCTCCCTGGGAGGTCATTGAACAACGCTGGGCTCATAGATATTCCTGAAACAGTCCGAAATATTCCATGGATACGGAATGATAATTTACTAACCGTCCGATCGCAAGTAGTTGCAACAGCGTTGGGACGACGATCAAGACTTTGGAAGAAGCGAACTACGTCGATCGCCCAATATGCAATCATGGCAGGGCATGCCTGGCCAGCCTGGGCCAGATGAACAGCAGAACCCAGCAGATCCTAATAGCGGTTCGTGGCAGCAAGGCTACGCCTTTCCTCATGATGGCGAGCACTTTGATCCCGGCCAAGATTGGTCACAGACACTTCCTGGACAGGTCCCATACGAACATCATATCGACGCACATGGCTCAGCAAACTTCTTTGAAGCTCACCCGCAACACCATCAGAACGGCGCATATCTTCCTGACGATGTCCATCCTCAGCAGCCTGACTTTCAAGGCACCCCTAGCCCTCTCGACTTCTCCCATCAGTACCAGCAGCCACTGAGGGAGGCCATAGACCCGAGCTTCGAGAACATGCACCCCGATATATATGCACACCAGGGCAAAGTAGGTGGACCTGGCACTCAGCAGCAGGTCCAGCCACAAGCTCAAGGCTTCCAACAGCGCGATTACGCCTTTTCACAGCCACCAGACCAATCCTATCGTGATTCTAACTCTCAGCCATACACACAACCGCAAGTCCTACCTCAGCAGACTCATATACAAAACCATGGAGCAATCCCTCAGCAGTTTCAGCATACGCCTGTTGGGCAACCGCAGGCAGGTTCACATCCAGGCCAGTCACCACACCCTTCTGCCCAACACCAGCAAGGTTTTGCTCAACCTGCTTCCTATGCTCCAGCCCACGCCAATGGCGAGGCAAGTCATCCCCCAACTGGAGCACAGATCAATTACCAGCAGCAGCAGCAACAACAAGCTGGCTTCTCCCAGGCTCACTTTACCCCCGCAACGCAAGGCCATGGCGTGCCACATGCTCAACAGCCCTCGGCGATAAGTCATCAGATGGTGACCTCGCAGGGTCTCGCAACACCCTCGCCTCAAATACATCAAGTGGACTCTCCTATCGGCCAGTCGGCGCCAATAGAGGCTCCGCCGAAGAAGCGTAAGCGTACGCTCAAGTCTGCACCCGAAACTCCGAGTTCGGATGTAATCTCTTTCCAGCTGGACTCTCATATTGACAACTCTGCGTCGAAACTGGCCGAGATCGACTCACTTCCTCCCCCTCTGCCGACCGCAGAAGATCTTGAGCTGATCAACAAGTTCAACAAACGGACGAAAGCTGCGAAAGCCAAATTTCCTGCGATAAAAGGCTTACCGCACCTCGTTCATGGCGGAACAGTGACATTGCCGAGTGTGTAAAATATCCCTTTCAAAGTTAGTCGGTCACTAACCTTAAAGTAGCCCCAAAGAGTTTTGACAAACTGGCACCCTTGGTGGCCTTGCCACCTCGGAGCGGTAAGCGAGTGGTTCCAGAGGTCGATTATGAGTTGCCTTGCCAAATTCAAGGGCGTTTCACCAGCATGTACCAACCTTCCCCCGACAAATCTGGCCTTGATGAGCGTAAGGCAGAAGCCCAGTTTCTCCTGGATGAGTACGACAGATCCATGAAGGCCATTGGTAAACGCCAACCCAAATACACCGAATATCCACGTATGTACTTTGCCGAAACGGCTGTGGCATTATCATCAACTGACATTGCGCCAGATGCTTTCAAGGAACAGCTGAAAGCGGATGAGGCGAACAAGAACAAGGCAGGCAAGAAAGTCAAGAAGGATGGCGAGGGTGGTCAACGTAACAAGCCGGTAAGTCGTAGTGTGAGCGTCTGGCTTTCGAGCGAGCCAACTGACAGAACTAAGATCCGCTCCGAGACCCGCCCATCCGACCCTGTCGAGGCTGCGGCTTGGGACGCCATCGGCATTGTGCACATTGATCCTTCAATCACACGAAGTACTTCGCTCATCGCCACACGCGTTCAGCAGACAGGCGACTTCTTCATCAAACTTCGCGGAGAGATGAACCGAGCGAAACAGGAGCTCGATCAGGCTACGGCAGACAAAGCCCCCGAGACTAAAATTGCAAACTTCACCAAAGAGTACGATCTCAAGAAGAAGGCATTATATCAGGCACTTGATGCCGTAATTGAGCACGCGGATGATGCTGTACTCGACAACCTCGGCGGTCACCAAAAGCTGATCTCAAGTCTGGTCAATGTTCTGATTTCCTGCATCAAAGCCGGTGACTTTTCAGGAAAGCTGCCGAAGGTGGCGCTTGAATTGTTTACACAGATGCCAATGACCAGGAAGATTGCCGAGACTACCAATTTCGAAACTGTGCGTAAGCGCTTTGCAGAGAAGGGAGACGAGGAAGCGAAGGACCTCGCAAAGGAAATTGCCCTCAAAGTGAAGAAGGCTCGCAAAACAGCTGAGGCGGAACCTAGCGGTGGTTACGCTGGCACTTCCGCTGCAAATAGAGCCAAAGCTGCTGCGACAAAGGCTGTAGATGGGGCAGCGGCCAAACGAGCGCGCGACGAGGATAGCACAGATGGTCGGTCTGTCAAAAAGGTCATCGTCGAAGCAGGCAGCGGCTCTCTTAGCAAGAAGCTCGCTCCTGTGAAGGCCACTGGACCGTCCTTGACCAAGGTAGCTGTGACGAAGACAGCTCCAAGCTCACTTTTGCCTGGTAAGCCGCGGCCTGCGACCAAGCCAGTGGCGAAGGCTGTAGAACCAGCCAGGGCAGATGTTTCGACCAGCGCTACCAAGGAAGAGTCCAAAGCAGAAGCAAAGAAACCAATTCCCAAGCCAGCTGTTTCCTCGAGCAGCTCCCTGTCAGGTATTGGTTCGTTGCTTGCCTCCATCAACACCCCAAAGCCTGAGGCGTCTGCTCCGGCACCGAAGGAGGTCAAGAGGACAGACAGCCTTGAGACTCCTGAGCAAAGAGCTAAACGCCTACGCAAGGAGGCTAGACGTAAGCTGCGTGTCAGCTGGAAGCCTGAGGGCGAGCTGGTCAAGATCAAAGTCTTTGAAAAGGAAGAGTCAGAAGACGAGGGCAGGGCGCACAATATGATTAAGGATGCCGCAGATGATCGCTCCGAAGGTATGGTGCTCAAGCAGCGCGCCGACATTGACGACGACGATGAAGATGACGACATCCCATACCAACCTTGGGAAGAGCCGACCAAGGGGATCTGGACGGCTCTACCTGAGGAGACTCGAAACAAGAACTTTGTCACGAGAGGCGGCAATGTTACTTTCACAACCGAGGAGCAGGAGAAGGTCCGGGAGCGCGAGATGCGCGAACTGATGGTGTTCTATCAAGATGTGAATGATATCCCTCCCTCACCGAAATCTCCGCCGCCCGAAACGGCTTCGCCAGACGAAAGCGCTGCTGTGAGCTTCCCGTCAGACGAGAAGTTCCGTGAGATACACCTGCGGTGGAGAGACGAAAGTCAGATGGGACCTGACGGAGCCCTTTACTCCGCCATCAGACGATTGGATACACAACAGGGATCTGCCAATAAGCTTGACACGATATTGGGCCGACTCCATGGGTCTTCCTCGACAACGACGCAGGCAGCTTCTCACACGGAACAAGCATCCTTCACACCGAGCAATGCACCTTTACTTGTCGGCCCTGCCGCTGAGGAGCAGTTGCTTGCGTGGCTCACATCGGAGAAGACTAAGACTTGGCGTGACCCGGAGCCGAACCCTGGCGAGCTCCGAGCCCACCATTATACTGATCCAGACACCCAACTGGCCGGTACTGCGATCGAAGCCTTGGTTAGATACCTGGCACCCAAGCCTTTCCCCGCTACGTCTCCGCCAGATTGGTTACTGGGTGATGAGGAGCGGGTACGAGAATGGTGGCTCGGCTACAACAAGGAGGTCGCCGCGCGGCAGAAGAAGTTGGAAGATGAGCGTGCCAGAGCAGCGGCTCAGGCGAATGCACTGCTTGCTGGGATGGGAGTACAAGGCCAACAGTCGAACAGTCAAGACTGGATGACCTGGTATGCCCAACAACAGCAGCAGCAGCAGGCGCCACAGGTCACCCAAGCTCAGCTGCCTCAAGCCCAACAGCAAGCATCTTATATGGCCCTTCTTCAACAGGTGGCGGGGAGCCAGCAGACCGCTCAGGCAGCAGCAACCGCACCACAGATCCAGGATGACCAGCTTAAGTCTATCTTGGCTGCTATAAATCAGCCTGGTCAGCAACAGACTACTGGTCAGGCGCCTAACTTCCCAAACCCGAACGAGGACCCTGTTCAGCAGTATCTCGCCCAGCTTGCTCAAGGCAGCCAGCATCAACAGGGAGGCGCGATTCCCCCGCCACCTCCGCCACCTACAGAGCGTGGAAGGGATAGGGAATGGGATCGCGGCGACGACGAGGATTGGGACAGGGATCGCGATTACAGAGGCGATGGTGGCAGAGGCAAGAAGTTGAGGACTCTGCCACCCCACAAGCCGATCAACAAGGCGCTTATTGGGACGAAGCCATGCACATTCTGGCAGCAGGGCAAGTGTGCACGAGGCGATAAGTGCACTTTCCGACACGATTAAGCACTGGACGATTGGCGTATTGATGGCAGCACACACGACTTCTCACATCGTGTGTTGGTGCCGTTCTTGTTTCATTTGTTCATCTGGTGGGCGTCATACCATGGGTCATCAAGAGCCGAGCAATGTCTCTTGTCTAGGAGTTCTGATGCCATTTTCACCGGCGCGACGGGGGCTGTGATTGCCTTACTTACCTCCGATATGTACGAATAGTCTGTGGACGACTGCCCAATCTTCCATGCAACCATTTGCTCTGGTGTACTATGAAAAGGCGGCTGGATGGCTGGATAGCTGGGTTAAAGATCATTACTGGTGGTTACGGTTGATTCATTCATAGTTGTATTCTCATAACCAGTATACCCTTTTTAATCTTCTTATCTCGGCATCACCTAATCATCATCTGGAGATTTTGTGTCAAATCATACAGTTCCGTGATTTTGCTTCCCTTCACGCAGCACTTGGCATTTCCGTGTCTCCTTCACCCTCGCCTGGCCTCTTGACCAACCCCCTCAAGCTCAAGTCATAAACAACATCCTCAACCCGCTTCACGTCGTACTTGACCGCATCGGCGCGCTTCCGCAGGATATCGTTCTTAAGGTTCAGCAGCTGGAAGCCTGCGAAGAGATCTTTGACGAAGGAGCTGATGATGAGGGGGAGGGCGAAGTCTCCGAGGGTCACGGAGTTGGTTGCCAGACGGGCGAGGTCGCTGGTTAGGTCGGGAAGAGCGAGGAGGTATTCTTCGATGGTGAGGTGGAAGGCGTCTTGGGTCTTGAGGTTGGTTGGGACTGGGTGGCAGTGTGTCAGGATGAGAAGTATAGGTCAGGAATGGTAAGGGGTGGGAGTAGTGTATAGGCAAGGGGATGAATGGTTACGCACCTTTAAAGATCGCACCGACGTCTTCGAGAGTGAGAAGGCGGCCGAGCTCAGTGGTTTGGGTTGTCTCTGGGCCGGGGAGACCGCCGAGCCAGCCGCAGTAAAGGATAGTGCCAATGGCGCTTTGAATGCTCCGTGTCCACTTCTGGTTGTATCTGGGAAGGAATATGAAATTAGACGATGAAGTTTGGCTTTGAGAGGAGATGGGAGAACGACGTACTTGTAGTATGGGTGCTTGCTGGCAACCTCACTCAGCTCTTGGACGATGAGGACCTCATCATGGATAGCTGCCTCAAGAGCTTGAACCAGAGCTGGATCTATGCCACAACAGACGCGTTAGCAGCTCAGAGTGTTAAACATGCTGTATCTGAATAGGTCTTACACTTTGCCCTCGGAGTGGAGTGCACTCGAGAGAGGTGACCTTGGGCGATGGCGACAGCACGGTCCAGACGCTGGACGATCTGGGTCAGAGTATCGCGGACCTGGGTCTCCTCCTCGAGAGAATTCTTGACGAAGGAAAAGATGGCAGGATCGAGAACGGGGGTTTCGGACGACATGATTAGCTCTTCGAGGGGTTGGAGGGAGGGAGCTGTGATGGTGAGGGAGGTGGTTTGGTGGGTGATGTCTGAGATTTCAAGGTTTGGCGGGGTGAGTGAGCTGTGAGGCGTTATGGGAGGAATGACATGGTGAGGGTGACGACAACCGGCAACACGTTTGATAACATCTCCTGGACCAGAAGATGTCAAAAGTTATCAGCTAAAAGCGGTGTTCTTAAAATTCGTCATTTACTTCATTACCGCAATTCTGATATCTCGCACATGTGCAATCGTGTTGCGAAGTCATCGGCTCAGCGCGAGCCTTGATTATGCTTTGGTCCGATCTCAACACAATAAAAAGCAGAAGGCTGCGTCTGCTTTGTATGAGCAGAAAATACAGGGTTTACAAAATGACAGCAATGGCCATGTAAATATAGACCAGTTCCCGTTATGAAGAGAGATTGTCCGTTACGAGGGTGTCTTCTTCGCCTTTGCAATATCCCACCACTCAATGAGGCACAAGATGCTGCATTCCGAAAATGTTCGGTTAGCGTGCTAGGAACTTAGAGGAGAATCCGGTTTGATGTTACGGCTCCGAAAGAGAAGACTTACAGAGCGCTTGCACCGAAGCAGCCACACGCAATGGTGATGTTCTCCAGGGCGCTCACGATCCCCAAACCGAGGCCGGTAACTAGAGAGCGTTTCCGGTCGTCGAAGCTCAGGACAACGTATTCTTCCTTGTTGCTGAGCATGGCAAACATGACAGCCATTGCGGCAGTCCAAAGGACAGTCGAAGCCGCCAGGATGAGCTTGTAGTACAGTGGCTTTCGAGGTATGAGACATGGGCTAATGAGTAGCAAGTGAAGAGCGCCCTGCGGCATCGTTAGCTAGAGCAAACTCGCAGGTGGAATGACACGTGCGACCTACAACAATGATGTTTGCTATCGATGCGCCGAGCAGCGGTGTTACCGGTTTCTTAGAGATGATACCCGCTGCAAGACCGAGGACGATCACCCCGCAAAGAGAACGGCCGAAACAGCAAGAGAACATGCGATTGGTGATAATAGGGTTCTTGGAGATTGGCTCCTCAGCCTCGGGTTGGGAGGCTGAGTTGGTGGCAGCATTGCCTGGCCATACTCCCGACTGAGATTGCTGCTGAGCGGACTGAGTAAATTCTTGCGGTTGAGTCGAAGAAATGCCGGCATTCGTGTGCTTCTCACGCTCAGACCTGGAGGCAGGGGCGGCGGCGGGTGAGGGTGCCGTTGGTGCGTGAATGGTGCTGCTTCTGCCGTCGGCAGACTGTTGGACAATGTATACCATGACGCCAAATTATGCGCTTCTCGGGACTCTCAATGCCCTCTCTGACTCGTGGGCAGCTCGCGAGATTGTTGTGAAGTTGATGCGTTGTTGGACGTCGGATTGCTCCATGCAAGCCCCTGGGGCAAGGCTTCAGCCGCAGCATACTAGGCGACGGGATAGAAATGAGCCGTCTTACGATTGGCGAGACGGCAATTGCGCTGGGCTAAATGGAAAGGGCTGCACTACTTCAGATGATCAACGCTTTCAAATTGTGACGACAGTAGGATGTCGCTTCAATTTGTCTTGCAATCCGCCCACCATAGCAGGATTGACGAGCAGCGTCTTGGGTGCACTCGACGGGGTCCAGCACCACGTGAAAGCTGCCTTGATGACACCTAAGAGGCTCAAGAGACCACCACGAGCAATGACTGTGCGTTCAAATGCTCTTTGAAGCTGGTCAAAATAGAGCCATTCTTGTCCATGTCCCTCGTGCACATGGCCAAAAACGTGGTGGGAAGGGCGTACTCTCCAGACTTCATCGAGAAGGTGTGTGCATCCAAGGTTCAGAAGGTCGAGGTGTGCTCTGGGCGGGCCATGTGTAATGAGAATGTCCGCCTTCTCAGGCACGACACTTGTCCAAACGTCCTCTGAGCGCGGGTATTGGAAAGCCCAGTTTCCATTCTTTGGAGACTTAGGGCTGCCGTAGACCTGGAGCTGGCGACCATTGGAACAAGTCACCGTTACGGCTGAATCTTGAAGGTAGATGATGTCGCCCCATTCTAGCTCTTCACGCTTACGGGTATCGTGTTGATATAGAAGGCGGTGGTCGAGAGAATCGTCTAAGAGCACGTCATGGTTGCCAGCGACGACGATCTTGTGTTGATGTGGTTGAGAGCGAAGCCAGTCGAGGGTCTGTTGCAGCTCTTTGAAAGACCCTGATTGAGTGAGGTCCCCAGCATGGATCAGCAGATCCCCCTCTGGGAGCCCTGGCTGGTTGTTGTGCGTATCTGAAATGCACACGACTGTTACTGGATTGATGATAGGTTTGAGTGATATGGCGGGCCTGGTGAAGGCGTAGAGGTGTTGGGCGATGAACACGCAAGGCGAGCTCCAGAACCTCTGCCAAAGGCTGGGTCGAGGCCGTTGCAGGACCGCTTCGAGACCTGCCTGGCGCGAAGAGAACATGATGATCTTGTGATAGAGCTTGTTCGATTTTGCGTGAAAGAAAGGGCTGGTGGATGCAGAGAGGAGAGAGGAAGGTGGCTTGATGCCACGTCTTTAAGCGTGATTGTGTACAAGGCAACACCCTATAGGCTTTTGCAACCAACGATCAAGCTTCCGGCCTGCGACACAGCCCCGTAGCCAGATTGAAGACTGAAAGTCAAATCTTAAAAAAAAGGACGGAAAGGAAGCATCAATTCACACGACCATTTCCAGGCAGACCTGCACAGAAATGTGGCTTCTACTGTCTGTGGCAGCGAAGCGTTTCATAAAGCATGAAAGACGATGGCCTCACTTTTGCGTGTTTCCTGACCCGTACCTCGCCACTCTCGACTTGTTGACTAGCATCACCAGGTTTCGGGCTCACGGCACACTGGGATCGTTGTTTGAATCAACGATTGTGTTCGTATTATGGCAGTTTCTAACTGTGCCTTGAGATCGGGAATGCTCGGTAGGCAGGGAAATGACGGAGCTGATAGGAAAATGCGCGTGTTGACATGAAGAGAAGTGACATGCTATTAATAAAATTGTAGCAAAATAAAAAAAATAAAAAAAATAAGGACGATGTTCATGAGAAGAGACCTGCATCCACCAGTATTGAATTGCCACTACGGAAGCTATTACATTAGTTGCCGTGAAGACATCCGCTAGGGAGCTGAATCAATTAACCCTTGATGATATCGGCCGCGATCTTCTCTGCGAGCGCATAGATAGTCGTCTGAGGGTGTCCCGGAGGAAGTAGAGGGAAAGCACTAGCATCAACCACACGCAAGCCCTCAACGCCAAAGACGCGAGCCCGGTTGTCGATCACAGCCATCTTGTCATCCGAGGTGCCCATCTTGTTCGTGCAAGCAGGGTGCCACACTGTCACGAGCGACTTGCGGATCACTTCGAGGATCTCCTCATCGGTCTGGTGCTCTCTTCCTGGGAATGCTTCCTTCTCGCCGTCGGTGCGGATGGATCGCATGGCGGGGGTGTCCCAGACCTCACGGATGCGGCGGTACCATGAGATAGCCAACTCTTGGTCTGCAGGGTGTGTGAGCCAGTTGGGGTTGATGCGTGGCTGAACGAGAGTGTCGCGACCGAAGATCGTGACATTGCCGCGGGACAGGGGCGCGACCATGGCGCCGAGGTCGGTTGCGTACTGCCTCATGTCATGGGGGCGGTCGATGGCTGGCCAGCCGAAGTCACCAATCCAGCCGTTGCCAGAGATGTGCTCGACCTCAGGCCAGTCCTCAGGGAACTGTGAGAGCGCCTCGCGTGTGGACTCGGACCAGGTCGACCTGTACTTCTCAGGCATCTTCTCCCAGCCGATGAAGTCGGCAACGTTGGAGGTGAGAGGTCCCTTGGCGTACAAGGTGTAGTCGAGGAGGGCTTGAGCGAGAGCTGCTGGGTTGCCCACGGTGGTGTCGAGCGTGGGCATGCTGACTGAGTACGAGGGTCCGAACATGATGTGATCCCAAAGGTTCTGACCGACACCTTCGAGCTGGGAAACGACAGGGATGCCGTGCTCCTCGAGAGTAGCCTTGGGACCAATACCAGAAACTATGAGAAGTTGGGGCGACTTAAATGATCCGGCGGAGACAATGACCTCCTTCTTGGCCTTGATCGTGTAGGTAGGCAGTGCACCCAGCAAGCTGACCTTGACACCTGTATGAGACCGGATTAGTCCTGCAAACGATCATAGTGTATCGCGCGTAGGAAACACTCTTCGATAGTAACTGACCAGTAGCTTTCTTTCCATCGAAGATGATCTCCTTGGCCAAAGTCTGAGTAAACACTTTGAGGTTCTTCTTAGCCGGACCTGAACCAGACATCGCCTGGTAAACATATGAGGCTGAAGAGCTCCGTGTCTGGTCCTTGTTGCGGATAGTCGCTTGAGCGTAGTGATAGCCCAGAAGCTTGCCGTTGGAGAAGCCATCAGTTCGTGTCAGGCCCAGGGAGTCAAGAGCCTTCTCCAACCAGGTGGCGAATGAAGAGACGTAGTTAGTGTAGGTGACTTGAACAGGACCTCCTTGGCCGTCTGCAGCGAAGGCTGACTGGTCCCAAACCGTGGAGACGTTGTCGCCGCGGAGGTCATTGTTAGGCCCAGTGAAGGTAACACTCTTCTGGAAGTGCGGCATCCAGTTCTCCAGCCTGAACGCGACGATCAGTATTTGGACCCCCCCGCCAAGTGTGAACTTTATGAAGATTGGATCTTACTTGTAACTATCGTCACCAACAGCATCGGCCCATTTATCGTAAGCACCAATGGACGCCCGGTGGTGTACCATGAAGTTGAGCGCTGAGGTGCCACCGAGACACTTGCCCTGCGCATAGTGAAGTCGTCGACCAGCCGCTCCGGGTTGAGGCTCCGTGATGAAACCCCAGTCCACGGTCGGAATGGTGTCCAGGGGGTTCGTGCCGACTCCGAAGAAGGCACCAGTGGGTGTCGTACCGAGGACCGGCTTTCCAAGCTCGTAGAAGATGCCGGCTTCGATAATGGCTACTGAGAAGCCTGCCTCGGCGAGACGATAGCCCATGGTGTTGCCAGCGGTTCCTCCGCCTACAACGACATAGTCAAAGCTATCAAATGAATACGTCAGTACATGTTTGTGTGAGCACGCTCATGGTCTGTGATAGTGCAGGGGTGGCTGAGACTCGGAATGAGTCGTACGTCGATATGGGCGCATGACAGCGAACTACCGACAAAGTAATTTTGCGGCTTGTCCGTATTCTCTTACCTCTGTTGCACACCAAGGACACCCTTGATGCCTCCCAGAGTCCCCTCAATGAGACCTGCGCCAGAGCCAATCGTGTCGACAACATCTTTGATGGGCCCTAGAATCGACCCAAGAATCGGGCTTCCCACAGTGGACTGAACATAAGAAAAGGTGCTAAGCAAAGACAAGAGACGGACTGCCTTGAGGACAGCCATGATTGCTGGCCTTGAAATAAATGAGTGGCAGAACTAAAGAGTGCTCTGAGGCGGAAGAAGATCCGAAGATCGTGGGTGGCAGGTTGGGCTTCGAGGTCGATATAAACAGCCAGCAAAAAAAAGGCAAAGCAATTCGACAGGCCTCCGGATTTACCGATGCGCAGGACAGACAAAACGCAAATCACCGTTCTAGGCTCCTGATTACCGCTAGGACCGGGCTTCTATTGCGCTGAGGGAATGGGAGATCCTTTTTGCTGCGACTGGGTATAAGTGGGTGGCCAACTGGGACTAGTGCGCTGCGTTTGGTGCGAAAAGGTCGAGCTGGCCCAGGAGAAAGGGGGTATTTGGGATGGCTTTCTCCATACAAATGACGATTGTTCAAGATCGCTCTTGTCTGCTTTTGGTTCCCAGTTCGCAGCTAAGAGGCTTGGTCGAAGAACCGAGTGGTGGCGCTGGCAAGTCCCGGGACACATGATTTGCCTCCAGATGAGTGTTATCATAGGAACGCACTGACAGCGTGTTCACTACGGCGAATCTGAGTTGTTATAGAGATATGAGGAATGGAAGCCATTTAGAACACACATGTCTGTTCCCTCGCAAGTAGATAAGTAGGAGGCTTGAACATACAAGTCCAGCAGTTTCTCCAAGACTCGGTGCCCATGACGAGGGCGAGAGCCAACATGAAAACCTGGGCGGTGACTGAGGGCCGCTCGGGACTCATGGGCTTCCGTCTTAGTGAGTCCGGCACCTGACCTTCGTCAGAGAAGGCAGCTCTCCCTGAAGAAGGGGTCCGTGAGCTCTGGTCGGCGTCCTCTCTTAGTGGCCAACTTGGGACGAGGTCGGTCTGGTTGGTGCCAACAGTGTCGACGCCTTCGGAAACTTCTCACCTCGTAATAGGACCACTGTGATGAGCCCTGCGTCGAATCGCTCCACACGAAAACCCGTCTAATATAGTTCGGCGCTAGCCGTGAAGATCCCCTGGCTAGGTTCGATTATTGGCGCAGAATGTAACGCAGGGAACTAGTCGCGGGAGCCGGGGCCTAATTTTGTCGATCGCGAGTCAAGACCCAGTTCGATGCTGACGGCGGGCTGGGCGAGCATGCATGGCTTGGGCTCAGAAGTCAGGCTAATACCAGGCATCCTGGGTTTGCAGGGGAAGCGACTGTAGAACCTGGGGACTGTCCTGTCGCCCTCCCTGCATGTCACCCATGCCACGTTCTGGTAGTTGTCCGAAAGGTTATGGTGAAACGACATGGTATGGCTCCCCAGTTACTGGGAGTTGTGAGTTGACAGGGTTCACTTCAAGAAAGTCAGTGGAAGAAGAGAGAAGAAATGTCAATTAATACATTTTCCTCCTTCTGATGGAGTTTTGAATGGGAATCTATAATAGCAGACAAAATCCAGAACAGTACCGCCCCGTCTAATCGCTGCGGTGAGCTGTTCAAGAAGATGCAGCATCCTTGATAATCACATCGGCCGCCTTCTCACTCATAGTGTACGTAGGCAGAGCGATGAAAAGACCAGGGATCTTAGGGAAGGCAGAGGCATCAACCACGCGGAGACCTTGGACTCCCCTGACGCGGAACTTGCTGTCAAGCACAGCCAGCGGATCGTTGTCGGCACCAATCGGGGCAGTGCAAGAGGCATGATGACCCCAGGCCTCATCCCTGGCAAATTGACGCAACTCAGATGCTGAGCTGATGTTGGTGGGAGGCCACACGCGCTTGAAGCTGCCATCAAGAGGAACCAGTTTATCAAAGGCGTCGATGCCATACTGTAGACCCTCAACAAGGGCTTGCAAATCAGCGTCGGCACCCTCGGCAAAGTTCCTGAAGTTGATGTACGGCGTATCACGGGGGTTGGCCGAAGTGAGGTTAACGCTGCCAGCACTGTTACGGCTGTGTGCCTTGAGCGCAAGCCAGGTCCAGTAGTTGCCGCCGGCAGTGGCATGCTTGGAGTAGCCGGGAAAGTAGCCGTTGAAATAAGCAGTAGAGCCACCAAGCCAGAGATCGTGATCAGGACCAGAGGTGGAAGAGTGCTTGAGGAAGCCCCAGGCGATGCCGTTGGTTGTGTAGGTGCCCTTCAGTTCGCCCTTGTTGTTCTTCCACTTGTCATAGCACTGGTCTCCGTTCTCGTCAAGAAATGTGCATCCCTTGAGAAGCGCGAAGGTGCTTGGTGCCTCACCAACGACTCCGACTTCGTATCGATCCTGAAGGTTTCCACCGACACCTGAAGAGAAAGCTTGTTAGCATTTGAAATTTGGTCTTGAAGGTTAGCAACATACCAGGAAGATCCTTGACAACAGGAATTCCATGGGACTCGAGTTCCTCAGCCGGACCGACACCGCTGAGCTTGAGGATCTGGGGCGTGTTGAAGGCACCACCTGATACAATGACCTCGCGGCTGGCGTTGACCGTCCCAGCGTCGTCACCCTGATCATCAGAAGGAGCAGAACGGGGATCCGCGCGGTAGAGGCTCTTGCCATGAATGTAATCAACACCAACAGCCTTTGGAACGGCACCCGACTGCTCAAAGTTGACCTTGGTGACGAGGGTGTTAAGCGCAATGTCGAGCTTGTACTTCAGGGTTCCATCGCCATTCTTCGCAGTAGCAACCTCAAGAACGAAATCGCGAGGTCCTGTCCGCGTATAGTCCGAGTTCACGGCAATAGGCATCTGGTAAATAAGGTCGTCTTTATCGCGGTTCTTCGCGTCTGTGTTGACATCGAGCGTAAGAGCCTGAAGAGCGCCGGCGACGGTTCCCAGAAGAGATCCGATAAGGCCTTTACCAGTTGCCGAGGCAGCAGCTGTAAGAAGAGACATAATTTTCAGGTCTTGTGCGATGAGGCTGGTCGGAGTGAGGCGGGTGGGCAGCCATCCATCTCGACCGTGACTCCCAAGATTGAGAAGACCCTGGATATACTCGTTGCGCTCAAGCTTCTTGAAGTAGTTGCGCATGTTCTTCGAGGACCAAGAAGTGTCGCCTGTGACCGCCGCGATATCATCCCAATCCTTTGCAGTTGCCTGCACCATAAGGAGGGCATTGTGAACGGTGCAACCCCCAAGTGCTCCAGTACGTGGGTAGAGTAGACCTTTCTTGACGGACCCCTCCGGAGGCTGCTCGCCTGTAAATCCAAGTGTATTCCAATAGTCGCCTTCAGGAGTCTGCCAGGTGTACTTGGTGTCACGGAGAGCCTGCTCCTCGTCGTCGTAGCGCTCGACGAAGTAATCCCAACGAATTGGGTTATACTCGCTTGCAAAAGGGTGCATAGCAGGAATTTGAACTTGACGGTCTGAACCGTGGTCCTCACCAGCATCAATCAACAGGACGCTGTGGCCGGCGAGAGCCAGGCGAGCGGCGAGAGGAGAGCCGCCAGCACCGGAACCCACGATGATGTACTCATACGTGGAGTTGGCCTCAGGAGCCTGGACAGGATGAGTGTAGCCATTAGGAGGATAGGAAGGCTGGTCCTGGACCGGTGCAATAGACCAGCTTTCTCAAAGTTAGTCGAAGTCTTTCGAATGAGTTCAGCCAAAAAAAACTTACGACGCGGCTGCTCCTGTGGCAAGCAAGGCCACTGATGTGAAGGCCTTCATGCTTACTATGACTTCCGAAAAGCAGCAAGCCAAAACCTAAAAAAGCAATAGAGACAGGACGTCGCCGACAGGGCAGATAAGGCAATGACAAACAAATAAAGATGGGCAAAGGAACGGATGAAGATCTTCCAAGGAGAGTGGCTTGTCCAGGGGTCCCAGGTCTACACCAGCCACTATGACCTGCGTGAACAAAACTCCAGGAATAGGAGCTGAGACGACTGGAAAAGCCTCTCTTGACTCAGTTGCAGATCATGTGCCAAGTCTATTATAATAGTTATTGCCGCTGAACCGATCCTGTTTCTGAGCAGACGCATATCAATCACCTCGTTGACGATGAAGAAGCGCCAATGTACGCTCGGACACGTTGCGGTGGAATGAAGCTAATCTCACACAGTGCTGCTCACCTGTGCTTAAGGCATCACCTAGTCTGCACGAGGAAGAGTGTCTACAGTTGGCGCCTCTCGGGCTGCTGCCGGCAACTGCGTCAAGGCACCTGGGCGCCAATTGTTGCTCCATCCATGTAGTTCATGGAAGTGGAGAAACAAAAACGACCCACAAGGTTCAGGGAAGAAGATCCTCAACGTCTGATTGCGGGGGAGCTTGTCGAAGGGGTGCCCTGGCCTAGGGCTGAAGGCATGGACAGGGCTGTGTGGTAGCTTGAGAGCGATCCACTGCGGCAAACTAGTCAACGGACGCAATGCCTGAATCAGGCATACCAGGGGTTGCTGCCCACAGCCTCTTGTGTTTGGTCAATGGAAGGATCAGGCCTTCCTAGGGTCCTGGCTTAGCTCCTTTAGTGCCATCCGTGCATATGAGAAGGTTGGTAAAAGGTACGAGCTGCGGGCATCGCCCCGTCATGTTCGTCCTTGGGCTCTCCCAGTCTCATAGCGCAACTGGTGATTTTACGTGTCGACCGTGATAAACTAGAATTCTAGGGGAAGGAGCTTAATCATTCCGTAGGAACTACCTTAGCTCGAACCTGATTGCGCCGTGCGGACGCCCGAACATCCTCATCTAGGACGGGGCCGACTGATGAATATGGTATAGCCCTCAAACCTCCTCCCAATTTGCCTCCTCAAGATCAACCCCCATTGGCCACATCCCTTGATAGATAGCCTAAGTCGAATCTGTACTCCCGAAGGTGTTTGTCGCGCTCACAGTAGTCTGCTTGTCCCAGTTCCGGTGCGGGTACTCGACCAACGGAACAAAGTCACCCTCATCACCATGCTTAGGCGCCTGTTGCCCGTCACTGGTCTTGGTGCTGGATAGCGCCGCTCCATCGCTGGCTTTCCTGCTCATGGTGACTCTGGACCCATAAGTCTTTGACTCTGTGTCCTTCCTGGTTGACTTCAAGAAGTTGGCGCCGAATGAGATCAGCAGGTGGCGGCAATATGGTAGACAAGCGCAAATGATGCTGACGTGCATCTCCACTAGACTCCAGTATCCAGCCTCGACGTAGTCCCCTGGCAAGGTTATCAGCTTGGCTGAGCAGAAGGATTTGTACAGGGGAAGAAGAAAGGGGCAAACTCACAGGTAATGTTTTTCGAGTTCGCAAATTTGATCAGTGTGTGCAATCGAATGCAGCTGATAATCGTAACACTGCAAGAAGTCAGTATACAAATGCAAACGAGCGAAGGGCAATTGCGAACAAGAGATAGGGGATACATACAAGATACCAAGTGAAAACATAGACATGATCATCAGCTTTTTCTTCAAACCCATTTGCAGTCCCCACAGACTCCGAAGAGGGAGCACCAGGAGTATTAGATCAAGCACAATATTGAAGATAGCTGCCATCCATGCCTGAAGGTGGACGTTGTTGCATTTTCCTTCATGTGAACTGTCGACCTGTTGCCATGCGTAGTCGGCCGGCCAGCATTGGAGTGCCGTGGCGATAACAAAGGAAATTCCGTACGCAGCCACAAGGCCCATGACTCCGTAGCAGACGCGGCGAAACTTCTCGTCAGGGAAGACGCGTAGGATGAAGCAGACGAGAGACATCTTCACCATGGTGATGGAAGCGATGTAGAACACGGAACCAAGGTAGTACAACTATTCGACCCTTTTTGTCAGTAGGGGGACGTGATGCTTGAACTCTATTTGCTTTTCGAAGTATCGTACCTGAAGTACTTTCTTGATCTGATCCAGTTCAAGAGTCCAAATATCCTTCCCGAGACCATTGTCCCTGACTGTATCGACAGTGGTTAGCAGAAAGCTCTCCGTTCTGCACTTCGTGGGATATCTCAACATACAAGTGAAGCAAGTCAAGGTCGGAGGACCTGCCAGGAGAAGAGCAGCACCCGCCATGTAGTCATCTGCACCTGCTGATCGTCCAGTCTTCCTGAGGAACAGCGTGCAGAGTCTCATGATGAAGGCCATCAATGCCAGTGCTCCTCCAGTCAAGCTAATGACCACTGTTCTGAGGTGTTTATCTCGGACCGGTGCACCACACATGGTCATGGTGATGTTCTGAACCTGAAGACCCTCGTAGATGGTGCACCCAGCCAACACACATTCCTCGGTGTCGTGTGTGAGTTGCTCATTTGTACACAGACATTGAACATCCGTCAGCGAGCACTCTGACTGAGGTACCAGCTTTGTGAGACATTGCAACTATTTACCACAACCATCAGCCTCGTCGCCATAACTACACAAGATGTTTGACTTACAGCACAGGGTGGGTACAAGGCTGTGGCCTCCTTAATCGCTTTGAGGTCTCCAGCTGCATCAGCAGAGACGAGGCTGCTGAACGCAGCTAAAAACCCCAATACAGCAATTGACAACATCTTTGCTGGCGGTAGATTCGAATGATCGAAGATGGAGTGATCAAAGTTGGAGTTAACGAAATGGTTACCGAGTTGGTATTAAGTAGGCCCCTTGCACGATTGGCGAAATGCGAAACAGATCCCCTGGCGCTCTGGACAAGCATGTTTAATATTTTCCTAGCCTCTCCTGGACGGATATGGTTCCCGCTGAATTGATTACCTTTGAGTGTGCTATTCTGGCCAAGGTTGCCTTGGGCTGGCTGGACTATAACACCCCCCAAGCGCACATGGGCTATAAACTAAACTCTTTCGTCTTAGCAGTGAAACGACGAGCGGAACGGACCTACGTGCTAACTCTAAGCATGGCTCATAGTGTGTGGTCCATCGCGGCCCTTGCTCACTAGCCTCCGTCTAAGGAGACCGTTGTATTAGCTTGCAGGCGGACCGTTACCAGGTCCGACAACTTGCATAAGGCCTTGTTGAAATCGGGCGAAGAAGAGACACATCTTCTGACGTGCACAGACACGCGGATCCGACCCGGCTCCAGTGCAGGCCGGCCCCATGTTGGCTGAACGCTGCCAATTACCTCACTCGATGCTGGGAGACCCTTGTGCCGATCACCCCCTTGCTAGCCTATCTACTCATCCAACTCCAAAATCTCATCTTGGCAAACAGCGCCTTTCCTCAACATCTTTCGAGTCATGGGTCGCTCCACTTTGCTGTGGAGGACGAGTCGATTGCAAATGTCGGCACAAACAAGAAACGTGGATCGGACCTTGTCCGAAGTTCAAATTAAGATTTGATGCCTGAGCGCGCGGCAGATGATAGCCATGACGGGGTCGTGAAGGTTCAGGAGCTGCTGCACTGTCACCTCACCCTTGTCATGCACCCCTTCTCGGCATGTCGATATTTGTATTAGTATAACGGGAAAACCATCTTGGAGCCTGTTGTTGGTCGAGTAATTGAACCTTAGTCACTCCTTTGCAATCGAATACTCGTCACTCGCCACTGTGATCGTTCAGGGCATCGCTGCGTGTCTGCCCAGTATGAGGTCGTCCAGCATTGTTCCCCAGCTGGCATTCAGTCTGGCAGCCCTGACAGGTCTCTCAGCAGCCTTCCCAAGCCCTGCGAACTTGGCACTTTTGGCTGAGCGTGATGGTCTCACACCACGTGGAATCCTTACAGGTCTTGCTCAGTTGAAGCAGAAGAAAGCCATTGGGCTTGATGCCAGTACTCAGCCCATTCAAGGTGCGAATATAGAAATCCATATTGTCACATAAATCATGATCGAGTGACAGAACGTAAACTGATGTGACGTGTGTGTAGTTGATGGCATCCATGAGTTCCAGCCTCCCAAGACTGGCGACCAGAGAGGACCTTGTCCTGGCCTGAATGCCCTCGCCAACCATGGGTACCTCTCACGCGACGGCGTTGTGGGCGTAAGTCCGGTCTCTAACATATAGAGTCCCAGCTGAATGCTCTGGACTTTGGTTGAAGCAATGCTAATGACTCTGTAGTATTTCGAGGCCGTTGAGGCTATCAACGCTGGTAAGTCGATCTGTGTCCTTCAACTTTATCCGCCGGATAGCATTAACCATAGCATCTCAGTCTTCGGAATGGGCCTTGATCTGGCTACCATCATCGCGGCTATGGGCGTCACTGGCACAGGCAATCCTCTTTCACTGAAGCCTAGTTTCTCTATCGGAGGTGAAGATGCCAAGGTTCAGGGTCTGCTCGGCAACCTTCTCGGGCTCACAGGTATGTACACATATACCTAATGAGGATCTAGAGATCCAAGTCCTCTAACAGAAGCATCAGGCACTCCTCGTGGCCTCGAAGGTAGCCACAACTTCATCGAGGCGGACTCATCCAACACTCGCGACGATCTGTACATCACTGGCGATGCTTCAACGATGAACTTCACCCTCTTCATGGATATATACAATTCAATCGACGGTGCTATGTCAATGGAGAATATCGGTGATCGGGCAGCTCAGAGGCTCCAGGAAAGCATCGAAACCAACCCTCTTTTCTACTATGGCCCTTACACTGGCCTTATTGTTCGCAATGCTGGCTTTTTGTTTGGGGCTCGTCTGCTTAGCAACCATTCAGCCGAGTTCCCACAAGGCGGTCACATGGGTAAGTTCTTTGCCATCTGTTGAGACGATCCTGCTCCTTTGATAGACAGCTGACGGGGTTTCTATCACAGAAAAGGCAACGTTCAAGAGCATGTGGGGAGTGTCCGAGGCGGCAGACGGCTCCCTTGTCTACAAAAGAGGCTGGGAACGCATCCCCGAGAACTGGTACCGCATTCGACGTGACTACACTCTGGTCGACCTGAACATCGACTTGTTAGGCTGGATTAAGAAGCATCCCGAACTTGCCAACGTGGGTGGCAACCTCGGAAAGGTCAACAGCTTCTCCGGTATTGACTTCAACGACCTCACAGGCGGAGCGTTCAATGCTGTGGATCTGCTTGAAGGAAACAACCTCGTCTGCTTCTCTCTGGAGCTGGTCAAGGCGTTTGCACCGAACTCGCTGTCGACGCTCTTCAAGACTCTCACTACGCCGCTGAAGCTAGTCAACGACGCGCTTCTTGATCCTTTGCTTGATCTTAACTGTGGTGCAATGGAAGAGCTTAGCAAGGGTGGAAATGACGTTGTGGCCCAGCTTCTGAAGAAGTATCCTGGTGCGAAGAAGAGTGGCTTTGCGTTGTAGGTGGTGCGCAGATGAGACCAAAGAATATATCTTCCACATTTGTATTATCACTTTCCCTTGCCATATATAGGACCTCAGCTAGCAATAAAACAATTTTCGTGGCGGCACCCACATATGCTCATCAGAGGACCCTGTGGCATAGGCATCTCTGGCTTAGATCTGGGCTGCTGCGAATTCCCGCGATGAGGCCGTGACACATCGACTATCACAATGGCAATAGTAAATCACGACTTAAGCCTCATTTTCCCTCAATTAATGGATTCTGAGTTTGGACCGGAGAGAATAATTTACAAGACCGTGGTTGCCCGGCAGATGCACTGTAGTGCCGCCACAAAGTTTTGTGGCATCAATGTAAAAGTATTGCCTTTTATCAGACCACACTTGTACTGTGCACATTCAACTTTCTTGATCATTCTAAACAAACAAAACGTCTTGATATCACGCGATGCAGATGACAGATTCGGCAGCGCATGGCAAGGTCGTCGTCTTGAACGGCTTTCCTGGGAGTGGCAAGCTCACCATTCTCAACCAAGTCAAGGCAGTGCTGCTCGCGACGAACACACCCTGCACCTTGATGGACAATCACCTGTTGATCGACCCAGTTGCATCGGTGATTCCTGATCGCAATGATGAGCACTACCAGCTGCGGCGTGTAGTAAGAGCACCGGTTCTCCACAAGCTGCGACAACGGGTACATAGAGGCTACACGGTCCTCATGACGGCATGTCTTGCCGCAGGAAACCAAGTCGACGCAGCTTTTCTCGATGTGCTTCTTCAAATTGTCCGAGGCACTGATTCGCCTATCTACTGGCTGAATGTGCATTGCGACCAGGCCACTCTAGAGATGCGCCTCACAAGCTCCGAGCGCAACCTCGGGACGGAGACGAAACTGACGGACGTACACATTTTGAGACAGATCATTGGTGAACATAGCTTGATCCAACCCAGTAATGATCCGACCGTCAACTTGTTGGTGGAAACTCTGGATGTCAGCGGGCCAGTGGAGTCTTCTACCAGCCTTCTCGTGAACATCATTGGTGTGGCAGAAGCCACTGATCCAGCGGCATGATTATGTTCGAGAGTCATCAGACTATTGGTGTTGCCGCATACTGCATCGACCACCTTCATCATGTCCGCGGATCAGTGCACGAACACCGGCGGATATGCCTGCGGCACGGGCAGCGCCATGTCTCAACCTCAAGTGCAACTTCAAGCCACCCACTGAGACCCGTGCGCGCGGCGGGAACACGATGATTCTACTGGATACCTTGGTTTCATGCTGGTAAATCTTTGAGTGGCGTTGTGTCGTGGAATGTTGCGTCAGTGCAACAGTCTCTTCATCATGGTCAATGGGGCAGCTGTGCATGATGCCGACTGGCTTGAGCTCCAGGCTGGGCATTCCGCCATGAATGAGAACAATACGAAGGGCCGTCGCTTGTCACCTGTGTCCTATATGACAGCTCATCTGTGTGTCTTGATGTGTCGGACAGAGGCTTGTCGGTTGATCTACGCGTTGAACAGCAGCCAGCCCAAAGTAACCACTCAAAGGCAAGCAAACGAACCTATGCGATAGGCGGCTGAAAGCTAATTCGCGGCTAGGAGGTAGCTCCCGCGTCTCATTTTGGACGTTGATGACAATCCTTGCCCAATCCTGTCTTATGTCTTGCTTCTCCCCTCTCACCAACCGTGTTCTAGAAGCACCAACACGTCGTGGTGGCCGCATCTGGTCGAACACGGACCAACAACCACATTCCAAATCTGTGTCGATACGATAGGGACTCTACCCCCACTGCTATGCTGCCAAGTGAAGCTTTCTGTGGGCGGCTCTTGACGCTCGGTTTTAGTTATTGCGGGATGCGATGTGCACGTGCGCTGAACAATGGGATGATGGGGCTAGTATTGTTCTTGGTCTGATGCGGGTGCGAGTGTCCATGGATGACTACACGAGCTCGCTTGGCCCAAAATGGGACTTACATATTGTCGAGCAGGATGAGCAGGTGCCAAACGATGGATGAGGGCAATTTTTATTATCAGAGCTTGACCTCTCCTCTTCCTTCCCTGAGCGGACCCGGTCAACCCTCTTCCAACGTCTCTTTCTCTCCATATCCTAATCATTCACTGCCATCAAGACCCCTGTTCATTGACTCAATTTCTCACAAGGATGCATGTATCTTTGGATCGCAGCCTTTGGGTGCTTGTACCTTTCATCTCTCTCGCCTCTGCTGCCCCGTCAGGCTCTGGCGCCCTGGTCAAGCTCTCATTCGGCCTCGAACCCGCAGACCCAAGCCTCCTCGGTCGTACCCTTCACGAGATTTCGGATCCCTTGAGCCCCCGCTACGGTCAACATCTCGCTCGTGAGGAGGCGCATGCGCTGGTCGCTCCAAGGGACGACTCTGCGGATGTTGTCAAGCGCTGGCTAACTGATGCAGGCATCCCTCGAGATCAGATCAGTCACGAGGGTCGCTGGGTTCATGCAAATGTTCCGAATGAGCATGCAAGTAGGATCATGTTGAGTGACTCAGTCTTCGATGTGAAGCGCGCGCTTCCTGACAGCGTCAACAACCACATTGCTCTCGTTCATCGTTCTTCCTCCTCCAGACACGCAGGTCACTTGCGCCGGGACCTTGTCCATGAGAGATCACGCGCTCAGGTCCGGACGGCTGAAAAGTCTGACCTCGAATCGCGGAAGTCAGATCTGAAGAACTGCTACAAGGTCGCTTCACCGGCTTGCATGCGCAATTGGTACAAGATCCCAACCAAGAAGGAAAAGCCAACGAAGGGCAATCTCCTTGGGATTGTCGGTTTCTTCGAAGTATGACAGGCCTCCTCTTGAAGCATTTATGGCCCGTTGCTAACTATTGCCAGCAAACGGCGCAATATGCCGAGCTTGAAGAGTTCCAGAGGCGATTCGATCCTTTTTCTACGGGCGGCAACTTCACCAGCCAAGGCATCAACGGAGGCGAGAATCCCCAAGAAACACCTGACCAGCAGTATCCGAGCGGAGAAGCGAATGGAAATGCCCAGTATACCGTTGCACTTGCCTACGACATTCCTGTGCGCTACTATCCTGTTGGCGGCCTGAAGACAGACTACATCCCAGACCTTGAGTAAGTCATAATGAATTCTTGTTCCGTTCCCTGCTGACAATGGGGCCAGTTTCACAGAAGATGTTGACAACGAAGGTTACGGTGTTGAACCCTTCCTCGAACTCGCTCAGGCTCTCATGGACATGGATGACGACAAGCTTCCCCTCGTCGTTTCCATTTCGTATGGTTCAAATGAGCAACACTACCAGAAGAAGTACACCAAAGAAGTCTGCAACATCTTCGGCCAACTTGGCACTCGTGGGGTGTCAATCATTTCCGCTGCCGGTAATTCTGGCCCAGGTGCGTCCTGTCAGTCCAACGACGGCAAGAAAACGACCAAGTTCATCCCTAGCTTCCCGGCTTCATGCCCTTACGTGACGTCAGTTGGTGGTACTGAGCTCGAGTCGGATACCAGCGCAGGAGGCAAGTCTGGGAAGAGCAAGGCCGTGGACTTCTCTGGAGGAGGCTTCTCTGAACACTTTGACCGCCCAAAGTGGCAGGACAAGCCAGTTAAAGAGTATTTGAAGAAGTACGGTACACAGTGGAAGAAGTACTATAATGAGAAGGGCAGAGCGTACCCTGATGTCGCTGCTCATGTGGGACCGGAGAACGTGCCAATCATGAACCACGGAATTGCGGAATACATCGGTGGAACAAGGTAAGGCTCAAGAGCGGCTGAATATCCCTATTACAAACTGACAGTTGGCATTAGTGTTGCGACACCAGTGTTTGCTTCAATGATTGCTCTCATCAACAACCAGCGACTCAAGGATAAGAGGTCCCCAATGGGCTTCCTGAACCCCTGGCTGTACACGGTCGGTGACAAAGCCTTTACCGAGTATGACTCCTTGACTTCATATTTCTGCTCTTATCACTGTTGAGTTACTAACAAAGCATTTCAGTATCACGATGGGCAAGTCAATTGGTTGCACTGGCGAAAGCATCGAAGGTCTGCCTTCACCTGTGGTTCCCGGCGCAGGCTGGGAAGCCGTCAAAGGATGGGATCCCATCACGGGATGGGGCACACCCAAGTTCGATAAGCTCAAGAAGGAGGCATGCGGATAGCAGACGTTTGTCACTTCAAAGAAGCCGGATCAGCTTTGCGCGCAGTGAGAAGGTCGAGAATCCGACGCACACGTCGGGTCTCTGTGGCTTTTCCTATTGCTGCCCCCACCTATTCTGTTCTTTTCTTTTTTCTCTTTTTTATTTCACTGTCTCTTCCTCTTCTCTTCGGAAATTTTGGTATTTATCAGGCGCCTGCTGTCTGCTCATAAGTTTGACGTGCCTTGAATTGGCAACTCTAGCTGGGATCTCGCTTGTGTGAGGAGCAGCAGCGAAGGGGAACATCTGAGCAATTATCTACCGCTGTGAGCTCTTGCACAAAATACTTCGTTCTTAATACAGCTGAATCTCTTCAATTCCCTCACATATCATGTTCTGGGTGAGCTTTGCATTTTACGGCACTGTGTTCAATCATTGGCCCTCTCCCATCAGTGAGCGGCATCAACTCGGAAAAAGTGGTTCCCGTAAAATCGCCAGAAACTTCATCCTCAATGCCCCCAACATCAGCCGTCGCGTTGCACCATCTCTGCTTGCACATAGATTGTGAACACCTTTGAACGCTTCACATCTCATAGACGGCCTTTAACCGCAGAGACCTCGCATCTCAACGGCCATCATGGCGACACAGCCAAGAGACAAACAATTGCAATACTGGCAGGGTGCCAGCGCCGACGTGGCAGGCATGCTCGGCGGCGTCACCAACGTCAAGGGCTTCAGCTCCGTCTCGAGAATCGACTTGCAAGGCTCTCGCACGTTCCTCGCGCGCTTGGGTATCGGCTTGAAGAGCGACCGGAAAACCGTGAAGGTCGCGCTTGACGCTGGAGCAGGGTGCGTTTCGTTTACTCTTCTCGTGCCCTTCATGTTCATCCAAGGCTGATCACCCAGGCAGAATCGGAAGAATCACGGAGAACCTGCTACTCAAGGTCGCAAGTGAGGTTGATGTTCTTGAGCCAGTGCAGAAGCTCACGGATGCCATCAAGGCAAAGCCTGGCGTGCGAAATATCTTCAATGTCGGTTTGGAAGACTGGCATCCCGAAGAGGGCATAGAATATGATCTTATTTGGACTCAATGGTGTCTGTGCTATCTCACAGAACAACAGATCGTCGACTACCTGCAGGTCTGCAAGGGTGCTCTCTCAGCGACGGGTGTCATCGTCGTGAAGGAGAATCTGAGTACCACTGGCAAGGATCATTTCGATGATACGGACAGCAGCACCACAAGGTATGTCAAGAACTCTAGTTGATTTCTATATGAATCCCAATACTAATATTATGTACAGAGAAGATGAGAAGTACCAATCGCTATTCAAACAAGCTGGGCTGCGCCTCGTCAAAACTGAGCTTCAAAGAGGTCTCCCCGAGATGCCCAACCGGAGACTCTTCCCCGTGCGCATGTACGCCCTGAGGCCTTAATCGTCCCATCACAGTCGCCTTGAAGTATTTCATGCGCCGACCTTCCTCAGTCTCACATCAAAAGCGGGGTTGCTCACAGCCTTCACCTTGCCGTCATTGCACGTCTCAAATACGAACTCCGTCAGGCTGTTGAAGTTGTACCTTGCCCGATCCAAGGCGAACCAGGAGTCGCAAGAGGGGTTCTGGAAGAACATGTCGCTGTCGAGCTGGGCTTGGTCGTCCGCTGACATGGGAAATGAGAATACTCCGCGCCATGCGGACTTGTTCTTGGTCGTGCGCTGGGCAGGGTAGAGACGGGCCTCAACTGAAGACTTGTCGTCCTCGTTTTGACGCTTGGAGGGAATACTGCTGCCCATGTCTCCGGTGCTGAGACGGTACTTCTCGATATTGTTCAGGACGTCGAAACCACGGACGGTGAATTCTGTGACGCGAAGGCCTGGTCCATCGTCCAGCTCAAGAACGAGGGTAGAATCGGTTTTGTTGTCGGCGTATCTACCTACTTGCCCGCTCTTGGAAGATGCCTCTTCCCGCGCAGCCTGCTCCATGGCCGGCACAAACGCTGAGACGGCAGCGCTGAGGATCCTGGATCGAGCGTAGAGATCCATTGAGACCTCCAGGCCACCGACAAGCACAGAAATGACGAGATCGTACTCGGGCACCAGGGCCAGGTATGCGTGGTACAAGCTCATGTCTCCCGATTTGGTGTATACGTCGATGATGCGATCGTCAGATGTGAGCTTGTCGCCGCGGAAGATCTCCCATGGTCCACCAACAGCTTGGCCAAAGGAGGGAAGATGCGCGTCAGGTTGTAGCCAGGCGCGGGTTTTGCGAGGGGAGAGAAGCTTGTTTTCGAGAATCGCTGATCCGAAGGAGAGGATATCCTTGGTACTGGAGAACATGCCACCGGCTCTGATCACTTGTGTCAGCGCTCAATTTACCCCTATGGGCTTTGGGAGGAAGGACTCACGGCTCATAAACTCCAAGGGTGAGGTTCCATAGAGGGTCGCCCTTCGGCACGAAGCCATGCTGCTCAAAGGAATCAACAAATCCATCGAAGGAGGTGCTGTCCATTCCAGCCTTGTCAAAGATGCTTTCCTGGATCACTTGGTTGAACTTCTTCCCCGTCACCTTTTCCACGACTCTAGCAAGGAGTGGAGAGGCACTGTTAGAGTACGAAGGGCTTGTGTAGGGACCGAAGGTCGGGGCCGACTTGGACAGCTGCGAGATGAGGTCGTCGAGAGTGCAAGGCTTGGTACCGGGAACACCAGCGCATGTCAATCCTTCGCCTTCATCTAGCTTAGGAAGTCCCATCTCTGTCCAGGGACCTTCTCGCAGGAGTGTCATGTCGAACACAGCTATTCGAGGTCAGCGCGAATAGTCTTGAAAGAGACTGCGGGACTTACTGTCAGTGGTGATGCCAGACATGTGCGACATAAGCGCTCGAATGGTCACATCCTCCCATTGTGTAGAGTCGATCTCGTCATCAGAGTCGCTTTGAAGTTCAGGGATGTATTCAAGGATCGAGTCATCCAAGTTCACACCATTGAGTTGCAGAATGGCCAGAACCGGTACGAGCTTCGAGACACTACCTACACGGTAGATGGTATCGGCGTCGATTTTGTCCGTTCCGACATCTTCTGCAACTTCTGGTGTGAAGTGGTAGTCAAAGAGAGGTTTGTCACCGTGAATAGACTTGACGCCAACTGAGATACCGCTTGCCTGGATGCTTCCGAATTGTTCGTCAAGGGCGGCGCGAAGTCCTTCGGCGGCTTGCTTGATTGCAGAGCTGGAATGGGGAGCTTTTGGAGGGGAAAGGACGGCACCTTGAGGAGGACAAGCTTTCGAGGCGGCAAGAGAGGAAAAGAGGAGTGTGGTTGTGGTGAGGATGGTGGTGAGGGAAGGCATGGTGGCTGTATTAGAGCCAAGAGCTGGCCCTAGAGATAGAGAAAAGAAATCCGTTGGTGATTTATGTGAGACTCTGGAGTGAGCTGTGTATGCTTTTCAAGATATCCAACCACATGAGAATGGACGCATGGCGCCTCTTATATCGAGCATCTGCAATCCTATCCATGGCAGCATTGCTAGATCCTCTATCACAGCCGAGCGAACTACGACGACCCCTTACGAGTCCTCCTAGAGTAAGCACCAAGGGCTTAGTACGAAAAGCATAGTCAACATCCTACAAGCCCCAGAAAGTCGCGTCTAATTGACGAGATACAGGCATCAGGGTCAGGGTCTGCGCCCCGACAAACGCGCGTGGACCGATGAAATCTCGTTCATAAGGGACTGTGATAGGTTGACCTGTGACTCCGGCAATTCGTCCCTATAAGGCCAAGCTTGATCTTGTAAAAATAGGCTATCCTGGGCCGTGGTCTGGGGCTATCGCGATATAGGCATGGTAGAATGGTAATCCTGCCTGCCAAGGTGTGGGTAGGTGCTCGGTCTTGGGGCGCAGGGCTGGAGACACGCATTCGACGAGTACACTGCCGACTTCCATAGTCAGGCACAGCTCAATGACGTTTGCGATGAATGCAATGCGGAAAGTCGAGAAACCATGGTTCTTTATTATTGATGGACTGTTCTCTCGCCAGCATTCCAGTACATCCTCGCCAACCCCTTCGTTGTTGATGTCTTGCATTAGTAAATGTTCGTTGAAATTCTGTTCCAAAGACTGTCTTGGTTGAACAAGAAGGATGCAGTTCCTTGCACGTTTAATTACGCATTCCTTAGGTCGGTCTGTGATGCTGCTGCTGTTCAGGAGGCTGCAAGAGCAGCTCTGAAAGATGTGCCTCTTTTGGGACCTAGCAAGGCTGTGCCTGATGAAGCCACCGTCGATCAATCAAGGTAGAGGTAGGGATCCCAGAACCTTGTCAATCCCTTCAGGCGGCCGTCGGCGAATTTTGCCCGGAGCTCGAGTCGCATTAACAACGTCGCGGTGTGTTCTTTAATGATCGAATTTATCGCGTTTTAGACAGGCTCCAGCCGCCGGATCATTCGAAGGTGTGAGAGTCTCCAGCTTGTGTCTCGGCCGCCGCGCTTCCCCGTCGCTGGCGCAAAGTTGGCATACCCTAGATCTCTCTGTTCTCACACAGCCCATTGGCTTCAGGGTGCCCTATCCTCATCAATCAGGAATAATTCTCTCTTTATGCTCTCACTCTATATGGGGTGATGTTGGTGGGATAATCTTTAATTTGAATAGATCTGGTCTTTTCACTAACTGTTGTCGTCGCTTTCAAGCCCGTGCAAGCATGGGAATAGGCCTAATCCTGTGGAGTTGTGGCTTTCTCATGGCGTCCATCGAGTAGCTTTTCCAGGTCCTTGATGGCCTCGAGTGTCGGTGGGTTAGGAACTCTGGCTCTCCATTTCTCGACTCCCTCCTCATATACTACCAATGTTGGCCACCACACTACTTCAGCAGCCTTTTGGATGGAAGATCCTGGCTCCTCTAAGCCGTTAACCTGCAGCATCAAGATGGAGTCAAAATAATGTTCGCTTGATCTAGCAAAGTGATGTCTCGGGAAACAAAAATTTCATACCTTGAAGAATCGAATGTCTTGATTGCTAGCCTTTGCGGCAATGCTCTCGTATAATGGCGCGATGACCTTGCCGACAGTTAGCTACACAAGAGCCTTCTAATAGTCGCGCAGATCTACAAACACACCTTGCATGGAGGACATTGTGTTGAGTAAAAGTCAATGACCGCTGTACCTTTCGTTCTGAGCTGTTGTTCGTACTCCTCGATGGAGTGCAGTTCGTGGACCGCCATTATGCTTGTACCAAGTTGTCTGAACTGGGGGCATACAGCTTCGGTGGTGAATCTCGTTTTAGTCTTTGGGGAACTGCTTAATATGGTCCGATGTCTCCGGCTCCGGCAGACAGCTCGTCTGATCTCAATATACGCAATGTAGTGACGGATTACGCCATTCAATAGTGGCCCGTCTTAGCGTTGAAGTCCCCATTTACAAGGAATAGCTAGAGTCTAGCGCGTGATAAGGGTGTGTCCTCACCAAAATGTACATACAGCATCCTGGAGTTAAATCTCCGAGAGTTATACACGCTCTTCTTCGACATCGGGCATACCCAGTTTCGACTCGGAGGAACTGAGAATATGACTTGGCGTTGCTTCCAAACTAAAATCTTCAAGAATTTTAAAACAGAGCACGTAACTTTATTGTGCATCGATCAATCCATCATTCCCCATCATTCCAAGCCCTTCTCTTCAACAAGGTGACTTTCCCGCCCATCAAGTTGGTCTTGCTGGGGTTGGATGCCAAGCTTTGTAGCTTCTTCAAGAGAGAATGTACCATACTAAGACCTGGAGTTAGTGACTGCTCCCTCTAGAACTCATCAGAAGAAGGTATGAGCTTACCGTATCGTAATCATCGATCTCACCAAGTCCAACTGGAGGGAAAGCCTTGCTCAGGGCCCATTGACTCAAGAAGGAAATTGCATAACCCGTGATGAAGCCGGTGTAGAAAGTCCTTGTGAGGCCTATCGGGATGTTGTTCTTCGGGTCTAAAGAGGCCATGCCGCCGATTGAAGGAGCGAAGCCCAGAATCCAAGAGACATAGGATCTCAGGTTCACCCCTTTGAAGAAATAGTATATTCCAGTAGGATTTGGATGATAGAGGTCGCCGAGCTTCAACTTGCGCTTGCGAACCAGGTAATAGTCAGCAGTGAAGACGCCCATCATCGGACCGAGAATGACTGTGTAAGAGAACAGGTTAGCCGTGATTCTTCACCCTATCGAGCCGACGCAGGGTCCAAGGAGGAGTGCCACGTACTTCCAAAACTGCTAAGAGCTGCAGTGAATGTTGATGCCTTGGCGAGGATCTGCCATGGTTGAAGCAGAATGGAAATGACGGCAATGAGGTACGATCCGCGACGGATGTTGATGTACTTTGGCCACAGACCAGCAAAGTCCATACCACCAGACACACCATTCTCCACCGAGTTCAACGCAAGAATATTGCAAAGAAGACCGAGTGAAGTGAAAAAGGCAGCAGCGCGGTTTCGGGCGTTGTAATGTGTATCGATCCAGATCTGGACAATGCTCGGAGGGTTCCAAAGCCCAAGCTCCACAACATCGCCATACATCTTACCAGCTGCCGAGGTACCCAGAACTCCAAAAACAGGGACTACCACACCGAAGAGCATGATGCCGATCGTCTGGCCCCAGAGCTGGTTCTTTGGTCGCCGGGCAAAGCGGGAAAAGTCTGTCTGACTAGTCATGCCAACGGCATTGCCACCAATTAGTGTGGTGATGCCATGAACAAATGCCCATCCTAGCTGCGATCCACCCGAAGCAGTGGTCTCTGTCTTGATGTAGGAACCAATACCACCAGCGGCAATCATCAGCCCAATGGAGAGACCGAAGATTGTGATGCCGCTAATGACGAGGGAAATGCGCAGGGGCACGCGCAGCTTGTCCGGGGGAAAGTATAGCAAGGGTATTGCTATGATGTTGTACAAGATGAAGCCCACAAATTGCTTGGTAGTCATAGAAGCCGATGCCGGGAGGGTGTTGCGAAGGTTCTGGAAGGAAGGGAAGATGACGGACAGGATCGTGCTGATGAGCATCCCGCCGGTGAAGCTTTGAATGCCGTACCAGACGCAAGTCACTGCCACTCGGAGTAGAATGGGGAATAGAGAACCCCATATGCCAAAAGTGTATCGCGACTGGACCGTGTAACTGATATGCCACACACCACCGACCCTGAGAAGTGAGGCAAGAACAAGGTCAGCGAGGCCATTCACGAACAGTTATCCCTTTGTTAAAGGAGAACGATGAGGTTCCAACTTACCAGGATAAGCTTAAGACGACGGCTAGCTGTATCGCACGAGCAATAATCGTTACTAGCACGGATTGCCAGACGTTCAGACCGTAAGATAGGACAGATGAAGTGGCCTGCCATCCATAGATCGTAAGGAATACGGTACTCCAAAGTCCGATAAAGTCGAGATCGCGCCACTGACGACGGCCTGGTGCATCACAATCAGTTACAGATTTACCAAACATTGTTGCGCTTTACTGGACTTACTTGGCGGCAGAGGCACCAGGTCACGATTCTGCCATCGGTCAGGTGGTAGATCATCCTCGCCATGGTGAAGTTGGACCGTCCTCTTGACGGCTCGAAAGATAGCCATAGTTCAGGTGTCTCCTAGTTTCGGACAAAGGAACCAATGAATGTGTTTGGACTGTACGGACACAAGTTACCGGTCAGGACCTTTGGTCGGCTGCGAATGTCGTATAATTTAATGTATATCAATGTAAGAGTGTTACCAGAAAAGACGGCTACATCGTCGCTGCACACCGATTTATACGTTATCACATCCCTACAACTTTGCGGTCTCGTATGTTCCTCCAACCCTCGGTTACATGCCGTGATCTAGGAGCTATCGACCCGTGGCGGGGCAGAAGTCGCGTTGTTGCCATGTGCTGTGCCTCGCCTATGGTTCATTTCGGTATATTCCATGTCATTCTTGGGTATTGAGAAGCTGAGCTGTCTTGTGCAGGGCACTTCGGCGCGATTATAGCGAAGATGGCGTGATGGAACTATCCCAAGAGAGAGTGGTCGCGGCGGGTCACAACAGTCCATCCGGGATATCATGGACCCTTACCCATAGTACTGAAAGGTAACTAGGCTCGAATTAGCGTGTCCCTTTATCATCGTGAAGTTAAATATGACAGAACCAATGGCTTGGCTCGTACCGCACGCAGGTCAACCAATCCAGTTTCCCACACGCAGCGATTCGTTTGGAAAGTTCCGCTTGGATCCGTCTTGCCGAGCAATGTGGTAGTCGCGGACATGTCAACCAGTGCTGGGTATTAAGCGAGACACGATGGCGTGACTTGAAGGGACCGGCTTCTTGGCCTCGAGATCCTCATTGTTTTCGATTGAATGAGCAGAATAAATCCCGCGGAAGGGATTGGCATGGCATTTGAAATCCTTGAATTCATCGAGCCTCATGAGAAACTAGCTACCGCGAATAACAACCGCCATGACTTCTCATCCCACGGTGCGCATCGGTGTCGATGTTGGCGGTAAGTAATAGCCAAACTATCCTGGACCATCCTCTTTCCATTGACATTTGACATGCATGGGCAACCTCCTCGATCTTTGCTCCTGGCCAACAATCGATGGCGTGCTCGAGGCGAGAGAATTAGCAGCTAACGCTATGCAGGCACGAATACCGACGCCGTGGTCTTGGATACCGCACTCCATGCGACTCCGACACGTGGCGTTCTAGCCTCACACAAGGTCCCGACAACTAGGGATACAGCAGAGGGTATTCGAGACGCCCTGGGTGCTGTACTGGCCAAGTTAGCCCGGCCACTGCCACACATCAGCTCAGTGACTATAGGCACCACGGCTTTTCTCAACTCGGTTATACAGAGGGATTCCCAATCTCTCAGCCGCGTTGCTGTCATTAGGCTTTCTAAAAGCTTCTTGCGGGACGTACCTCCTTTTTCCGGCTGGCCAAAGGATCTTGCTGCTGTCATCCATGGCTATGTCGGCTATGTCGATGGTGGCCTGCACATTGACGGCTCAGAAGAAGCTCCAGTCGCGCATGATCAAGTCTTGGAACACTGCCAGCAGATTCGAAAACTAGGTATCAGTGCCATCGCCATCGTAGGTGTTTACTCCCCTATAGACGTGGACCATCATCAGGAGGACGTGGTGCGGCAGCTCATCCTTCAACATCTCCCTCAAGCCCATGTGGTGTGCTCCCATGAAGTCGCGAATATCGGTAAGCACTTGAAGAGAATTCTCGAAAGGCGGAAAACACTTTGCTGACCCCATATGCTAGGCTTTCTGGAACGCGAGAATGCTGCCATTCTCAACGCCGCCATTCTCCGCCACGCGAGACGCACTATTACAGCTTTCCACAGGGCCATTGCTGAGCTCGGACTTCAATCATGCCCTCTTTATCTGACCCAAAATGACGGGACCCTGTTGGATGCTAACGTCGCTGCAAGTCTGCCAATTCGGACATTTGCATCAGGCGTCACCAACTCCATGCGAGGCGCCGCATATCTTTCGGGACACGGTGCTGGTGAATCAGTCAGCGAGCCAGCTGTCGTTGTCGATATTGGCGGGACTACGACAGATGTAGGCGTTTTACTACCGTCGGGGCTACCCCGACAAGCATCTGCATACGTTTCTGTCGCTGGAGTCAAAGTGAACTACTCCATGCCCCATGTCCATTCCATTGGCCTAGGTGGAGGCTCTATTATCAGTCAAGATAACCGACTGCAGATACAAGTTGGTCCCGAATCCGTCGGTCATGAGCTGCACCGCAGTCTCGTCTTCGGGGGGAAGACGCGCACAGCCATGGATATATCTGTTGCTTCCAGCCACACAAGTATCGGCAAGTCTGACCTTGTCAAAGATTTGGACTCGTCCCTCGTTGAAGATGCAAGGTTGAGAATCCAGGACCTGTTAGAAAAGGCTATTGACGCTGTCAAGACTTCACCTGAACCAATCCGAGTGTTCATGACTGGTGGCGGATCGGTGATTGCCCCGGACACTATCAACGGCGTCTCAGAGGTCGTCAAACCCCCCTTCTTTGATGTATGCAACGCTGTTGGCGCGGCATGCTCCAAGGTAGGCTCAACTCTTGACGCCATACAAAGCACAACCGACAAGTCCCACTTGGAAATTGGGGAGGCAGCCAAAGTTATCGCGATTGATCGCGCAGTCGAGGCTGGTGCCATTCGGGAAACGGTCGTCATTACTAAAGTCGATATGATCCCTATTCCGTATCTTGAGAACCAGATACGGGTAATTGTTGGCGCAATGGGGGATCTTGACCTTGCCCGCCTAGATGAGCAAGGGCCCGCTGCGAGTAGCACATGGAATAACTTGGATGGGGAGGACGAAAGCCATCAGCAGGCCGCGCCATCTGTTGCCCAGCATAGCCCTGAGGAGGAGAGCATCGATCACCGCTCCTACCGCCCTCAGGTCATTTCGAATAAAGCAACGAACAGGAATGAGTGGCTGATCTCGTCCACGGACCTCGACTATATTGCCGATGGGTGTTACGTGCTTGGGTGCGCCGGTGGCGGCAACCCAGAAGCAGGGAAGATGCAGCTTAAACACATGGTAGAAGCAGGTCATATGATCCGTGTCATTGACACTTCGTCTATTGATGAAGCGGACACAGTCTACTGGGGTGGCCGGATGGGTACCCCTGCAGCTATTGCTGAGCGTCTCCAAGCCCACGAGACAGTTGATGCAATGCGAGCACTGATGGACCACCTCGGCCAGGATTCGTTCGACGCGGTCATGGGACTTGAGATAGGAGGATCTAATGGCCTTGAAGCGCTCCTCTGTGGTTCATCCCGCTTCTTCGATCGGCCTGTCCTAGACGCTGACTTCATGGGTCGTGCCAACCCAATGTGCTGGCAGATCACCCTGACGGTACATCGTCCAGGAGAATTTGCTCCGTGCGCAATTGACTCAGGGGATGGCCAGACCATGCTGATGACACGAGCGAAGAGCGACGAAAGCGTTGACAAGCCTCTCCGCGGTGCTCTAGTTGAGATGGGATCTTTGGTTGGACTGGCAGGCAGGCCGACGACTGGCGGTATTGTTCGTCAGCATGCTGTCAGTAACACAGTCTCTCTAGCATGGCGTATTGGGAGAGCCATAGCTCTTGCTGAGGCAGATGTGTCTATTTCTCAGGCTGCAGATCGTATCATCGCCGAGGTTGGAGGCCCTAACAGCGCCAAGGTGCTCTTCCGAGGCAAGATCACAGCCGTTGAGAGAACACTGCACAAAGGACATTCTGTGGGCGTTCTCCACATTGCGCATGCACCTATCGATGAAAGTGACGGATCTGGCACCACACGCGATGTAGCGACCGGGGGAACTTTGAAGATACCCTTCATCAACGAGAACATTCTCGCAGAGCACCACGCCGAGAACAGCACGGTCAAGGTCCTCGCAACCGTGCCGGACCTGATTGCCCTGCTAGACTCACAGACGGGTAGGGCTGTTGGCGTGCCGGAGTATAAGTATGGATGTCATGTGACGGTACTTGCCATCCCCTGCTCTCCGAGGTGGACGGAGAACCCCCGAGGTCTCGAAATTGGCGGCCCCAAGGGATATGGGTACGATATTCAGTATCAACCGATCGGAAAGTACGTGGAGCCTCGCAGTGTCATTGAGGAGTTTGGAAGTTAGATATGTAGTGGTTTTCTGAACATAGAGCCGCCATGGTCGCCTTGAAGTTCCTTCTACATGGTCCGTCTCATCAGGCCTAGTAGGGCACGCTGAGACTTCGCTTCGTTCTTTCCTATATGTTCCGAATGCTCACCGTGCTCATGGCAACCCGTTTGGTTTGCCTGAAAGGGGCTATGGATGAGAGTTTTCCGAAGGTGAGCCCTGCCGTGATGCAATCCGTGCCAATGGAGCGTCGTTGGAGGAACTTGTTCTTGATATTGACGGGAGTTCGAACATGTCTATTCTGGATAGACCATCTTCCTTGTCACGCCTCCATCAACCACCATTTCTGCCCCCGTCACGCCCTCATTATCGGCAAGATACACAACGGCCTTCAACACATCTTCGACCTTGCCAACCCTCCCCGTAAGCTGCCATCGATGATCCTCCTCACTCAACCCAGTGTCCCACTTCAATCCCTCCTCATCTGCCTTCTTACACTCATTCTCAACATGGACCCAGCCTGGGATCACTGAACTCACTCTGATCCCATCAGGAGCCAAGGATACAGCCATGCTCTGCGCCATACCCAGGAGTCCAGCTTTCGTGGTGCTGTATGGCTCATTGTTTGGTTCGGACATGAACGCCCGGGTGGACGACATGTGAATCACACAGCCTCGTGCTGCGCGTAGCATGGGTAGACAAGCTTGCGTCATCAACATCGGTCCCGTCAAATTGGTCTCGATACTTTTATTCCACTCCTCCACGCTCATGTCTTCTAAACTGACTCCGCCAACTCCACGGGTGTATGCCGCATTGTTTACGAGGCAGTCGAGCTTGCCTGAGAAGAGCTCAGAGGCTTGGGCTGCTGCGGCCTGGACTTGGCTTAGACGGCGCACATCGCAGGATACAGTGCTAAAGTCCTTGCCTGCGTGGTGGTTCTTTGACAGGAGGGATTTGGTATGCTCTAGCTCGGTGGTGTCGGAGTCAAGTAGGAAGACGCGGTGGCCGGCGCTGAGTAGCAGTCGGGACAGACCTCGCCCGATGCCTCGTCCTGCGCCGGTGATGAGGAAAGTTTTCGCAGCAACCATGATCCGAAATGATTCCTTAGCAGGAATTGGATGCTGGAAGTTGTACAAAGGGAGTTCGCGTGTCGGTATGGCTCGAAGTGGGTGTGAGTTGATGATCTCATCAAGCACGTTGAAGTGTGTAACTACCGGACCTGGTGTGGGGCAGGCAAACCTTGGACCTCAAGAACTCAACGGCTTGAGTTTGAATCATCAGTCTCGTCCTCACACAAAGTCTCATCCTCAATCAAAGCCTCGTCACTACTCCATTGTACAGCCACCGGCGTCTAGTTCAAGTCCCATTCCTTGTCGTAAACCTGCTATGAACACTGCGCCTCAACACGCATTGCCCAGCCCATCTGTCCTCGCCTTCGTCTATCGTACAAGCAGCAATTCTATACGACATATCTTTCTCATACATCGAAGATGTCCCCAATGCCCTCGCCTCCACCGCGTCGAATGTCTACAATATCCAGTCTCCAGCCTTCCCAGTGCTTTAATGACCGCTTGATGTCCTTGATCCGCTCGATCCTCTTCTTCTGCTCTTCCTCCTGTGCCTTGCGGAATGCATCTTCGTCGAAGTCCATATCATCATCCTCAAGAAGCTCATCGTCACCGCCACCGCCTGCAAGGGCGTTGAGTCCGCTGGTGAAGAATTCGCCAATGCCCCCGTGGCTGGCTGAGTGCTTCTTTGCACCTGGCGTTCCCAGGATGCCGCCGCCGCCGAGATCAACGTCTTGGAAGCCAGGGCTGGCGCCCTCCAATTCCCGACGCTTCTCGATCCAGGCGCCGCTCCGTAATTCGTGAACCTCGGCCTCTAGGCTGCGAATCTGCTTCTTCAGTCTGATCTTCTCCTCGTTCTCCAGCTCCTCCATGCCTTCATCATCAAGGCCTCCGCTGCCATCTGCTGACTTTCTCGCACGCAGCTTGATGTTTTCACTCTCAAGCTTGTCGACCTTGGCCTGTAATTCGTTGACTTCCTTCTCCAGCTTCTCTTTCTCTTTGCGCAGACCCTGCGACCGGGAGTCCTGCTCTTTGTGAAGAGTCGTGAGAGTCGCAGCTTTCTTCTCCAAAGCGTCAACCTTGGCATCGAGCTCGCTCTTCGCTTCCTTGATCTCAGCGAGTTCGTGTTCAAGGGTCTTGACCTTCGTTTCGGCGCTCGACCTTTCGCTACCTTCGCGCACTGCCTTCTCAGCAGTACGTTCGAGGTTCTTCTTGAGGTCCTGCAATTCGCGTTGAGCCTTGCCGGCTGCAGCCTCGGCACGCGCAAGCTTTTCCTCAAGAGCTGTGATTTGCTCCTTCTCCGATGATGCGCCGTTCTCCTGGCGATCGACGCGGGCTCTGAGCTTCGAGATCTCTATTTCCATGCTCTCGATCGTAGACGACTTGGACTCAAGTTCGGCTTTGAAGTCGGCGGGCGGCGCGGCAAGAGAAACAGAAGCGCGATGGCCATGGCCACTGCGAGAAGCCTGTTGTTGGAGTTGCGCATTTTGGCGTTTCAATGAGGCAATCTCGCTTTTCTGTAATCATGTCAGAAGTATTTCCGGTCACGGAGTATGATAAAACTAACCAGCTGTTCATCTCCGCCGCTAGTAGCATCACCGTCAGCCTCCCGCAAGTCAGCAAGCTCTTCTTCTGCCTTCTGCCATCTCTTCTCCGAATCTGCTGCCTCCTTCTCAAGACGCTTGTTCTCCTTCTCGAGCTCCTCGATGCGCGCAACGTTCTTTCTGTAGATTTCAGGTGCAGTTTCACCATCGGGGCTGAATGGACTGGGCGAGAGTGGCCCAGCGCCAGACGCGGCGCGGAATGACGTTGATCGCAACTTGGATTGTTGGGCGAGCGATGGAGTCTCAGAGGATGAAGCATCTTCGCTCTTAGGATCGTCCGCAGGCGCTTCTTCTGGCTTCTCGTCTACAGCTTCGTCGTTGTCGTTGGCATTGGATGGCTTTTCTGTGGTCGTCTCTGTCGACTCGGGTTCATCGGCAGTCGCAGGCTCGGGGGCTTCTTCCTTCGGCTCCTCCTTTGGCGCTTCCTTGGCTTCCTCCTTGGTCTTCTTTGATGCGCCTGATTTGCCCTTCTTTTTCTTCATTTGCTCGACCTTCTGACTGTCAGCTTGCTAGGTCTTAGATGATGCGGAGGGTGACGAACGCGCTTCTTCGCAGCGGCGATCTTCTCCTGGCGCGCCTTTTCTTCGGCATCAGCCATGGTTGCGTCTGGAATCACACAAGAATGTAATTGATTAACAGCCGGTAATGTTTTGAGGGTTGTAACAGCTGGAATGGTGTTCGAGGGGCCACTGAAATGATGAAAGGGAGTTGAGACGCGGGAGCTTAAGCGGGATGCCCATCGAGCTTGGAGCTTAGCTGGCCAATATGGAAACGGTGTCGCACTGTACTTCCGCACTGTGGCGCACAACAGAGGAGAGAACGTCATGCTTCAGATCCGAGACTCTATTATGACATACCTGCAGGCAGTTCGCCATTTATGTTGTTCAACCGGCTGGAAAGGGTTAGAAGACTTTTGTAGAGCAGGATGGGATGCAGCCCGGGGTATTGGCTGCCCCTCGCTCTGCCAGGAAGCCAGGCCAGTAGTCGGAGGCCGCGATTGTTCTCTCGGGCGTGGCGATTCGAGAATGAATACCTTCATGGAAGTAGTGCAGGTTAAGGTATTCAAGGCAGCACCATACCATGTAACTTCTTGTATCCTATAACCATCTGTGTGTCGGACGCAATACTGACACGTGACAACTTTCATGCCTGCGATTGCACCTTCCTCCGGCAATTTGGCCCATTGTCCCAGATGCCTGATTACACTCGATGTCCTGAGGCTCCTGGGAGTAACAACCTGAGGCTGAAACTCATATTGTACACCAAAGGGCATCTTGTAATGTCACCATGAACTGGACCGAAGGTGCACTCGCACGTCACTCTCGTCGAAAGGGCTGGAACCCAAGTCTTACCCGGCAAAAGGAATATTTTGCGAAAGCTCGAGCTGGGAAAAAGCAGACTTCGGCTGCTCAGTCAACATTTCTGCCCAGTTACATCACACGAGCGACCCCTCGCACATCGTTCTCCGCAGTGAACGGCTCGCCGGCGTTGCCACCGCTCTCAACCAGGCCACAGAAGTTCGGAGACGATCAAGAAGAATCTTCGACTGAAGTTGCGACCACTGGAAGCTGCGTTCTGACAAGTGGTTCAGCCAGTCATGACCGTAGACCATCACCTTCCCCCACCTCTCATGCTAAGATTGAGGCGAAGAGACGCAGACTTTTGCAACAGGGTGATTGGACTGGAATCACTTTAGCAAGACCACCCGAAATCAACTTCGATAGCATTCGCCATGACTACCTCTCCAAGGGTAAGTCACTTAGAGGCCATAACCAACCACTGCCTATCACGAAGTGTGATGCGGGTCACGATCAGAGGCAGATCAGTCGGTTTAAAAGTTCGCAACGCCATGGAGCAGCAGATTCAATCAGGATTCGCATCGGGGATCGCGAACTTAGATGGAGTCACGGCGAGGGATCCGCTCGAACCGCCCATACCCTTCGTTCATTCCAAACGATTCAAAGCCCGTCCTGTGCCACAAGCATGCCTAGTTCCCCTCCAACACTTGGCTCAGTAATCTCTGCAAGCAGTCCAGCGGCCGCGGTTTCTATAGCCTCAAGTAGACGAAGATCGAGTGGTCGGTCTACTAAGATATGGAAACGCAAGTCACCAAGATCGACAGCGGAGACGGATGGTGTCTCGGCTCCCTTCGTACCCGATGGCCCACGATATGTCGTTCAGTCTATTCCGCCAAAGCTTTTACATCCGACCCCTTCACATATGAGGGCTCTCTATCTTGCTCAACACGCCTCACCTGGCGCGAGAAGTACTGTTGGAAGCCTGGTCGCAGAAACGGGAAAGTCCCCTGCAAGGAGTGCAAAAGATATGGAGGCCGAAGCCGAGTGGAAGGCTTTTCTCGTAAGGCAAGGAGAGGACAACGATGCAGCAAGCCAGATTCACGAGCCAAACTCGGTCGATTCGGAACATTTGCCATTGTATCATAACGGGGAAAGACAGGCCGGGTCAGCTGCTTCTGTGGATAAATGGCCGCTGCGAAGCGGCGGCCTTCATGTCGCTGGTGAAGCTGTCCTTCACGAACGGGAAGAGGCAGGTCTATCGAGCCACTCAAGCACCGTTCACGTAGATCTGTCAAAGTTCCCAAAAGCGCAAGGGTCTTTTTCTGAAGTTGTCAGTCATTCATTACGATCCGACCAAAACGCAGACAGCAATCCCCTTGATCAATGGGTCGTGGACCCCGATGTCAGAGACCTACTGTCTAGAAGACACGTTACCAAGAACATGATGGATCTGTTGGAGGAGGAATTGTACCCGACCGCGAAGGAAGAGTCGAAAGCGCCATTAGAGCGGCAGAATCGATCCGCAAGTGAGGATGAGCTTTGGAAAAGGTTCATGTTTGACGATGACCCGAAAGAGGTTGTGGAAAAGGCGGGACGATTGGCAGCCAAAGAGACAACGAGGCAAATCCTGCAGGAGAGATCGGCAGTCCGCAGTGATGAGGTCGAAGCCCCTGCATCAAGCTCGACTCACGTCCCCACGAATGTGGATCTGCCTGAGAGCGTCGTAATCGACCTTTCCAAAGTCTGTGATTCCGAGTCGGATTGTGGTGCATCTAGGGAAGATGAGTCTGTTCAGGCAGTATCAGTGATGGCTGAGCACGGTTCGTCCTCACCGAAGAAGAGCAAGACACATAACTTCAAAGTCCATGTGCCTGCCCCTTTCGTGGGGAGACTGGCGAGCATCTCGACAAGCGATGAAGCCGGTGCGCAGCCACAATCGACGGTGGCCTCCCTCCGAGGCAGGCGTGGAACCAAGTGGAAGAGGAGGTGGAAAAGTGGCAGACCCGAGATCAGAGCCTTGCCTGACTTTGACGAGGATCCTATCGAGGAAGACCTTTGAGGTGGCAGTTCGGATGAGGAGAAAAGACTTGCATTCCATTGTAAATCAAATCGCCTAGCTCGAGATCAAATCAAAGCCATCCGTACCGAGTTATACCGAGTTCTAAAGAAAAGGCGTTCATATACATATCACCCGACCGGCCATATCCCACTAATCGTTCGCATTCTTTTTTCATTTACCACCCATGCCTCCGCTTCATATGCCTCGTCAAGTGATCCTTCCGCCTGAAAGTCTGATCACACAAGCTACACTGCGGACGGTCAACATTCAGACCCATCCGCACAGCTTCGTCGTAGTGCTGGGTGATGATGTGGCGGTCTCGCTCGCGGAGCTGAGCGTGACCTTTGCCGCAGACGGGACAGGTTTCGGGCTTGATGAGTTTGCGGAGTTGGCGCCTGGTGGTGGGGATGTTAGCTTCATGTTCTGAGGGAGGTTGAGGTGAGGGGACGTACTTGGGCCCGGTGGATGAGGGCTTGCGGTCAGTGGGTTGGTGGGATGATGGTGGCGACGGATTGGCGCTGGAGGGGGACGACATTGTTGAGTAGCCGGCAGTTGGGACCTCGGGAGGTGTGAACGGTAGAAGCATCTCTGCTGGGGAGAAGCCTTGGCTCTCCGACGCTGTGGAGGGCGGCGCTGGAACGTCGAAGGTGTCCATGCCCGTGGCGAAGTTTTGGTTGTACATGTCCGCGGCCCATGACAGGTCCCCAACAGTATTGAAGAGGTTCTCGTCGAAGTCAAGGTTGCCGGCGAGGTAGCCGTCGAAACCGGACAGTGGCGGCGTGTCCAGCGAAGCCATTGGGAAGTCGACTGGCATGGTGAAGTGCGTGCCATCGGCGAGGAACGGGAGTGCCTCATTTGGAAGGGTCGTGGCAGGGAGAAATGTTGGATCATATGCCATAAAATCCTCATCGTCTCCGAAAGCGTTTGGTGCCATCACCGAGTCGGGTGATACATAGTTGTACGTGGAATCCATCGCGAATACGAGCGGAAGAGCCGTGGAGGCGCTTCCGCTACTCAGTTCTTGTGTGTGCTGATAATTCTGGTTGGTGGCCAGGGTTGATAGTTTGTTGGTGCTGCTGCTGTTGCTGCGAGACTGGAAACTTGAAGGTTGTTGTGGTGTAGATTGTTTGTTTGCTGCGGTGCTGCTCCGGCGTTGGAGACAGGCAATTGGATCTTTTTGCGACTTATCCAGGTCCATCAATCTGTTTGCACGAAAGAGACGCGGTCAGTACGAACTATTGGGTGGAGCAAGGCAGCCCCAAGAGCGCCCTCAGACTTCTGAAGAGCTGCATGGGATGCTGGAATGAGATGTGCATCATGATGCAAGTGATGGTAGCGTACCTAACCAAATTTCACTCTAAGTGTTCCATCGCAGTCCTGAGTAGACCCTAGTATGGTGCTTCGACGAGGTCCAGGTCATCGGTAGCAGAAGCGTAGCCGCCGCTGCTTGACTCTGAACGTGTGCCTGAGAAACATCGAAAGGGACTAAATCCGTCAGGACTGGGCTTCTCTGGGATACCTTGTGGTAACAGAAAGGCCGTGTCCGGCCAGCCTCGGTCGTTGATGTGACGGGCAAAGCCGCACTGTTGTTGATGGCATCCGTTCCTCTGACGGCCCACGAAAGAAAACTCTTCCATTGGGGCCGCTTGAGGAAACGGCCATTGCACGATCTCAGAGACTTGGGGTGACGCGGACGGTTGGCAAAGTGAGCCGAAGTCCATCTCATCGAGATCCTCAAAGTCCTCGGACCAGGAATATGGTGTCTGGTTGAGCGGCTGTTCATCCATATATCAGCGCCTGTCTGGCGGTCGGTTGCGAAGTTCAGGCTGTAATAGTTACCTCGTTCGAGACGTCTCCGTCAAGGGACATGTGACAAATCCACGCTGTACTTCCTCCTGGAGAAGTGAATTGGGAACCAATCTTGGACTCCGGTCCAAGATCGGTCTGTTGAAGCTCAGTCTAATGAGGATCAGTATGCCTGAAGCGAAATTGATCCACGGTCTACGGTGACTTACCGAAACCCTCGAGAGTTGCGAATGTAGCTCCCTCAATGACTTCACATAGCGCTCGTGCTGGACGTTGGCATCGTGGATAGCCCAAGCCATTGAGCAAATCGAGAGTGTCTCTCCCGCGGAAAACGCTGCCATCTCTCGACGATGGCTTGCAAGTGTGCGTGATGAGCTAAAGGTTAGTTTTGCGAAAAGCCTTATCCAAATGTCAATCGTTTCTTTGGATAAAAGTTGGTGAATTGTTGTTGAAAGGATAGAAACGATGACCGAGAAATCAGGCAACGACGCGGCTGGCAGGGTGTGGGGTTTTAAACGAGGTGCGAGTCCTGGAGGCCGTCGCCGCGAGGACTCATCGCCTGGAGAGCGGAGCCGGGGCCCAGGAACAGGTGATGGTGATTGGTGCAGGAGCTGGAGGCCGTCGATGGAGTGGAGCATGGGGCTGAGGAGAGATGGTGGCAGGGCTGTGCTGGAGGGGTAGCAGGGGACGTGGGCTGCCTTGCCTGAGAGACTATGAGTGGGATCGAGGGTGATGGCGTCACTGGAGTTTCAGGGTCTTGACGCAAGGCTAGTAAACGGCGATTAGGTTCCTGGGAATTGGTCTACATGAGCTTTTCCAGAGGCTTACGAGCATCCCAATTGACTTTACAGCGGCGCTGGCGAAAGAGTCATCCCGTCCAGCGACCCGGCAGTGGTGGGGCTTCCCGCTCCGGGAGAGTGGGACCACCGCCGATGGTTCTGGCTGCCGACTTATGGTTGAATTGATGCAAAGCTGTTGAAGCTTGAGTCTCTTCCATGCCCGCTTCATCTTTCGGTATCCAGTTCAGGCTCATTCAGAATCATCGTACGGATAAAAGAAACTTCAGTCTCGGCTTGCACGAGTTGCGAACTGGGCGCCATGGACCTGTCGCTTGAGACCCAAATACCGGGACGCATAATTCACTCTTTGTTAAAGGCCTCTATATCAGAGCTCTATGTAATACCCATTTCTTGTCTCTGACTTATGTTTTCACTTACTGGTTCGGGTGTCGAAAGCAACAAATCCGTCCTTGACTCTTCTACCATAGTACGGTCCTGATGGAATATCCCACTTTGTTACTGGTTGTGGAAAGTCCAGTACATGTCTCTTAGTTGTCGTGCCTCTGCCCTTTCCAGACACGTATAGGTCAACGTTGTGTTCCTCAGCTGCCTTCACGGCGTTTGGATAGGCCAAGGGAAGTCCGTCTAGCGTCTACACCTCCGGATGCACTCCACGGAGATCTGTGGTGGTCCCTAGCTACTGTTTTATTTCCCATAACTCTCATTGAGGAATTTGGGGTTGGCCTGCTTCGGCACAGTACATCTCAAGCATGCATGTAGAGATCGTGCGACCTGTGTAGCAGCCTAGCAGTATGCACAGCATCTCTTTGATCAATCTATGAACCTCGAGCAAAGTTCTCACTCCAGTACCACGTATGCAGTAGCAAGGCCCTTGACACTCTTAGCCACGAGCTTCTTCTGCCTCTTCTTACCCTTACCGCCTTCCACAGACCACTTGATATCGCCTAGGGGCGTCGCAGCAATAGACGACACGGGGAACTCAGTTGGGAGCTTAATTTCAACCCAGCCAAGGTCGTTCTCATGCGGGTTGGCCAGACCAATGAGTAAACGCCCACCCAGCTGCCAATACGCGACGTCTACGCCTCCGTCGTTTCCTGAGAGAACCTGAACGGCGTTTGCGCCCGTGAAGAAGTCCAAGATCGGTGAGACGGTCACAGTCTGGGCAATGGTAGCTGTCGCCGCAGCCATGGCGTCCGAGACGGGATGAATCCAGGCCATGCGGCCGTTAGCACCGTGATTGAACATGAGCACGTCCATGACCATAGTCTCAGGACCCGTGGGCTCTCGCGACCAGTAGCTCTCATTGCCAAAGTTCTGGGGCACGGCCCAGATAGGCTTGCGAGTGTGCACGCCGCCGACCCAGCGACGGTATGTCAGCATGTCATCCATACGATCGGCAACATCCATGAGGCTGCCACGGCAGTTGTCGCAACCACTATTGCCAAAGGTCTCGTTGACGGGCGTGTCCCAGCGGACGCTCCAGGTAGGGTTGATGCCAACAGGGTACGGGTCGCTCATAACAATGTCGACACCAGCAGTGTACTCTTCGAAGAAATAGTTTTGGCAGTTCAGGACGCTCGCAACAGGGTGGTACTTGTCGAGAGCAACAATCTGGTCGTACGCGTCCGTGATAGCCTCAAATGGCTCCTGCAAGCCGTCGGCCTCGTCGCCAGTGTACCACGTCAGTAGCGCAGAGCGGTCGCGCACGTGCTCTACCTGCCACTCGAGTGCGGTTTGATTCTTCCAAGTATGGCGCATATCATACTGGGACATGAGGCCAAGGCGTTCCATGTTGTCGAAAAGCCAGGTCATGGGGTCCAAGTCACCGCCGGGCACCGGGTGTGCCGCTGTGTAGCCAGCATCGATGTAAGCCTCAATGTTCTCGACGCTGACATTGAGGTGACCCGAGTAGTTGTTGTAGAAGCCGTACGAGAAGAAAGGCTTGAATTTGCCGCCTGTTCTGTCGTTGCGCATCAGGAGAGCGCCGTAGAGGTAGTCGATCTTGACCACGCTGCCGCCCTGCTTATCTGGCAGGTAGAAGAGCTCAGAGGTCGCCGTGTGTTTCTTCTTGTTCATTCCGGGCTTCTTGCTCGTTGCTGTCAATTTCAGTGAGTACGGTTGGGAGCGCGGCTCAAGTGCAGACAGGTCGAAGGGAAGCAGGTTGTCGGAGCTGTCAACGTCGACAACAGCATTGACAAGCTGCACGCCCTCGGTCTCGACGAGGACGATCAACTTCTCAGGCTTCTTGCCGCCGGGGCCTTTGCACTTGGGACCATGACATGAGTGGAAAGGCTCGCCGTGGATGCGCGAAATGGCAGCGTCGATGATCAGCTCGGCTTCGGACTCACCGCCGACGTAGATGCTGTGACGCGGCGACACGCGTAGGTCGAGCAATGGCACCTTGGACTGAGCCGGCTCCTCCATGCCGCCATCGGGAATTACGTGGGGAGCCCTTTCATTGAACGAGATAAATGTTAGCTCCACGCTTTAGAAGTCGAATAGTAAGCTGTGGAAGATCTAGTTAGTTACCCTTGCTGATAGTATTTTCCACACCATCGCCCAAACTCTTCAGGCGTATCCTCCTGAGCTACCACGGGGGCAGCGGCAGTCAGCAGCACTGCGATCGCGGATAGGAAGCGCATCTTGTCAAGCGGCAGGATTGGCGACAAGGAAGTAGGTCTGCGCTAGATTCACCGGCAAAGATGTGATTCTCGCGATCAGTCAGGCATTTGGGACATCGCGACCTTTTAGACGATACGACGATCGTCCCAATTGCCAAGCTTTCGCCCTAAGCTGCGACGTTACATAGAGCTGCTTAGGATGCATATCAACATCTCAATGGTCGTGGTATTAAAGTTCCCTCCCTGGATACTGACCTCGACTTTCCCCGCCTTGAGAGTGCCGCGTTCGAATGGTGAGTTGGAGATCCCCGTACTCTGTTGCCCCTCGCGGAGCTTGGCGCACCCAGGATCGGGGATCTACCGAGCAAGAGGAATCATAGCACGGCCTTTGTGCGATGTGGTTCATGCGCAAGTTTGCACTGGCGCTCGGTTGGAGGCCGAGGGCTATCAATCTCGAGAAGGAAGGTCACAGCCACCCGCTGATCACCTCCCCTGTTTGGCTCCGCTGGCTCGAGGTGTGTACCTGGTCACTGATCCGACCTATCGCACTTGCGATTGCATCACATATCTAGATATATGTCAAAGCACGTGAGGTCGCCAATGCGCCGTCTACCTTAGCTGTCGTCACTGGAATCATCATGGTTTAACGTCGTCCGGGTGTGCAGCTTGAGTTGTTGATGCCTTCCCGAATACGTTCTGCGGGGCTGATCTGATAGAGGAACAGAGCTAGACGTGGGGAACCTGTTTGCCGACCCTGCACAAGGATTAAGCTTATAATTGAATGCGGATAAAGAAGCTTTTGTGCCTTCGAAATCGTTTGAACATAGTTCCAGATGATCTTCGAACATATTCATGACCTACCCAAGCTGATCTTGATCCTTACTCTTGCTTGGGCCTATGTTTGGTTTAATCTGTATAGTAACGCATTCGGTCGCTTCGGTTTCACCGTGCATTGGTGAGTTGGATGCAGTAGTCTGTGCTCTTAGAACTGTTCATAGATGCCTAAGCCTAAAAAGCACACCTTTTATATGTCAGAGTGCCTGTCAAAAACACCTGCTTGGCTTGCTTGGGTCATTGACTAGTAACCTGATCACCCAACGATCTAGATACGCATCGGACGGACATATTCGTCGCATCTATAGATAATCTATCATTGTGCTAGCTCACTACATACCATGTCTATGCACTTTGCGATATCCAGCAGTCCCTCGTTAGCGATTCGGCCCTCTCCGCTCGCCGCGGCTTCAATAACCTTAGGAAACACAATGCCGTCGTAGCCTAGCCAGAATCCAGGAGCAAAGATCTAAAGACACGAGTAGTTAGCCAACAGAAACCCGGAGGTTTTGGTGTAGTAAAAGAGTCTACATACCTGGTGTCGATACCATGGCCGGCCAGCGAGTCCCTTGTCTTTAGGTGTCAAGAACAGCCTCTCAAATTTGATGAGTCGCTGATTTGTGGATTGTATACTTTCTTCCGCTGCGTCTTCTGTCTTGGCAGCCAGAACTTGGAGCCGCTCATCAAACGTCTTGGTGGCCGTCGAGAGCTTATTCAGCGAAGCATCCACTTCCTGATAATCCAGCTTCGGGTACTCCTTCTTTGTAGCCTCAAGGTGCTTCTGTATAGCATCTGCATAGCTCTGTGTAGCAAAGGGGATGACCTTCTGGCCAGCCAGTTTGATGGTGATGATGCCCCACAATTGTGCCATCGCTTTGTGCTTGCGAAAGCCTGGATCTCCAAACTTCTCAAGCCAGTAGTAACTGTCGTAGTTGGAGTGGTATGGATATACGCCTTGACCCTGCTGGTTGAAGATCATGTCCACAGACGGGATTCCGAGGTGGTGGAAGAACACGGTGTAATCGCTGCCGGTGCCCATGAGTGTGAGACTGGGGCTCTCAAGACGCGAATCGTGACGTTTCTGATCAGCGAGCCAGTCGGCGTATACTGTCTGATCCGGAAAGATGGGCGAGGGTACTTGTAGTGCGGCGGAGCGGATGATCTCTTCGAGTAAAGGGCTTCCAGGCGCTCCGAGGAACTGGCCTCCGTTGGTAGACTCGTCGACGTTGAGGTATGCAACACAATTCTTTGTTAGATCAGCTGCGTTATCCTCACCCCACTCCGTCGAGCCGACAAGGCCATATTCTTCGTTGTCCCAGGACGCTAATATGCTGAAAGGCATGTTAGCTGGGTGGACGGGAAATGATTCGGCAACTTTCTTCTTACATCTTCCTATACGGCTTCCATCCCGATGCAGTGAGAGTGCCAAGAGTTCTGGCGACCTCGTTCATGGCAGCAGAACCAGATACGGGATCCACGGCACCGCAACACCACGAATCATGGTGGTTGCCAAGCACGATACTCTCTTCGGAAGCTCCATGAATTGTCCCGATCACATTGTAGATTGGAGCAATTCTGAAGTCTCCTGTTGAGCGAGTGTTAGCTGACAGACTCCTTGCTGAGAATGGTTTGAACTTGCCTTGACTGGACAGGAAAACATGGACCTCACTTGGCCCTGTCCTGTATTCAACATTGTCAATCTCGCCCTTCCAGTCTGCCGAATTGTCCATCTCCTCGGGTAACCTCCCATGGCCATTGAGAGCTTTGAGAAACGGCTCTGCTTCAGCGAATGAGATCGGTAAGGAGGGGATCTTTGGGATCGCATGTGTTGGATCTTGCCGCTTAACATCAGTGTCCGGCAGGCTTGGGTAGCCTGGTGTCGTCGGATCTCCCACTGCCACTGAGAACGCATCCACGCTACCCCGTTGGATGCTCTTCGGATGTCTTGCTGGTCCATGCGGATAGTGTTTGTAGCCGTTCTTGGCCGTATATTTGCCATCTTCTTGAGGGTCGTTGTAGATGATCACACCAATGGCCCCAAATTGCTGAGCAGCGCGGACTTTGAGACCACGGAAGACCTTGCCATATTTACACAGCACAATCTTTCCCTTGATCTCGACCTTCTTACGCGACAGTGTCTCAAAATCCTCCCAGGTCGCGAAGTTTGCGTACACCAGCTTGCCCTGGACATCACCGTTGGCAGCAAAGCCGTGGAATGCTGGCAGGCCTCTGATGGGCGATGAGGTCGGGTCCTCGGGCAGCTCATCTTCTGTTAGAGTCGCTTCAAATCCGACTGATCCATCGGCATTGAAGAGCTTCAGCGCCGTTGAGATGGGAAAGTTCTGTAGTACGTCGTACTGGACCAGATCTGCGCTTATGCCATACTCTCGCCACAAGTCCCGGATCCGTTCTGCGTGCGCTCGATCACCAGCCAAATGAGCCTCCGCGCTGTAGAGCTTTGACCAGTGCTTGATCTTTTCTACGTCTGGGTTCTGCAGCATGAATTCTTCGGCATCATGTTGGTTGAATGAGGCGCCCATTGTTGCTGTCTTTGTCTTGCCCTGGTGTTGTCGCCTTTGTCGCCGAGGTCAAGTCATTGGTTTTCGAAAGGGGTGTAAGTGAGATGGACTGCTGGTTGGTGCGCTACATACCATACAGGCACCAAGCCAAGCGGGAGCCACTACGCCGACCACAATGAGACCCGGAGACATGTTCCCCGGTCTTGGAGGCCGGTGCCGGTTTCGGAGGCTCGGTGTCGTCCGGCTTGGCACTTGGCGCCCGGCAACTGGGCGATGAGCCGAGTGTCTTCATGGCAAGGCAGCGAGAGGGAACAGATAGATAGCGAGTTTGTCTTTTCCGTATCTGATTATGGAGACTGAATCCACTGAAGGTCTATCACCTGCTGAATCGGTTCAGTGAGTCAGCCCACGCCCGTGGGAACTCGGCACCACCCCTATCATAAGCGGGGGAGGCCACGTTATCCCCGCCTATCCGTCATCACTAGCAGATGCGATGTTGTATACGGGGTACGACGGGGTATGAAGGGTGCCACTCTTGGGAACTTATTATCCCTGAACCAGCTTGGCGTTGGATTTAAGTGGCGGTTCATGTCGAGTTCGGACACAGTTATGACTCGCTAGTGTCCACCAAGGTCGTTGCGGTTTGTGACCACAAAGTTCCAAAGTTGAACAGTTACCAGCCAGATACTGGTGGCAGGCAAGGGTCAAGCCAAGGTAAATCACGTCGACAGTAACAAGCTGCAGTCTTTCCAGCTTAAAGCGTTGCGAGGACCCTCTCTCCTATATGTCCGAAAGTCATTGCGGAAACCCTGAAACTAGCTTATCGCTGGACCTCCTCACATTACTGGGGCCTGGGAAGTGGGTAGATTTGGGCAATCTGAGACTTGTAAATCACTACTCTAAGCAGCTAAATCGCTACTCCTGTACTATCCTAGTCCGCGCAAGAAATGAAGAAAATTGGGGAAGATCTACGCAAACAGGAACTCTTTTTCCTCGTTCACAGGACGTAGCGGAAATCCGTGTTTTCCAAGTCAGTCTTGTCGTGCATACCAACACGCATACCGTCAACGCGGTCTTGGGTCGACTCCAATTGACCATAAATCCGGTCGCGGCGCGTGTTCTCGCGAACCATGAGGAATCGCAATGCGAGTGCGCAGAGCAGAGCAGCGCAGAAGCAGACCAAAATAGTGGCAATGGCGAGCACGTAGCGCGGGGCGTCTTGAGAGCGGAAGAAGAAAGGACCAGCAATGTTCGCCGCCGCAAAGATGATGAGCATGAGCGCATTCGTGAACGCACGCTTGGTGTGACCCGCGATGTTCTGACCTAGAATAGTCAAGACAAATGGCCACTATGCAATGTTAGCGCAGCCTCTTTGTTGCACATGAAGGGAGAAAAACTTACTGTGACTGCGTAGGAGTTAATCAGCCAGTATGCCACGACACGTCCGTACTTGTTGGCATCCGTGTTCATGGTTCCGTACACAGCTGCGATGCCAGCAATGGCGGGCAGAAGCGGGATGATCATGCCCCACGTTCTCAGGTTGCCATACTTGAGTGACAGTGAGCCCCAGATAAGCATGCTGCCAGAGCTGACAATGGAGGAAGGCATTCCAATGAGAAGTGTGTGGAAGCGCGAGAAACCGAGACCAGAGATGACGAGCGAACCGAAGCTGGTCAGACCGCCGTTGGGCAACATGGTGAAGAATACAAAGGCCAGGACAAGCCAAGTCTTGAAGTCCACCAACGCATGCCACATCTGATACGGCTTCCATTGGTAGTTCTTGATGCCCATCATGTTGGAAGCGACACGCTGCACAGCAATCATTTGCTCCTCGTGAGAAAGGAAGCGGGCGGTGTTCGGCGTCTGCGGCATGAAGAAAACCCAGCCGAGTCCGGTCAGAATACTGGCCAAGCCAAGCACGAGGAAAATGTACATCCAAGGCTCGAGGGCGGTGTTTGTGATATGTCCAAGACCGTAACTCATGAGGGTCGCAACGATGGAGAAGATGCCCTGCATACAGGCCCAGAGCATGGTCCGAAGCACCTGCTCCTTGCGGGTGTAGAAGAAGGACGTGTACATGACGAAGCCGGGAGTAACAACAGACTCGGCGACGCCTAGCAGGAAGCGGACGACCATCAAGCCTGCGAAGTTCTTAAGACCCAGATGTCTGAGATTTGGTCAGCAAATACCCACAATCTTGCAACGAATCAAATTCGGTTACTCACGCAAGCATGAGAATACCCCAGGTAATGATCGAGCCGCTGATGACCGTAGCGGTCTTGTATCGCTGAAGGATGTAGTTGGCCGGATACTGGGCAACGAGGTACCCAAAGTAGAACATCGAGCTGGCCCAGGAGTATTGGTCTCCCACAAGACCTAAGTCCTCGCGGAAGTTGAACAAGACCGCCCAACCCATGGCGACTTTATCGACATAGTTCAGGCCATAGCTCAGACACATCAAAGGTAGAAGGTGACGGTCCAGCTTTCGACGAACTGCAATGTTGTTCTCGGGGGTGAGTTCATGCGCGGCCGCCTCGTCGAAAAGCTCATAACCTTCATCAACCTGGCCAGACCCCTTCAGGTCTTCCTCAGGCTGCTCGACAGTAGTCTGTCTTTGCGAAGCTTCGATGTCAGCCATGGTATAGTGTTAATCCTAAGTATCACTAGGTATGAGGACGATATCTTTTGAAGTTGAAGACTCTCGACGTTAGTTGACAAGATCACTGACCAGTAAACCAACCTAAAATTACATGATTTGATCAAGTGATCAATGTCCCTTTAAATGCCAGTCCCACAGGTTAACATCTCTACTGGCAAGTGAAGCTAGGTTGGGGCCCCGGTCCGATCCCTTGATAAGAAACCCTGCTTACAAGGCTAACCCCGACTACAGGTGGGCAGCCAACCCGGGTCATCGGCACCCCTAGTCTTATCGGCTATCTTCCAGTGCTGTATTGGTATTTTGGTAATGCTAGCTGGCTCATAATCCTTGGAGACCCATAGTAACTACAGGTAGACTCGTCAAGAGCACGAGCACAAGCCCAAAGGTATTGATTCAAACCGTCCCAATCGGCTTATTTAAAGTTGCCGCAGCCGGCTTGATAAAGGTTGCCGCGATGAGCCTAACGAATCTATCGCGATTGGCTCGAGCAAGGCTATCGTGACCGGCTGGATTGAAGTTGCCGCAACAGGTCTGATCGAGACTATCGCGACCTGCTCGGGTGAAACTATTCCGACAGGCCAAATAAAGCTACTTGTGTTTGTATGTGTATCGACGCTCACGTGCAGATGTAAGTAGAATCACGGAAGTGTCCCTTTGATCTGATATGGGATCACTTTCCTCTGCTGGCTGTCGAGGCATGCTATGTGTCGGATGAACTTGAGTCTTGTAGTCTCGTTAACTCCCAAAGGAAACACAGTTGTTAACGATTTTGTGGCAGGTAGTACACCTCATATTTCACGGTAGCACTGTCCTTTTCCACATTCTTCAACCTGTCCGGCGCAAGTCCTTAGTATCAACAAGGCTCACCCCGGCATCGGGCTGGAGACGGAGGCGGACCCGGCTAATCGGCACAGCTTGGCTAGTCCTATCGGGCAACGTCCGGTGCGGCCTCCGGTCTCCGCCCGTCGGTCGGATCAGTGCGCACCTTTCACTGTCGTTAATTTATTTAGTCAACATTGTTTTCTATAGGAAGCGGCCAATGTGCTCGCTTCTGTCATAGTTACGAGGGCGTTATCCCGTAATTCATTCCTAGAATATGCAAGTTCCAGTCATTGACGAGAAGCATTGCTTGGAGCTCTTATCGCAGTTGATACAGATCAAGAGCTACTCCAAAACAGATGGCGAGCTAGAAGCGACCGCCTTTATGGCGGAAAAGATGCGCAGTATTGGACTCACAACCGAATTATACCCCTTTGACGAGGGGAAACGCCAGAATGCAGTCGGAATATGGCAAGGTGCTTTGAAAGGCCAAGCATCAGAAAAGCCGAAAAGCATCCTGTTTAATGGGCATCTTGACACAAATCCAGTCTCTGAAGGGTGGACAATAGATCCCTGGGAGGGGAAATATGATGATGAGTTCATCTACGGCATTGGAGTGAGCAATATGAAGTCGGGATGCGCGGCTTACTTTTGTGCCGTCGAAGCTCTCAAAGCGAGTGGATGGAAGCCCCGAGGTCAAGTCTTCCTGACTTACGTGGTCGGCGAATTGCAAGGGGGTGTTGGAACATTGGCTCTGATCGATCAAGGGCACATTACACCAGATACTGCAGATTACTTCGTCAACTGCGAGCCATCCGATGTCAAGGCCATCACCATGCATTCGGAGTGTCTAGTCTTCGAGATCGAGATTCTTGGCATCACCAGACACATGTCTGCCAAAGAAGAGGCTTCGGACTCCATCCTCGCAGCTTGTGATTTGATTCCAAGGATGGATAAGATGACATTTGGAGGCGCAAAAACACCTGAACATCAGAAATGCAACCGTTGTTTGGTCGGCATTGTACACGGAGCTTTGGGTAGGGAATTGGCGTCATGGCGCCCCTCACAAGTATCTGATTACTGCAAGCTCGCGGGCAGTGCACGTTATGCACCTGGACAGACTCAAGAAGGTGTTCTGAACGACATACGTCGCGTCATCGAGGACGTTGTTTCCGGCTTCAAGGGTATGACGTTCACCCTTAAGCAGAGATTCGAGCCTACAATGCCTGCATTCGAGGTCTCCCGAGACGCCAAGATCGTCAAGTCTCTTAACCACGCTTACCAATCTGTCCGGGGGCAAGATCAGCCGACTGGAGTAATTCCGCCAACCTGTTTCTATGGTTCAGACGCTGGGCATCTTTACAAGAGACTGGGTATGGAAGGGATTGTGTGTGGACCGGGGGGGAAGTACAACACGCGCCCAGATGAGAAAGTAGATATAACGGATTACTTGGACAGCATCGTGATTTTTATGCGTCTTATTATGCGAATATGCGGCTGAGGCACTGGCGAAGGAGAATACACTGTACATTTAAATACCTTGCAATTACGAGGACTCGCTGGAGGAAGGCATCCCCATCATGCTGGACTATGAGCTTTACTTTGACACACCTTCGAACAGGTAATGAGCAACCACCTTGTAATCTTAGCAGAACACCGTGTAGACTGTTTTCCCTTAATGGTACATGGTAGCTGGTTTGTTATGGCTGGCCATATGATCATTCTTTAAAGAGTAAAGATTTCCCCGAGACTTGTCACAAAGATCATTGTCCTATGCACTATGGAGAACAAGATGATATCCATGTGCTGTGGTAGAATACAGAGTAGCTTCTTTCTTTCATCCCCAGTCTATCCAACCAAAGTTGCAGATTGCATCATGCGAAAGCGGCGCCTCGGGCCCAATACTCTATCGTACTTTCTACTTTATCAGATGACCACCGAGGTCCGTCGCCGAGACATATGCTTTCCTCGATTGTTCTCTGAATCAGCCGGCGAAGGCGGGTCATCTCCTCTTGCGAGCCCAGGCCGCGCACACTCCGATCGACCATGTCGTAAGAAGCACCTAGCCTTCGTCTAAGCAAGCTTTCCATGGCCATTGGCGTTATAAATGTCTCTAGTGAGGTTCCTTGGTCTTCCAACGCCCTAGCTGATGCTGTCAGAAGCTTCTGGACGTGATCATGCTTATTGCCAGGATGGGCTCGGTGGATGGTGCCCATCTTGCGGTATGTGAGGCGGGCGTGGATGCAGTTCAGAATACCGCGGTCGTTTTTGTTGGGCATGACAGAGCCAAAAGCCTTCTCGGCTATGGTCATGGCCTTGATATTCCCATCGAGCGCAGCGCTTAACAGGTGGTAGCCCCAGGTTAGGCTGGTCCAGTATATAATGGTTGCCAAGGACGAGACATCCCTGAGATACGGAACAATGTCCATTGGTGGGTATTCGACAAATATTGAAGTCTCAGGACCAGCCCTGACACCATAGCCGAGTGTTGGTGACATTTTTCCGGGCTGATAGTTGGACTGTCTATTCATGTTGGCAGCTCTGCGCAATATCGTCTGAGACTGGTTCTGGGTATTAGTGGCGTCTATGGGCCTTGTCCATGATGTCTCTCTGTTGCCGACCATATCTGGTGATCCCAGTATTTCGTGGCCATTGTCGGCGGGGTGACTTATGCGGCCGTGATTTCCTAAACTCAAGTTTTCGGGTGTTTCGATCCCAGCGATCACGCATGCATCCTTCACTGCTACAATAAGCTCAGCGCTGTCTAATTGAGCCGAGATGCGAGCTATTCCGGCGATTGCGGCTTGCATGGCCGCTCTGCTAGCTTGAAGCTCCTTGATGGTGTCGACCTGTCTCTGGCGAAAGGCCCGCTGAGCGCGTCGGCCGCGTTCTCGCCGAGTCTGCAACAGTTCGATTAGGCCAAGGTTCCGACGGCAAAGCTTCAGCTGGGCGCAGAACCTACAGCAAGATCATCACTGTGTCTTACCGAAGTGGTCTCTCGCGTGTTGCGTTGCTGCATCGTCGGTGGAGACTCCAAGTTCTGGATCGGCCGCCGATGAGGTAAATAGTAGCGGGAAGGATGAGAAAGCAGAGACAATGTCACAGGTTGGAAAGTTCAAGATGAGTGTTTGGCATTCATTCGCTTTTCCAAGTTCTGGGTCGGTCTTTAGACCGGAGATGCGGTAAACTAGCTTCGAGATTAGAAATCATGTTGGCAGCCAGATCCCTGGAGGTGACGATTCCCTAGAGGGTTAGAACGCGTGGGAAATGGGTGGAACAGACTAATCCGATTGACTACCACGCGTGGCTTGCATCCAGTATTAATCAGAGCTTATTCCTCATCAAAAATATTTGGATTCAATTATCTACGGGAATCTTATCATGTAGTGGAGGGCCATAAAGAGTAGTATGAAGATGGGATAGTCGCATACTGGCAAGGTGGGTGCTATGAGTCCAATGCCCCTTGAAGGCACCGTTCGTATTGAGCAACGTGGATGCTTACACCGGGTGCACTCTAGCTTTTACGTTGTGGATCACGTCAACCTCACTGGACTCAAATTTGAATGCAAGATTGTTGCGACCATTCCGTGCAAAAGTCTCAGGGTCATGTGAACATAAGACTAAGATTCCAACAGAAACAGCTCGTGAAACAAAAGGTTGATCTTCAAATTTCAAGATCAAAACGTGTACTGAGCCAGCAGCACACTCTAATAACTCTCTTGCTAGACAAAAAGATAAATATACAGATGGACTCAGGAGTGCATGCTTCGCTTCAGACAAAGACCGACTCTTGAAAACAGAGCGCGCAGAGCAAACTCAAGGCTCCGTGACATCCAAGATGAGCAGGATCTCATCATTCCACGTGACTGGCTTCGCGCCCTGGGTCTGAGGCTCTCCATCATACTCGGTGGGCAAGCATTGATCACCGACGGCGTTAACGAGCTGCTCGCAGAGTTCTACGGTAAACTTGGTGTTCTCGCCGTTGGAGTCCGGGACACCACCCTTGTAAGTCCTATCAGTCGCATGTTAGTCAGAAAGTCATTGACTCGCTTTCTGAAGACTGTCACTTACCAGGCGATCTCAAACTCAATCTCTTGACCCCAGCTAGCCGTGTGCTTCTCGATAATGGAAGCCATGTTCTCGTACTTCCCTGTGGTCGGCGGCGATTCGCCAAAGTCCACCACATCCTTGCACATGCCTCGGAATGTCTGCCTGAACCAAGCAGGGTTCACCTGCTTCTCGCCCGATATGCACACTGCCTGTGTTCCACGGTCGTTGATCTGACCAAGGCTTCGCGGCTCGCTCTCCTCCGAGTCAGCCCCATTGGCACCTTCGGTCATTTCTTTGATGCCGTTGGCAAGGTCGATGGCCAGGCTGAAGCCTTCAAGGATCGCCAAGCCAGGGTTCCGGCTTTCCATGGCAGACTCTCGCCTATCATGGAGTGTTCCACGAGGTGCGGCCGCAGCGGGAGAAGCGACGAGGAACGGCGCAAGAGCCAAAACCGTCTTCTTGGAAACTGTGGGAGAGCCGAAGTCAGTGTTTAGGCTGCCATGGCGCAGAAACTTAGCCGAAGGGACCAACGTACAATGCATTTCACTGGAGTCTTGAGATAATTCTTTTGGTAAAGCCTTGAGTTGGGGTCTCGGTTCGGAGGTTGAGGTAATCTTTGAATCGTTCAAGATTGGTTGTAGTGTATGACTGCTGCTGCTGATGTTGTTCTTGTGATTGATGATGATCTTCTGTCCTCGGAATACTGGTTTGTTGAACCCTCTTTATACTTTCTTGCCTCCTCTTTCAAGACCAACATATCCGATCCCTGGTCTGCCTTGTAGATACTGAATTCTGCGTCATTGTCTTAGCCAAGATGCTTCGCCGCAAGGTTCGAATCCCGGTGACGAAATCTCGCCAGCGTGAGACCGTATACATGAACATAGAAATGGCCGAAGAAGGCAAGATGAGACACGGCTCTAGAAGAAGATCATCTTCAGCCTCACGATCTTGGTGGTCATGACGTAAAAGTGCAGCTCGGTAAACACCAATAAGGCACTAGATCATGTGCGTAAGCCATTGAGACACTCAGATCTCTCGTCAGAGGCAACTATACCTGGGGTCCCACGGCACATGTGGTGGAACGGACGGCGCAATTTCGTAAGATTCCAACCGGTTTGCCTGCGGCCGAGCAGCAATTGGAACATGGTCACACTCGCGGAGACTCAGGACCCTACGCCTTGAAGTCATCGATTAAGTTTCGATTCAACCCAACCATCCAAATGACTGCCTTACCTGTCTTACTCAAATACGCCGCGCGAACGGTGCTGTGGTGCATGTTGCCTTAACCACATAGGTATCTCGACCCTATGAGCCACAACCGTCGTCCCACATAAGAGTGAATAGGGCTCCTAGCAAAGCGTGCCTTCCGCGCTTGCAACAATGTAGTCATACGTTCTCCACGCGATTATCCTTCTTCCCGCGGTCTGATGTGCTCTAAGTGCGTTTTGGGTACTTTCTGCCAGCTGACGACTCAATCGCGTAATCAACAAATAAACCAATCCTTTCCTGGTTGACGTCAATATAGATCCTTCGGCGCATAGTGATGGAGCTCGAGTTCGGCGATTACCTTGTTGATACTAAAACTGGTCCGTTCGCGGCTGAGCCTCCCACTAGGAACCACATATTGCGAAGACTAAGATAGCAGCGCGTGAACGTTAGTCTGTCTTGGCATGGGGCATTTGCATATTTAATCTAATCCAAGAGGCGATTTTGTTCCCGAAATTACCCTTTCGGGATTGCCCGAGGTTCAGGAACCGGTCTCGAGTCTCTCTAAAGCCGACCCAGCAAGCATAAGGAATCCTTCGGGTACGGCGCAGCTGTTGAGAGCCTAGTCAACCACTTTGGCTGTGACGTACAAACGTGTTCAGGGCAGCTACGTTCTATCATTGCTGTGCGTCAAAACATTATTTGATGCGTCGAACTCGTGAGCGGCTTACGGCCATGACCATTAGCCACGCTATATCGAGGGAGGCAAAAGATGACGCTGTCACACGGTTGAAACGAAGTCCAATATTGTCATGGCGTCAGTGTGCGGGATCAAGAACACTCTCTTGGGTCCTCTTGAGGCGGTATTACCACTACAACCGCGGCAGACGCGTTGTCGCTACGATGCGAACGAGGACAGCTTCTCATGTCTTTCTCTCTACACCGAGAACTCATAGCTAAGTTGCCATTCTGTACTTAAGCATTTGAGAGGTGTTGAGCCGATGCACAAAGACTACTTCTGGCCCTTCGTATGAAGCTCTATCACAACATGGCAAATTTGCAGAATATGACGAGAGGCTTGCATGCGCAGGCGCGCAGCTCTTCTGTCCCTGCGGACGACGCACAGCACCAAGCCGCGTCTTCTATTGCCGGGAAGCACCGCTGCGATCTTGGACAGGGACGACACGCTCACTGACTATGACAGTCAACCGCACAATGGAGGGGGGATCGTCAACGAGTTCATCAATGCAGCGAGAGGCGGCGTCTTCCTGCTTCCGTTACTAGAGACAGCGCTCTGCAACGCACAATCATGGGGTCATCCAGCTGGAGGTTGTTGGAACACTCTGTGGCGGACTGGAATCACTCAAGGCCGCATGCGTAACCGACGATGAGGATGTCCACCAGTGCCTAAATGACGATGCGTCCTGGATTTCCTTTTCGGTCACTGAGCGTTGCGCGAATCGCGAAGATGTCTCGAAGTTTCTGAAGGATCAGGCAAAAGAAGTCGAAGATACCAGGTCACATGAGCATATTTAACAAGAGCTCGTCTCGCGAGGTCTATATGTTAGATGTTTCAATGAACAGTAAGGACTTGCGCTGACAGGAGGGTCCTTATTCTGCTCCGACTGACGGCGTTGCGGGTCACTGCACCAGCTTTGTATCTCCTGTTGAGAATATTGAGAAGCAACCGCAAGTGCGGCTCGACCTCTCCTAATGCCGCTCATTAAACTGAAAGACAGTGAGAACAGGGAAAGCAGTGCAAACCTTAAGTCGGTATCATTAGTAACAAAGTCGAAATCGGGGAGCCACCACCACCTAGCGCGGCTTTGCGGGTGGCTTTGCGGCAATGCGGTCATGCGGGACTGTGGTGCGGACATTGCACATTTGCCGCAACATCCCCGAATAACCGGCAATTGGCGGTTTATGAGTCTTGTCCCCGTACGTAGTTATGTTGCCTAAACTTAAACATGTCGCTGGTTTACAGCTTCTACGGGATGACGTAGCTTGCCACAGTTTGTCATAGTCTTTTCTTTTTGGACGCCACTTTCACAGCTGAGGCCATACACCTAGGCCAATCATAGATACCGCGCTGCACTGAAGTTGTAATGTACTCAGGCTCACGAACAGCCATATTGTATCGGCTGAAAAGGCGCATTCATAGGACGAGATTAATACATTGTTGCCAAGTTTGAGAGTGTCAATGACGTTGCGCTCATTCGGAGACACAGTGCGAGTATATTCTTGGTGCGACTGAAAGTGCGTGAGGCCGCACTAACTCAAGGTGTCGATAAACGTCTGACCCCGTGTAGAAGCTTGAAGGAAAATTCAACGAAGATTGTGCTTACAAACATCATTTCTCTTTATCATTCTGCTTCTGGAAGTGACAGATGGCAAGACTGGGGGCTTCTATCTCGGGGCCGAAACCTTGAGACGGATGAGGTCTAATGCGGGCTTCTGCGGTTACTGATGGGGCGTATCGTCGCTCCGGCCGAACACCGACCCACCCTCCGCGGCTTCGTGGCGCTTGACTGTTGAGATATCTTGCATCAGTAACAACTCGGCATTCGGCTGGATTTGAGATCCTGTGTATTGAAGCCTCGATTTCAAAGCAATGTGAACAGAATCATGCCCTCCTTGTCAATTAGATCTATAAATTAGATGGACTTCCCGTGTAGAAACAGGTCCTCTCCAACTACTTCATCATCCGACTCAATTCAATTGTATACCAGACTCGCTCGCCCTTCAAAATGAGTACTCCTTCAAAGTACCTGATCACTGGAGCCAACCGCGGCATTGGCAAAGGCTTCGTGCAGCATATCTTGCAGAAACCCTCCACGACCGTCATTGCTGCTGTTCGCGACCCCTCGCATCCGACGGTTAAGGCGCTCAACGACCTACCTAAGGGTCCTGACACAAAACTTATAATCGTCAAGCTGGACTCTGCGGTTGAGACAGACGCTGCTGAGGCTGTGGCTGATCTCCGCAAGAAAGGCATTGACTCTTTGGACATCGTCATTGCCAATGCTGGCATCGGCCAGGATGGCACCAGTGTCCTCAACACATCGGCGTCCAACACCCTCAATCACTTCAACGTAAACGTCGTCGGCCCCTTGACACTTGTCCAGGCGACTGCACCTCTACTCAAGGCCAGCGAGACTGGCAACCCCAAATTCGTCGCCATCTCCTCCATTATTGGCTCCATCGGATCGCTGCAGGTCGTCAGCCAAATCTCCAAGGCCGCAAGCCCATACGGTGGGAGCAAAGCTGGTCTCAATTGGTTCATCCGCATGTTGTCCTTTGAGGAACCGTGGCTGACGAGCTTTGTATTCCACCCGGGCCTAGTGGAAACGGAGCTCGCAGCGAAGTCCGACATGGACCTGAAGGCTGTGGGTTCGATATCGGTGGAAACGAGTGTATCGAATATGGTAAAGACTACCTTTGAGATCGATAGTAAAGAGTTGACGGGATCGTTCCGCAATTATGATGGTACTGTAATTGCTTGGTAAAGGGTAGCGGATATGCACTGCTTGTCTTGACAAGTAGCTGCAAGGTTGGCGAGTTGCTGCACTTCCTATCGCTCCTAATAGAATATTGTTTGAATCACGTTTTAATTAGCAAAAGATCTGATAATTTATAAAGTGGGTTTCCACTCTTGTCGCAGGCGTCTATCTTTTGCCTTTTATTCCGTGGCGCTGGTCACGATTCGATCTTCGCTGCACCTCTCCTAACTTGTCAAGGCTAACCCGAGTATTACCAGGGCGGGTAAATTCCTTCCAAGAGGTATTTCCGAGGCATCGAGTCCTTTAATGAAGCGTATCTGTGGCAACTCTTACGCGTCCAGGTCGTTTATAAGAGGGTTTCCCAGCAATAGCGGAACGCCTAGCAGTCCTTCTTCGCCCTTCTTTTTCTCCCTCATCCTGCAGATGCTGCAGTATCGGACATGGAGATCCCTGAACTTGCCATGAGAACCAGATTTGATAACCATAGTGCAGCATCTGCAAGATGAGGGAGAAAAAGATGGGTGAAGTGCAGTGCTACAGACTCCTAGACCCGATGTCAAAGCGGCGTTGACAGCAGATGGTTGCTCCTGTCCCTCGGTTTCCACCCGAACGGAAAGCAATACGTACGCGTTCAAGAGGTCGCTGGAGAGGACTGCTTCGGTTGCCGATACTGGACCACTAAGACCGATCTCACAAGAGTCTTACAGCCGAGTTTCATGAGGAGAAAGGTCCTCACGGGAAGAATGTTCCGGTCTGTCCTGCACATAACTTCTCCCTGACCTTTCTCCAATCGGGCAATTATCCTCATCAAGCGTCCCCTACAGACTACCGCTCATTCTGCATTCGCTTAAGTATACCCGGCGACTGAGTATCTTCTTGGACCAAACTCCGCGACTGTATGCCGCTCCATGAAGCCCCTGAATCGAGATACTCCTACCCCTCTTCAAGTAGGTACGGCACACCTCATTCACCAAGCCAGGGATGTGCAGCAGAATAGGCGAGATGAGGATCTTCTCCTGCATTTGAGACCTCACTCAAGGCGCAATGCAAGGTGCCTTGCTGCGCCAGCTTTGTGGACGAGGGTAGGTCTTTCCCCTGAGACCGATAGTTCCCCAGACTGGTCTAAGCCACGCACAAGCATTGGGGCTTCTCACGATGTAGGGACAGTGTATGAGGTTCTATGCAGTACTATGAGCCCATGACGTTGACCTTGAATAGGACTTGACCCGGCTCAGGAGGATATCCAAAGGTCGAGCCAAAATAGAGGATTATAGGATCCTAGAGAGGGATATGGATCCTTCCACGACTACATCATGATCCTTTTGCTTCCTTCTAAGCTTCACATCCTAGTCTGCCGCGTCACTTCTTTCCATGGCTGCTCATGGTCATTCACGTCACTTCTAGGTCCAGTACCCCTCAGCATCTGGATCAAGATCAACGCCTCTGGCCATCAACAGCCTTCTGAGGCAAGCCACTATACCACTCCCTACTCTTGATAATATCACACCGCCCTTCCCATTTTAGCACAGCCTCTCAATCTATTATCCGCTGGCGGCAGCCAAGCACAAGGCGAGCACAGGTGATGCCCATACCCCTTATATCACCCCAACCCCCATTGACCTAAAGTGTCTAGGCCCTTCTTCCCCAATCTAGACTGCGCGCAAAGCCTCGATACCAATGAATCAGTTCATGCCAAGTGTTACACAAACATTTCCAAGAAGCCACCTATCCCGGAAAGTCCTCGCCCCCAAGCCAATACTCCCCAACCCTGCTGATCGTAAATGCCCACTGCGCCGCACACATACACCTTTCTAGAGAGACTCAGCCACCGCCATGCCGCCCCTCCATTGACTCTTTGACATCAATCAGCGCGCCGTCATAGCTATGTCAATGCACGCTCCCCAGCCCCTCCTCGTGTCTCACAAGGGTACCTCGTTCGGAGCATTTCGTCATTGGGCTATCATTGGGCTAGCTTAGGACTTTGAGCGAGAAAAAGGGCTGTCCCTGACTGGGGCAGCGGCAGGGTGACATCGTGAGTGGTGCCATGTTGCTGTCAGAAACCGAGAGTCGCGAGCTCGAGGCCGATAGTTTTCGGGGTAAATAATGAAACCTAAGGGACAAAAGTCAGCATTACTCGATCCCCTAGTCCCTCAACTCGAATTGGCGCGTCATTTGTCCGGATTCGTCCCGATACCCTTCCTAATTAGCCCAGATCTGCCGCACATGATCCATTGCTTGGCTAGCTAAGCTATCAACGAACAGATGAAGACCCCTTTGGTCCAGACAATCCAACGCAAATCCGGCATACCGAGGGCTCGGAAAGCATAGTCGTAGCCTAGCCTTGCTTGCCTTGTTCCCACTCTCCGGATCAATCCTACTTACACGCCAACCATTGACTTCCTCCGAAACTCCGGAGCCGACTCCCGCCTGTGTCTTGCGACCAAATTACCCCAAACCCACCCATTCAGAGACACTTACGCGCCTGCCAACCGCGCTGGTGCCTGGGTGCATGCATGCGTATCCGCCCTGGTCAAAGAGTCATGTATTATGGGTCGAGATTTTGGCGTGGCCTGTCTGTACCCTTGCTTGCAGGGGCGGGTATGCGATCCGCCCCTACCATGGGCCGTGGTCCGGCGTCAAAACAATGAAGTGTCGTTCAGGCAAGGTTTCCCCATCGTGGGAGCTAAAATTGGAACAAGAATCTGCTCATGTCTTTCCTTTGCGGGCAAAACGTCTGCCGCTCGTTTCGATTCGCGTTGCATGGGAGCCAAAGCCGCCATTTTGTTCCCGTGGCTCTAACGTCTCTATTTGTTAGCTCTGCCAAGTCCAGCCCTGCATCTTCTCTGTCAGATAGATGCCCTTCAAGGCGTCACTGTTGTAGTTTGAGAAGTCTAACATAGGATCGAGAGGTACTATGCGGCAAACGATCAGATACCGTTCATAACTCGTCGCAGCCATACAATTCATAGTACCCGATCAGTCTTTCCAAGGCTCCTGAGTTCGGTCACAGCCCTTCTCGCTAAAGGTCTTGGAGGCGGCCGCTCGTTCCTCTCAGCCTTCATCGGGTGTGGTACCATATTTTTGCTAGGTTACTGGCGCGCATCCTATCGTCGGGATCTGGCACTTCCGGCCAGTTGATGGGTTGGTTGGTATATATCCGACCAAGGGTTATACTTGCTTCTTGTTAAGCACATGCGTGAGAAGTTGCTATTCCTCATTCGCAGGACCTGTCACACCAGAAATGACTACGGGGAGGGGTTGATCAGGCTGGCCCGCTTCGACGGCCCTGGCTGCCTGACACCTCACGACAAGGGGCCAAACCGAGGAGGGCAACGACCCAGACAGTCGGCAGAAGATAGTCTTCTACCTAGGTTGCGGTGGATTACTCACCTCCCTTATTATGGGATGTCCTCAGCAGTCATAAGCCCCCAAACAATGATTTTCATCCAGTCGTGAAGAGGACATATGCTGCACACCTGGATTAAATGATGACTAACCTTTGGGCCGAGATTCCGCGCCTCGACTTCCACGCGCCTCTGCCTTAAGACCATGTACGTTTTTTACCTAGTCAATTTTGATGTTGCGGTGTAACCTGTCGGACTTTGTTAGTCCCTCTCGGTGAGTTGGGACGTGGAGGTTGACGATTGTCGAAAGGGTGGATGTGTTCCTGAAGAACACAGCCCAGACCGATAACCCCCCGGTTTTACGAGGCTCTACATGTCAAACGCTCGGGCAAAGCAACAGGTAGTTTGTTTGCCTACTAGGGCCAAATCCTTCGCGTGAATCATGTATGATAGTCAAAGACCCCCCCCATGTAAACCTTCTGCTCCCCCCTCACCGTCAAAACAGTAAGCCACAACGCATCAATCTGACGACTGCTCCATACCTCGGCATCACAACCAACAGCAGAATCCACAGTGAAGGGGGAAAAAAGGTCCCTCGTTACTGTTACACAAAGTGCCCAGTAACTCCCAGGTCCTTGTCTTTCTTGGCGCTGGAAATCTTCTAGAACCAAACAACCCCGTGAGAGTTACATCGCGACTCTGTTCAGGGAAATCCGTGTCCCCCCTGCTCATCGCGCTGGGAACCCACTGAACGGAAAACCGCTTGATGGAGCGCACAACCCTTGGCACTAGTTTTTACAATTCGTGCAACTTTGTTTTTCTGATCTCTCGCCCGAAACCCTGGTCAAGCTACAGAGTGTTCCCACCCGTCAGGTCGGCCTTGGCTTTCGTCTGTCAGATTCTGCTTGACCCCCAATCGGCAGTCGATGAGGCAACGCCGACGCCGTTAACAGCTAGCGGATATTAGACACGGTCCCTGCTCTCTATAGTGCGCTTGGAAAAGGCTGACATCTGTCTTCACATTATATTAGTATTAAGGTGCCGCTCATTATGGCATTGTCTGAAATGAGATCATACGTCTCATCCCACATGATCCGCAAGCCACCTCGGCTATGTTCAAGCCGTGATCGCCATGCCCTTCGCCTCCCGCATGCATCTTGGGACAGCGGCACAGCAGACAGCGGCCGCCAGGTCCTTCCCTGTCCCAAAAAGGTTCATCTCGAACGATAGAAAGTATGTGAGGTTGGACGAAAAGGACTCTTGGCTTGAGATGGGGGGCCCTAACACGACGGCTCACGTCTTCGCGGTACAGTGTATTCCGCTCTCCCAGGGTATACCATAAACTCCAGAAACAGCCATAAGGTGATGGTGGCTGGAACAAAACAAAACGCTCGCTCATGCCCAGTGGTCTTTCACCGTCTTCTCCCTTGTCCCTCCTGCCTACACCCTTCGCACTCATCATTCCCCTCGTCGTTTCTCTTCAGGCACCGCGCGCATCTCCACCAATCCTGTCCACTCGCATTGCCCTTTCCACCCTCTTGTCTTGCTTTGCCGCCGCTTTCCGCGGGTCCCGATCCAAAGACACCACGCTTTTCGATGCCTTCCTTGTGGTACTGCCGTAGATGGTCCCTGAAGTGATCGAGCCTATGGAATGGCTCCCGCCGCCGATTGCACTTCTTGTAGTCGCAAAACCATGCTGCTTTCTTGGACGAATCCGTGTGCTTCTGTTTGTAATGACGGTCAAGGTCGGCGTTCCGTGCGAATGGCTTGGATGTACAGTGGGGGTATAAACAGCAGTAGTCACGCTCAGAACTTCGATTGGGCCTATGATGAGGTCAGCGTACAGAATCTCAGACGATTATCAAGTTGCGGGTGACCACATACTCCTCAGCGTAATCCCCTGCGGAAGCCGCACGAGGTCTTGGTGAAATGGGCGAGGTTCCGAAGGGTGAGAGATAGTCAAATGCGTATGCATCTGTGGGATACGGCGAGTATGTGCTCACAGGTGACGTGTCCCATCCTTGTGACGAGTAACTGGGCTCACTCATCGAAGTCGTAGGTGCCATCGAAGCGCCGGGAGACCAGCCTTCCGAGCTAGCATAGCGTACGAGAGGGTGAGTCTGAGGCTCGGTTGTAGCTACACCCAGACTGCCCCGACTGTGACCGACTGAGGTTCTGATGTCTTCATCAGGACGGGAGCTCATCGTCGTGTGTCACCTTGGATTGTAAGACGCACATATACCGGGAACAATACAATTGTGATCATTCGACCAAGCGCAGCCTCGCTACCCGGGTCTGACGGCGATCTGGAATATTACTCAAGCTTTTGGCTCTGATCGTTCGTTCTGTCAGAGTAGCTTGACTCACATGTACAACGCCTTCGCAAAATAGGTCGGGTTGTAACGTGGTCATATACTCATTGTGGGTGGGTAGTGTGCGGCGCAGAACCAGGCAACGAGAGGTGCCTAGATGATATATAGTACCCAGACCGTGTGGACCAGTACAATAGGACACAAACAGTGTCGCAGCGCCAAGTAGGAAACCGTGCAGTACGTACAATAAGGCAAAGAAAAGGAGGGCCGCGGACTCACGGTGTGCGACTAGGTGACGCAGGACTTCTTTCTTTTAAGGGGGGTGGTAGCAACAGGCTTCTGGAATGTCGGGGAGTGTGAAGAATGGCCTGCAATGTGCGTGGAGTCAGGTACAGACAGGCAGACAGAGAGACAAGGCCCCCAACAGCCTCAACGAGACTCATGGCTACACTGCTTGTGCCACCGGCCTCAATAATCCGTTCTGGCAGATAGGCTGTTCATCATGGAGACAGGGATGTCAGGGACGACCAGCGGGCGGGTAGAAAGCCGCACAGGTACAAGTGCGCAGAGCCAGGCCATGGGGCAAGAGATTGATTGATTGACATCTGGGTCCAGTGTCGATGAAACGCCAGATCGTGGCTGATGATCACACCCATATCCGCAGTCCCGTGGGGTGAACGTGCAATATCGTAGTGGTGACAGGCCCTCATGGGGCGTGTGATCCATCACCAGGTACGGAGTACGTCCTGGGAGAAAGGTGTTGCATAGGGGTGCATGGATGGCGCCGAAGAAACACTACGACCTACCTTTTCGTTTTTCGGGCACTTATGTTCGACCAACCTCAAGCCGAATGCAGGGCAATGGGTCTCTGAGGTCGACTTTCAGTGATTGTGATTTGTTTCATGGGGTGTGTGGAGTTGCGTAGATTTGGTGAGAGGTCCGGAGTAGTAAACACAGTTAAACCCCAGCGTCCAGGGCAGCGTCAGGGCTGACCAACGACGGCACACCGGATCTGCCAAGGATTCGTCGAGAAACAACGTCCGACCGTGCGATAGCGTTGTGCCAGGAACCCATTGGAGAGCATGATGTCGTTGCCAGGGCCATCAAACGGTGAAACGCACCAGTAGGCAGGTGAAGCGGCCGAATGCAGGGCAATGGGTGCTCTTGATGCACTCGCATCACGACCTGTAATCCGGTCGGTGAGGCTGAGCACCAACCACGCTTTGCAGTTCTGGGACAAATGTGTTAGCATTTGGGGCTGTGAAAGAGGGGCAGACGGACTGTACAGGCCGTTGCATGTCATCTTTGCAGCAAGTATTGGTACCCTTATTACGAGAGACAATCGAACACCCTCAAACCCAGCCTGGAGCGTCACCTTGGCCAACGAACAGGCTGATGATGTCTTCGTAGAACCTACCGGCGGTATTCCACCGGCAACCCGTCCCAATAGCCGACCAATGGCGTCCGAGCATCTGTTACCAAACCTGGCACAGCCACACGCGGCCAGGAGCTATGGGTGTCGTTTCTCGTGAACGAGATGCAGCTTGTTTCTCAAACAGCCGCTTTGCTCGTACTTGGTATGGCTGGCGGAGAAACAACCGCGGGGCACCGGTCTTAGTGATCCTACATCGGGTTGCTTCCGAACCAGGCTCTTCATCCGCGGTTTTGACAAGCTTGAGGTGAAACGCGCTGTTTCGCATCTCAAATCGGGCAGCATGACGTCCTCCGGATCCCGGCGGCTGCGCGTGGTTGGCGATCCGCGAAGAGAGCCTTCCGAAGAGCCTCGTGGGTGCCCACAACCAATCCGGGCCCGTTTCACCCCATCTCTCCGATCCGACCCTTCTCCTTCTGTCCGGGGAACATCGGCGTGATGCACCCTGTCGCCGGACGGCACGTCGCTGCGTCTTTTTCCACTTGTTTCCAGCTTCCCTGCTTCAAGGCCTCAGCCACAGTATACTACGCAGCCCATTTGATGACAATACGAAGGCTGGGAGAGCGCGATACAACCCAAACGGGTCTGCAGGGCTGGCGCCACGGTGACGGACTGTCATGCCACGCATTCAGCAAGCGAGCTGCTGCTATAGGCCTTTTCAGAGCAAACCGCGCGCAACTACTGGTCGTGGCTGTGTAACCAATAGCTCGGACGTGAAGCTGGGGACTGCTTGCCCGTCTCGGTGTGATTGCTCGTAACCTGCAGGACGGCTGCATGCCGTACGCGCGCTGGACATGAGAGGGGTGTGTTCAAGTCTGCTCGATGATGCAAAGTTAGGAACAGAGCCATAAGCACTGACGCGTTTCACGTGGAAGGTTTTGACGCGTCCAAGACCTCTCCAAGCAGGCAAGTGCGCGTGGATGGAAGACGTTGCTCCTTCCTTGTCCACAAGATCCTACCCTGTAACGGTGTCTTCACGAGTTGAGGTGCTCACAATGTTAAGACTGAACATGCGATTTAAGTATTCAGAGGTGCTTTTGGTAAGTGCACCGCGCTGGAGGATGCTCCGTCCTCGTTTTCATTGCCTAGCATGATAGCTTCTCGTGTCCAATGATCCTACCTTCTCAACAGCGAAGGTCGTAGCATGGGCAACCAGGGATAGTCAAGACAACGATCTTGAACGTGCAAATGAAGCCCAGTGTGACGAGACGAAAAAATTGAAGAGGGAAGTGAAGAAGTCAATTATTGAACACCAGGTCGCTCTCGCATATGGGAGAGGAACCAAAATACCCTTTGCCCCGTTTCCCTTTGCCGCGAAAGAGTCAAAAGGGAGGAAAAGAGACCTGCGCTGTGTGTACGTAGTCTCCTCAACCCCCCTTTCCCTAAGGTACTTTGACGCCAAACATCGATCGCACTTAATACAAAAGCAGCAAGAGTACCAATCCCAGTGAGATAATCATCTCACGCATCTACACATCGTCCTCGAGGAACTTGTAGGCGAACTTGAAGTCTGCCTTTCTACGGTTCATCCTGTTCATAGTGTCAGTCATCGTCCCACAACATGACCGTTGCGCAAGGGGTAGAGTGCTTGCTTACCAAGTGGATTCATAATCAAAGAATCGATAAGTCCCTTGCTCGAACTCCTCCGTTATGTTCTTAGGTTCCTCGTGCCGTTGGAACCAAGTTTGATACTGCTTGTGGAACCTCCAGCTCTGGTCCTTAAGCGCTTTGGCCGCGAGGTACTGTTGCGGTGACCCCTGCTTGTAGTAGAAGACATAGAATAGTGTGTCGGGATCGATTCGTCCGTACAATCGCGGATCGTCAAAGATAGGCAAGGGATCGCGAGGGAATCCTGATGCAGTCGGCGGGACTGGCATGTCTGGCCGATAAGTCCTTGGCGTATCTGCATCGACTGCATCGGGACAGTTGACTTGGCTCGCTGCCATCAAGCGCTGTGTGGTTTGCGATAAGGGCTGCATCGTCCTTCTCTTAGATGCCTCGTAGGATTCGACGAGATCTTGGAGTGATGACGGGAGATGGTAGATTGACTCCTCATCATCGGGCTCCTCCTCGATGGGTTTGATCCCATTGGTGACACCGTTGGTGTGGGGTGCTAGTAATGTCAGCGCGTCATTAAGACATTCTGAGAACTTGTGCAACTTACCTTTTGCGGCAGAGCTGTCCGATGAGCTCTCTGTGGCCGAAGTGGCGGTGGTGACTGGTTGCTTGCCCGCTGCCTTTGATCGCTTGCTCTTCGGCACTGGTGCGGGCATCTCATTGTCGGTCGCGGGGGCAGCTGCTGGCTGCTGTTTCGGTTCCGGCGGTTGAGGCGTGCTTGAAACGGGTTGCGCCGCTGTGATGGCCGGAGAACTGGCTGCGCTAGACCTTGCTTGCGTCGCTTGTAGCGGTGTGACACCAGGTGGCGGAGGCAATGGCGAGATACCAACATTGTTCCTGTCGCTAGCCGCTGCTGCTGCCGCTGCGGACGCGTACTTCAAGCCCTCAGCAGGTCGCGCAGGAACCGTAGCAGGCTTCATGTTCGAATTGCTCGTGTTGCCGTTGCTGATGGTTGCCAGGGGCGTATGTAGTGTCGCGAGGGCTGGCAACGGTGATTTCGTTTGTACTGACGGTTTCCTCGTTACTGGCGGTTCCGCTACTGGCTTCTTCACTGGCTTGACAGGTTCTGGTTCTGGGGTCTCCTCCGTCACGGACTGATTGTCTTGCGATGATCCCTTGTCGCCGTCTGCACCCATGCCAAAGTTGCCTTCGTCGTCTTCCAGATTGAGTTCATCGTACATCTCGTCGTCCTCCATGAAATCATCGTTCATGCCGTCGCTGACGTAGTACCGGATGTTTTCCTCGAGATCGGTGACCTGATCCGTATCCACGCCGCCATTCTCCAAAGACCTCCTGATCAATTCGAGCTTCCCTTGATGCCATTTGTGACGCTCAATGATCTCTTCGACCCTTGCTATCCGTTCTGCTTTGGCACCAGAGAGCTTCCCTTTCCTTGTGGTAGCAGAGAGTTGTTCGCTTTCGGCTTCGAGGGCTTCAATCTGCTGTTCGAGTTCGTCGACCATACTGCTGAGGAATTCGCCAGCTTCGACCTTGGCCTGCTCTTTTGGATCGAGTTTCGCTGCTGCTGACAATCCTTCTTTAGAGTACGCTTTCGTTTTCATGGCCTTTTCGACAGCCTTGAACTTCTCCATTTGCTAAGTGTGAAAAGTATTCAGTTAGTATATAGTGCTCAAGTGTCCCAGGGAGGGAGGCGGTAACAAACCGTCTCTATCAGCCGCCGTTGCTCCAATAACGGGGCCTTGTCCTTGATGTCATTGCTAGCAGCCCAAGTTTTGATCTGGTCGCGTAACCGCTGGAGCTTCTTGATCTCACGCTTGAGGTTGTCCTCGAGCTTCTCCTTTTGCGCGGGGTTATTTGATTGCTCGATCTTCTCATAGATGCCCTCGAATTCGGCCACCCCTTCGGCCACCTTCTTGAAGCACTTGTCGACCTCTTGTTGGAGTTTTCGCGCCGCCATTGCGTCGACAGAAAGAGAGCTACCCTCTCGTAATGATTAAGATTTGTTTCGAGTCGTTAAGGCTTGTTGGGAGCTGCCAGCCGGTGGCAGACGGGGAGGGAGTGTGGTTTGAGGCCGTGGGTCGCGAGACGATAGTGATGTTGAAGGGCGGCCTTGCGGTCTTCAAATGGAACCGGCAAACGGGGAAGGGTGTCGCCCAGCGATATGGAAGCGGTGAGAAATGCCCTGATATGGATTCTTCGGCGCAGGGTGCGTCTGGATGTGCCCTGAGTCGAAAGAGAGGCGTTCGGTTTGCCAGGTTGCAAGGTGGATGTGCAAAGGAAGAGCTGGCGCCGATGAGCCAACTGGCGCACGCGCCATTGCCTAACAGGGGTGTGGTCACTGTGGCTGGCTCCTGTTAACGTCCGCAGCCGACCTACCTGCAGCAAAGACTGCATATTGGGAACGACCTGAAGAGATGGTGCATCAAAGGTAACTTTGATGGTTGGGACTATTCAGCTCTACTATGAGGATTATTATTTGCTGTTAGAGGCTCGCGATACCATTGACTTTTCGCAAGATTGCTTTCGCTTTCCAGTAACACAGAGTACTTCAGCCACACCAAATCTCTGTTAGGCGCCACACTAATGAGCCAACTCACATGACACGGTTAGCAGCCTTGCCTGAACGCGGACTTTAGCGCAGCAACGGAACCTCCACCCAAAGCGTCCACAGGAGTCAATGGATTCCTTGTCTGGCGACATGCACCCAGCCGTTTGCCAACACCTCAGGTCTTGATGCGAGGCCCCCACGGTTATTTGCGTTGAAAAGCCTACCAACAAACACCGTTACGGTTACCAACAGGGGCTACTGGCTATTAGATTGCTCAGCTGACCAGTCCTCCGAGCCAAGCGCTGATCCTGTCTCCCATTGCGCGCCAGCTGTGCCCCCTTGCTGTGATTTGCGTTGCTTCTGTTTCAATTGATCGATTGTTGCTTCTGGCAATCGAAATTGTTCGTGGAAAGCATCCAAAGCAGCGGGCGATTGGTGATCCAGGGCAGTGGCCCAAAGGCAAGAATGAAGGGTACGAGCAGCCGCATGTTAGACATTCCAATATAACAGTTCCATTCTGACATTTTGCAAAAGCTATCCTGCAACGTGTGTTGTCGGCATCCGTGACGGTGGACCAGGAGGTGGTCTCGTCCATTGGCAAAGGAGTTCTTGTGTTTGCGGCCGTAGCACCAGGCGATACTGAGAAGGAGCTAAACACAATTGCGTCGAAAGTTCTCAAAATGAAACTTTGGGACGACGAGTCTGGCGGCAGGGTATGAGTGCTTGACGATCTTAGGCTCTTGGGCGTTTGTCAAAGTGTCAATGGCTGGCTAACCGACCTTTCTACGAAACAGTGGAAAAAGAGCGTTACAGACATCAGCGGCGAGGTTCTTTGCGGTGCGCAATCCTTTTATGCTCATCGCAGGCACCATGCTGACTTTTGCGATAGTTTCACAGTTCACACTACTGGCTCGTACGAAGAAGGGTACCAAACCAGACTTTCACGGCGCCATGAATCCGGAAGAGGCTGCAAAACTGTACCACCAGTTTGTGCAGAAGGTCCGAGATGATTATGCAGCCGACAAGGTGAAGGATGGCAAGTTTCAGGCCATGATGGAGGTGGCATTGGTGAATGATGGCCCGGTGAGTTTCCCTGTTGCCGCCGTCTGTGCTACCAGGTTGCCACAGTACTCGAGGCGGACAAAACAATGAATCGTTCAGCCATACTGACTTGCGCGACATGATTACTAGGTAACCCTCGAGTTACAAGCCGGACCAAAGGTTGAGTAGCCGCCATCAGGTTATGTGGTATGGAACATAGCGCTGGGTGCAGAGATAGGTGAAGGTGAAATACGTGGGCAAATCGTTTGCGTATGGGTCGCGATATGGATAGAGCCTGTAGACCTGATTTAGCATGTTGAGAGCATCAGTGAGTCCGCAGCTTACAGCCCGGTTCCATCACTATGTATAACAGTGAAGATTGAAAGAGACCTGAGCGCAATGAGTCTTGGGAAGGCAAGGTGAGGCCAACCCTAACCCATACCGCACCTAGAAAGTTCCAGAGCTCCGAGGCTCCACCAAAACATCACAGCTTCGCAGGCAGGAGCCCCTCCATCGAGTCGCACCTGCTTCCCGAGTCGCGATCCACGAGGCCGTCTCTCATTTGTTATAAGATCCACCAATTGCGCCTCAAGAGTTCAATCTTCGCTTCTCTCTTTTCTGGCATTCGCTTGACAATCATCGTCACTCATCACCTCCGCATCGTTGCTCAACCACCTGAGCCGCATCCCGCAGGACCCCGCATTGGGCTGAACACTTTCACTTCGCCTCATCTCACCCCACGCGAGCCTTACCACGATTTGACCCAGGCACTTCCCCGACTCAACCACCAATCTTGGTTATCTTCGTTGACAAATTCACCGTCGCAATGGCTTCCGAGCAGAGCGCTACCCGGCCGCGGGTCTTCTTTGACATCTCTATCGGCTCTAAGGAAGCCGGCCGCATCACCATGGAGCTCTACTCTGACATTGTCCCCAAGACTGCCGAGAACTTCCGCTGCCTCTGCACTGGTGAGAAGGGCCTTGGAAAGACGGGAAAGCCGTTGCACTACAAGGGCTCCACCTTCCACCGTGTCATTAAGCAGTTCATGATCCAGGTGAGTCAGCTGGAAGCCTTGATATATCGATTTCATCTGACACTCAAGTAGGGCGGAGACTTCACCGAAGGAAACGGCACCGGCGGCGAGTCTATCTACGGCGCCAAGTTTGAAGATGAGGCTTTCGTCAAGACCCATGACAAGCCTTTCCTGCTGTCCATGGCCAACGCTGGCAAGGGTAGGTCGTCACGTAGTGTCTAGCCGTCTGCCAGTCCTCGCTAACTCATAACCTAGACACCAATGGCTCTCAGTTCTTTATCACGACGGTTGCAACCCCTCATCTTGACAACAAGCACGTAGTATTCGGCCAGGTGCTAAATGGAAAGGGCATCGTGCGCCAAATCGAGAACCTTCCCACACAGAGCGGTGACAAGCCGATCAAGGATGTTGTCATCACTGACTGCGGTGAGCTCACTGGCGAAGACGCTCTTGCCGCCGACATTAAGCAGCCCGATGCCATGGGCGATACTTACGAGGACTTCCCGGAAGATGCCATTGAGGGCGGTCAAACTCTTGATGCCAAGACCGTCATCAAGATTGCTTCCGAATGCAAGGGCTATGGAAACACTGCCTTCAAAGCTGGCAACCTCGAAGTCGCTCTTGAGAAGTACGAGAAGGGATTGAGATACCTCAATGAGGACCCCGATCTTGATGAGGAACCTCCAACCACCAAGCCCGAGATGGACGCACTCCGCTTCTCCCTTCACAACAACGCCGCAATGGTGAATCTCAAGCTCAAGTCCTGGGACGATGCTGAACGCCACGCTGGCGCCGCCCTCGATGTTGCCGGCGTCAAGCCTGAAGACCTTGCCAAGGCATACTTCCGCAAGGGCAGCGCTCAAGTACAGCTCAAGGACGACGAAGGCGCGCTCAAGTCCTTCGAGGAGGCTTTCAAGCTCAAGCCCAGCGACCCTGCCATTATCAACGAGCGGAACGCGGTCAAGGCGAGGATTGCGGCTAAGACGGCAAAGGAGAAGGCTGCGTACAAGAAGTTCTTCTCGTAGAGAAATGATTCATAAGGAGATGCATTGAGGCTGGGATATTGCTGTTATTCAGGTGGTGTATCAATGACGAGAAGGGGTGGATATTTGTGAATTAGCTATGGACATTGCACGAGGTGGTATTGTAAGTGAGTTGAAGAATATACCAAAGACAGTAAAACTCTGCATCTTCCATTGTCAAATAAGTTAAAATCCCGATTGACCCTCTACACGCGTTCACAACATGCTTATGGAGATGCAAGAACAAAGGAATCACAAAAAGGAATAGTGGTATCTTTCATTCCTTCCTTCATATATCATCTCCTCTCCATCTGGTCTCATGATAATGCCAACTGCCCATCCATAAGATGGTATCCAGGAACATGACAAAGCAAAAAGATGCTCCCACCCAAAAGCGAGGTTCATCAGCCTCATCCCTTGTGGCCCTTCGAATCCGGACTGACACTTCTCGCCTGACTACTACTTCCACTACCACCTCCTCCAATCTTCATGATCCCACTTAGAATCGTTCTCCCGACCTTTCCACCTCCGTTCTTCACCCTCGTCGTCCCCGCGCCGCTGACATGCCTCAACGCGCTGGTTCCTTGCTTCACAGCCGAAGAACCATCCTTCGGTCTCTTCACATCTCGGCTTTTCCGTGAGTGGCCCTCCCTCCCGCCGCCACCGGAGGATTCCCCACCGTTGTAGTCGCTGCCGGAACTTCCTGGTGGGCGGGTGCTTTCTGCGAAGGAGATGCTAGTGGATGGATGGGTGAGGTCTGCGAGTGCGGTGGAGCTGCCGTTGTTGGCGGGAGAGGGTGTGGAGCTTGATTGGATGATGAGAGCTGCTTCGAGAGCTTCGGAGAGGTCGGAGGGTAGGGGGTCGGCGTTGGCTTCGGCTTCTGCGGCGCGCACGGCATCGAGTTTTGCGAGGCAGTTGTCGACGCGTTCTTGGAGGGTAAGGCAGAGGTCGCTGAAGATAAGAAGTTCGCCGTCGATGGGGGTCTTCACGTTTTGCTGGGGTTTGGAATCGACCCAGAGTTTGATGAGGCCGGCGTAGCTGCGGGTGCTGTCGATGAGGTAGGGGAGGCTAGGGAAGCCCTCGCGCGCGACAGGCCCGAGGCGGTTAACGATTGTCATGGGCGTGCTGTAACCTGCTGGTTGAATCTGCTGGCCACGCTCTGCGGGGATATCGCAGACCTGGTCGATGTAGTCGCGGAAGCTTTGGCGTTGGGCATTGAGGAAGCGGTTCATGGGCTCCATCCATTCCTCTCGCTTGCCGAATGTGGAGATGTTGGCCAGTTTTTGCAGGGCCTTTGTGATGAGTGTGAAGGTGCGTTGGGCACGAGGCCGGGGGTGATCGCGGAGAAGGCCCCAGAGCTTTGGGGAGAGGATAGCTGGGCAGATGAACCGTAGGAAGAGGAAGCCGGAGACGGACGTGTACGCGACAGTGCGAAGGAAGTCACCATATCGGTCTTCAGCCACGGCACGGATGTACTTGAAGATGTGACGGAGCTCCGGCGGGATCTTGGCCGCAGTCTTTGCAATGCACTGCCAGATCTCTGTTGTGTGCAAAATGAGTTGATTCCAATGTTGATCAAGCTCAGAGCTGCTGCCGTGCAGTTTGCTAGGGTCTACCTCGCAATCTGGGTTGATCTCGTTGATCTCTGCGATCTTCGGTTGCAAGATGCTCTCCAAATACTCCTTGCCAAGTCTGCGCATGTGGAACTCGAGGGATTGCGTCAGTAGCGAGTTGCCGCGGAAGAGTAAGTTCGCCTCGCCAGCCAGTGACTTGCCCATGTCTCGAACCATCAGCTGTCTGTCAGCGCTATTGGAGTCGGCTGATTCGTTGGACCCAAGCCGGCTGCTGAAACGGTATTTCTTTATGGTTGCCTGATTGCCGATGCCATCGATCTCATCCTCGACAAGGGCCATCAGCCACTCGCCGGTTGAGCCTGAAACCTGGAAGATATTCAAGAACAGATCCGCCAGGCGTCGTAATTGCCCTGGCAGCGCCCCGGAAATCATTGTTGTCAACCCGGTAGAGAACCTGTGAAGGACTTCTGCGAGAGGCTCATATTCCTTGGCCATCAAAATAACGTGTTCTTCGTGCGTAACCTTTAGAAGCATAGACCCAAGCGCTTGCTCCTGATCGTCCATAATGGGCTCCCACTGCTCATGATCTTTGCCAGCTTCCAACGATGCAAGTTGAAGCCTCACAACGCCGAATATCGACTCGTGGGGTGGTCCAGATTTGCTGCTGTTCGCCGAGGATCCCTGTATGTAAAGGTGTATACTGTCGGGACTGCCCTCTAACCGTTTGAGGACCACTGATAATTCCGGTAATGCGTGCGGCAGGTCGAGGAACTCCACGTCTTCTCTCCAGAAAGGGTTCTTCGTCTCCGTCTTGATCGTTGTCTTCGCTCTTACCTCGCCGTCAAGGATGACCTCAGCGATGTAGTTCCCTATCAAGGGATCAAAGTCTCCTTTTGAACCCTTTTCTGGCGGTGCTACCTCCAATGAAGCCGGTTTTGCCTTCAGCTTCGCTTCTGTCACCCTGAGGTTCACCGTCCTCTCTAAACGGAACACCGCACCCTTCGTTTTTTCTGTCAATTCCACAACTTGCTCTATGCACTCATTTTCTGGGTCGTCGCGGTGAACATTATCTGGAACAGTGAAGGCTCTCAACAACACAAACCAAACCTCGAACTGAGTGCGGCTCTCCAAGGCCAGATATACAGGGCGGAAGATGGAGAGCTGCGTGGCTGAAGATGCGTAGGTGGGGAAGACGGCGATGCAATACTCTTCGTCGAGTACGGTCCGATCGAGTTGTTGGATTGCGCATCTTGATAGTTGCGAGAGCTCGATTACCGAAAGCACCACCTGTTCGTTCTCTATTAAGAGCTTGAACTCGCCATTGTCTTGGAGAATGCAAGACACTCGTCGCCATGCGGCAGTAGGAGACCAAGTGTCCCTTGTCGATGACCGATGTACAAGAGCATTTGGCGTGCCGGCATGACCCTTGTCCCACAGCATGATATTGCCGACCTTGATGATATTCGGGGTCTTGCCACCATTGGATGATCCTCGTCGCTTCAAGTCAGGGCGAATTGGGACCACGGGACTCGCGGGCTTCCCATTGGAGGACTTCAAGCCTGTAGGCCGAAGCTGTTGCCACGCTAGGAGCGCTGCTAGCCAAAGGTCGAACTCGTCACTGGATCGAGGTGCAAGAACAACTTCGACAAGTGGCAGACAAGACACCAGCTCAATGCAAAGCCGTCCGGCATCAGGATAATCGACAGGCAGGACCCTACAACCTCGAAGGTCAGAGACAAGTGGAATGTGGAATGGTCCGTTCTGGCCCGAGTCAAACATCAAACAGGCCTTCTCAACGTCGATATAAGCGATGCCGGAATACCATGGCCCTCCATTCTCTCCCTGGTACTCGACCTCACCGCGCATCTTGCCGCCAAGAGCCTTCATGAGCAAGATGATTTTCTGAGCATCTGATGCCAATATTGGAAACGGTGTTGAGTCTATTGACGGTGGGAGCGTGATCTTTGGAGACGTTGGTCTTGAGGATTGGCGTTTCATGAGTCTGCGGCCGGACGACTTCTTCTCTCGTGGTGGTAATGGGGGGGTGGCGAACTCGGGTATCCGACTCGTCGCAATGTTGGGAAAGTCCATGGCGTCCAAGGACGCTGGTGACGCCTTGTGGTCGTCTGTCAAGGCCTGCGAACCGGCAGAGCTAATGCTGCTCACACGATGCCTGTTCTCCAACCCTGGTGGAGCGCTCCTCTGAGCCAACATTGACATGTCCATGGTCCTCGTTCGCGGCCGAACAGTACTACTACCTTGTTGTGTTCTCTGTGGCAGAATTGGTGGGCTCCCGTCCTCGCTGTCATATGGATCAACATACGAGTCGTTGAAGACCATGCCCTGCCGTCTGCTGGAACCGCCCGGTATTGATCTCGGCGAGCTGTCGTGTGACGCGAGGCCACGGATATGCGGTATGCCCGTGTCTATCAGTCCACTTGAGTCGTCTTGATCTGGCGTTACGGCGCGGATGCCAGGACTTCTATATGCGGCTCTCAAATTTGTAGCGCTGGGTCGCTCAACGGAGCTGGGCTGCACCTCGAGAGACGGGTTGTCGTTGGACCACTCACGGTCCTGAGCATGAGCGCCATTCTGCCTGCGGGGGATTCGCTCGTCCATGGTGTAGTCGGCGCCGTCGAGGGCCGTGGACGTCAGGCTTCCTTATATATGATATCCTAAATACCGACAAGCTACGAGCCACACTCAGGCCATTGTACAGAGGGTTGTCAGGAAGCAGTGGCCGACGCCTGCATGTGTGAAAGCCGCGCTGGGGACGGGGCCGTCCGCCTTGGGCTGAATGATTCGGGGTTGCCGGTGCGCCGATTGAGGGGAAGCGATGGGTGTATTGCGTACCGTCGGAAGTCGGCGGTGGTCGTATGTAGTGTCGTCGAGAGGTGTATCACAAGGAGTGGGTAGTTGTCGGCAGCGATGATATGTAGGATCTCATGCTTCGATGGCGAGCATGATACGAGGGAATGACAGGCTCGTTCGCAGTTTGTGCTGCAGTGAAGGGTTGTGGTGTGGCACAGACGCAAAAGCTATGGCGAGAGGAGGAACATTAGTACGGCTGACTTGGGGTTGGAGGATGCATGGAAGCTCTAGAGGGAAGTGGCAGCGAGACATGCTCAGTCAGACAAGGTAGTCAAACGTACAGGTCAACAGATGCAGTAGAGCCAGTCTTGCTTCCGTCCCTGAAGAATCTCTAGGGCAAAGTACTCGATGAAAGTTGCACGCAGGCAGGAACACAAAAAAGAGCCAGGCACGGGATGGGAAAATGGGCGCCTCTGAGCGGGGGTGGGAGAGGGCGAAAAGCAGGAACGGAGCTGCGATCATTCGCGGGAGTGAGGAGGTGGGAGTGGGAGAGGTGGTGGTGCTGCGTCGAGACCTCGTGGCCACGGGCAGCAAGGTCCAGTGCAGTCAGTCAGTCCCTTGGTGGTAGTGGTGGTAGTGGTGGTAGTGGTGGTAGTGGTGGTAGTGGTGGTAGTGGTGGTGGTGGTGCAGGCAGCCTGTCGTAGGTGGTAGGTGGGCGGAGGTGGAGAATGGAGGAGGAGGAGGAGGAGGAGGAAGAGGCCACTGGTCCCCTCTTTGGTCTGGTGGCGGGGCAGCCTCGCAGGGAATAACGGGAATCAAGATGAACTAACCAAGGACGGGCTGGAGAGCTGAGGGAGATACCGACGGTATACCATGCCGTACCATACCACTAGTATGGAAGAATGTAGTATACCTTAGACAGCACACGCACACGAGGAGTAAGAGCTAGCAGTCGTTGGGTTTGCGTGGTTTACAGGACAACGTGTGGCCTCGTTACTGGCTGGCTGTCGAGTTCTCATCGCTTGAAGCACCTGTTGCCAATGTTGTGAAGGTAGTACCTGAGTGCTTCGCAGTGGCTTAGTGGTAGGTACCTAGCCACGACAGAAGCTCCAGTGGGAAACACCAGCGGGAAAGCATACCTTGCGTCGTCACTGGAGGATGCAAGTGCCCTGGGCGAAACACCACCCAGAAGCGGGGATGCACCATGCACCCTGGACTCTTGCGCCCGGGATAACGACAGTTAACCTGCTGGACTCGCTGTCCTGGGTGACATGGCGCCGTCTTTAGCGCATCCACAAGCACCACCTTTCTGCCCCCCCGGGCTGGCTTGGGCCAAAGTAAAGCTACCTTTGTTTTGCAGGCGGGCATCGTGACTTGCGTCGATTTCCGTGTGCAAGCAAGCACTGATAGTGGATGGGGATGACTGGGGTTGGCCATCCCTACAGGGGAACTGCCCTGGAGATGAGATGGATCTGGATCAACAGGTTCTCCTCAAATCCTTCCTATTTCCTCGTTTCATCCTTCCACCGACGGTTCTTCGCAAGTCTGTATCCGATATCGCGATGGTTGAGAGACAAGCTGCCTTAGCTTCCAGCTTACAACCTTCTCCAACACCGCACATTCCTTAGCCCAAGTGGTATACCTATATCGCAGCAAGCCATCCCCGCATCTGCACCGCTGCCACCGCTGCACCGCCTTGCTTTTAACACCGGGGCTTTCTCTCCACGTCCGAACCAGGCCCCTTGTCTGGTCCTAAGGACCCTAGCCAAGCCAACCCCGTCATGCCAAATGCTGATTTCACCGCCCTCGTGACCCGAAAATGGTTGAATCTGTTCAGCTTCCTGGCGATCTCCACACAAAACGGGCCCTAAGGTAAGATATCCCACGGGTGAAACAGCGGGAGCGCGCCGTGGCAACGTGGCGTCGGACCCCGAGCTCGACGACTCGTCATCTCCTTGAAGATAATTGTTGTGGATAGGGGAATCGTGTCAGAACATGGAACATCCCACCTTTTGCTGCTTGGTTCACCCACCATTGATTGGCTTGTGAACAGGTATGTACGTGTACATCTTTCCTCTTGCTCCCTGGCCAAAATTTGTCGCAGTGCTGGAGGCTGCTGTAGACCCTGAGGTACCTTGACCATCGTGGCTATAAGTACATAGCACGGACTAGAAGAAAGCCCTTCATTGGAAGATAATGTCAGTGATTCATTCTGAGACTGCGTGTCCATCGTGGCAGTCGGTCCGGTTGATAGCTGCGTTTCCTAAAATCCCTAAGCTTGGCAGTACTCACTCACCCTAAGATAAGGTACTTCGGCTGCCAACCGTACTCAAGGGACCCTAATTGTGATTATACTTTCGATACATTCATTCATATCTAGGCTTGCTCTGCTTCAGCTCCGTTACGTCTTCTGGTGTTTCGATATATCGAATATTGGTCCTCTCTAGATCCAGGTACAATCACTGACTGTCCTTATCCAGCGACTTAGTATCAGCAGCCAATCACCACGCCCCGGGGTTGGTTTCCGCTCCCTTTTACGACCGTTCGCTTGATACGCCGAAGTCACACTCCCATCCCTCCCTTTGCCTGCTGACGCAATTGATTCACCGCAAGTAAAGCTAGGGCTACCTCTCGCAGCAACTGACGATTCTTTTCCCAACCACCAGGCGCGCACGCACCCTACTCTGTACTCATTGACGGGGCGTCGTCGACTGAATTGAGCCGATGGCCCACTTCAGTCACTGAACCGTGAACGACTATCTCACCTCGTTCTCAGAACCGTTGCGGATGTTCCCATGTCTGCGAGAAATTCGCACAGGCAGCCGCCGGTAGTGCGGCCTCTGTTACCTGCAGCAGTCTCGCCAGAAAATTCTGTCGCAAGCAGCTCGAGTGCCGTTGCTCCGTTGTCGCGAGCTAGGGTGCCAAGCCGACGACACAATGTCGATACCGCATGCAATCGCTGTCGTAAACGAAAGACCAGGGTTTGTGATCGTTCCCTTCGCTGCTTTGCTTTTCGATCCTCGCTTTCATGTGTCACTGGACTCATTCCCGAATCTCGCAGTGTAATGGTGCTAAACCGGCTTGCTCCGGCTGCATACTTCATCGTGTGGACTGCGTCTACTCCGCCGAGACCAAGATCACCAACCGCGAAGCCACAGAGAACCGGGAAAAGCTGAACCTTCATGAGGAGCTATTTCGTATCCTACAGTCTAGAGATAAGGCCACTGTTGACGAAGTCGTGCAAAACATCCGGGATGGCCAAGATCTGGAATCCACCCTCCAATACCTGAAGGACGGTGATTTGCGCATGCAGTTGGCAGTAACCCCCGAGACATGGACACGATATACGTTGCCGTTTCAGAAGGACATGCCTCCATTTCTACAGCAACCTGGAAATCCTTATCTTCAGTCTGATCTTTACCTCGGGATTGAAGATGCCCTCAGTTCGCCAGGCCAGGCTGTGGAGGGATCAAAGGTTGATTGGAGAACCACATATCGTGTCCCATATCACGCTGCCAAGCTCGTCGAAGAGCGCATTGATCTCGCCAATGTCTCAAAATGGACGCAGGTCACGGATAACCCCGACCTTCTCCGTGAACTGCTGCGTGTCTACTTTCTGTACGATTACCCTATGTTCGCTTTTTTCCACAAGGATCTCTTCCTGGACGACTTGGTAGCTGGGAAAGGTGAACACTGCTCGTCGCTACTTGTAAATACTGTGCTAGCTTCGGCCTGTGTAAGTACAATTCGCCTGGCAGCGCCTTCAGGATGTACGCCTGGGCAAGGCTGACCTCAGAACGTAGCATGCGTACAGTAAAGCCACCTTCCGTACCGAGTTTTGGAACCCAAGGTCGCTGCAATATCGCTTCTCTGCAGAGGCACGACGCTTACAAGAGCTTGAGGCTGGCAAAAATAGCATCACTTATGTTCAAGCAGCAGCTATCATGTCCACTTGCTGTATGATGGATGGAACTGATCGAGTGGGATGGTCATACGTGCTACAGTCGCTAGCCGTATCGGAAGAACTCCAACCCTTTCGACACTCCTCGGACACCACGAATAACAGAATGAAGGTGGCAAAGATGTTCACATCTTGGGCATTGTTCATGTGGCAATCGTGGGCTTTCTCCCTCTGGGCATTTCTTGGAAGGGCAAAACCGCTAACTTCCGGGGCAGACAACTTTGCTTTCATTACCTCAGGGCCCCCCTCCTGATGCAGCCTCCGCCTTTCCTGTTGCCCAGCCCTCTTAGCTCTCAGGTCTCATGGTACCCAGAGGTCTGGGTGCAGTATCCAACCAACAACGGACCTATCCCGCTCCGATTTGGTGAAAGCTTCAAGGCTCAGACGGAACTCCGACTGCTCTTGAACGATATAGCTTTAGTCGCGTTTCCTCGTGGTGAGAAGCCAAAGACATTATCGCTCAAGCAAACACATACCTTCTACTCCCAACTGGAGCAATGGTACACCCATCTACCGCCTTCGATGTCTGTCAAAAGGGCTGTTTTGCCGCACCAACTCATACATCAGTAGGTAGCCCATTGCTTGACGGCGTTGGTTTCTCCGTAGCGTTGTCCGCTGACCGTGCAACAGCATGCAGTATTTCAATGTCATCATGATACTTTTCAAGCCAGCAATAAGCGACGACACTATAAACAACAAAATCGCCAGCCCTTCGCCCGAGGCTATCGTGCACGATGCCCGGGTCCGTCTTGAGACATTGTTCCGGCTCTATTATCTGCGTCACGGTTTTGAATTCTGGAACTCGCTTCTGTTACATTTCGAGGTTCTCCTTGGCTACTCGGCCGTGGAAACTCTACTCACAGGTGACAGTTTGACAGATGAGGCTGCGGATGCTGCACGTTCAACGGTCGCACTGGCCCTCAAAGGACTGTACGAGCAAGGGCGCCACTCTCACCTCGGACTCACACTCTACCGGCTTCTTCGCTTACAGATGCGCGGTAAACACTCCCGTGTACTCAGGGATCTGGTTGAGGTTGCCGACGACGATGACGAAGTTGTTGCGCGACGCGAGGTGCATGTTGAGTCGCAGTATCCGGTGAACATCGTCAGTATCGCTGAAGATCCTGAAAAGCACGAAATGAGTAATCTTGCGAATGCATACAAAGAATTGGTACTGCAGGACTCTGCGGGAGAACCGATGGCTGAACAGCGTGGGGAAGAATCATCACTGGGTGAAGAGTAATTCTAACTCAATCAAATGTGACAAGTGATAGATGATAACAGCGATGTTCTCGGGCTAAGAAGCCCAACCCTCACATTGAGATCATGCCATCCTTCCTGCCCTGGCCCAGAGTTCTGCCCATATGGTTGAAAAAGCTGACACCGAAAGACCGCGACGGAAACCCGTCAATACAGTTGTCTAATGGATATAGTACGCTTCGCGTCACTTGGCAACACTCTTCACCAAACACAGGCGCAGAGAGTACGTTCACAAATCAAAAGGTCTTCGGATTCGCCACAGCTACTACCGCACCGCTGTGCAATAAAGGAAAAAAAAAGTATGCAGACGCACCCGGGGATATATGCTCATCCTATCGTCTTGTTCCAACTTCCATTCAAAAGCTCCCGTTCCCTGCTCAAACTCCCGTAGTATTGACCAACACAGAAATTGCAATAAGCTCATGGACGTAAAAAGAATCGGTCAAAATGCGCGCAACGATGGAAGGCGCACTAAAAAGAAAGGTGAGAAAGATATTGCGCATGCCAAGAATGAAATAAAGCGCTGGATGGCACGTGGAAGAACTATTCACAGAAGCCTTGGCTGTGCTAGTTGGCGACTGGTTGTCTGCTTCCCTCCTAGGAATTGGATCGAATGCCCGAGTGCTATCGGGAGCCTGGCCCATCAAGCGGGCTTGTCGGTATGCTTCGTACGTGGCTGAGATCAGCACTGCCGGTTCGCCGAAGCGCTTGGCTCATTGTCTCGATGTTCAAATCGCCCTGAGGTGGGTTTAGGCTCAGCTGCCCGGTTCCACTGATCGGACTGCCAAGTGGCTTGCGAGGAGGACTCATTTCAAGACCCTTTATGCTGCCTGGGTTGCTGGTCGGCGGGCTGGTACCCGGACCACCTTGGCTGGATACGGGAGACCGGATGGGAGATGGCGACCTGTTGAGATTGGCCGAAGCCAACGAGGTGAGACCGGCCATGTGAATCGATTCGCGAGAACCTGCAGCGTTCGGGAGATGTTCAGACTGGACGACATCTGCAAAGGAGATGAAGGACAACCGACGGACATCGGCCGAATCGAGCGACCCGTAGTGAGAGGCATTGTCGGGAGCCACACCTTCCTTGTTCTCAAACGAGGCAAGCTCTTCCACCCAGCTACTCGCCATCTGGTCGTATGGTGTAGTTCCGGTGACAGTAACCGAAGCAGGTTGATGTGCGTTATGTGTCACAATCTCGACGTTGTCCGGGTCCAGCTTCTCATTGGTAATGACTTCAGACGCTCCATCAAGCGCTGGTGGGATGTAGTTCTCTGTCTGGATATGCGTTGGAATAGCAGGAGAATTCGGCTTGAGAACTGTGCTATCCTGTACGTCACGTTCGAAAATTTGCGAGCGAGCAGGTGAGGCAACGCGCGGTGAGCTGGACAAGGCGCGTTTCGGCGAGGACGGGGAGACGAGCGGGGCGTCAGTCTCTGAGGGCGAGGGTATAGATGGCACAAACGAGAGCTTGGAAGACTCGGTAGGCATGGCCGGAGGTTGCGAAGTCTTGCTCGTCTGTGACGTCTCTTCCGTCTTCTTCTTGCCAAACCCGAAAAGGTTTCGCTTCTTAGCCTTGGTATCCTTCATGGCCTGTTCCTCGGATATTTCTGCTCTGGGTGTCGCATCGTCTTGCTTGAGTTCGTCGGCCATGACGTTGGTTTCAATTCTCAATGCTGACAATATTTCGCCAACGAGTATTGCGATCACAGGAATCTGCTTGCGGACTCGGAAAGACGATCGAGTTTGTCGGAGGCAGCGGGAGACAATATTGGGTTCACTGCCAAGCTGGTCAGACGTCACTGGTACAGGTACGAGAAGCTGTCCAGATTGTCGGCAGGGATGACGCGGTATTGCAGGATAATTGCGAGAAAATCAGGTGATTGTCGTTGGGCTTGAATGAAGATAGAGTTTGGGCAATGGGTAGGGGTGAAGGTGAAAGTGAGGACGGGTGCTGACTATTTAGGAGGATCGTCAGTGGTCTGTCCTTGACAGGGAAGAATGACGATGTGGGAAGCGGAGGTGGGACCTGGCGGTGGACGTGACGAGAACCACCGATGATCCACTCACAGGCTGAGAAGGGCAATGGTATGGGATGTAGTGAGAGGGTACACGATGTCAGGAGACCAAAAGAAGAGGCGGCGAACCTGCAGGTGCATGTACCAAGGCGAGGAACAAACGTCGGTGGAGCGGATGAGTCGCAGCAGAGCCTGGACGAGGGGTGTCGTGGTTGGGTGTGACGTCGGATTGGTGGTCTCCTGAGAAGAGGCCGGCCGTTGTTCTCGGTGGTGTTGCTGTTGGTGCGTGCACCGTGCTGCCTTTCTCGTGGCCCGTTCTGGCTATGGCGGTAAGAACTGTGGTGTGACTGGCGCTTCCTGTGCCTGACGGACCTACAGTGGATGGAACTTGGGAAGCTGACCAAGGCTTTAGCTTGGTGGTGAGGTGGGCTGGTGGTGGCTGCCAGAATTGGGGCCCGGGGCTGGCGGCAGTTTGTGGAGATGGAAACAAGGCGCAGAGCAAGACCGTGCTATTTTCGGATGGGAGTCCGAGATATAAGTAAGAAATCAAGGGAGATTGGACGCGACAGTCAGTCTAGAGGTGAGGGGAATGACGATGGATGAAGAGGGGCAAACCAGGCAGGTAGCATTGAGCGATATCGTCCTGTGGCATGTGTCTGTGCCTGCGTCGGATACAGTGCGTGTTGTCAGTGGTGAGACCGTGGGGTTAAGACACCAAAGGCAGCCGCTACAAAACTAGGCGCAACAGGTGACAGCAATTGTGAGGGACAAATCTTCTCGGCTTCACCTTCTCTACTGCTGCAAAGTCCCGTATTCATCAGTGTCCTCTCGCTAGCGGTACTATCTGCTCCTCTCTTGATTATTCTCGTAATTGAGTACGCGTCGCACTGACGCACGCATCCCTCAATCCGCGGTTTCATCGTAGAAAGTCAGCAAGTCTCAGCCACTTACGCATCAGTCGCCAAACCATCGCAAGGAAAGCAAAGAAGATCAGCATTGATCAAGACCATGCCTCAGCTCCGTCCATTCCCTCACATCTTTCGCCGAGGACCCAGGCCCTCGAATGAAGGGGTGCTGCATGATAGGCAACCTTGAAACAAGACGCCACTTTCACACTCACTGCACTGATGTAATCGTAATATCGCGGGACAGCACGCACTCTTCTGCATCTAGACTTGCTCCTGTCGATCCGTCTATCATGCGACATCCTCGATTAGGCCTGATTCTTTGGAGGTTGGACCATCACGTGGGGGCCTTCTTCCTTGCGTTTAGGCAGGGGTCGGAAGCTGGTCACGTGGTCGATGGGCCCTGGTGACTAAGCCCAACTTACCTAATGCTCGCGACGGAAAAGTTTGGACGCCAGATTGGGAGAGCTGTCGGTATCAACTTCTCCTGGTCGCACGACAAGCCACTCCACGCGGCCATTGACCTCAACTCGGTCATCAAGGCTCGCACACCGCGTCACAGGATCAAGCCTACAGCCATCAATCGACTGATCTTCCATACATACCCAGAGCGCTACTCCAGCCGGCCGAACCGATCGACCTGCAAACATGGAAGCCCGATCCCTTCTTCGGCCCATGGCCAGTTTCCTCGCGAAGCCTTCTACCACCACCACATCTACTCTCACCAGCACCCGCGGCCACAAAACCACCGCTCGTACCAAGCGAAGCCTCAAGATTGCCCCTCACTCATCCTTCCTCCCCGACCGCACCCGTCCCTTCCCCGCCGCCGACTCCATCATCTACAACCCTCCCTCCTCCCAAGCGACTCCCCATCACACACCCTTCCTCTTCCTCCCGCAGAACGACCCTCGCCGCGATGCTCTCAAGCGAATCCGCGCCAACGGTCTCCTTCCTTCACCAACCACCGAACCATCTGGCCAGCTAGCTCCAGAAGTGAAGTACAAGCGGAGAACTCCCAAGACCAATATCACCGAGAAGGAGGTTGAGGAGATGAAGAGGCTGAGGGCTGAGGATCCCGTTACTTGGACTGTTAATGCTCTGGCGAAGAAGTTTGACTGTTCGACTATCTTTGTGAAGATGGCGGCACCAGCGTCCCAGGAGCACACGCAATGGCTTGCCGAGAAGCTGGAGAGGAGAAAGGCTAGATGGGGACCTATGAAGACACAGGCTCGTGAGGACAGGAAGAGGCGCGAGGAAATGCTCCACCGAGGCGAGTTATAGCGGGCTTACTCATGATGGAGAGCGCTTGCTGCGACGTGTATATCATTGAAATGTTGAAGAATGGGGGTGGGAGATATGTGTAGGATATCATGGCATGGGAGGTTTGCTTAGCGCATCTGACCCAAGCGAACATGTACAATTGCTCAACAAGACGCATTTACCGGAACCCAAGACAACGCATCATTTTCTTTGTCTCTCAACTTGGAGATTATTAACCACCTTAAATGCCCAGTATGATCGTACCCATGCATGATTATATGCCCAGATGCCAAAAGTCCCCCATCATGTGTTTCTACCCTTCGCAGCCATTACCTCCCAGAATTCATAAACTTTTGCAACGACCCGGCAACCCCATGTTTCTGGGTTCCTAAGTTGAGAATGTTCGATGTAGCTCCTCATCTGAGGACATCTCGCCTGGTTCAAGATCCTTCTTTCCCGGCACGACTCTCCAACACCAGCCACACCAGCTCCTCTCGAGTCCTTGGATCTCTCTCGACAGAGCTCTTCGACCTGGGCCCTTCTCGTCCTCATATTCGGGCACGCAGGCACCCACTTTGACCATACGCACAAGTTTCCTCTTGACGACACCACCAATGCCCTCGATCTCGTGACGAGCATATCCTGGTCCAAGCTGTGGTGACGGAGTACGCTCGTAGCGTAACTCGGTCTCCAAAAACGAGTCAGACGCTGCAGGAGGTGATGGTGTTGGTGATGCAGATGGCGTGTAGCTGTCTCGCGCATCCTCGGCGTCGCAATCTATTTCCTGTTCACGTTCTTTCGCTGCAAGACATTCACTGTCTCGACCACAGATGACACCTCGGTCGCCATCGCCGATGCCGGTACCCAGTCCACCGAGGACTTCACCGTATTGCGAGCGCCATCGCCATATGCTGCTCACCTGCATCAGTCTTGTGGTCTACTTGACTTATGATGGAAAGACTTACCGCTGGTATTCGTGATCCATGGCTCGGATACTCCGACCGCACGGCTGGCATAGCCAGACACCCTCGGACGCGCACGTGCATATGGCGCGTTGCACCGCGTCTGAAGAGAGCGGCGTATCCGCATCGAGTGGCGGCTGAACATGTAACGCAATGGGTGCTCTTGCACAAGTTCTGCACAGTCGGCGGTGTCGCTCGCGCAGCATCACCGGTGCCGGTGGCTTGATAGTGCAGTTCTGGAGATGTTACATTAGCACGGTGCAACTCAGGCATGTCGAATGCCGACGAAGGACAGTTCATGTAATGGGAGACTTACTCTGCATAGGATGTCACCGCATCTCCTGCAGGGGCCGACCATATCTCTCGCACAGTCGCCAGACTTGCCGTTATAGTTGCGCCCATCCTCCATATAGAACCAGTTGCCTGCACGGGCACGATAACGGATGGTCTCGCCCGGGTCGATTGGAATGAGCTCCTTGGAGCAGCGTAGCGTCGAGGCAAGGAGGCTAGTGCGGTATTGTAATAGACCTTCATGGATGTGAAATGAGGTACGAGCAACCGCATCGAGGGTATTGAGATCAATGTGTTCGGCGATAGCGAGGGCAATCCTTTGTGCGTGTGTTAACTGAAGCTCGTTTCGTTATTCGGGGACTTCCAGACTCACGGCCAACAATTGAATGCTTCAGTAATGGCGTTCCAGACCCTCTCTGGTTCTCGAGCTGCAGCATCGGCGGTATCGGCGTCTTTGACAGCCTCCTTTCCTTTGACCCAGGTCTGATGCTGCGCAGCCGCATGATTTCTTGCATGCTTCAACTGCTGCTGATCAAGGGCCGCTATTGCAGCATGCTCATCGCGAGCACCATCGTCCCCGTCGTCCAAGTCGATGAACCGCGCCATTTGGAGAAACCAGAAGTGGTGATGATGATCATTGCACGTAGCTTGGTGGGAGTACACGCCACGCGTGTTACCGTGCAGAGTGTGTCACGGGGGCCCGGAGTAGGAGGGGCGGACAAAGTGCTTGGAGAAATGGAGTCCGAGGGGCGGCAAGCTTCAGCTCCAACAAATGGATGATGGCATCCTTGCATGTGTTTACGTTATGCGGATGATGTTGGTTGGCGGTGGTGCTGCATTCGGCGCCGGTGCGGGGCAGTCACGGGTCGCCAGAGTCGATAGCGGAGAGGGGAAGATGGGGCTTTTTGATTAGATCTGATTGATAAACCGGGTTAGGGTTATACGGTAGCTCACAGGAATTTCTCAGGGGAGGCATATTGTTGGGGCGATGCCGCCGGTTTACGGAGCTGAAGTGAAAATTTTCTCAAGCATCGGTCAGTTGACATGTTCTCATTTCGTTTATTCCCTGGCATTGCCTGGCTACCGCAGGCTGACTGGTCGGGCATTGTGTTTTGCTCCGTCTCAGTGATCACCTTAGAATATAGAAAGGGTACAGTGGTAGTCCGTCATCCTGTGCCTACAATAGCACGACTACATGTCCACTTAGAAAATTATTCTATATAGATCCTTCTCTACGCCCCTTGCTTGTCTTCAAAGTTTTCATCTAGGTCCTGCCCTTGAGGCTCAATGTGGTGATTTCTCATGTCATACAGGGTAAGGCAAAAGAAATAACGCGTCGACCGACGAGACTCGGAGGGTGCACAAGAACACGAGACGGCATCAGGCATCGATGCTCATTGTCTCGGGTAATCCAGAGGCTAAACTCTAACGAAAGAGCCAGAATGGTATGTTCACTCTCGAGCCTTGCAAGGCGTGCGGCACAAGGGCCGGAATCGCGCTTTGGGCTCAGGTCTACGCTTAGTCCAGACGGACCCTACCCCCCAGAATGGGCTGTCACCTCGTCTGGGAAGTCCAAGCCTTCTTTGACTCAGGATTGAGTAACTCTAAGGCCCATAAGGTTCGGAATTTTCACGGTGTGGAACGCAAGCCATCGTCTTCGAGATGCTTATCCGCGACGTCTGATCATTTCGAAAAGGCTGCACAGCCTCATTCTCTCAAACCTGCAGAGGCTATCTAACGCAACTGCCGGGCAGGGTATGCAAGGGGCAGCACTCAAGCGTTAACCGACACGATACTGTATGGTCGAGTCCGACTGGCGAGTCACCTTGAAGGGCCATGTTTCGGTCAACGTCAGTGTGTCCCCTGTAGAGGTCTTAAAACTTGGCTTTTCCACGGTAAATCGACGTTAGACCCGAACGGGTGTTGTTCACGATAATGTGGGACTTGGTTCTGAAACTCTACATGTATGAACGATGGTTTTTCGAAAGCGGGACTATGAGAGTTGGGGGGATTGAACCAGGACACGCAAGGCACTGCCAAGGATCGACTGATCAGAGCGCATCCTTGCCGTTGATCAGACAGGTACCGCTTCACCAACCTAGTACGTGGTGTGATCTGACAGCGATCGTTACAGCACCCCTTCGAAAAGCTTGTGCGAGCGGCAATGAAAATCACTCACGCTGGATTCTGACACAGGGGTGACGGTATTGCGGGATCGAAGCTCATGTCTCTCACACACAGCCTGTTGTTGATGTTGTCCCCCGCTTCTACGTTCCTTGTTTAGTGGAGTTGGTGATTGGACCTCAGGATTGTTGCGCCAAGGTCGCCCAGTGTTCACAGTCTTCCTCTACAGATTCCTGGGCTGCAAAACGAGCTCAGATGGTTTCGCCGAGGCTTCCAGACTTTTAGAAAACGGAAGCTTGGTAGTTTCGCTCGCCTCTCAACGTCGCGATCTCGAATAAAGAAGAGTTGCCAAGTGGTGCGAGTTGAGCCGACGCAACGTCTGCTGGTCTTCGGACTTCGACAATGGGTGACGGCCCAATGTGCTTAACTTAATTATTCTGCTAGTTGAGCTGTATAAGCATAACATAGTTTAAACGCCTCATGTGAAGTAATGAGATTCTGTTTGAGACCGTCCTTCGGGTTGGCCATAAGCAACGGCCTGCTTCAACCATGCTGATCCCCTTCATTGCTGAGCAAGCGCTTGACACCCAGATTTCGTGCTTATCAAGACCTTACACTTGCTCACAATCATGATCTGATGGTCGTGGAAGCAAAGTGGACGCTGAGACCCGCCAGGTCTTGAGTGCCAATAACCCATCCCTGTTTACGGATCTGCACAGCCTCACAGGACTTCAGGCGCTGCTTTGAGGTTGCGAAGACTCCTGGAGGTAGGTACCTAGTTTCGAACACTCTGTAGACAGTAAACGGTTTGGTTTGGTTTGTCCACCCTTTGCCCACCGTATCAGGTTCTCGCTGCACCTTGAGTGGGGGGTTTCAACCGGGGAAAGGGGGTGTACCCAGGCCATAAGGTTTGTCCTCCACTCCAACCTCGTTTTGCACGGACTAGGGTGCGTTCGGTGGGGATTGGGCAAGTATATATCTTCATCTAGATCTCCTTTCATCCTGTAGCCTTCTCTTCTCTCACTCATCCACCAAGGACACGTGGTGATATCAGCTTCTCCTTCTTTCTTCCCTTCTTTCTCCGTTTTCTTCTTCTCTTCTTCGTCCCGTTCGCTTCTTGTTCGTTAGACGCCAGCTCGTCTTTCTCCAGGGCTAGTCCCACGTTCATTCCGAGACTCTTTGACAGAGTCCATTCACACTCTTTGACAGAGCTTTTGATTGCTTTCCCTTTCGAACTTTTTAGGCAAATTTTATACCGACATCCAAGATGCGTTACCAACAAGCCGCGGTGGCCCTGGCCATGCAGGGACTTCTCCCTGGAGCCGAGGCCGGCATCATGTTCAAGAGGACAGGAAAGCTTCTCGGTGGACTTAACGGCCCTGCTGGACCTGGTGCTGGTGGCCCTGGGCCAATCGGCCAAGGTCCTATTGGTGGTCCTGGTGCTGTTCCCCCTCCTCCACCTTCAGCAGCCGTGCCTCCACCACCAGCGGAAGACACACTTACACCTCCTGGGCTCGAGAACCCTGGTGAGACTGCCGTCGTCGACCCTATTGATCAGGGTCCGATCTTCATCACATTGAGCTCTACAGAGACCCCGATCGGTCTCCCCATTGAGACACCGATCGAGACCCCGACTCTCATCGTCGAGCCTCCGGTGGAAACTCCGGTTGAGACTCCCGAGATCATCTCGCCTCCTGTTGACGTGGTCGAGACGCCTGTCGAAACTCCTGAGATCATCGAGACACCCATTGAGATTGTTGAGACCCCGGTGGAAACTCCTGTTGAGACTCCTGAAATCGTTGTGCCTCCAGTTCTGATCGAAACCCCTATCGAGACCCCCGAGGCTGTTGAGACCCCGATCCAAACACCCGAGATCGTCGAGACCCCAATCCAGACACCTGAGATTGTCGAGACTCCCACTCTGATTGTTGAGACCCCGGCTGAGACCCCTATCGAGACTCCTGAGGTCATCTCTCCTCCTCCTGCTGAGACTCCCCTCGAGACCCCCCCAGCTGAAACTGAGGCCGAACTTCCTGCTGAGGTCACCCAGGAAGTCACCGTCACCATCACACAGGAGAACGGTGAGGTTGAGACTGTCACTCAGACCCTTGAGGGCGAGACCATCACTGGCGATGAGGTCACTGTTACCATCACTCAAGACAACGGCGCGATCGAGACTGTCACTCAGACTCTCCCCGCTGCCACCGTCACTGCCATCATTGCCCAGCCCATCATTATCATCGTTGAACAGACCACCAACTTCAACTTCGACTTCTCTCTCGGCGGTGTCTGCCCACCTGTCGTCGCTGATCCCGCTGGCAGCGGTGGCTTCATCGTCGGCGACAATGTCATGCTACCAACCCTCCCCCAGGCCTGCCGTGCCGCTTGCCAGGCTCAGTTCCAACAGTGCTCGGCCAAATTCGAGGTTGCAGACTGCGAGAAGCAGCTCAATGCTTGTAACGGTGCTGCAGCTACTGAGACTCTCATCGAGGCGCCTGCTCAGACTGTCACCAAGACTGTGTTCATGCCTCCAACTGAGGTTCCTGGTGTTGAGGAACAGCTGTCCAGCGATGGCTGTGTTATCATCACCACTGAGACTCTCCCTCCGGATGAGGTTGCCACAATTGGTGACGATGGCATCAGTGTCATCACTACCACTGTCGTTGAGGCCGAGGCAACCACCACTGCCAACCAAGAGGTTGTTGAGACGATGGTTGTGACTCTGGAGGGTCCCCCAGCTGGCGGTGTCGGTGCTCCTCAGCCCAGCGTCGTCACGATGACCATGACTGTTTCTGCTGCTCCTCACCCTCCGGCTGGTGGCCCGTCTCACCCTCCTGCTGAGCCCAGCGTTGTGACTGTCACTGTCGGGGATTCTACCGGTGTTGTTACTCTCCCTGCTCCCCCGAAGGCTACCGAGGATTCGGCTGAGAAGCCTGTCGAGGGCGTCGAGGAGAACACCAACGCTCCTCCGAAGGCAACTGATGGCCCAGGTCGCGGTCCGGCCGCTGGTCGCCCAGGCCGCCCAGGCGCTGGTGGCGCCGAGGAGTGCCCCGAGGCAGTGACTGTCACCGTCACTGAAGCTGCCGTCACCGTCACTGTCACCAAAGACGGCAACGTCGACGTGACTGAGACCCCGACCGAGACTTTGGTCGACATTGTCGACCCCACTCCCGAGGCCACTCCTCCAGCTCTCGGAACGCCTCTCCTCCCCCCGGCTGGCACCACTCTCACCACTCAGATCGGCGCCGGCCCTACCGACGCGCCCGTCGAGATCCCCGACCAGCTTAACGTTGACGATAAGCAGCCTGCCGCTCCGGCTCCTGACGCTGCGGCACCCAAGGGTGGTCTCTTCGGAAGCTTGTTCGGAAACTAGATCGGCACGGCATACAGATGTATGTCTATGTGAACCAAGACCAAAAGGAATGGGTTAGATGGGGGCGTTGGCATACCTGTGTGCTTTTTCTTTTTTCCTTTTTATATGTACGGAGGCTAACGTCGGGACATTTCTTTCTCTGTTGTACTTTTCCTTTCCTTACACACGCGGAACAAGATGACTGGGCAAAAGGATCCCTCATCACGCGAAGTGACATATACCCCACAGGGTCAATAAAACATGAGATATGTTTTACGAATCATAGTGCAAACGGAACAACCACGTGATGACAAACTTTGTGTGAAAGGCCATGAACATAATATATTCAGCAGGTACAGACAAGCACTGAGGACGAGGTCCCGTAGGCTTGCGTGCACGCCGTGGCCCTCTCTTGCGAATCCTGGGAAATAACCAAGAACATGGAAATAGCAGATTTGTAAAAAGCAAAAACGCCCACGAGGCCCGCCAACGATAGCGCACCAGCATTGTCGTCGACATATGGGCCTCGGTCCAGACACGCCGTCCCAGCGATGGCGTAGAAGCACTGTCACTGTCGAGTTAAGCCGTAATGAAAACGCTCGTAAGACAGCGGGTATAAACGCTGATGGGGTATCCTAATAAAAGCACAATCGCAAAAAAAAAACAAAAAAAAAAAAACAAAAAAAAACAAGTAATGACAAAAATGGACCGGTAACAGCCGTGTCTCTACACGCTGAATACCGTAGGGGCGATAGCGTAGAGGCATTGTCGCGATCCTAGGCATTCGGGTTGTAGGGACGCGAGCTATACCCGTCAATGGTGAAAGGCACCTCGACTCGAAACAGTATGACACTGTGCAAGTCAAGATATGTTGATAAGGACAGAACGACCGACATTGAGGCAGGTTGAGCTGCGGCGGTCCAGATACCGACGCGAGGGAGCCATGGCAGCGTTGAAGATCAGCCCGTGCTGTCAGCGTCGTGTACACAGCTAGTCATGATGACTAGCCGCGAGCAGAGCGCTTGAAGCCCGGGAATCGACCGAAACCACGCTGCTGAGCCTCGCGACGGGCGGCGCCGTCCTCAAACTCACTGCCCGAGTCGGCATCGTAGAGCTTGCTGCTTGGAGGGTTCCCGACGACGCGGACGAGGACCATCATGACGATGGCGCTGACAATGCTCAGGCATAGAATGCCGATCATCGTCAGGTTGCTCTTGCGGTACTGGTGAGGTCCAGGGGCGGCGTCCTCGGGCCAACCGGTATAAAGAGCATAGGTTGTAGTGACGCTGCCGAGATTACCGAGACCGGAGACTAGAGCTGTGGCGGCCGCAACGCCAACTTCGCCGTGACGCTGCTGGAAAATCTGGTTGCTCCAGGCCATGCAGTTGGGAACGGTAGGGCCAAGGCCAAATCCGACCATCAAAAGTCCTCCGTAACGAGCCCAACCGTTGTTGGTGGCAAATGTGGTGACAAGGAGACCGGCGATCTGAATGCAGGCGCCCATGGAGAAGAAGAGGGCGCGGTTCCGATGGAATCGGTCAGAGATGGGCATGACAATCAGAATGGCGATGAGATCCATCTGGCAAAATTAGTCTAGCCCGGAAACTAGGAACAAAAAGGTAGACTTACGATCCAGATAGGCGCGAAGAGCAGGCTGACCTCGATACTCGAAGCATTCGGCTGAATGGAGGCAATGATGACCGATCCATAAAGTTGAGTACCAATACCCACGCCAACGACGCCGAAGTACATAAGCGTCAGGGGCCACAAACGCCAGTCAATGAGCACGAGTCCAAGATCCTTCATGTTCCACGGCCGTGCGTGGTATGAACGCCTCATATCCTGGTAGTGGACAAGTGCATCATCTCCCTTCAGTGCCTCGGGAGCACTTGGCAGAAACTTGAACAGACCAGATGGCTTGCGAACATGGCCTGGGGCAAGAGGACGCTCAGGTAGCCACCAGATGAGAATAACGCTGAGAACGATGGCTACGAGACCGTAGATCAGGAACATCCAGCGGAAACCAACCATGCCACCCAGGCCGTCCATCTTCTGGAAGCCAGCTGAGACAAGACCAACGACTGCTGCCGAGACTTGCGCTGCAGTGAAATACATGCCAATGCGCTTTCCCGTGCGCGAGGGTGGGTAGAAAAGCGTCAGGTAGTAAGCCATGCCTGGCCACATTCCAGCAATGACGAGACCGAGAAGGAAGCGAAGAAGCTTCACACTCCATGCACTCTGAACTGCAGCGAAACAAGCTCCAACAAGACCAGTTGCAAAGACGATTCTTGCCATCCAGATGCGAGGGCTGAGCTTGCTCATAATGAGGTTTGAGGGACAGTCGAAGATGACATAGGCGACATAGAACAGAGCAAGAGCTGTGGATGTGTCCTTGGGAGTGAGACCGAGGACGGTCATGAGGTCGTGGCCTTCCGCACGGTTCATGGTCTGGGCGATGCCGATGTTTGAACGGATAGCTGAGCAAAGGAAGTAAAGAACCCAGAAGGCTTCGGCAATGTTAGAAAAAAAAATTCGATTCATTCCCGTTAGATTTCAAGACTCGACCTACCAGGGATAATGCGGAGATCAAGCTTCCTGAAGAAATTTGTTAGCCTGCCAACACCGACTGGATGGAGCATATGAGACCACAAACCTGTAAACTCGCTCAACAGTCTCGACATCATAGTCAGCGTCAGCCGGGCCTAATCCTTGGATAGCTGGGACATTCTCGCCCCCATCATCAGCGCGATTTTCATCCTGACGACCGGTTTTAAGGTCTCCCTCATCAGAGGGTCTCTGAAGCGGCAGTTCCATACCGGGATCGAGAAGCAATGGAGGCGCGTGCTACAGATCCGTTGTGGAGGGCAAGCTTGAGAAGAGTATACCAATTGCGAACAATGTCAAAACCGACGCAGATGATGGGGGAGGATGTGGCGGCGACTGCTGTATGATGAACAGACGAATGGAGGAGCAAAAGTGATGTGGAAGAGAGGGGAATTTGTAGCCGAGGGGGTCAAGATTAAGGTAAAATTTAGCTATGGCTGATGGCGGTTGAGGGCGGTTGAGAGAGGTGGAGATGGCGCTTTCGCTCGTTGGGGTGGGACACTGGGCGCTGGCCGAGACCGGTCATTTGGGGTTTGGTTCCTGGTCTTGTTGTGAAGTCTCTGTTGCTGCGTCATATATCGCATTTGACAGGACTGAGGTAGCAAGGAGCACCAGGTTGAAGTAGCGGCCTGGTTTGACTGTTCACGCGGTGCAGATTGCTGTTCATACAAAGTACAGATACCCTATGTGAAGGATGGAGACACCCTGTTAGCGAGGATCATTATGCAGCATGGTCTACTAACACCATCCTACGCGCCTCGGGTAGCTTGCCATGTTCAACAGAAGGAGATTATTAAATAGCAGACGGTGTGTCGAAAGCCTCCGATCTGTTGAGGCACTTCTTTTGCCAAGAGCTAGTCAATTATCCCGCCTTGTGGGAACCATCTACGAGCATAACGACAACACTCGGATAGTGACAGAGAAGCTTTTGCAAGGCCCGTTGATATCCCCCACCCGCGGGCTACCAACTCCGGAGGCCGTTATGGGCCCTTCATCTGGTCACGCCGCATCTGACTAGGCATCTGGTCCCTGAGGTAATCCATCGCCTTCAGCTTAGGCGATCCGAAGCGTTAAGAACGTGTGGCAAAGCAGCGTCTTGAACAGAACAAAGCACACCCACCTCCTCCACGCGGAGGGTGACTCACTCTACGCCGCCAACTTGGAGGCCATGCCAGGTACCACCCACTTTACGCCTGGCCCAGCGTGAATGGTGTCGCGTCGAGTCATCCGGCTGAGCTGGATGCCTAAGCGGGCTGCACGGAGATATAAGGCCCTGCAGCAGCGCGTCAAAATTGTAAATTCGCGGAGAGAAGCAGCTATTTTGCTTTAGATCTTGGATAATTGCACCTAAAGCTTCCTCATCCAGCAGCTTAGTGCACCGCCACAGCACCCATCATCCGACTCCCGTCCGCGCCACACTACGTCACGTGGTCTCCCCTGACAAATCTCTCCGGCTTTCCTTCGGCTGAGGCGGAATCTCTCGACGCTGCTGTAGCCGGCTGTCCTGCTCATCGCCCATCCCATCTTCCAACCCGATTTTTCAGGCCGTCACACCTACAGCTACGCGCTGCACCTCGACACCATCTAAAGCTTCCCCCAGCTGCACATCGATCGTCAAGATCCTTTGCGCCGAATCGCGCAAAAGCGCCAATACCTCCTCGGCAGTCTACTCCCTGACAAAGTCACGACCTCTGCGACCGACGCGATTTCTGGACGCGGCTCGATCTATCATTCTCAGTCGCGCAAACCACGATCGCTTGCGCCGAACAACCCCCGACTCCCCGGCCTGACATCATAAACATCCTCGATCTGGTGTGCGACAACGCAGGCTGGCACCATGAGTGTCGTATATGAACCCAGAAGCTTCATGCCCGATGGCGCATATCCTCCCATCGGGGATGAGCATGACCATGGCGCCGACCAGCGCTTCACCGACAGCGACGTCGCTGAGCAACTCAGTCATTATACGAATGAAGCCCTGCTCGCCGACGAGAGGGCAGCCCTGGACGATAGGGCGGCCATGAGCGAGCGCATGGATGACAGGCATGTGCTGGGCGATGAAGAGGCCCTCTTGCAAGACGACACAACTGGCCAGGACGCCACTCGACTCGATCTCGATGATACGTCTTTCCCATCACCAATACACGTTGCCCTCGAAGCGCAGCAAATACCCGACGGCCAGCATGAGAGCAAAGACTCCTCCCCTGCCGCTGGCTCTCCCCTTTCAACCCGAATGAAGAACCTCCCCAAGCCCGATCGACCCCAGGTTCCTAAGCAGGCAGATGGGAAGTTCCACTGCACAGTCGAGGACTGCAAGGAGGAAGTCCGGGCTTTCCACAGGAGGTGTGAGTGGAAGTAAGTACATGCCAATGTCAATGCTTCGAAAGCATCAGCTTACCAGAATCTAGCAAACACATGGACAAGCACGAACGCCCATATCGATGCGTCGTACCCGGCTGCGAGAGCCTTCCAGGCTTCACATATTCTGGCGGGCTGCTACGGCACGAGCGCGAGGTTCACGGAAAATACGGAGGACCCAAGAACACAGTCAAATGCCCCCATCCGAACTGCAAACGACACACAGGCAAGGGCTTCTCACGACAAGAGAACCTCAACGAGCATCTCCGCCGCGTGCACACGAATATGGAAGGGGCCAGCCCTCAGACCGATGCTGCTAACTCCGCCGACGATAACGAGAGCGAGAAGTCCGGCATGAAGCGCAAGCGCCGATGGAGCGGCAGTGAGGAGCTGATGGAGCTTCGCGAGGAGCTCAAGCGTGTCCGTGATGAGAACGAGAAGCTCAAGATCGAAATGGAGGCACAGAACCAACACTCGCTCTCTATGATGCAGCAGATTGCTGAGCTTGAGGATGCTCTCAGGCACGGCATCAGCACTGGCCCCCTCGGGGCTCCGACTGCGCAGATGATCTAGGAGCACCTTTAAGGCCCTTCTTTGAAGCCAACGCCCAGTTTCTCGACTGCGTCTGCAGAGAAAACGTCATAGGCGCACCCAGCCTTCTACCGTTCTCTCTCCGACTCAGATCGTAAACTGCATGGGCTCAACACTTTCGCGAACGCGCCATCGCAACTCTCAACTCTGAACGACTTTTTCCTCTTTACTCTCGGCACTCACCTCCTCTCTTGAAACGAAACACGACGGACACAAAACACTATAGACCGGATAGACGCCTCACTCTCACCTCTTCCACTTTTGAAAGAATCAACGAAATACCCCCCACTCCTCCAACAGCAACACAATCCGAACGAAACGGAAGTAATAAGATCTGGTCTTAATCACACCTTCTCACAGACACATACATTCGACCCTTTTCAATGATGATCAACCAGTGTCTCTTCCCTTGTTCGGCAACACATACGGCGTTCTTTCCTCCCAACGAGATCCAACAGTTTCGAGATCTCGCGGGAGGAAATGGTTTTCCTCTTTTCGAATTTTCGTATCTCCCTTGCTTTTTAAGTTTGCGAAAGTCTTGCAAACTGGCGTTCCGGAATATCTCTCTCTTCCCCAAAGGTCCCACCCATCTATACCATCATCTGGTAAGGGGACGAGGGTGGACGACACATTGTACGAATGAACTGGATTGGGGAGGGGCTATGCGAGGGATACACACACATACGGACAAGCGAGCACTATCAGGGGCGCGTATATCCTCGGGGAAAGGGTTTTTTCTCTTTTTGATCTTTGATGCTGAACGAGATTCTTTCATTGGTGTCTCATTTTTTGATACGCAAAAAAATGTAACATTATAGAACGGAGGTCAAACTGTATGGCCTCATTGACGTCAACTCTCCCAAATATACCAGCGCAATTCTGCTCTTTTCCACATGTGTATTCTTCACAAAACCATATTAACTCCCCGTGATAACAAGGGCGTATGTGGTTATGGGTTGTAGGGGGCTGTGCCGCCTACACGGATGCTTCGGGCTCACGACGCGCGGCGGCGAGAGGCAAAAAGGATGACACTTCCCTCTCCAATTGAGCTTTGAGAATGACTATCACATGAGCTGATGCTTTTTTGGAACCGCTATCCCGTAACAAGTGCAAGCTCTCAACAAACACGCCGCCATCCACCAATGCTAAACCCCATCCCCCTTCTACTCAATGCTTCCACCGATAATGCATCTATACAAAGTGACGATCTCCCAACACAACCCTCTCCATATTCCCAGCAGCATGACCCCGTCTACTCTTCACCAATCTTTCCTCCCTATCCCTCCACCGTCCCTACACGGTCTGGACATAACTCGCCGGCACACTCGCCGTAACACCCGCCTTCTCAACCTCCACCCACCCATCCCCAGGGTCATCCTTCACTAGCACGAACCTCTCCCCTTCTGCCATGGAATGCTCACTATCACCCTGGGCGGTGTACTCGTAGAGAGCTTCCACGTAGCGTAGTTTCTTTGCGCCGCGCTTGGGGGCAACGGCGGGGCCTTTCTTTTTGAGTCCGGCGGCTGAAGCGGCGGCGGCGGAGGCGGCAGCGGAGGAGGTCGTCGAGGTCGAGTAGGTTGAGGCGGGGCGGGCAGGGGTGATGGGTGCGGCGGAGGGGAGGGGAGTGGTGAAGTCAACGTAGGATGCTGGGACGATGCCTTCTTTGTAGTTTACGCGGACCTTGACCCAGCCTGAGCCGTCTGTTAAGTGTTAGATGACTTGGATATGTGTCGTAGTCAGGGGACACTGGGAATGGACTTACCGTCTTCTTCAACGAGGGTGACCTCCTTCCCCTCAGCCACTGTCAGCTCACCCTCGCCGCTGGCATCAAATCCGTATATCATCTTGCCCCTCTTCTCATCCTTGTCTGCACCTCCGTTCAAGCCACTGTCCGGAAGCTCACTGATGTACGCAACAGGTGGTGGTGCAACGACCCTGTTCCTCTTCACAGTGGTTCCACTCTTTGCAGAGGATATACTCGGTCGAGGCGCTGCCTCTGTAGACGCGGGGCCGGCCTCATCAGTAGGACTGAGCTGCCCTGACACGGATCTCCTTGCTGAGTGAGAGCTGAGCGAGTTCATAGTGTTCGAACGTTCCAGGCCTGGCAGCTCAGCGATACTGGGGTGCGAGTTGTGTGAGGTGACCGAGGCATTTGCCTCAGGCTTGAGAAGCTGCGTTGCCGCTGCCTGGCGCTGAGCTTTGAGTTTCTTTCGCTCATCCTTGCTCTGCTCGCCAGGACAGTCTGGAGGCACCTTCATCTCGCACTTGCTGTGGCACGTGTAGCCGCAGTCACGGCAGTCGAATCCCTTTGCGCTCAGACCCCAGATGCGTTCACCGCAGAGATCGCAATTCGTGGGGATCTTGAAAGTCTGGCCCTTGAAGTTGTGGTTCTTGGCGCCCAGGGTTACGTCTCCGACAGCAGAAGTGATGGTGGATGTCTCGACTTCGGCGATCAGGCGCTGGTGATCGGTTTCGTGGAGATTCTCTTGAAGGGCGAAGAGCATGCGGACGACCTCGACTTCATCCTTCTTTTCAGTGCCTTCCCGAACACGTTGCTTGAGCCGTCGGACATTTTCAACTTCCCTGCGCTTCTTGTCGACTTCCCGCCGGAGTTCTCCCAATGAAGATTTGGACTTGCTCAGGACGTTGCGCAAGTAGATTTTGGCCGTCTCATCGACGACCATGGCATCATCGTCGTGCCACACTGGGCTAGGTTGGAAGACCTTGTCCGGAGGCTCATTGAAGCCGCCAATGTTGTGTCGCATATACATCATGGAGTCGAGATGGGGAAGATTCCGACTAATCTCCTGCGTCAGGTGTGTCATCATGCCATGGCTCTGCTGCAGCATGTCCGCTTCCAGTTGGCTGGCAACGGTCCAGATAGAGTTCAGCTTGATGACACGGAACTCATTGAGATCCTGCAAGCTATCCATAACTTCTGGAACATATTCGTGATAGTACTTTTCCTTCTGCTTATTGGTGACTCGGATTGCAATGAGGTAGCTGTTCTTGGCGTTATTCATCTCGAAGATCTGTTGCTGGTAGGCGTTCTGCGTCTTGGTCTTGTCATAATGCGTTTCGGCCTTCTTTCGCTTCGCCTCAAGCTCTGAGCATGTAGTATCGTATTTCCCCTTGACCTTTCCAAGGTCGGCGTAGGAGGCTTCGCGCTCCTTTTCGAGCTTGTCGGCGTACTCGTTATGCCGCTTGCGAAGTTCTTCGAAACGGGTGCCGAAGTACTTGAGAGGCTCAGCTACTTGGGAGATGAGGTTATTTGCGTATCGATCGTGCTCGCTCGCGCGGGATTCGAGGGTCGTGAGCTGTGTGCTCCAGGTTGTGACGGATGCGCTGCAGTTTAACGAGTCAGCCAAGTCCGGTGCAGGCGGAGCAGGCATCTCGCCCACGGGAGCAACCAGACGTACCTTTCCAGAGATCCCGGGGTCATGGTTGGCGTGTCACCAACACTGAGAAGGGCAGTCTTGCGGTTCTTCTTCTCGAAGTACTTCTTGGCCAGCGCGGCTAGCTTTGCGCTGTATTCCTTCTCGATGGCGGCACGCTCGCGGTAGTATTGCTGAATGTCCTCGAGCCAGGCAATGCCGTGGCCTGCCCAGGCACTGGCAGGCTTGTAGCCATCCTGATTGTGTTGGCATCAGTTTCTGTCGTCCGGACCTGAGGGATAATCACTGGGCTTGGCCGCGTACCTTGAGCTCAGCGCCGAAGGTCGGCGCAACATCCACCTCGGCCATCACGGCAGGTCGAGGCTCGTAAGCATGCACCGGGGGCTCGAGTTGACGGGCATACGATGGTATCGAGGGTCGGTGTCGTCAATGGCGGTCGGTTCAGAACTAGAAATTCAGGTGGAAATACTGGTAGAGACTGAAAATTCGATGCGGTGGTGAGATGCCAGGTCTGTACGTCTGTCTGCTCTGTCCAGAGAGAGACAGAGAGGGTGGTGGGGGGCCTGGGGTTGCCAATTATGGGTGGGGCTTACGACGCTGCCTCGTGCCCCCGCAAACCAAACTGAACGCAGGCTGTAGGTGAGTCGGCGCTGTTGAACCTACAGAAGAATCTTAGAGGTGCGGAAATAGGCTATATCTGCATGTTGAGCGGGAGACGGCACGGTCGAGCGAATCCGCTACTACAAGTAGACGGTGCTGATTGCGATGCTGAGTTCTGACAGAGGGATTCAGCCCCGTTGTGGCTGACCTGGACCCTGCCGTAGGTGCCTTAGCGACAAGTAGCAACGCCTTACCTTAGTTTCTACTACGCGGTGCAGAACATCGGGTTTCTACCAGCTCATCCTCCTGGATTGTCTTTGAACTTCAGTGTGGACACCGGAACTCGATGCGATCGATGGGTGATCCGCTTCTTCGTCAAGTCATATCGACAATAGTATCACCTGATGGTACTGTACTAAGCGCTGATATACGACGCTGGGCTCGAAGAAATCCACCTACCAGTTGAGTATCATTTCTACTAGCCATACAGAGTCCTCATGAAGTCGATGTTGAACTGACTGACCATCTGATGGGACGCAACAAGGCTAAAACTCCACGTGAGTGTGTTCTCATCCCATTCCCCGTAACAGGTGCTTTCATTTACCATGAAGTTCATGAGTTCATTAATCATCCTAGGGTGATTGATTGACGCCCTCGTTGCAACGCAAGTACTTAGCCAGTCCTCCCCTTGGTTTTCCTCTTGACAATACATTCGTGTCTCATAAATAGTCAAAGAAACCCTTACAATCGAGCCTTGGCCCGTGTACGTAGGCAGTGCTGATGGCCGTCGTGCGCATTCCAACTTTTCGTGGCTTGCCAAGTACGAAACAAAACCGCTGTCGGCGTATTTTCCATGTGACATCAGAGCGAACCAGCCGCCTCATGCCACCTTGCACCCTCGTCGATCTCTGAGTTGGAATCCCCCCTCCCCCCACGTTATGCAGAAACCTGCTATCGCAAATTTCCCTCGGTTCAATCCTTCATATCGGCCTTTGCGTCGCTGGCGGTGTCAATACACGCTTCGGCGAAACTTCATGTGCTTCCACCCAGCAGCTCGCTCCGTCAGCCGTATCCCATCTCAATGGCTCAATCGGCAATATGGATCCCTTGTCTGGTCCCGTGGTAGATGAGTCGCTCGTCAACTCCAGACCGCTTTGTCTGCCCTGTCGCAGACATTCTTGATTTGCATCTTGCAGGTCGCTAAACACCGAGAGTGCTGTCGCTGTGGTGTCGTCTCGATACAAGAGGACGTAGACGGTTGAATAACTCGCGTGAGGCATCGAGGGCTCTTCGACTCGGGTGGCTGTCACGGGTGGTCAATGGGTACGGTGTACACAGAATGAATTACAGTTCACGGAGATTATCAGAGATGGTGCGGATTAGGCTGGATTTATCTGCGACCCTGCATCGGTGCCTGCAATGATGTCGTGAGAACGGACCAAGTTCGATCGTTTCCCGATCCGATCCAGCAATTGTCACACGAGCGGAGCTACCTCCGGTTACAGGGTGACATTTGCGGAGCAAACCCTCCCCCGAGCTCGACTCGACTAGTTCAGGAAAGTGTTGCAACTCGTGTCAGTTGCTTTCCGATTCAACGTGCTGATCAGGCCTATTTTCGGGACATTCGTCAGGTGCAAGTCCCAGATGAAAAAAACGCTGGGTAAAGGCTATCGAGATTCGACGAGTCTAAATTCGGCAGGATCCGTAACACTATGAGACAACCCTGCCTTCGATCTCCGCAGATGGTCACAGTCGTAACACGATAGCTAGACCCTTGCATGATCAAGTTGGGTCGCAATTCGATTCTTTTTCTAACTTTGGATCAGATCACTCTCAAGTCCCCCAGAGTGTCCCGTGAAGAGGCTACGGTAACAGGTCGCTCGTGGATTGTGGCTCTGCTCTACGCTGAGACAATCAGTGATCAATCAACCAGATCAGCTCTGCACGCACGATGGTAAACTATTCACGTGAGACAAACCCCGATCAACGACCCGGAAACCTCAATCACCAGAAGCATGACGCCTATATGTGCCGCCTTTTTTTATAGGCGCCAGCCCTACCACAAAAGGATGCATCGTCAGCTTTCGATACCAACGTGAGATGTTGGCTCATTCACATTGCCACACAGGGAAGATGTAGTTCGCTCATTCTGATTTCTGGACTCTATGTAAAGTTGGGTTCATCGTGCGATGCATGGGGTGCCTGGGGTGCCGGTGGCATGCTGAGCGTTCCGCGTTTAAGCATTTCCGCCCCTCCAGCAGTGCCTACAATAAGGCATCCACCTTCTAAGAGGTCGAGCTCACTCAAAAGCGTGGGCTGAGCTGGCTGCCTCTATCCCGTTCCTGGATTGTAGACTTCATCCTGCGGTTGACTTACACACATCCGAAATGGCAAATTCGAATCGAACAGACTACGAAGGGCCGCCACTGTCTGGGCCAGGTGTTCTCTGGATCAACTCCCGGATCACAGACACAGCTTCACTCTCCGTCGACGCTTTCGCGACATGGTACGAGAATATTCACATTCCAGACATCATCGCCGCGAAGCCTGGTGGTATTCTAGCCTCATGGAGGTACCAATGTACAGACAAGGATCGGCCAGCGCCGTTCCTTGCCGTTTACAAGGTTCCCGATCTGGCCTTCTTGCAAAGTCCTGAGTTCAAGGCCATTCCCATGACACATCTAACGCTGCATGAGAACGGTCCGATTCATCGATTCGCACAGTTCGATTCGCGATTCATGGGCCACGTGGAGACTTGGAAGAGAAATGATGCAAAAGACAGTGCGTAAAATGTCCTCGCCTTGGAGTTCCGCGGAGCCTGACCCTGGAGTCACTAGGTCGGACCGACTTTCTCATTTCCGAAGCTGTCGAGCCAGCAGATGCCGCTGCAAACACATTCCACGAATGGTTTCGAAATGGCTACATCAAAGAGATATCCCAAATGCAAGGATGGCAGCGAACAACTCTACTGAAGCTCGTGTTCAAGAAAGAGAACAAGCACGATCCTGACGCTGGCACGAAAGTTACACCAACCTGGCTGGCTCTGCACGAATTCCAACCTGGAGACCTTTCCAACTACCAGAACTGGTCAGAACTTCTAGGCCACTTCGAGAGCAGAAGCTATGTTGGAGATCAGGCCAAGAAGACGGATGTCGCGGGTTTCAAGTTGCTGAGCAGCTTTGGCGAAGTCGACAAGCGCTGGGCAGATGTTGAGGAGAACATCATATAACAAACCTTGGGAATAAGCAATTGCTCAGTAGATCCGTGATGGAATCCCGTACCATGATTCCCCACGTTCCGTTGGGCGTCGTAGATCCGGGAGGCCTAGGTATGTCGGAAAAGCGATTCCTCTAGCGCATCCGCATGGTCTCCTCCCCCGCAAATCCAGCGGCACCCCTCACAATCCCCAGCCGTTAGATCATGTCAGTATTACTTTGGAGAATTGGAGAACAGAGTCTGGGGAAGTTGGCTCGGGTTTTGTTCTCGCCTGCGTCCAGCCGCGTTTGAGGTCGCTACGTCTTCTCTACATCATGAACTATCTCTCTTTACACTCATAATGGTGATGATGCCTGCCTGAAGAGGCAAGTACAACATGTTTCATACACCAAAGAACCCAGCCGCGCGGAGAAATTCGTCGAAGCAACGGTCTAGAGCCTCAATCGCTTGCGCAGGTTGCCGAGCAAGGAGGACAAGGGTGAGGATAATGTAGAGGGCATTGACGTTCTGCACTGACTGCTGTTAGTGTATCATAGGTGATGGTCAGGACGAATGCGATCGCTGTCGTCGCAACGGCAAATCATGTGTTATTCGAGACGATGATGAAAGGCGACGGTATGTGACATCATCTATCATGGGTTTCTCCCAGTGACTAACATAACGCAGCCCCGTAACCAAAGCCAAGGTTGAGTCTCTCCTGAAAAGGATAGGCACTCTCGAACGCACGATGAATGCCGCTGGCATCATCATCCCTTCGGATGAAGTGCTTCACCAACCTGTGCAACAGCCACACTCAAGGGACCAAGGGCCCGATCTATCAGCGGCGCATCCTTACGTCTCATCATCTGCCAATGCAAATTCTACGCCGTCATCATGGACCTCGAATGACGACACTCACGCCCCGAAGGCATGCGAAGGTGCCACCAACGGCAGTTTCCCACCGCCTGTGGAAGATAACCCCATGCTCGATTCCTACAGCATCACGAAGGAGTTGCGCGCAAACGGCACAAGTCCGATAGCGCGCTGTGGCCGATCAAGTGTTCGATCGCGATACTTTGGCATCACGACTAATTACCATATCTATTCTGATGCGCATCACTCAAGCGCCGCAGCCTATTCAAACGCGCAGAAAGAACGAGCGCAGACGTTCCTTGCAGGTATACCACGGGAAAGTCAGGATTACTTGATGGAAAGGTTCTGGACTTGTCATAACACTGTCATACATGTGATTCACCGGGAGGCATTTGAGTGCGATCTTGTCAGTGGCGGAGATACGTACTATTCTGGGTTTCTGCATGTATGTCTCCTTGCAATTGGCTTCCGATACGCCGATAAGAGTCGGCATTTAGGGGAACGGCTGAACTCCTCAAGTCGAGTCTCGCCATTACATTACGAGGCAAAACGACTAGTCGAGTATGAACTTAACATTCCGGGAGGCATCCCATCCATACAAGCTTTGCTACTCCTTGGAGACTTGGAGTGTGGTGTCGGGAACAACAACACGGGTTGGCTTTATTCAGGTATGATTGCTGATGAGGGAATCGCATCTGCGACTTGGAGCTGACGAAACCTCCAGGGATGGCGACAAGGCTGTGCTTCGACTTGGGATTGAATAGGGATCCGGTTCAGCAAGATATCTCAGACCTCGAGTACCAGGTCAGGACAACTGTTCTATGGGGAGCGGTCGTACTAGACAGGTAATCTTCCCTCTATCTGATGTAGAATGCCGTAACTAAGTATCACAGGTACTGGGGATTGTTTCTGGGTCGCCCTGCAAGCATCAAACATGGAGACCTCTTAATCTCACACAAGGATCAACCGATGTATAATTGCTTACCGATAGGTCGCGAATACTCGCTCGAGACTGAGATTTATGAGTCTCTTATCGTCCTCATGGGGATCGCGTCCCGTCTCACCGAGAGTGAACACTGCGAATTCTCTTCATCTGACCCCAACGCCTACTACTTCGCTGCCGGACTGGACAGCGAGCTTCGCGAATGGAATCGGAACCTCTCGCACCGATTACGGTGGGACCCGGAGACACTCGAGACCGCTCCAGCCGGTTACTTCATTCTTCATCAGCAGTATCACACGCTGTTCATCCTGCTGTACCGGCCATTCATACCCGATGTTGCAGACTCCGGTGCTGAGAAAGCCCGTGACTTGAGGTGCGATATGGTCCAGCAGATCGCAAGAAAGACCTGTTTTACACATGCTGTAGAGATTGCCAAGCTCCTTTCTGCTTATAGTCGCCGCTTCAACGTCCGGGAACAATTCGTCACCAGCGTGCAGCATGCTGCTACTGCTGCACTCGCTTTGGTGGAGAGCATTTCGACCGTCGCCACCCCGGAACAAGCAGATGCACTTCTCCATCTCCAGTGTCTAGCTGAGGCGCTGAATTCCAAGGCAATTTCGTACTTCCCTGCGAAGGTCATGGCAGAGCTTATCTTTACGGTAATCGAGGAGTATCGAGAGAATCGCGTTCAGACGTCCCATCCAACAGGACTAAGTGGGAAGGCGTCCCTTCCAATTACAACCGGGATGGTGCAGCAGGAGAAGGGTGAGCACCTGTCATCAGGATATGCAGGTGACAGTAACAACAGAAACCACATACAGGCAGAGAGATTTTCTATAGATGACATGAAACCAGTCGTGATGGAACGGCAATGGGCAGAAGGTCAAGCATTGATCGATCCGATGCTGGGAGGGTTCCAAGATGGGCTCGATACAGAGTGGCAGAGCATTATGGATATCCTATCTGGAGCATTGTGACGGACTCTTGAGTAGTAAGCTGCATTGAAGCTGTCTTTTATTGACGGGATATGTTCTTGCCTCTCGTGTGAATCATCAAAAGGAGGCCATAATCTACGCGTTGTAGGTATGTTCACCCAATCGCGACGTCGAGATGGCGCCCTGGGCTGGCTGAAATTGTACTTCAATTTATCAACGCTATCCTCTCTACGTCCTGGTAAATTAGAGACTCTGATGCGCGTCGTACTCAATCTAATATCCTTGGCCCCGATAATCTTTGGTCTAAGGGTATTGGGTTACATTTCCGCTCAGGGGAGATGTTGTAAAGCAGGAAGATCTGAGTCTCAGGGGGGGGGGGACAAGGAATAGGCGACGCGTTCAACAAGATCCTCATCCACTAACCGAGGCCATCCACTCTCAGGTACACCCCGCATGTATTTCATGGAACATCAACTTCACAGCAATGGACCACGGTCCTAAGTTGACGCGCAGCCTTGGGAGTGCTTGCCCTGGACGCCCCTCTCAAGCAGTTCAGAGAAATCGAAGCGAGTGAATTCGGTACTTCAATTGCCTGGCTTCGAAAATTCTGCTTCCTCTCAGCATTCTGAGAGGATATGAAAAAAAGCCCAGTTTCTCAGTATGCCTTATGAAATTACGGAGTGCGCAACGCGCGTCACCGATGCTCCTGGTGGATTCACACGCCGCCAACGTATCATGCACGACCTGGCACCGAGCCTCTGGCCAGTCAAGTGACGCAGAGCTGTGTTGTCTTCGTTTAAAGCCGAGGATTGCTTAATTCGAGATTGTCAAGGAGGACAATGAGGGTTTTGATTGTGAAGAAGGAGTTCCTGAATCTTGGTACGGGGCAGCCCTCAGATGATTGTCTTTTTCCTGCCATGCGTAGTAAATGACCCACCTCTGGCAAGTAATCAGATCGTGTCAAACATAGGCTGCTAGGTGTTATCTCGGCGGTATGTACATCTCCGAAGCTCTGTGTGGTGGTGCCGGCAGTGACCTTCGGGACCACATAGCCGACGCTATGCCTACGATCGGTGCCACTGCGACAGCCGCAGCGATTTTGACCAACTGGCGGCCTCCTTGATTGCCGCTTAGCTCATCTTCTTGTCCTCTTACGCATGTGATGGCTACTATAAAAGCTTTATCAAGGGCCTAATAGATGGCTGTGAGAACATCTGACTCGCAGCCACGGAGTCCAAGGGCCGGACGGTTCTCGCGAAGGACTTCAAGTCAGGGGGCGAGGTGCTTGTGGGCACAATGGCACCCCTTGCTTCATGAGATCCTGTGTCCGCATGTCTGGTGTGAAGAGTTTGCCGCCACCAACGACTGTTTAGTTCGGCCTGACGCCGAAGGGAGGACACCAGGCTGAGCTACACCGTCTCCGTGATATTAAGGAGAAGATCAGCTATGCCATTTCTAGAATTCAGGGGACATCGCTCTGATCAGCCACAGGCCAATTGGACGGAGAAACAGATCTGACACGCAAGATGCAACCACATCACCGCTTTTCACATGTCACCTTGGAGCTGGTTGGAGGATGTCGTACCGACCCTGGGGATCAGGGAGCGGCCATGCCAGACTTATGATCATGCAGACGAAAGACTGCTCTACCCTTTGGGAAGTAGTTTCAATGACTCGCTCATACCAGTACACTATACTTACACTAATATGTCAAAAAGGGCAGAATGACAGGCACAACCACGCGTTGATGCAAGGATAAATGCCTTTAATCCCGTCTTGGCGCCAGCATCGTGCCTGATCGGCGGCAATCGGCACCAATAGAGTAACTCAGCCACGAGGACTGGGTGGCCCTCCGTCCGCAAGGAGTTGCCAAACATCAAGCTTGCATGGAATGAACAGGCGAAAGAAGTGACATCCCCGGCTCCGAAGGTTACGCAACCCTATCGTCCCCAGCAGGCTAACTGCGACACTAAGAATGCCGTCGAGTTCTCGACCAATAAGGCCGTCCCGACCTACGACTAGGGGTCCCTCTCGGATAGGTGGTCCTGGGCCGCTCGGGAGATAAAACGAGTAATGCTCTCGTTGGTTTCTTCGCGCGCCACGATGATGAGTGGGACTGGCTCCGGAGCATGGTCTCGATGAATCGTCTTGAAACAGCTCCTGGCCTCGAAGGAGTATCCCAGGAGTCGACATGGTGAGCTTTGTGAGTTCCCTATTCATTGGGCGGTTCATTTCCTCTTGTAGGGCCACCTGAACTGTGGCTTCAATTCATCATTGTCATTGGATGGACGGGGGAATACCATGTGCCAGTATCTTAGATGTAAGACAAGCTGTGGATATGCCGGTTACGTTCTTGGCTAGAGGCAGGGCTTAGGCGCCTGAGGAAGGTTAGACATGTCTCGCAGTCAATTGCCGCGCGATCTGCCCTAGATGAATAGGACCATGCCATTCCAGTAGCTATCGATTGATCGTTCGTTTCAGGGTTTAGTTTGGTGAAGAAGACCGTTACCAGCCCCATAGTCGTCGTCATGGCCACGCAACCCGATTCCAATGGTTCAGGGTAGTCGCTTCAAACGTTGACGCGTCCCTGTGCAAAGAATAAAATCAGCATCTGGAGTCGAGGCTTCATATAGAAGAGCGGGATTTTCCGCAGCGACGCCTCGATGTCAGCCGTGTGCCATGTATGTCGCATCTAGTCGCCAAGAGCATGGGGAATCTCTCAGCGCAGCAGCGCGGAAGTTGCCCGTAGGAGGGCCCAGGTGAATCGACTCAAGGGTCTGCGGGTGGCTGCTACGCCGTCCTCCGACAGACAAGCCCAGGCATCAGGCGACGAGCAATTGGACCAGTCGCGAGGATCAAGCCTAAAAGTTGATCGCGCGCCACAAGCACAGGTAACTGCCAGACCAGACCGGACCAGATCAGCCCAGAGCACGCGACCACCTTTTTTTTTCCCACCGGCCACCGGCCACAGCCCAACAGCCTACCTAAGGTACCCGCGCGGTGACAGCCACTCACCTCCGTCGTCGGCCCCAGCGCTGAGCCCGTCCGTTGTCGGCTATTATCCCTTCCTGGAGAGCGGAGGGAGCCTCCATTGGGACAGGGCCCCCAATCTCCTCCTTTGTTTGAGAGCCGGTTCGAAAGCCGAACTTCACTTCTGCTTCTCCAACCCACCAGACACGACGCCACAACACACAGTCTCGGCTATCAAGACACCGCCAGGCCCAACCAGCCATGTCGGCCGAGGGCGACGCACCGCCGGTTGACCAGAGCAATACGAGCAGTGGCACTGCAGCGACCAGCACCGGCACAGGCGGCGGCGCGGGCGCCCAGAAGGAGCGACAGCGCGTCACCAAGGCCTGCGACCACTGCAACCAGATTCGCACCAAGTGCGATGGCATCAGCCCGTGCTCGCGCTGCATCGCATATCAGGTCGCCTGCACATTCGATCGGAAGAGTCGCCGCAATGGGAGGAAGAAGCGGAGGGCCACGCCGCCGTTACTTGGCCGCCACCCGTGGCCCCGTCCCGCTGGTGCAGCCGTGTCTTCGGAGCCGGCTATGCGAGCCGGCATGAGGAGTGCGTCAGCCGCTGCGCGAGACGAGGACGAGGAGGAGGAGGATGAGGGTGCGACGCAGCCTGGACAACAAATTGCTGGCGATGACATCCAGGGCACACTGCCAACCGGCTTGGTCAACAGCCGGCCGTTGCTCAACATTCCAGTTCCTCAGGCGCCGGCTGAGCCTGGCCAACGAGGCGGCTTCGATGCCTTCAACAATTATGAGCCGCAGCTCTTTGGGCATCTAGATGGCAGCGGAGTCAGCACTCTGCCGCCGTATCTCGATGAATACATCAACCCGGCCTGGCAAGGCTTTCCAACAGAGGCGCATGCAGCGTACCCTGACAGAACAGTTTTTGGAGGGCAGACACCTGGATATTCGGGAGGTCGCTTACCATCTCATGGATTCTCGAGAGGCGACATTGGCGGGCAAGGCAGCTTGAGATCACGAACACCACGCTCAGAGCGCTCCGGTCCTCAAACTCTCAAGGAACCCGTTGATATCGAGTATCCCGTTATTATTCCCCTTCTACCATTTTGCTCGCATCAGATATCACCAGCTCTCGCCTGCAAGCTGCTCGAGGGCTACTTCAGCACATTCAGCGACCATGATGCCTATGCCTCATCCCCCTTCATCCTCACTCATGTCCTTCGCAAGCAGTCATTCTTGTCTACCACTTCGTATCGGGATTGCAAGCCTGCGCTTCTTTCAAGCATGCTCCTCGTTGCCGCGCAAACGGTAGAGATGCCGTTCTTTGGTAGTGCGCCGACTGCTCGTCACCGACTCTGTCAGGGACTCTTTGAGATCACAGTCACCCTCTTGAGTTCCAATCCGCCTTCTTCACGATTCCCCCACGGCACGACACCTGGAGAAAAGTTGGTCATTGCGCGGGAGAGGCGTCTTGTGGGAAGCTCGCAAAGTCTATCGGTGCTCGCAGCTACGCGGACGATCGACGACGTGATTGCGTATATGCACCTCGCTGTTATCAGTTCTGCTGCTGAGTCCAAGTCGGTCGGATCGCATTGGTGGCATACTGCAGTGCAGCTGGCCAAGGAGCTGAAGCTCAATCTCGAGCTACCGCCGATTCCATCGCACCACACAAGATCTGCCAGTCAAGGTGGTTCTCAGCCAGGTGCTGATGCTCCTTTCGACGCGGTACGTTCGCGGCTAAGTCAAGACTCACAAGTCCATCAACCAGTGTCATCTTCAGCTACTGGTGCAGATGGCACTTCTCCTATCGGCATGGTTGACAATACAATCACTGAAGATGATGGTGCGCCTCAGGTGCATGCCGGCGTGGAGGAGCAAGAAGAGCGAAGGCGTGTATGGTGGTGTTTGTACGTCTTAGACCGTCACATGGCCATTTGCTACAATAGCCCTCTTGCGCTGCGCGACTCGGATTGCCAGGATCTTCAATGGCCTCTAGACGATGGATCATGGCAGGCTGGTGCATACTGGTCAACGACAGCTTTTAGACGAAGTACCTCTCATTCCGATATCAGCGGCACACCGGTCATGCCTGGACTTTCATCACAGGACCGACCAAGAGGACCGAGTGCAGAATGCGTTGGACCTGGAATTTTCGGGCTCTTCATCCCCTTCGCATTTATCCTGGGGCAAATCATTGATGCACGCCAGCTCATGAGCCAGCCCCATTATCGGAATCTTCGAGCCAAGGAGATTGGCCAGATCTTCGAACAGGAGATCAATCGACAATTAGAGACCTTCAAATCCACTCTCGATCGGCTTGCGATTCCAGCTCGAGGCAAAGACTGGGACATTCCTAGCCAGGGGCAGATGGGCGCCTCTCCCTCCGAATCAATGGCTCCTACTCGACTGCGCTATCAGAGGCTTATGGTGACCTATGGCCACTACTTCTATCACATCCTTGGTGTGCTCTTACACAGCGAGTGGGATCTTCTCACTGCTCTCAGTGAACATGGGGATGGAGCTGAACGATCACGCATGGATACGTCGCCTGCAACATCGGCAAATGACAGCGTTGTCCTCTCGTGTGCGACTCAAGCCGCCGAGGCGCTCCAAAATGTCCTTAGCCATGATCACGAGCTGAAGTTCAACCCTTTCCTCATGGGTATCTTCCTCGTCCAGGGCTCCTATCCTCTGCTTGTTGCAGCAAGCAAGGACATGCAGCGCGCTAGTACTCAGGTGCTCAAGGCTTGCAAGATCACAGTGAGAGCGCATGAGGCGAGTGTGGCGACACTTCATGCTGAATATCAGGTAAGAACCATGCGATGTCCGGGTGTAATAGCGCGATGTTGAGGCTGACAAATTTTTAGCGAAAGAATCGGAAACTTCTGTTATCGGCGATTGAAGGCATTCAATATGGTCCGTCCGCGATAACGCGCGAGATGACATCTCTGAATGAGCGGATCATCAAGTTGTTTAGGTGGTCTCCTGGTGGGCGAGGCCTTGGATTGTAAACCAAGCGAAGCACATACTGCAGCGAGGCATGGCAGGGGCGATGTATTGTTTCATAAGCGTGTTTGACGATGATGTACGACAAGGGGCTGGAGCGAATTGCATTTATCTGGGGATTTGTACACGTCTATACCCAAAAGCGATACACATGTTCGATTACAAAGAATCATTCTGATCCCCAACTTTATCTAAACTGCCTTTCATCGGACGAACATGAAGCATATGGAGATGAAACCAGTGAAGATACACGCAATACTGGTCTCGCTCGACTCTTGGCCTAGAATACCATTTGTGCGCATGCAAGGCACTGGGGTTTGAGTTCCGTGGCGGCAATGCAGCTGCATTACTTCGCTTATTCCTGAACCATAAGTGATGTGACGCTGCTCACGCGATGTGACAATCCCGGGTCAATCGGGAAGCTTGGCAAGACGACTGTGTGTCGGGACTTCTTTCGATGGGCAAGCATGAAGTGAAACATATGAGAGGTGCGTGTACGAGTTGCAGTCCTAGTGCAGTTTCTGGGCAGGGACCTGATGATTGTCCTCCTGCTGCTTCGCTTTGTTCCGACGGCTCGTAACTCGCAAGGCTTGGTAGGAAGATCTGAACTACATTGGGTGATTTGATTGGAGTGCAGGAACTGAGAACCAACGCAGAAGCTTACCTGCATGAGACATCTGGGGTTGACGACTAAGGACTGCTCTCTGTCTCACATCAGAGGACTTCACCATACCATGTCCGGGAGTTTCTTGGTCAGTGATATGTTGGATCTTCTCTTCGAGTAAAGCTGAGTATCACAAATCAATCGCTCATTGGACATAGTCCGAGGTCGACATCACCCTGCTTGCCATCCCGGACTAACACCTTCAGACTCTTGGGGAACATCCAACTCCTAAGCGAACAGTCCATGTTGATTCAAAAGACACATCCCCACTCAGACTCCCGACGGAAGCCCTTCTCCTCACGCCAAGGGCAAAAGAGCCAACAACGCCGTCCCCCGGCAGTCATGTAAGCCGTCGCGATATTCTCCACCCTCGTGGTATGATCAAGGTGATAGTCAAGAGAATATCCAAGACCCCATCGAAGCTCAGCGCAGCCAAAACTATTGTGGATATTCCGAGGGAGTATTCCAACCAATAACGCAAGGGTGTTAATAACCGGAGCCACCTCGTACCATCTATTTTGCCGATGGAATCCACTTTCTCACGAGCCACGTTCTCTTTGCCAGGGCGGTGATGTTTGTCCGTCCAAGCAAGCCCTCCCTTACCCCGCTGGAAACTTGCTGGCAGTTCAGCAGTGGGATCTTGCGGTCCAGTCACATGGCCTCGCCCAGAGGCACACCCCCATCCAACAAGCTCCAAGACCCCGGACTGTCACTTGTCTTTGTGGTGGAGCTGGTATTTACCCCACGGGGGGCCAGGAAAGTAGGATCGTGACGGGGTTTGTTCCAAGGAAAGGGTGTCTATAAAGTTGTGCTGGTCCGGTCTTTTGTCCATGGCTGCGGCTCTGTCTCGAGCGACTCTGCCGAGGAACTTGGACTTGGCGAAGGAGAGCTGCTTTCATTTTGGTTGCTCTGCTCACATTCTTCTTTCTTGAAGATAAAGATTGATACGTCTGGCCTTTCTCGCCATGGCTTCCGTTCCAGAAGCCGTGCCAGCTCAGCCCGACTCTGACCCTGCCACCGAGAAACCCCTCAGCGGCAGCGAAGACAACGCCGCCGCCCACATCGCAGACGAGCACGTAACAATTGAAACCCTTCTCAACAATGACGTTCTTCTCGCGAAATACGCCGAAGAAGCGGCCAAGGGAGAATTTGCACTCGGCGTCTGGGGTTCCATCAAGCTCTACTATCCTGCCATTGGCTGGGCGTTGCTGTGCGCCACCTGTGTCATCATGGAGGGATACGATACGATTCTGATTGGTAACTTCTTTGCCTATCCTGCATTTGCCAACAAATACGGCACGCGGGTGGACGAAAGAGGAAATACTCAGGTAAGGGGGGACGTTGGTGGGTTTGAACGACGGTCTGAAAGGATTGGCTGCTGACAATGTCGGTGAATAGCTCACTGCCGCATGGCAATCTGGTCTGAATAACAGTCACGGTGTCGGTACGTTGCATTCTCTAGCCACGGTGGAACTGTCGCTACCACACAGGCTTTTGCGGGCGAAAGACAATGGCTCATGATTCAACAGGTGCTTTCTTCGGTGTCTTGATCAATGGATGGCTCGTCCAAAGGTTTGGTCAGAAGAGGACCTTGATCTACAGCTTGGTTCTCCTGTCGGGCCTCATCTTCATCGTCTTCTTCGCGCCAAACACGACAGCGCTGCTTGTGGGTTGGTTTCTATGCGGTCTGCCATGGGGTGTCTTCGCCAGTTCTGCTCCCGCATACGCCTCTGAGGTTCTGCCGCTTCGCCTCCGAATCTACTTGACCAGTTACACAAACATGTACGCTTAACAGCCTCTGCTAAGTCGGCAGACACCTTGACTAATCTGTTCTTAGGTGCTTTATTATTGGACAGCTCATAGCCGCTGGCATCTTGAGCGGACTTGTCGACATCCGCGACCAATGGGGCTATAGGATTCCCATGGCTCTCCAATGGACTTGGCCCTGCTTCCTCATCCCCGCCTGCATTTTCATGCCCGAGTCTCCTTGGCATCTTGTTCGCAAGGGCAGGTACGCCGAGGCTGAGAAAGTCGTTGGCCGTCTACTCAGCAAGAAGGTTCAAAACAGCCCCGAGGGTCGGTCCATTGATACTCGCAGAGCCCTTGCTCTTATCATCCACACCAACAAGGCAGAACAGGAGCTCGCCATCGGCACAACATATTGGGACTGCTTCAAAGGTGCTGAGCTTCGCCGTACCGAGATCGCTTGCGTCTGCTTCGCTGGTCAGGTCTTGTCTGGTTCTCAATTCGCGTATAACTCCACCTACTTCTTCCAGCAGGTCGGCATCGATCCCCGTACTTCCTACAAGCTGAACGTCGGCGGCACGGCCATGGCGCTGTTCGCTGCCCTCGTGCAGTGGTTCTGCCTTGCTCCTTATATCGGCCGGCGCACGAACTACCTCGGTGGTATGCTGGGCATGGCAGTCATCCTTTTCATCATCGGCTTTCTGCAAATTCGCGGCGACTCCGACTCATTTGGCATGGCGCAGGCGGTCTTGACACTTATCTGGACATTTGCCTTCCAGTTATCGGCTGGACAGCTGGGCTGGGCACTTCCCGCTGAGGTTTCCAGTTCCCGGCTGCGACAAAAGACGATTTGCATGGCGCGTAATGGTAGGTTTCGCATTTCTTTGCCCCGAAGTCCCGATGATTCACATCACTGACCATTCTCCAGCATACTATCTGGCCATCCTTGTTGCGAACGCCATCCAGCCATACGCCATGAATCCAACCGAATGGAATCTTTCAGGATACACCGGTTTTATCTGGGGCTCAACTTCAATTTGCGTCTTTATTTGGGGCTATTTTAGACTCCCAGAAACCAAAGATCGCTCGTTCGAGGAACTCGATGTCATGTTCGCCAAGCGACTGCCTGCTCGCCAGTTCAAGAAGTACAAGCCCGAGGTTTTCGTTGAAGCACACACTGGAAAGCTCGAAGTCAAGGGCGACGAGGCGTGAGGCGTCCCGAACGATACAAAATGGGCGCTTCACCACGGGCAAAATCATATCAAGTCGTTCGTGGTTCGTAGAGGCGTCATTAAACAAGCGTAATTAAGCAATAGCCTCATGATTATTGTCCAAGATCCCTATGGGTAGTCACCATAGAGCTAATTTGCTGATACTGTCTTCGTGCCCGTGTCTGCTAGCTGTTGCCTCCCGAGCTCCTCTCGGTCCAAAGGCAGCTCCTTTATGAAAAACGTGCTCAATATTCCAAGAGCCCCAATACCCGCGACGAGGTAGAAGACCGCTTGCAATGCATCCTGATAGGCCCCGACAACATCGGAGAAGATGGCTTCGTCAGTTTCGTGCTGCAAAAGCCGCAGAACTGGGATGAAGCCAACTGCCTCTTTTGCATCAGCAACAGGCGCCAAAGCTTCAGGGAGGGGACCGAGGGCAGCAACACGGTCCGCAAACACCGAGTTGAAGGTTGTCGAACACACAGCAAGACCTATCAATCCACCGAAGAGGCGGAAGGAAACCAGGATACCTGCGGCTAATCCGCCGTCGTCCACGTCCTTGATGCTTGCCTGGATAGGCAGGATGAGCACAACGAATAATGTCCCTTGCCCAACGGCCAAAAGGATCTGGTAGCCGACACGTTGTGCAAGCGAAGAGTCGGGCTCCAGAAGTGATATGATTCCCGCTCCGACACTTGACATTACCCAGCTGACCAGGATTAGAATCTTGTACTTTCGCGTGAGCTCAACAACAACAGATCCGAGAATACCAGACGCAACGGTGAAGGCCAGCATCGGCATGATAGTCACAGCGGACTGCAATGGCTTCTGCTGAAAGACGGCCTGGATGTAGAGCGGCAGGTAGAAGATGGTGACATATGTGCCGAGGCCATGGAGAGCACCGGCGATCAACGAAGCCAAAGAGGTTTTAACCTTGAAGATGCGATGAGGGAACACTGCCTCTTTCGGTTTGCCCTCATACCAGCCGAACACGACAAGGATGACAACGCCTATACAAAGTGGTACGATGGTGCGCCAGCTTGACCAGGGGTACATGGCGCCAGCCCAAGCAATGGGAGTTGCCACCAAGATGCAGCCAGCAGTGAACAACATGAGGCCGCCCCAGTCTAGTCTGCCCAGTCTCTTCAGCATGGACTCCTTTGATGTTGATAACTTCATGAAGAAGAATATGAGGGCGATATTGACGGCACTCAGGGGAAGGTTGATCCACCCAATCCAGCGCCACGAAGAATGCTCTGCGAGGAGACCTCCTACTACAGGGCCCAACACACCACCGGCAGCAATGGGTATAGCCAGGACGCCAAGGTATAGTGGTCGCTCTTTCAAAGTGGTGAGGTCGGCAAGGATGACCTCGTTCAGAACGTCCAGACCACCCGCTCCAAGCCCTTCAATGACTCGCCCAGCGATGAGCAGCGTCATATTATCTGCGAGGGCAAACATGATGGCACCTGCGTTGAATAATATGAACGAGACATATACAGGCGGAAGACGACCGATAACATCGGAAACGCTGGTGTAAATCGGCTGAGTTACCACAACCGCCAAGATGAAGGAGATGTTTGCCCAAAAGGCCTCGAGTGTCGTTCCTTCGAGGTCCGCCGTTATGATGGGAATTGCGATTGCGAGAATTGTTGCGTCGAGGGCGACTATCAGGCACATGAGGAGAAGTGCCAGGATTGACATCTTGAAGGCGAAGCTCTTCTTCGGCTTGGGCTCGTCTTGTACGTGATCGTTGTCATCGCCAGTGATCATGTTGTTGTGAGCTGTGGTTTCGAATTCATCGGCAGCTTCTAGATCGTGAGCTGTTGTTGATTCTGGCTTCGGAAGTGGCTCTTGGTGACGCCGCCCAGTGTTAGGCTCTTCAATACCTGGCATTGATGCCTTTGTGATTTCCAAGTCATCGTCGACTTCTTTCTCGCCCACTCTAGGAGTTTCACGCAAGCGACTGCCCCGTAGAGGAGCCTCCTGTTGCTTGATATCAGTCATGTCTGTCGAACAAGATATTTCATCGAGGCGAAGCATGTAAGTATGGTGCTGGAGGACAGGAAATTCCTTCCGCACAAAGCATATTCTTATAGACCTTGAGACGAAATGAAGGAGAACAGTACCCTGAGAATATCGGGAGCCTGGACTGACGCCTATACAATGATCGTTGGTTGTCAGCCGGAAACCCGACTACGGTAAGGTATAACGCGATTGGGTGAGTATGCGAATGCGAAGTGGATACCAGGGTTTGCCGTGTTGCTGGGCGCCGCAGAATCATGTCGACTTGACATCCGCTTTAGGAAATGTTTTTTTAACAAATGCGAGATGTAATTTGGGGCTGCGGACATTCTTTTCTAGGCAGGGATGTTTGCCTGTAAGGGTTCGCCTTCGACCTGCGGAGTTCTAAGAGCATCGTGTATCGTATAAGTCCGGATCATCTGGAAAGGTCGTTGTTGAATCCATTACCAACAGAGTCTGTGACCTTTACGCATGCCACTGCCTGATTTGTGCCTTTCCTTTCAGGAGCAATGATGTTCCCGGTCCATGCTGACCCACGCACAGCAAGGTCGGGGAGTGATCCTACGCCTTGGCTAACCCCCTTTCTGGGGGAAAACTCAAAGCGGAGTTTGGTATTGTCATTGCATGAGGATCGTACCGATTGCCAATGTCATCAGTCTCAATGAATAAGGTTGACAGGGAGATTCGGAGTTGCGAGAGACAGCAAGCAATCAGGAGTTGGCCAGGTCAGTGTGATCAGACCAGCCTTGGCAGACCAGTACTTGCTCGGAGACCGAGACCAGATCCTTCCGTGTCCCAAATCAATCAAGCTTCCTACATTATCCTTCTGTGATACAAGGATAGTTGATCGAAAGCTCCTATGGAACATAATTATAGCGGAAAGGCTCCTTGTGATTAAGCCAGACTATGGTATTGTGAGAGCGAAGGCCTAACTGACCGTACCAGGTTTTATCGAGCCGAGTCATAACCACCTTCCATATTGTTCACATGTGGGGCAAGCTCCTTTTCAAGCATCTTTGCATTGAAAGTGGCCACCCTTTCCAAAGAGAAACACCTTGCCATCGGGCGAGAGGTGCGTGTCGACAGTCTCTCAGGACCAAGTCATACATGACAGTGTCCCATGAACCAGGTTGAATATCTATTGTTGGTTCTCGCAGCTGAATGTAACGAGTATCATCGCTATACCGTGGACTCAAGAACCCGATCTCTCCAACCCGGGTTACAGTAGCGAGGAAGACGCGGCTAACAGGGATTCTCGGTGGGAGCGGAAACCGGTAGAGTCTCATTGATCTAGAAATCTCACATTTCAAGGATTCGGTCCCGGATCGTACGCAATCGCCTCAATCTCGACCATCATCTCCGGCAGACCCAGGCTCTCCACGCCCACAGCCGTCCAGATAGGCTTATGGTCCGGAAACCACCTGACCAGATTTTGCTTCATCAATGACATAGCGTTGCCGCAGGATGTGGGGTGGTACGAGGTTATCCGGTAGACTTGAGATAGCCCTCTGCCATTCGCTGCTTTGAGAGCAAGGTCGATGTTGCGAAATGCCTGATCGATTTGCGAGCTGAGATTGTCGGGGAACGTTGGGGGAATGGACTCGGGATCCCAGCCTCCTGGATAATTGAGAATATACCAGGTCAGTAGACGTTTAAATTCTGACGGACGAGCAAAACACGCAAGCTGGTCACTTGGATTAAGGGGAGGGGTGAGGGGGGTTGGCTCACGACGCACCTTGGCCCGAGAGCTCAATTCTGTCACCTACGCGAACAGCTTGGTTGTAGGCAAAATTCTCCAAGGCATAGTCGCCATATCTAGCATAGTTGTAGTATCGGAGAGTTGACATGGTCGAAAGGGTTTGCTTCTCGCGGCGAATCCACCTCGCGAATCGATGCTTTGCACACCAGGTGGGCGCGGGCAATGCAACTGATGAAGTCTTAAGTTGATATTTGCATTGAGTATCTAAATCATCAGCCCCAAGGATGTCGAATTGAGCAGAATCGAACCGATAGTAGAAACTATTTGGGCTAAGGATTCGAGTCCGTAGTTTCCTCGTATCTGTCCTCGAGTGTCGCTCAGTGGAATCCCACTGATGTGGGTGACAGCATTGGATTGATATGACTTCAATTCTCGGACGCTGTTTCTGCATTAGCGTTGGGGAAGATAAGATACGATACGGAGAGGTTTAGATACGGTCTTTCCGAGTTGAATGGATCTGTCGCCTACGGACGCGGTTGAGTGGAGGGTGACCGGGGCACTTGAGTAGAGGGACCTGGTAATATGGTCGGGAGCTCTGAGCTGGAATTTCCCGGAAGCCAAAGAATACCTTGCGCAGACAGGAATAGTTGACGAACCTGTAGTTTATTCATAGAGGAAGATGTCAATTAATTGATTGATCGTCCTGAGGCTCAGCGCCTGTACTAACTACCTAACTGACCACCCGCCCCTCCAATCATGTCCACCCACTCCATCAACCATCGAGATCATCGCTCGACTCATCCTGGATTTCTCGCAGGATGCGCATGCATCAAGCATTCAAGCCACCCATGGGGCTACAGAAATCGAACAAAATGGACCATCACTGGCGTTGTTGCCCTCACCGCGGCGACCGCTCCAATGAGCGCGTCCATCTTCTACTGTGAGCACATCTCGGGGCGTCTTAGAAGTGATACCAGAAGAATATCCATTGCTGACTCGGCCGGTTCCTGCCTTCACCCATAGCCGCTATTACAGATGCTTCCCATGATCTCGCCGTGTCTCCCTCAGTCATCAACGTCTCAGTTGCAGTTCACCTTGCCGCCTCCTCCATCTTCCCACTATGGTGGGCCACCTTTTCCGAGCTCTTCGGCAGACGGGCCATTCTCCTCCTGACGTTTGCACTCAACATCCCTCTCACAGCTGCGTGTGCCCTGAGCCCAAACATCGCTTCTTTGATTGCCTTTCGTCTGTTGTCGGGCAGTGCGAGTGCATCTGGCCAGACGGTTGGGGCCGGTGTCATTGCTGACATTTGGAAGCCCGAGGAGCGCGCCTTTGCCATGAGCATCTTCTATCTCGGGCCGCTTGTCGGTCCTCTGTTTCTTCCGCTGGTAGGAGGTGGTCTTACGCAAGTGTGGGGATGGAGAAGTGTTATGTGGTTCATGGCTGCTCAAGGAGTTCTTGTCCTGGCCATGGTGCTGTTGCTGCTACCAGAAACGTTGTGCAATCACAATAACAACGCTGATCACCAAGGCTCAGAGTCACCACGCTTGAAGGCTGAACATTTTCTGGATCCCATCACGTCAGTTGCCATCTTGAGGTTTCCGACTGTCTTCATCCCCGTCTTCATAGCCGCGATGGCTTTCGGCACCTGCTATGTAATCAACATCTCAGTCCAGGAGGCGTTCTCGAATGAACCATATCAATACTCGCCTACCATTGTAGGGTTCTTATTCTTGCCCAACTCAATCGGGTGTATTCTGGTGTCTGTTTACGGGGGCAAATGGGTTGACCGTATCATGATCAAGTCGGCAGAGCAAGCGGGCCGAAGGGACAACTCTGGAGAGGCCATCTATCTTCCGGAAGACCGACTGGGCCTCAACGCATGGATTTCACTCGCCTTGTATCCTGCATCCATCATTGTGTATGGATGGTTAGTCCAAACTGGAGTAACATGGGCTGCCCCAGCCGCTGCTACTTTTGTGTTCGGGGCCGGCGTGATGATGATCTTCAGCGCCACCACGACTATGGCCGCGGAGTTCGTCCCCGGTAATAGCAGTATTGGAATCGCAGTCAACAACCTTATTCGAAACATCTTCAGTTCCGGTGGAACAGCAATCACACAACCGCTCCTGAACGTCATGGGCCATGGTTGGCTCTTCACCATGATTGGAATCATAGCTTGGGCAACCGGCTATCTTGGTGTATTTCTTCTGAAGAGATACAGCGAGAAATGGAGAGGAAGCTTGGGGAAAGCACTAAGATGAAAATTGACATGGAAGCCTGGACAATGGATTACCTTTGAGAACAATACAACTGCTTAGCCATCTCGTCATTCAATTACGCACGCACACACACATGTACACATGTATGTATGTTGCTCACTCTAATATTAACCTACGATTTACACAGCTTATAGCAAAGCAATAAGTAAGGCCCTGATACTATGTCACATCTCGGTCGGTAGTATAGTATAAGGCTGTTAAATATACGTCCTATTACATAAGTCGTCTCAATGCTGACTGGGTATGGTGTGAATTCGGTCACCGGATACTCAAGGGAAACTAGTTCTTCACCGGGACATTGACCATCCATGCTAGAATCTCAAAGGCGAGCTGCGCCACAGCAGTTGCCGTCGTCTGTGCAACATCGTCGTAGACGGGCGACAACTCAGCAATGTCTGCCCCGATGATGCGGACGCCGCGCTTGCTCAGCCCTCTGAGAACAGCCACAAGTTCACGTGTGGTCCAACCGCCGATTTCTGTACAGCCAGTCGCCGGAGCAAATGCTATTACACCAACAAGGAGACACAAGTCAGCCTAATTCATTAAAGGGCCATTGGATGCGCGGATCGGAGGAGTGCGGGTCTGCAGAAAGTCGAAGGTTCCTCTTCTCTCTGGGGGATTACATACCGGCATCGAGGACATCGACGTCTATGGTGACATAGGTAGGGGCGTTCCCGACTCTCGCCACGATTCTATCGACAATGGCATCGATACCAACTGTGTCCACGTCTGTGGCCATGATGGATTCGAAGCCGCACTCGACATCGTGACGGAGATCTTCCGTCTTGTCGAAGAGTAGAGCCCGCGTACCGACATGGATGTTGCTGTCTGCCTTGAGAAGACCTTCCTCATGTGCAAAGTGCAGCAAGGTGCCGTGGGTGATCTCATCGTACTTGTTGATGCCACCGCCCCATTGCTTCGGGTTCCACGTGTCGAGATGTGCGTCGAAATGGATGACGGCGACTGGGCCCCAGGTCTTGTAGATGCCGCGCAGGGAGGGCAGAGCTGTGGAAGAAAAGTGGCAGAATGTCAGTAGTGGTGTACTGGCCGAATGAAAACAGACCGTCAGGGATCATGAGGACGGGTCGGGGTACTCACTAATGGTATGGTCTCCGCCAATGGTGACCAGTCGAACTTTCTCTCCTTGCTGTGCAGTCTTCGGCAGCCGAGACGACATGGCGCGTATCCCGTGGCCCAGCTCTTGTACAGCTTCGTACTTGTCAAAAAGGGAGTTGGGAATATCGCCGCAGTCCACGACGGTTGCCCAGTCTCTAAAGGGATTTATCATGTTGTGCGCCATGCTGTAAGAAATAAACGGCGCCATGCGCTGCGAGGTCATTCGCGCGGCGGCAGGACCAAAACGCTGCCCGGGGCGATAACTAACGCCCAAGTCGAAGGGCATGCCTACGATGCCAACGTCAAACAAGCCATCGCTTTCGGCAGCCATGCAGTTGGTCCAGTTGAGATGGGCAAAGGTGGCGATGCCGGGCATGGGCGTGTCTTTGCCGAAGTTGTCGTACATGTGGAAGCCTGGATTCCATTGTGGCTTGTGCGCAGACTCTACGTCTACATCTGGTGTGCGGAATATAGACGTATCGCGAAATGAGACGGGCTGCGACTGCAGCACGACTTGATGGCCCTGTGGCGGAGGCAGGACATGAGCGTCACTGTAGCCCCCAAGGAAGCTGGAGTGAATAGCAAGTGAGACGACGACGGACTTGAAAACATTCATGGCGTCTCAGTTGGCTTAATTGGGTGCCGGGGTGGGGAGGAGGCAGGGGGGGTTATTTGAGTCGATAAGATGGAATGAGACAGATGGCGACAGGAGTAATCTGCAAAGGTCCAGACGGTGGTGAAATGTGAAATGCAGTTCTGCCATCCGCTAGTAAAGCCATGGATATCGTCGGTGATAATTCGTTGCCCAACTAGACTGCGATGCTCGCCGAGAACAGGCCTCGTCCCGTGGCGCAAGATGCGATCCGATGCGATCCGGTTAGATACGGGAATCCGTATCTCCAGTTGCCGACTATTTTCTCCACTCTTCACGGTGGTGGGGCTCCGGCGGCTCCAGCTCCGGCTCGGTTCCGTCACTGCGAAGCCCCGGACGACACCCAATAGCTAAGTCAGGTGACTCTTGATTCACGCATCCTGTTCAAACATCATTTGTTACCAAGGCTTCGCGAGTAAGTGTCATCTGGCTTGCTAAACCTCTGTAGCTACGTGCTGGGATGGTCGAGCCGAGAGAACATATCAGTCGATTATCAGCCAGCCGGCCCCAGCTTTGATACTCTGTCAGGCCCTTCATAGCCATACTTTGAGCAGAAAATATTTTCTATACAATTTGCCTTGGATCTTCAAGGGGATTAAAAGACAGCAGACTGCCTTTCCGTCACTATGCATCAACAACATGACAACCGCACAAGCACCATCCCTCAACGCTCCGCAGAAACCGACCCGCTCCTCGGGGAGCATGCACACCAAGATGCTCGCCAACAAGATGCTCGCCAACAAGATGCTCGCCAACAAGATGCTCAACTGACAGTACCACCGTCAACAGCTGGTACCGATGCGTGGCAACTAGTTCGTAACGCCATTCCGCTGATTCTCGCTGGGTTTCTTCAGCAGTCCCTCGGCCTCGCGGCTATATTCCAGATTGGCCATCTTGGCAAGACTGCTCTTGGTGCAGGTGAGCATTTCTCTCAGGCCTCGTGGATCTTCTTTATATTCCCTCCAAAGACTGCATAACTTGCTAATAAGCGCGGTCTTCTCTTCTTCCGTCTTCCAGTGTCCCTTGCCATCATGACAGCAAATGTCACGGGCTTCGCCGTCTACCAGGGCATGGCCACAGCCCTTGAGACGCTATGTGCCCAAGCCTACGGATCCGGGAATCGCCATCTCGTCGGCCTGCACTTCCAGCAGATGCTACTGTTTCTATGGATTCTCACCATCCCAATCGCCGCCATCTGGTACAACGCCGACACGATTCTCACCGCCATGGTTCCGGATCGGGCCACCGCCGAGCTGGCCGGAGCGTACTTGAAGGTCCTCATTTTCGGCGCTCCAGGATATGCTGCCTTTGAAGCTGGGAAGAGATATGTCCAGGCGCAGGGCATCTTTCATGCTACAACTTACATCCTCCTCCTCGTCGCTCCGCTCAACGCATTCCTCAATTGGTTCTTCGTGGTCAAAATGGGCTATGGCTTCATCGGCGCCCCCCTCTCTGCTGCGCTTATGCACAACCTCTTACCTGTCCTCTTACTTTTCTTTGTCGCCTTCATCGATGGCAAGCAATGCTGGGGAGGTTTCTCCATGAATGCGCTTCGCGGTTGGAAGATGATGACCGGCTTGGCGTTGCCTGGCTTCATCATGATGGAGGCTGAGTATCTTGCCTTCGAGATGCTTGCTTTAGCAGCTTCTCATCTTTCCGGCGCACAGCTCGCGGCCCAGAGCATTCTCAGCCCTCTACTCGCTTTGACTCTTCAAGTCCCTCTGGCCGTTTCAATTGCTGCTTCGACCAGCATCGGGAGACATATCGGCAACGGGTCGGCGTCACAAGCTGCGAGGTTTGCCAAGGTGTGTGCCCGCGTGCTTCGACATGTTCCCCTAAACATCCCGGTTGCCCCCAAACCTCTCTCTCTTTCTCATCAGCGGTATCACTGACATGTGTCTTTGTCTCTCTGTTAGATCGCAACTTGCGCCGCTAGTCTTGTCGGCGTCGCCAACTTCGGCTTCTTCGCTGGCCTGGGAGGCGTCGCTACCCGGTTCCTCACAGATCAACATGACGTAATTCATGAAGTCGCGAGAGCCTTGCCGGTGATTGCATTATTTCAGCTCTTCGATTCTCTCGCTACAACATTCAACGGCCTCTTGCGTGGTCTGGGTCGCCAGAGGTTGGGAAGTCTTGTTTGCATCTTCTGTTATTACTTCGTCGCTGTTCCAGTCAGCTTGATTGCCGCCTTCAAACTCAAATGGGAGCTTGCTGGTCTTTGGTCAGGCGTTGCTGTTGCACTAACATCGTCGACCCCATACCAAACGCATTCCAAAACAGGCAATGCAGGTCCAGCGCTTGTAACACGATGAATGCAGATTTATATTTGATCTTCACCTTACATAGACTGGGAGACTGATAACATTACTTTTCGTCCTTGCTATCTAGAAGAAGAAGTGAATCGCGATCAGGCTCAAGCATCCAGCCCCATTTCCCAAATCCACCCCTCGACTCCCAGGGCTTTAGGCTCATTCTGGTTTCCATCCTCCGGTCCTCTCTCGGAACAGTCCATCAGGATCATACTCGGCAGCAGTATCTGCCGCCAGAGCTCGACTCTCAGGCTTCAGACGCGCCCAGTAGTCCTGCCTCTGGTTGGCGTAATTCATGAACAGAGGCAGATACACGTCCTTGGGGAGTGTGCCATCCTCTTGCCAGGCCAGGATGCGCTCACGGTACCCAGTGTAAGTCCGCGCGAGCACATCCGACATCTTGTCGTAGTCAGTCAGTGGGAGGAAGCTGTAGTTGATCTCGATGATCAGCTTATCGGCGTCAGGCTCTGCATCAATGAGATCGTAGCCGCGAGCGCGCGCGGCGAGGGCAATGCGGCGTGGGAAAGGTTGGTAGGCGATGGACGCGATGATTCCAGGAACGAGGAGGGTTGTTGATGAGACTTGCCGCCAGAAGCTGTGCAGCTCGTCGAAGACGCTTGCTGCATCTTCAGCGCTGGGGATCGGCATGGTCTCGGTGCCCATCAGGACATGAGAGGCTGGGACGATGACCCAATTAGAACCTCCGATGAGTTTTGAGTAGCTCTGTCGCTTGCATGTGTTGAGGATAGGGCCAATATCGGTGAAGTTCTTGAAGATATGAGCAGGAACCTCAGGACCATCGTAGAAGAGGAAGAGGATCCACGAGTCAATCAGGTCAATGTTACCACGCTCAGCGGTGACAATGACTGCTGCCTTGTCGTCATCATTGTACTCGGTGAAGTCACGCACGGCTTGAAGCAGTCGCTGGTCTGTTCGAGATGTGCGAAGGAACGCGAGGTTGCCTCCCCAGACATCACCTTGGCGGTATGTTTGCAGGGTGTAGGAGGTGACTATGGCGAAATTATTGCCGCCTCCTTTCAGGGAGTGGAAAAGGTCCGTATTCTCGTCCTCAGAGGCAACTGCGATGGTTCCATCGGCAAGGACTACCTCAAACTCATACACTGAGCTTGCAGACCAACCGTACTGTGCGGACATGTAGCTCAAGCCACCGCCGAGGATGAGACCACCTAGATTGTGTATCAGCATATGGATCCGAGATCATTATTGATGGGTCTTACCAATGCCGGTGTTGCCAATTCTGCCTCCAACAAAGGTCCATCCAGTGCCATCGAGCTTCTTCGCAATTCCATCAAGCCGATTACCAGGACCGGCCTTCAGGATTCCCGTATTCTGGTCGAGATCGGCATGTTCAATCTTGGACATGGAGATCAGGAGACCCTCCTCAACACTGGCAAAGTACTTGTTGGGGCTGTGTCCTCCACTCTTGACTGCAAAGTCATGGTCATAGTTTGCCAAGATGCGGACGACAGCAGCGACCTCATCTGCGGTGGTTGGGAAGACAATACAGACAGGCTTCAGCATTGAGCATGCCTCTGACCAGTACTCGTTCTGTTCCGAAATGTATGAAAGGGTCAGTGGACGTGCGACGTCGATGTCTGTGGATGACTCGACATCGTCGCAGGCGTCTGCCCAAACATGGCTCACAAAGATAAGCAGAGCCGCGACGGCGAGCTTGGTGGATAGAGAGAACGACATGATCTATTCCAATTCCGTTAACTAGCTGCTTCACTGTATCTGCTAGATCTTATATCCCGCAAGGGGGGGTAATCACCACTTCTTTATACTTGGAGGACCATCGGCGACAAGGATTGTTCACTGAACGCTTGCTCCCTTGCCACTGCGCTCGAGTCAACATGATGTTCGCAGGAGTGCGATCTTAGTTTCTTCCGTGCTCTGTCACATCCTTCGGGCCGGGCGTCACTGGCAAGGATTAACCTCCTACCTACCACGTGTAAGCGAAGGTTATTCTCCTCACCAAGATCTCCCCATTGGCTCTTGAGCGCACGTATCCCCTTTTTCACATCAATTTCTATGCCTTATTGCATCCACAGACGTCATAAATGCTCGCAAAGAGGTTACAGTGCACTCCTAAACGGGCGAAACACTTTCCATTTCGCCTTTTCGAGCGTCGCTGTGCCCAAGTCGGTCTGCACTCTGCCGTCAGTGGCGCCTCATGAGCCGGGGCAGGACACACGGAGAAACTCAACGGCACGAGTCTTTCGATTTGATCTCGTCTACTATGAATGCAGAACGAAAAAAACAGACCCTTGTCTAGTGCTGTCTCGTGTCACTCGGGATGGCTGTACATGCAGCAGCTGAGTATGCACATTACAACTCTGAGCGGGACAGGCTAAGAAAGAAGGAGGCGTCCTGAACTGCAGGGCCATTCTCCGCAACTAAGCTTTACGGAACGGCACGATATTAAAGACGGTTGGCGTAATTATCCGGGAGCGTCACCGATAGGTCGCTTAGACGCTTTGGTTCAGAGCTGAGCCTACGACTAGGACCGATTCAGCTTTGAGGTAGCAGTTGGCATCTGCAGCCCGACCGAATATGGAACTTCACTTTTTGTTCTCCTCGAGCCGTTGGATGTGTCGAGTTGAGGAGGGACGCGGCACAACATGTCAGCTTAAGACTCGTGGAAGAGTCGCAGTCATTCATGCCATGCAACCCTATCTCCTAGTATAGTATACACCATGTCGACGTCCATCGGACAAGTGATGACATTTCTGACCTGCCGCAGTCGTTCTCATTCGCCCGTGCTATACAGCCCGCCTCACCCCAGAATCTGCCTCATCTGCTTATTACCCAAATCCCACAGCGCATCGTTGCCTGCCGCGTCATTGACAAATGCATCCGACTTTGCCTCCAGCTTCCCGACCGGCATGAAGAAGTTCCCCGCATTCGCGACCGCATCCTTGCTCGTAGCCGCGAAGAAAGTATTGTAAGAAGCCTCGAGAGTTGTTGTGAAGGACAAGAATTTCGTCAGCGGCCGTACAACTTTGCCGAATCCTCCTTGGTCTCCGCTTTGCAGCCCTGTCGCGACGATGCCTGGGTGGAGAGAATACGCAGTCACGCCTAGGGGGGGGGGGACGCGTCAGTCGAGCTGAGGACGCTAATGCCTACAGAGGCAATCCGTGAGTTCGCCTGGCTCACCTTGAGAGCTGTATCTGTCGTTTAGAGACTTTGTCTCGCGCACCAGGGCCTGCTTGGCATGGCCGTAGCGACGCCTGCTGGGTGTCAGCCATCCGGAGCTGACTTGTGGAATCTCGGGAGATGTGCTCACCATCCAGCCATTGTGCCCTTCTCGTTCGTCAAATTGACGTCTTCCATGTTGATTTTCGCGGGTCCGTTCCAAGCAGCGTCACTGGCCACATTCACAACTCGGACCCGATCCTTCGAGCCGTCCGTACTTGCTGCAGTGCTAAGCAGCACCGGCATGAGGTAGTATGTGAATGTGTGCGGAGCCAAGTAATTGACCTCCCATTGCCGGTCGAAGCCATCAGTTGTCAGTTCAAAGGGGGTGCTCATAATCTACGGCATGCCGTGTCAGTACTGTAGCGAAAGTCTGGTTCACCAATCACCCGACGTACCCCAGCATTGTTAATCAGTATGTCGAGACGGGACTCGCGGCGCAAGAAGTCTTCTGCCGCACTCTTCACCGACTGGAGGTCTTCTAGGTTCATTTGAAGGGCGTGGAGATCAAGGTTCCGCCCAGCATCGCTGTTTAGCCTTAAGATGGTCTGCTGGATCTTCTCGGTGGACCGTCCGCTGAGGTAGACGCGGGCGTTGCGTAGAGCGAGCTGCTTGGCTGTCTCGGAACCGATTCCTCCAGTGGCACCGGTAACAATAATCACATAGCCGGCCAAGTCGGGGAGGTCGGCTTCGGTGTAGGTGGGCGTCTTGCAGGGCATGGCTCGTTGCTGAGTGAAGAAGGGGGTTGGCTATGTTGTGTAGATTGAACTACCGTATATCTTGGCTTCAATGTCAAAAGGAGAAACTTATATTTTGTTATTACAACATTGGCCTCATCCAGTCTCTTATTTATACATTTCGATCATCTCAAATCCTTTCGCTGGTGCCCACGTATGCTCTATGGAGTGACGACGCCTTACCGCGGAGCTCCGGTCGCAGCATAGTGTCCAGTATCTCGGGTCTAAGCCCGGCGCCAAGAAAGATCATAGTTCCGTTTCGAGTTTCCACAACGCCGGGTCTACGGTATCATTGCCCTGTGCTATTTTGACGCAATGTCTTGCACTAGGTGAGGAAGCTCGGTGGTGATGAGCGCCCTGGCCCGGCCGGAGCGGGGCCGCGGACATCTCCGGCTCCCCGACCGAGCACGACTTACACACAGACAAGCTCGTGCGAGCTGTTTGATCTTCGCAAGGCAGATGCCTTGCACATCAGGCTTTCATGAGGACTAGAATAGGAAGCAAACCCCGGTTTCAAGGTGACAGGCAGTACAAAGGCATATGAAAGAACGATGTATGCCAGAGCAGTAAACGAATCTGCCAACTGGATGGGAATGCATGGAAACGTTAGCAGACCATCCAGCAATGGACGAAGAGCGTAACTCTGAAAGGCGAGCAAGTTTAAGTTCAGATGTACAGTCGCACCTCTCACACAGAGTGCCGTAGATGCACAGAGCAAGGAAATAGTCAATTGTAACGCTGAAAAGCAAGTCTAGAAGCTGAAACGCATTCTACAATGCTATCATTCAAGTCAAAGCCGAAGAATGACAGCAAATGCTCGGCACATGGTTACCAAGGAATCGGAGTTCCATCCGCGTGGATGAAACGCCCAGAGTAATTGTCCCTGGTGGCCGTGTCGATCTACCCAACCATTGTCAGCCAACACCGCACCCGAAGCAAGAAATAAAAGCACGTGCTTACCCGTTCAATAATACTCTTAGCCACCTCATCAAGATCTGAGAACGGGGGGTTCTCCATCCCGTAAGCCTTGACTGCATTCTTCCCCATCTCCGTCTCGACAAAGCTGAAGTAGAAGTGACATTGTCAGCGCAATCCTGGAAGAAAATTTGCTTTCGCCCCGGATCACTTACCCAGGAGAGACAGCAAACGCAACAATATTCCCATACTCCGTGTGAATTGTCTTCGTGAAATGGTTCAAAGCCGCCTTGGAAGCATTGTACGGGAACATCTTGAAGAACATATACTTCTGATAGTCCTCAATTGAAGCGACGGCCGAGCTCATTGCCATCCACTTCGGGTTCTTGGCTCTCTCGAGAAGAGGCTTCAGGCCCATGAAGAGCAATGCCGGACCAGCTGCGTTGACGACATACACTTCGGCCACAGCCTTGGGATCGATGGATTCAACAGGACCTTGGTTGCCGACCATGGCGGCGTTGGCGATGATGACATCTAGCTTGGTAATGCCTTGGGCCTCGAGCTCCTTTGCGGCTGCGAAAGAGTCAGTTGTGGAGGTGGCTTCGATCTTGACGAGGACGACTCTGCTGCCCTCGCCGACGGGTAGTTCAAGGAGAGCTTTGGCGTTGGGGCTGGTAATGTCACGCAGGGCGGCAATGACGGTGTGGTTTGGTCGGCGGAGGTAGTGCTCGAGGAAGCCTTTGCCGATACCTGTCACTTGTGTTAGATTTAAGAGCCAATGATTTGTCAAGCCACGAAAGAGAGGTGGCAGTGAGAGTTGTGAGTACACTGACCTCGACTGGCGCCAGAAATGAGGACATTGGTAGTGGTATCCATTGTGGTGAGTTAGCTTTGAAGGCTGCGTATAGTCTGTAGACTTAGTGGTGGTAGTTGATGCTGACGATTGCGAAGTCTGGTGAACATCAAATCCCATGGCGAATAATCCTTTATATACTTCTCATGATGGCCTCCACATCTCATTCTAGAAACTCAGTCACTATATTTCGGGCGCAATCAGGTCAGCACACCGGCCTTCGCACTGCACATACTTGGCCCAATTGGGGCATTTACATGCACTGGGCGTTGACGCCCCTCATCGGCATTGTTCCCCAAGAATCTCCGCGATTAGTCAGTGACAGCAAACACACCACATTTAGCCTATGAATTGTCGGGGATCAATCTACCGATATGCCGACTTATGTGAAGGTTGCTTAGGAGCGGTGATTTGTGGCTGCTGGTTTGGAATGGATCCGTGCGCATAGGCGTTCGGATTGCTCAGCAAGCGGTTTGTCATGACCAAGAGTGCGAAAGCAAGTATGCTGGATGTTTCTACATGAAGGACGGCAAGGAATTATTGGTCAATTACAAAGCTCGAGGTTGGTAATCGCTGGTTGTTCATGGTGCTGTACAGGACGTTTCGTTGTTCAGCAAGGAGACCTATCTCGCGGCCTTTGCTCAGAGTACGCACCAGCCAAAAGATAACGCAAAAATTACGGTCAAAACAGCAGAGGTAGTATTGTTAATAGTGGTATCTCATGGTATAGAGAGTAGATCAAGACCCAGGACCTTTGGCCAAACAGCATCGTCCTTGTGGTGAACTCCCAAGCCGGCACAATCACTGGCAAACACGTAATTATCATCACTCATGAATGGAGCGAGCTATCCTTTTCAAGCGCCTCTGTCTTCACTGCCGATCCAGAGGCCGTTGCATGTACGACTCCCACGATTCCTACCAGTCGGTCAGCTTTCACGGCTCATGACCGGGGGCTCAGGCTGCACATACCCAGTCAACGAGAGCCGGACTGATCAACATGTCACTGATCTCAGCCATGGCAGGATCTAGGGGTGGCTGATCCAAGTGATGATCATACCCGTGGAGTGGTTGGTCGGCGGCCGTGGCGAGCGTCGAGAAGTTCACTGCTTAATCCATTAGCAGCAGTTTTGGCAGGTGATGTTTGGATAGTCTGAATACTGACCAGATACTTGTGAAGGATCTGCTATTGCCCCGAGAGACAGTGTATTAGTTGATACTGTGGCGGCATTAGACGTCTCTGTGTCGACCATGATCCTGGACAGCATCCCAGACATGGTCTTGTATGCCTGCATGGCTTTGCGATTGCGATCTCGCATGATGTACCAAAACTCTTGAGACTTCTTGACAGCATCCATGAGCTGCGTGGTACTGTATGCCTCCTCCAGGCCGCGCGATGCGTTGCTACGTTTCCCCCGGCTGCAGACCTCCAGGAGGACCACCATGCAAGCGAGAAGGAAGTCAGAGTGCTCCAATTGCGTGACAAACCAACGCTCGTTGAACAAAAGACCTCCTGGTTGAACCTCAGCAAGAATGTCCATTTGGTACTTAAGAAGAGCCATGGCTGCACCGAGGCAGGCTTTGCGAGAGTAATCGAACTTGGGGTCTTGGAAGGACTTGGTCATGTGCTGGCGGTGCAGAATGCAGCGAGCCTTCTGGCCGAGCAGCTCGATATTGTATTGACGGATGAGTACATTCGGGTGTACCATCAACGAGTCCTGAGGACTTGCTAGACGAAGACCAGGAGGTATAGCTGCAATCGCTTCCGAGAGGCGGCGGTCGAGCGCAGCCACACGGTCGTAATTTCGATTGTGCAGTTCTACCAACGACGTCTCATCGAAGATTTCGTCAAAGACAGACATCAGGCGCACTTTCACTATCTGATATAGAATCGGCGTCATTTCGGTCTCGGGTCGAGAAGGAGGTAATTCTGTGCTTTCCGCCGAGATCTCCTCGTCGAAGATGTTGCGTGGCGGTAAACAGTCGGTGTGGCGGTCTTGTAGCATTGAAGGCAATCCGACCTGGTAAGAAGTCAGGCAGTCGAGTTGTTTGATGTTAGCCCACATTCGCCGTCTCATCTCGCCTTCGAATGGAGTGAAATGGCTGTAGTGGCTTGGGTCGCGGTGGTAGCCCATTCGAAGCGCAAGACGGATGGCCACGCCTCCGAGGACCCAGATGCCGACCTGTGCATCTGGACGACGGATGAACTCGCTGTGACCATGGAGAAGAAGGGCTTCTAGGGTGTACTTTCCCGGTGCGGTGGAATAGTTGGAAAGCACAAGGCATTCTGCCGATCGCCGTTGGAAGTTCTCCAATACCTCGCCAGGAGTGGCCATGCCCTCGGGTAGAGCGTCTCCTGCTCGCAGATACAGAAACGCACCTCCCAACATTACACCAAAGAGCATGGCGACCCATGCTGGAGGTGCGGCTGTAGGTTGATTCCAGAAATCGCGATACTCTCGAAGGAAGTTCGGACCGTGGAGGACTGGACGGCCTGTCAGCTTGTCGCGACTTCTGAAGCCTTGCCCGTCACTTACCAATTAGTCGGTCCCGAGAAGTAAAGTATCGCGACACTAGACGGTCAGCCACAGGCCGGGGTGGAATGTCGAAGATGATCTCCTCCAAGCTGCAAGGAGGGCAGAGCCCTTCAAGTAACATGAGGCCGCGATCATGCGCCACCTGCTCTGCTATTGCTTCCGCATCCGCCGAGTCATCAAGCTCTACGTGAGCTCTCAGCTTGGTAATCTAGTCACCATGAATAAGTCCCAGTCGCGCGTACTAGAGTCGCTACAGAGTACGCACCTCATCGTGGATCGCAGCCCAATGGTCGGGGGAGACATAGATCATCTGGTTGTCGTTCTCAATCAGCCGGCCGGACTTGACCTCGTGTTGACTTGACGTCGTCGAAGACGTGTCTGAAGCCATTGGAGCCGTGCTCTCGTTCTCATATTTCTGTGTCGAAGCTGCGCCATTGTTGCCACTCTGGGAGGCAAGATTGCCAATCAGCTTCTCTAGATGGCGAATTCGACTCTCGAGTTCTTGTCGATTCTCATCCTGTCTTTGGATCACGGCGCGTCCTCGTGGGATAGGTGCATACTTGCACTCGATCTTTCTCGTCTCGCAGTTGTGGCATGGTTCGCCTCGGTCACACCTCAACCTGACGCGGCCAGTAAGCACTATATCACCACTTTGGGGTCATGATACTCACTTTCTCTGACGACAAGATGCGCACGACAGAATCCCTCTTGCGTTTTGCATAATGATGAGCGATGAAGCTTCAGGCGGCAAGAAACAGGTCCTGGGCTCGGGCCTTGCAAGGGATGAAGATCGCTGTCCTACCTAGTCAGGCCAGGTCTAGTTCAATTGAGGTGACCGAGCGCAGATATATACTCGCATCATCAACCCAGCTCGATCGCATCTATAAGTAACGGAATTGGGCATCTTCAATTCCGCCCTCACCGTCAGACAAACTTCACATGCGACCAATCACACTGCCACGGCAACAGGCATCCTCGATCCCTAGCAGGCATGGTCACCTTGGCTTCGTCGTCAGCTCCAACCCCAAGCTTCCCACCCTCCGCCACTTTCCCGCCGTGATCTCTAGTAAAGATGCTAATCGGAATTAAAGCTTGTCAGCAGCAAGCCCATGCCAAGCAAGCCTCTATCCATTTCAGGCCCTCAGAGACGACTATCTTGCTGTCGCTCGAGTCACGGGGGTGGCATGCACCTTAACCCTCAGCCCCGTTTGCATACGTGGATTCCATCCCTCCATCACTAGTTATGCAGTATCTGAGCGATAGGGCTGCTGGTTGGGATAAATGTGGGTGTGAGGCCTCGTCCGAGAAGTATCGGCCGGTCCGCACCCTTGCTGGTGATTCATTCTGCATCATCCTCCCATAGCATCCCATTATTTTTGGTGCGCTTGTTGTCAACGGTCTGACATTGTGGGACCACAGGGGGAATAAACCTCGGCAATTGTTCCTGCAGTTGAGATGAGACTATCTGTTATAAGCGACCAATATTGCAGGCTACATGGTGATCCTTGGGGGCTATTTTGAGCTTCTTTGAGAGATGAGGAGCCACGGGTCCTACGAAACTCCGCCTGTAGATCCGCAAAGGTGGTGATCTCCTCCTATCAAAGCCTTCGAAACCATGCCGGTCGGCCAGCCATGACCTCACAAGAGTATAGAGCGCATATCTGACCTGAACAAGCGATGCTGACGCGCAGGCGGACAGATTGAGCGCTCATTGGTCAACCTGACGATTGTCTTCGTACACCGTGCGTCAGCCGCCGACAGCCCTCATCCACAGCAACAGGTGTCACTGGCTTTACCACTTAGACTTACCTTTAACCCTGACGCCATCGGCATGTCGGGTTCGGATGCTGACTGCGGCACCCGCCAGAGAGGCGTTCCAATCTCACTAGGGATGTTCGCGAAGGATCCTGGAGAAGCTTGGCTATCTGATGGACAAGGATGGGGACAAATTACGCCCGGCTCCTCACCCAACCCACAGCGTTCCTGGATCGCATCATCCTTCATAGGCAAGACGGAGACGAGATAGGCAAATGTTCTAGCCACACCCCTGGTAGGTCTGTCATCAGTCTTCTTCGATTCGATCTACCTGATTTCGGGGTCTCGCTGTTGTCTTCACATCCTCGGTTGAGGTACGAAGGTGCTCTGCATATTCACCTGTCCCGTCCCGCCTTTTCTCAGGTTCAACATGTCAAAAGCGCGCCCTAAGCACCAGCTGCAAATGCTCAGTAGTCTTCTACAACCGAAATACTCCACGCAAAGGGCGCAAGGCTTTATAGTATGTCTTATTGAGTATTTCAATTGCTTCGATACCTTTAGTATAAATATAACAGTTTGTCTTTGCTTCACGATCCTCGCGGCTTCATAGCAAACGTCCTCACCCCGCGTCTGCCCCATCCGCCCCGACATCGGGATCCCCTCCACCCTCCTCAACCTCACCTCAACCTCACCTCATCATCACCACCACCTCCCACCTCCAGCCATCAGCTTACCACCCCCATCTTCAAATTGCTCTATGTTCGCACGACCCGTACTCCGCAACTTCTCCGTCTCCAAACCCCTCGCTCTCTCTCTATTCACCACCGCACGACGCGCCATGTCTTCCGGAAAGACCTTCGAGTACCTTGTTGTTGTCCCTGACAAGCCAGGCGTCCTGGCCAAGCGCCTTGAAGTCCGCCCGTAAGCAGCAACATACTAACTAGAAACATCATGGCTGTTTTCTGAGTAGATGCTGACATGTTTCCCCAGCCAACACTTTGCAGGCATCGAGCCGGCTAGAAAGGCGGGCAAATGGCAAATGGGCGGTAAATATCCCCTCTCCCCTTCCTCGACCTCTTTTTGAATACGGCTAACACAGCTTCCATCAGGTGCCCTCTTCCATGAGACTCCTCAGGGCGATGATCCATCCAAGTGGGACTTCATGGGCAGCACCCTCGTGTGCACGGCTGAGTCAAAGCAGGAGATCATCGATGCTCTCAGCAAGGACATCTACGCCACTGCCGGGGTTTGGGACATGGAGAAGATCCAGATTTACCCTTTTAAGGCCGCTTTCAGAACACAGCTCAACTAAGGGCAACGTGTCGCGTTGGTAAACAAACACATAATATCACATTGTCCATGAAAAGTTGTGCAAGCTGTCCAAACTCCAGAACTAGAGTTTGATGAGCAAATTGTATTCCTTTCCTTGTAACGACATTTCTCGATCCTCCATAAGAACAAAGGCTTCTTTCCTTTGGTCCTCAACATACCCTCCCTAACCCATAGTGCGCACCCCGTGATTCGTAGTGTGCGTAAAGTACAAACTCCAGCCCGGTAATCAGAACACAAGTCCTTGAAGCAAGCAGCAAAGCAAAACGACGCAAACAGAACATGGACTCATACAATGCCAATTAGCTACAACTTTGCGGAGCGGGCCTACTATTCTCCATTCGCAACGTCTCCTTCCTCGGCGTTGACGCGGAGCTCATAAATGAGATCGAAGCACTCGGCCAATAGCTCGCTCACGCTGCCTTGACCTTCCGGAATGTCTCCATTGACAATAAACTTTCCATCAACCCTCATGTTGTCCAGTGAGTTCAGCTGTGACTTGTAAGCAGGAGAGCCTTGTATCTCTGCGTGGTGAGACCTACCTTCATGCTGTAAGGGTACAGCTCCCTTACCGAAGAGACCCCACCACTCTTCTTAACCTCGACAAGGCACCGTTTCAGGGTCTGTAGCTGGTTGTATATGGGCAACAACGCTTCGGACACCGGTTCGGATGAGATCATGAATGAATAGATGTACGCATAGCTCCTGCGAATCAGATACAGCATAGTGCGCTGCACCCACAGATCTGCCGGTCGTCCCTTGTCATCGTAAAAGTTGCCTCCAGGGCCTCGGCTCTCATCGATTTTGTCGAGCTTCCGCTGGAAATCATACAAGTCGGTCTCCCGAAGGGACCAGGCTTGCGTAAGAGATAGCTTCTCTAGGTCGTTCCTAATTCCAAGAAGAATTTCGTAGGTAGGGCGGAAGGGCTCAGGCATAACTCCTTTGCGTTCCAACACCAGGTCTGCCCAATACACGCAACGCTGATACAGGTCGCAAACCTCTTCACCACCTGGAGGTACAGACCCGTCTTGTGCGCAGAACTTCCCCTCGATTCGCTTCTCCCCGATCTCGAGAAGCTGATTTTTGAGCTTCTGAACTTCAGAAGTAGAGAACTACGGTTCACGTTAGCCTGTGTCTCCACAGCGTTGAGGGCACATGACATTTGTCGCACCTTTGCCTTAGTGTTCGCCAATGCAATACATCGTAAAATAGAGACAAGCTTCTCGTGGGTGTCAAGGAGTGGTTCAGCCAGCCGCTTTAACCGTTCCTGGAGCTTCTTTAGAAGGGTCTGGCATAACTCGACCCGATTCGCAACCAGAGTGATGACCACTGGCGAGTGCTGATTTCCATCGGTCCTTGTGGCAGCCTGTTTTACGCTGTGTGATAATCGGTCGAGTGTTGCACCAATGCTTTCGAGGTCTTTCGCCGAGTACAAGTCGGCCTCGATGAGGTGGTCCAGTAATCGCTTGATTGTCGAAGTGAGGGAGTATGCAGCTGGGGCTTCGTTATTGCGGCCGATCGTGAGATAGAACAGGGACAGTAATTGGAAGCAACTATCCATTACCCTATCAACTAGTGGCTGTCAGCTGATTTGTGTTGAAGATCATCATTGTGGTTTTACCTCTGTTCTCCTCCTTCACGCCCGCCTCGGCGCGGATGGCGTTGAGCTCTGAGACCTGAGTAATCATCTGGTCGTAGAGGGGAATGACATCTTGGCTCCGGATATATGTCGTACGATCCTGCTTCAGCAACAGGAGCTGATCCCGTATCAAGATAAACTTATCCAGGATCGCCTGTTCCCGTGCATCGCGCGGAGGAGGGATTGCCGGGGTATCCATCGCGAAGGGATCTACTCCGATGTCGCGTGCGGCTCGGCGGCGGGGCAGGGAAGCAGAAGAAGCGTGGGGATGCGAAATGCCTGCGAGAAGGTGCAATATGATATATGTCGGTGACTCTCGATATCTGTTTGAAAGGACCAGACGATCGGAGAGGGGAATGATAAGGGAGGGTTGGGGCGATGCGCTAGAAGCTTCTGGTGATGATGCTTAAGCAACCCGGCAGTTGACGGATGTTTGTTTGATGATGAAGAAGCAGTGGAACAATCTCAGGGAACCCCCCTGTTCGATGCAAAGGATATGCAGGAGGAACTCGAAAAGTGGAAAGCCCTCCCAAGAGTCGTAATGGTGCCTACAAGATGCCAGGCGTGTCGGTCTCGATGCAAGCGTCTGGGGACACCGCAGGCAAGTCGCAGCGAGCTGGGTGACGGAACGGATGCGTTTGGTGGGGGAAGGAGCAAGTGGGGTAAGCTCTACGCTGTATGTTCCATGCCAGTGGCTGGTATTGGAGAGATGAGGTGATGTAGAAGGTATTTTACAGCTAGCCATACCTGCGAGACTGATTCACATCTGGTCCCTCAAAGTTTCATTATTTGACTCCTTGTTCCTCTCAAATCTTCCGTGTCTGCCTGTCTCGTATCTTGGTCCATGGATCCAGCTTGGGAGCCATTACGTCGATGCGTCGAGGCCCCGCTTAGTACAGTGGATGGTCAGTCAGCCAATCACGATCTTGTAGATGGATCGCACGTGTCGGAACGGATAATCCACGAGCCGAAGAGGGTCTGTTAGGTTTTCGTAGCCCACAAGAATTTCTGGCTCTTATGGTGGGATAGACGATCCATTTCTCGACCCTCTCTTCCAGACATCCCTCTTCCGATCGCTTTCGACACGCACGTCAATTCGCGATAATCACATCAATCACAATGTCTCACGCTGAGCTTGCTTCGTCCTACGCGGCGCTGATCCTCGCCGACGATGGCATCGAGATCACCGTACGTTCCGATTCCTTGCCGCCGACTGACCATTGTCGGCGCCGGTCGAGCTTCACAGGATTTTGATATTGACAATTTTTCCCACACAGTCCGACAAGCTCCAGGCCCTGATCAAGGCCGCCGGTGTCGAGGAGGTTGAGCCCATCTGGACCTCTATCTTCGCCAAGGTACGAACGACTCCTCGAATATTCCAGCTGCGATCGGCTGCTGGTTGAAAACGCACAACGAACTGACTGGAGGACACAGGCTCTTGAGGGCAAGGACGTCAAGGACCTCCTCGTCAACGTCGGCTCCGGTGGTGGCGCTGCTGCCCCCGCTGCCGGTGGTGCTGCCGCTGGCGGTGCCGCTGAGGAGGCCAAGGAGGAGGAGAAGAAGGAGGAGGGTACGTTCTTCGCTGTTTGCCCACAAAGTATCAATCGAACAGAAACTAACATTCGGATGCAGCTGCTGAGGAGTCCGACGAGGACATGGGCTTCGGTCTCTTCGACTAAGCGCTTTACTCACGCACCCACGACGACTTTTTCTTGCTTCTTTGTACTTCAACTGCATGGCTTCGGGGTTCACATCGATTCGGTCGATCATACAGGGTGGAGGCGCCAGCACGACGACATATATCCTGCGGCGATGGCGGCATGCCTGGTCAGAGTGCTTTCCTCGTCATATGAATTATGCGAGTTGGTCTCTACGAAACGGAGTTTCAGCAGGGAGGATGGAGAACCGGTCAATAAAAGGCTTTTGAACGAAAAGACAAGAACCTGGGTCCCTTCAATTGTGGTGTGATTTTCGCATACTGTGAATACATGTAGTGCGGGCTATCTTTTCTCTGGCCTAGCCCCAATGATGGCCACCTTCCCTAGAATTAGTGTATGGTCATGCTGCCTGGGCGCGCCTGGTCTACTTGACAATGAGGACTGATGACGGAACCAGCCCAGCTTCCTTGAGGGTCTTGGACATGTCTGTGCCTCCCTGGAATGTCTTCCTTGGGAAGGTTGTCGTGAAGCTCGTGATCGCATTCCCTGTCTCGCTCTCCAGCATCTGCGCCAGCTCGAACAACGTCGTCTCAGCGGGCAGGGTCTTCATGATGTTGCCGCCGTCCGTCTGTAACCTTAGCCGAGCCTCATTATGATCAGCCTTTGGTTTCTGTGCAACTGGTGCTGGTGCCGGTGCTGGAGCTGCTTCGGCCTCGGGTGCCCGCCCCTCACGAGCAGCTTTAGCTTCTTCAGCCTTGCGCTTCCGGTCAGCCTTGTCAGCCTCAATCTTTGCCTTGATGCGCTTCTTGGCTTCCAGATCGGCGAGCTTCTCTTGGCGCTTCCGGGCAGCTTCTTTGATCTGCTCTTTGCGCTGCAGTTCCTCCTTGACATCCTGAGTCTCACGAGTAGCCTTTTGCCGGATTTTCTATCCATGAGTGTGAGTGACTTGTCCGAGTCTGAAGCCTTGCAGCAGCTTACCTCATTTCTCTTCTGCTCCTCCTTGTCCTTGATCGAACCTGCGGCCTTCTTCGCCTTGAGACGCTCCCGGAGTTCCTCCAGCTTAGCCTTCTTCTCTTCTTCAGTCAGAGGAGCGATCTCCTCTGTGGACTCTGAGAAATCTGTGTGATCGCTTCACGATATTAGCCAGGAAGGACACCAGACTGCTAGTATTTTGAGGTGGCTCACGTTTTGGAGGCATGGTAACTGGCGAGATCCTGATTCCTGAAGCGCTTGCCACAGTCATTGCAGGTCAGAGATCGGGCTTGACCAGTTTCGAGCTCGTTGATCTGGGCTTTGGTTTCGTCCTCATCCTCATCCTCAGCAGCTTTGCTCGCCTCAGCAGCTTGAATCTCTTCCATAGATTTGTCCTGGTTATCCTCCAACCATTGCAATGCGCCTTGCACTGTGCCTTCGTCAGCAGGGTATGAACTAGATCAGTTGAATGAACTCACATCCGCCACTCTTCTTGACCGCCAACTCGGCTCGAGTCTTGTCGAACCCCATGTCGACGAGTTGCTCCAGATCGGAAGGCATCTTGCTGGCCGTAAAAATGCGTTGCTGTTGAACCGAGTGAAGCGCGAGGGGAAGGTTGGTAGATGGAGGGGCAGCAGCTCCTGATGTTGTGACGGTGTGCAAGATGTGTGAATGATCGGAGGTTCGATCACACGGATATCGGGAAAGGTTGTGGTTGTATGAGAATTGGATCCAGAACACACTGAGGGAAGCGACTACAAATGACAGCCAATTTGATGAGGCGAGTTATAGCTCCATGTCTTGACCAAACGTCATTTGCTAGCTGCCTCAAGATGCAAGGCCGCTGTTAGGTAAGCACAGAAAGCGTCACGGCTCCCCACCACTCCGCTGAAGGGCCTACAAGCCTAAGGGCAGTTTGAGCTTATAGATGCTTGAAATTCTTTTGGTTCCTATGATTTTTGTGAATTCGAGACAATATCCGAGCCCAGCGGGCCTCTCACCTGAATTTGTTACGCGTTTGTCTTTGCTGTCTTCATGACGTCTAAAACGTAGTACATACGGAATCCTAATTGGGAAGCCGTCACGTTCGCATGTGGTCCGTGCGTCAGTGCTTCAACAGCACCAAGTGGCAGGTGCAGTGGAGGGCATCCCTACCGCCGGAGCCCGCCATTATCTGGCGCCGCGGGCACCACCGTTTGCCCCGGTGACCAACAACCAGGGCCACTATTACGTCGTGAGGCCACCGAAGCATGTTCCCCAACTTCACCTTGCCTCGAACGACATCACTTACCGCCAGCCAGCCGTCACCGACCTCTTGCTGCACGTCTTTAACAGCCAGCATCTGTACCCGAAACATTACTGTATACACCGTTCCCACCGCTGCGAACATCTCCCGACCGCCGGCTCGTGCCTCCTCTTCCCTTGCCTCGAGCAGGTAGCCCGTGCCCTCAGCGCACCTCCGGTTATACGCCATTCACAATCTACGCCGACCCCGTGTCCTGCGCGGTTCTTCACGATGTCCGTCGAGATCGAGCCGTTTGAGCTGAACTTTCAGCGTATGTTAACGCTGATCACGTCCAGCGGGCCATACTGATACAGGCGCATTCAGGCCCCTTTACCGTCGAGGTCGCGCAGACTCTGACGATCAAGAACCCCAACTCGACACCTATTGCCTTCAAGGTGAGCGCAAGTAATGAACACAGGTACACAAAGATCCACGACCGCTGACTATGCCCAAGGTCAAAACAACCGCGCCAAAGCAGTACGTCCTTCAGCCCAACGTGCCTCGGTACGTCGATTAACACTTCCCAGATACTGTGTTCGCCCAAATGCTGGCCGCATCGAGCCCGGACAGGACTTCAATGTCTCCGGTACGTGCTTCGTGTGGCAACACGACTCTGTCGTCACTGACTCCTCCTAGTCCTCCTGCAAGCCATGAAGCAGGATGTCCCCGCCGACGCCAAGTGCCGAGACAAATTCCTGGTTCAATCCGCCCCCATCACGCCAGATAAGGAGTTTTCTAGTATCGCCTCTGTGGTAAGTCTTCTTCCCAACATCGAGCTCACAACACCAAGCTAAGATCCCACAGCTCGAGTCGACAGATAAGTCACTTGTTCAGGACAGGAAGATCCGTGTAAACTGGCTGGCTCCGGCTGGAGCTGGAGCACCAGCGGCTCCGCTGGCTACGCCTAGCAAGCGGCTTTCCAATGGAGTATGCTTTGAGAAACCATTTCGGAAAGAACAGGAGAAGACTGACTATTCTAGGCTCCTGATACCCCTGATCTCTCCTCCCGCGTCTTCTCTTCACCGAGTGGCAATACCGAAACCCCATCCGCTGCGCCACCGCCATATGACAACAAGTCGAACGATCACGATGACGATTCTGCGGATGTTAAGTTTGCTGTGTCCCAAGCAAGCGCCGCAGTGGCATCTACAGCTCAAATGACCTACGACGAACTCAAAAGCAAGCTGGTGCAGGCTGAGGCACAACTGGCAACTTTGAAGGATAGCGGGCTTCGACAGCGCAAGGTTCCAGGAACTAATGAGAAGACGGTCGAGCAGGTCGCCCAGCAAGTGAAGCAGACAGTTGAGGGCGTGCCGGTCCAAATTGTAGCTCTGCTCTGTCTGCTCAGCTTCTTGCTCGCGTACTTCTTCTTCTAGGCAGCTTGACGTGGACTTGCAAGGGTTGAGGGGCACAGCAAGGAGCTTCTTAAATGACCGGGGTAAGATCCGAGCGAAGACGTTTTGTGACCAGCTGGCGCATTTGCATATCACCTACAGCAGGCGTCTCGCGGACGGAATGATCTGGACTAAACGGCACGTTGTGGCAAGAGATCTGGCCGGAAGCCATTGTGCGGATAACTGTGGGAGGCAGAGTGCAGGAAGGCGGGACAGGAATTACTCGAATAACGTGAAGTCAGGGACGGGAAGGCAGGTGTTGGACTACGTGCGACGGATTCGTCATTGCAAGCTATACATGGTATCAGCTGTTTGCAGCCTGTGGTTTACGTTGGTTCTACGGCTTTGTGTCTACTTGATGATTTGGCGGGTTTTTGGAAGACTCGGTGACATGATTATTCGGTTCTCTAGGATTCTAGTGGGATGGAAAGACGCCAACGCCAGTCATGTTCCTCTGACCACGGACAAAAAGGATTCGAACCACACAAACAGAATGCCGACCCGCGCTATGTACATTTTCAGCCCCTCGAGTCAAGCCTCAAGACGCAATCCTGATAGGATGGCTTTAGGCCTGGATCTCGTTCTCGGTCCAGCTCGCGGCAGCGCCGACCAAACGGCCACCTTCCTTCCGCTTCACGCGGCAGGTCATGCCAACGTTCTCATCCCAGATGAACCTCCAGATGACATAGATCCAGCTATCGTGACGAGGCAGATCCTCGTAGAACTCCTTTGCAATCTCCCTCACGGCGGGGAGACGGGTCCATGGCACAGCGGGGAAATCATGGTGCTCGTTGTGCAGACCAACATTGTAGGTGAACCAGTTCAGAGGTCCGTAGTATGAGAAAGTCTCAGGAACGGGGATGCTGTTCTTGGGATCGCGCTGCTCGGGAGTGACGCTCTCGTAGACGTAGTGCTCGGCGATGAAGTGCCCGGCGAGTGGGTGTAGGCTGCCAGCGAGGAAGCTGGAGAGGAGGAGGTAGAGGACTGGTTTGATGGATGAACCAGCAAGAGTGAAGAGAGCGAAGTCGAAGCCGAGCTGGACGATGATGTTGAGGTGGTGGACCCAAGTGTATTGGATTCGGTAGACGGTCATGGGACGGATAGCATAGAAGAAGATCTGGAAGGTGCAGAAGAAGGCCTTGCCGAGGATAGAGTCGAGAACGAAGGCCTCGAGGGCGGTTGGGAGATCGGTATCGAGACCATCGACGCCGAGGGACTTGTGGTGAGTTAGGTGGTAAGGCTAGAAAACAGTCAGTACATGATTCCCTCCTACGTCTTCTTCGTGACACGCAACATACCCTGAACGAAGCACTGTACGGCACACCAATCGGCAGGTTCGCAAAGATGGCAAAGAGTCGGTTGGCAATGGGGCTGCGGAAGGCAAGGTTGTGAGAGATCTCGTGGATGGCGAGGAACAGGTTCTGGTTGGCGGTGGCACCGATCACGTATGCGATGGCCCAGAACTTGAGGGAGAAGAAGGGCGTTGATCGGAGGTACCATGCGCAGGCAATCTGGAGGGCGACGACACCGGCGACGACATACTTCGTGAGAGGCTCGGGACCGCAAAGCTTGGTGATCTGGAGCAGTGATCAGTGTTTGAACATGGGAGATTGTGGAGGACAGGAGAGATTCGAACCTCTGGATGGGCTTTGATGATTGCCAGACGGCGTGTGCGATGAGGTTCCTCAGTGTAGGTCCAGAAGAAATCCTGCTTCGAATCGTCCGTAGCCTGCTCTGGCGCAACAGTAGCTGGCGTCTTGGACTTTGCGCTGCGGTTCCTCGGCGCCTTGACGACGGTCTCGGCACTGCTGGAAGCCATCGTGAAGAAGTCGTGCTTGAACAATTCCACTTGATTAAGCAATTGATACAGGACAGTATGGCGCCCTGTGAACTGCGAGTCGGGAAGGCCTTGAGCAAGGTGAGATGGAGCTGCTGGAGGGATTTCGTAGGAAGAGAGCTGAACCCCTGGACTTTGGTTCCTGGTTCGAGAATCGTTCGGTGGCGGACAACGGTTTGGGGCGGTGTATTGAGAGTGGGGGTGGGTGGGAGGAGACCCCTTAGACAGGATACCACCCCACCGATTTCTGTAGCAGTGCTGCTTTTAGCTGCGCAGCGACCAGCCTGTGACTGAGCATGTGATGGGTCACCCGAAAGCTGGAAGACGTATAGGCACTTCTCTAACAAGACTTATACGGCTGAAGTGCTTAGGAGTTGCGAGGAGCAGCCGGAATAATCTGCCTCCGTGCCCGCCCTCGAGTACCCCTCCGGCTCACACCGGACTTGGGCCTGCCTCCATCATGAGATGATTGCAAGCTTGTAAGGGCAGATGCCTAATAAGAAGCAGCGTAACGGCAAGGGGTTTGACTTTGAGACATTTGCACCTCAGGCATCTGTGTATCTCCACCCCATAGATAATGGTTCACCACCGTCATCTTCTCTCGCTCTCCGCCTGTCCTGATTATCGATACCTGCCACAATGAATGACCTCAAGCTTGAGAGAGTCAGGACCTTCACCGAAACGGACGTTGCTGGGTGCGACTTCAGCTTCAAGATATATGCGGAAGTCGCCAAGCCCATCACTCAGTTGGCTCTTGATCGGAATTTCACTACATCTCCATTACCTGAGCGGACTAAGGACTTTGGCTTTGATCCAGAGGACTTCACTGGCGCAGACGGCAAGCAAAAGGTCATCTTCGCGCTTAAGAGGGACGAGAAAACTCTCGGGATCGCGACAGCCTCGAAAGGGTGGAATAATATGGTCCACTTGGACTACATTGGGCTCGACGCGAGTATAAGAGGTGCTGGAAACGCGCAGAGACTGCTTAACGCAGTCCTGGATTGGACTCGCGAGATCGGTTTAGCGGCGTTACGAATAGAGTGCCAGTCTAATAATGTCTCGGCTTGCAGGTTTTACAAGAAAGCCGGGATGGCTTTTGGTGGCTATGACGAGAATCTGTATATGGGGATTCCAGAGTTGAAAGGTGAGACCGCGGTTTTCTTCTACCACATCCTAAAATAAGCAAAAATGACACCAAATGAGACCTCGAATTCATGGGCCGCACGTGAGCCTGATAGGATACAGAAGACCTTGACCTGATGACTTCTTGTTTTTAGCTTGCGGTTTGCATAATGATGCTTGTGCTGTTCGGTGACTGAGCTTCGACTCAGCCAAACCAGGGCCAGGGCGGCAATAGCGCTAACCTGATTAGTCCACCGTGAAAGGATGAGAAGCCCCGCCCGACAGGTAAGTCAGAGGCGAATAGGCCCCTGGAAAAGCGGAGATTCAGATGACAGAGCTTCGAAGAACCCCTCCGTGGCGACGCGACTACCCTAGATGGACGGAGGGATGGCAGACATCTGGGTCAATGGGGCATTGAGTTTGGGTATGGCTCATTTTATAGTTGTTCTATTACTGCCTCAGTACTTTTGGAATTCTTCCGATTCATCTTCTTCCTGAGCTGATCTCTCAAGTTGATGGTGGTGATGATATTCACTCCTTTTGGACCTGGACCTGACCTCACTCATGCTTCCACTTTGCCACCAAGTACACAAACGTCTCGCACACCAAACTCAACGAAGTGTTCTTCCATAAGGTAGCAGCTGCTTGGTATCTCCATCTTACAGTCTCCCTTCCTCATCTTGACATTGCTGCTCTACAATGGCTGTAACTCCCGGGAGAAATGCCAATGTTCGGCTACTTGCGTGTCTTGTCGACGAAGAGGACGCTGAAGATAGTAATTATCGCTTCCTAGTCGACAGTCAACACGTAAAGTATGTAACGACAGCGCCAGGAACATTTCGCGGAGCTGAATATGATCGCACTTTCGAGCCCGTTCTGCTAAGCGAGCTATTCCCACCCTTTCCACCTGGAGACTGGAATCATGGCCGCGTGGATCGGGACCCGGAGACAGAGAAGGCAACTTTCGTGAGAACCGAGACGGTACAGTTCCCTGAGGTCAGAAATTTATGGCATTCTGTGAAAATCAACGAGCTAGAGTTCACACGACAAGATCGTATCAGGCAACGGGTCCATGTCTCTACACACCCCGAAGTCAACGGCGGCAAACCCGTGCTCATCAAACTCGCGGTTTGGTCATGGGAAATCCCTTATCTTGAGGACGAGACAGCCGCCTATAAATGGATTAGTGATAGCAGCATCGGCCCAAAATTTCTGGGCCATCTGACGGAAGGCAAAGACGGCCGCATGGTTGGTTTCGTCGCTGAGTGGGTGGAAGGGGCAAGAGCTGCTGGGCCAGCGGATTACGACGGCTGCAAGAAGGCTTTGGGCCGGTTGCATGAGCTCGGTATCAAGCTTGGGGATGTCAACAAACATAACTTCCTTGTGAGGGATGGATATGATGTGTTGTTAGTGGACTTTGAGACGGCGAAACGGGATCGTTCGCCCTCTGAATTGGAGGAAGAGATGAGAGCCCTAAAGAGCAGTCTTGGCGGAGAAGATCCTGCTCATGTGTGATATGGGTAGACTTGGTGGGTTCACATCACTAAGCGCAAGCCAAAATTCTGTTGATACTATGAAAGACATGATCGGAAGGACAAGTCTTACGTCTCCGTACCTCATAGGCCTGGCTGCTCGATTTAAATGCCATTGCTTGCACATGAAAACACCCCACTGACCTCGCCCGCCTCAAAGGAATCAATGATGCCTCTCACACTGGCGTAAGTACCTGCAGTAAGAAAGAAGAATCCTGTCAAAATGATGCAAACGTTGATGATCATGGAAATCCAATCCAACACCGGCTGTCGGTGCTTGCCAATCTTCTGGTCTGCTCTGCGCATGCGGAAGTACGCGACACCCCAGAAGATGAAGCCGAAGAAAGAGTCGAAGAGGCTAGAGAGGACGGCGAGGACTACAGAAGGGTGTCAGTACGTGACCTTGCGAAAAGCCAAAAGTTGCGGTAACTTACGCGAGTTGAAGAACGGAATGACCTGGGAGATCAAGAAAGCCGCGATCCAAGTGACCAAAAGAATCGTACTCCACGAGGCCCATCCGACAACGGTATGCTCCGTCATGTGCTTCGAGTTGCGGAAGAGGCGGAAGAAGACGAATCGGCCGGTTACGGAGGCATACAAGCAGCCGAGGAAGATAAGAGTCGGAATCATGAAAGAGAATGAGATCTTCTTGTACAGATCTTCGAGCGAGCCGAAAGCTGGGGAGGTCATGTACTGGTTACCAGTGTAGACGTAGATCACGGCGCCAACAACGGAGAAGACGATCATCTCCGCAATTGTGCATGCCCAGAGGGACTTCGGGAATTCCCTACAAGAGAGATTAGTCAGTGATCTGTAGGAGCAGTTCGGCGCAAGAAAAGTACCTTGGATCACGCATTTCTGCGATGAAGCTAGGAAGGGTGATCTGCCCAATGAAGGTGTAGCTGATATTCAGAAACGCTGACATCTTCAACACAAACGAGGTGCCTTTTGGTGGGAGGACATGGAAAGTTGGCTCGCCGAGCTCAGCGCTGTATCCTGCCGGGTGATCCTGAACACCCGCGAAAATAGTCGCCAGAAGTACGGAAATGAATGTGAAAAGCGCTGAAGCGGTCGCGAGCTTAGCCATTAGGCTGAAGGTCCTTGGAAGAGAGAAGATGAAGCAAATGACAGTGGCAGCAGCGGCAAACTGAACGGTTCGACACCCTCCGATGTTGTCGGCTTCGGTCATGGTGTTTATGTATTCGGCGCCGATAAGCACGTGTAGGGCCTGAATAAAAGTGTTGTTGAGGATGAAAATGATAGCAGTGAAATACCAAGCCCATTTCTGGCCCCAGAACAGCATTTGCCCAACGTCACAGACGTCTCGGACCTCAGGGTGTCGGAGACAGAACTTCCAGAGAATCAGACTCGTGTACAAGACAATTGCAGCAATCAGCAAGGTCAAGAGAAGACCCGGGACAAGACCGAGGTGGCTGTAGGACCAGGGGAAGCTCATGATAGCGAGACAGATGTACTCGCTAAATAGCAGGGCGGCTGTCTTTTGCCAAGAGCAGGTGCGGTATTGAATAGCATCACCATCTTGCGAGGCGAGCTGTTTCTCGAGAATGGCTGAGGCAGATTCGTCGGAGTCGGAAGCGGATTGTGAACTATTGTCGCGAAGGTGAGGGAGGACTGGGCAGATGCGAGGGCCAATGTTAACAGCAGGGCCACCGAAAGCACCAGCAATTCGACGAGCCGTGGTGCTCGCCGCACCCTGAGGGTGACCACTCTCGGGATCAAGTTTGTCGCTCATGATGCTTGTTCTTCGAAAAGATGAGGATGAGGGTGAGGGGAAGAAAGAGACAGGCGTCAGGAAGAAGGGTGTAAGTGAACTGGGACAATTCTCATTCCGGCACACTCAATTGACTCGGCAACGCAGGTGAGACACCACATTCACAGTACCGAAGACGAATGAGACAAGTCTAAATAACAGGAAGCAGCGGAAGAGGGAGCAAGCTAGATAAAAAGAGATTTGCGATTTCCTAACGTCGCTTTTCCCTTGTCGATGTAACTCTCCCACTCACACCTTTTCACCAGTGAACCTTGCGGATACCAAACAGTGGAGGGGCGGGGCGTAAGTTGCGAAGGGGCTGACGTGCCGATCGGGCTTCCTTGGCCTCTCACGGCACTTCGCAGCTATATCCGTGATCAATCAGCAGCAACGATGACGTGCGAGGGCCAGGCATCCCACGCGGTGTGAAACAGTAGTGGCTGCGACCGATTCAAGAGCATCGGGGTAGCCGGTGGAGATGAGCGCCGCGCTTGCGCCGGAGATGGTGCGCCTATGTGCCGGACACCCGCTTTCGGGTTTGTGACGCGAGATCTGAGTTGAGTTGGGTTGGGTTGAGGACAAATCGGCCAACTGTGGCGTCTGATCCGGCACAGAAAGTGCCCGTGAGGAGATTTCTCAGAACGGCGCAATCCGCAAGGCAAGCTGGGGCGAAGAAGCACCAGGTTCTGGGGAGGATCGCAGCGTCGCCTGGAGAACCAACATGTTGTCTGCGTCCCTGCTTGGCGGGGTGCCGACGATCCGCCCTGTTCAGTGCAAAGGCCGTTCTGACAACGGTACTCTGTCACTCTGCGGCACAAGATAATGCATGCAAATGCATCAATAGCGTCACCGTGCAGGATGACTTTGACCTGGGCTCCAGAAGAAGCACTTCTTCAGTGTGGAGGATAAGCGCAAAGTTCCGAGGTCCTGGGCTTTGGTCCATGAGCCGCTCCACGCCAGCTTCAGGTCCATCGATGTCACGAACAGCCTTTCGGATTTTAAGCTTATTGCGTAAGTCAAGCTTCTGGGTTGCTTCGCTGGTGGCGCACTGGCTACGTCGATGCTCCATCGTCATAATCCCGCTTGCACTCCGTCACCCCTGCCAAACAAGTCGAACAAGTCTCTAGAACTTCAAAATGCCTCTTCTTCCTACTTTCTATTAGAAAATAAGCAGCCATGGCTTGACGGACGCATTGTGCAGAATTCTCGGGTGGCTACGAACGACTGTTCACTCGCGTTCGTGTCGGAGAGGCGATCCACTCAGCCCTGAAGCAAGCATTCCGACAGTGCGACGGTCCCTGTTTAGCTGCTCTGTGAGAGGGCCATCATTGGATCTGGCACTAAACCAGACGAGATCCTTCAGAGTCTTCCGACATCCATATGCTGCAAAATAGCCAAAACTTCTACTGTTCACTGAAGTTGAGATGAAGTCGAATGGCTGCTTCGCCAAGAAGGCAAGCCGAGCTTGGCACGGAGATCAGAGCGGATACAGGCATACCCTTCGGATTATGCAGCAACGCAGCACCCATGCGTTCGTCATGGTGTATGCACTAAACGCGGCTACTTAACGCGGTGTGATGTTGACGAAATGAAAATGAGATTGCGGACAGTCCACTGCAACGCACCAAGAACCTGCGAAGGCGTCTGGAGCCGGTTCCTGCAGCTGAAGCCCTAATATGGTAGGCTGGCACGCAGCGGGTGGTGTGAGTAGGTAGTGGTGTTGTTGTTTTTTCACGGCGCGTGCGGCCCTTCTCTCTTGCTGGCAGACGTGTCGTTGGTAAGGCATTATTAGGATTTGTCTGAATGAGTGAAATGTGCGCCTGCAACAGTCCGTCACGAAAGAGGTACTTTCCCGAAGTCTCTTTCCGTGCTTCGACCGCCGAGAAGGTACTTCGTTGGTCCCGCTTTCCTTTTTCACGTGTCAAATACTTGCAGTGGGCAGGAGCTGTGCTGCAGCCAGTCCAGCAGGGAAGGAGCCGCTGAAGCAGCCTGCCTGTCCCACTCTGCACCGCAGAAAATGCCCCAAATGGCCCCGAACCCAGTGCAAACCCGCCGTGACTTGCTTTGGCCCTGGCAAAAGCTTGAACCCTGGCGACAGCTGCCGATCCAAGGCACCAGCACGCATCCACACGTCCACCGACAACTAACCACATCTTCATCACCGCCTTTCGTGACCCCGTTTCTTCGTTGTCATCCCTTCACTGCGATTCCTCCGGCTGCTACCCTCGTCCTGTTCGACAGTCTTCAGCCAGGAAGAGGCTCTGCCATCGTCGCCTCGACTTTCTCTCACCAAGTTGCGCCACATCGAACCCCCCACTTGCAGCTCTCTGCTTGGCCGATAACGCGACGCTGGCTTCAGCTCCCGACATATTTCAATCTACATCTCCTCTTTCCTCGCCTTTCCTCGTCCGACCTCGAGTACGAGCTGGATCGCCCTTCGCCCAGCTCATATAGCTTCGATCCTTACCCGTAATTCGCCGGCGCTGGCGCGCCCGCCGGCCTCCACCGCCAATCATGTGGTGGTTCTTCTCTGTTCTCTTCAGCGCCGTCTTCCTCTTCACCATCGTTCTCTCGATCCCTGTCGCCTTCGATGTCGGCGGTCGTGACAGCGGACTCGCATACAGCCTTTCGCTCTTCATATTTTACTTCTTCTTTTCATTAGTCAAGCTCGCAACCCCGGAAGACTCTCGCCGCATACGATGGCTCGTATCAAATATCCTGCGTCTGTCGCAGTGGATTGTCATACCAGCTCTGATGATCTGGGCTCTGGGACAATTTGCTGTTGATGCTGGATCTACCGGATGGGTGGAGAGGACACTAGGCGGTGTCTTTCAGTCCAAAAGCACAAGTTGGACTGAGTGGTTGTTCGGCAAGGACGGGGTGCTGGAGACGGTCATGCTGGGCAGCTGGGATAACGTGCTGAGATACTCCGGACCAGTGTTCCAGCTCCTCGAGGGTTTCTGTACCCTCTTGGTGATCCAGGCTGCTGGCCAAATTACAAGGTGGCTCGTGAATCGTGGCAGAAGCGATACTTGGGTGGTAAGTTTGCCTCACGATGCGTCCGTGCGGAACAAAAGCTGACATTCCGCCAGATCATTCTCCTGGCTTTCTCGGGGTCTATCATCGCCAGTGCCGTCTACTTCCTCTGGAGAGTGGCTCACTTCCCTCAGATTAGCAACACTGACGCGACCTTGATCGGCATTGCGATGACCACTGCACTGTTCCTGTGCATCTTTGGCATCGGCAGTGGCCGTGGTAGTCCAGTAGAGTCATCGCTTCTCTTTGCCTACGTGGTCCTCTGTGTCTACCAGATCTTCACGGACTACATGCCTACAGACGCCGAAGGCAACCCGAAGGATCAAGCGTCATCTCAACCAGAAATTCCACCTCTCCCACCAATTATCATGGCGTCGTACTCAACCTTCCTTCACATGATAGGCTCCTTGCCATCCGCCTTGCATTCATCCCTCGCCCTACTCTACGCAGCCTTCCAGACTATCACCCCTTCGGTTATAATCTCCCTCACCTATCGCCTTTTCGTGTTCTACTGTGCGACCCGGATCATCCCATCGGTGCGCGATCTTGGAGCACGTGCCCTCATGGACGAGCCCGACTTCGATGACTCGGAGACCGCTACCCGGCTACTAGGATTCTTGAGCTGGTTTGCACCGTCTATTCTCATCTCGGTGTACACCAGCCTTCTTCTCCAGCACTTTTCCACGAGTGATGGACCGGACGGATGGACTTTGAGAGCGGGTGATGTCGGTGGCAGCACCTGGCGCTGGATCAATGTCGGCTTGACAATGTTCCTGTACGGCGTTGAGCTTTATCTGGGATCAGACGACCAGGACCACTGGAAGGTTGACTGAGCATGTCTGTCCTAGAAGAGAGGAGTATTGTAGAGCCATGTTGGACATGTCTCTGAAGGTCGCCATCAACAGCTAAGACCTCGCGAAGCAGCCGAAGTGCTGCTCACGAACAACGCAAACGCTCCCAGGAGCATATGTATCAAGTGCTAGACGGCAAAGAGCGATCTGGCACTGAACGGATCATAACTATAGTGGACAGCAGCTGGCATCGTCGCAATCACCCGGCAATGCTTGTCCTTTTCTCTTTTGTTTCCCCCCTTGTTTCTGGGCATATGTTTATGCCAAGCGGTCATCACACAGTTTGAGCAGGATTGACGGGCCCCGGCGAAGCGCCTCTTGGAATTTGGAGAGCCGACGATGGAAAATGACAATGGATTTGGTGAATCAAGCGACTTCTCGTACATATTCTCCTGCACAGCACAGGCGGGTCGGGACCCTTTACATAGCAGACCGCAGATCTATACCCCAATGTTTACCATTTTTACAGCTGGATTTAGAATTATTCTACAGAATGCGGTATTATGTTTTGATATCAAATCAATGCCTACCTTTGAAAGTATAAGTCCATGATGCCGATGTATGGTTCAATCGGCATGTGCTGCGGAGCCACCGAAGGCGGGCGGGACGGGTGTCCCGCGTCACTGCCGATCTATAACCTCCCTCGCCTGACGCTCTTCTCCCTGCAATACGATCTTGCCCAATTTTACTGGAACTCACCTAAGCATCCCCTACCTTGAGTTGAAGTAAAGTCGAACACTCTAGTCATCGAGCAAGGCTTTGAGGTCGCGATCATGCCACAAATCTATACCACGAAGGGTCTCCCACCCCCTCCAGAGGTCTCCAAGACTACCATCCCCATGTCCGGGCTCCTCGTCGACGTCTACGGCTTGGAAGAACTCCCACCATCCATCCCAGTAACATGTCTTCACCTGCTGCACACCCGTCACGGTACACGCGCCCGTATGATGGACATCGCCTCCCGCGTCATCTCTAGCTACAACGCGAACTCTCCTTCACGCACAGCTCGTGGGCTCATTGCTGTGGCATTCGACATGCCGAACCACGGGAGCAGGATGGTCAGTGAGAAGGGTAACGAGACGTGGCAGAAGGGAAATGAGAGGCATGCGGTGGATATGATGGCGATGGTGGCCGGGGCGGGGAGGGATATGGCCGGGGTGATGGATTTGGTGGAGGCGTATGTTGGGAGGGAAGTGGATGGGCATGTGTGTTTGGGATGGAGTTTGGGAGGCCATGCGGCGTGGCAGGGTTGGATGAAGGAGGAGAGGTTGGATGCCGTGGTTGTCGTTGTTGGGTGTCCCGACTTTATGGGTGAGTTTTGCTTTTCTACAATGTTTACGTGGATGAAGGGGAATGAGTACTGACATCTGATCACAGAACTCATGAGTCGCCGAGGGAAGAACTCACATCTAGAGCTCGAAGACGGCGAAGACTTCCTCGGCAGCAAGTGGTTCCCTTCTTCACTCATCTCAACCTGTCTGAAGAACGACCCGCGTGGCCTTCTCTTCGGCCGAGCACCTGCCACGCCATCTGGCGAGACAGATCCTTCCTTCGACCTCTCGGGACCGCGAGGAAAGAAGCTTCTTCTGTGTTCTGGCGCTGATGACAAGCTAGTGCCGCATAAGGTCGGCGTGCCGTTCATTAAAGCGGTGAGGGCCAGGGGTGTGGAGGTCGATGAGAGGGTGTACGAAGGTGTTGGGCACGCGTTTTCGGCGGATATGGTAAATGATGCGGTTGAGTTCTTGGTTGATGCTGTCTCGAGAGGTCCAAGGAAAGAGAAGGCGAAGATGTAGATCTATATGACATGGCTGCATGCTATCGAACATGATTTCAAGGGCCACCATAGATGATGCTCACCATGGCCTAGCTGCGTCATCAACCAGCGTCTCTTCATCCCCGTTGCCGAAAGTCACCAGGCCTCCGTGGTTCAACTTTCCCTCTTCATCATCAAAAATACCCTGCCATTTCCCCCATGGATTCCTCCTCATCCTCTTCCCCTTCAATTTTTCTCCCCTCCCATGCGGATCCTCCCTCCACTCCTCAACCGCTTTCGCAATCCCATCGTCTCCCTCATCCAAACCCGGTGGATCAATACCAATAAATGAGACTCTGTCCAGCTCAAAGCCGATGGCTATGCAGTGGTGGTCTAGCAAACGCGGCTTCTTGAACGCGTGGCTGATGATAGTGAGGTGCGAAGGCCAGGCTTGAAAGGTTTTGTAGAAGAGTGTCAGACTGAACAGAATGTTGTGATAGGAGTCCAAGGCACGATGTTCGATGAGAAAGGGGGGCGCGGACGATATGCTGGTGGAGTGGCCAAAGAAGTCATTTGCAGCGGCTAGATCCGCGTAGCTTTGCGCCTCAGACACGCAAGTCTCTTTACGTGTTGGCCCTCTACTCGGTTATCAGTCAATGTCTGTTTTGCATATCTGAAGGGTCATATTACCCAGAGAAGCAAAGTGCGGCAGAACCTGGGGTCTCTCGCGCGAGCGCCGCGACACCCGCTCGAATGTGCTCTCTGAAGGTCGGTGTCTCTCCCTTCTGGAAGCCAGCAATGAGCCATTCCGACTCGTCGTGGCCCTTTGAGGGTCCCCCAAGCCAAATTCCGTGACAACAAACCACTATGAGGTGCGTGGTTGACTTGGCCATCGTGTTTGTGGAGCACATACTCGTCTGTATGACAGTTTGTCAGAAGCAAGAGATTCAGAGCGGGGTGGATCATGTGATGCGCGACATCCGGAGAGACCAAGAAGCTGCGGAAGTGTAAATCAGGTATCAATGTAGGTGTTGTACAGTTTATGAGTTATAAGAGCCCAGATGGCTGAGATACAGGGAGAATACAAAGGCTTTTCCGCCAGCCGACCTAAACCATGATGCTCCATGCCCAATATATGCTTACATGCCAGGAATCATGCTCAGTCAATCAACAACTCAATGCTTCAGACCCCGTTCCGCGATCTTCGCCCAGCGCTCAGCGAATCCTTCAGTCGACACAACAGGGTCTTTCTCGGCCACAGCTGCCTCTCTGTCCACTCGAGGGCCTTCCAAAGTATCTGCTTGGCTTGGGTCTTTAACGTCTTCGACGTCTCTGATGTCGTTGACCACGTCAAATCCGGCTGCCTCTTCGAGTCTGGCTTTCTCCTCGAGAAGTTTTGCTTTCTTAGCCGCAGCTTCCCTCTTCAAGGCTCTTCGACTGGGTTTGCCTGAAGGATCTGGCAAGCTCATGGAAGGGTTGTCCGGGTCGCGCCAGAACGGGGTGTAAAGCGTCTGCTTCTTTTTCTCAATAGTCTTGCTCGCTTGGACCTCCAATGTTCGAGCTGCCTCGCGCGCGCTGCCCGGCGATGATGATCCCAAGTCGGAAACTTCTTCCACCTGCTCGATTCGCGTCCCATGTTCCTCTTCACTTGGTTTTAACGTATCGAGCGCTTCGTCCAGCTCTTGTTCGTCAATCGCTGGAGTTTGTTCCCTTCTCTTGTTTCTTCTTAGTAACCGCGCCTTATCTCGGGGGTCAAAAACTTCATGCTTCGCACGTAGATATTGCTCCAACTTTTCGCTCGGGAGCCCGTCTTTCGCCTTCTTTTTTCGTAAGCTCTTGAAGGCGGTAGAACCTATCCGTCGCGTTTTCGATGCTCTTGAATCGCCAGTCACATTTGGCAGGTTCAGAAGATCCCGCATGAGATACAAACTGCCTGTGATCACAACAGGTCTTTTGCCCTCGGATTTCTGGCGGGCCCACTCCAGAGCCTCCTCAAGGCTGGTGCCAGCAGGGGCAAGTTGTGGTGATTCCGTTTGATCGAGGCACTCCTGGGCCCATAGCCGCCCAGATACAGCCGGCACTGGTGGTGGTTCATTCGCCTGCTGCTGAAACTCTACGAATGCAACGTTGTCCTGTGGCCTCAGGATGTCTTGCAGCATCTGCTTGAAGGGCTTGGTGTCACTCTGGGAGAAACCGATGACCCACGTCACAGCTTGATCGTCCGCTCGGAGGTTTTTGTCGACATATCGTCCCAGCTTCTGCGTAGCGAGAGGATTGTGAGCGCCATCCACTAGAGCCGTCATCTCTGAGCCATCTTGGTGGAGGGTTGATATTCGAACAGTTTGCATTCGACCTGGAAGGGTGGGGTTCATTTCCATGAGCCTGTTCAAATCCAGCTCAGTTCTTGGAAACATGGTGTTGAAGGCTGTGACTGCGCAAAGCAGGTTTTGTTGCTGCCAATCCTCAAGCTGCCATGTATTGTTGTCCAGAGTAGTAAGGAAGTCCCGACCGGTCGAGCTGAGGATGAGGGGAGATGCTGTTTTCCATGCGTGGTGCTGTAGCACCTCCATGACCTCAGGTTCATTGGTATGATCCACAACGCAAGGGACGTCTCTGGCCATAATTCCTGCCTTTTTAGAGGCAATGTCTTTGAGATTTCTCCCGAGATACTCAGCATGATCCATACCAATCTTTGATATGACGGTGACGGCCTTGCGCGTCATCACATTTGTGGCATCTGTGCTACCACCCATGCCAACTTCAACAATGCCATAGCGGACTCTGAGTTGATTGAATATGCGGTAAGCCGTGGCTGTTTCGATTTCGAAAGGTGTCAAAGGTCCGGGGTATTGGTTGGATGTGACTTCGAATCCTTTGAGAATCTTGTCATACCGATTTAAGACGGCGGCCATCTCATGATCATACATGCCCTGCCGCACAACCTCGCCATTGATGACAACTCCATGGCGCTTCTCAGGAAACGCGGGTGACGTAAAGCGACCATACGATTTCCCAGCCAGCGTGAATAGACCAGAAAGATACGCGCAAATGGACCCCTTTCCGTTGGTTCCCGCAACATGAACGCCCTCCCAGTTCTGGTCCTGAGGTACGGCGCGTTTGACACGCTCAAGACCAAGTTTGATGTTGCGTGGATTGTTGTTTGACTCCAGGAGCTTCAGCCTCTTTGGAAGCTTGCGGCTCAGACGCAAAAGGAGGAGCCTTAGCTCCTGATCCGATGGAGGTCGCATGGCATGTCCAGGACAGGGTGAAGACTCTTTCTGCCACTCCCCCGCTGATAAGTCATGGGTGTAAAGACATGGAAGCTTGATTTGATAAAATGGGATCAAGTATGGTACCTGCGGTGGCAGCAAAGGCGACGAGTGGTTGGCCAGTGAATCTGGTCGATGAGCGGATGAAGGTGAAGCAACTTTCGATATGAAGACCCACTGCCTGGCATCAGCCACACAAGCTCCCCTGCACCGCCACCGACTGATCGTCCCTAGCCACGTTTTTTATCCTGCACCAGTGCATCGCCTGCTTCGTCTCGCCCTGCTTGCCTCGTTTGCTCGCTCGCCCTCATCTGCTCTCGCCCCCCCTTCGTCCTCACGCCCCTCCAGTTTTTCCCTTTTCACATCCAGCTTCCATCCCGTTTACCGGCCATTCCATCCCGGGCCACGCTCCAGCTCCATCAGCTCCCCTCTTCTGCATTCGTTTTTTCCACCCAGACCATCTCCCCTCCATCTTTTTGTTGTGTGGTCCGCATTTTAATTGGCATTAATCCCACACGCGCCGGTCTGACACTGACTGACGCCAAAACACGACCGAGGTGTCTCCATCTGCCGCCGCGCCCCACGAAGTCCCACGACTCACGCCACGACCCTTGTTGCAGATGCGCGTCCGCGACGACCAGTCTATTGATGATTGACGACCTATCACCAGTCCATCGCAAGCATCAATCAGTCGTGCAGCTCTTGGCCAGCCAACCTGCCTTTCGTAGCGACCGACCAACACTCGTTTGCGACGCTCTTTATCCCTTCATTGACCCTGCGCACGTTCGCTAGCCCCAGAACTGCGAAGGGTATCTTTTCCTCCGAAAATGGGCCTTCCGTAAGTCTAGCGATTCCCCATCACCACCAAAAGCTCGTTTCTACGCATCACAAGCTTGGTCAGCCCTATCCTTCACGCATCCAACGCATCGTTCGACCTCTATACAATGGAATGAAGCTTTTTTTACTGACCCATGAACTACCTAGACTCTTCGTGGCGAAGGTTGAATCCGACCTGCCCAGCAAGGCTTCTGCAAAACACGATGTCCTGGCGCCAGTAAATGGAGGCATCCAACCGACCAGCAACCGCACTCGCCGAATCTTTGCTGCAGACGATGGCCTCACCCTTCGCGAGGCACGGTGGCAATTTGAGCAAACCAGACTTCGACGCGAGAACCAACGCCGGAGAACACGTCTTGGCAGTACCTTGCTGGGTGACAGCATACAAGTAGTCGCTGCACCCTCACCTCCAGCGCAAGCAGATCTTGATACTGTTTATGGCCCTCAGGACGATGCAGTGGACACTGCTATGGACGAGTTTCTAAGACTGGACAGTCAGACCCGCGGCTCTTACGCTGATAGTCTGCAAGATCTGCTTGGGCCTAGGTGGACGCCAGATGGCCTCCGAGCAAGAGCCCGAATCATGAATCTGAGGAACGCGCGGGCGCAAGCGTACTCGCTGCCCGAGACCACTCATCCGCTGGCAGAGTTCCGTTCGCGCCCTGCAGAGAGCCTCGGCAACTGGACCACTGAGCCACGGCCGCAGGCTCGACGTGCACGAATTGTGAGTTCATCGTGATGGGTTATTGTATGATATTCAGACTTTACTGACGCTTTGTAGCTTTCGCCGTTTCTCTCGGCCGACGATGGTCTTTCGGCGGAAGCGAACCTGGCTTTGAGGCGGATCACGGAGGCCATGCAGCGGGAAAGACGACGAGCCGAAAGTACAGCGCGCGACAGGCGAGCTACAAGGGCTCGGACAGGCCGCCAACAGCGAGGAATTGATGGACTTGGCGACCGTCAACGCAGCATGAGCCCAGAGATGTGGGACACGCTTCTTAGCACGATGACACCCGATCCTGAGCCTCCCAGCGTGTCCTCCTCCTTTGCTTCGCATCCGACAACACAGACTCAGCCGACGAATGTTTCATCCTTCTCTGTGCCAGATTCTGGACCGAGAGCAGTTGACGGCTTCGTATCAGAGCCACCATGTGACTCGGGCTGCGAGAACTCTGACCCTGAAGATGAAGGTCCATCAAGTAGGGCACAAGTTACAGATGGCGGGCGCAGCCTGAACGACACTTCGGAGGCTCCCTTCGCGCGCCGCCGTCGACCAGAAATGAACCGCCAACGCCAGACACCAGCAGGAAGCGAGGGTGCTGTCAATGGTGGCTCTGGCGAAAATGACAGTGTCACCCCCCCTCTCGGCCATCCCCGTAGCCATTATCTTCGGGTTGGCTGGGTGGGCCAGCTCAGTGTAGGAGCATCGGATGAAGCGGTGACTCGAGACGAAAGCAGCCAAGAGACAAACGTGCAGGCACCACATTCCCACAGCGAGGATGACTGGTCTGGGATGCAGCTCATTGTCCGGCGGCTGGCGCGTCGCGAGGACATTCCCGATGAGTGGTGGCTTGAGGCGGGCCTGAGCCGCACTCTGGGGGACGATGCGGACATGCAATGAACGACCGGTCTGTATCTGGCTGACCGTGTACAATTAGGAGTCGAAGGAGGGTTGAAGAGGACAATTGCACAAGGAGAAGGCATGGCACCTGGAACAGGGTTACAAGGACCAAAACGGCGTTTGAGCGATACGATTTTACCATAACGAGGTCATGTTTGGATTATGTACACACCATTTGGAGTGTAGGGCAAGGGATATTGATCGAGGCAGGCAGATCACACAGGTTTTTAGGGAGTATGGATGGGACAGGCAAGCCCAGACGGTTTCCGGACTCTTTAAGCAGTCTGTATGAATAAAGGATGCCATTCGTGTGCATGTTCGCGGCGGCGCACCGCCTTTGCGAGAACAATACACTCTAGGATGCTCATTGCCCTATATACAATGTCCAAGAGCTGTGTTCCAGTGGCGGGGACTGAGGTGATGTGCATTATATGCACGACATTATGCACGACGCATAAGGCGGGCGAGTCTGGCACAGTGCATGAAGGAATGAGACGCGCTATTGTTTACAGAAACAGGTTCTTCAAGAACTCAAGTCTGACAGTCCATAAGGCACATCGAAGACGAAGTAATGCAATACTCGGCACTGCATTGCATTTTGCCCCGCTGCAATATAAGTATCGAGTCTCAGCGAGGCACGCAGTGAGGTGAGGGCGAGCTGGACGGACACAGTGCCACTATAGTAGCGCCTCCACAGCCACAGCCCCAGACGCCACGGCGATCATCACGTCCTCAACGAAAAGGGAGGAACAAGCATCCGAGCTCGGCTGACGACCAGCTACGGCCCCGACACAGCTCGCACTTCCGTAGAGTACCTTTCGGTCGATTGCTATACACGAAAAGAACCCAGCAAAACGTGTACGTCATCTCGTCGGAGCTCAACTGCTTCGCCTAGACTTCAGATCTCCTGGAAGTCTGCTGGGCACGCACGCTGCCCAAGGACCCCTCGCTCGACGACCTCGAGCCTCGATCAACACGACTATACCGCGCTGCCTCCGTCCCTTCACACGGTTCTCATGTGAACTCTCGACAGAATTGCCTCCAGATCTGAAAAGGAGGCGACAATTCCCATTTCACACTCAAAGGTCGCGGTAGAATGACACGTCCCGTCTGCACTTCCGCTCCCTCCCCCCCGCCATCCCGTCACCAGCCGTTGCTCGCCCGTCTGCGGAGGTAGAACCGCCAGACCAGGGAGAGCTTCAAGACAGGCCGCGGACGCAGCGAGAAGGCGGTGGAGGCGGCAGTGGCGGTGAGGAAGGAGAACCAGAAGCAGCTGCAGCGAAGCGCTGACAGCCGGACACCCGCTATCATGCCTCAGGGAGACCGGATGAATGGGCGTCCTGCTGTGGTCGCGGCGAGAGAGCGCACGCCGGGGACACCCTCCAGGAAGGATAAACCGAGGGAGACCTCTGCGGTGCAGGATCCCGGCTTGAAAGACTACGTATGTGGGAGATTCCTCGGGCTCGCCACGTGGCCGGCTGCATGCATTTGGGCTTTCTTGCTAACGGAACATCACAGCGCTTGGGTGAATGTCTCGGGAAAGGAGCATTCGGTTCAGTGTATAAAGCGTTCAATTGGGGTACAGGCGAGGCCGTGGCAGTCAAGCAAATTAGGCTGGCGGATCTGCCCAAGAGTGAATTGCGGATGATCGAGGTTGGTTTTCTGCCCTGAGCATTCTCCATTGCACATGACTGACCGAGCATTACGTGACAGAGTGAGATCGATCTGCTCAAGAACCTTCATGTAAGTCTAATTGTCGTATTCAGTTTCAAGCCAAAGCTCATGTATGACTCCAGCATGACAACATCGTCAAGTATATTGGCTTCGTCAAGTCGGCCGACTGTCTGAACATCATCCTCGAGTACGCGAACTTTGTCTTTTGAACTGAATAACGCACTGATCAAGGACAGATATTGCGAAAACGGGTCGTTGCATTCCATAATTAAAGCCTACGGCAAGTTTCCCGAGAACCTCGTCGGCGTCTACATGACCCAAGTTCTTCAAGGTCTCCAGTACCTCCACGACCAAGGTGTCATTCACCGTGACATCAAGGGTGCCAACATCCTCACCACCAAGGACGGCACCGTCAAGCTCGCTGATTTTGGAGTGTCAACAAGCAACTTGCCAGGGGCTCAAGACAAAGAGGCGCAGGTCGTCGGAACACCATATTGGATGGCTCCTGAAATCATTCAATTATCTGGTGCCAGCTCAGCGTCAGATATCTGGAGTGTGGGCTGCACAGTCATCGAGCTTCTTCAGGGCAAGCCACCATATGGCAACCTGCAGGCTATGCCAGCATTATTTGCAATTGTTGCAGACGACCATCCTCCTCTCCCTGAAGGCATCTCTGCAGTAAGTGTCACCATGATCAGAATATCTAGAGTTTCAGGATGCTAACCGTTTGTCAGGCCGCGCGAGACTTCCTCATGCAGTGTTTCCAGAAAGACCCTAACCTCCGAGTAAGTGCACGGAAACTGCTAAGGCATGCCTGGATCTTCAGCTGTCGTCGAGCCGATGCCCAAGTCTCCAAAACGCCAGCCAACTTCAGTCAAGCAGTTGAGGAGGTGAAGCAGTGGAACCAAGCCTTGGAGGACTCCAAGTCCTCTTTGCGTGCTTCCACTGGCTCCGAGGCCGGCGGACCACCATCGCGTCTTGGTGGAGGTACACCAGCGAGGCCAGCACTGAGTCTTGCGAAACCGAAGGCTGGTACAGGGCTGTTTAGCAAACCCGAGCTCGCTAGTAAGTGTATGAAGAGCGTAACATGCCAGAATCTAGGCCTGACCGATGATAGATGACGACAATTGGGATGACGATTTTGCGTCAGCAATATCGCCGAGCGCACTTCACCTTCCTCACCTCAAGGGACAGGATAATTTTGGCGGCTTGCTTTCCAGTGACAAGCTGAAAGCTTTCGCATCCATTAATGACACCCGCAACGAGAGTGCGAGCTATGATGATGATTTCGAGGGCGAACTCATGACGATCAAAGGGGCGGACCACTTCCTGGACACGGAGTCACAGGAGCAGACCATCCGTCCCATACCTAGGAAGGTCGATGAGAAGCCCCCCGAACCCATCAGGGGCCATCGCCGGTCGAAGACGAGCGTTGGCAAGTCTGTTGGCTTGGTACCGCGGACAACACGGCCCAGGTCTCCGACGAAACCAACATTAGGGAACACCAAGTTCGAACTACCAGCGAGGCCGGATCTTGCGTACCGCGAACAGAGTGTCGAAGACTACTCCGACCTGTTCCTGGATAATGATAATGTGTTCGACAGCCGGGTGAATCAAGCCGTCAAAAGGGTAAGGCTCCTAAGCGGGAAATGCGGTGTTCTTCAATACTAATTACGCTTACAGTCGAGACAGAGCGATGCACCACAATTATTCCACCCATCAGACCTTACAAGTTTGCCTCGATCTATGCACCCACCAGCCGGTGGTAGCATGAAGAAGAGGATACAGCAAAGACCATCTGTTCTCCCTGATCGCCCCATGCGGCGCACGAGGTCATCGATCGAAATTCAGAAGTTCGCAGAGGATGACGATGAGGATTTCTCGGATATTTTCGGCCCTGCAAGTTCAATAGCGGAACAGGAAGAAAGCGTTCATGGGTCCGAAGATGGCGGTCTCATGCTCATGTCTAAAGTCTCTGGCAACTCCTGGCTCGGAGATGACGAAGATGAGGACGACCCCTTCGCGTCAATGGACCCAGGATGGGATGAGATGGATCTTGAAGCGAACATCGCAAGAGATAAACACGCCCGGTTGGCGCAAAAGGTGGAAGAGCTGGTCAGCTCTTTGAAATCAAGTGAAGGAGAGGACATCCTGGCGGAACTTTCAGAAGATTTGGTGAGTCTACATCGCGTTTGTCCTGCGCCGAGTGAATGGAGGATGACTGACTGGAAGCAGCTTGCTTTGTTATGGGAACACATTGAAGTCAAGAATCTCATCATCAGTGCACATGGGCTCCTGCCGATCCTGGAGATCTTGGAGCGTTGCACGGTGAAAAGCAGACAGTACATGATTCTGCAACTACTGAAAGTGGTGAATGCTGTAAGTGATACCCCAGCAGAAATCACGGGCAAAGTAGTCAAGGCACTGACCACCTCCAGATCATTCTCGATGATGTTGAAATTCAGGAAAACCTCTGTTTCGTTGGTGGTATCCCAATCCTTACCAAGTTCGCTGCCAGACAATTCTCCAACGAAATCCGTCTTGAAGCCGCCGCATTTGTCCGGCAAATGTATCAAACGTCTACGCTCACACTGCAGATGTTCGTTTCCGCAGGTGGTCTCAACGTTCTTGTCGAGTTCCTCGATGAAGACTACGACATGAGCCGGGACCTAGTATTGATTGGAGTCAACGGTATCTGGAACGTTTTCGAGTTGCAGGGTCCTACACCCAAAAATGACTTTTGCCGCATCTTCTCCAGAAGCAAGATTCTGTACCCGCTGGCCTTGGTTCTGCACCGTGTACTGGATGAGGAAGGAGAGGATGAATTGGACGAGTTGATTGAAGGCCGGATTGTCAACATCTTTTACCTCTTCAGCCAGGCGGAGAACTACGTCAAGGAGATGGTTGCGGACCGGCAAGTCCTCAAGAGCGTGCTGAAAGACCTGCGTCGCATGACGCCCTTGCACCAGGTCACGATGCTCAAGTTCATCAAAAACTTGTCTATGCTCTCTACCACAATTATCGCGCTGCACTCAGCCGATGCCATCGATTGCCTCATCGATCTCCTCAGCCATAGCATGCGCAAGGGTCACTCACACTTCCGCGAGATCTCCAATCAGGTTCTCAACACCCTGTTCAACCTTTGCCGACTCAACAAGGAGCGCCAAGAGGACGCCGCTGTGGGAGGTATCATCCCTCTGCTTCTCCGCATCATGCAGACCGATCGTCCGCCAAAAGAATTTGCACTCCCAATCCTCTGCGACATGGCCCACTCCGGCTCCAAAGGCCGTCGATACCTCTGGCAGAACAAGGGTCTCGATTTCTACGTGTCACTCCTTACGGACCAGTACTGGCAAGTCACAGCCCTCGATGCCATTCTCGTCTGGCTGCAAGAAGAGACAGCAAATGTCGAAAGCCACCTTGGGGACGGGAACTTCACCCGCGCCATTGTCGGCTGCTTCAATACCAATCGCATCAACGCCTTCGACTCGAACCTCCTCGAACCACTTCTCAAACTACTACGCCTCAGCCCCGTACTCGCAGCGGCCCTCGCTCGCCCCGAGATGTTCGCTGGCATCTCCCAGCGTCTGGGACATAAAAAGGCTGTGGTCCGACTGAACCTCCTCCGTCTCGTCCGTATCATCACTGACGCATGCGATCCTTCTGTTCTCGGCACTGGCGACGGTCTCCGCTCTCTCAACACCTCACAGGTTCGCTCCCTCATGGACTCGATCCAATCCCTCGCCGAGACCGACTCCGCCGTCCTCGTCCGCAACCTCGCTGCCGAGCTCGTCAAGTCCTCCTCTGTCGGGGCCCGAAAGGGCAGTATCAGCGCTGCTTCCTCGTCCACCGCCGGCAGCGGCATTGGCAGCCCTCGCATCCTTGACTCCAGCAGTGACGCTGCCGCCCCAGGAGGATACTACTACTATCCCTCCACTAGCAGCGTCGCCAGCTCGACCGCCTCATCATCACGGCGTACAAATCGTCGTAATACAAGCTACACACCCCCAGGTCTACACGCATCCGCCTCTGTCCCAATCACACCAACCCATCACCGCACCCGCGCTAGTCTCGCCGGAAGCGCCTACATCGAGGTCGCTGCCTCACCTCGTCGCTCAGCAGCCGTCGAGCGCGAACAAGGCGCCGGCGGAAGCTTCTACCGTCCCCGATCCCGCGACGGTCCAACCGGCATCCCCCGCCGGCGCGTCAGCGGTGACTCCTCCAGCGGTAACTTCGCCTCTGGCCCCAAGATCCGAAGCCGTCTCCCGCAAACAGCATCATCTGGAAGCATCACACCGACCTCACGCTTCGGCGGCGGGCCAACCGTGGTCAGGAGCGAGAGTAACGCGAGTAATAAGGAGAATAATGTGTTGCGTGTTGGTGGACCGTTGTCTTCTACGCCGACTTCGACACCTTCGGGTTCGACCTTGTCGATTGGTGGACAGGGAGGCCCAAGCTCGGCTTCGGGGAGTGGGACGAGGGATACCATTGTTACGGCTGCGGGAGGGAAGAGGAGGGTGAGGGCTCCGACTGGTGATGCGAAGTGGTCATGAGTGGCGAATGGAGAAGGTGTATGAGAGGTTGATCGTTTTATATACATCTATATCCCTATGGAATGACAAACAAATGCAAGGTTTACGATGATTCTGAGAAAGTTGTAACATGCTTATGCAATGACATGCCTTAAAAAAAATTGGAAGGATCGTGCCGCTTTTACATAAACGAGTCGGCAAAGGAGAAAGTCAACAGCAACACACTTTGAAATTCCACCTCCGCCCCGTTCAAGAAATATACTTCTCTCATCTTATCAATATTACAAATATACTTCATCCTCCTCCCGTCCTCTCATAACAACCATCACCACAACCCCTCCTGCACCTTCCCAGCTATAGAGATGAAACCCTCCCCTATAACCTCTTTCGTCCACCCCTCATAAGAAGCAATCGCAAATTGGGAAAACAACAGCAACGTTTGGAAATCTCGCAGTGCAAAACAAGCGCGGGTCATGGAGGGGATTTTGCTTTGTTCGTTCGTGGTCGTCATCATGATGAAGAAGCAGAAACAGGGGATGAAACAAAAATGACAGCAACGATATGTGGAAATGTAAAGTCGTTCAGGGATGATCAACTTTGTCCACTGGGTTCAAATGCGGGGGAAATGCCATGGCTGATGATGAGGGGAGGGTTGCGTGAGCTCCTCCCTTTTGCTCCGTTCTGCTCTTCTTCTCCTTCTTTGGTGATTTTTTTTTTTTTTTTTGGCTTCCTCGATGCCGTCCATGCATCTTATTTTCGTGTTCTTTGAGGCAACAAGTGTGGCTAGTGTCCGTCAAGTCGGCCACCATGCTGTATCGTGTATCGGTATTGTCAGTGCACAGATCTGATCAAGTTCTGCACTAAAAAGTTTCGGTCTCATTGCTGGCAACTGTTCCGAATGTATCTGTAATTAATGTCAGTCTCGCAGACAATGGTAACTAGATGGATCCAGTAACCTACCTCTCTTGCGTCTCCTCTCTTCACGTAGTGCTTCATCTTCAGGGCTCTTGGGCGTCATGGCCCTCGGTCCGCTTGGCTTGCGGGTAGGCACTCCCAGCGCAGCGCTAAGGTTGCGGTTCTCCAACCGATTCGACCTTGGCGGAGTCGACATGGCAGAGTCCTCCATGGGCTCCTTCGGCGGTCGTGGTGGCGCATTCTGTTGCACCGGTGATGAAGCCCAGTACTCAGGCTCTCTGGCTGCAGCTGACGAAGCATTGCTGTAGCGGTTGGTGTTCTGCGGGGGGAGTCTAGCCACATCGGTGGCAGAACCATTCCAATCCGTGGTCCTTGGGGTCATCGGATCATCGTACTCTTGAGCTGAGTACTCCAGGGCATTGCGGAAGCGCTCAGTCTGTCCTGGGCGAGGCTGGGGGTGTTGAAGGTTCAACGAGTTCCGATGTGCCTTGTACTTGGGATCTTCGGGGATCATGGGTGCCAGTTGGGGTCCGGTGAACGACCGAACCGGCGGTTGCGCGCCAGGATCAGCCAGATTAGGCTCGGAGAACCCAGAGTGCAGGTTGTCATAGTCATCTCCCTCCGCCTTGTAATCATCATACGATGCAAGGCTCGATCCTGAACGGGATGGAGGAGCATACTCATCGTACTTGCCAGATTTCCTTCCGCCACGGAATGCACGCCCCAGACTTGAAGCAGTCGTCTCGGACCAGCGTGAGAACTTTGGAACCCATCCCGAAGAGCTGCTTGACTTGTGCTTCGACTTGGTCTTGTCCGTTCTTGGAGTATTTTCTGCACTCAAAGCTGCCTGCGAGCCAGATGCGTGCTGTGGAGGGGTGTCAAGAGGCACCGAGGTGCCACGTTGAGTGTTCTGAGCAGGGGTCAGGTAGTTGGGATTCGATCTCTCTCCTGTTGGGCTGGGATGATCGTATTGATAATCCTCGTCGCCCTCGGGGACGGTGCTGATCCGATTCTGTGATAATTGGTGGTCTCCAGCCATGCGTGGCATGGCAGTAACTTGAGGAACCGATAGCTGCCCAGATTGGCTTGCATGGCTTGCTGTCGAGACACCTTCAGGCTCATAGCCCTTATCAGCCTCGTAGTGACCTTCAGGCTGCAAAAGGTCGCCTGATGGGCCGCGAACACTCTGGTTCGATCCTGCCGCAGGGGCAGTCTGAGTCTTGAGAACATCGACCTCGCCAAGCAGCTGCATCAGCATGTCCTCGATACGACCAAGGTCATTACTACCCTTAGCGCCTAGGCCAGCTAATGCGCGCTTCCATAGGTTCTTCTTCTGCGCATTCGAATCGTCGAGGGTAGTGGCGTGCAGTGAAGCGCTCTGCATAGATCGTGGGCCACCAGTGTGGATGGGACGAGGGCCGTTGATGGCCTTCTGAAGCTTCTCGGTATTCTCCACATTGGCGAAGATCATGTCATCGCCCGTCTCCTGGATGAGATCCTTCATCTCCCGGAAGCTGTTGCGCATGTCCAACGCAGCATTCATCAATAAAGCTACAATCTCCGTGTCGCGAGCGCTACGCTGAGCATCGCGAACCATAAGATGCTGCATCAACGCCACGATGTCCTTATTCTCGATGCGCTCAATGCCCTGACCTGTCGAAGCATCATAGAAGGGCGAAGCCATGCCCTGTGACATGCCACTGAGTTGACGGCCCACCTTGGGAGCGTAAAAAGGATCATCAGCGACAATATCATTGGGGCCAGCGAAATCGACACCCTTTCCCTTGGGGACCAGCTCTCTGTCGGGTGTTTGGTTGGGCCCGTTGGACATATAGCCCTCGTCGTACTTCTGGCCGTAGCCAGGGCTGGTCGCCGCGAATCCTGCGTTGTAGCCAGGCTCAAGACCACGACCGCCAATAAGGTTCTCGTTGAGTTCTGGGTTAACGATCGGGCTTGCATCCTCGTATGGATTCGTCAAGAGGGTATCTCGCTTGCGATCATCCGAAGTCCTTTGCCACTCATCGTCTTGACTTGCTTGCCTGCTGTGTGCAGCAGCCATGCCGGCTGCAGCCCCTAATGCGGCGGCACCAACTGCCTCTGTGATGCCCAAGCCACGGCTGCCGTCGGGGCCATCCTTCGTTGGCGTCGCGCCCTCAGCACCCGCAACGGTCTGCGGGGTGGGAGTTGCACCTCGAGACCAGGGCTCGTCATGAAGTTCTTGTCCTCTGGGAGAGCCATAGCCATCCAAGCGCTCATGCACCACGGATGGGTTGGTATGCTGGTCGTCATCCATGTAAACAGCCTCCGGCATAGGGTTTGAGGCATCAGGCATGGCGCGAGCGCTCATCTTCGGAACGTCATCATCCTCGAAGCGGTCAACGCTGTGAGCGGGAGTGTTGCGTGGTTCCCAACCATCCATAGCGCGCTCCTTGAAGGACTTGTTGCGAGCCACACCTGCTGGCTGGAAGTCCTCTTCAGATGCATCTTGCACAGTTGCCTGCTTCTTCTCCTGCGCCTTCTTAAGGGCCGCAGCAGCGGCACCAACGGCACCAGCAGTAATAGCAGCCTCTGATGCGGTGGGAAGACGGTAGCGAGAGCGCGGAACCTTCCTTCCGTGCTCGTCGATTTCATACTCGGAGAACTCCTCAGATTGGTCGTGAGAACGGGCTCCGGGGGTGCCATGACGCTCCTCTACATATCGCTTGTCAGGGCTCCCGTCGCGACTGCTTTTCGTCATGGATCGATCATCATAAGACAGTGTCGAGTCTCGGGCACCACCGTAGTCGTAACCAGATCCGCTGGTAAGGACAGACTGGTCGCCATCGACAAGGGACGCAACAGCCGACTCGACGCCCGAAACAGGGTGAATGATGTTAGGATTCGCTGCGATACCGCGGACAGCCTGTCCAGAGTTCGCTGGATCAACCTCGCTGCCCTCCGTGTATGCACCATCCATGCGATCAAATTCTCGACTCCGCATATTGCTGGGAACAGAATCCATCGAGTGCATGGAACGACTCCCACGAACATGCTCAGCCTTATCGGGAGATGGGAATGCGTCACTGGTCATGGACAGACGAGGCTGCTGAACCTCGCTACCGCCTTCGGTGTAGCCAGAGACACTGGGGATCGGGCTCAGACCACGAGCACCAGCCTGGTACGGGACATACTTGAGCGGTGGGGGGACGTCCTGCGTCGTGTAGTACTGATCCTCGTAGCTCTGCTCAGGATAGTCACCAGGTGACATGGCGCGGTCTTCGCCATCGTAGTCATGCGGCGCCAAGGGTACTTTGCGGCCAAATTCGTCCGTATCGTACTCCGGCGGGAGCTCAGCCTTCATTTGGCCACGGGGAAGAGCGTTCAGGTCTCCGGTGGAAATGTTGGCGTAATTCGTACCAAGAGTTTGTTGAAGGTTGACTGGAGTCCTTGAGCGGTCTCCCTCCTCACCTGGATATGCGGCCATCCCCGGAGGGACTTCATGCACCATCTCTTCTGTAGCCGAATGAGGGCGATCAGAATCTGCAGACAAGATGGAGGTACGAGTCATCTCTGACGGGTTGATATCACTCATAAGTGGCATCAACGGAACCGGCGCCAGATGATCTTCCTCGTACTCCTCCGCATAGCGGTCACGCCCAAGGCTCCGACTTCTGGCAGATTCAGGTCGTCGACGGCGTCGTTCACGTCTTTCGGACTGGGATTTATCATCGGTCAAGGCAGAAATACCCTTGGCCATGGCGGCACCGGCAAGTGCGCCCTTGAGCATATCACCCTTTCGGCTAGGCGTTGCGCCAGCATCATCATCCGTGTACTCTTCATGGAGCGAGTCCCGGCTCACACTCATGGGAGACGCATCGCCGTAGTTGTGCCGTGCCTCTCGATTGCGCCGCCTCGGCGTCTGCGTGGTGGGGTCAACCCGTCCGGAAGACCGCCGGCGGCCTGTGGAGACATCGTCTCTGGAAGCGGATGTGCCGGTGGAGGTGAGGGAGCCGCGCCGTTCCTCGCGCTTACTCTGCTCGCGCTTGAGAGCGCTCAGCTCAGGAAGAATAAGTCTTCGAATAGCGTCCTCCACTGTCTCCAGTAGCTTGGGGTTGTTGATTGACGACTTCGAGGCACCGGATCGCATGGAATGTGTGTCATATGAGCGATGACTAGGGGAAAGGTTAGATGAGACAACACTGGAATCCGCGCCAGATAGTGTGGACTCCTGGTGCGTGCGACTGGAACGCCGCCTAGGCGACTGGATCTCGTCGCCATAGGCATCGCTGGCGCTACTTTTTCGGCTTTTAGGGCGTTGTTTTCGCTCCGACTTGTCCTTGGACCGCTCAGATACTTTAACCCGCTCCTTTCCCCCGCTCCTGGTCTTGCTGTTGCGAATCTCGTTGATTGCAGCACCAGCTAAAGCACCAGCACCAGCAGCACCCGCCGCCGTGGCAAGTGCTCCTCCACGAGATGGACTCGCGGTGCCCTTGACATCGCTCGAGGGTCCTGTGCCATCGAGAAAGCTGTCTGTGGGAATGGCCGAGATCTCAGAAGGGTTGCCAGGCTGGTAACTCTCGACAGAGGGGATCAGAGGGCTCGCAGGTCGCCTGCGACGATGAGGCCGGTCGATCTCTATGTCGATCGGGTCTCTCGAAACATTGGACTCCTCTGTCTGGGACGCATACGAAGTCATGCTGTGGGCGTCCTCTCCCTCTGGCAATTCAAGCTCACGGGACGAAGTGGCTTCGCCGAGAGGGATGCGCCGCGTCAGTGAGGCCTTGCGTGAACCCTTGGTCTCGGTAAGTTGAATATGGTCGCCTTTGCCCTTCTTCGAAGGCGTCAACCGCACGCGAACGCTGGGTCTTCGATTCGAGCTGGAACCACCTGGACCTCCGCTGGACTTGCCGCCTTCGAAGTACTCGATGAGCAGGGAGGTCTGTGACTTGTTGGCTTTGTGTCCGCGAGTGCGGATGGTGACCGGGGTGCCGTCGTCAGGAAGGGAGTAGGTGGACTTGTCGTCACCAGGTCTTGATAACTCTGTGGTGAGCTCGGTCGGGGTGGTGGTTTCGGTCTCGGTCGGTGCAGGCAGCGGTGGAGCTCCCATTGTGGTGCCGCTTGCTGAAGCCGACTCTGATGGGAGCCCTAGGAGGCGAAAGGTTGAATTGGGGAGACGCCGCGGCCGGGAATCACCTTGCCTGCGAACTTCTGCCTAATAAGAAGGCAGGAGAGCAGGACAAGGGCCGTCTCTTGAGGATTGAGCGGGTCGATGGGCGGAATCACGACATGCAGGCGCAGAATGGTCAACAAGGAGCTGGCTGATTCCTGGGGAACATTAGCAAAAGAAACGAGCCATCATGTAGGTGCCTCGCAAAACTCACCACCACTCTGTATGGATGAAGGAGCCCTCTCTCTACCCCGGATTATGAGGACAAAGGACAAGAATACAAAAGCGCAAAGCAGCACGAGGTAATAGAGGTCGCACGTAAGATTGGAAAGGAGAAAGTGTGCTTCGCCCAGGTCAGAATGTTGGGTCGGCTTGGGAGTTGGCAGCAAGCAGGTAGGGTGGGAGGGAAGTGATGGTGGTGGTGGTGCATCGAGGTGGAGGGTGGGCCCGAGAGCTGAGCGATGGCAGGGTGCTACAGCGATGCTGGCGGTACAGAGCGGGAGTCCCGTGCTCGGCCGTGACCGCAGCAACGGGCAGAGTGGATGCGATTAGCTGGGGCTGGGTGCCACTGATGGGCAGCCGAGGGCACTGACAGGCTCCGCTATCACAGTGGGATACAGGGCAGGGCAGCGGGTGGTCGATGGTGCCACTCAGTGCAGTGTAGGGCATCAGCGGGAGTGTGGGTGGGGGAACTGATGCGCTGGCGACGTGCGGGCCAATGGCGGACCGTAGCCGGGGTTGGTGGGCGAGCAACAAGCAGCCACTGCCGGGCAACGAACACCAAGATTGCCTGCACCAGCCACTGAGGTGGGAAGCCAGTGGCCAGCATCTGGATGTTTAGGCAGGGTTGTGGCACACTGCATGTGGCTGGCAAGCGATCAGACTCGGGACACAAGCATATCACGTGTGACAGAGTTGCCAGTGATTTGCACATCAGAAACCACTGCCGAAGTGGTACTGAGTAAGTAGGAAGATTTCAAATCTTGATGACGACGCAACGGTTCAATAATCCCTATGCTCTGAGTCAAAGTGACTTCACATTGTCTCGGTAGGGCTGAACTGTTTTCATTACACCCCCATCGCCCAAGCTTCAAGATGTCTTGCTATGCCGAGACTTCCAGGGTTCTATAACCCTGACTTGCCTCATTCTTCCTCAAGCCATGTTCCGACAATGTTCAGCCATGCATCTCTCTCACCTATCACCACCAATCACCTCTCCCAGATCCCTATCGTCACACATAATAAGCCTGCATCGCCAAACACGAGCAAAAACATCCCGAGCCACTCGCCAGTATCAACCCTCGCTTGCCGCACCAACATCCCAGCCACCACCATATGCACGTCCCCAGCTTCCCCTCCCATCACCACGACCACTCATACTCAGCAGAGCCTCCAAGCCTGTCCACCGCTTCTTATGCTGCTGATACGTCCCTATCGGGCATTCGCCCCCTGCTTCCTTCGTCCCTCTCGGCGCCCAAATCGCCAGCAGATCAAAACAAGGAGCCTCGTGCAGAAGCAACGAAAGGAGACTAACTTGCCTTACCGACAGCTGAAGATCGGTCAGGGTTCACCGGGCGACCGGCACCCAGAACTCCACCGAGGCGCATCCTTCAAACACACCGCCATGTCCTGTAGAACCGTCGATTGATCAATCCCAGGCTTGTGATCAGCAGAGACAGAAATGTGTCAAAAAGAACAGGACGCCCAACATGAAGAGAGACATACGCGCGCCCAACAGCTGAGACCGGCAGAATCCCCAGAGCTCGGGAAGGTTAAAACAAACTACAGGATGGGGGGACCTGCAGCTAGCAGCCTGGCGAGCTGAGGTTCAGGTACGAGGGCGACGCCATCTGCCGATGCTGTGCCACTATTGTCCCTACCGACAGGCACCCTCAAAGGCTAACACGAATGATTCGAGCTCTCAACTCTGAGAACATCCAGAAGGCTAACCCAATCGTACAGTCGCTAGTGGCGTGTTTTCGTACTCATCGATTCCACATAGCCTTTCTTAGATGCGCAGCCTGGAAATGTTGGGCGCTGTAGGATATCTGGGATTTCTGATGCCTTCTGTTCTCACGTTGATGGGTATTTTACATCGAGTACATAGTATCTTGACCGTGTTAGAAATAGACATTTACTCCATTTATTACATGAGGTCGCAGTATACATCTGTACGTTGGATGATCTTCTTCATCATTAAGGTATCGTATCATAAGCATCCGTACACTAGGCATACACCCAAATATGGTATCAATAGTCCCGTAACCGGAAACGCATCATTCTCGCAAATTCCATGGCGCAATACTGGCATTCTCAAAGGGCTTTGTACCCAATCGTAGCTCAATGCCTCCGACTCTCTGTTGTCACTGCAGGCGCCGGCCCAGCAACATGATACTCCGGCGGCATCCCCAACTCAACATCCCCCTGCTGTTGTCCCCCCTTCTTCCCCATGTACGGCGGTGGCGCCTCTCCAAGCTCATTCAAGCCATCCTGCGACCTCATCGCTCCCCACGGACCCCATCTCGACCCTCCTCGATGTTGATGTATATGTGCTGATCCCCCTCCGCCCGGCCAGCGTGCCGCGTTAGGGCCGTAAGTGCTGGTGCCGTAGAGCATGCGGCTACGGCGACGGCGGCGGATGAGGAGGATTGTGAGGGTGGCGGCGAAGACGATGACGCCGAGGAGGGGGATGATGACCCAACTGACGGGTGTGCCAAGCACACGCCCATCGTTGTCGTTGTCAGACATCTTTAGTAGTGTTGCTGAAGTATGTGGTTTTATGGAATCAGGATCTTTCAAAGTCAAGAAAGAACAGACTTGTATCGGTCGGACGAGGTACCAGGTCGTCGTCAGCTCGGCCTGTATCGCCCAAACCGTATCTGTGGTCGCAGTGACGTATCCGACAATGCCGAGAACTGAATGACGTCGCTCCCTATTGGCAGACAAATATTCTCTTGATGTTTCACAAGTCGTCTGAATAAATAATGCTTGGAGGAAACTATATCAGACAGATGATGTCTGAGAAAGACAATGGAGGGAAAGAGAATAGTCGAGGTTGAAAGCCCGAGTCTTGGACGTCATGCTGGGCACGTACGCAGCCTTTAAGCTTGGAAATGGCCACCGAAGCAGCGGCCGCCACCACCACCAGTGATACGACCCTACTTCTCAAGGGACGAGCAGCTAGCTATTGAATGCCTAGGCAGGGACTCACGCGATCATCAGCCAGGGTGGCTTCGCAAGTCTTGGCTTTTTTAATCTACCACCTTTCAATACGCATACGCATATCTGGGTGCATGTCCTACTTGCTACTGTCGTAAGATACGCAAACTGAATGACAAGACGACATTGCAGCAGATGTGCATCTTCAGAATCGCATCAATGTCATTATCAGGCCATCATTGACTTCTCGCCAAGAACCATATCCAGCAGCCAGATAACGTGTAAAGCTTGGTCATCCGCCGTGTCTGTGTCGGACCAAACTGCCACCCCCTCACGATAATGAGGCTTGGCTGGGCGCAAACCCGGGTGGCGATGCATACAGTTCGGTAAGTCTGGCGGAGTCACCTGCCCGCGGCCGCGGACAGTCGGATAGATTGTAGAATCAAAGGCCGAGGATGAACTAGAATGTCAGCATTGCGCTGAGTAAATGGCATAAGGTTAATGAAGTTTAAGGTAGTGGAGAGACAGGATGGGTCGGAACAAACTGCCGATAATGGGTGTGCTGCTCTGTGAGGGACCTTGTGATGTCAGTGAGGGTTATGCAGGCTTAGGGTTGTGCGGACTCCATTGCCTTTGTTTCGCCCAACTTCACGCTCCATACACTACCACCACCCACGACATTCTCAGCGAACTGCTGCAACATCAACTCAAGCGATCATGCCGCGCGCAATCAGAGGTGGTGGATGCCATCCCTGTTAATCTCTATGTCACATCACTGACCTCCTTTCCCTAGGCGTTCTCGTCGAGTGCGACCCCTCCATCAAGTCCATCATCATGAGCATCGACAACCAGAACCACGAGTTCATCATCGAGGAACTAGACGAGGAGCGCGTCGTGGTCAAGGAGAACATGGTTGCCCTTCTCAAGCAGAAGCTCGAGGACGTACGTTCTTCCCTGCCCATTCCTCTGGCGTGTTATGCTCTTTGCATTACGAGGGTCTTGCTGACCCATCATCAACTTTGCAGCGCCTGAAGGAGAACCTTCCGCCGGTCGACGAGTCCGGATCCGAATGAGAACCTGCACGCGCTCATGATTCTCACGAAACACCTCTTACGAGCAAGACGAGGGCAACAAATATGTTCTAGAAACTGCCTGCCAAACAAGTCCAGGATCGGCATTCTGTATTGTCTATTCTACAGATTCTCAAACGTCGGCTTCCTCCTCATCACTCTCGCCCCCAACGCCCTCCTAAAATCTTCTCCCTGCAACGCAACCGAATTCCAAACAGCCGTATATCTCAACGCCTCCTTCACCGAGTGCTCCCTCCCATAATTCAACAGCTCCTTCGTCCCCTGCACCGCAACCGGACTCTTCTCCGCCAACAACACCGCCAAGTCCATCGCCTCCTTCAGCACCTCCTCGCGGTTGCCTTCGACCACGCGGCTCACGAAGCCTTGGGCCAGGGCTTCCTGGACGGAGAAGTCTCGCGCGGTAAGGCAGACGTCTTTGACCCAGGAGTGGTTGCCGACGATCTTGGGGAGGCGCGCGAGGGTGCCGACGTCGGCGGCCATGCCGATCTCGACTTCTTTGACGGAGAAGACGGAGGAGGAGGCCGCGAGGCGGATGTCGGCGCAGCAGGCGATGTCGACGCCCAGGCCGATACATAAGCCGTGAATGGCGCAGATGACAGCTAGATAAAACGTTAGCAGCAGGTTCATAGACACTCCAACATCTTAAGACCCAGGATAACTCACGCTTCTCACACTCCTCCATCGCACTAACACACTCCTGGTACAACACGACCCTCTCCCTCATCGCCTTCGCAAACCTCGCCCCATCATCCTGACTCCCCGTAAGAACCTCATCCCCCGCCGCGTCCTTCACATCCAAGCCCGAGGTAAAAGCACGATCCCCAGCAGCGCTAAGCACCACGACGCGAACCTCCGGATCGCGGTTGACGGCACGGAAGACGGCGCCGAACTCGAGCCAGAGGTCGTAGGAGAAGGAGTTGAGCTTGGTGGGACGGTTAATGAGGACGTGGGCGACGTGTGGTTTCGGGTTGGTGAGGGTTAGGAGCTTGTAGGAGGGTGTTTGGGAGGACATGGTGGGTGTGATGGTGTTTGCCAAAGCTTTGATGTCTGCTTTTTTCTTCGACTGGATTCAAGATGCAAGAGGAGTTCCAGATTAAAAGCAAGACACCTCGCTGGCTGTATATACTCAGTCAACATCCAGCTCCAAGTGTGGGGTTCAAACGTCAGCACTCACCTTTCTTCTTTCAAGCTTCGATTCCCAAATAAGTATTCAGACGTTCCACCCAGCAGATCAATTAGGCTTCTGAGAGTATTCCCTTTGATTTTATGTTGACAGCTCTTGTTTATGTTGGGGTCAAGCTGCGGGTAAGAGAAGGAGCAGAGTATGGGGTTTTGGGGTCGTCAAGCTGTCGGCATCGTCGTAGTGGAGACGTACCGAGGCCATCCCCAAACAGGCCCCACTTCACGTGCTTCCCTGACAGGTAGGCTGAGGTCCCGACGGCGACCGACAGGTGTTGAATCGCACTCTTGAGGCTACAGGAACCCATGTTCGGTATGATATGAATGTAGGGTTGAGTATTTGACTAACATCTGGTAACCCTGAGTATCAATGTGATCTGCGAGTGATACATAACAGTCTGCAGTACAGAAGAGCACACGTAATAGTCCATACAATCATCCAACTATCAAGACACATGATCACAGCAAGCAATTATATGGTAAGTTGGTTCGTAAAGCCTCTCAATTCGCGCAAAGCTAAGTAGCCACTATATATATCTTCATCCTCTATCTCAATCACTCAAACAGAATAGAACAAAGCAGCCCAAAGAAACGATCAAGACTCTCGCAAGTACCCAGGAGCAAGGCCTGAAGGGATAATAACCCCATTGAAGATGCAAACCAGCAAGAAAATCAACCCGAGAAGCCATGTACACAAACCACCGGTGCTATTAACAAGAGATGTATGATGGATGTGTATAAACAAGCGCACATTTTCCGAAACCGGTCCCCGTAGGGATTTAATCATCGCGAGAAATCTCCAGCAAAACCATCTGAGACAAGTCTACAGAAGAGCGGCGCCGAAGAGAGTGAAGAAGATGCTGACAACAGAGATAGTCAGTGCACCCATGCTGACGTGCAGTGACATGGCGGCATCATCATCGTCATCGTTGTTTGCAGCATCGCCGGTTGCCCGAGGGACGCCAGACTCGACTGACTCCTCGGCGGTACCGGAGTCAGCGCGGAACTGGGAGCCGTCACCCTTGAGGCCAAAACCCTTCTCAACACGCTCATCGAAGAACTTCTCGGCCTCCTTGGGCATAGCGGGGAGAAGTGTAGGGTTGACTTGCCAGTCGCGGTTGTTGCTAGAGGGGCACTCAACAGCGTGGGTGGTCGACTCGGCAGGGTGGTTGGATGTTGGCGAAGGGTAGGCGGACATGGCGCTCTTGAGGTTATCATACTCGCGGCCAGACTTGATCTCCTGCTTGTTTCCGTCGAGCTCGACAATACCGAACTCGTTCTCCTCAACAGAGTACTCGTACATAAGACCTCCAGAGTAGACGCCGGTCATGTTGGTGTGCATCAGAGCCTCCATCTCATCGAACTTGCGAGGGCGGTTCTCAATGCAACCCCACTCGGAGAGGCTGTTATTATGTTAGCCCCTGAGACGGACTATTCTTAGACAATCATTACTTACAAGACAGGCAGGCCGTAGTCGGTGAAGTTCTGCACCTTCTTGTCCCATCCAGACACGAGGAAGTCAGTGTTGCACCAGGAGTAGTCGTTGAAGGCGAAGAAGTCAGCGCGAGCGTCGTCAGAACCGCAGTTGAAGTAGTAGGCTTGCTCCATGATGTTGTGAGAGGTGTCCGCAGCGGAGTATCCAACGGGGATACGAGGAAGGCCGTGAGCCCTCTGGTAGTTCTTGATGTCACGGGTAAGGGCCTTGATGTAAGGGGCAGTCTTGTCGGTGTCCTTCTCATGGTTGATGACCTCATTACCGGAGAAGAAGGCCAGCATGTTGTCGTACTTGGAGAAAACCTCGACGGTCGCGAAAACGTTCTGGATGTAGACGGTGTTGTAGGAATCATGGGGCTCCTCGCGGTTGATAGAGTACGCGGGGTTGTTCAGGTCGAGAACAAGATAGATGCCAGCCTTGGAAAGTGCCTCCATGCACTCGTCATGGTCACTGAGGTTGTCGACTGAGTAGACACGGATGGTGTTCAAGCCGAGGTTCTCGAAGTGCTTGATGTCACGAAGGCAGACCCTGGTGTTGGAAAGAGGGTCCAGGTTGGCGGAAGAACCACCGGGCTGGTAGGCAATACCACGCATAAGGAAACGCTCGCCGTCCTCAGTGTAAAAAGCTGCGAAACATATCAGCGCCCACTTCCTTGCCATTCTTATTCAGAAGCTTCTTATTTACTCACCATTGCCAGAAGGCGTCACCCTGGGAGTGTTGGAAAAGTCGCGCTTGGTAGGCGGCTCGTTGATGGACTTGGTGGGAGTGGCCATGACGGAGCCGACAGCCGCGAGAGCGGACAGGAAGCTGGTGGTCTTCATCTTTGCAATTGTGTTGTAATTTTTGATGTGATAGTGAAATCGAGAGTTCGAGATTTGGGAATATGAGGTTTTCAAGTCTTAGCGAATTGTTGGGACGCGTTGTCAAAAGAGTGTATGCGACGGTCGGTCAAAAAAGAGACAGCGAGCGAGGCCTCGAGGCTATTACAGTTGGTCTAAAAAAGAGGAAGGTCGGAAGAAAGAAGAAAGATGCGGCGCCAACAACGAATGAGTTGGAATACCGTCTAGATGATCGATGAGAGGGAAAATAGAGAGAGAGAGAGGAGAGGAAGGACTGGAAGAAGGACGAGGTGGACGGCTAATAGAAGAGATACACGGTCCAGAAGGAGGAAGGTGCCTGCAGGCCGCAAAATAAGGTGCGGCAGGTGCGGGTGGGGAGGTCCACAGTGGACGACAGGGGCATGCGCTAGCTACAGGGGGGCGCATACCTTATTTCTCCAGCGGCTGCAGTGCCTACAGGGGAACACGAGGCAGCTTGGAAGGGGGGGGGGGACCACCCACTAAGAGCCACTGGAGGGGCCGCCACCCCAAACCCAAGGCCCGAATGGGTGATGGCTACACGCACATTCGCCCTCACTTCGTCTTGGTTCGGCCTCTTGGTATTCCTTGGGGCTTCTTGGTATTTTCTTGGAAGGTGAAAAAGGGGGCCAGAAGCCAAGCCAGCACGATGCAGACGCGCAATCAACTACGCACCCTCTAAGCTTGCTGGCCCTCCTCCAGCTACCCATTGCATTCATTCCAGTTCATGGCTCTCATCGCCAGTTTCCCAGCGTCAACCCCGCGAATTATACTTAAGCATCGTCAGATCTCAGTATTGCGACACGACAGATTGCCTCTCCTGCTCTGCACACGTGCTGCGAACAATGCGCGCGCCCATGTGTTCCACCCTTGTTTGATGACCGTTTCCCCACAACCAATCTCTCCGTCTCTCATTCCTCGCTTTCTTTACACAGCCTCCCTCCTCTTTTTCCGGGTCATCCGCGTCAACACCAATGAGTATATCGTGTTGCTTGTCGCCCAGACGAATCCCCTTTTCTCGCCAGGAGCTGGGCGGGAGGCGGTGATACTCTTGGATGCTCCTCGGCGAGTTGACAAGAGACATGGACAAGAAAAGGGAGCCCACGCCCAAGAATCAGGGAGTTTGGGAATCGATGATATCGTGCAAGCTTCCAAGCCTGAGGAAGCATTGACCTGCTGGTTCTTGCCCTCTCGAGCCGGTTTCGTGCCCGTCTCAGCGCCAGGCGAGGCGAGATGTTTTGCTTCACTTAGACCGCCAAGTTGACGCAATGTTTATCATGCAGTCAGAACTACCTCTGCACCGACTTCCAAGGCAAGCTAGTGGTAGTACTTGCAGCCATAAGGTCGATTTCCTTGTTTCCACATCATGCATCCCGATTTCCCTCCCGGATCTACAATCACCATCCATCCATCGACCACGGTGGTCAACCCCTTCCCAAAATCGGCTACCTCCAAGACACCAAGACTACACAGCCACTCCGAAAGTCAAAAGCTCGGGTCTCACATAATTTCACCCTCATTCTTCTTAGCACCGCAATCGGCGGCAAGGAATCCAAATAAACTTAGCGACGCTTGGCCGAAGTCGGTTACGCGTCCCCAAGCTCTCCGAGATCTGAACATCGAAGTTGCTCGGGACGCTTGGATCAAGGAGAACCTAAATCGCCACCTGAGGGGAGAAACAGCTCCGATTGAGGTGTGTTCCGTGTTGGAAAGCTCTTCGATATCCACAAGAGGAGAGCAAAGCGTAGAGAGATGCGCAGCTTTACGTGACATCCATCCCGCATGTCGTCGTCATAGGTCTTTTCCCAGTGATCTTCAATGCCCTGGAGATTTCGATTGGCAGCATTTCCTCTGGGCGCTTATATCCCCTCCAGAGCCTCAAAGCTCCTCCTGATCGTCAGGAGGTGCCAATACCAACTGACCCTCAATCCAAAGTCCAAACATCGTAAAAATTCGCTCAAGAAATCCAAGACTCCCTTCCCATGCGCCTACCGCTGCTTCGCACCTCACAGCAAACCAAAGTGTTCTCGTATGCAAGAACCCCTGACCTAATTGGACGTCTGTCCGAACCAGCAGCTTTGTTCGTTGGTTGATCATCAGGGGCTCAAAATAAGGTAGGAATTTAAGGTTATCCGCCTAGCCCCCCCCAACTGCTAAACCAGGGGCCCTGGACTCTGGTCACTCCCTCCAAACCCGGCAACTCCCTGGCCAAGCTATTTCGTTCCGCCTCCGACGAGGAAGAGTCGTGGTGACAGTTTGATGAGATGCAGGCAATTTAATCAAACTCACCGGCGGCGGGCACGATTCACCCCCGGCAGTAGATCGTGTGCTCTGTCGTCCCCTTCAACCCGTAGTCTAAAGCTTGGCTTGGAACTGCCGGCCCTGCCTGTCGGTCGAGGCGTCGCTTGTCTTTGCTTATGCTTCCCCTGATGAAGGAACCTTCTACACACGCAGGATTGCAAAGCAGAGGTCAGAAGATCATTGAGCTTTTCTTTCTATCTTGGGGGAATTTCTTGGCTATCATCGCTTTGCTACACCCTTAAACATTAAAGAGGTTCAAACATCCATCCCAGTTACCCTTTTGCCTCTCCTCCCAGTAACTCTCCTTCCCGCCCTTGATCTTCCACACGTCCTCGCCATCCGCAGTTGCCCCCTCCCCTCCAGTTTGGACTTTGACGAACCATTTCGGCTTGTGCTCCTCGCCTTTCTCTTCTAGCTCTCGCCTCCTCACTCTTTGCGCCTCTTCGAGCTTCGTCTTCCACTCCTCTGCTTCATCGAGTTTGCCTTCTTCAGCCATGCGCTGATCGGGCCGCAAACGGCAGTCTGTAGGTGCCATTTTACCCTTCTCAATCGCCGTAACTTCATTGAGCGATGCTGCAAACGCCGTCAAGCCATATGCTTGGGCTGCGTTTTCCGCTAGCGGTGCAACATGCCAAATCTCCTCTCCGGGGGATTTGGGGTTGTTGCCTAACCGTAGGGAAGTCATCCAATTGCCGTTAAGATGGCCGCCAGCACCGCTGCCGTCCGGGTTGTATGTGTCAACCTGTACCTCCTCGACCCGCGCGCCGAACATGCCCTTGCTCTTGAACTCTGCCGTGGCCTTGTGTCCAGTGCTGTCGTTGAGAATATGCATTGACCCAACAGGTTCCAGGTACTTCTCGCCCATGACCACATTGCGCAGAAACACTGTCGCAATGTTCCACGAATAAAGTTCATCCGATCCATCAGGCAACCTCAGGGCCACCCGAACACGTCCTTCCATCGTGATCTCCGCACTCTTTCCCCAGAATTTTTGGCCCGGCGACGCACACTGGGCGAGAGACCAGTTCGGCGAGTCCGCCTGGACCGCGAGCTTGAGGGGTCTATGCTGCACCTTCTCTGCGAGTAGCCTGAACCCACCAGGCACCTCCTTGTTCGTCCGTACCAACTCGAAGGTCTCACCCAGAAGTGGCGTGAAAGGCTTCCGAACTGCACGCTCCTTAGCGCGGTTATTACTGAACTGGGACACGGCAAATGCGGTCACGTAGAGTAGTCGATCCAGGGGGGTCTTCTGCTGCACGGCCTTGTCCAGCAGCTGCGCATACTCCAGTTGCTCAGCAACAGCCTGTAGCATGGACGTAGGCTCATTTGTAGAGACAGGCATGCTGATTGTGCTTAGATCCTTGCCTACGTTTTTCCGGACAAGTGCGATCAGGCTGGGTGGCGGCCCGGGGCTTGGAGGTATCGCCCTTCGTCGAGTGACAGCCGTCTCGAGGGGTAGCGGTGCAAGACTCTTCGGCTTGGTTGGATACAGTGCGGCTATATCATCCGCACTGACTGTCTCATCCTCGCCGAAAGACGAGACAGATGAGCTGTCGGGGAAAGATCCATCTTCCTCATCAGAGGCTTGAGATTCGTCGTCGCTTCCATCGATCTGAACAACCCTTGACGTGGCGTCTTCTGCGTCAAAGAACTCGTCCACACTTGATGCGGTCGTATCCATGCTTCTCCGAGGAGCACCACCAGCAGAACGCGGGGAGGGAATGCGTCGCCTTTTGCTCGTATTGATAAGCTCCGTAAACTCACTCACAACCGAGTCCAGATCACTCAAGAGGGCCTGGCAGTGATCATGGACCGACTTCTCCTCCTGATTGACACCCTTCGATCGTCGCTTCGCGTGTTTGGGGACGTTTAGGCTATCTGCATCTGGCTTTGGCGACGTAGGCGTCGTGCTCTGATGGAGGGCTGAGGGCGTCAGCACCGAAGCACTGGACTTGCGCTTCCAGAAAGGCTTCTTCTCTGGGGCTGGGGTAAAGTAGCTATCCCGGTTTTCATCCGCTCCCCCAGCAGATGCCGGCGAAAGGAATTGTCCGGTGGCCGAGGCGCTGGCTGAGTATCCAGAGACGGGTCGCTGCGCTGCAACATCCTTTGTGAGGCGACGTAGCGCGTCCCGGGTACCAACGACGCGACTCACGAGAGTCTCGATCTGCTGCCACTCCGCGTCTTCATCGTGGTTCGACTGGTGCTGAGGCTTCAGATGCCGCGTGTCAACCCTCAGTGTTGCTTTAGCGGGTTGCTGGACAGTCTCAAGTCCCCTGGCTACGCGACTAGCCTTTTCCAAAGCTCGTGCCCATTCCTGGAACTCCTTGTCGTTTGGCGCACGGAGGTGCCACACCTCTGCGCCGGAATCGATGCTGATCTCTCGTCGTCGTTCATCTGCCGCAACTGCTGCAAGACTGAGAGGAATAGCGCCTCGAAGCGCTGACGAGTTGCGATTGTAGTAGTATGAAAGGGTGCAGGTCGAGTAATCCAGGGAGAAGAAGCGCCTGGCGTAGCCCTGTCCCTTCTTGCGCCTCCTCTTTGATAACGTGCCCACGTGATAATTGCCTGCGCCACCATCGCTGCGACCTGATATAGAGTTGGATCGTCCCCCTGCTGGGTGACTGTGCAAGCTGTCGGAAGAGTTGCTAGCTATACCGTCGATACGGCCGCCGGCATACTTCCCAAGGCTGGTCTGGCTGCCCCTCGCATTGGGAATTTGTAGGTTCGGTAGGTGGTTAGCCCCGTGAGGAGCAGCACCCGTAGGATATGTGAGAACGACAAAGGTCGCAGTCTTCGACGTCTGCTTTGAAAAAGTGTTGTCGAAGACCAGGCCATACATGCCGCTCTGGCCAGCGGTGACATCATGGGTCCCGATGGATACCTTGTCTGCCTCGCATTTGCCAACCCATTTTATAGGGATGAAGCCCTTGTTCGCGAGAAGCTCCTGGGCAGAGCTATCTTTCTTTGGAAATCGACTGGAACCCTTTGCCTCGGAGAATTGCGATGCGTCGACCTCGTTGGTACCGGATATTGGGGGGTTCGAGGAGAGGAGGTTCGTTGCGCCGCTGCCTGGATGCTTTACAATTCCAAAGTTACTGGTAGAAGCTGTGTCAGCTTATCGATCGCTCAGGAGCAAGAGTGCTTGTGCAAAGGGGAGAGAGATGCTTACATGGACTTCTTATGTGGCTGAACGCTCCAGGACAAGGTGTCTCCTTCGTCGACCTGGACCCAGCGAACAATGTACGACTTTTGTCTGTCAGAACATGCTGTCACTGTCAACAGTGGAAGCTTCTCACCTTGCTATGGACCTCGAGCTGCTCGATGCCCGCCATGGCTGAGGTGAGGCGCGCAGTGCCGGAGCGCCCGATGGCAGGTTGCGAACGTTGATGCTGGTGGATCTCCGTAGCCAGCGGCAGTCAGGGGAGAGATATGTTGCAGGTTCAATAGCGTCCCATTGCCGGTCGGGAATCCAGGTAAAAGCAGCGAACAAGTGAAGATTGTCAGAGAACCTGTGTGATGTTTGGCGCAGGCTGGGAATTGGGCAGAACAAGGATGGGGCTCGCGCGGTTTTGAGGGAGGCTGAGGGTCAAGTCCCAAGTCCAGGGACGGGACGGTGCGCCACGGTGTTGATGGTCCGCGCTGAGGTGAGGTGGTGACGGCGGCTGCCCCTCACTGCCTTAAGGTCTAATCCACTGTGCTCCGTACCTGGCGCACGGCAGCACTCGCTCGCTACAGGTAAAGTACCTTACCTTACTGACCGGAGGAGGTGCCTCGCAACCTAAGGTGCTTCCAGTAAGGTTCCTGATGATTGCCTCGCAATGCAAAGCCTCCGAGGTCCGCGTCTTCACACCCTTTCCCACTGTTCCGCTGCAGGGTTCTCGTATCTTGCTTCTCGTTATCGGTATCGGTCGGAAAGACAAGGTATCCTACCCATCCAGCACGGGCGCCGTAGATCCTCGCATGTGCCGATGTGAGTGGGTGTGGTTCGTCAGACGCGTTGAAACCGATCCCGTGCACCAGCCCCGTGTTGTAACTGTTGGGAGGGTGTCTCAGAGACAACCGATCAGCAGGTACAGTTGCTGTGAAAGGAAGCTTGTTGCTCTGACAGTGTTCCTGCACGTGTCGCAGCAAGTCTATTGTTCAAACAGCTCGTAGTTCCTGGGGCCCGGGTGCGCCCGAGTCTAGCGATTCTGACACGATGCATCCACGTCACAGCTGGGTGCTATGGTGACGATGCTGCTTACGTGGGATAGATGCTTGTGTTTGAGGCCATCGCTCCAGGGGAATGGGAAATCTAGTAGTGCCACATATCAGACCTTGTTTTGTCCCATTGTGCATGCTTCAATGGACCCTGCGCCACACCGTCTTCAAGACATAACAGTTCAGCATCGTACCTAAGGTATCCAAGGCACAAACTCTCCGTGGCCGACATCCTACCCTGTATAGCTGGCTAGCAGCTGGTTAACCACAGCTCCTTTCGCAGCCTTGCATTGTGTTGAAGAACTCAAATGGACTAGCTCTGACTTTGTCTAGTCAAAATGCAATTAGGTGCAGCGAAATCTTTGCCATGGACTATTGAACGCACTGACGTGCGACGGTGCAAGAAGTGGAGGTGTAGGGCGGAGGGCTGAGATTACGATGCAGATTGCTGACTTCTTTCGCGGTGCCCGACATGACATAAGCATCCTAGAGCTCTTCTTCCATTCAGTCGCCAGAATCGTTGTCTACATGGCGTCACTGACAGTCCATTGATGCTGTTGGGTCTGTAAGGAGAAGTGGCTCAGGGTTACCTCGTGTTTGGCAGGCAACGACTGAGCGCTGATCCAATAGACTTTGCCCTTGGCTTCTCAGCTCAACCCATTTAAATAGCTTTACAATTGAGCTTGAACCCTTCGTCCCTCATGTGCGTTGCATGTTCAAGATATTATGACTTCGCAGGGATCGTCAGCCGTCTCAGAAACATCATCCACCACACTTTACGTCCATGTCTATCCGTCTCCGCTCTTCGCAGCACACTGGTCGTTCTTCCTACCCCGCCATGGGAATATCCTTCCCGAGGTTGGTGATCGTATTCATGCAACCGGCGACCGCTTGAATGGCTTTGAATACGAGTACACCATTGACTACGATCCCAAAATGGACAGTCGAAACCCCAATGCCTTCCCCATTGGACGTATTGCCACCTCCGCACTTGCGGCAACTGAGGACGACAAAAGCTACAGAAACGGCTTCGATCGCGTCTGTAGGCACGTGCCTGTGCCTGGCCCAAGCCTGAATCCGGCGGCAGCGGGAGGAGGTGCGCCGAGGAGGAGAGGGGTGAGGGACTGCCAGTGGTGGATTAAGCAAGCTGTGGTGCGTTTGGCCGAGGAGGGGATGATTGTTGCTGTGGACGCTGCATCGCCAGGAGAGGATCCTATTTCTAGGGTTGATCAGCTGCCCGAGCACTGATTGACAGTGAAAGGTTCAAGAAGCGACGCTATTGCTTGTCTGCTAGAGAGAAATGCTACAGAGTGTCCTCAATATGTCATCCTCTATGGCCCAGGCGCAGTTCAGAGTAGGAGACGAGGGTCATTGTACATGACGGAAAGTAAAGGTATAAACGATGTTGATATAGTTTCTAACTTGCGCTATCCCAACTAGTTCCTCTCGTATCACAAGATCCATCTTCTAATCTCTCTTCCACCACCGGATCCCACTTATTCGTTCAGAAGCCACTTGTTAAAATAAGTTGCCAGATCTCGAGTTGGCGTCCTGATCGACAACGCTATCCATGACGAGCTCCTCCATACCGTCCACTGTCGCCGGCCCGTGTGTCAGTCCCATTTCAGGAGGGCTCTGGGGAAACAAAGGCCACAGGTATAAGCGCGAGCTTTCAGGCTAGGTCCAGGGCACCGAGCTTCATGCCAAGCAATGGCTGGAGGAGTTCGCCCCGCCTTCCACAGCGAACGAAGCCCCACCTATAAGTTAGGTGAGCGGCGGGAGGTGTGGCAGTGGATCACTTTAGCGATGCCAGTGGTGGTCAGAATCATGCCAGAGCCCCGTTCTCTCCACTGAAGAAGGGCCCTGCGCTGGCATCAGGGCTTTCCAACGGCGGGTGTCGGCCGAAATGCGCCCCGCTGGCCCCTTTTCCCTTTCAGTCACCAGCATTTCTCTTCAAGGCGCTGCAGCCACTGTGGCCCAGCAGCTCAAAGGTGCCCCCAATCCCTGTTGAAGCAGAGAGTCTATAGGGGCCTAGGCTTGTCCGGGTCACTACCGTCTCTTACTAACGTGCACTGTTGTTAAGGCAGTCTCTCACGACACCATCCAGGGCATCCCATCCCCGAACGCCGTCCGCGGTTTAGCGACATCTACTGAATCGCGCCGCATCCCCGTTCCGCCTGCTCTTCCTCTGCCCCCTCTTCTTCCCTCCTCATCAACTCAGCTTCCGCCTGTTCGGTGGTCTGTCCTAATTGTCTTCTTTCTCGTCTCTCATTTTCAAGCTTGTTCTTCGTCATCGCTGCTGCGCCCATTGCTTTGCCTGTCTTCCCGCTATGACAATAAACTAATCCCGCCAATTCCTTCGACCATCTCGCCTGCATCATCTCTCGATCCCCTACGATTGCGCGAGCATCTACCACAATACCATCGCCGACTGTCCTCAGCGTTGAGCGCGCTTCTGGGTTTTGTTCTCGATACCTTGATAATCGTCGAATTCTTGGCGTTCGTCACCAAGGTCCCTCCGCGCAATGTCGTCGAAACGTCAACAGGCGCGCAACGAGAAGGCGCTGCAAGATCTCGTTCACAATGTTGCCGGCAACAATATCTGTGCTGACTGCCACACGCGGAACCCTGGTGAGTCCACGACATGACCAATCCTCGATCGTTCCAGGTTTGCTAACAGACTCGCCAGCGTGGGCATCATGGAGTGTATGTTTCTCTTCCTGAGTTGTTGCTTGGGCTCGCGTGACTGACCCCCTGACAGCTAGGTGTTTTCCTGTGTATGCGCTGTGCTGCGATACACCGCAAGCTCGGCACACACATCTCCAAGGTCAAGTCTTTGAGCATGGACAGCTGGACCAATGAGCAAGTCGATGTTTGTTTTCAGGCTTCCCTAAGTTGGAGTGCATGAGGCTGACACAGTAACATAGAACATGCGCAAAGTTGGCAACGTCGTCTCGAACCAAATATACAACCCCGAGAACAAGAAGCCGCCTGTTCCAGTCGACGCTGATGAGGCAGATTCGGCCATGGAGCGCTTCATTCGGCAGAAGTACACGAATAACGTCGCAAAGAAGTCGAGCAACCCGAGTAGCCCCCGGTTCGATGAAGGCACGCCACCACCTCTCCCTCCGAAGAACTCAAAGTTTGGCTTCCGATCAGCGACATCGTCCTTGTTCCCTATGTCACGGTCGAAGAAGGAAAAAGCAGCTGCGGAAGCACGCGGACCACCATCTCCAAACTTGACGAATAAGCCATCAAAGGTGTTTGGAACGACCGTCGGCTACGACAACCCCGACGAAGCGGAGAAGAAACTAATGAGATTACGGGATATGGGTTTTCAAGATGCACAAAGGAACGCCATGGTTCTGAAGGGTGTGAATGGGGACATGGAGAAGGCGATTGAAGCTTTGGTTCGCTTGGGCGAGGGAGACAGGAGGTCACCAGCTGCATCATCACCAATCGATCCGCCGACGCTCCGTACCAGCAAATCGATGACTCCTCTCTCATCAAGCTCTGCTGGGATCTCAGTTGGCCTGACTGTGAGTGGGAGAGCCAATAGTGACCGGCCATTTACACCATCAAGCGCCACGACCTCAAACAACCCTTTCGATGCCTTCCCTACCGCCCAGCCGCAGACTGCTCAGTCTACTGGCTCGCTCCAAAACAACAACCCGTACCATACCCAGTCTACGAACCCATTCGGCCCCGTGCGGCAGAGTACCGATCCCCTCAGCCAAGCATTCCAGGGACTCACTGTGGCACCCCAGCCGTTGTTCCCAAACCACACTGGCGGGCCAGCTGCGCAGCAACCACCGCAGCAGGTTATCTACCAGCAAACATCTGTGCCATCTCATCCAGCTAGCCCTCAACACTATCAGGGCCTGCCTTTCCCTGCTATGCCCAGCATGACGTATCCTCAGCCTTCCCAACAGCCCGTCCAGCAGCAACCCACTGGCTACAACCCCTTCTTCTCGAATAATCTTGTGGCGCCACAGCAACCGCAAATGCCACAGATGCCACAGAGCTACTCACAACAGAACCTTTCCCTCCACACGGGACAGGTACAACTCAGTGGTGCCAACAACCCCTTTGCACGCTCCCCTACGAGAATCGCCTCTCCCAGCATGCTCGGCCAGATTCCCGAGCAGTCGCAGTCGAACTTCCAAAGCATGTCTCCAGTGCATCAACAATCACCACAGGCTGCCATGTCAAATAATCCATTCTTCACAGCTGCCCCGACCCAATCGCCGGCACCAATGGGGCAACAGCAGCAGTATTTCGCTCCGCAGCGGCCGGACACAGCCTCAATCATGGCTCTGTACGGCCAGCCTGCCGCGAACCCAGCTCAGTCGATGATGTCTCCGGTTCAGCAGCAGCCGCAGCAACAGCAGCAGCAACCTCCGGCTTCACCAAACTATGCTACTTATGCTCAACAACCAAATTCGCCTGCTGCCCCGGAGCAGGCGATGCAGCTACAACGGGCTCAGACAGCACCAGTTGCAGCTGCGACCCTTGCTCCGATGAGCCCTGCGCAGTCCACGAACAGCAAGAACCCTTTTATGAACGCCGCGACGATGGCATCACCTACCGCTCCCACAGACCCTTTCGCTGCGGGACGCCACGTCACAAGAGAGAGCATCATTTTGGGTAATGATATGGCATGGGCAAACGGACGGCACAGTCCTGATGCATTCGCCAGCCTAAGCGCTCGGCACGTTTAATTTCTCTATCGTCAGGCTCGAAAGGTGGATTGGTCCTTTTCTTCTTGTATAATGTGTGGATGAAACAGCAGTATATATCTACATGCATGGTTGGGAGGTACGGATGCAGGTCAAAAGAGCCGAATGCGCTCTAGTTTTCGTTTGTCGTTGTACGATACAAGTATAGTGTGTATAGAGAGGTGAGAGTCGAAGAGGAAGAAAAAGGAACACAGGCATGTTGGATTCATGAGCATGATCAGTCGGAAGGGTCTCATTGGTACAATTCAAAGAGATAGACTTGTGAAAAGTCTTCTGCGACCTACACACTATTAGTCCCCAGCTACGATCTCCTTACCATCTTGCTTCCCTGTCACGAACTCTTCATATGGCACACCCCTCGTATCCCAACCCTCTCCAACTGGCCTCGCAATCTCTGCCCATCCACGGATCAGCGCTCGCCAATAGCACACTTCCGCCGCTGGACTCAAATACCCCATCCCTTCAAACGTCTCCCTTTGTCTCCTCGCTATCCCCTTCGCCACATCCGAATGCGCCTCCAACCACGCCACCACCTCCTGAAGATCCTCCCAATCCGGCCTCACGAAGACCATGTTCGCCTCACTGGCAGTATAGACCTCCTTCCAGCCTTTCCTCGCACGTTTCTCCCATTTCGGCATCGGCTGCTCTGCCAAACCCTCCGAGAGCAGTGTAGAGGAGAAGACGGGGCGGATGAGGTGGCTTGTGTGTTGCATCCATTCGAGGGGAGGGGAGAGGATGACGGAGGCGCAGAGTTGGTGGAATTGGAGACGGCCAGAGTAGCCGAAGCCTTCTGTGTGGACGATGTACTTCCTCTTGCAGAAGTCTTCGATGCGAAGGGCGTTGCTTGCGTCTTCACTATTCGTCTCCCACTGTAGTGCTTCTACATCTGCCCAGTTCTTCCCGTTCGCTACCTTGAGCAACTCCTGTCTTCCTCTGGCATTCATTCCTGCTCCGTTGTTGAACCAACGTGTTCCTCTCCAGACTGCTCTTGCGTCCTTGCTCTCGAAGTCTACCTCGTCCTCGATTTCTGCGATTCGCCTTGCTGCGGACGGGAGGGATCCGATGAAAGGTAGGGGCCATGACCAGAATGAGAAGTGTGGCATGGGGAGAATCCGTTTCTGGGAGGGGGAGACGAGAGGACGGGCAAATGCTATGGTTGAGGCGGAGGAGACGTCATGGGCGGAGAGAGTAAGGGTTGTGTTGGGTAGGGGAGAGGGTGAGGTGAGAAGAGCACGGTGGAGTTGATGCAAGGATGAAAGTTGGCGATGTCGCATGACTTGCGAGAGATCATTCTTGTGCGGCGAGCGAATGATGTAAAGCTGAGATTGCTTCAGTACGCAGGGGGTGGATGTCGAGAGTGTATCCTCACCTCGCTGTTTTCGACTCTAGCTTGTAAGATAATACCTCGTTGGAAAGCCACTTCTAGAGGACCGCGTGCAATTTCATCGTCAATCTCTTTCGTGAGATCTGGAAAAGTAGCCTCGCACGCCTGTGTGTCAAGCTGGAGGGTGTTGAAGTCATGATCCTGAGGTGTCCAGTCATCATATCTCCCTCTCTGAGCCGACAGCCATGCTCGATGGTCTTGTATGCCGCGTTGATAGACTACGAGGAAAAGAAGGAGAAAGACGATAGTCGCCAACGATGGGCGACATCGAGATCTCCATCTCTGGCCCATCGTGACTATTCTTTCATGACATCTGATGGAACTCGAGAAACGATGAAGACATAACAACAGCAAGCGGTTCACAGCAGGAGCTACCTACTCTGAAATAAGAGTATCGCCCCCCCCCCCCTCCCTCTGACAGCGGCACGGGTTCATCCCCCGCAAGACTGGAAACGTGAATGCAACGTCAAGGTAAGGTTTGTGCTTGGACGGAGAAATGCTGGTTCGAGGAGCTGAACCCAAACATGCATTTGCAGTCTACTTGCCTATTCGGGAAGCGTGTGAAGCTTCGGTGGCTGGACTTCCGAAGATTGCTGCTCTCGGGTCTCGGCAAGGGATTTCCTCGGTGTGGGGGAATGAGCGCCAAGTTGGGGACATGGTTGAATGTTTGGTTGAACCAGACTTCGTTGGAATGGGGTTCTGGCCGGTGTGTGGGTGAGAGTGTGTGTGGTTGGGTCTTCAAGCAGGGTACTGGAGTTATGGTTTGACACGGAGGAGGCTTGCAGCGTGTTGAAGAGGATTTAGATAGATGACAGGATGTATGGACTCTTTGGGACAGCTGTCCATTGGTAACGGAGTACCACGCCAGCACTGTCCTCATCAGGAATCGACAGCCTGACGGCTGAGAGTGATTAGGAATGACACCATGGGTCCTCAGAGGTCATGTCCCTTTTCAAGAACATGGACGTGGTCAACCATTAAATTTCCAAGTTCTATAACTTCATGCATACGCTTCTCAAATCCAGAAGAAACCCCCCTCACCACAGCACTTTCAAGTGTCACCGCGACATGCTGTCTCTCACGGCCAACATGCAAGCCCGTTGCTTGCCTCAATACCTAGGCAGGGACTGGCTGTCCTCTTCTCGTTATTCTAGAGTCGCTTGGACTGCTCCAGCTAATGGATCAATTAGCATGAGAACGTCAAACTGAAAACAAAACATGCCAGCTTCGTAAAAAAAAATACATTACTGCCTCTAATATTCTGCGATTACAAGAAGGACATCCCAGTGCCAATCCAGTGTTGCGAGAATCGGAGCACCGTTACATAAGCTTCCTGGGCGGCATCACCAGGTTGAAAATTGGACTCCCCCAATCCCAAGCTTCGCATTTGTAAAGGTCAGACGGATGCTTCGTTCATTTCACTACGAAGAACCCAATTATTCATTTTCATGTAGATGCTCATTTTGATGCATGGTTGGCAGTCGCAAGCCAGGTTTATTTGTCTCATGTAGTGTATCCTTGCTGACCATCGTACCTCTCCGTACTCGGCCAGCTGGTCAGCTATTTTATCTACTAGTCATCATCCTCACAAGTCTCACCCCCGCGACGACCTCCGCAAAGCAATTGACCTCAGCCACCGACCGATCCATAAGCGTACCTTCGACATAGACAAAGCATACATGGAGAGATAGCAGTCACACGAATACAGCTCGGTCATAGCTTCCTCGACCACTACAGAGCCTCGGCTCGCCCTGTCCGTCCGTTTCTTGCTCAGGGCAGCTCTCGATAGCTCTCGATCATGGACGACGCACCAGCTCCCGCGCCGTCGCTGGAGAAGATCCCCGAGCCTCAAAACAAGAAGCCTCTTGCCGCACTCAGCCATGATTACAAAGGCTTCGTGTCCGGCGTCTTCAGCGGTGTTGCGAAGCTGACTGGTAAGCATAGGCTCCCAGCGGCTTGCCATTGACGACTTGCTGACAAGACCCTGAACACAGTCGGCCATCCCTTCGACACTATTAAGGTCCGACTACAAACTACCGACGCCTCTCGATTTCGAGGTCCTCTCCAATGTGTCACACAGACTATCCGCAACGAAGGCGTCCGCGGCCTCTACAAAGGCGCAACACCACCCCTCGTCGGCTGGATGTTCATGGACTCCGTTCTCATGGGTTCCCTCACCGTCTATCGCCGCCTCATGGCGGAACAAGTTTTCCACGTCGAGCGGTCCTCCCTCCCTCCCGTCGGCCACGGCATGGCAGGCATCCTCGCCGGCTGCACAGTGAGCTTCATCGCCGCCCCGGTCGAACACATCAAGGCGCGTTTACAAATCCAATACGCCGCGAAGAAGACCGATAGACTATACTCGGGCCCAATTGACTGCCTGACGAAGGTCTATAAGCACCATGGTGTGCGCGGAGTGTACCACGGTCTGAGCGCAACGCTGCTCTTCCGCACGTTCTTCTTCTTTTGGTGGAGTAGCTATGATATATTATCGAGATATATGCGGGACAACACGAAGATGAGCGCCCCGGCTATCAACTTCTGGGCAGGTGGTCTCAGCGCACAGGTGTTCTGGCTTACGAGCTATCCGAGCGATCTGGTCAAACAGCGTATCATGACGGATCCATTAGGAGGCGGTTTGGGTGACGGCGAGAGGAAATTCAGGCGATGGAACGAGGCTGCGAGAGCCGTGTGGAGGGAGAACGGTTGGCGAGGGTACTGGAGAGGGTTCCTGCCGTGTTTCCTGAGGGCGTTCCCGGCGAACGCCATGGCTCTACTGGTGTTCGAAGGCATCATGCGGGGATTGCCGTAGTCGTTGACACATGCCTCAACAAGAAGGCACACATCTACATCACAAGATACCACAATAGCAAGAAGCGAAAAGATGTTTGAGTTTCCCTGAGAATGCCACTCAGATGGCTTGGTTGTATTGCATGGTTGCCGCTTAGAATGGCCGTCCAATCAAAGACTACCTTTGTCCAGCTACACCCACGCTCTTTTTCCTGTTTCCAGTAGAAAGGGTTTCCCAAACGCTTACTCGTCGTCCTCGTCAGCCTCGTCGTTGACGACGTTGAAGAACTTGAGCTCGTAAACACCCTTGGAGGTGGAGACGACGCGGAGCCAGTCACGGAGCTGCTGCTTCTTGAGGAACTTCTTGGTCCTGCGAACATGCCACTGTCAGTATTCACCCTCCTCTGCTGTTGTGTGTTTGTAGGTTTGGGTGTCGTGACGTACAGGTACTTGAGGTAGCGACCGGAGAGCTCGTTGTGGGAGGTGACCTCGATCTTGCCATCGCCAATCTGCTTGATGACAACGTTGTCGCCAAGGTTGTTGGTGCGACCATCGACCTTGATACGGTCCTGGAGGAACTTCTCGAAAGCGGAGACGTCGAAGATCTTGTCGCTAGCGGGCTGCGAAGCGTTGATGATGTACTGCAGGACTTCAAGTTAGTCTCTTGCCTCCCCAAGTAAGTCTCCAGTTTCATCAGGGAGTCGCCATACCTTCTTGGTCTGCTGGGCGTTCTTGCCCGCCTTCTTCTGTTGGATCTGTCTTAGCCTACTGCATTTTCTCAACCGAGTAACCTCTCCAACTCCCAAGAAGGGGAGGGGGGACAGAGAGGAAAACTCAGGGTAACAGCAAAGCGGTACGTACAGTCTGAGGAGCCATTGTGTCTGAGGTTTGAGGGAAGAGTGATGTGCGAAAACGCAAAGAAGTCGAATCCTGCGTCTGCTGGGAAAATTGGGATGTGGTTGGTGGGTTGGATGTTCAAAATGCGGCTATCGCAGGGAAATTTCGCGGGCGGATTTTTGGTGTGGATTTTGCGAATATGCGCCGATTGTGTGCCGGACCGGTGGCCGGATTAAAGATTGACCGGGTCCGGGTTGGGTGTATGACCACGTTTGGGTGGTGCGGCTATGTGGGTGGGTCTACTTGACACCTCAGAAGTGATGAACGACGCTGTCGATTTTGGTATATATGGTGGTCAAACCTGGTACAATTAGTAGATCAAATGTCTTCACTTATACCCAAGGGTGTTTCCTGATTCCCTTTGATTCTTCCGTGGCCTAGCTGGCTGAGTATCATCCGTGCAATGTGTGAACACCCACCAAATGGCACAGACCAATGTTTCTCGCTAGTGTTCACGGTATACGCCTCTCGTGCCATCCAATGCTTCTGGCCTCAGTCATCTTAGCCCAACAAAACCACTTCTCGCACGAGCTTCAAGATCGCCCGACATGGAATGTTGCTGATCATGCGTCAACAATGAGGCAACCCCGCGATATCACATGTGAGGTGTGGCTAGTGTGTCAGGTGTAGATGTGGCTGATGTCAAATATCAGTGAGATCATTAGGCATGAGTGAGGACCAGACAGAGTCTTTTTGCATCTCAGCTCAGATACCAGAAGGACAGTGTCCTCAAGGACGTTATGTCGCAGAATCCAACTCCTCCAACAACACTCGTTTCAATGCGTTTCTCATGATTCATGCCAACAATTCACCCCAGCACTCCTCCCCCCGCCCCAGCCACAGGGTCTCGACTGTTAAGGGCCTAGCGCCCCCGCTCTGCCCGTTGTCGCAACAGCTTCAGCTTCGGGTCTCATCGTCATCACTTTTCCTCAATCCCCATCCAGCTATACCATTCTTCTCTAAAGCAACCTCGCTCTCGCTTTTGTCGGCGTTCCTGAGTTGTCCGAAAAATCCATGACGTCTGCATATGCGCAGCTTGTCCTCAATCCTGGGCCGTCTCTGTGCATCTGATTCGTCCGTATTCACTCTTCTGCAACCCTCCCTTGCACTACCCGCTCAGGTACGCGCGTGACAGCTCCAGCATACAGGTGTCATCAGCTCGCTTTCGCAACTTTCATGAATCGTTGCCTCCGCAACTTCTGTATCTGAGCCTGAAGCAATCGCCGTCTCCAAGCCCTTGTACATTCGACCCTGCTGTGCCACAGCTTCGTATCCATCCAAGCTCCTATTAGGTAGCTGCCTTGAGATTCCGGCTGCCTTGGCGACAGGTCGTCATCCGCGACAGCCTCCTTTGCCTACGCCTTCCGCATGCTCCGATGCGCAGACCCTCTTCTTAGCTCTCCCCATCGCAAGAGCCATTTCCTCAACTTTCATACTTAGACCCCTTGTCCCCCACCAAAGCTCCCGCAAGCATGACCTCAAGTCTCCTCTCCTCACCCAACGCCATCCCTCCTCGCACCTCCAGCTCCTCAGCCGCTCACGCGCGCAACCTTTCCGACGGCACCCACGGTTCTCCTCCTCCTAAATCTATCCTCCGCCCTGTCCCAGAGGGAGACTGGCTCAGTCAAAAGCAGCAACAACGATCAAGCAAGCACGCCGCAGCTTCAGGGCCCTTCACTATGACAGGCATGCAGCCTCCCAACGAGCCACCAAACCCTCAGCGGTACGCTGATGATGACTTCGACTTCACTGCCAAGAAGTCCTGGACGGTTGACAAGGAGAAGGTGGTGCGCGGACCATTCGAATATGTCATCAGTCACCCAGGCAAAGACTTCCGATCACAGCTGATTGGGGCTTTCAATGCATGGCTCGAGGTGCCTGCCGACAGTCTTGAAATCATTACGAGAGTCATTGGCATGCTCCACGAGTCGTCTCTTCTTGTGGACGATGTTCAAGACTCCTCTGAGCTCCGTCGCGGTTTCCCTGTGGCGCACAACATTTTCGGCGTTGCACAAACTATCAATTCCGCAAACTACATTTACTTCGTCGCTCTGCAAGAGCTTCAGAAGCTCAGCAACCCGCTTGCCGTTAGCATGTTTGCTGAGGAGCTCGTCAATCTTCACCGTGGACAAGGCATGGATCTGTTCTGGCGTGACACGTTGACCTGCCCCAGCGAAGACGACTACCTCGAGATGGTGGGCAACAAGACTGGTGGCCTCTTCCGTCTGGGCATCAAGCTCATGCAGGCCGAGTCCAAGACACCATTCAACTGTGTACCCCTCGTCAATCTCTTCGGCCTCATCTTCCAAATCCGCGACGATTACATGAACCTCTCCTCGAGCGAGTACAGCAACAATAAGGGCATGTGCGAAGACCTGACAGAAGGCAAATTCTCCTTTCCCGTCATTCACAGCATCCGCACCAACCCATCCAACCTACAGCTTGTCAACATCCTCAAGCAGAAGACTACGGATGTGCAGGTCAAGCGCTACGCCGTCGCATACATGGAGAGCACCGGCAGCTTCGAGTACTCACGAAAAGTAATAGCTGTGCTGATCGAGCGCGCGAGGAAGCTCGCGGATGAGATCGATGATGGAAAGGGTGGAGCAAAGGCGTTCCAGAAGATATTGGATAAGATGGTTGTTACAGCGGAGGGGTGATCATTGGACTGCGGAGTAATTCCATGTAATGAGGTGGTTATGATATGGGTCAGGTCTGCTAGGACAAGAGCAGGATTTGCACATACTATGTGGCGGCGGTGGTTTCCGACGATTGATACCAATTTCACATTATTTTCATGATTACACATATTGCCATAATCTGCAAGTCCATACCAAGTTGCGCCAATCCGACCCCAAAGCTCCAGTTCTACCATCATAGCTCCGTTGTCAGAGATGTTGTGAATCACGCAGAGCCGCTGGACATTGACGCTCTTCGCTTCACCAACCTCACCCAACGCCGCCTCCTCCACTCTCCTCTCCTTTCGTTCACATCTTCACCCTCTTCCCAACTTGGCTTTTGTGGCTTAGCCTTCATTTTGTCAACCGTATGGTCCACCACCCCGGTCCTCTCGTGCGCGTCGTCCCAGATATCGTACACCCACCTCTCGCCCTCCGTCTCGACCTCCACGCCTGTGATAATCCGCTCTTCCACCCACTCTCTACTCCAAAGATCCAGCGCCCACTTCTTCTCGCTCCACTCCCATCCGTTTGGTGGTAGGACATCTTCGAAGAAGCGCGTTCCACCAGGTCTCTCGCCCGCAATGCGTGGTTGGGACAGAGGGTCGTAAGGTGAAGGGGAGAAGACCCATGGCTCCCATTCGCTGCCATCGCGTGACATTTTCTGAAGTTCGAAGATCTCAACCTCGCGGGATTCAGGAGCGGAATCGAGGATTACGTCATTGGTGATCCAATTACCGACGAAACCTCGAGCTACCGTCTCATGTGGATGAACGTGTGATTCGTGTGTAGCGGCAAGGAGGCGGGCTATATGTGGATGTGAAGAGAGGACGGCAGCCCAGCCGCCTAGGAGGAAGATGAAGCGCCATGGCAAGAGATGTGAGGTCAGGGTCATGAAGACGCCGCCTGTGAAGAGAAAGAGGAAGAGCGCCGATGATAGAGCTTCGTCGCTGAAGTTCGTGACGGGAACGAGAAGCGCAATGACCTTGTCATGCGCTCGGCTGAAGTCATCCATAACGTTCTGGAGATCTCTCATGTTTCGGAAGAAGTCCTTGCTTAGCTCCTTCACCGGCCTCACTGTCGCCGCAGGTGCAAGCGGGGGCCCTCGGGGTGAGTAGCCCATCCCCTGCTCACTCGAAAGGGTGTTCTTCGGAGGAGCAGGATGGCGTGCCACAAAGGCTGGGACGAGAACGCCGAGGAGAAGAGCGATAATTGGGAGAACCGGGAGCATGTAAGGATCGAGACATACAAAGGTGTACACGGCCAGGAAGGACATGGTATGTGAGGGACGGCGCCAGGCGAGAAGACGAAGGGCACGTGCTTGGAACTTGAAGACCACTCCGATACGTGCGTTGAACCGGCGGAAGTTATTGGACATGGTCGGGATGGTGAAGTTCGGCCGCTGGGCGAAAACGGGCGCACCGGGGTCGGGGATGATGGGTGCATCGGAGCCGGTATCGTCGGCATCGGAGGGGATGACTTGCTGGAGGAGTCTGGAGTTGAAGCGCTGGATCAGTCTCAGATATCGTGGGATTAGGATCTTGATGAGGCTCACTTCTCGATGAGGCGGTCCTGGATACTCGCTTTCTCGCGGATGGCGGCAAAGCCGAACCCACCAGCGCGGGACGTCGACTTCTGAGGAGAGCCAGCCTCGGAATCGGTAGCATCTCGTCTGCGGTTGGGCGATGAAGGGATTGGGGTGTCATCGTCCTGACTCCCCTCGAGGACGCTAGCTAGCCCTACGTCGTCCATGATGGAGGCTTAGAGGTCAGCACGAGGTTTTGCTGGTAGAGGCGGCGCTCTGGCCGAACTAGAGACCTTGCGATCAGGCTGGATGCATGTCTCTCGCAACGTTGAATAGCCGATGAATGGACTAGTTGGCGGTTGGGCTGGGCTTCGGGAGTAGTGACTTGACATGTGACGCTTTCACTTTAGGAGGGGGAGCCATGCTGACATCACACATGCACCTCTGACGGGCCGCCAAAGACGGCGCCACAAGATGGAGGGTCCAACACCGCGGGCGATTGAGTTTAAGTGATCTGTAATAGTCTGACGTCGACTAATGCTGATAATTGGAATAATATAGTTGGCATTTTATTCGACTTGGAAACACCGCTATGCTCGTGTGTTGGTGGTAATGGTATGAAGATGTCGTTGCCGGGTAGCTCTGTTGTTTCGTCAACGGCCTCCTTCGATGGCTGGGCAAATATCCAGCATGACGACGAAAAAACCTTTCACGCGATCCTATCGAAATCAGAGGACTAGGAACATCATATACTTGCGACATGGTTCAAGATCTAAAAGGTCCTGCTCCCGGGAACTCATAGCTCTGATGACCAAGGCGCATGAACAACACGAGCCGTTGTCTGGGGAAGCGCATCATCATAACAAATGCGGCCATCAGCAGGTGATTCGCCGAACCAAACGCGACAGTCGCAGGCCGGGTATAGTACTCCTTGTAAGTCCCTTGCCAAAGTCTTTCCTTGGAATTTGAAGGGCGCACTTTGAACATTGCTTTCTTGAGCTAAAGGAGATGAAAGTAAACAATCAAGCGTCTGGGAGGTGAGAGCCAATCAGCCAGGAAGACGGATCGCCACTTGACCCCTGGACGGGGTGGTTGAAGTGGAGCGTAGGATGGGGCATCAAACAACCAGGGTTCAACACAAGTCGTTTTGGCGTAGAGCCATGTCAGTGATCTGTAACCTGGCAGCCAGTCCAAGAAGGTGTTGTTGTCAAGCAGCGAGAGGGACTTGGAGGTGTTTTAGTGATGCAACATCGTCTCTGTTTGGTGAATTGACACAGCACCTGTGCGTGAGGAGTGCTTGGGGAAATTTGGGAGGAATATGATAGGCCCAGCTCTCCACAGCCGGTGGTGTCCAAGTGCGCACCGAGCCCCTGAGGAACCCCGATTTGGCAGTGGGCCTGGCTTTGACCTCCCAAATGGTCTAGAGCGGAGGAGATGGGGGTTGGCGAATTGTTCGTGAGGCACTGGTAGACAATGAGACAGTTGAACTCTGGAGAACGGGCTGACATTCGAAGCGCAGTTCTGTTGCTCGAGACAGGCCAAGGAGGCAGAAGCATGATAGGGCACGCGAGTTGCTGTGCCTTCATTGCGCGAGGCCATCGACGGAAAGGACTGACAGGCAGCTGCCGGCGCCTCGTGCACCTGCAGCCAGCACCTGCAGCGAAGAATGCGCAGCACCCACTCTGCCATCCACAATCATTGTAGCTAAGGTGCTGAGCAACGAGTGGCTAACAAGAGACACACTGCAGCTCACTTCCCTGTCTCTGTTGTTACGGGTATACCAGAAGCAAAGCCTAGGTACGGAGTACTTTGTGCAGTACCACCCGCCACCCACCACCCACCACCACCTATCTCACCAACCACCGGCAACAGCCACCATGCGCTGTGGGCCGCTGCCAGTGCCCCTACTTCCCCCACTGTACCTGCACATACCGCCCCTAAAACGTGTGCCCGTCGTTGGTCTTGTCCCCGTTGGTCGGCGCCACCCTCCTTTCTTGGTGCCAGTGCCTGCGCGAGGGTCCCCCATGAGGTGTGTGCGTGCCTGTCGGTCTCGCCTGTCGCTACAGTGCCGCTCCTCAGCCCTCGAAAAACAACCTCCTTCAACCTCCCATCACGGAGCATTCGACGCCTCCTTGCCCGTATCCTGACTGCAGCGGCCCAGCTCCCGAGCTAGGTCTGTCCACGGATATTCCTGCCATCGTCCATCTCGCCGGCTGGACCAGACCTGCCGCTTCACGACCCTGTCACCGTCTCCCTGCGCGCCTGTCAGCGGAATGAGGTAGCCATTGCCCCGACCTCAGCTCCCTGACCGGACTGAGACGTTCGGACTCTCAAGGCATCTTGCTCTTGACAGCGGATAGGTCGTGCAGAATAGGCTTGGACTCCCCCGTCTTCGACGGAAAGGTATCAAAAGGTTGAATGCATCGTCAACGAGGAGTTCCTCCTGGACCACCATCTGCTCCAGCTGCATTATCGTGAGTTTGTCCCCTATTGACTTCCCCTTGGGGACTTTGACCCTGTCTATGTCACGATTTCGCTTCTTTGTTTTCATCACGACTTCATTCACATTCCCAAGTTGAAAATCATCGACTGCGATGCCCGCTAATTCTGGCCCATCTCGTGCCACAGACATCGAACCGCCTCTTCAAACCGACTAAACCCGTCAATCATCCTCAACCGCGCGCCTCCGCCCGCAGACGACGATCCGATGCTGAGTGCTTCGTCTGCCAACAATCACTCGCTTCTTTCATTCGGGCGGAATGGGGAAGACGATCACCACACAGAGTCGAATACGCCATACGAGTTCCTTCCCTCCGTGAGCTTCGATGATCTACATAGCAGCATCGAGTCCGCCTCCACCGACTTCAAACTTACCCAGTTTCCCTCGCCGACCGGCGAGGGCAGTATCCTCGACGCACAGGGCTTGGCAAGTCGCGAGATGGCCCATACCGTCTCAAGTCAACCCGGTGCTGCCGTCGGTACTACCAATGGACGCCATGTAGCTGTCCCGTCGGCTGCGGCTGCAAACCGGACTGGCCGTTCTGGCTCTATCCTGCGGCGGCCGAGCACGTCCTCGAGGCAGTCTGCTGCACTCTCGTCCTCGACCAACTCTAACTCCTCAGCCCCGATCGATGCACCCACAGCTCCAGCTGCAATGCGAAATAGACGACAGAGCCACTATCCACCGGTTTCGAACGTCAGTACTAACATTGGCAAGCCGCCTCGCAAGTCGATAGGCCCGGGGGTCATTGGTGACACCTCATTTGATGGGTCCCGAAACCCGTCTAGGCGACGGCCCAGCCTGTTCTCAGACCGTGGTACCGGAGACAACACAAGGACGTCTATAGACGGAGGGTCTTCTGGCTTCGATAGCGGGCGACCCTACGCTGAAACCAGAGCCTTTAAGGCGAAGTCTGTTCAGCCACCGCCGCACTCCGCCCATGCACCTTTCACAGCCGACAATACTCTCACTCCAGAGCACAACAGGCATTCTACCCTTCCGCCTCGGTCACCACGGGTTGCTGGACGCGGACTCACACCTTCATCGTCAGGTGTGGTGAAAAGGGCATCTATGATGCCAGGTGCTCATGGTACTCCACCACATGTGAGCGGGCTTGGTGCAAGGACCATCAGTCCAACGGATACGAAGCGCATGCAGCGCATGTCTATCTTGCCCGGCTCCCAAAGTCTGAACCAGATTACGAGCGTACCACCACCGCCTCCAGTGTCAACGGAAACGCGAGCAGACTCCAGATCACCATCAATGATCCCGCGGAAGGCCTCGGCGACACCCTCTTCAGCTCGTACTACTCCTGATATTACCAGAAAGTCGTACAGCTCCGGACTGTCAATCGGGTCAGCCGCTAGTCTCAACACCGTGAGGACATCAACAGGTTCCATTCAACCCCGGCTACCAGTGTCCGCTTCGGCCTCAAGATTGCCAGCACCAAAACTCACGACTGTACATAACCCTTTGCATAACGACGATGATGAAGATGTTCCACCGGTTCCGGCGATTCCAAAGGCATACGAGTCGCCCAAAGACTCTCCCGCCGACGCATACTTTATGGAGAAGAAGAAAACAGCCCTCAGCAACTTCGAGGGTTCTAATGGCAACTCTACGGGCAGTATAACTATGCCAGTGATGCCTGAGCCTACCAAGGTGCAGCGGAAGCCCAGTGCTAGGAAAAGTTCATTCATGCCCATGTCGACCAGCGCAATGAATGTTGACAAGAGGGTATCAGCCCAGAACAGCAGGAAGAATCTTCAGCCATTGAGTCTCCCTCCCATCAACTTGGCGCCGATCAACCTGCCGAGCTCAATGAAGGTTCCTCCCATGCCGCAGCCAGCAGCCCCGGGACGTGACTTGAGTCCTCCTCCCTCACGACAATTGCCGCGCACGCCGACAACCCCAATGACAGCCTCGAAAAGTGCCTTCTTTTCTAAGAGTCGCTACGACGAAACCATGGAGCTGCCGGATCTGAGAAGCAGCAGCTCCGTTCATCACACGCATCACATGACGCCCACGCCCCCAGATGCTGGTACATCCAGCTCTTCATCTATTGTGGAAGAGCCGAACAAACACAGCATATCGCCATTCCTTTCCTCTTCCGCTCCCAAAGGAGGCTTCGAGACCAGTTTTCTGCGGCGACCAAAGACCAGCGGCGATCCATCCACAATACACGGTCTGGGCTTTGACGATCAAAGTTTCCACAAGCCTGCTGGCCCCCGTCCGCAGAACTCTGAGAAGTCTGCTCCGAAATCTCCAACGCCGGCTCCCAGTGCCAATGACGAGCCCCAGACCCCGTCTTCGATGAGCTCTCTGCGCCGGAAGCTCAGCATGTCGTGGAAAAGAGGCTCATCGAAGAGCGGCATCAACCCCCCTTCTGATGTTACAGACAAGGCTTCAGTGCAGTCGCAACAACAGGCCCATGCTAGGCAGGATAGTATGCCGCCGCCGAGGATCCCTGTTTCCGCCACTGTCAACAACCTGGCAAACATCAAGCAGAGCAGCCCTGCCCCAGCCGGGAAACCCAGCAATGGATACTTGGAATCGCGTCGCCGAAAAAGCTCAGGAGCAAGCCTCAGCAGTTACCCGTCTCACGAGCGTACTAAAAGCGAGACTTGGACGAACAAGAAGGAGCCCAGTGTGGATGCAACACCCATGCCCACGAGTCGTAATCCTTTGGTCATGCACAAAATTGTCAAGCCACGGGCTTCGTCGAGTAGCATCCGCGGAGCCGAGGCATTTACGGCTATGGAGCTCGATAAAGACGACAAGGCTGCGGAGGATGAGATGAGGAAGCTTGGATCTCGTCGCAAGGAGACCGAAGTCGCAGCACGAACAATTGACCAGCTGCGGAAGAGGGCGACGCCGAAGGACCGCGTTGGCGCCCACGAGGCCATCAGAATTGCCATGCTAAACATCTATGAGCGCGGCGAGATCGTCGACTACACAGATGTATACTTCTGTGGTACACAAAATGCCCGCAAGGTGGTTGGTGACGTTCACTCCGACGCGCCTAACTTTGGGTACGATGACGAGAGAGGAGACTATACCATTGTCCCCGGAGATCACCTTTCGTATCGCTATGAGATTATTGATGTGCTTGGAAAGGGCAGCTTCGGGCAAGTCGTTCGATGCATTGACCACAAGCTTGGAGTACTTGTTGCCGTCAAGATTATCCGTAACAAGAAGCGTTTCCACCAACAGGCTCTCGTCGAAGTCAACATTCTACAGAAGCTTCGCGAATGGGTAGGTGTATTATGTATTCCTCGGGCTTTTGATCTCCACTGACCTCTTCGCAGGACCCCAAAAACAAGCATAGCATGGTGAACTTCACCCAGAGCTTCTATTTCCGTGGACATCTATGCATCTCAACTGAGCTCTTGGACATGAACCTTTATGAGCTTATCAAGGCACATTCTTTCCGCGGCTTCTCGATCCGCATCATACGCCGATTCACTAAACAGATCTTAAGCTCACTCAACTTGCTGAAGCAGCACAAGGTCATTCACTGCGATCTGAAGCCTGAGAACATCCTGCTACGTCATCCTCTTCATGCTGAGATCAAAGTCATTGACTTCGGCTCGAGTTGCTTCGAGAATGAGAAAGTGTATACATATATCCAGTCCCGATTCTATCGATCTCCCGAAGTCATTCTCGGAATGACTTACGGCTTGCCCATCGATATGTGGAGTGTTGGCTGCATTCTTGCCGAGCTGTACACTGGTGTCCCCATCTTTCCTGGAGAGAATGAACAAGAGCAGCTGGCTTGTATCATGGAAGTGTTTGGTCCACCAGAGAAGCATCTCATCGAGAAGAGCACTCGCAAGAAGCTTTTCTTCGACTCTATGGGCAAGCCCCGCCTAACAGTCTCCTCCAAAGGCCGCCGACGTCGCCCATCATCGAAGACTTTGCAGCAAGCCATCAAGTGCGACGATGAAGCTTTCCTCGACTTCCTAGCACGTTGTCTCCGGTGGGATCCTGATCGACGGATGAAACCGGAGGAAGCTATACGCCACGAGTTCATCACTGGTCATAAGCCAGCGACGTCACTGCCTCGCATGGCACCGCGTGATGCATCGCCCATCAAGCGTCATAATACTATTTCTTCAGCACCTCGCCCTCTGCCCGACCCACCAGCATCTATAACCAACAAGGCAATGGGGAGCATGCGTTCAGGCCCAAGCCCCCACAAACCTGTCGCGGCCAACTCAAGGAGGGTATCTGGCGCCACGGCACCGACTGCTGCGAGCACTAATAGACGCACAAGCACCGGTATGGCGAGCATCTCTTCAGGGCTCAGCAGTCTCCCTCGAGCATCGAACCGTACCGCCAGTGGGAAACAGGACCTTGCTGCTGCCGGAGCCACGGCTGCCATGAGCAGAAGGGCCTGATGCCCTTAGCCATCTTCTGTCAGACCTCACGATGCGTCAACTCTGATGAAACATGGGCTTCCGCGTTCCTCACGTTTCGACGATACACTATACCGCAGTCATGATCACCTTGGGATTGGATGGCTTCATCCCTTTTCTACGTCACGTTACTTTCGTGCTTTTATCACTTTGTCTCCATTAGCGAATTCGCGATGGGTCCCAGCTATTTAGAACGTACGCAACAATCATCTCATGTCCGGCAGGTGGACAGAGCGTGGATCACCGAGAGATTGGGTGAATTATGTTTCAAGGAGAGGGCGAGGGCGCTGTCAGGACGACAACACAAGAGGTTGAGAGTGTCGAATGATATGGACCTGAGCCTCAGCGAAAATGTGGCTGCTACGGTCTGCCTACTCCTAGACACAACGTATAGAGAGCGTATAACTGTACACTTTTCATCATGGTTTGCTTTGGGTCTCCTCACCTCGACATGACTTATCTTTCCAGTTGTAGGACTGATGCGAATGAGCGGAGCACGTTGCAAGCAAGGAAACGATTCCCATGGCTTTGTAGATTCCCCACGTTTTATATACCACATCTGGAGAACGTAATGAATGAACTGCATCACTTTTATCTGGTCAAAATGCTCGCTCTACCCCATGGGTAAATTGTGAATGTCGGAAAGTACATCTTGATGCTGGGTTTGCCTCGCCAAGTGCAAGTCGGGCTTGAAGCGGAATACCCTGGATAGCTGCGCAAACCGTACAGATTCGAATTCTGCTGGAAGGGTTGGTCTGTGAATACGAGCTTGTGCTTTGAAGTTGGACTTACAATTTGGTGATGGAAACTATTCGGGGGTAGGTGAACTCATGCGGGGTGATTCCCAACTGTGTCACTTCATTCTCGTATGCGGTCGATATACGGTGCTATTCACAGAAGCGAAAGACCAGATACGAATAATGGTAACTTGAACTCCCAAATTACATGCACAACAACGAGTAAGATGAATCTAGGAACCAGAATCGTGCAATGTGATGAGCGACCTGGGTCCAACCAAGCACATCCGCGAGTTGGGATGACTTCATGATCGTCGAGCTGGAAGCCCACGATGACACGAAAGGTCAAAAGAAGCTCAAGGACAGAAAATCTTTGTCAAGGAAGAACACGAGCCATTCCCAAATAGTACATCAACTCCTATGGAAGCACTTCCGACGTTGAGGAACCCCTGGCTTTCGTACCCTGGTCACCTTCGACTCAAGTCCCTGTTCCGTGAAGCTCATAGGGCTGAAGGCGAGATGTCAGGGGGTCGGTTATGGCTTCACCCCCTTTTATAAGGTTCCAAGAGCGAATCGGAGCCCGCACATGGCATGGTAAGCCCTCAATCGATCGATCAGCTTTGACCGCCAGGGGATCCTTGTGTCAGGAATAGAGGGTTGGGCAACATATGAGGCCTCCATCGAGTAGATCACCCGAATAAGAGCTAGTACTACAGCGCACATGTATGATTGAGGAGAAAGGGGCACAGGAAAGGGACAGGCCCCTGTCCATGGGAGTATAACGACAATAGCCTGGTCAGCCGTGTCTCGGCTCACACGCTAGAGGGTGCTGACTGGCCAATGAAGGTGGGTAATTGGGTCGAAGAGCAAAAACCTTCTTGCTCTCGAGACGAGCCGTTGTTCAGCCTCGCCAACCTGGCGGGCGCTTTGGCGTCGGGAACAAGCTGTCAGCCGCAGGTACGAAAGACTTGGGGGGACCGGGCAAGGTAGCCGTGTGGGAACGGTCCGGGATGGGGCATCGTAAAGTTTAGGGAGTGTGTGACTGTGTGAGCACATATTGTAGTTGTGCTGTAGGCGTTTTCACACGTGCAAGAGAAAGAAGCTCAATATCATGATGGACCTCGGGACGTCTGAGCAGTATTGATGTGTTAGGCTGACAGGCGTGTCGGCGTGTAATCGGGCCATGACAGAAAGTGCCAAAAAGTGACAGCTTGTGGATAACTGCGCGAGTGCACTTTAGGAATGGTAGAGATGGACGGACAAGCTCTTGATTGCCGCGCTGCGGCTACGCTTGTGTTCGCGGCTGCCTAGACGCCCTTTGGCAGGGGATCCCAATATGGTATCGAAAGGTGCCCGAAGGCTGGCTGAACTCCAGTTAGTACCAAAAACGAGGATGACAAAGGTCCAAACCCTGCTCGATAGACTGGTATACTGCAGCAAGCTACTGCAGCTAACTGATGAATGTCTGACTATGGTGTCAAGTTGCGATAATTTGGCTTCTGGAGGCAGATGGGTCAGGCAGTTGAGTCGCTTGGTGACGTTTGGGAGGTTCGCCCAAACAATGGCCCGTGGGAGTACGATCCGACCTATCAGGAGTGACCGGCGACTCCGGGACGGACCACGGTGAAGCGGGGCGGCAAGCCACCGGGCGAGGCGCAGTGAACGGGGGCACTGGGTCGGCAGCAGGGGGAGGACACCGTGATGGCAGCTTCTGCAGTGCCATTGGGCCAACACCCCTGGTCATGCTCTGGATTCGGGTCAAGACTATCTCCCCGCAGTGGGCTTTAGAAGGGTGAAGCAAGGCTGAGGGTGCATTCGTGAGGTCATTGGCGATTATGATGATGCACGAAGACGGGATTGGTCAGGCGCGGTGCCGGGCATTGGGTTGCTCCGACTGTCTAGGCAGCGACCGAAGACGAGCATCTCGTGAGAGTTGGTGACGCGCCTTGCGAAGCAGTAGCACAGATTCCGCGAGTGCGAGACGCTGTTGTGCTCGACCAACACGGATGACGGAGAGTCTATGGCTGGATCTGTGGAAATTGGAATAGAGCCTTGTGAATGATTCACTCGTCTGTCTCAACATGCCATGTCTCGGCCGAAGGCGCCTTGCAATTTCACTGCTGCGGCTCGAGATCAAAGGCAGGGGTTCGTGATGCTCCCGCCATTGAGGGTCCAGTTTCTTCAGTCCGAGTCACACCTTGGAGTCATCGCACCAGCTCTTTCCGTGACTTGATGAAACGCAGAAAGAATTACCACGACCGAGATGTGCAAACTTTCATGTGAAACCTATTATTGGAAGCAAGTTGATGCGACGCCGTGGAACCGCATCTCGATCTGTCATGGGCGGGCTTGAGGTGGAGCTGGTGATCATCTCAAGGCAGACTGCAAGGGCCCTCGAAAGCAGCCTCAAAACAGCCTGACGGGACTTTGCACGGAACCAATGGCCTGCCACCGCTATGCGAGCCTGCACGTGAGGAGTTCTCCTGCAGCCCCCATTTGAGTGCCTCTTTGGCTGCATATTGAATAGGCAGCATCCGATTCATCGGAAACCCTGGACAATTGGCAAAGCTGCAAGTGCCGGGAAGAAGGTGGGCTGCCTCCACCTACCATCTGAAAGCCATGAGCTCGAGTCTGCAGGTCAAGTCTGTCTGACCGGCGACCTTCTGGAAGATGACATGAGCAGACTCTGGTGGTGTGGCCGGCGACCACTGCTTACTATCAAGCAGTAACGATTGTCCCGAGAATACGGGCGAGATCTGAGGACAAAACGATCGTTGGGCGAGACCTGCTGATCCCCGCGACGAATGACTGGCCAACGATGCTCACACACATGGCTGCATGTCCTAGACCGGCAGTCGATCATGAGAGACATCCAGATCAATTCAGGGTCCAGCCTTCGTGCAAACTGCAAGCTAAATATGCATGCGTAGCAACCAAAGCGTGACAAAGAGAGCCATCTGGAGCAAGTAAGATGTTGTTGCCGCACTTCAACAAGTTCATGGGACGAATGCATTGCTCGCAGGACAATCGCCCAGGTGCCCTCACTCCAGGTTGGAGGGGGCGTGGCTCCAACACAGCCCTACGGTGCCCATGAACCACTGTCTGCGAATCGTCAGCACCAGCCCCCCATGTAACGCCCTGGGACACACGGAATGCTCTATTTCCAGACCTGCAGGACGCAGACATCGTCTGAGCGCTGCGACACTCTAAGCAGGTTCAAGATCATTTTGCAGTACCGGCCGTATGGATTGATATCCGACTCTTCAAGGTACATCGCACTGGGGTGAGATCCGCCGAAGGGGTCACCCATGACCATGATCAGGCACATGTTGTATGATGTTAGTGACCTTCCAACATTCACGGCCTTGAGTGACGCCCGCTGTCCGGCATCGCCGCTATCGCAGCTGATTTCCTCGACGCCTCTTGTTGGCTGTTTGCTCTGGAAGAAAGTGTTATAGGAATGCGGTGGACCACCCTAGTGTCGGTCTACGAAAGCGAGTCGGCCGGTTCGGGCTATCCTCAGTGTCAGCGGGATCATAATAACGAAGACCTTTGGTGCACAGTGGGGGAGAGCGTGCGGCACTTGTGGCCATGTCTGCCTGTGCCATGATCGGGGGCCATTTGGCTGTGAACCAAGCAACCTAAGAAACTCTGGGGTAAAGTGATCTGCGCCGTTCTGGACTCGTGGTGGCAACTGGCAAAAAAGAGGCTCTTGGCAAGACATGCTTAGAAAGCGCGAGGTTGATTGTTCAGCACATGATATGGTGATTCCGGCAGGCCATCATGGAAAGCCAGCGAGGGTTGTTTAGATGTCTTGTACCAGCAGAAGGATGGGATTCGTTGCATTGACATATCTCACGATGGGATTTGGAATACAGTGCAATACAGTGCAGGAAGGCACCGTAGGTTCGGTCTGGGTATCCCTGTCCCTCGAACTGGCAGTGGTTGACGACACAGTGTGTGAAGGCTTCCCGGTTGGGACGGGACAGGTACCCTTGGGAGGACGTGCCTTCCTCTTGTGAGTCGCGGATTATCGGGCACATTTCGTCACACATGGGAACAAAGGAAGCAGCGGAAAGTAAGACCACCTGCTGCCTGCATCTGCGAGATCTGGCCCCCGAACTTGGATTCAATTGCCGTGATTCCTTCCTTTAACGTGGTCGGATGTTACGTTGATGCAAGTACTAGTAGCAGCACTTAGAGTAGGAGTCACAGGATAGTAGCAATTAGTGGTGATAGGCTCGGAGCTATGGGCACCGTTGGGTCACTTGCCAGGTCATGCACAGCACCAACGCCGGCGTCTGCGGCCAGTCTGCGACCCCATCTGAGATCTCTAGTGCACCCATTCCCGGATGTCCGTCGCTGTCCGTCCCTTCTCTGTCGTCTGTCCGAGAGTCTATTCCGAACCAGCCGTTACCAATGGAACCCCCCCAGAGGGTGACTCTGACTTCCAAAACGGCACACGATACCTTCAGGTTGGGTACCGCAAATACCGTGCAAACCTAAGCCACATACGCAAGGCAGTCAGACGTCGAGAATTGGGACCCTGTTCTAAAGATCCAAACATTCGTCGTCAGTGGCCATGGGCAGGGCATGGCTTGACTGACGATTGGGCTCTGCGAACCAGAGACCAGTTAGTACAGTAGTTCACGCCCTTCGCAGTAGTACGCTGGAGCAGCTCCAAAGTCGGTACACACCCCCTCCCGTCAGCCCTGCTGCAGCCCCCAAGCACCCAAGGCGTCGTCGCTCCAGGCATCCCTGTTCCTTTCCTGTCGGCCGCTGAGACCTGCTGTGAGTGGCACCCATTGAATCATTCAGAGCTGGGTTTCCCTTCTGTTCTTTTTCTGTTTCTCAATTCGGCTGTCACTTCGCCGAGCACCAGGTTGTCTGTCTGCATTGTCGCTCACCAAGCTTCCATCTGCCATCCCCATGCGAAAGCAAAACCAAAAAAAGAGTTGCAGAGTTCCCAATGCTGCCCAGCCGTCTTACTTGCCCACTTTCTGCTCACCTCACCATTTCCTTACCTCACCTCACACACCTCGCATCGCATCGCACCTAGTTGGCACTTTAAGGTACAAGGCCTTACTGCCGTGCGCTGCGCCTTGATCCAGGTCAAAGACAGACGCCGTCATCCCCTGGGTGCGCACCGCACCGCACCGCACCCATTGCCTCCTCCTCGCCTTAACGGTCCCGGCACTGCGCCATGGTGTTTGCCCTTCTGCCTGTTTGCCTGGCTCAGGGTTCAGGTACCTTCATCCACCTTTTTGCATTGCACTCTTGCGCTTTTACTGCAACGGTGTCGTCCTGTGACCGCTTGCTGCCACGGCTTATTAGTCACATCGGCGAGCTGTCTCGCGCTCTTTCGCTCGCTCTCTGGCTCACCCACACCTACACATACACCCACACGCCCATACCCACGCTGTCAGATTCCCATTCTATCCATGTCCTTTCCTTTGTCAGTATGGTACTCTTCTTCCTCACTCCTCCTCCACCGAACCGTGGATGCCTGCCCCTTGCTCCATCCTCCGCTCCCTTCCGTCACCACCTCACCATCTTCGTCCAGCCCCCCTCCTCCACGAGGGTGTGCTGTGCAGTCCCCAGCTCCCCGGGGGGTGACGGTATTACTCTGCCTACTTGTCCTCCATGTACCTTTTTCCCTTTCCCTGGTCTTCAACTTACTTCACCTCCACCTTCGACAGGTACCGACCCTCTTGGCTCTGGCTCATCGTCCAGGCTGCGAACCAAAGTCCTATAAGGCTGCGATGCCTCGTTCCTCTTTCCTGCCTGGCCACTCCTCCAGCTTGCATCCATGTCAGTCAATCCACGCAACGTTCTCTATATTTCAACCGTTTCCTTGCCTCGTTTCTTTCTTCTGTTATCACCCAGTCCTCACATTACTCAACTCCGTCAACTGTTCAAGTTCCCTTTTGCCGTGCGAAGATCATATTCAGAGGGCACCTCCACCACCGCTTGCCACAGGGACTATCATCTCTACATCGCTTCTGTCACTCATAGCCAAACCAACGCATTGATTGCTACGCCCGTTTGCAAGAGACCTCGTCTAGTATCCAGCCACCTAATCGAGCTCGCACGACCTCCGGGTCCGAACTAAAGAGCCATGTGTTACCAACTTGTTGAACTCTACGCGGCATGCCGCTGCCTCTACTACCAGCACGCTGTCGACCAGTGTCCTTCTTTCGGTAGCCCAGGACACGGCGTTGTGCAGAGAACAATCTTCGTCGGCTATGCCTGCACCAGACATTCATCTCGAGGAGCGCAATGCGCTTCAGACTACAGCTATTCCGACTCAGGCTACTACAGCAGCCATTCCAGCAGGAGCTACAGATGAAATGTGTTGTCTTTGGTAGCTGGATGGCAATCATGGCACAATCCTCCGCTGGTCGCGTTTGACTATGATGCTTGGGTAGCCTATCTCTACTCGGCGAATCCCTCACGACTTTCCTCATTGCTTGTTGGGTATGGCAGGCAGCTGGCTTGTTCAGCGCCAATCACGAGCCTGGCTCATTTTCGCGGCGAACGAGCCAGCTCTGCCACAGCAGCAAGTCTTCCTTTTCCCTCCGATCCTCACGACTTTTACGAACGTCACCCGCCATGATTTCCCCCGATGCCGCTATCGAAGACACGCTACGGGCTGATGAGCCATGAATTCACGGGGAGCAAGGATGGGGTCTCGCTGCCTGGACACAACGACCCCCCCACAGGACACAACGCAACATCACCCACCTCATTACTTTCGAACTTCTGTCTTTCCTGGTGCGCGGGCAATTGCATCGCCCGCCGAAAGACCACCAAAACTTTTCTCTCGATTCTTCACTTCTTTCCATCTCTTTCCTACACCCTGGTTCAGAGTCGCCGGCTCGGCGAGTACCAGCAATTGACGATTTTATGGGACATTTCACGGCGACACGGAATACACGACGAGACACGCAGTTGATGAATCATGGGACTCATCTTCACGGTCGAATGCCTCGCGGCTTTGTCAACTTTCATTTTTGTCTACAATCACTGGGTCGTATCAGCCGGCATCCAGGCGTCTTGGGCAATTTTCGCGTCACCTTCGAATTGCTTTCACTTTTAATTCTTCTTTTGACATTTTCTTTATCGGCATGCCATATGTTGGAACACAATGGTCGGATTGGGGCACAAAATTCATGGGCGAGGTTGCATGGCGTTGGAAAGGCATGGAAGCGATTTATTAATGTGTGCTGTGGGGGACCTGGCCTGCCATGGCGAGGACACCTCGCGGGTGGAATCACCAATTGGCGCGTCCCCTGTTTCATTGGCTCTTTTTTTTTCTGTTCTGTTTGTCTTTCACATTGTTCTGATGTGGTTCATTTCTCTTCTCTATGTTTTCCATTTCTGTCATTTGTTCACTACAGCCTCTCCATTGAAGAGAATGTACAACATGCTGCGCGGGACGCACTGATATCCATCATCGATAGCGGGACCTGTCGATCATAGAGAAAGAAAGACCAATACATCGAGCACTGGATGCTCCACTCAATCAATCAATCAATCAATCATCTACGGTTCAAATACTATGATACTTCAAACTCCGTTGACTGAAGTCTCTATGGGAATGATGACTACTTCTGCGTGACACCTTCACACGGGCCGAAAAGACGTTTCTTGGCATGCTGACAGATTGGACCTGGGATACCTGATGTCACCGAAATCATAGCTTGATTAACGGAGCTGCGAGAAATGCCTTGCTCGAAATTCTCGACGCCATTCATGGAAGTGACCGTAGAAAGCACGCACAGATCTTGTGATAAGGTTAGCATGTGCACGGCACATGCAATGTGATGATTACGACTGACTGAAAGCCTCTAGAGCAAGTCAAGCAGTCTCAAAATGGTAGCACGCGATATGACAGGCCCCACGGTTCGTCGAATCATCTCCACCCGATGGGACGAGTAAGGTAAAGGGGATGCAGAGCACAGCGGATGAAGGCTGTCAGGCTGCACACCCTCATGTAACCAAAAGCCGTGGGTGGTCCTTCTGGAAGAAAGAGCCAGGGTGGTACCTGACATGGTGGTCGTCTGAACGTCGTCGATCAGCAACCCAGAGCAGTGGATCGACACGGAGGCCAACCGTTTTGCTGAGGACGGGGACTCATGGGATGGGACCTAAAAATAGAAGTCTATCGGAGAGTTGACGAGCCAGGGGAGTTTGGCGCAAAAGACGCTAGACTGTACTAGGAGCACGGATGGTCGCTCAGGCAGGCTTTTACGCTGATGGAGGGGAACGGAGGAGAGTGATTCGCTGTTGTGGCGCGGTTGCTTGGCGCGGCTGTTTTTCGTTTGGACATCGAGTCTCACGTCAGGAACAGGGAGGGGTGCGTGCATGTTTCATCTACCAGGGGAGGAAGAGAGGTATGACGCTTGTTGGTGCTTACGGTGGGTTGTCCATACTCACAGTGATGATCTTCACATAGGTGGTCAGCGTTTGACTGCCTAGGTGGATCGTTGGGCAGTCACTGAGCACGAGACTACGGCTGGAAATGAGGATATTGGCGACAAAAGTTTGAATGAAGGACCGGTGGCTTTGAGGTGACAGCTGATAGTACAGATCTCGAGGCTGTGGTGTAGATATGTGTCATGACAATACACAAGGTAAAATGCTAATCAGGGTGGTGGCAGACTAGGGTTCCCAGAAACAAGCCTGCCAGGCGAAGCAAAGAGATATCCACCAAAGCTTTGAAACCTGCATACTCACTGGATTCATGAGTGCTAGATACCGTCGCTTGGAGGACCGCAACCGCAAGCCGCCCGCATTGGGAGGATCTGAAGCAGCCGTTGGCAGTCGTCAAGCCCGCAGCTATTTCTTCTTGGCGGTCCCAAGTGCGAGCAAAGTGGGAGGAACGATGTGACACAGGAAGGTGCAGAGCAAACCGGATGGTTCCTTCCGTTCTCGGTGCCTTCTTCCCAAGGTACCAGGTTCTCCGAGCTACCAAGCCGCCCCTTCTCTGTCGCCAAACTCCCCAGCTAACACTGTCGTCCACTGCAAGTGCCGTTGCATTCCGGGACAGGAAGCCATCATGGGTGTCGAGCTCGCTAAGCTGTCAGGGTATCCGTCAAAGCTTTCACTGCCTGCCTCGCTTAGCCAGATACCGCCGTTGCTGAGCCACCGTTACTCCAACTTGTTCACTCTCCTCTACGCGATTCCCTGGCTGTCTGCTCCCTCTCTAGTCACCCATCCTCAGAGCACCTGAACTATCTCCCTCGATCATTTGTATTCGACCTCCATTACCCTCGACCTCCTTCGCTTCCTATTCCTTCGGACATCCTTATGCTTGGCCTAGCCCTGCGTCCTCATGCCCGAGGCCGAACGTCCTTGGGCTGAAACAGTTCCAAATCAATTTCAACACCTCACGTTTCTGCACGCCGCACTTAGACATTCGTCTCGACGAAGCTATCGCTCCCTCGAACTACCACCTCCTTCGCCTCAGCTTTTGCTTCTCCAGGCTCGCAAAGTCAAGAGAGCTGCTGCTCGCGAGACATCATATGCTGTATTGCAGTCGAAAATCACAAATATGCTCGCCTCACACATGGGCAGCAGTAATGGGACTGGTTCACAGCCTCAGGGGGAGGCTAGCGCGGGGGACTTCGACCAGACGCCTGCACCGAGCGCTCGACCATCAATGGCGCAGATTAGAGCAGATGATAATGCGCTGGTCTTAGACGAACCGTATCAATCGAAAGACTTGATGGAACGGCCACGTCCTGTCAGAGTTGCACCGGGAGCCGCCGTCCTCGCCGACTCAGCTTCTAACTCTTCCACACATCACAGTCGCATGGCATCCGCGGTTCTACCTGACAGTGTATCAGAGAGGTCCAGATCAGACCACGAAAATCACGCTACCAATGCGTCTCGACGCGCGTCCTCAACCCCCAGCGCACGATCATCTGGCTCTCAGTCTGCAACCAACAGAGGCGTTTCTCCGCCAATACCTATCGTTGACCGTGTTTGTCTTGATCCCACACTACACACACGAGAGACACATGCTCATGCCCATCACCCAGGGCTGCTCCGAGGCGCAGACTTCTGCGATTCTGGGGCACCAACTACGGGGCAGCAACAGCTCTGGTCCTCACCAGGGCATACTTCGTCCAGCTCGGATGGCTTCTCAATCAAGAGCGGCCGTATTCAATCAGTACTTCCGGGTGGCGAGACGTGTACCAGCAATGTGAGGATCCAGGTACCACGTCCCATTGGCCACAGCCGAGCTGTCAAGGTCCGACCAATTCCTAGCGAATATGCTATATATCGTCCAGTTACGATGACCGGAAACCCTAGTCGAAATCGCATCAAAGTCGCCCCATTCGACCCAGCGTCTGAAGGGCTGTCTTCAGGTGCCTCGCAGGCTGATGTCGAGGACAATGCTTCTTTGACCGATGTCGATAACTCAGGCCAGGGGCGAATGACTCAAAAGCAAGCCAAACTCGACCACTAGGCAGCCGAGCACTTGTTCAGGAGTTCTGCCCAGCATGAGGGCCATGATGCGACTTCTAAGCTGTTACAGGTCAAGCTTCCTGGCAGCTTTTTCACAGACTCTGACGACTATGAGCCAAGCCCAGAGCCGCAACCGGTTGAAGTCGATGTTCCCATTTCGAAAGTTCGCCCCTTCGGCCAGGAAGAGCCTTTGGAGGATACCAGACAATACCACCTACACGCCTCCAAAGTTCGTCCATTCGGAGACATTGCCGATGCTCAAGGGTCACCTGGAGAGGGTCAATACCCGTCCTTGACTGATGATGCACACTCGTCAAATCGCATCAGATCTTTGAAGTCGGCAGTTCGTGCGTGTAGTGTGGACTCGTTCAGTACTTTGGGTTCACACAAAGGCCATCACCACGTGCCTAAATACTGTGCTCTCTCAGACTCATCAATCATTCCCGATCCTCGAGATATTCAACAACATGACATTGATGATTGTGCTACGACTATTGTTGATCATCCGCGAGAGATTCACCCCTTGGCATCTTGTGACCAGGTGACTACTGAGAAACAATGTACCAATGAGCACGGACTTCCTCAAGATGAGCGCCACCCAGCATACGTAAAACCTGAACAACACAGTCTTAAAATCTGTCGAATATGCCCAAAAGGACCTGGACTTTTGGAACACAGCATTGCAGATTGCACCCTGCATCAGGTCCCTGTGCTGGACCCTCACAAGATTCAATCATGCAAACTGACTGCAGCTGACGTCGAGCCTGGAAGTCATCGAGTCCCAGCCTGCGCCGACTATCCCGTGTATTCAGGACCGCAACTTCACGCAATTGAGACTTGCACGAAGTGCTCGGATGAAAGCCAAGTCAGCGGCCATCGGATGTCTCGCTGCCTGCACGTTCCCCTTTATGCTGGCCCCCAGAGACACGCCATAGAACAATGCCTGCCATGCTCTGCTCCTGGATCTGCGGGAAAACATGAAATCTCTCAGTGTGAACAACATGACGTCTACAGCGTACCTGCACGCCATTCTGTGGATGCTGACGTTCGAGGGCCCGTGACATCGGCTTCTGGGCGCCACCTTGTCGAAGCATGCGAAAGTCATCCAGTCTACAAGAGGCCCGAATTACATGGAATCGAATCGTGTATGAAATGTCCGGCGGATCATTTGGGAGCGCGACACAAGATCTCTGAATGTTCCATGTATCCTAAGTTCCAGGTCCTCCCAGAGCACGGACTTGAGCAGTGCCGAAAGTGCGACCTCGCCAGACTCAGACGCCATACGATCCAGCAATGTGAAAAGCATCCATATACAGGACCTGGTAATGGTCATGCACTTTTTGATGACATTGAAAACACGATCCAGGAAACGTCAGTCGAACATCTCTTGCAAGATGACCCGGATTATGTTGTGCTTGGATCGTCTCAAGAACATCTTCTGGGTGAGGATCACAACGAATTGACCACAGAGGCTGATGTTCATGATCTGCGGCTTTGTGGGACGTGCGACTTCGAAGACCCCCCCAAGATTCATCGCTTGCCAGAGTTTCGCAAGAAGCACAGCGAACCACTGATTCCGGCTCCTATTCCCATTTCCAGCCAGCTGCCGGGGCGACGCTTCTCGCAGTGGGAACTTTCTGCGCAAAGGCGCCATACAGATTCATCTCGGACAGATCAGTTCTTTGATGCTGACTCGGTGAAAACGGAGACCCTCAAACCAAGACAAAACACAGATATCAGCCAGCCCAAAGGCCCCAGTCGTAGTCAGTCACTTGGATCAATGCTAGATTACACCAAGGCGACGCAATGGCTGCGAGGACTGCTCAATTACTCAGAGGGCTATACGTCGAAGCTGACTAGTCTGCCGCTGCGAAAGTCGGACGAGAAAGTGTCAATGAGCGTCCACAACGACTTCATATCGGAGTCAGACACTGACCACCGACAGCGCAGCTCTACCGGCAAGTCAAGTCATCCCAGCCTCCCGGAATCCAATGTCGACAATTTCAAGTTCAAGCGCGCAGTGAGTGACCTCGAAAGACTCCTGAGTGAGGCCGTTACTCTGGCTGCCGGGGTGGCAGAGGCACCTGAGCCAAAACACCAGCAGTCGTACAAAGAGCCCTCTATCAGCTTGCATTCGCATTGTCACAGCCTATCTACTGCAGAGACCTCGACAAGTTCAAGTGGAACATTGATGCCTACACAAAGTGAAGGGGTGCGGAGCGCAATCCAAGTATCGATGAAGCATGCATCAACTTTCCCCGGCCCAGCCGAGCGCCCAAGGCTTCAGGAGATGGTCAAAAATTACTCCGACAAGCGAGATCGCCTCGGTGAATTCCAATCACCAGCTGCTGAAACCCCGACTTCGCGGCACATTGCCTTCGATGTTCCCGAAAGACAATCCAGCAAGCCCATAGTGAGGAGGGTAGTACCACATGAATCTGCACTCCCTACTTTTCGCTTGACAGAAGCCGAGACGATGCCAATCGACGTACCCAGAGCTCAAAAGTCAATGAAAGACTCAGAAGACGTTGTCGATTTCCAAGATTATTTCAGCCATCATGGGAACTTGGCTTCGGCCGGTCAACAAGCCGCGCAGTCTATCCAGGTGACTCCTAGGATCTACGAGGGTCACCCGCAGGACGATGATACACCAGGTCAGCCAATGCATGGAGAGCATGGAATCAGCCTGCGTAATCGATCGCACATTAGCCTGCCAGGCACACAAGGGTTCAGTCTTGCAAAGTCGCACAAGCGGCAGCCAATTGCCAGAGATTGGTCACCCCTTCGCAAGCGGTTCATTGCCACGGTGGCATGCTTGAGTACCGCACTGATTGGGGCAGTATTGGGCATATACGCTGGAATTGTACCTTCGATCCAATACTACATCATCGACAATGCCCACGTCATTGTTCATGGGAACACAGGGTGTTTCCTGGGGTTAGCATTGCCGACCTTCTTTTGCTGGCCTCTACCATTGCTCCACGGGAGGAAACCCTACATACTCGGTAGCATGGTGGTTGCTATGCCCCTCCTTTTCCCACAAGCTATCTCTGTGAGCTCCCAGAGGCTGGAGAATACGGGCCCATGGCGGGCGATGCTACTTGCCTCCCGGGCTCTGATGGGAGCATCGCTAGGATTTGCGAGCATGAACTTTCACTCAATTCTGACAGACCTCTTCGGAGCCTCTCTGATGAGTACAAATCCTCATCAAGAGGTCGCTGATATCTGTGATGCCCGTCGGCATGGCGGGGGCATGGGTGTTTGGCTTGGTATCTGGACTTGGTGCTGGATTGGCTCTTTGGGCATTGGCTTCCTTATCGGCGCTGTGCTAATCGATTACTACCCGCCAGTTTGGGGGTTCTATGTCAGCATTATGCTCGTTGCTGCAGTTCTGTTCCTGAATGTTATCTGCCCCGAGGTACGACGATCAGCATACCGTCGCTCCATCGCCGAGGTTCGGTCAGGTGAGGATATATCAAGACGCATTGCACGAGGTGAGATCATGATGCATCGTGTCAAGACCGGCCCCAGATGGTGGGGAGAGGAAGTGTATCATGGAATCCTTCTGTGCGGTGAGATGCTTCGACAGCCAGGTTTCTTCGTGGTTGCCGTTTACTCGGGATGGATCTATGCTCAAGTGGTCCTTCTCATCCTTCTACTTGGCTCACTTGCCTCCAATCTGTATCGCTTCTACGCAACAGGGGTTGGACTGCTGGTTGCCTGCTTATCCCTGGGCGCTCTTTTGGCGGTCCCGTTCCAGAAAGCCAATTTATTCTCTCGTTCACGACAGGCCCAGCTTGATACAAACAGGGCAACACTGGAAAACAAGGTGGCATGGACCTCGCATCTTGTGCGGCGTCTAATATTCACCACGATGTTGCCAATCTGCGGAGTATGCTATGCCTGCCTATCCTACGGCCCACCATTGCCCATTGCTGCACCAACAATCTTCGCGACCTTGGTTGGGTTCCTCTCCTGCCTGGCCATTTCAGAATGCAATGGTCTCATGATGGAGACATTTGATACTTCTGACCTGTCACCGGGAATGACAGGTCGTCAAAAGGGTCCCGAGAGCAAGCATGGGAAGCGCACAAACTACTCGTCTTTCCCACGGGTAACAGCTGGATTTGCTGTCATTCACACCCTCGCGTTCATTCTTGCAGCTGGAGCGACGGCTTTGGCAGGAGGAGTGACGCGCAGGCTTGGCCAGCAAGTCGCATCCGGTGTTGTTGCCGGCACTCTTTTCTTATTCACCATTGCCCTCTTGCTAGGTCTTGCCCGTTTCAAGGAGGTCCAGATTGTTCCAAACTCGAAAGCCCAGGATATGGATCGCCTCAGCGAGGTACGTCGAAAATCAACCATGCGTCGCGCCTCAATGCCGGACGACCCACAGGCGGTTATAGAGGAAGAGAATGCCTGGCGACCTGTTATGATTGGCAACCCCATCAACAAGATGCGCCGGATGAACATCTTTGAGTTGGGTGCCTTGAGTCGTTGGCAAGAGATCCGCAAGAAAAATAAACTCATTGATGAAGGCACACATCTAAACCGCGCCGCCTTGGGCGATGGCCTTGATGCATTGGATGATCAATTTGCCGATTTTCGCAGCGGTGCACAAGACCTGTTACGTATTGGAAGCACGAAAAGCAGGGGATCGCGAAGACTACGCCAGAGCGACCGTACTTCGGACCCTTCGCACCAGAGCGTAGAGATGGACGATCTCAGTTTCAAGTCCAGTGAACATGGGATGTCAAATCTTGGACAGATCGCTGAGAAGAGTGCGACAAGTGGCCGGCCAGATTGCCACTGAAGAGACTGAAGAGGATGTGGGAGCAGTGAGGAGGCGCTCACTTGCGAAAGGCAAACAACCTGCGGCGCAAGATCTGTGAACTGGTGGACTGCCTAGTCGTTAAAACTAAAACTTACCTAAATAAAATACATATCGGATCGTGTTCACTCATTCGACAGTTGTGCTGCATCTACGATGAGCGGGAACCTCAAACACATTTGACAGGTGTTATACCAGTGGGTTTGGCACCCTTGAATCAGGCAGATGAGTGCATTGCAGAGCATAATATACATGATTGTAATCAGCAGTAAAAAATGGATATCTAATGATGGTGTCATCTGACGCAATGCACTCAGAGCACAAACACAAAGAATAAATAAGAAAGAACCATAAAATCATGAAAAGGAATGTCAAGCCCCTGACTCCCACTTCTCCTTACTCCTGTACGCCTTTTCGCCATCATCATATCACTTCAAGCGTCCCTCCTACGCCGCTTCTCTCTGCCATCACTGCACATTCAAGAATAAATCATCCCCCCTCCTCGTAGGGGTCAACCTCGGTACCCAAGTCGGCGTCCCCGGCTGCTGCTGCTGGTCCGGAGACAAGAACCCCCTATTATTCGGGTGCCCACCCGGTTCCTGCTGCCATTTCCGCTGTGTGGATGGTGGACGGACGGCTGGGAAGGACATGTCTGCTGCGCGGACGGGGCCGAGACGTTTGGATAGGAGGGAGGAGGTTGTGGTGTTTGCGGAGGAGGTTGGGGAGGAGGCGGGGAGTTCGATGGGATGGGAGGGGAGGGGGTTGAGGGTCGTTGAAGGGTGGGGGGGACGCCAGGGGCCGGATGTTGAGGGGGGGAAGGAGGGTTTTAGGGGGGAGATGGGTGAGACGAAGTCGGCGGCGGCGGTGGCGGATGGGAGAAGGTCGCGGTCTGGAGAGGGGGAGACGGCGCGGAGGGTTGTGGGCTGAGGAGGGGGTTGTTGTTGGTTGTAGAAGGCGCGGGAGTAGGGGTTTTGGTATTTTGAGGGGCCGGGAGGGGGATTCATTAGGCCGAGGGTTGGGCTGGGTTGGCCGGGTGGGTGGTAAAGTCTTGCGCTCCGAGGAGGACCGGCTGCGAGACGGAGGTTGTTGGGATTTCGTCGGTCTCTTATGCCGTTGTTGGCGACGGTGCTCCCGGGGTAGATACCCCGAAGGGCGGGCTCGGGAGGTGACTCGGCGACGGGGGAGAGGTTCCCTATCGGTGGTTGGGGAGGGTCGATGTCTCCTGATGAGGAGGCGGCGCTGAATTGGGTGACGCCGCTGTCGTCGGAGGAGCGGCGGTTGTTGTTGGTGTAGGAGGAGCGGCGGGGACCGGAGAAGAGAGGTCGGGGCATGTTGGGGGAGTAGATGCTTGAGGTCCGGGGTTGGTGTTGCAGGTCTGAGGATCTGGAGATTTCGGCGGCCGGAGCGAGGGAGTTTGTTGTTCGGAGGGCGGGATGGATGTGGTCTTGGCTATTGGATGTACTGTTATATCCCTGCTGCTGCTGTCCGGGTTGTGAGTTACGCAGAACCCAGTTGCTATTTTGATCAGAGAAGTAGTATGTCAACCCTGAGGGGTGAGCAGACGGAGGGACCCAGACTTGGCCGCCGCTTCCGCTGTTCTTCTTGCTGTTTGTGCTGAGGCCTGTGCTTCGAGAGGAGAACCGACCGTCCTCTTCGAACTCTGTGACAGCGCTGTCCCGCTCAAGGACGGCTGGTGGAGGAGCGTTGAGTTTGGTCGTGACGATGGGTGGGAGAGGCGGTTGAGGTTTGTTGGTGTTGGAGAGGTTCGGGGTTGGTGCGGTATAGGTGGATCTGAAGACGGGCTGTTGGTATTGGGTTGTGTCTGAGGTGGCTACTGGACCTGTGGGAGGGAACCTTCGAGGAGATTGCTGAGATGTTGACGGGACAGGCGAGGGTTGTTGTCGCGTTTGGATAGTGTCAGCGAGGGTCAGGGGAGTTGGGGACTGTTGTCGTTGAGTTCCCATGGCTCGAGGAGAGCCCTCGTGTCTTCGTGTTGGTGACGTGACCATCGTAGCATCCCTGAAAAGCTCCGACGGCGTTGGTGAGTTCCGCCTGCCACCACCTCCTGGGACATATACCGGCTTGGCCGGTAATAACCTTGATAACGGCCTTGGTGCAGGGGTCTCAACATTCTGATTAGGCTGCTGATCCCTCGGAGAAGCAACAGCAACACCAATTGCTGGACTGTAGAAGCCAGCAGCTCCATCATACGCAGGCGGACCTGATCCGGGGCCATCTCTCCTGTCAAGAGGCTGTTCGATCTGACGAGCCACACCCGCCATACTCCCACTTCCATCTGGGTTGCCATCCCGACTGTCTCCTTTCTCGGGGTAAGGCCAGGTATCACGCTTGGAAAAGAGGGAACGCAGATCTGGAAGACGACGTTGACGGCGGTAATAGCGGGCTAGGAAAATGGCGATGAGGGCGAGTCCGGCAGCTGAGGCGACGCCGACGGAGATACCTGCTACTTGTGCTGGTCCGAGACTGGAATTGCCATCTTTATCGTCGTTCTGATTCTCGTCACCCGCTCCGTCGGCGTCGGGATTCGAGTCGTCGCCTGCAGGGATATCAGGGACAGGGTCCCCTGTGCTGGAGGCCTCGGCTGAGGTGGAAGTACGCCTGCTCGTGGTGAAGCCGGAAGTTGTCTCGAAAGCAGTTGTCTCCGGGGGCTCGGATGTGTCTGTTTCGAGAGTTGGTTCCGAAGAGGGCGGTTTTGTTGAGGAGCGAGCGGAGGAAGTGGTGATGTCGTCGTCGAAGTCGGTCCGCGTGGTGGTCAAAGGCGGGAATGAGACGATGCCAGGTCCGGACGGAGGCAGGAGGAGAGTGGCTGTGAAGATAGAGTTTGTCGCTGGGATGGCACTTGGCTTGCCATTACACATGCCAAAGGCCCTCACGAAGACCTCATCTGAGATGCATTAGGTCAAGCCTACTAATGGACTCCGGATCTTCACTACTCACCACTGGCTTCTTCAGCAGAGCAGAACTTGATGGCCTTCTCAGCAGCAATACACTGCACCAAACCCTCGCCAATGGTGAAGCCCGAAGCTCCCCTGTTGGCACAAAGACATTGTAGGGAGGTTAGCCCTCCAGTGCAAGGGTTCTCTTCGTAGTTGACATCGAGGAATGAAAGAAAGCATTCCCTAGCGCATTCCGGAACGAAGTGAAGGATCTCATCTGTGAGCTGGAAGCATGAGACAGAGACGGCGGCGTGGAAGCATATTAAGAGGAATAGGCTGGGGAATGGCGATGGCTTCCGAGCCATTCTATGTGAGCTCATCTGAGCATGAGGTGTCAGTGGAAGAGTCATGCAATGTGTAGGAAGAGACCACAGATGGTTGTTGGTTCAGTGTACTCACCTATGATGGCGGGCCGGACGCATGGTCTGAGACGGCCAGCATCTCAACTCAGATTCCACAAAAGAGACTGCCCTTTCTGCAGGATGGGAAATACTGATTGTGATATGCAATGGAAATGAAAAAAAAAAGAGGAGGACTGCGGGAGAATGAGAGAAGCGCCGGATGACACTTGAAACTACAACACGCGCCACAAGGAGGGCCGCAAGAACAATGTGACGGACTGAAAGTGGAACGACGCCCCAAGACCCAAGGAAATATGGATACAATGGTTGAGAAAGGAAATGAAGAATCCGGCAGACGGAAGACAAGGATGAGAAGAAAGGAAAGGAAACATGAGAGGTGAATGGAAGAAAGAGTGGTCATGGACAGTTGAAACGGAGGAGTGCGGCCATGTTGAAGTTAACGCCCGGGGCCATCGAGGCCGGCGCGTATAGAAGCCCAACCCAGGCCAGGCAGGCAGGCAGGCCATCATCCACGGCCCCCAAAGACGGGCAGCCAGCCTCATCGTCATCAGTAATAGAAGCCGGCAAACAGGAATAACCAGACTTGGCCATGTCGTAGCCCCCAGCACGGGCCGGAGAGAGCTACTACCTTGGGGACGAACAGGTAGGCCAGACCAGCGCCACACACCCCGGTCAACCGCCAGGTTTCATCGCCATGCGGTACGATGCACGTCGTCCGCACATGGTGTGGTGGACACTTTTTCTCTTCCCCAAAAGCGAAAAGAAGAAACAATAGTAGCAATTCTATCGGGTGGAAGAAGAAGAAACCCCACCTGCGTCATCGATCAGTAGCCCCTTGCGGATCCCCGAGAGTTGATTTGTTTCGTTGCGAAACGGGGTGACGTTCACAGAGCCGAGTGTTTCTTTTTTGGGCGGTTAATGAGTGGCCTGCAGAGAGAGGTACCCGCGGGTTCGTTCTCTGGTAGGCGGTTAAAAACGGAGTCGGCGAGACGCTCTCTCAGCCATTCGATGGGGGACGGCTCGGGGAGGCGAAGCGCCGGGAGGATGCAGAGCCGAGGGAATGGTGGGCGCGTAAGGGTATGACTGGCATGGAGGCTGATGGATGGATGAGTGCTGGTCGCAGCGATGCGATGCGATTTGATGGGCTTCCACCGTCTGTGACTTCGTGACACAACCAGGCAGCCAGGCACAGAACACTCAATGGCGAGGAGCGTCACGTGAGGCCTCTCTCCCTCTCCAAACCCGGGTGTTTCGCAATTGTCCACGTCCTCGTCAATCCCTGCCAATGACCCAGTCGCATCGCCCGAAGAAACGTTTTGTTTGATTCACGTCACAAGTGTCAGCAGCAAGGAACCGATCCGTGTTTCGACTTACAAACCTTCCTGTATTACTGGGTCCCCAAGCTGGAAAGATGCTTTCTATTCTGTGGAGTAGAAAACCCCCGATTTAGACCACCTGTTCTCATAAATATATAATAAACTGTATGGGCCTCCGGACTTTCCCTCTTTCAAAGATAGTAGCAATGTATATCGACTGTTGGTCCCGGCTCTGGGAATGTAACCCTTGGCAGCGTCGGAAAATAGCAGCACGGACTACATGCACGTCAGTTGTTGAAGAATACGACATTCCCTGAAAATAAACCAAGTCAATTTTAACTAATGAATCAACCGAGAGAAACCAGATCCTCCTATATTTGGTCTTCACATATACCCTTCTTCGCTTGGTCATCAGCAAATGTGCGTCGCCTCTTGACGTGCATACGCGCTGTACCTGGTCCCTCTCATCTCCCGCCCAAGGAAACATCACAGCTGCTTTTGATTCATTCTCTTTCCTCATTGAATCTATGTTTCAATAGCTTCTCCTAGATGTCTTGGCTGCTGCAGAATGCAAACGCCATTTCTTCTGTCACCTTCGTCTCGCTAGGAGGTTCCACAAACCCACGCTAGCTGGTCCCTGGGATCGTGCTGAAGCCATCTATAACAGCTAACTATAGAGCTAGTTCAAGCACCGCTTCCATTGCGTCGGCGTCACGAAGGTGATTGTATGTGATCGTGTGGATTTCTTTCTAAATTTCATCTAGCTGGCATAGGAAACCGACTCGCGAAAACACCAGGCATGCCAAGATGCGGAACCACGACATGCCCTTTCTCTCCTCCTCACCAGTCAACCTCCGACTAACAAACGCCCACCTGCCACTGCCGCTCACATCCTCTTCAAAACGCCAACGCCTGCCCGGACTGCAGAACCCTCCATTCAAACCTCGAGAAAGAAACAAGGGTGGAAGGGGATGATTGTTGATGTGGAGATTGGGGGAATGGTAGTTGTGTAATGACCAGAGACCATAAGGGTGTGAAAAACAAAACGACAGCGTTTGTGATACCAAGAAAGAAGAAATCCATGTACTCCGTGTCATCTCCGATCCCCTCACTTTCTCGCGCGCGTATGCATACATCACAGAATATGCACACCGCCAGCCAGCCGCCAGCAAGCCCAATCTAAGAACAAGAGTTTCGCTATGCCACCGCCTCCTGCCGGAACCGTAATGTCCCACACATCTTTGCTCCCGTGATTCGTCCTCACATGGCCATCTCCGCTCGTAGCTTCTCCAGCTCTGCGTCGTCGTCCTCTTCCACTGTTTGCTTCTTGCTTGACACCGCTGTAGATAGAGGATTAGTCCACGTCCGCGAACGATGTGGTGCTATATCTGTATCAACTTACGCTCTGCATTGGCGGGGGACGGCATCTTGTGAACGGCATCCGCCACGGGCACGGTGCCCGTCTTGAGCATCTGCTCGTCCAGCTGCTCCTGCTGCAGTTCCTCCAGTTCGGCCTCCAAATCTGTCTCGTCCACGCTCTGACCAATACCGGGTGCTGACATGGCCTCGACAATTTCCTCGCTGAGAGCGTTCTGTTCTCGCAACTTATCCCTGTTCCGTACATCGTTAGCATACCTCGTTCCCACATCCATCCACGCGCCCAAATGCCTTCAGCGAGATCGCGGGAGAACGGTACGTACATTGTCTCGTCCACCTTCTCTGGTGTAAGACCGTATGTGATATCCCCCATCGCCTTGCTTGCCCTCTCCATAGCAGCCAGGGTCTCGCGGTTGATGTTGGCCGATTCGATTGAGTTGATCTGCTGCTCCAGGGTACCGATCTGCTTCACCGTCTGCTCCATCGAGTGCTCGTGGTTCTTCTTGCGTCTCAGTGCCGTCAATGCCGCTGCAAAACTCCTGCGGTTAGTCTTCTGTTCCTGGAATTCTGTCCTCTTCCCCTCACTTCGCAGGGGTCGGGATACGTACCCGCTTTATTCGAGTTCACATGCTTCCTCGCGATAGCTTCCTGCTCATCAATCTGGTTCTGAAGGTGCTTCTCGCGCTTCTGCAACATGTCCAACTGGGACCGAAGTCCCAGGATGGCATTCTTGGGGCTGTCCTTGCGCTTCTGCGCACCGCCGCCGCCGAACCAGCCCCACATGATCGCTTTGTCGTTGGAGATTTGGAGAGATAAAGGGAGAGTGAAGTAGTAACGGTTTCGTCAAACGCCTTGGAGGCGCTCACGGGCTTTCGAGGCGTGTACTGTTGGTCTGCGAGAGATTGGAAAGAGGGCGGATGATAACGATAGTGGGGTTGCTTCGGGATGCCTTCACGCGGGAGTCAGTCCTCGGCGTCAGATAAGTACCGCAGCTTGTGTCAAGAGCGCGCGCGAACCTTTCTCTTATCGTCCCTTGGTCCAGGCGAGATGGCGGACCGTCGTCGTCAGTCGTTGTCGTCGTTGTTGGCCGCGTAGGTGCGTTGCAGGCAGAACAGGCACAGTGCTTGGCTGGGGGGAAAGAGGCAGACGTCTTAGCGGGCGATGACGGCACTGCCCAGGCAACGTGGGATATGGGGGTTTACCCGGGGCTCAGCCGGCATCATGTGACGGGATCCAGGTGAAGGCATCATGCGCGCGAGTCAATAGCCATGATGATCTAAGTAGTATAGGCATAGTGTTGGTTCAGAAAAGACAGATTCTATCTTTTAGTTGCTTGCAACAAAGGTCACTGCGTTCAACAACATCCCGGGCTGGCCAAACGTGCTATTGAGAAGGAGTGCCCATCACTACTGCCTAGGTGGGTCTGTACGTAGAACGTCACCAAAAGATAGACCTGCTGGTGAAGCTCCATCTTCCATCCGTCAAAGTTCCAGAAGAAGACATCCTCCAAGACCATGGGTGCTTCATCATCAAAAGCCACCCGCGGGGCGACCCGGAAGTTTCCCAGTCGACCGCCGCCTGCCGCCGTATCCCAGCCTGCCTCAAGACCGCGTGCAGCTCCTGCTGCTCAACCAGCGTCGAAGTCCCGAGGCGACGGATCGAAGGATGATGGTTCGTCCTTACTCTGGAGCCCACCTCTTCGTTTCCTGTATGACTGACTTGTTGCTTCAGCTATCCGCACAGACGCCATGGACCCCGACACCATCTCCCCGAGCTTCTCTTCCCGACTCCAACAGATGGGCATCGTAGACCCCAACCCAACCTTCTCCCCCTCCTCAACCGCCTCTCCTCAATTTCCCCAATTCCCCCAGGGCCCGAATCCTTCTCAGCCACTCTATCCTTCCTCTCGGACCAACACCACACTATCAGCGCTAGAAGCCCGGCGAAGACTTCAAGAAGAGGCGGATAGGGAATTGGAGAGCGGGGCAGCACGTCGGAGGTTTGTCGATGTAAGGACAGTAGTGGACGCAGTACGGTTGAGAGACAATGGTTGGAAAGTTCCGGATATTGAGGCAAGACTGGGCGTGCAGGAAGGCTTCATGAAGAGACTCGGAAACAGGTCAGTTGTGCGACACGTCATGACGGGATCGGACTAAGGACATGAAAATGCCTCTTCGACGGCAAAAGAGTAATGATACCCGCGTTGAGACACGCAGTGTATGAAAGAGAAAATTGTACAATATAGAACCTGTAAGACTTGTTGTTGAAGAAAATTGGTTGATTGTATTCTACATGTGCCGGTAAGCTGCCTAGCTCATCCCATCTGCGCCATCGCTGTGCCCATGATAACCAGCTCCGTCATTACCCTGCTTATGGCATTCCAGCCCTACTTATATAAACCAGAACTAGGTCCTTTACTCTTACCATGCAGTATGGCCACCATCGATGCGCAGGTCTCCGCCGGTCATGAAGCTACTCGCATCGCTCAGCAGAAAGACAGCCGCACCGCGGTACTCCTTGGGCATGCTCAACCGGCCAAGCATATTATCCTTTGCCCACGCCTCGCGACGCTCGGGAAAGACCTCGAACAGCGCCTCGGTCATGGCTGTGACGATATAGCCGGGCGAAATGGTGTTGACACGGATGCCGTAGGGGCCCCATTCCATCGCCAGGTTCTTGGCGAGCTGGACGACAGCTGCTTTGGAGGGATTGTAGAGGCTGAAAGTAATATCGTGTTAGTAATGTTTATGCTGAAGTATGAAATTGACCTCGGAGTGCGTGTGACTTACGGAGCGGTCATGCCCTTGTTGGCAATCGCAGCGCTCATACTCGCGATCATGCAGATACTACCTGGGTTCTCCAACCGAATCATCTGCCTCGCGACAGCCTGGGCCGTCACAAATGCACCCTTGACATTGATACCAAGCATTCTGTCCACTTCTTCTCCGCTGTAATCAAGCGCCGGAGTCTCGTGATTGATACCAGCAGCAGCGATCAGACCGTCCAGGCGACCCTCCTTGTTCGCGATTTCCTCGACGATCTTGTTGAGGCCAGGAACATCACGGACGTCGCTCTCGTGATAATAGAGCTTGCTGTTGAGTTCATGCTTGGCGCGCTGAGAAACAGCGAAGTACTCAGACTTGGGGTCGTTCTCCGGGGAGGGAAGCCTGTCGATAGCATGAACTGGATTGAGTGTAAGTACTCTGACTCAGCTGCTAATCAAGCAAACTACGTACCGGTTGCGCCGGCCTCCATGAGCGCCTCAGCTTGGACGAGACCGAGACCGCGAGCACCACCAGAGACAATGATCACTTTGTCCTTCAGGCTCATTTCGGGGAGGACGCCAGGCACCGGAGGGCTGTTGCCGGCAGCATTGCGCGCAGCTGGAGAGGTGTGGAACGGACGTGCCGAGGAGGTCATAGCTGCGCCGAAGGCCATGGGCCGCCTTGCGATAGCTCTGAGAGCAGGCGTGAATCTAGACATGATGGGTGGAAGTTGTGGGAGGCTCGTGAGAGGTTTCGCGAAGAATGCAAGTTTGCGCTGCTGCGGATGGCGGGAATGGAATATGCAATGCGATAAAGGGAGCCTTATGATGTATGAGATACGAGTAGAGGAATTGGGGATTGGGAGAAGAAGAAAGCTGCGTGTGACGAAGATGAGGGGAGCTTGGGCTTTAAGAAAGTCAATCCCGGAGTCACGTATACGTAACTGGTATGAGCCAACAGGTAAGGTTGGCAAGGACTAGAGCTGAAGAGGGAAACACGAGGTGCCTGGCCCGGCTCACCCAAGTTTGTACTACACTCCCAATTGTGCCTGAACTCCAAGCCCAGCATAGTATGATCACAAGCAAGAAGAAGAGGAGGTGGCGGGGTTCACCAGGCTTGCGCGTGAGGGGTGCGTCTATGGAGGAGCATCCCATTCAGGTAAAATAGCCAGCTCGGACAACTCTCCCCAGCTCCAACCCCGCTTCACTTCGCTGGAAGCAAGTTTTCCAGTCACGAGGGGAGACCTGAAAGATCCATCAAAAAATTTCCCTGTACTGCGAAGAGGGAGCTCCCCTCCACGGCAAAGCTGTACTGCGCGGACAGCCCCAAGTCAGTCTTCCGTTCGCGGCTTGGGGAAGCTTGTAAGAGAGGCATTGGGCTCGGGTTACCTCTTTGGGCCTACAGCTGTGTGGATCCTCCGGGGTCGGGGCCGGGGTCCGGGAATGTGGGGGAAAGCGCTTACTTCCTCATCGTCGTGCGTTGCCTTGGTTGATCCCAGGATACAAAGCTGTCAGGATTCAAGGAGGGTGGGAGGAAGACATCATAGACCGATGATCGTGATGCAATCCGCGATTTTGTTAGGCCAGTCTTTCCCCTGAACTCGATCCTCAAGGGCTTGGTCCGGAACCCATAGTCCGAAGGACGAGAGACCGACCCAGGACGCTGGCCACGCCACGCCCACTTGGTGAACCCCATGCCCACTCTTCAAGCTCCTCACCTTGTTGGGGTTCGAAGCCGATGTTACTAAATCGTGAATGCAGGGTTCAAAAACACAGGTAGAAAGTGGAGAAAGTCGGTTTGCTTGGCGTGTCTTGAGCACAACGGTATGGTCTTAAGAGCAAAGGTCACAAGCACTACGGAAAAAAGTGCCTCTCAGTGCAGATGATGAGCTGAGGGAACAAAAGGAAATTCCGACCATCCACGGGTCGATTCATCATATTCACGAACCCAATTTTAGAACGCCTGCCGAGTGTTACGCGTGCACTCTCGGTGGCTGACCCTTTCCGCCTTCGGATGTGCCTCTTGGGCGTAGTCTCATCCTTGGCTGGCCCGCGATATCATCACCCCGAGCGGATAACTGCCGCCCGAGCGACTCCATTTTGCTGTCATACGCTGCACTAAATTTTTCTAGACTTACATGCCAGGATGATCAGCCGACGACTAGCAAGTAGGATAATTATTCAATTCAGAATGCCTGTATGAGGTTTGATCTACTTTTGTCTCCAAACGCCAATCCTTGCTGCACCGTGCAGTAGTATGCTCCAAATTCCGCGACCCTTTGCCTCAAAGGCCTTTCCGAGCTTGCCCACGTGAGTGGTTCCGTATATGTTTGTTCCGACCGACTCATGGTCCAATATGCAATCTGTTCTTCTGCTTCTTCAGCCCCCGAAACCCTCGCAGTTCCTCAAACCTTACTGTCGATCCACTGGAAGACGGTTACAAAAGTTGTATACACCATGGCGACGAGTCCAACAGACATGAGTACCAAGTCCAACACCTTCTGTTGCCTGGTCTCGGCTGCGCCACGATAGTGCAAATATGCCGGGTAGATGTACACTAGCGGCACACACGCAAAGCTGCCGATCAGGGCAACGAACTTGTCCAGGTCGCTCGCGCCCACGATGCTAATGCCAATGCACAAGGCCATCACAGCCGTGCGCAGGCCATTCTTCTTCCACTTGATCGCTGCGCTCTTTCTGCCTGACGCCCGCTCCCCGAACAAAGTCGTCTCGATGATCCGCACTGCAGGGAACAGCTGGACGGGTTCGCCAGCCAACACTGCCAGCGAGTACAAGAACTGCACAGCATTGACCAGTGCTGAGTCCTGAGGGAAGTTGGAGATGACCTGAATCTTGGTGTTTTCACCAAATGTAGCGTAGCACATGGCACCAACCGACGTGAAAATGATTGTGATGAGAAACATGACAAAGTACAGCAACTTGCTGAAGTGCTCCGGCTTCTTCATGCTCGATTGGATCGGCAATATGAGCCCAATGCCCTCAAAGGTAAAGATGGCCGACCCAATGGTCAAGGTGAAGGCGGACGGGTTGAACAACTGGACACTAGGCTCCATGCCGCGCGTAAGAAGGGTATGGGTGTCAAAGTACCAGATATACACCAGTCCAATTAAGATGAAAACATCAGCAATCAAGGCTACTGGCCCCAACTTGCTGATGTTTCGGATCAAGGCGAGGGGGACGAGCGGAATCAGTTGTAAGCCAATAAGAGCTGGCACCCCGAGAGGAACGTTTTGCCGTCCTTCAGTGACGGCGTCGAGGAAGGACCAAAGGTTTTCGGCGGTAAAGATGATACCGGCACAGACGAAGCCCAGTTGGGACAAGGCAATGGAAATCAAGATCATCTTTCTCAGACGAGGGCCACCGATTGCAGCGCCGAGTTCTCCGTAGCTTCCTCCATAGCGCTCCCTGCAGTCAAGGAGCAGGCGGAAACACAGACACGTCACCAATGAAACCACGATCAAGGTCATAGATGAGAATAGGATACCGCCATTGCGGAATGCCTTGGGAAGGAACATGATGCCTGTGCCAATAAAGGCTTTGATAAGGGTGAAGAAGGTCTTGAGAGTCGAAGCATCTCCTTGCCTTGCTGCGCGCCGAGAACTCATTCGGCGGCGCACTTCAGGCCGACTGAGCAGAGGACGTCGCTCTCCATCTTCTGGCCCTTCACCTTCCCCTTCATCAACGGCAGATTCTTCATCCCCGGATATAGAATCGGTATCATCCAGATCCTCGCCAGCGAAGCTGCCATAGAGATCGAGAAAATCGACGAAGCTGTTCGCCACTACTAGAGGGCCGCTCTTCGAGCGTCCTTGGACACGTTGTCTGACGTGGTGACGTCGAAAACCCCCGGGTTCGAGCTGCTCAGGATAGGAGAGCCCCCCTGTCGGCTGCAGACGTGGCGATGGATTGTACGAGAAGGTATTCGCGCGTCGCAGAGAGTTGGCCCGCGCCTTGATGCGAAACATGTCGCGGTGAATGTCACCACCCTGAAGCCTCAAAGACGACGCTACAGGATCTGGAGTGCCCGATCGGCCATGCTCAGATCCAGGTACTCCCGAACCAGCGACGGATGGATCTGGAGAGCCGAGTCTAGAGAGCTCGGGCAGCTCGCCCTCTGGTGCAAGGCTGACCTCTGGTGCTGCAGAGTATCCCTCGGGAAGATGACGCTCGAGAATGGCGGCAGCGGCAGCACGCCTCTCTTGCTCATCCTGCTCCTTGGGAGGACTTCCCAATACGTCGGCCATGTTTTGAAGTTCGTGTTAAGCGTATTGGGGATCGATGACGTTCGAGTGACGGTAGACTTGTCCAACAAGAATCGAGGGTGAGAAATTCGAGGAAAAGGGCCAATGGCCACGAAAAGGATGCGTTATGTTACGGAATAATGCACCATATCCAATGCTTCCTCGTAGCCACGAGCAGGAGACTTTCACAGCCAGTGTCGATGGAAGAGAAACGAAGGGAGAGGTGGATGTGGAGGGTTCTCGGTTCTGGGCCGAAGGGTGGAGGAGGTTGGGATAGCCCAACAGCACAGTGACTCCGAAGCAAAGCAAGCCTTCAGGTGGGGCATCACGGGGCAGCTTGACGAACAGCCATTGGCGAAGTGTTGGGTCGCTGTGATTGGCCCAGACGGCTGAGTCATTCTGATGGACCCTGATCAGCGAGGTGCCAGAGGCGGGTGGAGCCGGTGGCTTGTGGGGTATCAACATCACGTCACGCCCTGTCAAACAAGACACCATGGAAACGAGCACGGTTTCTTGATCATTCATTGCGCAGATGGGCCTTCTCTCGTTCGTGTGTGCTTTATGTTTTGAGAACAGCACGGAAGGCCATTCGTAGCTGGAGAACCTGCGCCACCTAGGGAGCAATAGACCCGGCTGGTGTTAGAATTTCTCGAGCCATCGAGGGACTGCTTAGCCACAGTGGCTTTGATCTGGTTCTGGGATGGGGACGAGGCTTCGCTCGGCCATGAGCTTCTAGCTCCCGGCAGCGTCGACCAGCAGACGATCAATCTTGTACCCACGATTCGGGAGAGGCAGGAGAAGTAGGGTAGGCTGACGTTGATCCAACCCCGGGTCCGACAAAGAGGCACCAACCACCAGAGGGAAGAGGCCTAACAGCAGCTGTGGCTAGCCTGGCTGTCTCCCCGTGGAGGAAAGCTTTTCTGCACAGCCATATAAGAGAGTTGTGACATCTATTAAGGCAGCTTCTTGTTGGGTGGCTGTGTCGAGCCGAGGATGATCTACCGTTATCGTGACCATGGTCTCAGCGTTGTCCCCAGCTCGTGCTGTCAGCCTCATTATGCGCACAACACGGGCGCTGAGCCATCATTCACCTTGAGAGTCGGAGCCTACAGAGAGTTCCGGCGTGCGGTCACAAAGAAGGAGGAGCTGCCTCGGAATGGGGGATTTGATAACCCTCTGCCTCGTTTCACAGGGCAGGACGGGGTAAGGTCGGGCCCAGGCAGGTGCTGGGACTGGCAACAGTCGACAACAGCAGCATCGGAACGGTCAGGCTTCCTTTAGGCAGCGCAGCCTCCTCGTCATAATTCCGCTTGTAGCCTTTTACGCTCCCCTTAGGGACGGAGTGGGTGTTGCAGCGTCATGTGGTGGCACCCTTGCCGCTGTCCACCATGATTCATCAACCAAAACTTGACAGCCATCCCCAGATTACCCACGAGGTTGGGAGCACTGTATCGCCTTCAATACTGGCTCATCGCAGATCGAAATCGCGCTCGCCGAAGACCTCGCGCCCAAACGATCTCAGCTTGCCAGACATTCACTCGCAATATCACCTGCCTGCTTAACTGAACTGCGGACACTGCAAGGTTGTGCGTCTGCGGGAATTGTTTAGCTGAAGGATCTTGGATTTATCCTCGCCCCTCTTTGCGGAGCCCCTAAGATCCGGCCTCCAGAGGCTTTCCGATGAGATGCAGCTTTGTGACGGTGCGCAAGCTCCGAGATACCTGGGGTGTCGCCTTCAGCTCCTCATGCCAATTGTGCGTCTCCCCTTCGAACCGGAGCAAGTTGTCCTTAGCAACGCACCTTGGCGTTTGTAGAACGCGAGGTCTGTCTTTGCAGCCAGCCAATGGCTTGGTCATCCGCCATTAACCAGGCTTTCGGTCAAGCGGCCCCGGTACCTGTGTTACTGTGGCCATCGCCAGTCACTTGCGAGAGGCCTTCTTACAAGGCGCAGCAACCAATCATGAGTCCTCGCTCGCGCGTGCCAATCGGTGGAACCCGAAGCGACCAGAATGGTACCATATATGACTCGGTGGCTTCTTGAAGACTGCCATTCAAGCATCCGAAGAAACGGCAGCCTCCCTGTGGTTGCAAATTAGCCAACCCATACGGTCTATCTTACTAGCAATAAAGGATTCCAAAACAGCCACGGAAGTCTTAAAATCCGCCAATACTGCCTGTACACGCACTTTGGCCACTCCAGGGGAGTTTGTTTTAATGTTGTTTAATCCTGCCGTGTCGGATGCCTACCTTTGCTGCGCTGTAACCCTACTACGTAGGCATGCGATGCTACGGGGCGGGCAACGAAAATAAGGCACGGAAGCCAGCTCGTCCACGAAAAGGAAACGAGAACGACGATCCCTTACGTTGGATCGAATCAAGGCACACTGCGATTGCTCCAGCTTGACGCCCTTCCGACTGTCATGGCAAGGATCTGTCACCCTTCCGACGATCGCTGCTCCGCTAAGAAAATCTGCTTTCTGACAATCCATATGGAAAGGCGCAAAAGGCCGATCAGAGCATGGTTTTCGCATTGCCGAACACTGCCGTTTAGCACAGGGAGTATCTCAGCGATCGATCGATACACCTAGTCGGAAGCACCCCGAGACTAGGGGCATCTCGGTGTGAATAGGAAGACAAGCTAGCACTCGAGACGAGAAGACGTTTGAAGACAAGCGCAAGAGCGCGGCAGACTCTCCTCACACCGACAAGCCACCTCAGATGTGTGCAACTTTGGACGACGAAAACGTCATCAGGCCGTCAGGGAACCGCTGTGCAACGGCGTCCTGAGAGGTGGACTGGCCCGATCCCGCTGAACCCAGTCTGCTCAGAACGGGTGACAAGCCATGCATGTGGCAACAATACTCTTGGATTGATGTTGAGATGGTGTACCTTAGTATGTTCCTGGACACCATCTTCTTGCCGTTCCCATCAGCGTTGCAATGGAAGATGATTAGCCGTCTAAGGCCGCTCAGGCTTGAGTCCTTCGGCACGCTTTGTATCCTCACTGTTGTTGAGGGGCGAAAAATACCGGGTGCATGCATTAGCAGTGTCTGAAGTTGCACACGCAGCACTGGACAAGGCAATTTCTCAGGAGAGTGGCTTCCTTGACGGAATGCAGCCAGCCACAGTGAACCAATTCAAGAAGGTCAATTGAGGTTCCGACGTATCCCCTGCCAGCCGCAAGATGTCGGAATGGTTGCTTCATGGGACGTTGTGAAGCCTTTGGAAATTCAACTGGAACACTTCTTGCCCATGAACCAGCGTTGCAGCGTCGACCAGGAAGGCCTGGCCTGTCAGCACGACCCAAGGGAGGAAGATCTTATGAAGATCCCCCAGGTCTATATCTGGGGAAACGGGTCGCCAAGCAGATCGAAGATGGGGGGCGATAATGAACAGGGCCACCACCGCTACAAGCTTCTGTTCTAGGTCCTGCAGCATGCATAGATGCGACGGGGCTTCATTCTGCTGAGCTGGCCGCAAAGCTGACACACTCACCACTCGATGGCTTGCCAGGAGGACTTGCGATGGCCATCGGCCGTTTCCACTTTCATGCAGCTCTGTGTCTCAATCAGGACCAACCACCAAACATGGACACTCAGCTCGGACCATCGGGCAGTGTTTGCTTGAGGACAATACACCTGCAGCAATGCCTGCAGACGCCACAATCCTGCCCAGGATCGAGCCGTGAAAAGGTTGACCTGGACTGCAAACATCGGACTATGCATGGCAATGAGCCGCTTCGATTACCTGGACGTATTGTGTCCTCCTCTGATTATCGTATGGCATTGCAGGCAGAGTCTCAGATTTTGTAAAGAAGAGCCGGAAGTCAAGCAGAAGAGGACAATAAGTGGCTTTGCTGAGGCCCGCTCAGCTTCTGCCGCGGGGAGGACAGCCGCGAGACATACAATCTATAGCGTTGCATTGGCTCCCGCGTCAACCTGGCGCCATGCAGCTTCTCATTGGCTTTCCCCGCCATCCCACATATGCCAGCCGCTCGACCTTCGGACCCTCGAAAGCCAAGGTTCGGAATTTGCTGCTAGCTTGCATTTCAGGCCCGCGGGGCTGACGGCACGGCAAAGGATTCTAGAGGTTGAGTGTGGTGGCTGCTGGCCCCTGGTTCCCACCCGTCCGTACCTGTGTCCAAACGCCGAAAGGGGCACCGTCAGAGGGCGTGTCTCTTCCGGAACCGGGAGGGCGTTTTTGCCTGGCGTCCAATCAGGGATATTAGTGTATATTGCTAGAAGCGTCATCAATGTTACCTGCCTCTGCCGCCAATACGGGATGGTACTGGTTTGTTCTGTTCTTTATGTAAGTGAAACGGACAGTGCCAAGGTCTCCCAGTTACGCTCATGAAGCGTGCTAACTATAATCGAAAGTCAAGTTCGGCAACCGTACAAGACGGAAGATCAGTGATGATGCTAATTCAATGCCAATTAGTGCGGTAGAGTGAAGTGAAAGACTCAATGGCTGACTATACGTGTGCAGGCTGCTTCGCCTGTCGTATAGTCTGCACAACAGCGGATGGAGCAGAGCCAAGCTCACAGCGACAGCAAAGCGTAATCTCAAGTCATGGCTTTCCTCAGTGGTCCGTCCGTGACGTCAAGAATGTGACCATCGAGGGCATCGACATTGGTTACAGAGCCCCCCCAACTCATCATAATACTTCACTGCTGCAGGCCTAGGGACGGCGAAGGGAAATCATTGGACGCCACGACGATAATGTGCAATATAGGCACGGCTCACGAGTTTCCGGAAACGCGATCGATGGCTGAATACACTTTTTGATTTCCCTTGGCTGGCGGGAGTTGTATGTGGAGATGACGGATAGAGGTTGGTATCTTGCGTTGTCACCATGCAACGTGCCAACTTCTTCGAAGTCTGTTCTCGCAGACTATGTTCTTCTCAGAAACGCGAACCTCTCTCAGACTTGGTCATTGGCCTCCGCTTTGTCTATAAATACGGCCTTGATTCCCACGAACTCTGGACTTTCGTTCTTCTCATCCTCATCGCAACTAGGACAAAGCATCAAAGCACTAGCTCTCTTTACCAACTCTCTCTCTCACTTGCCAAACTTTGAAGACTCTTCCGTCTTTCACTTTTCCAACCATCAAAATGAAGTTCTACCTCGCCATCCTCCTCTTCGGCGCTACTGCCATTGCCATGCCCACCGGCGGCGGCGGTGGTGATGGTGGCCATGATGGTGGTGACGGTGGTGACGGCGGTGATGGCGGTGATGGCGGCTCTTACAAGCCTTGCACCAGCACCCTCTTCAGCAACCCTCAGTGCTGCTCCACCGATGTCCTCGGTGTTGTTGGCCTTGACTGCGCCAACCGTGAGTTCCCCTTCCCCATCCGGGCCACAGGTCTTAATGCTGACAACTCTGCCTCAACAGCCTCCGAGGCTCCTTCCAGCAAGGATGCCTTCACTGCCGACTGCGCCACTGTTGGCCAGCAGGCTCTTTGCTGCGTTCTCCCTGTGGTGAGTTCTCTTTTCATGATCACGACCTGGTTTTCGATTTCAACAAAAGCTAATGGATATTCCACAATAACAGGCCGATCAGGCTGTTCTCTGCCAGCCTCCCGTCTAAGTAACAAGACATCTGAGGGCCTGTTCTTCTCAACTTTCCCAAACGGCAACTTTTGAGGTTGAGAGAACAGAGGAAACAAAATAAAAGCGGAAACAAGCGGTCCCTGGTCCAATGACAGGGAACAGGATGATAGGTAACAAGACTGATTGATGAGGAGGGTAGAGTTCTGGGATGGCGATGGAGGTTGATGCACACTCGTTTGGATAATCCTAGTGGGTTTTGTCTGGTTGCGTCTGATTCGAAGTACAAGCTGTAGGCTTTATCACTGTTGGCACCCCGTGGACTATGAGGTGCGATAGAAGTCAAAGACAGTCAACATGCTACTTCACCCCCTGAACGATGGCTTTTGTGAATTTACCCAGTCTCCGGAACCGTAATATGGGCCATTGCCACTGGAGAATAGAATTCCCATTGGTTTCTATGTCCTGCATACAGCGGTAGCTGGAAAATTGGCAACGTTGCATGTAAGACTGAGGAGTGAATCTGGCTTTAAGAGGTGAAGATCATCGTCGTCCCTCATTTCCGAGGGCTAGGGCCAAATCAGGGACTCCTTGAGCAGATCGTCCTCGAATTCCATTGATCTCCTTACCAGAGTTTGACCTTTTAAGGTCGGCAGATTGGCCTGGCACGGTCACACTTTCGGGACCGTTTTGAATGACTCAAGAGGTTCCCCCTCAAGGCTTCTTGCACCGATTAGAGTGTTGCCCAGAATACCCCCACACCAGCCGGCGTTTGTCCCTGATAGCTCGTCACGTCTTCGCGGCATGCTTTCGAGCTGGATTTGGCGCAGGATCACACAGTTAAACTGCAACGGGTATGAATACAGTCACTATTGTCTTTCTCTCATCAGTATGCTCATGGTATCATTCTAGTACTTGTAGTAGTTGGAAAGAACTGATGTATTTGAAGCAATAGAGATCATCCTCAGGCTTGCATTATCCGTAAATCTGTGTTCCACATCCCTCTCTCCTCGTATAATTGGTATCGGTATTCCCACACAACACACAGCATCACTCTCCAATAACCCTGCCATTACTTCTGCTCCTCGTTCTTCCCTCCACCAAACATACCCCCAACATAGCTCCCCGCACCCTTCACGCCATCCGTCATCTTCCCACCGACCGCCTTGCCCCCATCAGCAACACCCCCAATCGCCGAGTTCGCCGTCTCCGCACCGGGGATGTTCGAAGGTGCATAGCCGCCCTTGTCGTCCTTGCCCTGACGCTCAGCACGGGTCATGCCTTCCTTGGAGGCGAGGTCGCCGATGGGTTGGAGGAGACCGCCTTGGCCGACTTGGCCGGCGGCGAGGTTGTTGACGCCGTCTTGGAGGGTGTCGACTTGCTCGATGCCGGTTACTTTGCTCTTGTCGAGGTTTTCTGAGAGAAAGAAAGTGTTAGTGATGGGGGGTGGTTTGAGGGTAGAAGGGAGGCATACGTTTGGCGGTGTAGCTGGTCTTGTTATCCTTTGTGAACCAGCGAAGGTAGACGTCCTCCATCCATGGGACCCATTTCTCGTATTGCTGGTTGTAAGTCTGCTTGGACCACTCCATGGTTGTTGGTGTAAGTTGGTTTGTTGAGGATGAGACTGTGAAGGACGGCTACAGTGTTTCTGTGGGTGAAGAGAATATTAAATGTGATTAATAAGATTGATAATTCGAAAGATGAACAGAGGAAAGCAATCTAGAAAAGCAGGGTCGTGGAAATATATATATCAAGCGTCGTGCAGTGTTGCTGCGTCTGCCTTGTAAGCGAAGCCTGGCACTCGGAACCTGCCTGTGGCTGATGACGCCACGGCGAGGCGTTGCGTCATAAGGTGCCCAGCTTTCAGTCACTCCAGCATTCTTCCACCCAGCCCAGTGTGGCTGCAACAAACAAGGAAAAGCCTCAAAAGGCTCAAGCACTTGCTTCTACCCACTAATGCACGGCCTGGCCTGCGAGAGACAGAGACCTCAGCGCTGATCTGATCAATTACGAACAGAAGGCAGAAGCACGTTGTTGGTGGTGGGAGGGTCGAGTGGGTGGGTGGGTGTGGCTGATGGAAAACCGGTTCTGGAGGTGGGCTGGGACGTCATTTGCACGTCGCGGAGACGCGTCTGTTACGGAGTATGATTGTGGGCGAGAGTGTCGATCGGGACAGGGATGAAGTGGGAAGGGGAGATGTAGTGAAACATCTCGATTTGCCTACATTGTATCAGGACTGGGCAGTGTCGTGTCTTCCATCGTGGTGATGATGATGCGAGTGTCACGGTGCAACATCAGAACCAAGGTAGACAGGGCAAGTTACCTTGAACAAGGGCCCTACGTACCTAGAATAGTGCCAGGTACCGTGTAGCGATGATCCTCCCATCAGAAGGAGCCCATATCTCTCATATATCTTTCAACTGAGCTAAGGAAGAAAGGACCAAGCCTGCCGATAGCAGTTTGAATTACTTTCCGTTGACTTGTGGCGTCGTTCCCCCAACCGCTGTCCAACGAGCCAACACCTCCTCCGCCACACCTTCATTCCCATTCGCATCAAACACACCTTGAGCTACTCTCGTCTTTCTCACCACATCATTCGGCCGATCCCGTTTCGTCTCCCACGGCCGAAGACTCTCGAACTTGTCCCAGTCTACCACCTTCAACAGGTCAAGCTTCTCGTAAGCAATCGTCTTCCTCGCATCCAGGAAGTGAGCCGCAAGTGCGGAGATCCGGATCTCAGGCTTCCCTCTCACGGTCCAGACTGCCTGTCGATCGGGGAGTAGTGAGCAGCGCGGGGGATAGCCGTTGATTTTGGAGAGGTGTTCGTGGAGATTCTTCGCTACTGCGGTTGCGCCGTCCGGTTCGTTCTTTATTGTCTCGGCCACCTTCTTCGCCGCGGTTTTGTACTTCGGATCCAGTGCCTCCTTAACCAGGGCCGTCAGTTTCGCCTCTGTCAACTCGTTGATGTTAACCGCTGGCGGAGCAGCCCCGAGTCGTTCGATAGCTTTGCACCATAAGTATTGGTCTCCTCGGAAAGGCACGATAGCACTTGGAACACCACTCTTGAGAGATATGGCCGTTGCACCTGCGCCTGCGGATTGGAGCACGAGGTCAATCCTTGGAAACAGCCATGAGTGTGGTAGCTCTTCTGTGATGAAGACACCTTCTGGAACCGAGTCTGCCACAAACCACGATTTGCGGAACACAGCTCGCACATTCGCCGCCTTTGCAGCTTTTAGGACCGTGGATGTGAGGCCGCGCCTGTCTATCCACTCATTACTGCCAAAGTCGACGTATATGGTCGGCCCCGGTCCGGCCGGTCCGGCGAGGAATTCAACGAGTGTTGGATCTGGTGTGAACCCTCGTAAATGATCGAGGTGCGTGAAGCCGACGAATTGGTGGTTCGAGGGGAAGTCGTCGGGTTGGGGGAGGACTTGGGGTGAGATGAGGTAGTTGACGGGGATACCGAGCTCCCAGAACTTGAGAGGCCAGAAGTCCTTGCTCAGAGGCTGCATGTCGAGATGTCGCTTTCTAGCCTTGTTGATGATCCCCCTGAAATACCGCTTCCAAATCCTTCAGTACATTCTGTCAGTAGCCGCGTCTGATCTTCCTGGTTCTTGTGAAGAATTTATACCTGTTGTCACCAGATATCCAACCCTCGCGATTCTCATCACAGGGCTTGAATACATTGTCCGAAGGGTACTTGTCTCCATGAGGCCAATGTCTGGTGATGGTCTTGGGGTTGAAGTGCGTGAGCATCAGCGGTATACCAAGTCTCTGAGCAATGTGAACATGTGTCATGCCCGGCGGCGAAGCAAGAATCACATCGGCTACAAACGGCCGCTCTCCAGACTTTTTGGGTCCGCCTTCGTCGACACTCGCCCGCCAATGCTCCACAAACCACTCCAACATCTGGGTCTTCAGGCTTTGGAATTCACCGTTCACCATGGACAACATCTTCTTGCTCGGCTTGTTTAGTCCCCAGCGGGTAAACTTGCCCATGTCGTGTCGCGAACTCCATGTTTCGATGCCGTAGTCGTCGCGGACCCAGGATTCGAGGCTAGGCGGGACGGTGAGGCGAACGCGGTGGCCGTGGGACTGGAGCTCTTGAGTTATGCGGATGTAAGGCTGGATGTCGCCGCGGGTGCCGTATGAGAGGATGACGATGTTGAGAGGAGTAGTGGGTGAAGTCGCTTCTGCATCGTGGTGACTGGTCCCTACGGAGCCCATGATCGCGACTTTGGTGGTTGATGCTCGACTTCACGCAATTGAAGAAATTTTCTGAATCTGGAAGAAGAAGAACATGAGACTAATTCCATTGGGAGCGTACAAGTCTATGTATCCTTGACTAGCTCTTCAACTACTCCAGTAGCCTGCCTCTATACCCGTGCTTCCTGGGGTGGTCAGCACGATGTCAGACGCGCAAATGAGCCAACCCCCAATTGGGACAGATCTTACGAAGCCAAGACAGGTCAACGACTGAAACCACAGCTGGTTCTGGGACATGCGATGCGGACGAAGAAAGCTACCCATGCGAATATAAGATTATAGGCCTGGCATCGTGGCAGGCGCAGCTCAGCTGCCAATGCCAATGCGATGCCGACATCCCAGTGCCTGGATCGTGGCTTTCAGCTTCAACGTGCGAAACGACGCACCCTAGAGGTAATCTGTTGGTGAACAAGCTGGAAGTTAGCAAGGCATCTATTCGCTCCCCAATGCCAAAGTAAGCTTCACAAAGCCATTCTCTGGTCTTGGCGACGCAACAAATCCAGCTTTCTGATACAACATTATAGCACCAGTGTTCTCTTCATAGGCTTCAACCTCCAGCAGACACTCGCGACTACTCGAAGAGGTATCGTCAGCTGCGAGCTTCTTCGCCTCTTCCAGCACCGCTAGAGCAATCCCTTTTCTACGTGCAGAAGGCAGTGTCCAAAGCCCGTAGATGCCAAAGAGCAGCGACGAGGTTACAGCTTGACCTCCAGCTTCGGCCGAGGATAGCTCTCGAAGAAAGGCAGCACAGACAATGTCCTGGGACGAGTTGTCCATCGCTACTATCAGGTGATTTTGAGGGCTCATAAGGCGTGATGCCCAGACCTCATCGGCGAAAGCCTCTTCCCTCGCAAGGGTCGAACTGAAAGCTACACAAATCAGTACTGAACAGGACCATGTTGCACGAAATATGCATCCTGTTGAAAACTTCTCACATGCCGGATCCAAACGCAGTGCAGTCAACCTAAACAGCTTAAACTTGCTCAGAACAAGCTGCTTCCCAGCCTCATCTTTAGATATCACTTCAACGTGCCAACTCCCCTCCGGCCCGGATACGGCCGCCATGCAAGCCGTCCGTCGCCGTAGCACCCCCCGGGGCTTTCGGCGCCGGGACCCTGGAATTCGCTTTCCGGAAGAGTCGATCTTGGCAAGCCAAGAAATCGCTCAGATCGGACTTTTCGATGGGATTTTGTTACGGTGTGGGGGATACGGGAGGCAAACGGTTTTGGACGGACGGACGGGTTGAGATGAGCGTGGAGTTTGGAATGCAGGACGCTATTGAGGCGGGTGAATTATGTAGTCACGGTGAAGTGGGAGGGCAAGCTGGGGGTGACGCATAAGTCGAAGCGACACCGGCGCTTATACGATGACTCTTTCGTCGCATCTCACCGTCTGAGCAATGTCAGTAAAGGGCATATACAGTTGTTAGTCACGACTTTCGACAACACCGCCGTTGACGTGGAAAGTGATTTCTCGAGTTTCGCTTCCTTCGCTGTAGACTAAGGGTGGTCATAAAAGAAGCAAGGCCCATACGGTGCAGTGGAGAGACAGTGGGCTGGGCTGTAGGGCAGGCAACAAGCTGACGGAGGCGTTCAGGGTCTTCAGAAAACTCCACAGCCCTTGGGCCCACGAGAGGGAAGCGAGGGTCGAGGCTCTGGAGCAGAAAGAATGTTTACGAGTGGTCAAAATTGGTATGATCATGTCGGGAACGAATCCATTCGTACGTGCATATCCGCCGAGACGTTCGTGACGCCGTTTGTAGCCGCCTCATCGATGTTGGAGTGCAAACTGGACACGGATCGTGATGTAGGCGAATGCTGCTCTCGCGTCATCTCTGAACCTGTTTGTTATTGCGCTTCGTCCGAAGGAAGATCTTCCTCCGCCCTGAAGGCTCTGACCAGGCGAAGCTGTCGCGATGCTTCACTCTCAAACCCCCAGGGCCAAGAAAAACCACGGCATCGTGCCGTGCCTCAAAGTGGCCCTGTGCGCCGAGCTGCATCAAGGACCCATCGGTAGGGATACCGGCGGCTTCGGGTTGCCGACTACGGCTAAACAGCATCCTTACAGATGGATCCCAAGCAACAGACCGAGAATAGATCGATCAGAAAATAGCCGGGTGGTCTCCTCAAACCGTGCCGGGGTTTTGTCATGGCGATGGGCTGTCAATGGACCGGCATGAATAAGTCCAGGGGACGGACTGAGGGGAAGATTGGCCAGGCAATGGGAGGAGAGGTTGTGCACGTGGGCAATGTAGAGACGGTGATTGGTCCTTTATACTTCGTGATACGACCTCTCTCAGGTTTTGTCTATCAGCTTGCAGTATCTCTGAGCAATCAGAACAAAACGCATGGCTTGTTCGTGTCGTATCGCACCATCATTTGGTGATGATTTACCCCTCAAGCGTGGACACGCGAGCACTTGCCCCAATCGCTTCGCAAGCAAGGATTAAGTTGTGTCGGACTGCAGAGACTCTCTGTACACAGGCCATGCATGCCGGTCGACTAATAGTGCCTTATCGGCCAACGAAGAGTCACGAGTCAGTTTTACCTTGCTTTCTGTCGACTAGGGGGGGCAGTCATCGATTAGCGAGAGCATGTCAGTCTTGTCACCACACGCTTTCCGGTACCTGAGCTGACATCTTAAATTTTCCCCAATTCTGTAAAAACGAAAATTCAGTGTGCATTTGCCTCTTTTTCTGGCAATACCCGTTGTTCTAGAAGAGGAGGTCGCCCCAGTATCTGCCCGATGAGAGCCCGGTGGCACAAGAGGCGGTTGACCGGTCGCCCTATTTGGGAACGACAGGCCCGTGCGGGCAGCAGCTAAATGGATACCTTGCATGAGGGAGGGTGAGGGAGCCAGCTATGATTAGCACCTCTTACCAGATTGGTTTTGTGCATGGAGGAGCAAAACACGAGAAATCACAAGAGGTTCTGGACCGATGTATGCACGCGTGTCTGGCATCCGACGCTGCCGTACCTATCAAAGACTTGCACGGATCTGCCTTTGCCATGCTGCACTTGATCGAGCGCGACCTCGGCAAGTATTGCACTTTATTTGAACTTAATGACAACGAAACTCTGTGTTTTAGATCAGCGCAAAGCCACTGAGCTGAGGAATGGCACAATTCTCCACCGGAACCTGGAGCTAGAGCCAGATGCAGCGCAGCGTGCCAGGCGACAGACAAGCATCTTGGTGCGCCCCCCCGCCGCTTGTAGACTTGGCTCTTTAGGTGGCTGGTCCGTCCACCGGGGTCGGTGTCTGCAAGCGGCCCCGTTGAGTGAGACCGAGTAATGTTTTACTTGTTAGTCCTCTGTAGCCCATTGTATGCAAACTCGCTTGTTTGCTTGCTCTATCTAACTCTGGGCTAACCATGCATCCAGCGTATCGCCGGCCCGCGAACCCTCAATCTAGACTCGACGACGGTGCAGTGACGGTGCATACGCGCCAGCGAACGAACGGCCATAACCCTGCTCACAGCACTTAATAGTGTTTCAACGGCTCGGGGGCGTTCGGGAAGCAACAGACTGAAAGTTAAAGAAGTTCCTTGGTACGGAGTAGAACAGCTGACAGTAACATGGCGCTGCGCTCCCAACTCATCTCATGAACCTGCTGGATTGCGTGGTGTTACCTGTGAATTAACTTTGTCTCACATGCTGCTGGCATCCACAACGGCGGCCAGACTGCCACTCGTTGCACATGCACAATCAGTCGGGCCAGACCATGCTTCTCGTTCATGTAATGTACAGGGCGCGAATGCACGAGATGCATCCGCGTTGCGTCGTCACCGCCGGCAGGGATGTGAACTCTGTATTCAATCTTCAGCACTGCAGCCACTAAAGCAGGGGGCCCGCCCATCTTATCGCACCTACTACCGCCGCCTACAGCGGACTAGACCGTTCGTGGCTGGCACCCTGGCCCCTCCAAAACACCCCCCACTCCCACTGCGAGGTCCACTGTAAAAGCCCCGAGGGGCGTCTTAGCGTTGTTTAGGCTTCCCTAGCGACCAATTCCAGTGCTGCGCTCGCCCACGAGGGGTCTTTACCTGTCCCGGGACGCACTGCCACAACGTCACTCTGCCGTTGTCGCTCGCCATCTTCGCGCGCTTTAGCCATGACCGTCGTACCGTATCAGCTGGAGCTTCTGCCACCAGCAACGCCTTCAAACCTTCCTTTCCTACTCTCTGCTTGCTCCTCTCTTCTCTTCCTCTGCATCCAACAACACTTAAGATCATTCAATTGTTCACACGGCCACGCCTCCATCCCAGCTTTAATCAGTCTCCATATTGCAAGCCTCCCCATCCTCACATGCTGTCCAGAGCTTGAGCACGCGACACCAGAACTTCCCCCCGGGCTCCCTCCCACGCCGCCGCCCAGCCTTCCCCCAACTTGCAGCCTGCATCTAACGACCGCCACCACCTCGACCCGAACCCGGTAATGAGACACGCCCATCCCGTCTTTGCTACGATTCGCAATTCTCCAACTTTCGCATTCTTGGATCAGTCAAAGCCGTTTCGACGAAGTCCATTGCTGCTGCCGTAGCATGAAGTTCGGAACCCAATTGGTCAACGAGTCGGTCCCAGAATGGAGTCTTCGTACGTCGACATACTCTCCTTCCACTCCAATCGCAAAGGAGGTCGAGCCTCGCTAACATCGTCCTTGCAACAGATAACCTCGACTACAACTCTCTCAAGCATGAGATCAAGGTTCACACAAGCCGGAACCAGGCCACGGCCATCGCAATCCCTGGCCACCAGGAGCCTGCCCTTCGTCGCTTCGAGGACAGCCTCTACCAAGAGCTTTGCCAACAGCACGAACGAGTCGACCTCTTCATCTCCTCGAAAGCTGACGAGATCGACCGTCGCCTCAAGCACCTCTCCCGCACTATCGAGCGGTGGCTAGGCAAGCAGCCAGCAGACCCATCAACCTCTCAGAACCTTCGCTTCCATCGGCGCTTCGCTCGCTACGAACGAGATCTCTTACAATGTGGTGACGACATTCATGCCCTCACACGCTTCGCCAACGCGCAAGTCGTGGCTTTTCGCAAAATCCTCAAAAAATACAAGGTGGGTTCTTTTTCTTCGACACCCCAGCGAACCCGCTCCAGATGCCTCTTCCTTTGCCCCGGATCCCCTCAAAACTCTTATCTGACTCATGTGCTTGCAGAAATGGACCGGCTCCACCACTCTTGGTTCCCGCTTCGTCGATAATGTCCTCCGTCATCCCAAGAGCTTCACGCGTCGCGACTTCTCCTACCTTCAAAGCCGCCATGACGACATCCTCCGAACCCTTAATGACGCTGCCCCCGCCTACAGTGAACCCAGCTCTCCCTCCTCCTCCGAACGTCCAGACACCAGCAGCTCCCGTCGGGTCAGCGATATCGAAGCCAATGTCCGCTTCCAGCCTCTCCCACCGCCGCAGCATGAAGAACCACCGTCTCAGGTGAAGTACTGGAACGAGTACGACGACGGCAGCGAGTCAGGCGGGCCTGACGATGACTACGCCATCTACATCAATCCAGGGGATGGCTCAGGTTTCCCAGGACTGGGCTACATCCAAGCTGTGATCGGCATGCCCTTTGAGAAGGCGAAGCAATGGTTCCGCACGAGCAATAAGGAGAACCCGGAGCGGAGACCTCTGCTCGACGACAACGGTGGCATTGCCCAAGGCTACACCTCCACGCAAACCAACACCGATTCCGACGAAGAAGGCTACGCCAGCTCGGAGGAGATCCCCACGCAGGGTTACGTCGGTCTCTATGCTTTCCCTAGCATCGCTGAGCAGAAAGTCATCCGGTACCGCGAGCGGGTCCTCTTCCTCGGTACCATTGGCTGTTTTGTCGCCTCCTTCGTCCTGCTTGGAATTGCCAGTTTGCTCATCTCTACAGGGCGGCACAAACTGCGCGTAGAGGTTGATGTAGGTGTCACAGTGGGCGTAATGCTTAGTTTGTTCTGCGCATGCTCGGCGCTGGGCATGACGCTGTATCGGAAGGATCCCTTGTCGGTTGTACATCGATTGGCTGTTTGGTGTACTTTTGTGGCGTCTTGTCTTTTGAACGGGATGTTGTTGGTTTTGGTGGTTGGCAATACCCCTTAATGCAGGGTCATGGGTGATGATATCTGCTTTTCCTTTATGTTTCCGGGTGTAGCAGTCTGATGTGGAGAGCAAGGACAGAAACTTGGGCAACCGAGAATGGTGGCAAGGATACATGGGTTTTTTGACATGGTTTGCCCCCTTTTTTTTTGTGTTTAGTATAGAGATACCTCACATCGAGTCACGGATAGGATTAGCGTTGATTTTTACAGCTTTGGAGATATAAATATGGCAGAATGCCGCAGCGTTGTCTTGATAAACTTTTTGTTCCTTTCTCCTTCTTGCGTTTCAGTGTCCCTCCGCTTTTTCTATGAGAGGAAATGTATTGGATTTGTTCCGGCGCTGTCAAGAAGAAAGGGAAAGGAGGGTATAAAATTCAACATCAATCACGCCTCCCGTGTTTGTCCACTGTCTCGTGAGAGACTTAGTTTGAGGACATAATTCTGTTCCCAGCATTGCCTTGGCCTTGGTCTGTTTTGTGAGAGGAGGACGACCTCGTACGGAGAAGTGCTAGTTCACCGATGCGGCAGCCGTCGTCGTCGTCAGCTCTTCCATCAAGCTGGTCTCTATCCGCTGCACCAGCTGGGCTATCAAATACGATTCCTGTCAGCATGCCGCACCCCCAAAACAGATATAAATGCAAAAGAAGTGTAGCAAAGCGGACTCACCTCCAACTCCCCACCGCTTGGCATAGAAATGCAAAGAACTGTAGATATCGTGGAATCTCCGATCCGCATCCGGGATGATACTCTCAAACGTACTCAACGTCCTCAAGCAATGGTACGCACTAAATGGCGTGACGGGAGAACATGGCGCCAGCAGCTCCGGCCGATGACTTAGATACTCGTTGAAATCCGATGTCGTGTCCGCGATGATCCGTACCGTGAAGTTCACGCCCGCCACGGCTTTTGCAACTTCCACATTGGAGGATGCTTCGCTTATGAGAGTTGACGCTTCGACGGTTTGGAGGAAGCGGCGGTAGAGGAGGAGGAGGAGGGAGGTGAGGGTTGCGAAGCAGGCGTAGTGGTCTCCCCAGCGGGGCGCTTGTGCAATCATGGCTTCGATGAGGGATCTAGTCGCGAAGTCGAGTTCGGAGAAGGAGGTTACGGAAGGGGGTTGGTTTTCCGGACGATAGGTTTCGAGTTCCCAGGTCAGGGCGCTGGCGTAAAGCATTGCGCATTGGCAGTTGCGTTGGAAGGGGCCGAGAGGGACTGAGGGTGAAATGGAGGCTGGGTAGCGGTTTGTGGTGGTGATGAGTTGGTTTGTGGAGGGGTCCCATATTGTGTTGACGGTGGGGAGGAGGTCGGTTGGGGTGTGAGGCGGGAGGTGGAGGGGTTTCCAGAGGAGGTCTCCTTCAACGTGTAGGAGTCTGTGATGTCGTAAGGAGTTGAGTCTGAAGATCTGTTGGTGGGATAAGGAAAAGGGACAACGAACCTGTCGAGGACGAATATTGACCAGTATACAGACCTCCGTTCTTCTTCTGCTGGATCAACAGGATTGTTTCTCTCTGCTTCGACATACTCTCCTGGTCTGATGCCAAGAAACTTCGCCATGGTATATGCATCTCCTACAGACACATACGCCCTCGCAAAGTCCCCATGTCCAAACTCAAACACCGCAAGCAGGATGCAACATTGCACCAACACCAAGCTCGGCGGACTGAACCCCCTCGCCAGCCCAAACAACCTCTTCGCAATAACATACTCAGCATTCCCAAACATCTCCTGCCCATCCGTAGCCTGCGACCTCCCTGAGTCAGCATACAGCGTGACAAGATGCATACAAAGCACCAGCAGCGCAAACTCCGGATCCTGCGGCACTGCCTCTGCATTGCTGCTTTTTGGAATGCTGTCGAGCCTTGCGGCGAGGAGGGTCGGGTGGACGACGTGGAGCCAGGAGTTGATGGTGGAGAGGTAGAGGTCAATTGCGTCGCGCCAGTTGACGTTGCGGGAGGAGAGGACGGACATGGTTACTGAGGGGGGCACGTCGAAGGCTGCTGGGTCGAGGATGGAGGCTAGGGCGGCGGGTTCGACGATGGAGGTTGCGGGTGCGGTGTAGACGAAGTCATAGCAGCATGGAGTTTGGAGTCTTGAATGATCGGCTTGTGAGTTTGAGATGAGAGAGAGAGGGGGTTTATTTACCTGGTACATCGTGAACAGGAAGGCAGAGCCTTGTCGCATTTCTTCTTTGTGCGCGTACATTTCTCGCAGGTGCGGTGAGCGCGCTGGATAACTTCGCCGGGGGATTCGGAGTCGCGAGAGGATTCCTCCTGTTTGATGTCTGGAGGAGGCCTCATGGTGGGCATGTGCCACAAGGTGGTGGCCGTAGCTTGTGGCCCATGCACAGGAGAGCGGCTGTAACCTGCCAGCGATTCGATTGAGCGTGAAGAAGATTGAGTTTCGGTGTGCCAAAGATGAGCTTTTGTGTGCAGTGTGAGATGAGAGGTGAGGTGAGGCTCGTTGTCAGGGGTGTTGAGATGAGCCGGATGAGTCGGCTTCAGCGCCGGAGGTGCAGGCTAGCACTCTGGACTGACACGCAGTGACGGTGAGTGACAGCGAGTGACAGACAGCAAGACTAAGTAGGCTGGGGTGGAAATGAGCCCTCGGATCGGCGCGAATGAGACAGTAAGCGTGCAAGTTGCGAGCAGCGGGGCAGCAAATGGAGGTCGAGGTGAGGTGAGGTGAGGTGAATCAAGGAAGAAATGAGTTGTTCAGTCGTGTCTCTCAGTCAGGCCCGTCAGCTTACAGGCTGTGCCAGATATGAAGGCCAGCGCCGATAACACGGCTTCCTCCCAGATTTGTGTGGAAATGCAGGCGTGACAACCAAGTGGTTTGCTGCTGTCGATTGTGTGCCGGATTCCGGATTCGATCAGCGGAGTTTGCACCCAACAGAAAAGTGGAGACAGCACCCTACAGTGTCGTTACCCCAACCCTAGTCATAACCCTTGCTCAGGTCAACCAACCCTCCGGCTCGGCGTCCAACGGCGATACGATGCGATACGATGCACAGATCACGCCTTTAACCTGGTCAAAGCGTTCTAGCTCGACTAATCTACAATCTTGTACTACATCAAGCCTCTGCCTGAGGAATTCCCCTTCACAGAAGTAACCAGCCGCTGACCGACAGGTATAAGGCAAACCAGGCCTCCCCTTCCCCAGACCGGACTTCGTGCCCTGAACTGACCCCCCCGATCCCCCGGCCCGGGTGCGGACCCCGGTTTTCCTGTCGCTGTGCGCCTTTGAAACACGCCTTTTGCGCCCCACTCGCTCACCATGCTACTCCGGTGTCGAGTCATCGGTCTCTAGCCTGGTCAAGTTACCTGCCTGCTAAGGCAAAAGGGCAAGGGACTTTAGATCTATCCACCCGAAATAGCGAATATATTCATTCGAAAACTCAGACTTATAAGACCACACTCACTCACTCTTCCTCCGTCTTCCTCAATATCCTTCGTCTCATTCCATTCGAATCTCATTGCCATCCCAATCCCCAAACACAATGCCCGCAACAACACAACCCTACCGCCTCCGCCCCGGCACCTGGGCCGACATCCCCCGCGCCGCGAACCTCTACGCCCTCGCCTTCCGCAACGACCAGCTCATGCAGTTCCTCTTCCCAGACCGCGAGAAGTACCCCGACGAATGGCGCGCGGCCATCGTTCGCATCCTCGAGACCCGGTACTGGACGCTTGGTTGGCGCTTCACCGTCGCCGTGGATGAGGATGATGTGCCACAGGCTTTCTCGTGGTGGAATCGGGGCAAGGGCTTTGAGTCGTTTTGGAGGAGGTGGTTGAGTCCTAGTGGGTCTTGATCTTTGTTCATTTTGTTCTGAAGACTTGATTGCTCTCGCGTCAATTGGCTGGAGCAAAGATGTTTGGATAGTGACTAACACCTCTCAGCATGGTGGTTCGCTCCCATCGTCCGCCTCTACTTCACAATCCGCAACAAGATCCTCCCCTTCCGCTCCCGCACAAACGACACATTCGCCCGCATCATTCACCAGGAATACGAAAAGTTCCTCACCACCCCGCGTCGACGCGCCGCCCACTACCTCTCTCTCCTCGGCGTCAACCCACAGCTTCAGGGCTCTGGTCTCGGAAGTCTGTTGGTCAGGGATGGCCTGCAAGTTGTTGATGCTTGTGGTGCGGCTGCTTATCTATGTAGATTGAAGGGGCTGAAGGAGTTCTATGAGAGGTTCGGGTTTAAGGAGGTTGGGACTGTGGCCGTGGGGGAGTTGGCGGAGTGGGATGGAGGACAGATCATGTTCAGGGAATAGGAAGTCCTTCGGCATGATGCATTCAGCCATCGCCTATCCGGCCAAGAGGCGAGCGTAAGAGTTATAGCAAGTCATGCATTGAAAGAACGAGAAATGTTCTGTCATCCCAGCAACGTCAAGATGTGTGGGCAAAAGGTATTAAAGTAAAGCAAGCTATGGATAGTACAAAGTACCAGGCTTTGTCGCTCTGGCGTTCCCATCGTCGTAATGAATTCATGACCGTCATCCGCCTGCAGACTCCGTGTGATGTTGTCCACAAAGGACCCTCCCCGAGTGATCGCCCATGCCATCTAACGAACCAACAGAAAAGGAAAAGCAAGAAAAGGAAAAGGGGAAAGGAATGAATTACAACCACTGTGGCTCTTGCATTGCGGCACACATGTTCGCCAACTCCGACCGTCAGAAGCCCAGTCCGCTCCCGTACCACCGTTTTTCAGTCAACAAAAGAATAAGCAAGAATGGCGAACCAGCAGGCGTAAATCTCAAGTTCCGCCCAAGCTCCAAACGTTCGAAGTCAGCCGGCCATAGCGTTCAGCGTCAGGAGAATGCATCGTTGTTGCCGTTCAATCATCAAAGCCGTCTATAAAGAACCGTAATAAGATGAAACCAACCACCCACATGAGGACCCTACTGCTTGTCTTCGCCATGCTGACTTCTGTCGTCGGCGCGGTATGGAGCACTAGGGACCGTGGATGCCCCGTGAGGTGTCCAAGAAGGAACACGAGGGAGCTCTGGTGCCTCAGACTCGGTCCAAGCACCAGGGCGAGATCGTGGGGTAAAGTCAAACACAGGTGCCCTGTTGTGTGAAGCCATCTGGTAGCCGCCCAGGTCCCCGAAGATGTGGGCGTTGCGCGAAGGCCCTGCCGTGGCAAATCCAGGGAAATAGTCGCCTGGCTCGCTTGTCCGGCCGCCTGCTGCGCCTTCACCAGAGCTGGAAGGCCTCTCCAAAGTCGAAGTGTAGCGGTTCATAGGCGTGAAAGCACTGGCCGAGCGATGATGGGTAGGGCGCGGCACAGGAAGGTAGTTGCGAGACTGCTCAATCCGCTCCTGTCCAGGAGGAGGAGTTGGCAATGGCATCATGTCGCGTGACATGCCAGTCGAGCTGCCAGGCACGCCTGAGCTTCGGTAGCCATAGTTCAGTGGCTGCATCCGAGGAACGATCAAGGACGGGCGCGCAGCACCTCGATCATGCCCAGCTCTCTCCATCCAATGGCCCACTTGGGGATGGTCATACACGGCTCCCCCACCAACATAAGGCATTGGAGAAGGTGTGGGCTCAAAGCCAGCATGAGAGTACACATCACCAGATGCTCCATCATCGGGAGACTCGACCGATCGCGTAGCACGACGCTTGAAGCTTTCCGAAGCTCGGGCGGTACGTGCCGGTCCTCGCTTGCGACCCGATTTGACAGGACGGTCCTCGCCATCGTTGGTCAAGTTCGGCAAGAACTCGATAGGCGGTAGCTCTTTGATAATTGACACCCCAGTTGAAGTTTTCGCTTCCAGAGCAACCTTGTAGTCTTGGCGAAGCCGATCGATCACAGAAATTACTTCGTCTTCCGAGCGGTGGTCTCCCAAAGTGTCCAGAAGCCAGGGGTAGTTCTTCTCAATAGACATTAAAGTCTCGGCGGCGCTGTTGGTCGAGCTCTCCACCAGACTAGGGGTCATTCCAACATCATTAACCTGACCCATACCTTGCTTGTACTTAGAATGACCAACACGGCTCATCTTAAACTCTTCGTAGCGTTCGTCCTGCTCCTGCTGGCTCAGCGCTTGGCGGCGCAGGTCTTGCTTGAATCTGGTCCAGCGCTCCTGTTCGTCTCTGACACACTTGCGCAGCATGATCTGCCAGTCAAGCACCTCGGCACCATCATTCTTGGCCTTGTTGTCCTTGCCCCAGCGCTCGATGCGGTGAATCACAACCTTGACCAGGTCGAGCTGATGAAGAGCATACTTTTGTCCCAGGCGGTAGCGAAGGCGTTGATAATGTTGACGGCAGTACACCAACCAGATGTGCTCAGGAATTTGCAGTGTGGTGCCCTTATTCCGACCGAAGAAGTGCGAGACCGACTTGCGGATCGGGCTATTTGTTGCACACTTGTCCACAAAGATGCATTGGACAGTTTCGTCCTGCATGCCATGCAATTCAAGCTCCTCGAAAGATGGCATTCTGAGGTTCTCATCATCAATATCCCAGACATCATCGGGTTGACTTCTGGCTTGGGCAGTCATGGATGCTTGCGAAACAGCAGTGGGCGAGGTGACGTGAGATCCCGAAGCGGAGGCTGTTGCGGTCGTCGTCTCCGAGTCGCTATGACGGGCCATCATGGCCGGTCGAATCTGCTCATGCTCGCGAATCACTGCCGGTGGGCCATGGCGATGAAACAGTGGCTCCTCGCTGGAGTGTGAGCTCCCAAGAGATCCTGCCATCATCTGATGTGGCGGCGGCAAAAGTGGTCGAGTCTGGTTGATCGTGAAAGACGGCAGCCTGCGTGGCAGTGGTGGGAAGACAGGTGCTGAGACAGCACGTTTGTGTGTACGTGGAGCTGAGAGTCGCCCAGTGTTTCTCAGTGGCGGATGACTGTTGTGCGAGGTCAGAATCGACTCAGGGTAATGCAAATAAATAGCAAAAGTACGATGATGTGCCTAGCAAAATAACCTCAGAAGACGGGAGTGACGTTGGTGTGCTTTTCGACGCGAGGGGACGGTTTTGAAGGCATATAAGGAAGACGTGAGGAGGGCAGTAAGGCTGCAGTGACGCAGGCATGAGATGACTATGGATCACATGCTGCGACCACACACCGTTCGAAATTCGAAGTCACGTTGACTGTGCTCGCCTGGGAATAGCCAATTGGGACAGGGGAGGGTGGGCAGCGATGGTTTGAATGAGATGAAGTAGAGGCGTTATTGAAGAACAACCAATCAAACCCCGGCGTGATTGTACCGGGACAGTAGAATAGGGACAATAGCGCAATGCCAAACATCAAGATAGTTAGAATCGGTGAGAATAGGGGTGACAGGATAGGCAAGTGGTCCACTTGGTTGCCAGGCAGTCGTCTCATGATTCACGAACAGCTGTATGAAGCAACTGTACTGGTCGAAATTGAGATAGTAAGGAAATTCGAACTTACGTCGACATTGTTGCTGAGCTCGGCGGCTTCACTCCTGCACCTTGCTTCATGTTGAGAGCAACATCGGATGGGCTCGCCGCTCGAGTGATCCGTGGAACTATGAAGCCTGTCCGGCTTCTGCCGCGAGGACTGAGACTAGCATCATGGGACTTGAGCTTTGCCCTTCGTTCTGCTTGGGTGGGCGAACTCGCAGGAAGGCCTGGGCTAGAAGCGTCGGCCCGCGAGACTTCTGACAGTACTGAGTCGATAGAAGGAATCTCATTGATGGTCGTCACAGACGATATCCGTGAGTGAGCCTCAGATCTAGACGTCGCAAAGGATGCGAGACTGCTGTGGCTGTCTGAGTACTTGTGGTTCCTGTAGTCAGGTAGTCTGAAGGGATCTGCTGATGAGGGCCTGCAAATTGTTAGCCAAGGTGATCTGGATGCTATGTGTTCGCATTGTGCTGGACAAGAGGTCGCCTTGCCGCCATGGAATGCTAGTCCCAGAGTTCCCGAAACCATGGCGTGATGAAGATCATCTTCGTGGCAGGCAACACAAGCAATCTTTCCAGCACATGGAACAACGATGTCAGACCCGACGAATTTTAGGAGCACCTACACAAAAGCGTCCTCCGCTGGTCTAGCTTAGGTCAGATGTGATCTCTTCATGTTGAAGCAATTTACTTACGACGGTTCTTGTGGTCTGTATGAACTGCTATCAGTGTTGATGCGATGGGGTCTTCTGGGAGAATCGCGTGAGGTGCCACTCCCTGACGGGTCCATTTCGAGTCGCGCGTAGTCCAGAGATTCTCCCTTGAAAGGAAAAGAGAAGTTCGCATTCCACCCAAAACCCGAATCCGCATGTGAACTCGAAGACGTATCCTCAGCATCCCATGACTGAGAGTGTTCGTTGTGCCTGTCTGCCACCTGAGGCCGAGTCCAGCTGGGCTCTGGGGAAGGCGTGGGAACTGTCGTTGAGGGAGGTGTAGCCAGGTCTTCGTGGGACGATGATGGTGATGCTTCTCGCGATGTTGACTTGCCGCTGGTCGTCGCCGACGTGTTGAGAAGAGTGAGGATCTCCATGGCGGCCATGGGGTGGAAGAAGCCTCGAGTTGTTGCGAATGTATGTGTGTATGAGAGCGTGTGGTGGGATCGCAGCAGGAGGGCTGCGCAAGGAGTAGGTGGACGAGCGTAGATCAAACCGGGATATCCCTAGGATAAGGGGGGTTTGACAGCAGTGGGCAGGTCCTGGTTCTTGTATGTTGGAGAAGGAGATCAGGCGTTTATGTGCGCTGGGCCCTGTTTAGTATGCCGTCAAGTTTGATGTACGATGCAGCAGACGCACCGACCAATGGCACTCGGGTCGGTACACAGGAGACGGGGCAGTGACTCGGAAGTGTGGATGACCGAGCGTTGACAATACAAGGCCAGTTTCTGTTGCACTGATCAGATCCGTCCGAGCGGCTGTGATATTGACTGCGCGCTCTGATAACATGCCCAGATCTGAAGTGCTTCAGCGAGAGACAGGGCGGCGAACCTTCTTCTTGCGAAACAAAGAACAGATGCAACACCGGGAACAGAGAGAAGGGCACACTTGCTTCTTCTGTCGAAACGACTGAAACTGGAGTAGACCCCGTTGCAGCTCGGGCCAAGGCTGGACGGGGGTGTGGACTAAGTGCCGACCGGACGCCAGACAGATAGAGTCCTCTAGTCTGCTGTTGTATTCGGCAAGCTGTCGAACCGAACGAAACGACAACGTTTAAGCGTGTACGCTTTTGCGCCCCCAGAAACACAATGGCTGTGGCTGTGCAAGTATTCAATGCGTCCAGCTCCTAGTTCTCAGTTCACTTGCCAACATGGATGATTTCGACGTAGGTTGCCTAGCTTGTAGAAAATTCGAGCGTCGTGGGCGCCGGCCTAAGAAGCCGTTGGCTGTGTAGACGGAGGCGGCGTGAGTTCAAGCCCGCATAGAGAAGACATTAGGCTAACTGGTAAAAACAACCCTTGATGATCTCTCGGGGAACGATTCAAGCCCACATTGCTACTCCAGACGAGGCGGAAGTTTGCCAGTCTTCCAACGCACATCGGTGGAAGCTTGCGATCGCAAGTTGCATGAATCAGGGCTGCAGGGCTCGAAGACAACAGGCGTTTGGGGCTGACGTTGGTTTGGGTGAGCGGAGCCAGGGGGTGTCTTGAGGTCACGCCCAGAGCATGCCGCGAGCCGGACGAGTTAGGAAGATGTGCACTGTGGCATCGTGGAGGGTAGCCCAGACCAGAACTGGACAACGTCCGTTGAATGCGACTGGCGCATGAGTTTGGACGTACAGGGTTTGTTGACGGTGACAGCTAAGTTGTCAGTATGATCGCCGCTAGACATGGACAGTGATCCTAGTCAACTAGACAGACCAGCCTGATCCTAGGCCTTGCATTATCGACAGGTAAGGACTACCACTTGCGAACCTTGGTTAGCGCAGTCAACGTCTGCACTGGTGAAGCTACGACTGGGCCGACCAAATTCGTGAAGATATGGTTAATGTTACTTCACACCGGTACTCAGTTGAGAGCACCATTGCTTGGGGCGTCTGGCGAGGTTTCCCACCCCTGCCGTCATTGGTGTGACCCGCTGCCCGGTGTCGTCCTCGAGCCCCCCGGCCCGAGATCCTCGAGCACAATTCTCCGACAACTCGTCAGGGGCCACACGGATCTGCCCTCCGCCTGGCCGACTTTGCTGCAAGACGGTCGAAGCGAATTGAGCCTCGACGTAGAACAGCAAGATATCAATGAGATCAGCATTCTCCCGTCTCAGAGACGGACCGGTGCGCCTTTGCGTTGAAGAACGCCAGCTACCCACGGACCACCACCCACAACCCCATCGCCGGCGAGGCAACGGACGAGTATCAGGGCATGCGACGGTTGGTGAAACCGAGCCTGAAGGGAAAGATAGAATGGCGAACAGCACCACCGGCGAACATGATGGTGCGACCGGGGGAGGCTGACGCATTGGTAGGGACGTGCGACGCGGAGCGAAGCCTTGGCATCGCAGACCCTGGCGCCACACCAGTGCATCAAACTGCGGCCACCAGCCAACGCCCCCCACCGTCAAGGTCTGTCCGTCGGGGGCTAGGGGAATCTATTGTTGGTAAAGGAGCATGTCTTGTCCTCCACTGTCGTCTATGCAAGCCACAGGGTGCGGGCTTCAGGTGATGGCACAGAGATTTTGGCTCACTTGTGAATGCGATTTTGCGGAGTGAACTACTCGTATGCCTTCCGAAGACGATCGACGGCTTGCGAGGATCAAAGCGCAGGAGGGAATGGTACATCGCGGTAACCTTCCGAATAATGACAAGAACAGGCGAAGGGTTCGAGCGCGTGGCTTGAAGATCAGCTTACCATATCCATATCAAAGTGGTCTAAATTTGTGCCTTTGGCCGACTTCGTCGAAAGTCGAATAATTATCATCGCTGCAAGGACGATGCATGTACATACGTACCAGAGAGGCACAGGCGAAATCTTGACAGTCGGAGCCCAGAATGGATGCATGCAGACCAGCGTACGTCTGCAACTTGGATCGTCCAATCGCCGTCTGCTGCACGTGAAGTGACATGTCATCCATGACTGACAGCAACAGACATGTCGTGAGTGTGGCCGTTCCGACTAAGGACGAAAACGATATTGGGGCTGAGCAGCTGCTGACAAGGTGCAGGTCAAACTTTCTACTCGCGTAGGCGTTCGTGTATGATCGTAGGCTGGGATCACCTCACCAAAGCTTGGTTTGTTGTGTCCAGGATGGGTTGCCAACTTCATGCAGGTCACCACCTCTTCAGCAAGCCTTGCATGTGAAGCTCGTTGCCTCTTTCCCAGCTGGTCTGCCAAGTTCCCCCATGTTCCAGATAATGGCTTTTCAGAATGCTTTCGAAACTCTGCCCATCTTGAGCCATTGCGATTGGTCCATCAGCCAGCTCGGCCCGGCGAGGCTATCGTTGCTTTGTTTGTCGCAGCATTTGCATTCATTGAGGATATAGCCCGAAGTATTATAGACTTCAAAATTGGAAATTGTGTCGCGACTTGCTGATAGGGAGGGCAGAACGGACCCGACGTCGGCGTTCACACGAGCTTGATGTATGATAGCCAACGGTTACATGCACGCACGAACCACAACGATGCCGGATGATGCCCTGGCGCACATTTGCGTCGAAATCTTCAGAGCGAGTTTTTGAGGGCTGCTTTCGTCGTCGCTCAGCATACAGCGGGCATGAGTGGTGCGATTTCTTTCAGTCCCAAGGCGTAAGAGGGTTCAACGGCGTCTGAAGATCAAGCTTCAGTATCCAATACTTCTGTCGGATCGACGGCTGTTGCGTGTCAACCAGAGGCTGCAGGAGGGCGTTGGGGGGGCAGATTGGAACACGTACCACAGACGGGGGTGGCCCCCGTGGCGGCGTCCCATCGCGAGAGTTGGAAAAAAAAAAAAAAAAGACCGACACACAATAGTTGAAGCTCGTTTCTGCAGGATCTGCTTAGTCGTCAGCCCGTTGGGACTTCCCACGTCAGTGGTCCGCCGCGTGGTGGCTTGCAGGAGAGGGACGACGCACGTAAGACCAGGAAGGGTGCGCCGTACAGGCTATTCTGCAGCCACGACTGGCCTCGCAGGTCTTGTCCTCATCAACTTATCTGTTTGGCGCGGGAGCTGAGCCATTCTGGCGTCGAGGTTGTGTCAGGAGGGCTGCGGTTGTGTAACGCGTAGAACTTGAGCCAGGCAGAGATTCCGGGCAGCAGGGTGACTCCATCGCGGTCCATCCTGCGCCTGTTGCTGTTGCCTTGCTTGTGCGACCGTTAATTCTCCGAAACTGACATTATCGTTGTCACGCGTTGTATTTCTTCCTTCAGCTGCGTGCAGAACCAATTCAACGCTCTCCCACACAATTATGAAGTGTCTGGCCATCGTATTGACTGCACCACGACAGAAGCTGGCACTGGCGTGCCTTAGTTGGCACACGCTGACCCAGCTTCGTTGGGGGCCGGAGCATGGTATGCCACTAGACTCACCTTCACCAGAAACGAGTTGCAATTACGTTGAGCATCGCTGGCTGCATACCTTGTCCAGCTCATGCTCGCGTACCCGTTCAGCGCAACGCAAGCGAGGACAACCGATTCCGTCGCATACGAGCTGAAAATAGCCTCGTCGTACGTCTGTAGATATCTCGAGAACCATCATGGCTGTGACGCCGAGGGTTTGGGTCGCTCCAAAGTCATCTCGTCGGCATTTGGAATTACATGCACCTTGGTCGGCATCGGTGCAATGTAACGGCGGTCACTACAGTGTGGCTCTTGGAGGCGTGGTCCAATATACGTGCGCTTACTTTCATCCCACTGCCCTAGGCCGGTGATCAGCCTAGGCTTCGGCCATAGTCCAAGAAGGCGCAACGTCCTTTCATCCGGTCCCAGGGTTCAGCTCGCGGCACCTGAAGCGGCAGCATGGATCTCAGATATTGCGCGTCTATGTCGCTTGCGAAAGATCATCATTCACTTGTTAGACGCGACTGTATATGTGGCCATATGCAGTTGAAGTGTTCACATGATGACAAGATGTAGAAAGAAACACGCCCGGTTGGTATGGGCAGGCCATCTTGAAGGATTGTTCTACAAATACTCGAAGGCACTAACTTTCGACCTAAAATTCGGCCTTGCTGACCACCATGGCGGTTCCTCATTGCCGCCTGTCACCCTCTTGTGCACCCCTGAGTGACCTTCAGCCCGCCTTCACGATGTTCGGTCCCGAACGATGACATTTGAGCGGCTGAGACAGCATTGACAAACCCGAGCCACATCCATAGATCGTCTTGTCTCCCGCACTCTCTTCGCCATACCAAGAGTAGAGCGCGCCGCTGTGAAGATGGATTGACCAGTACATAGCTTTGGCATGTTGCCGGTGGGCTGCATCCACGGAGAGGCATGTTCAGGGTAGCGAAGGGCCCTAGAGTTAAATTTAGCCGACGGTTTACTCAGAGTCCTTCGTAAGTGGCTTGCATTAAGGGCATCTTTCACCGTCTTGGACTCGGTGGCTGAAGGCCTAGACGACGCCCGGTGCGCTTGCCGATGATAAACCTCGCGATATAGGCGATGATGGTTCAGGACCAAAACTTGAGGTCAACTCACGACATCCTCCATGTTATCGGGCCGGACCTGGAGCTGCTTCCACTGAGGTAGGCTGAGCCTTGAGGTCGGCACGAAGTCCCGGCTTCTACATGGCCTGATTCAAGCGGTCATGACCAGCATTCATGCGTTGGCCGAAGGTGAGTATGCGTCTTTTGATCACCAAGGTCAGCCGCTAGGACGAGAATTAAGCAGACGTATGCATTCACTTCAGCCGGAACTTCGCATTGCTTCTTGATTCGGTCCGAGGGTAACAGTAAGTGGTTTGAGCATCCATAGCGAGCAATGGTGCGCGGTCAACCTCTAACTGACGCTGGACACGATGTCACATCACCCACTGACGCGATGCTGAGTGAGGATAGGCTATATTGTCTATCGGGTATATTCTGTGCCAAGACGGATGGAATTTTTTCAGTTGATTTTGGCGTCGAACCCCAAGGGTGACATGGTGCAGGGTAGGCGGATGTGACACGAACAGAAATTGACCACGTGCTTTAGCTGTAGCCAGGGAATAATAACCTTCTGTCACCTGATCTCAATGAGAACCCCGTTTTTGGCGTGAACTGACATTGCCAGGTAGGCGAGGGTGTTGTGGTCGGGGGACCGTTCTGAAACCGGAGGCACCAGTGAGCCGGTGCTGGGGCGTCGGAGATCTCACACAGGTGTTCCGTCTCGGCGATCGATGTAGCAGGGTCTAGGTCTTCAAAATAAATCATCCACAGACTTGTCTGCGTCCTTCTGAATGAGGTCCTTCATGCCCTGCATTGCCAAGGAGTCAGCAGACGTCATGATAATGGCCGTTTGTTCCGAGAAATTGCTCACAGGTGGTAGGATTGGTTCGCCTTGAGCATCAGTTACATATCTGAACGGCATCTCGGTGCTCTCGTGCTTGCTGAACTTGAGCTCCGGGAAATCCACGTATGGGACCTTGTCCAGGGCGACTAGAATTTGTTTGAGCATGAGAACTTGACACAAAACGGAATGGGGAACGAACTCCTGTCCTGGACCACAATACGCGTCACACGCACAGCGGTATCAGTAGTCATTTGCTTTGGACCCAGCCTCCTACCCTCGAAACCTTTCTTTCGAAGCTCAGAAGTACGATCTGGACACATGAGTAAGTTGCAGCTTCAAACGACATACTGCCGGTTGACACAAACCTCGAGGAGGGTCATCGCCTGGAATGACTGTGTTAGCCACATCCTGTTTACTATGGAAGGCTTGGCTTCATGAACCTACCCAGGATGCCACCAAACAGGAAAGCATCAAATGTTTCCCCGTCTTCTGGCGAGAGATCCTTGGCCGCCGCAGGGTCGAGCAAGCATACACGTGCCTTGTTAGCAGCATACAGCTCCTCTACACCCCGCTTCTCAGCAGTGAAAGCCTCATTGGCCTCCAGTCCCTGCGGAACCTGAAACCCATCTGGCAGGCTTGAGAGGATGAACTTGCCGCCGTTATCTTTCGTCTCGTTGGCAATAGCAAGGTATTCGAGCTCGGACCAGGGCCCTAACTCTGGATCCAAGTGCTCGACGATGAAGGTCTTGCCAGATGTAGGTGTTGACGAGGCCATAGCTTCTCACTGCGCCTCAGATGGGACGATTCGAAATCTGATACGACAAGGAAAGCCTGACCGGAAGGAGAAAGATGCGCTTTTCCGAGACTAGGGGGCAAGGTGGTGAAGCTTGGAGGTGAAACAAGGGATCGCCGGTTGGGCGAAGCTTGAGAAAAGCTTAGCATTTCACTCGCCAGGCGAGGTGCCGGGTTGCGCTGGTGGAGAGAGCATAGGCAGGTAGGTAGGTACCTAGGCCACCATATCACTGGTCTTGGGAGACACGACAGCCAACAGCATAGACCAATTGCATAACGAAGCTGTGTCACATAAGTCATCTTACTCCAGAGGCATTGTGATAACGAATTGTCCCGAGACCTCGATTATTGAGCTGCTTTCAGCTCACAATAAGCCGGCAAGGGAGAGGCGCCGCTTCACGGAGTACCCGGAGAAACCCCGGCTGATATCCCTTGACAGTGGACTTTCCCTTGTTTCCAGGGACCCCAAAGGCCTGAAGCCGTGACGTGGACAGCGCTATCGACAGGCCGCTGTGCATGGGGCGAGGTGGGACCCGTTCACTGCCGCGGTGAGGGATCCGCATCGCCACAGCCAAAGGGGCCACGCTGTGCTTGTGCCGTCCTGCCACTTTCATCAATCTACCGCCGCGCGTTACATTGCTTTTATGTCCCGTCTTTCTTTCTCCTGCATCCTCTTCCTTATCCTCGCCCACCACTCTTCCTCCGAACATCAGATGACGCTGCGCCGTTGCTGAGACCGCACCAACTTGCTTCGTTTGCTGTCTCAAGCCTTCGTGTTCAGCGCCTGAACGGGCTCTGCGCGTCGTCATCATGGGCCACACATCATTACGACGATGCGTTGGCCTCGCCCTGCTTGCGCTCTGTCCGGCGCTGGCCATAGCTGACGACAAACCTCTTTCAGCGTCAGACTACTACGTTCGCAATCTCCCAGGACTGTCAGACGACCTGCCTAAGATTAAGATGCATGCTGGGTAAGCTGCTGCCTTTCAGTCCCGACTTACCTCAAAGACTAACGTGTCCCAACTGTACAGCCACATCGAAGTCACACCCGAGACCAACGGCAACCTCTTCTTCTGGCACTTTCAGAACAGACACATCGCTGATAGACAAAGAACTGTCATCTGGCTCAATGGAGGCCCTGGCTGCAGTTCCGAGGACGGAGCACTGATGGAGATCGGGCCATATCGAGTAGTCAAGGACAGCAAGCTCGTCGCTAATGAGGGCTCGTGGAACGAATTCGCCAATCTACTGTTCGTCGACAACCCGGTAGGAACTGGTTACAGCTATGTCGACACTGATAGCTACATCCACGAACTCGATACGATGGCTGAACAGTTCATTATCTTCCTCGAAAAGTTCTTTGGGATGTTCCCCGAGTACGAGAACGACGATGTAAGCCATGCCTTTCAGCGTAAGCCTGATCGAATTTGAGTGCTAATGACTATCAGATCTATATTGCTGGAGAGTCATACGCCGGACAGCACATCCCTTACATTGCCAAAGCAATACTTGCACGAAACAAAGATAACAGCCCTATCCCATGGAACCTCAAGGGCCTTCTTATTGGGAATGGCTGGATCTCGCCCGACGAACAATACGAGGCATACATCGACTATGCACTTGAGAGAGGTCTCATCAAGGATGGCTCAGAGGAACATGAGCAGCTGAAGAAGAAGCTGGAGCAGTGCAACGCTCGCATGTCCTCAGACCCGGGCCACGTCGACTATGGGGTTTGCGAAGCTGTTCTCAGCCAAATTCTTTCTGTGACGAAGAAGGGGGGTGGCAACGATGCCTGTATCAACATGTACGATATCCGCCTACGAGACTCGTACCCCAGCTGTGGCATGAACTGGCCTCCGGATCTCCAATACGTGAAGCCTTACCTGCGCAAGCTCGATGTTGCGTCCGCTTTGCACGTCAACCCTTCCCGTAATACGGGCTGGCAGGAATGCAACGGTGCCGTCGGGTCTGCCTTCAACGCGAAGAACTCGCAGCCTTCCGTTAAGATCCTCCCGGACATCATCAAAGAGGTGCCGACTCTGCTTTTCTCCGGAGCCGAGGACCTGATCTGTAATCACATTGGCACTGAGAAGCTCATTGAGAACATGAGCTGGAATGGCGCCAAGGGTTTCAGCACCAAGGACTCTGTAGCCCCTCAGCGCAATTGGACTGTCGAAGGCGAGGCTGCTGGATACTGGCAGGAGGCCAGGAACTTGACTTACGTGCTTTTCCATGACTCATCCCACATGGTTCCGTTTGATTATCCGCGACGCAGCCGCGATATGTTGGATCGTTTCATGGGTGTTGACTTCAAGATGTTGGGCCACGCTCGCATTGACAGCAAATTGGATGGCGAGAAGCAACATGATTCGGGCTCTGCTGCGAAACCCCATGACGACCAGAAAGACAAGGAGGTTGAAGAAGCCAAATGGGCTGCATACCGTCGCTCAGGCGAAATCGTTTTGGCCATCACGATCGTGGCAGCCGCCGTCTGGGGCTACTTCATCTGGCGGGAGCGCCGCAAGAGGGCTGTATACTCAGCTGTCGACTCCGATGATCGTGCTTTTGGCGGACTTGGGCGGAAGCGTGGACAAGGTCGCGCTGGTGATCTCGAGGCTGCCGCGTTTGATGAGAGTGAGCTGGACGACTTGCACGTCCAAACACCGACCGCGCCTGACGGCAGCAAGTATGCCTTGGGTGAGGACAGCGACGATGAGGACCTCAATGAGAAGCGGCAGCAACGTGGTGCTGCGCAAAAAGCATCGGGATCTGGCTCTGCATAGACATGATATTTGGGATGAGAGAGCTTGTGCGACTTCTTTGGCGTTCCGGAATATTATCATGTGGATCCGTTTTCCTATCTGTACATTGCCTCTCTGGAGGATCCCAACACGCAAAGCATCGAAAGGCGTATGATGAATATACTATGCTACTTCTACCTGTTCCACGCAGCTTGTCTCGAATGACTGATTGCCTCTTCCTTCAATACATGCCCACACCCAGCCCAAAGGGGGCCCACGACTAAGGTACACTAAGAGACTTGGGGCAGTCCGCTCGGTACCCCACACCGAGATGGGTGGGTTTATGATGCTTTGGCACACGACATTAGACCCAGACGCTCTGTTGCCGTAACTCGGTTCCCAGCTATCACCAGATTTGTGCTGGTCCCGACTTAATGACCTGGTGGCGAAGCTTGGTCCATTCACACCAGAACCACCATCTATCAATGCCTCTGCACTAGCACTCGGGCCACCCAACCGACCAGCTGATAGATGGTGTCGTGTATCGCGGGAGAACAAGCCGAGTAAATGATAACGTGGAGATAGTTCCCCAGGTCTTATCTTATAATTGGGGTTCTGGACTTTGGTGGACTTCCGGGGTCGAAGATTCACGCGGGCTTGAAATCACTAGCTGAATGCAGTAGCCTCTCTGCTATACTTAAAGCACAGAAGCTCCGCGGGAAGTAGGAACTTGAATGGCAATGCTGATTGTATTTCGCTCTCCAGCACTTCTCTACCGAAGACACCCTCTATTTTCCACCACGCAAGAAGACACGAAGAGAAGCTAAAGATGGCTGAGGAGAAGACATCGTCACTGCTCGCCATGGAGAGTGCGGCAGGTGAGGGCACGGTGATAGAGCATGATGCTGCCGAGAGCCATTTGCGAAAGCACCTCAAAGATCGTCACCTGAGTATGATCGCCTTAGGAGGTGCGCTTGGCACAGGATTGCTGGTTGGAACGTGAGAAGGATATCCCACCCCCCCCCCCAGAGAAGTCTGCAAGCTGACTAGCATCAGAGGATCTGCTTTGGCAAAGACGGGACCTGCAGGTATTCTGATTGACTTCAGCATCATTGGCCTGACGGTTTTCTGCGTTATGGCTGCGTTGGGCGAGATGCTGTCATTCGCTCCTATGGCACGTAAGTTTACTGCAATCTCCTCGTCGCTATGGAAGGTTCACAAAGTTGACGCCTGATTCTTTACTAGGCGGCTTTGGTGGTTATGCCACGCGTTTCGTCGATCCTGCCCTGGGATTTGCTACAGGCTATGCCTATTTGTTCAAATATATCTTGGCCACGCCGAACCAGATGGCTGCTGCTGCCCTCATCATGGAGGTAAGGAGGAGGCCCCTGAATTTACGAGTCACCATTCTCACACCAAAACACAGTTCTGGACTGCAGATCGAGTCAGTCCTGCAGTGTGGATCAGCATCGTTCTCGTCATCATCATTGCAGTCAATTTCTGCAGCGTCAAGGTGTTCGGAGAGATGGAGTTCTGGGTGTCTTCCATTAAGGTGATCGTCCTTACGGGCGTAATTATTCTGATGCTTGTATTGGCCTGTGGCGGTGGTCCCACGTCAGTATTGCACCGACTTTGTCAAGCGGCTCATCTTGCTAACTATCCCACTACAGAGGGGATGTTAAAGGGTTCCGATACTGGTCTGACCCTGGCGCCTTCGCCGAATACAAGTTGACCGGCGATCTCGGCAAGTTCATCGGTGTATGGAGCACAATGATCCAAGCGTATGTTGTTCAGCACCCAGACTCCCATCGAGTAGTCATATCTAACATCTCACAGGGTCTACGCTTTTGGAGGCACTGAACTTGTTGGAGTGACTGTAGCAGAAGCGAAAAACCCCCGCATTGCCATGCCCAAGGCAATCAAGATGACCTTCTTCCGAATTGCCTTCTTCTACGTCGTCTCCGTCTTCTTCCTGGGCATGGTCGTCCCGTACAACAGCATGGAGCTAGCTTTCGCCCTCAAAGCCAGTACTTCAGCCGCTGCCTCACCATTTGTCGTTGCCATTAAGACCGCTAAGATCAACGGCCTCGACCATGTGATCAATGCTTCTCTCCTCATTTTCGTCATTTCTGCAGCGGTATCGGGTGAGTTATGGCTGTGTTCCGGAAACTTGGCTTGGCATGAACTAACGTATCTTGACAGATCTATATATTGCAACGAGGACGTTGTACGGTATCGCATGCGACGGCAAGGCCCCCAAAATCTTGACACGCACCACCTCGAAAGGAGTTCCGTACATGGCGATGATCATTCCACTCGCATTTACTGGCCTTGCCTACATGAGTGTGCAGTCTGGTGCCAAGCAGGTCTTCGGGTACCTGACTAATATGGTGGCCGTCTTCGGTTCGTCCTATGGTTTCCTCATCGCTTCCGGCCAGTCTTTTACTAACTGAGACATAGGTATGCTGACCTGGATCGGTATTTTGACTTCGCATATCGGTTTCGTCAAGGCTGTCAAGGTGCAGCAGATTGCTCTTGACCGTTTCCCCTACCGATCTCCATTTGGGGCAATCGGTTCCTACATCGCGCTGGCCTTCCTGTCGCTTCTTATCCTCACGAAGAGTTTCGACGTGTTTGTGGGCACATTTGACTACAAGAACTTCATAGTGGGCTACATCGGCTTGCCTATCTACCTCATTTTCCTCTTTGGCTACAAACTCAGGTATCGAACGAAGCGAGTCAAATCATTCGAAGCAGATCTGGTCACCGGAGTTCCCACAATCACAGCTGCTGAAGAGAGGGCTCAGCATGATGCTGAATTGGAGACGGAAGATTCGGGGAAGACGGGCGTGGCACGGATCATTGCGGTCATTTACCGCCAAGGTCTATCTTGGATGTTTTAGTTGAGATGATAGGCCACAGGAAATTTGAGGGCGGCCAAAGATGCCGAGCGAGGCTGATAGTTTTTGTTCTGAATGTAAATCTGTGTCTGCATCACGTTTTTTTTCTCTGGTGCTGTGTTGGTCTCTGATAAGTTGCTCCCATGACTAGCTGCCCACCTAAGCAGGGCCGACGTTTCACACACTTCACAGAACAATTGTTCTCTGGTTTAGGTGGGACTTCTATCGTGATCCCAGTTGGAATTCCCCTATTGAGTGAGGATGTCACAGGGAGCTCATGCTCGGAACGCAGAGTCTCGGGTGTCTAGGCCGGAGACTTGACTAACACATGTGTCCACCGTCGGCCCCACAAACCGAGCTTCGGGCACTGCCACCAGATGGAACATGGAGGAGGGAGCCGAGTAGTGTCAAGTCCCCTTCCCACTCTTCAGCTTCTTGTCTTCAGCTAGATCAGGCGCGTATCAGAGTCCGGTAATCGCAGTGACAAACTACGTTTGCCAAAGAAATCACGACCTTGAATTGCCGGCTGTGGCTTCCGAAGTGTTTGTCAAGCTAGCCTCTGGCCATGTGCGATCGTCCTTGACTCGTGCATCTGGCCTCCGGTACGCAAAGGCACCAAGCAAAGCGCAAAGGATATGGCTACGAAATGGCACTAGGATGACGGCTCCAAAGTGATCACTCTGCATGAGAACGATTTACGCACACATAACGAGGTTTAACATCATGTTTCAAATTTGTCGAATATCCCAACAATGTCTCTGGGAGTAATCAATCGTCATCACAGTTTTCCTCCATAGAATTCTATACCTTTCTCCAAACTTACTCCCTCATTGCAGGTTCGAACCACCTCATCAATAGAAGCGGCGACTCTTTCGATGTTCTTGCGATTGAGACCCGAGACGTTAATCCTTCCGGTATCGGGGAGGTAGACATGATACTTGGCCCTCAAAAGTTGACAATGCGAAGGTTTCAGAGGCAGATAACTAGATATCACGTATTAGGGCGAGATCAGCGTGCAGAGACTACTTGAGCCACTTACGAGAACAGCCCGGTCTCCTTTTCAATCTGACTCCATTCACCGGGTGTCTAGCACGATCAGTATTCAGCCAAAAGCAGACGGAAGTTTGCATCTTACCTTGAACCTCTCTATCAACAGGGTATGAAGTTGACGGCGGAGTGCCTTAATCCTCGATCGCATTTCGTTCAGCTCGGTCGCCCTACTCAGACAAATTAGTTTCCACGTCGACTTCCAATATGAAGAAGAACTCACCATTCTCGAGACAGGTCCTCCGAGTCGAGGGTGATACTGACTAGCCGGCTTCCGAAAGCTGGAGCAGACGAGAAATCCCAGCGAATCAGACATCTCAACCGGTCAAAGACACGTCGAGATGTTGCCTCGTCTTTACACACCATATGCAGTGCACCGCAGCGCTCACCGTAAAGCGCAAAGTTCTTCGAGAAGGACTGGCAAACAAACGCTTCGAAGCCCATCCGGGTGAACATGCGCACTGCGTATGCATCCTCATCGAGGCCGTTGCCGAGCCCTTGGTATGCTACATCTAGCAGAGGCACATGCTTCTTTTCTTGAAATACCGAGGCCAGCTCTTCCCATTGATCCGTCGTAAGATCAGCACCCGTTGGGTTGTGACAGCAGCCCTGGAGTACAAAGATGCTTTTCTCAGGAGCCTCATGGGCGGCCTTCAACACCGAGTCAAAGTCAACAGCACGTCTCTCGGAGTCGAAATATCTGTAGTGAACGACATTGAGTCCAGACAGTTCGCACAGCGGCGTATAGTTTCCCCATGTCGGAGTACCGACATAGATTAACGGCTTGGGATGCAAGCTTGTGGCGATGAACTGTGCGGCAATGTGCACAGCTCCAGTTCCAGAAATGGTCTGGACGGAAGCGATCTTGAACTTCGTCAGTGGGATGAACCCAGATTCGATCAAGAGGAAGACTACCTTTTTAGCAGCTAGTTCTCTGGAGTCTCTCCCAAACATAACTTTCGCAGCATGATTGAGGAAATGCGCATTGCCAGTGGTCACTTCATACTGAACACGCTGAAGTCAGTGACATTGATCCCTCGGTTGTCAAACAAGAACCCTCACATCATGACCAGGGTCATTCTTCAATAGATGTTGCTTTGCCTAATGTAAAGTAATGTTAATCTTATTAGGTAGCGAGCGACCTTGAGCTGTGGATGCCCTACCTGTTGGACGCATCGAAGCTCTGAGTATTGGCCTTGTTCGCTGCGATAGATTCCGACTCCCAAGTCGGCCTTGCCAGGTGATAGATCTGCATCGGCGCTGTTTTTCAAATCATACATGGGATCCGGAGGACCGAACTGAACGTTTTCGAACATTTTCGCACAATATATGTGTTGAAGCACCAGAGGTTACCAGTTGTTTGGGTTACCGATCGTTGAGTACCAACAGATTCATCGCCCAATACCTTTGACTTTATGAACTTGACTGATCGTGTAATTGAGCATGCGTCCAGCAACACATCGGATTAATTGGCCCCTGGAACTTACAAGGCCCTCTCGAACTCGCCGACATCGTAACGTGCCATTGCTCGGACGTTCGTCCCGAGCCCGGAACTTCTTCATCCTCGGGACCCACTCCCGAGCAAGTCCCCAGCGCAAATGACCTGTCTGGACATCATGGTCGAGATTTATCAGGTACCGGGACTGTTTGCTGATAATTATAAGTAAAAGTACCGTATCGTACTTTTAATTGATAGGCGAAAGCCGACGAGATCGAGTCCTGCCTTGAGCCTGTAATACCAGGGTTTTCAGCACACGACAGTCACACGATGTTCAAGTCATTACAGAACGCTCTAAGCAGAGCGTCGAATAACAGCCTGTGCAAGGTCAAGATAATCAGAACATTCGACATGGTTTGCAAAGCTAACTGCCACAGGCGCTGGGGGTCCGTCTCGTCACCAATCCTCAGGTAATTCAGTTGGCTACGAATGCTGGCTTCGATTGCGTCTTCATCGATTTAGAGCACTCTAGCCTGACAATAGAGCATGCGAACGCACTTTGCAGCTTCGCACTTCCCACGGGTATAACTCCTTTTGTGCGCGTGCCTCACCAATGTGGGAATGGCTTTGTTCAAAGGATTCTTGACGGAGGAGCCATGGGCATCATCTTCCCACACATCCAGACCGCCGGTCAGTTACCACTCACGACTCGTGATCGGAAGACTTCAACTAACCGAATGCACACATGAACAGAGGAGGCTAAGAGTGCAGTTGATATTTGCAAATATCCTTCCAGGGAGTTTCCTCAAGGCTGTCGCTCAATGACTGGCCAACTACCAGTATGGGACCTGAAGCCAACTCCGTCAGACAAGATCATCGCGGAGACAAATGCATCAGCCTCATCTGTGTTCCTCATGGTCGAGAACAAGTCGACTATTGAGAACATTGACCAGATTGCGGCTGTCCCAGGAGTAGATGTTCTCCTGATTGGATCCAACGACCTTGCCATAGAACTGGGTGTACCGTCAGGGTTCAGGACCGAAACGTTCAAGTCGGCGTTGGCGGCTGTGAGCAAGGCATGTAAGAAGCATGGCAAGATCATGGGACTGGCTGGCATCTATGACCAACCTGACATTCACGACTGGGCTATTAATGAACTGGGGGTTCGCTGGATACTGTGCCAACAAGACTCAGGGTTGATAGCTGGAGGAGCAGCCAAGTGTGCTGAGGCAGTGGCGCAAGTCCAGAAGTAGTCTCGTAGTATCAAAGCACCATATGCCAAAGTGCCGTCTTGAGCGCTCTCCAATGCATGTAATGGATGATACCGGGAATCATGTTGGTAAACTGGTCATGTCAGATGAGCCTCGACTACAGTAGGTCTCGGCAAGCTCAGTGCATAAAGAGACTGGTAATAGGCCCGCAAGCTGCAGTACTAACGCAGTGATCAAAGACACTGAAAGCTAAGGGCAACGGCACCGATGGATCGCTACAGCATGTCCCTGGGTTGGCCGCTAAATATCCAAGGATCCGCCTAGCCTAACCTCAACCCCCAATCCTGCCCGCCCAACGAATTGATCCAGACACCAAATTCGCGAGCAACTCCATCACGCAAAGGCTCTGATCACTCGGGGTCCTCGGCAAATCTCGACATTTTGAAGTCTCTGGAGATTCCTCGTTTGATGGTCTTCAAGATGGGTGATCACACATCGCCAAGCCAACCCAACAAACGAACAAACGTCGCGTATGAACACTTGCCTTGTTGAACCCTTGCTTGATTGTGTGCACCACCATTGCATGTGTCTTTAGCGACTGACTTTTGCCCATAGCTGTCGAGCCTGCCGTGAGCGCAAGGTTCGATGCTCTGGATCATGTCCATGCGCCAATTGTGTCCGGCGCTCAACAGACTGCGTCTTCGAGCCTGAAGATCGCAAGATTCTGGTTTCTGAGAAGTAACAGCACCCACCACCAGCCATTGGAGCGGCATGCCTTACTAACAATTCTTAGCCATCTCAACGAACTCAAACGGAAAGCTCAAGACTGGGATGAGTCTCACAGTCGATCCAAAAGACGTTCCAATCGCCACATGAGCAATGGTGTGTCCAGCCTGCCCTTGTTTGACTGTAAAATATATCTGGTACCTTCGTGTAACTGATCTTTCCTTCTCCAAGCAGGTGAGAATCAAGATGAATCAAATCTCGATCAGGAGACAGCTGGCAGCAGGGCCGATGACGATGGCCTGCCCAAGATGACGAATCCTTTGGTAACCACCCCATCAAAATTCGTTATAGACCCCCAAGGGAGAAGACGTAGGCTCGAACACGCTCATCGCTACATTCAGAACGCTGAAATAGAGCAGGCTTTCTTGGACCATCCTCTACATGGGCCTACAGCCAACACGTCATGGGCATGATCAGGCAGGTTCGTTCCTTTCTTCTTCACCCCTGCGATGTGTTTCGACGAACGTTCACGTTGTTGAGACGGACTACAGTACCTCAACCACGATACATCGCCCCAGGGTCCTCTAAACCAGGATGGTGCTGCAGTCGCCGTCGAGTTCCCAAACTCGAGGGAAGTCGGGTCTATCATCACGATGGAAACCCTCCCCTCCTTGGACTACGCTCTGTACCTCACCAACACCGTCAAATTCCACATAAGCCAGACCTATCATATCTTTGAAGAACAGTACTTCATGCGACGACTCTACTCATTATATAATGAGGGCCCACAACCTCTAAGCCCCGAGAACAGGATCTGGTATGTCCAATACTTCCTGATCATGGCTCTGGGTAAGGCGCTTCTTGCTCGGGGTACATCCAAGGTTGGATCTCCGGAGAGCGAGTACTTCCTGCGCGCTATGGAGCTCTTTCCCGATGCCGATGGCCTTTATCAGGATCCAATCTTGTCCATTGAAGTGTGCTGTGGTCTCGCTTTGTACCTACAGGCGGTAGATCATCGCAACAGCGCTTATGTATATGTAAGTTCATGGATTCCCAGGATCATGTGCCGTGGGACTGATCGTACTCCCTCTCAGCTTGGCTTGGGTCTCAGGATTGCGCTTAGCCAAGGCCTTCATCGGGACTTGATGGGCCAATTTGAGGATGACCCAGACGCGCCACGTTACCGCAACGTTTGGTGGACGCTGTATATACTGGATCGCAAGTTCTCTTCCATGATGGGCGCTCCAAACTCTGTCCATGACGATGACGTCTCGGTTCCGGTGCCTCGCCCACATCAATCGCAACGAAAGTCAAGCTCGCTCGACATGCACATCAAGCTGTCCAGACTGATTGCCAAAGTCCTTCACAGTAAGTTGCTTCTTCCATGGCAGGGTAGTCCGAAGCTGAGCATCGAGCGCAGCGATTTACGGAATTGATGGCAAGTTGGATGCTTCATTTCCCAAAATTGTGCAGCAGAGATTGAGGGAGCTTGCCACACTTGGCTTGGACTTGAACTCTTCACCTGACCTGAAGATGGATAACCAGGGCCCAATATCGAGGCTTTCTGCAACACTGAACCTTTGTTATCACCAGGTATGCCCATTATCTCGCGCGAATGCAAGGAACGGTGAACTCATTCGCGCTCTAGTGCGTGACTCTTGCCACAAGACCCATTCTCATGTGCCTCTTGCGAGAGAAGCTTGAGAAGGGAGCGCGGTCGCCCGGGAGCAACAGGAAAGTAGCCGAGCCTATCGAGGCCCTGCTCAAGACCTGTTGTGAATCCGCTCAGAGAAGTCTCCGCATTCTCTCAGCGCTCCAATCTCAAGATTTGCTAGGTAGGGAAGCTGCCTCCTCGATGTGTTCTGTCTAACAGTGACTTCTTACAGAGCTCTTCTTACCCTTTGATCTGGATCACGCTTTTTCTGCCGCGTTTGTTCTTTGTCTCTTGTCTGTCATCGACCCCTTCTCAGAGCCAATTGACGAATCATACTTGGAGACTTCAAGACGCGTCCTCGACGCTCTTGTCGCTGGTGGCAACCAACCAGCGCGGTTCCGCAGGGAAGAGCTAGAGCGTCTTCACAATATGCTGCATCTCTTAGATCAGCAAGACGGTACTCTCCGTCCAATGCCGGATCAATCGCCTCCCCTGATGGCCCATCATCACGGGGAACAAGGCATCTCGCCGGACCAAATTCTCAATGTCGCCAGTTTGTTAGATTGCTATGCACCGGTGAATGTCGAGAGCAATCTTGTCAACAGTTGGGTGTGGGAGGCTTCCCATTTTCAGGGCCTGCCGCTGATGGACAACTTGGACACCACACTACACGATGATGGTCAACACAGGCCATGAACACTTCAGAGGATGGGGCACTACAGCACTGAGTTGCATACACTCCCAACCTTCCCGGAAATAAGCCTATCTGCCGATTGCTAGTTTCCAACGTTATCTGAGCGTGGACCCGGGGCCCCGCAGTGCTCTTTACTAAATGAACAGCGCCAGGCCTATCGCTGCATCAACGAGGCCTTATCTTTTGTCGACGAAATCGCGATGAACGGTTACATCATCAATCGACAGGGGTTTATCCCCCGCCGGTCGTCTTCGTTGTCTTTCTCCACGGCGAACAGGTGTTTGCTGGAGGAACATGGTCAATAAAGCCTTGGCAGTTGCGCTACATGTCCACTGGAGTCAGGATGCTATCTGTACGGGGTCCTCATACCTTGCCGAAGTCGGACCCAAGCCCGCGGCGCCAGCATGAAGAAAACTATGAAGTTGGTATAAGACATGGGTTGCTACCCCAGTCTGGTCGAGGTCGCTTTGCAAATTGACCGTTGCAAACAGCCTAGAATCAGATCTATTCGTCATGCAGATCTTACCATCTGCTGTTAGCCTCACGGCATTGGCTATCCTTGCTGCTCCAGCCGTTGCAGCGTCTCTGACAGCACTTGAACCCTCCTCCTCGGGGGCATTCTCGTACACGTTGGGCAATGGAACATACTATTCTCCCGCGCAGCCTGTCGTCTCGGGATGCTCTACCTTCAGTCCCAAGGTAGCGACGCTGCCCTTGACGGTCTTTAAGACGAATGAGACTACGGTGACGGCTGGAACTCTCCGGGAACTGACGGCGTCATACGATTCGGATGATGTGTGGACAATCGACTTCCTGGAATCCCTTGCTATCTTGATGCCATCAGATGCTGTCCTGGCTGACGATGTAGCTACCTGGATGCAAAGCAATGGCGTGAAATACCTGCTACTCAGCGACAACTCTGGCCCGAAAAAGCTCGGTGAGACTGGTGTCAACGTACTCGTCATGTCAGAGTTCAGCAAGCTCCGGCCCGGTCCTTACACGTTGTCTGTCAGCCAGGCCCAACTTGCCATTTATGAGGCATACCGTCTGCACCGTGACCAGTTCGAGGCGTTCTTGTTCGGAGTAACTCCCCAACCGAACTCAAGCGCATATGCGCCAGTGGACTTGATGCTTTCGCCGTACCAAGACGCATGGATCCCAGTGCCCTCCAAGCTGTACTGGCTCGGCGATGACCGTCCCATGGCGGGCATTCGAGTCGCGCTCAAGGATATTTACGATCTGGAAGGTGTGAAGACTGGAGGAGGTTCAAGGAGTTACACTGAAGTCTACGAGGCGCCCAACGTCACCGCCCTTTCTATCGAAATGCTTCTCGATATGGGTGCTGTCATTATTGTAAGAGACCCATCGACACATTGACATCGAGATATAGTTCGCGAGGAGGTCTAATCTTGTATGCAGGGAAAAACGAAAACGAGCCAATTCGCACATGGTGCCGACCCGTGGCAGTTTGTCGATATCCACTACCCCTGGAACCCCCGTGGTGATGGATACCTCACCGCTGCGTCATCCTCGTCTGGTAGTGCCGCGGCCATCGCCGCCTATGACTGGGTTGATATCGCCATTGGAAGCGACACACGGGGCAGTGTTCGTAAGCCGGCGGCGCTCGTTGGCAGCTACGGCATTCGTCCTACCTGGAATAGCATGAACCTCTCTGGTGTCATCCCTCTGGCAACGGAGATGGACACAGCTGGGTTCTTTGCTCGGGATCCTAAGCTGTTTGACCAAGTTTCCAAACTCTGGTATCAGGACTCGACGGTCCCAATGAACTTGAGCTTTACAGGCAGCGTACCCAAGAAGCTTGTGTATCCTGTGGACTACTTCCCGCTGCAGAACCCAGATGCGCAGAAGCTGTTCGAAGAGTTGATGGATACCCTCGAGGAGGAATTCGACATGAAGAGGGTGGCATTGAACTTCACGGAACTTCTGAATGAGAAGGTTACGAATCCATCAATCAGAAACATCACGTCGTTCCAGCTTGGCAGTAACCGCCTAGCAGAGTACGTGTCATACCAGAAAGTTGGCAAACCACTGGCTGAAGCATGGGAAGACATGTTTCCTGGGGCGGGATATCCGCCTCTCGATCCGAACCCGCGCGGTGCCTTCCAGCGGAGTGTGAACTTGACGGAGGATGATTACAATGTCGCGGTCGAGAGGCAGCAGGAGTTCCAGGAATTCTTCACATCTCATGTCCTTCGTCCAGATGCTGATACATGCTCAGATGGGATCATGATCCTGGACATGGGTACTGGAGGAATTCCGTCATACCGCCAACAAGAGCTGAACAGCTTGCCGGGTGCCACGACATTGACAATCACGACGCCTGGTCAAGGTCCGACGGTGCCAAGCAACTACCTAGCAAGCATGGCTCATTGTCCACAGATTGGGTTCCCCGTGGGACAGGTGGCATACCAAAGCTATATCAGTATGCAGGAAGAGATGATGCCCGTGAATGTGGACCTCGTAGCCGCTCCAGGATGCGATGGGCTGTTGCTATCGATTGTAGAGAAGCTAGCAGCGAAGGGGGTTGTCAAGACTGTGCAGACTGGGCGGACGGCTTTCTAAAGAATCGAGACATAGCAAAGTCATAAACCAGCAATTCGCAACATCACCGATTGTCCATGGATTGTAGTGAAAGAGTGACCAGTGACTAGGAGGAAGTCCCGCAAGTGCTCCACGAGGGAATGGTGCTGTGGCTGTCCCCACAAGGAACGGATGCTTCCGCCTTACAGGTATGTATCGGATCTAGGCATCCGCATTATCGAGACACTCTTCCGAAGCCTGGACGGAGCAAGTCAATTGCGGTCGATACATTGGCGGGGAATTGCGGGACTATCGGCCCCAAGATGGCGTTCCGGCGCGTCTTCATGTCGCAATTGCTAAGTCGCCGCTAAGATAATGCACTGCAAGTACTCTCAAAAGGCAGAGAAGGTCGAGATGTGACACTCGACGACTTTGCAGCCCAACTCTATCAGCCTCCGCCTTCTGGAAAGAGCACCATGTCAGGATCTTCGCCACTGTTCACACCACTAAGCATCGCCAACGGGCGAATAACTCTCACCCATCGGGTCGTCATGGCCCCGATGACACGGAATCGAGGCGTGCCGTTATCGGGATCCGTGGATAACAAAGTCTGGATTCACGATCATGTCGGCAGCCTGTATTACAGCCAGCGAGCTTCACCCGGCGGTCTGCTCATCACGGAAGGCATTCCACCATCCCTTGAAGCCAGCGGTATGCCTGGTGTGCCAGGGCTTTTCCACGAGACGCAACTCAGCGGTTGGAGGGCACTCGTAAAAGGCGTTCACGACAAAGGTGGCTTCATCTATGCGCAGCTCTGGCATGCGGGACGAGCAACAATCCCTCAAATGACGGGCTGTGCGGTGGTCAGCGCCAGTGCGACGCCATGGGAGACTGACGAGACTTTTCCGTTTCGCACGGCTGACACGAAGGAGAAGATCAAGTATAAGGACTTTCCGCCTGTCGCGATGTCAGAGGAGCAGATGGCTATCACGATAGAAGACTTTGTCAAGGCCGCTCGGACGGCGATTGATCTTGGCTTTGACGGGGTCGAGATCAACGGGGGCAATGGCAATCGTATGTCCCCTGACCCAGCTCTATTGATGGATCACTGCTGACTATGTCTAGTTCTTGACCAATTCTTGCATTCCAATATCAACACCAGGGGCGACTCCTACGGCGGATCACCACAAGCTCGGTGCAAGTTCCCGCTCGAGCTGATTCGAGCCGTTGCCACGGAGATACATGCTTCAAACGTCGGCGTTCGCTTAGAGCCAGCTGGCCTCTACAACGGGACTTTCGGGGCCGAGCGTATAGAGACATGGTCATATCTCTGCGAGCAGCTCGCCCAACTTACCACCAGAGAAGAGAAGCTGTCCTACATCCATTTCATCGAACCTCGAATGGACAGGGTTGAGGCCAACAAAACGGTCTTCTTCGACAGCTGGAAACTCCCTGAAGTCACCTACGAGCCCTTCCGTCTCATCTTCAAGCAAACTGGTATTCCCTGCATAACGTGTGGAGGGTGGAATGCTGTCAATGCGCAGTCTGCCGTTGAACAATGGGACGCCGTTGCTTTCGCGAAGCTCTTTGTGAGCAATCCTGATCTGCCGGAACGAATCAAGTCGGGCAAGCCATTGGAGGAATATGATCGTAGTCGCTTCTACGGAAGCTGGGATGGAGTTCGTGAGAATGGATATACTACTTATCCGACGTGGGATGAAAAGCAGGCGTCAGCTAGCAGCGCATGAGAGGTGCCGGTTATGAATTTAGGCCATGTGCGGCAAACCTAGCAAATTATGGCGGGTAGGATTATAGACTCATTAGAAAGTTGGAAGAAATCCGATCTGTGCATAAACCGTTCGTCTTCTATTCGTTGAGATACGCAAACATGTTAGAGCTCGGATCCATATTCCATAGATTCATGGCATCCTCTTCCCACGCCGCAATCGTCCCTCCAGTCAGATCTCCGATGATCTGTCCCAAGTCATCTGCCACATTGCCAATGTTCGCATCCACCTGAAGCTGCTGTAAGGGTATCTGCATGCTGTCCTTCATCGAGGTAACGGCGGTTCGAGGTACGTGATGGCCCTTTTCGATGGTCTCGAGAACAGACCTCTTGACCAGCTCGAATAGATCCCGATACCGTTGACCAGCCGACCACCGTTCCGCCATGACGTATAGCATAATGCTACAGTCGTTCAAGGCATTGTAATTCTCCGAGGCTTTGTCGTTGGATGTGTCAACCCACATGCAATACACAAGGGTGAGACCTATAGGCAACAGTTCAACCTTTGTCCAATATTGCGACCGTGTGCCAAGGACTTACCTGCAAGGAAGACGGATTGTAGAGACAATGATGTGAATGAGACTGGGAGTCTGGTATGCAGCCGCTTGTATGTTTCGCACAGTCCTCTACAGGCCTCCGCGCAGAGTTTGAGGTACCGAATCGGCGTTCCTTTCTCATACAACCGCGGCTGGAGCAGGATCCGGAGGGTCTTGTAGTACGAGGCCATCTAGAGGTTCAGTGTTAGTCCTTGCCTAGGATAAGCTTTGTAGAGCGGCTGATGGTCAATCGGGAAAGGATAAAGACGCACATAAGAGTCGTAGCTGAGATAGATCTGTCTATCCGGGTTGTCCTGGTCATTTGCGTGGCATGGGACACACGCCTTCCACGCTTCCAGCATTTCGAGAAAAGAATTAGTATGCTCAAACAGCTCTTGGGACGGTATCAGTCTGTCCACTCGGTAGATTGTGTTCTGAATCGACGATTCTATCCGCTTCAGTCTTAGTAGGTGAATCAAGGTAGACAGATTAGTTGGTGGTAAGGCCGGCACAGTCCGATCCTGTTCAGTTGCTCTCTGCAGAGTGTCCAGGTCCTGGGCAGCCTCATCGACGTCTAACGGAAGCTGCGACACTGGTCAGCACTCTTTTCCAGGTAACTTCTTTCGGGGTGCGCTTATACCTCCAGGTCAATGTCACGATCGCTGATGGCAGGGGGCCGTCCCATGGCAATTGCGAGCTCTCGTTCGTGCCAGTAGCAAATCCAGAACAGACGTTTCTGTCGCTCGGACTTCATGCAGACTTTTGAAGACCTCTTTTGCCGATGTAGACCAAGTTCAATGCAGAGCTTCATGGCCAATCCGAAAAAGGTCCTGTATCGGCATCAGTTATCTCGTCTTTCTAGCGTTTTGACCGAAGGGCCACTACTACGTACCATGCCCCTGGCTCCTTTGGCATCCTGAAACACTGTCAATGTGATTAGATGGTGCTTTATCATTTAAGGCACCCTGTCGTGGAAGGATGGGGGAGAAGATCACTCACGTGCTGCCCGAGTAGCATCAGATAAGTCAGTGCACGAGTGTCTCCCAATCGGAGGATTGTGTCTCGCTCCTCAAGTGCTGCGAGGTAGAATTGTTCGGGATTGTAGAAGAGCTTCGCTTCGCTGGTCTAGTCCAAGTTAGCAAGATAGTCCCTTGTGTTCCCTCCTTTGGTTCGTCTAAAGAGAGGTAAAGGGAATCTGGAGTCTGGCAGCTCAAAGAGGACTAGGCGAAGCAGCCACTCCACCTTTGAGGGAGTCAACGATCATGGAATTGTGTACCTTCTGAAGAAAATGGATTCCGAGGCCATATATCAGGTGAAGTGTACTCTCTTCATAAGGATTCTCCAGATCCAGACGTCTCTTATGTAGATCAAGGATCTCTGAAGAGACCATGATGGGAAAGTTTGTCGACATGTGCTTCAGATAAGCATCGACGAGGATATCTGCCGTCGCTTGTGTCATCTGCGCCAGGAGGGAGAAGCCTGTGGTTGCCAGATAGCCAGGATAGCTTTCAATAGCACCGGCATTCCTTAACGATTGATCGTCTGGGCTGACTGCCGGCATAGAAAGCTGCTGTCCCATCGCTAAGGCTTTGCCCAGAGCCCTACCGAGCGTGATTGTCGATGTACCGCCAACATATGAGCCTGCCACATCGTACGACAGGTCTCTGACAGCATTAACAAGGGTTTGGGGACCTTCACTATCCTCTTCAAGGCCCTCAGATGCTGCCCAGTGATCCCGTGAGACGTTACGGTCTCCTTCGTTCTTCAAGAGCGTTTCCAGCTCAGCAACACGATCCTCAAGGGCTTTCATGTAGATTTTGACTTGGACCGGCTTTGTATAGGATGGCATCACATAGTGGCATGATAGGTTGAGCTTGAGACATCTTCCACATGATGGCTGCCCACCATTGCACTGTACTCATAGGTAAGTTCAGGACTTGTAGCAAGAAGCGTTGAAGCAAGGGACAGTGAAGCTGACCTTCTGCTTTCGGTGCTTACACCTTTGACAAGCTAGCGAGACTCTGGATCTTCGCGGTCGCTTATTTGGCGACTGCGCAACAGGCGACAGGTCATCCGCCACAACTGTGCTCGATGCCCCGGGGGGGCTACCGTTTCCCTCTGCGTCCTCCATCGTCTGTGGAGCCAGATGTGGATTATCAATCAGGGTCCCAAGGGCATAGATCGTCAAGGGGATCCTCACGGAGAGCCGTTTGCAACTTGCTGAGAGCTTCCTGGATCTGTGTTCACGCCGATGATTGCGTAAGGAAGCTGTTCCGCCAGCTCGGGAGGCGCGAAAGACCCTGTCTGTCCCGAAGATATGGGAACGACAGCCCGCACCCTGGGCGGCCATAGGCGCAACTGCGGATAGGCGACCATCCCTGACTTACAGATAACGCACAATCTCGACTTGCATGACTAGCGGAGCATGTGGTTATCGTGAAGCTAACGTTCCCCAAGGGGGTGGAGATGCAGGCTAAGCCTTAGACCAAGTGATCCCTGGATGCGGATACAATGGCGCTGGTTTGGTCCACCACGATCTCTTATCTTGTCGCTGACCCTCCTTGCCACGCCGATTGACCCCATGAATCCATTGCCGAAGGTGTGTCTGAGGTCGGCTCGTGTTCCGACGAAATCATGCTCCTACAGCACCCATCTGAAGATCGCAGCGGACGGTTCCCGATATCGTCTGGCTGTCGGAAGGGCTGGTCCTTTCATAGAGGTGCCTTAGAACTGAGTCGTTGATAATAATTATATACACTTCGCTCAATTCGCTAAATAGAAGGTTATTCACATGTTGTTGTTCTGCTGCACACCCTACTTCTCTGTTCAGATCTCGGTCGACTTCCTTGAGACTATCAAGTCTTTCTAGCGCGTCCGGCATATTTAATTCAGTATCGGAAATTTGGTCAATTGATCGCCTGCTCAAGATGGCTCCCAAGAAGATTCACCTCAACTTCTTCGACATGGTGTGCAACAGCGCCCATATGGGGATTGGCATGTGGAAGTACGCTGGCTCTACGCGTGAAATGGAATCGAGAACTTCCAGGCTGACACATCGTTCTAGAAACCCCGGCGACACTCAAGTCAAAAAGGACAGCATCGAGTACTACACCTGGCTGGCGAAACTAGCTGAGAAGGGCAAGATCACAGGAATCTTCTTTGCCGACATCTACGGCGTGGAGGATACCTTCCCTTGGCAGTTTGAGAAGCAGTTCCAATCTGGTGCGAATTGCGCGCAGATGGATCCAGTGGTCTTTGTATCTGCGATGGCAGCAGTAACGAAATCCGTGTGCTTCGGTATTACGGGAAGCACTTCTTACATCAATGTGAGTGTTCCGCTAAGCTGCAGATCTCAGGAGGTCGACCTTGGGTCGGTCAGAGTTCCTATGCTAATCCGGTGTCCCAGCCTTTCGTGCTTGCTCGCACTTGGTCAAGTCTTGATCACGCAACGAAGGGCAGGGTGGCTTGGAACATCGTCACCAGCTACTCTACTTCTAGTGCAAAAGCCAACGGCCTCGACAACATCACCCCTCATGACAAGCGATATGAGAAGGCCTATGAGTATATGGACTTGTGTTACTCGTGAGTAGTCATCGTCGCCGCTTAGCCAACAATATGGAAAGCATCCAATAAGCTAACGTTGTCAATAGGCTTTGGGAGGGATCTTGGGAAGATGGCGCTCAAGTATTTGACAAGGAGACCGGAATGGCCTATGATCCTTCTAAAGTTCACAAGATCACATACACCGGAAAGCACCACAAGACGGCAGCAGTGGGCGCAGCACACCCTTCGCCTCAGCGAACCCCTGTTCTCTTCCAAGCAGGCCAGTCTACCGCAGGCAAAGCCTTCTCAGCAGCGCACGCAGAGGCCATCTTCGTGGGTGGAAGCAAGCCATCGGACACAGCACCATATGTCAAACAGGTTCGGGAAGCCGCTGCCGCTAATGGCCGTGATCCCAACCACATCAAGGTCTTCCCCCAAATCACCCCAATCCTCGGGCGCACCGTGGAAGAGGCGCAAGCCAAGTACAACAAGTACAAGGCCATGGCGGATTGGAGGGGAGGACTTGCTAAGATCAGCCAGTATTTGAACGTTGATCTGAGTGCTCACCCAGTGGATGAACCGTTTGATGTCAAGTCTATTGGCAAGAGCGAGAATGCTATCCACGCCATGATCAACACTGTCAGGTCCCAGACTGAGGAGGTCGTCACCCCACGACTTCTGGGCGAGAGAATGGCTTTCTGTGGTTTTGGTCCGATGCCAGTCGGCACCCCTGAGATGGTTGCCGATGTCATTGAGGATTGGGTCGTCAACGCCGATATTGACGGCTTCAACGTTGCCTGTAAGTCACCTTCCACAACCCTTCCAGTTACGATCATAAGAACAGATTGCTAACCCGTAGCTCCCTGATGTAGACGTCTCAAACCCCGAGTCTTACGAAGATCTCGTCGAGCTTCTCGTTCCAGTCCTCCAGCAGCGAGGCCTGATGTGGGATGATTACGCCGTTCCAGGGGGAACATACCGCGAGAACCTGCTCAACACCCCTGGCCAACCGACTGTGCCCGAGGGTCACCCCGCACGGCAATTCCGCTACGACGTGCTGAAGGAGAAGTATGCTGATGAGAACGGTGACATTGTCATTGATCGGAGGACAGATCAGAAGGCTAGTGAGCCGGTCCCTGCACCAGCAGCCACAACTACAGAGTTGCCACTCCAGAAGAAGCCCATCACCACTGCGGTGGAGGTATCTGTATAGAACAAGACAATATATTAGTGCCATTCATACTGGGAACGAATGTTATATGCCCTAATCTATATATTGAAACCCTTTCCAGCATTTGTATCCGAAACTCGGGTGTGCTGCGAACATAGAAGGCTATGAAGCTTTGCGCTTGACCATTAGCAGGCTTTCGACTCATTTCTAGTAGATGGAAGCCAGTGCCTCAGTACTGACATATCCTTCGACAAAATCTCACCATCAAGGGTGGTTCATCGTATCCAATGTACATTATGTTGGCCTGCTTTACCTTGCCATCAGCAACACCGTGGGCTGAGTACCGCGAGAACCTCCAATACAATGAACAGAATAGAATGGTGCCAAAAGCACATGTTATGTACAGTCTATCTCTTCATACTAAGAACTAGCTACATACATTTCTCACTCGGCGCAGAACCTTGAGCGAGCACGTAAATCAGCCCCATAATACCACAGCAAGATGGGCGCCGGCCCCCCAATCGCAATGGCAATGAACGCTAACACACTGTTTCCCCAGCCGTTGCCCAATGCATCGTATAGATAAGGAGCCCACAGCGGGAAGACGAAGGCGCACGCGGCACGTAAAACCGAGACCGCAGCCGAAGCACTTGCTGCGAACGTTGCGTAACTGTCCACAACGTAGATCATGAGAGCATTGAACCCTATCATGATGCTGGCAGCGATGAAGAATGCTCCAATATTTGGAACGATCCAATGGGTTTGATGCTCAGCGGCCCAGCCATATGTGAAGAGCCCGAGAGGCAGTAAGATCGCCGCGGGAATGAGTAAAGGAAGACGGAATTCGGGAACCCCTACTCCCCCATTCCGTCTTTTCAGGATCCGGTATACCTGATCCTGGACGTATGATGCAACCTGTGATGAAGAAAGGTTGTCTTAGTATAAGTGACTGAACCAACATAAATCCATACGTGGACTTACCTCAAGTCCGATGCAGTATCCAAGTCCCAGCGACATGTAATTCAGTCCAGCGTGACTGGGAGACTGGCCATAGTCTTGTGTCCACAAACGAGGGAAGGTCGTCAAGACAAGGTACATGAGACCGTACAGGTATGCCTGATAAGCTCCCATGACTATGATGATTACTTGGGTCGTTAGGAGTTTCATAGGACGCAGCAGAGCCTGTCCCAATTGCTGGGCCAATGTTGACTTCACCCGCTCAGATGGAGTAAAGAGAGCCGTGTTTCCAGTCTCCTTAACCATTCTGTTCTTCCTGTAGCGAAGCAAGACAGTCGGGTATGTTTCTTCGAGAAAGGCTATGCCGAGCACCAAGATCGGTACGTCAACAATAGACGTTCCCCAAAATCCCCATCGCCACGTAGTGTATTCTGCAATAAATCCACCGCATAACGGTCCAATTGCAGGTCCAAGCATGGGGAATAATGCGTACAATCCAGAGGACATTCCACGCTGGTCAGCAGAGAACAGGTCGGCCAGTACACCAGGACCCAGAGCCAATGCTGCAGAACCGCCAACGCCTCCAAGGAAGCGGAAGGCAAGCATTTCAGCTGTCGAGTGCGCAAAGCCACAGGCGCAATTGAAGACCAGGTATATAACGTGCGAGGCATGAAGAACGACTCTGCGGCCGTACATTTCCGACAACGGGGCGAAGATCAAAGGGCCAGAAGCAAAACCCAGGACGAAGATAGACAGACAGAGCGACTGCACACTTGCTCGCTGGATATTCAGGTCGTGACCGATGTCTTCCAGGCTTGGAGCGAGAATGGACGAAGAGACTGGCGACATGAACGTGTACGCGGAGACTATGAGCCCTGGTTAGCATATAGAACGTGAGGTGGTGATGATCGACTGTACCGATTGCAACTGCAGTCCACTTTCGAGATGTCCTCCAATTCCGAGGGTGACTAGGATCGTCGACTTCCCAGTCGACAAGATTCGCTTCATTTCTGTCTGAGTCAGGGATGACACAGGCGACTTGCACGCCTTCTTGTTCCGTATCAGAGTCCTGCCCGTAACTGCCTTGGCCGTAGTTACGCGTCTGCGGTTTCGGTTGGACCTTTTCAGATTCGTTGCTCGTGTCAGTTGGCTGAAAATCTCGAAGGGTTGGTGTATCTGAGTTGGTATCGACGGCGGCAGAGGCTTTGCCCAAGACTCGCTCGTCCGAAGACTTCTTGTTATTCTGCGGATATGACATAGTTCACCAGGTTGATTGCCCACTGGAAACGTACGCTTCTAGAAGCAATTGGTAGGGGTTTCGAAGAAGGCTGGAGTTGGATCGTTTCATGCGTGGAAACGAAATGTTCTCCTAACTGTACTCCGGTTGGACCTGGCTGCATCGGCAGCATATGTGAACGTGGTTCCAGCGCCAATTGACCAAGTTTTCGCCGCTCTTCAAGCACTGTTTCTTCTACGGATGACATTCTGCAATGTCTGTCTACAAGACCCCACACAGAAGTCCCATGCCGACTTCTCTGCGATGATCGTATCCATCGCCGGCAGGGCCCATCTGCAGTCCGCTCCCTCAACTACAACGGGGCCCCACGAGTCGGATGCTTTGCGAGCTTGCATGAGCAAGGCGGATCAATCCCGACGACACGTTCCTGGTGCAGCCCCGCCACAAGATGGATACCTACACACATGCGTGTGCTAAACTAGGGAAGAGACCGGCCATCGTTGGTAATCGGCTAGTGTGGCGGGACTCAGTCGCTAATGCAGATTCCTTATCAGCATATACCTGGATGCTGACCCGACAATTCATCGGCAACCCCTTCCGCTCATATAGTCCTGGTCGAGACCCAAGGCCATGGCGCTTCGGGTCGTAGAGTCAACTCCTTCCGCCTGTCAACGTCCTTCACTCGAATGGCATCCTGGTCGTCATCCAGGATCTGGACGTAGTTGTCTTATCTCTACATTCAGGGAAGCTAGTATCGACAAGTAGAATGTGGCGTCTCGATGAATTAGATAGCTGCTCGTGCGCGTCTCTATAGAGCGCGGGGCAAACGTTTGCGTTCCGTCTTATACCTCCCTGGGACTCAATGAATCTGATACACCCTGGAGCCGAGCGAAAGTAACTTTGTACGGAGGAGATAACGACGCATACACAGGGAGGCAATAGTCTCCAAGCAGGCGAGTATACAAAGCAACTCCAAATCCTGCATCCAAAGGCGATCCTTCAGGTCTGCGATAGCTTCCACCTTCTTCATAAGGAGTTTGTCTACTAACTACTTCTTCATACCTTCATACCCACAGGCCTTTTTACATTCACAATGTCCAAATTCATGAAGTGGGCAGAACTGCCTGCCAGAACAGACATCTACCAGGAGAGAGGCACCACCAAATGGGGAAACCATGATCTCTATCCCATTGTTCCCAAGGAGCAAACTTATGGCATCAGTGCCTACTTCCTGTACTGGTTGACTTGCGGTGCTGGTCTCTCCACGTTCGCTTTGGGCAGTTCCTATGTTGCGGTAGGCCTCACTGCAGGAGAGACATGTGGCGCTGTCTTGATCGGATGCAGTCTGACCAGCCTGACGGCCTTTCTCTGTGGTCGACCTGGCGCTGAGAAGCATCTAGGCTACGTACGTATAGCTCTGGTGTTTGTGTCTGTCATCTACTTCCGCTAACACAATGCAGACAATGGTAGCACGGTCTGCATTCGGTCTCAGGGGCATGTGGCTCCCTCTCTTCTTCCAGATCATGGGCAACATGGTATTTGTATGTGTCTCCAGAGGCTCTTCAAAACTTACATCCAAATGTCAGCGCTGACCTTTTCATAGTTTGGCTTTCAGGCATTCTATGGCGGGCAGGCAATCAGTCTCATGCTCGGAGCCATGATCCCACAGTACAAAGATATGCCTAACACATTACCAGTCAGGTAAGCATACAGAGTTCTACTGGAACAACCAGACCTCAGCTGACATTGATGCAAGCGCCGGAACAAACACCAAGGATCTAGTCGGCTTCTTCATCTATATCATCCTATACTTTCCGGTGATCATCTGGATCAAGCCTCACAAGCTCGAGAAGTTCATGTGGCCTGCTTTCGTCGGTACCATCGCCACCGTCTTTGGTATCATGTCCTGGACCGTGGCCACCAACGGAGGCTCCGCTGGTGATCTCGTAGCTCCGGCTGTTGCCCTTTCAAAGAGTGCTCGAGCTTTCCGCTTCGTTCAATGCGTGAGCAGCGTGTCAGTATCTTTCCTTCCCAGCCGATTCACGTACTTTTGACTAATTTCCAACATAGTGGCGGCACATACGGTGGCGCGGCAGACCGTTTCTCAGACTGGACTCGATTCTCCAAGACGCGCAATGCTTCAGTCTGGGGTTCGGCCCTCGCCTTGCCCTTCTCTATCACACTTTGCGCCCTGCTCGGTGTTTTGACCGCGAGTGCCACCCGTGCTCACTACGGCGAATCGATGTGGCAGCCGCTTGTTATCCTAAACTTTGCCCAGACGAATCACTATACTTCTGGCGGTCGAGCTCTGACCTTCTTCGCCGGTCTTGCCATCTGGTCTCATCAACTCTTCGTCAACGTCACTCAGAACAACGTAGGTGCCGGTATGGATCTCGCCGGCATCTTCCCTCGATATATTTCGACTCAGCGAGGCGCCATTCTCCTTACCATCTGCGGTGTTCTTTGCCAGCCGTGGAGATTCTTCACGCAGGCTACAGTATTTATCTCGGTCATCTCTAGCTTCGGAAGTATGCCATACCCATATACATCTCAGACTTACTAGAATCGTCGCTAACTCATGCTAGTCTTCACATCTGTTGTTACAGCCATTATTGTTCTTGACTATTGGGTGCTGCGAAAGAGGCTCTGGAAGGTTCCCGATCTGTTCAAAGGTTCTCCAGAAAGCATCTATTGGTACAACAATGGCATCAACTACCGCGCATGGGCTGTCTACATCGTCACCGTTATCCCATCTCTTCGTAAGTGTTTGCTCTTCCGTCCAACACAATTATTCTTTTGAGCAGAAATTGACTATATTTCACTAGCGGGTCTCATTATGAGCAGCATGGGTAACACAACCAGCGCGGCAGTCAGAATCTACCAAATCACCTACATCTTCGGACTGGTCTTGGGATCGACTCTATATCTCACGGTCAACAAACTGTTCCCTCCGGCTGGATTGGGCGTCTCTGAGGAGTTTGATGATAGCACAGTGGTAACCGATGGTATTTCTGTCCCATCCGAGAGCAATATCTCCTACGGAAAGAAACCTGAGGCTGAGGATAAGCAAGTATCCGAGGAATCGAAGGTCTAGGCTTTCTCATACTCGGGTCTTGAAATCAAATGGCGCTATGCTGCCTCTAACCATGTTAGTGAAGTATTCCAAGATAGTTTCAGCTTTCAAATCAATACTTCTTTCGCGTACCTTTGCTTCATTAAGCTCCATCCAAGATTGTGTGTGCTATGAGTCGTATTTGACTCTAATGTAGTCGCAATGCGTCTAAAGAGGTACCATGAGATGAGACTTACGCCTCCAGGGTACTTATATCTTCCATCAACATCACCCTCGGGGTCATTGAATATCGTATCAGGCTCTGAAGTCTGGCATATAAAATTGGAATCTACGTGGTCTTGAAGAAAGCGCCTACTGACTTTCCAGTCTGCAGTACAAGACATGTCTATTTAATACATGAAGCTCTAGTCCTCATCTTCAGAAAGCCTGGCATAGGTAGAATTCCTCATCAGTTAGAGCATTTGTCTATAATTGCTGATGGGGCATCTAACAGTATATCCTCTTCTATCGCACCCTTTTTATGTCGACACCCGAACCACCATCTTCTTGCCCCCCATATCACCCTTCTTGACCCTCTCCAGTCCCTGAAGGATTGCGTCCAGTCCGCCGTCCAACACCGTGATCTCAGGCAGTACAAGGTTTCCCTCCTCTATCAGCCTATTCAGGGCGTGAGAGTAAACAGCTGACGACTCGTTCAACACAAACTGCTTCATCTCCACAGTCTGCACAGCAACATTGTCTGGTACAGTAGTCTTGCTCGACAGCATCGCTAGCGGAGCGAACAAGACTCTTTGCGTCTTCGAGAATGCCTTGAGACAGAAGCTGGCAGTCTCGGGTCCTACTAAGTCGATGCCTCGAGTGATGTCGTCTCCTGCAATACCCCTAATCTCCGAAACGATCTCTTCACCAGTCTTTCCATCACGAGTGATGGCATGCTCTGCTCCCAATCGCTTTGCCAATGGTGCTGTTTGCGTCGAAGTCACAGCGATAACCTTCAGACCCGCCTGAGCGGCTATTTGTATCGCAAATTGGCCCGTGACGGCAGATCCTCCCCATATGAGGATGTAGCCTGAGTCGGGTATTGTTCTCGTCTCTGCAGCTGGTGATCCAGCCACCTCGAGCCAATGCCAAAGTGACATGGAAGCAGTAAGTCCTGCAACACCTAGGCATGATGCTTCTTCGTGGCTCATCGTTGGGGGGATCGGCGCAACCGTGTGTTGAGGAACTGTGACGTAGTGTTGAAAGCAGCCGGCCCGACGATCTCTGTAATATGTGCCTGTGACAGACTCGAGTTAGTTCTGATTTGTGTCGAACAGCGGGCTGCGTTCACTTACTGGTCCAGACTCTTTGCCCAATTTTGAGGCCAGTTACCTCTGCTCCTACTTGCTCGACAACGCCCGCCATCTCTCTCCCCGTAATCCAAGGAAACTCTGGGAGACAGAATCCATAGTCCACAGACTTCCAGTCAATAGGGTTCAGGCCCACCGCCGTTGCCCGGATGATGACCTCCCCCTCGTGATTCAACGAGGGAAACGGGCACGACTTCTCAATTTCATATTTGCCTTTTCCCACGACAAGGAGTGAAGGATTTGTTCTAGGAGAAGGCGGCGGTGTGAGTGCTCGTTGATGTGCCTGAATGTTGGCTTTCTCATGACTATAGTCACTATCGTAGTCGCTTGACCGTTGCTCAAGAGAGCCTGTTAATGTCGAGACTTGACTTTGTGGGTTGCACCCGCAAGGGACTCGGGTGGCGTCAATAACTTTGAGATTTTCTCTTTTCTTCCGGAAGCAGTTCAGGCACCCAAATAATTTGAGGAGGGATTGCACCATGGTGGAGGAGACTGTCCGTCCAAGCGAACAGCAGTTTGTAGGATGTTGACTGCTCTAAAGAAAAGGGCAATGAAACAATGAAAGGTGAATATAGTTTTAGTTAAATTGAAGATGCTTGATATCGTCGAATTGTTTTCTTATCATCAAGCGATCGGTGACGGGAGTTTTTAAGCACAGTTGTTCTACGGCATGGTTCCGCCGCGACGTGGCTCAAGCAGAAACGCTGCACTCTGGCGCCGATGGAAAGCAAATCCATATCGGAACACAAAGTCGCTAGTATGGCGGGGAGTCAAGACCCAAGCACGGATTGTTTACCTTAGTGTTTGCCTGTTGTGAAAGTCATCGGGTACGACAAGTTTGTCGACGGCAGTGTGGAAGATGGGAGGGCGGATATGGATCCCGCTCACATCGGCTTCTTCCGTCATCGCGAGGCGGCTTTGGAAGCCGATGGCGCACGCCAGGGCCACGACATGCCCGACTGCCATCATGGACCATTCTGTGAGCTGATTGGCGAAAGAACATTCTGACAGGCGCGGTGTTTGGTGAGGCAATTGGCTATATCGTTGGGTCAGAGGTTCCCATACATAGGGAAGATGGTCATCTAATATCACCGAAAGCTCATCATAAATAGATGTCTTTGGGGGCATTCGGGAAAGCATGAGTGTACTGATTACCAGAAGACAACAAGACGAGACGGATTGCTGAGCTGGGATGGGCTGATGTTTCTTGTCAGGAAATTTCTCAACGAGGCCGACATGTAACATTTCACCTGACAGCGTTTCCGATAACGCAAGGCAGACGAGCCTCCAGGCTCAGTGCGAAGGAGTCTCTGATCACTCAAACTATGTCACTGCGAGCCGATCACGAAACGAACTAAGAGTCCAGTATAACACTGGGAGAAGAAAATCTTTGTACAGGAAGTACCTAGTCTGGCGCCCGCTCCGTGGCCAAATCACAAAGAACCGAAAATCCGCTGGAGTTAGAGTACCCAGTACATCCATCATGTCTGATGTTCCAGCCTCTGCTGCTCGCATCTTGACATTGTTCCCCAGGCGCAAGCCAATTTCATCTGAGTCATCAAACTTCGTAACAAGAAAAGGAACACAATCATCCCCAAGGCTGTCCCTCCCATTATTTGGCGAGAGAAACCAGACCGCACAGATCTCATCCTCCACCTTCGGGAAGTATGCTACTCAGACTCCTCAACACCTCCATCAAGGGCATCTCCTTCGTCCCACTCCTCATCTTTTCTCTCTCCTCCCTCTCCTTCAACCTCTCAGAACTCCTCTTCAGCACCTCATCTGCCTCTCTTCCTGCAACGGCTACGCGCATCTCCAGCTTATGCACGTTGTCCGCAAGCTGGTCGATCTGAAACTCGAGGGATGATTGTACTGCTTTGAGGCGTTGGGTGGTATTGTTGCGGAGGCTGGCAGAGGATGCGGACTCGTCGACAAGTGAGGCGCGAATGGGGCGCTCCGGGGCATCGAGGAGATCGAAGTCGGGCAGGATGATCTGTTGGCTTGGTTCCGGAAAAAGTGGTGGAAGTTCTGCTGGTGGTTTTTGTATTGCCAGCCAAGCCTTTTTCTCGTCTTGTAACCTAGTAGTAGCTCTTAGTTAAGTCTTCGCATCGTAGGTGAAGAGTATGGATCTCACCTCTTGATCCTCGCCTCCATCTGTGTCATCTTCTCGTCCAATTCGATATTTAATGGGTTCGGCTTCATGAGCACTGCCGTGGCTGGGGGTGCTGAGTCGTCTCTGTCGAACCAATTTGAGAACTCTGACCGATTCGCAAAGTCCTTCAGTAATTGGTCCTGAATCGCACGAGCTGTGAAGTCAAAGTCAGCACACCGTCTCGTCACCACCACGCCAACATATCTTGTGGCAACTCACCTCCTAGTAATGCGCCTGAATTCGGCGTGCCATGTGGTGGCTTTTCCACCAGTGATCGTTCACCGCACCAAGTCAAGAGCTGCTTCATCCTCCTCGGTTCCGGCAACCCTTCTCCCTCGATATGTTTATAGTATTCCGCCGGATTGACCTCTCGGTGAGGGAGAGCTGTCTGTCCGCTCTCAATCAGTGAGCTTGCCCTCCTGCCTCGCGACCCCAGACTGCTCCGCCGCGTACCCCCGCCTTTCTTGCGCATCTCCTTGTTTCGGTTGATGATGGGCGTGTCGCTCATCGGTAGAGCGATCTTGGATGACGCGACTTGGTGACTCGGTTCATCGGTAGCCGCTCTCGTTGATCGTGCGCCCTTCCCTGCCTTACTGGTCGGCCTGCGCGTCGCTGAGCCATTTACTCGAGTCTCCTCAAAAATATCTCCCGCTGCGCCATCATCCGCGTCTGCTGCTGCTCTTGCGCTCTTCCGGGTCGCCTTCCTAGGGACCTTCGGTTGAGGCTCATCGGCCGACGCGTCTGGACTGGCTTTCCTCCTTGACGGTTTCCTCCCTGATGTTTTGCTGGTTTTGGTGAAGAAAAGGTCATCATCCTGTGTCGCTTCTGTCGTCGTCTCCTTCGCCTTCGATGCCGCCGGTCTCCCTCGCCCCGTCTTCCTCACTGGTTCTGAAGCCTCCTCCGTCTTCGCTCGTTTTGACTTTCGGACGAACTGAAAATCGTCATCGCGCTCAAAATCACCCGTTGCTACAACAATGAGTCAGTATGCTGACGAAAGAAGCAGTACGGCAGCGACCTGTATGCCTGCATAACGTACCCGCGAGGCGTTTGCTTGTGCGGCGCTCCGCCTGGTTGCTCATGCTAAGAACTTCTAGCGGCCGTCGCGTAGCCACAAGAGTCGTCATGGATGGCTGTCGTCGCGAAAGTTCACGAACATGGATTTTGTTGCGTGCTGATGAGTTTCAAGGAGCTCGCTGCGTTCGGTGGTGGGAAGAAAGGTGCTCCTATCCTTCGGTATGCAGGGAGTGGCGCGTCGGTGATGGGAGTTTCTGGATGGAGATGCAGTGGTCGCGTCAATGCGCGCAAGCTCGTCGGGGGCGCGGTTGGCGGAAGTCCGAATGTGATGATGCTTCTAATAGAATTGCTGGTAATGCGGAGGAGTAAAGGTCGGCAGTACTCGTTCGGGATGGCGGGCGACGATGATGCGGGAGCGTGTGTCGAAAAGCTTCACTTGCGTTGGCATTGTTTACATGCGTGAGGAGGGACCGTTTGGCCAACCGGCGCTAGTCCTGATTCGGGATCATCGAGGGGCTCCACAACAGTCGCTCCTGATTGGCTGCTGCAGCTCCTCATCCTTCAGCACTCTACAACACAAAACAGTTGTCGACAACACCATTTGGAAGAACTAATGCCTCCGTACAGTCACACTATCACGCATCGCATACCTGAACTGAGCGTTGTGTTATAGACTATGTTCCATGTAGCTACCTTTGCCTATGCTACAATCCCGAAGCAACCTACAAACACCAGAGTACCGTCTTCTGTGAGTACTAGACAAAACACAACCCAACGCCTCTTTGACATATAAGCAAGTCCCGGCCAAACACCTTTTGATGATGTGCGTATGCTCGCCGTAGCAAGAAAGAATAGCGCATACAATCCAATCATCTTCCACAGATTTGGAAGTTACCTGCTGACGACGCCATGTCGCCCCGGGCTCGCCGGCCTCATCACTTATCTTCTTGGGAAGTGCTCCTCGTAGATCTCGTGTACCTCGAGGCAGCTTTTGATGGCCCCAAATATCTCATAGTCTCGTCAATGATGTACAAGAATTGAGAGGTTGACATTGCCGTGTTATATAAAACGTACGGCCAATCAAAATGACGCCCCGCATCGCCATGACCTGGCGTGTGCTAGAGCCTTCAAACCTCTGCCGGACTTTCGCCCGTTCATATAGAAGGATGTAATGCGTCAGAAACCATTATCTCAGGGTCCTGCGCCACAGCCATTGTATTTGCAGGCATCTCGCCCTATGAGAAGCGCCGCTGGTGGCCTTGACCGGCCATCACAGGCTGCCCACCCATTGGAACAGCCATTCCGTAGGGGTTCATCTGAGCGTTGCTATACGGCTCGGCAACCTGGGACATGAAAGCGCCATGGAGACCCTGCTGCTGCGTGACAGGGCAGTCCTTATGTGCAAGCAGCAGGGTCTTGAGGCTTACGACCTCCTCCCGCAACTGCGTGATCTGGGCGGTCAAGGCATCGTTCTCAGAGCTGAACATCTCAACCTTCGTCTGGAGGTTGGCCAGCCATTGCTTCTTGCGCTGGCGACATTTGAGGGCGGCAACACTGTAAAATGTTAATATACGATTGTGAGCAGGGAGATGCCGCGCGAATGCACATACCGGTTGCGTTCAAGGAAGTTCTTCCTCTTTTCCTCATCGGTCATCTTGCCCTTGGGGCCATCTTCGTCCTTCATATCATCTTCCATGTCGGATGGCGGCTCATCATAGCTGCCGCCGTTTATGGAGCCTCCATTGTTGGCCTTAGATTTCTTGCTGGGTGGGGCTTTAACAGGCCCGTCATCAGCTTTCTTACGCCCATTGGCAGCGGAGTTCGTCCGCTTACCCTTGCCGCGAGTGTTGGGCCTGGGCTCACTCTCCTCAGACATCATGCTACCTTCGCTGGCGCCTCTGATCGAACCAACAGATCCACCATTAACGCTTGACATCTGGGGCGACATGTGAGGGTTGACAGCCGCAGGATGAGCGTGTGCAGGAGCCACAGTAGTGGCAGTAAACTGGTTGCCGTTCTGTACGCCGTTCCTTTGCTGAGCACCCTGTGCAAGCATAAAGAGGCCGTTTGCAGCGTCGTTATCGTGGGGATCGAACGACTTGGGCTCGGTCTTGACGGCAGGGGCGCCGTTTGTCATATCCTGGGGTTGGGTAGTTGCTTGTTGTTGCGTTGGCTGTTGAGCGGGTTGAGCTGCTGGCTGGCTAGTATTGTTGACTTGATTCTGTTCACGCTTTGCCGCAGCGCTCATAGCAGTACGGTGGAAGTCGATAGTACTAGGTGTTGCGCCACCACTTGCTAGTTGGTTGAAGAGTGCTTGGGAATTAGGACTCGGGGCAGGGAACATAGACCCGCTGCCGCCGGGAGTCAGCCCAGATCGAAGACCAGACTCGTTCGGCGTAGGGAAGCCGCCGCGAAGATGATGAGTATCACTGAAGTAATCGCTTGTAGGACCAGAAAGCATCGCAGGGCTCAGCGGTCCAGTTCTAAGGGAACCACCGCCCCAGTTGAACGGGGTCGCGTTGCTGCCGGGCAGAAGAGACGACGGCGACGTTAAGGCAGCGACAGAAGGAAGCTTGGTGCCTCCAGGTGTCTCTGGTCCTGATCCTCCCCCGAAGGACTGCTCGAACGGATTGGGCTCCAGACTGAGGGAGCCGCCAGGCTGGTTGGAGAAGTAGTCGGGAGAGTTGTTGCCTTGTTGTTGACCGGGTCGGGGCGGCGGTGCGAGAGGTTTCGCGGCGGCGTCGGCATTGGTCGAGGCCTCAGCCTTGGTCGAATCCGTCTTTGCGTCGGCGGTGTCTGAGAAACAGTGTGTTAGAAGCGACGATGTAACGAAGGTTTGGATAGGCAATGGCGAGATGACGAAGGGATAGACGTCAAACAAGGACGATATGGGCAAGGGTGGTGATGATGATGCAAGGTGACGGAAGAAAGAATGGATAAGGGGGGCGGTCGAGAGGGGATGGCTGGCTTACCTTTGCGAGGGGGGGACTTGGTGGTCTTCTTGGGAGACTTGGAGGCGCCTTGCGCAGTTGCGCTGGCGTCAGTTGTCCCCATGATGACGATGATGTATTAAATTATAGGGTAAGGTAGTGAAAAGAGCAAGGTAGTATAAGGTTGGGCCGATGAAAGGTGGGGTGTTGACGGAAGACAAACGCAATGGGTTGATGCGTTGGGAGGAGGTGAGAGGCTGATGAGGTCAGAGGCAGAGAACGGCCCAGCGACGGCGGCGGGCTGGCTTGGGTGGCAGTGTGCAACCACAAAAGAAACGCGCCCGGTCGATGCCTGTATCCCCCTTTTTACTCTTCCGCTACCGTCTGTTGAGTTTTAAGAAGAGTGTAAGGGAGGGGAAAAGAGACTCGACAGGAATGCGAGCGACGCCCGTCTGCGATTCCTGATGCTAGGGATGTATGTCGTTGCTCCCAAAACGAGACCCTGTGAAAGCCAGCGATAATTCCTGGGGTGGCTTGCGTGACTCCTCTGAGCGCCGAGTCACTGCTAGTACCACCGAGGCAAAGGCGCACTGGATGATGGGGAGAAAACGAGGGATAACGTGGTAACACAAATCGAAGAGAACAAAGCAGACGTGAAGCTGCAAAGTTGTCGTTGCAGGCGCAAATACCAAACAACAGACTGGTCTGAGGCTGGCGAAAACCTGGCGTCGTAGTACTAAAGGCGGTAGAACACCAAACGAAGGCGTGGACCAGCAAAACAAGACAAACAAAGGCGAGATCTGCAGTAGAATGAATGGGCTGCTTGAACAAATCGAGCGAAAAGAGGATGCGTCGAATTTGCGCCCAGGCTGGCGGTAGTTTGGGATGCTGCTGCTCTGCTGGTTGCTGTGGTGCAGTGCGGGAGACGATTCGAGGTTTGTGGAAAGAGAAAAGACGTCAGAGATGACGTTGTGGAAAATGGGGGGAGGACGGGCAAGAAAAAAAAAGAAAGCGACACGAGCAGCAGCGCCGTGTCTGTGTGTCTGTCTCTGGCCTCTGACCCCCGGCCACACACCTATTCAACATGGATGGCATGGGATGGGATGCCACCAGGCTAGAATTGGAGCCGGGCCTGCGACCAACGTGTGCAGGTGGTGCAAGAGAGAAGAAGGGGAGCCCCTGGCGAGGCTCCATACTGTAGCCCGCACTGTGCAGCTGTTCTCGGCTCGGACTGCTGTGATGGAGCCCCCTCACTGTGGTCCGAGGTCACCGTTAATGAGATGAGGTGGTATATAGCCAATCACAAGCCAGTATCGGACGCGACGTTGCTGGAAATGCCTATCTCCACCCGCCTTTTTGTTGCTGACAAAAACGCTGGGGGGCGACTCGGTACAGACAGCGCACTGTGCGGCACAGGCTGTCTGTCCAGCGTCCAGTGAGCGTTCAGTGGGTGGGTGCTGTGCGAGTGGGCGCCGTCGCCGCTGGCTGGATGTCCGCCAGTGCTGGTGGTCGTGGGTTGCTTTGAAATCGGCCGATGAGTTGCTGCAATCATCGACCAGGCCATAACACACAGTTCACCGTCCGATGGTGGGTGGGTAGGATTGCCTCTCATCGAGATGGACCTATGCAGCCTGGCTGACGCCGGCCAACAACCGTGATGAGTGCCGTACGATCGAGGCTGAGATGGGCGACCTTGTTTCTCTGCCTCGAATCGCTAATGTCCTGCTGCTCCAGGAAATTCCTGGAGCGCTCCCGGTGTGTTTGATCCGAGGCACCCAACACCCAGCTTCCAACCTCACCGCACCACCTTATCCCGAATAGCAGCCGCACTGTGCCAGCATGCCTCCACCGTAACGAACGGACCAGGATCAGACTAGTGGTGTCCCACTCTGCTAGCGTGCAGGCTAGGGAGGTTGCGTCACGGGCCAAGGTCTGGCCTGCTTCCACCCAATCCCCAGCTGTGCTCGTGTTGTCGATGGTGGGGTCTGGGCTCCTGGCTCGCCATCGACCAGCCTTCTGCCAGTCATCGACTGGACTTGTCCCAACGATTCCTCATACTGGCACGCTGTTTCCTCCGAAAGAGCTGCTGCTACAGGCTGATTGACCAGTAGACTCCAGCTCGAAGAACCCCCCCCTGCCTGCTTCTGGCGTGTTTGCTCCTGCCTCCACTTTACCAGTTTCCAGGGGGTCGCCCTCCTTCCCCGGCCAATAACTGTTCTGCAGGCTTCAATGACGCAAATTCGCGATCGCCTGTCGCATTGCTTGTCTCGTCGCGTCCTCCCCTCCTCTTCAGCGCGGCACCCACCCACCATCATCCCAAGTCACAAAAGGTAGCGACTGACTCTTCCGAAGCTACGATCCCGATTTGAAGCTTGAATTACCATTGATATTCTAATCCAGCTTCGTGAGTTACCTCGGAACAAACCTTCCTGGAAGAACCTAGGGCTGAACACGCGCGCGTTATCGATGTTGGCACGCCGCGTTCAAGGGGCAGCCCTCGGTTCATCTGTCCCGGAACCGCACGCCATGCTCGAAACGGAACACACTGCGCACGCCCAAGCTGCCTGTTGAGGACAGAGACGCACAGTCAAAGCTCACCGACGTTTCGCTAATCCTCCTGCCACTTCAGCTTCCGTAATATCTGCCCGTTCCCCAGCCTGACTGTGACCGCCTCTGATCCATCTACAGGGGGGGGGCGAGCGATGGTTATCGGCAGCCGCTGGTTCGTCAATACATTGATGATCTGCGAGGTCACGAGATCTCGATTCCTGTTACTCTGAAGGGGGTTGTGCGTTATGTGACGCCAGCATTGACAGTGAGACAGGATTCCAAACAACTTCCGAGTCGAACTACGTCTCAGTGCTTCTCTTGGATGCGCCAACCCAGTGGCTCCTCATCATGTCCTGACAGCTGTTAAGTGTGGCTACGTTAGTGCACTACGCTGCTAGCCTACAGCCAACCAAGATCACACTTCGGCCGGTGCTAGAATTAGCTTATGGGAGTAAAGCTCCGGATCTCGCAGTTACTGTTCTTTGCTTCCCGATGCAAAACAGCCATGAGGTCTGATTGCGGTTGTCCAACTGCTCAATGACGTCAACACGCGGTCAGTCTTCCGCCGCCATCGCGGGCCCTGACACAACATGGAATTCTCCCCACCTTGGTAATTCTTATCTTCATTCACACAAATCCAGGAAAGCATGTAAGTGATGAGACATGAGCGCGGAGAGAGCATAGGACAAGGAAAGATCCGCTGTTGCGCAACTGTACGCAAATAATCAATTGCAGTCCATCGCGTACCAAGACGAGACAACATTGACGGTCCAGAATCGAAGCATCGCATCCAACGCCAAGCTCTCCATATTCTCCTCCATGCTCCGTAGCTGCAGCTCTCCCGCCAGCCGGACTGAGGCTCAATAACTCCACGATCCTTTGCCCGAGCCCCTGGCTCCCGAGCGGACTAGAATGACGTAGTTTTTTTATTTCGCTCGAGGTCCTCCGTACTAGGGCCGTGACAGGGCTGATCCATTTTGTGTTTGTCTTGCGGTAAACGGCGCAGCAGCGGAGCCGAAGTTGCACATGGCCGGCAGGGAGGCATGCTCGGGGATTTCGTGGCAAGGTCGTCGGCCAGTATGAGACATTTCGGCATGCTGTGTGAAGCGATGTTTTGCTCTGTTGGCGCGCGCGTGTTCTCCTCGCTTTGCCCACGCGTGCCGCGCAACTACCCTGCACTAACGTAATTCACCACCGAAACGCGAATGTGGTCTTTTCGTCAAGCACGCAGTCCTCAAGATGCAAATAATACCAGAGTTTCTGGTTGTATGCACTCCTTATTGATACTTGTATTGCTTCCATGCGATGTGATGATCAACATATGTAAGTAGGTCGATCCGAGACGTTCGTTCGTTAGTTCGGATTACATGAACAGCAAGTGACTGTGCAGATACCATATATCTTACACTAAAACGCTATGTATCTTACTTGCGAACGACACATATCTTACTCATGATAATAGCACAAGGAGTCTGGATGACTGTATCTGGCATTTCTGAGAAGGGGTAAATAGCAAATATCAGGCTTCTCTCCTAGTCTGAGAATTTCCCTCGAAAGCCCTACGCGACACAATGTTCCTCAAAGCACTTTGTTTTCCTCCTGCCGAGCAACCATATATCTTCATCGGACCTCATCACCAAGAGTTCGACCATTTCGACGGTCAATGGCCAAGTCCCTTGAGTGATCTACCAGCCGCCACTGTCAATCGCAGGGGCAGAGTATGAAGCGTCTTGCTGCCAGCCCGAGTCACCGCCTCCGGCGACCTTGTGGCCAGTCTCCATGCCGCCAGGGGCAGAGCTGTCGAAGTTGTCGTTGTCGAAGCCGCCATCATCGACGGGAGGCTTTGTGCAGCGGACCTTCGTGTGGCCATACTCATTACACCGACTGCATTGCACCTTGGACCCTGGACCTGATTAGATGTCGATGTCTTGAAGTCGAGTGTTTGATGACCTACAGTCTTTGGGCTCGGGACAGTCACGGCTCATGTGGCCTTGTTTTTTGCAGTTCCTGCAAGTCACGAGATCCATGTTGCGAGGCTGATCGCATTCAGAAGCCTTATGGCCCTCCTGGTTACAGTTTCTGCAAGCGAATGATGGGGCTGTTGGGCAGTCCTTTGCGAAGTGACCCTCTTATGTGGTGTCAGCATGGTCGGGAGCGGAACCAGGAACGAGAAGCACGTACTCTCGTTACACCTGCGACATTCGACGTTCTCGGGGTTAGGAGGCTCATCGCACTCGTTCGCACGGTGTCCGGATTTGCTAATGAGATCAAAACAAGTGGTTAGCACGAATGTGGTTATCGAGGGGACATCGGAGTACAAACCCGCAGTTGCGGCACGCATCGCGGTCGATACGAGGCTGGGGACCTGAAGCAAATTTAGCATGGGCTCCATTATATGTGTTGCGTTGGCAGACACTCACAGTCACGGACACGATGGCCTACGCCTGAGCAGTTGAAGCAAGAGATTTGGGGAGCCTGGCGTTCTTCAGGCTCCTGAGCGCACTCCTTGGCGATATGGCCGACCTCTCCACAGCGTGCACAACGACTTTTACCGGTGTTGGTCGGCTCGCCAGCGTCGTCAAGACGAGCGAGGATAGCCTCGCGCGAAGCCGGCCAGCCGTCGACCTCGATGGGACGCTCCGGCTTCTCGGAGAAGCGGTACGACACACTCCACTTCTTGCCCATGTTCCCCTGAAGATCCATGTTGGAGAACACCGGTAGGAGCTCACGCTCCAAAGGGATGAACCAAAGGCCGATGTTGTCGCCGATGAAGCCTTCCTGAAGATCACGGTAGGTCGGTGTACCACTCATGGACTTCATGTACTCCTGCACCGCCTCGCGGACGTCGTCCATGTCGCGCTTAGCAACAGCCAGCTTGATCTTCGTCCATGCTTCTTCGGGGGTGATGGTGGCAATGTGATCGCGGCTGATCAGGCGCGCGTTCTCGCAATGCTGACGGATGTGGCCTGGAGGCGTGAGCAGCCTTACAAGTCTGAAAAGGAACACGACTAACCCTCTTGGCCGCAGTTCTTGCAAACCTGCGCAGGCTTCTCGGGACACTCCTTCGCAAAGTGGCCTTCCTGGTTACATGCCCGGCAAAGCATGGGCGGCTTATCAGGGCATTCTCTAGCGTAATGGCCCTGCTGACCACACGACCGGCAAGTTTGTTCACCAGCAGCTCCACTGTGCATACGTTAGAACACAAGCTCAAGATAGACCGAATCGACAAGAAGCCCGTACCCGAAACCGTCGTTCCCGCCATGTTCATCATACGCCGGCTCAGAAAAGTCACCACCGGCGTTGGCTCCGTTGTTCCAATCAGCCATTTTGACGCGACTTGTTTTTGATTCGAGGTGGCCTGCGAGGTAAAATGTCAGCGTGGTCGACCAAGTGAGGCTGGTAAGAGACGAGGACCTGATGCAGGAAAAGAGACGGAACTGGCACTCTCGAGGCTGTGAAGAGACTGTTTGTGTAGCGCAAGAAGAGCGGAAATGCACGGAGATGGGAACAATTCGACCAATGGATGGGCAACGAACAACTGATGTGGTTCCAGCGAGCGCTCAAGCAAGGGAGACAGCGAGTACTCGGTTCACGAGTAGCCCAAAGACTTGCAGCAGAGGTGGAAGGAGGAGATGGACGACTGACCTGAGCAATGTACAGCCGCAGCTGGGGAGGAGGATAATGAAGAGAAAGATGAGAGGTACCCAACCTGATCAGATGAGGCCGAATTGAGAAATAGAGAGGTGACGTTGGAAGGGAAAGAATCAAGTGAGAGGGAGGGACTGATGTTTTGTTTTGTTTTTATACTATGTGGAAGCTGCGAGAGCTTTGGTCTGAAGTGATCTAGTGTGATCGGTCTGCTAGATGCTGATGCCAGCTGCCACGGACCGTTGGGACAGATGAAAGGGTGCTATTCTAATGTTGGGGTGAGATGAGGCACTCGTGTGAGGAGATGCTTCTGGAAAGGCGAGCTGGCTGAGGTCTGGGAACATCTTATGCACTACGAGACGCACTCTCGAGACCTGTCCCGTTATATGTGAGTTCTGACATGCAGACTACATCTGAGTGAATCCTGACTGGGCCTGCTCTGCCGGTGAAGGGAAGAGGGCCAGGTCAGGTTCACTGGCTTTTTTTGTGAGGACCAGCACCGCAATTGACAAACAGCCGAAGTCGATTCTGAGCAGAGAGAGTTGACATATTTGGGTGCTTATTATCATTACTATTATATGCATATCTTACTCCTTGCGAGTCAAAGTCCGACCCAGATCCTCCTGAATGTAGATCTCATTGTACATGGACAAGAAAGGGCTCTTCCCCATGTTCTCCAGAGTCTCCTGCAGCCCCTCATCCCTCTTCTCCGTCAGGAAGACAACCTTCCAGGTGTTCTTTGGCGCATTTTCCTCGCCAAGTGCACCGTGAATGACGTGGAACGTCGGTTGGTTCTTCCCCGCGACAATCTTCTCGCCGTCAGGGCCAGTGACCTCCGGGATACCGACGAAGAAGACCTGGTGCTTTGCATGGTCGATGCGGACCTGCTCAATGACTGTGCCGAATTCGGCGGGGTTCTGGAAGCGGCGTTGGTCGGAGACGCGGGTGAAGGTCTCGATGTCGCCGTTGACCTGGGTGTCGAAGACCTTGAGGCTGCCGGGACGGATGATGGGGCGAAGGTACTTGGCTGGGTTGCGAGCCTTCTTGACCTCCATGTCCCAGAGTTGGGTCAGAGTGTAGGTGAAGGGCTCATCGACGGTGTAGTGAGAGCCGATGGTCTCGTTGACATGGTCGTCGGGAAAGGTAATGGGGGTGTTGGAGGGATCAGCCGCTGCGGCCGCAATGATCTCTTCGTGGTTGAGAAGGGCAGACATTTTGAGTGATGTTCTCGGTGTCGAACTGATAAAAAGTGGTGGTCGTTGTGTATAGGATAGTGCGTGGTTGAGAGGTGATTTAGCGTATTGTGGTGACTGAATTGGCAAAGTTGTCTAGTATGGTTGATTGTATGGCTTTTTGAATGGATGGATGGATGATGTGATGATGATGAGGGGATTCGATGGCTAAGGCGCGACGAAATGTCCTTTATATACAACTATGTTCCCACCAAGATCGGGGGCCTACGATGGCATCAATAATCAGAGCATGAATCTGCAACAAGCAATGCCACAGAAACATGCAATTCAAGCCAGCCTACATCGCGAAAGTCCGCAATGGCACCTGTTCTAGCCTAATGCTGACCAAGATCAAGCCCCAGATTTGAAGCCGCCGAGACCCAATAAAGTGGCACCGGCGTCCGAGGTGGGGATGGCAAAGTCGGTGCTGGTCGGCGACGCGAAAGCGCGATGAAAAGCGACCGCAACCACGACTACGACCCATGCGTGCGTCGGTGTCCGGGCTTTGGCTTTGAGTTACTTCATTCCTTATTGTGTGGGGTGAGGGTATGATGACCAATCTCATACATAATAGGGTGAAAGGACGCGACTCACTTTGACTACCTCCTACAAGGAAGGCTTCGAAGGCGCCAAGCATGAACGAACATCCCCGCGGGGTTCGTCCTGTCTCGCGTCTTCGATCTTAATGGCCTAGCCGCGATGTTAAACAGTCAACGCATTTCCAATACCTTACTCATTGCATGGTCCGTGGCAATGGTTGCATCGACACAATGAATGACCTTGTTCCTCGTCCCGGATGAGCTGTTTATGACAAGGAAAGTAAGTGATCGAGTCAGCTTGCGCGCGGGTCTCCTGTGTCTTCGGAGGCGGCTGCAATGGATCCCATCCAGCCATGCGACCAGCATCACGATCCTGCTCCGAGTAATGCCGGCATTCTCTAGTGGGCGACATCGAGTTTTGTATCCCACGGCGAGTCTTATTAGAGAGGGGTATCTGGGCCATGTGCCGGATGTGTTCACTGTCAACCCAGAGCTAGGTGATGATCTTCAGCATATTCTGATAGAAGGCCGCGTTTGCGGAGAATTGTACAAGCCATTCGAATCTGAGCTTTATCCGTTGCTTCCCAGCCAATGTTCTACAAAAGGTCATAAAAGACTCTAAACGTGTACCACTCCTTTCACACCTCAAGCCGTATGCCATGGCTCTGTCTACCGTCACCTAGAGCTCTCCTTACGCAGCATTTCCGCATTCAAAGCCGGCATGAACCCCATCCCCTTGCCCTCCCCACCATCCACACTCCTCTGCTTAACATGCTCCCTCAACAACCCCAAGATCTCACTGTCCATCCATCTTTTCGGCACAGGCCTATACGCTGGCCTGAAATTCCCCACGGTCTGCGCCCACTCCCCTGACGGCGGGTCACGGGTGACCTTGTCCTCCTTGTTCGAAGGGTCGGTGGCTGAGGCTGGAGAGCGAGCGACGCTGGGGTTGGTGTGTGCCTGAGACGATGACTCGGGCTCTAGCTGAGTGGCCCAGTAGTAGATATCCCAGTCGTTCTCGTCGAGTAAGAGGTCGTATTGGTCAAGGAGGTGTGACGGCAGGGTGGGAAGGTTGGCAGAGGCGAAGGTTGAGAGGAGAAGGTCGGATTCAAGGGTGCCACGCTTGCGAGATTGGTCTGAGAGGTGATGCGTTAGCTGGCGATGTGATACTATGGAAGCCTGATCATCACTAGCAGGCCATGGCAGATGGACGTACAAACAAGACGGGCGCGCTTCGTGGCATCGTCCTCACCAGTGCGGCGGAGTGGCTCAATCTTGAACTTGGCACCCTCAAGCTCACCGACTTCGAGTTCGCGACCAGCCTGCTGGGTGTCGTTGCGCCCGAGGACAGAGGAGGAGAGGAAGCGTGCGCTGATGGGTAGGCGTCGCGCGGTGGCGAGAGGCCGGAGCGAGCGGGCGAAGGATGCCATTTGGCTGATGTTTCGATTCTGTACGTGCGTCGTGGTGCAGCTAGAAACTTGAAAGATAGATGTTACTGCCACAGCTGTCCAGATGGTATGTCGGGAATTGTAGACAGTATGCCGAGGTCATTGACGTAGAGAAAAGATGGAGGTGCCGGTAGTGGGCCTTTGGGACCGTTTAAGTCTCCCGGCCTCGGAGGGTCGACTACTAGTTGCTACACGCCTAACGCTTCGAGCTTCGAGTTCTCTCAGCTTTCGCATAGAGTGGAGGCAAGATATTTTTGTTCCTTGCGTATCTTGCCTTACTCCGCGACTCGTATTGTTCACCTATATCCGCTTTAGGTGGCATGGTGCGTTCTGCACCACATTTGATTCCATAGGTGGCAGGTCGTTAGGTAAGCGCCCTTGGGTAGTCAATGACCGTTATATCCCTAGATCTGAATATACTTAACAACAGCTGATAATGTAATAAAAGCTGAAGCCGGGGAATGAAACAATAGCTAAGTAGCCACTTATCTTCGGCGTGATGCAGCTGTTCGTCACATGTCCATTTGAGCTCTCCCCTTGGGTTTGGGAAGGAATGAAACTTGGGGGCTGCAAGGTAAAACGATTCAGATCTTCCATGCAGCCTTGATAAACCCTATGGGCTCACGATATCTGTAGTGGCATCTACAGCGGCGAGTAGGACTCATCACCAGCGTGGCGCTATGAAATAGATGTACGTAAGATGCTTCGAATCGATAAATATCTGATGCTCTTCCTGATGCCCTTCAACCTTGACTGTCTGAACCTGCCTGATCATGCGCAATGATCTAATTTCGTAAAACGCCGTCCCGTAGCCATACTTTTCCACAACGACAGTACATACTATATCGACATGTCCCCTCCATACGACCAATCCACTTAGATCAGATGCTTTGAGCGGAAGTACGCACGGAGGTACATGATCTGCCACGCCCACAGACCCACAAGCAGCCAGGTGGTACCGATACCGAACCACTTGACACGGGTATTCGTCGACTCGTTTGTATCACGCAGCTTCTGCTCACGCTGGCGGAGGTACTCCATCTCACGGACAACCTCGCCGGTGAGCTCCTCAATGCGGCGCAGCTCGGCCTCGACAGGCTTCAGCTTCTCGGTGGCTTGGATGGCGGACCAGTCCTTGGCGTCGGCGCCGATGTCGACGTCGAGCTCGATGGGGCGGGAGGCAGGGTTGGGGCGACGGGCTGGAGGGGTGGATGGTTAGCATTGGATACAAGGAGAAGGTAAGAGGGAAGGCGAACGTACACCCGGACATGATGTTCTCGAAGCAAACGTCGAAGGCGGCGTCAGCATGGGAGGTGAAGACAGTCCTAGACTCGCCGACAATATCGCGAGGGCGTCCGTACTCGTTGCCAACAGCATCGCGAATCTAGACACCATGCGTCAGTACAATCGAACCCCCAAGTCCAGCAGGAGCAACCCAACGTACGTGAATGTTCACAGCCATGCCATCGCCCTTGTAGCCTCCCACAACAGCTGTCACAACAACCAGCGTATCCTTCGCCACGAAGTTCCGAATACATCTCTCCTTCTTCGTGCTCTCGCCGCCGGAGTGAGCCGCAAGGTCGAACTTCAAAGCCTGGGCAGCAGTCGTGAACAACAGCAGCAATGCGCAAAAGCGCTGCAGGAGGGACATTTGAGCGGCCATGATGCGGAAGGAAACCCCCAATGCCGGTGGTCGTCGAGTCGTGGTTTGGTGGTGATGGATGGGATTGTTGGAATTGGCCCGTCCCTTTTTTGCGGTTCAAGGGGTGGTGGCAGCTTAGGGACTGACTGGGTGGCAGCTTCAAGCCAAAGCGCCAGGTGTCGCGTTCGATTTGGGAGAGGCGGCCCGCTTTGGGGGGTGGGAAGTGGGTTGGCAAGGGTTAGCCAATCACAGCCTTGGACATGACCTCAGCCTGGCCTGGGCATCACGTGTGGGGGCCGCAGCCTCGTCGCCATTCTTTCAGTTGCGCTAGAACCCTCAGACAGGCGACTGCATCATCCCCAACTCGACTCTTCCGCACATCTTCCCAGTCGCGCAACCGCCTAGTCGTCAAGATGCCCAAGTGTAGGCTCTCTCCTATCATACCAATACAACCAAGAGTGTGACTTACTGACAATTTCTCGCAGTCTTCTGTACGATGCCCTGCCTTCCCGTCCACGATCCTCCCCTCCCATCTTCAAGACCCGGCGCACCATCTCGGGACCCATGCATAACGAGCTCAGTCGACTAACAATCTAACAGGCGACTACTGTGATGTCTACCTTACGCACGACTCCATGAGCGTGCGCAAGGCTCACAACAGCGGAAGAAACCACCTTCGCAACGTTGTGGACTACTACCAACGTATGTTCACCTTCCGACCATCTGATTCAGCAATCCATGGTGTCGATATACTGACTTTCTATGCAGAAATTGGCCACGAGAAGGCACAATCCGTCATCGACTCTATCACATCTTCCTACGCCGCTGAAGGCCAGGCGCACGCGAACCCGATGCTTCCCCATAACCAGCCCGGCCACGGCTTCCACCCCCCGCCGTTCCCCTTCCCCGGAGGTATGTCGCATGAACGCTTCACAGCAACGCCATCTATCTCTCAGAAGCCGCATTTCAAGCTCGTATACTGATCCGTCAACTACACAGGTGCCCCGCCACCATTCCCAGGCTTGCCTGGCGCACCACCAGGTCAACTCCCTGGCGGCCTTCCCCGTAAGCTTTCCAAATCAATACCTACCATCTCACATCAGACAAATCAACTAACACCCTCCAGCACCACCTGGCGGTCGCGGTGCCCCTCCGTTCCCTCTTCCCGGCCCCAACGGCCTGCCCCCCTTTCCTCCCCCGAACGGTATGCCTCCATTCCCGCCACCCGGTGGTCTCCCCTTCCCACCTCCAGGTGCCAACGGTGGCCCACCACCTGGCTTCCAAGGTCTACCGCCGCCTCCAGGGCAGGGCTTTCCTCCAGGAGGTCTGCCACCGCCTGGTTTTCCCATGGGGGGTGCACCGGGACAGGATAGACGGTAGAGAGGGTGCGTTGGAGGTGCAAGGACGAGAGGGACACGATGCTGTGCAGTCATGACAGTGGGGATATCAACCCGCTCTAGTTGAGACCAAAGGAGGTCTGGCATTGGAAGGCGTTCACGGCGTTGGAAGGATGGTCTAATAACACCAATATACTAGCCTCGAAAGACAAATTCGTCACATCAAATTCAATAGCAGCACATGCAATTGTCGCAAGTCGTAACACATGTCGATCATATCGTAATGGATGAGATCTATAGTACAACGTAAAACGTAATCTTTGCAGCATCTTCAGGGCCACTCCAGCGCAGCCTTCGTGCGAGCCCTCCTCTCCTAGAAAATAACAAAGTCTTGAAAAGCTTCCTCGGCAAGCCCGCCCCTGGACAGATCATCGATTCAAAATGCAGCAAAAAAAAAGCAGAGAACCCAGTGCTTGATATGTACCATTCCAATCCGAGTCATCCCCGTCATGCCCCCTTATGTTCGTACCGTGTCGTGAATAAGCGTTTCATTTCGTTGCAGTCGTGAAAACATGAGTACCGGATCCAAATTTGCTCGATATTGGGAGCCTTGCATCTTCTCCCTTGAACGCTGGCATATCAAAATTGCTTGGATCAATCAAGATCTGGCATCACTTCAGGACCCAGCATCTCGGTGCGGCCGGCCCTGACCAGCCCTGATCACTTCTCCCACACCGTCACGGACCTCCGTAGGCCCGCTGATCTTTTGGCGCAGCTCTTGTGTGCGCTTCTCTCGTCTCTTTTCACTAAGTCTTCTGGGCAGATTCTGGAGCTCCTCTAACCGGCTGCCTAGAGACGACCTTCGCCTTAACTGCTCTTTGCTCGCTCGACGGCGAACACTGTTGCCCCGCCAGAAAGACCTTCGCGCCTGCATATCTGGAGCTGTGCGCGGGCGATCTGATCCATCTTGGGGTTGCGTCAATGATTCTGTGCTGTTGCGCTGTCGAACGACTCGAAGATTACCACTTGGAGTACGGCGAATTGTGCGGCGCTCAGGCCCTCGACTTTCGTCCTCATGATACAGATCGTTCTCAAGAGGCAGTATGGCAAAAGTGCGCTTCATCTTCTCACTGAAAGTTCGTTTCGGCCTAGCCGGCCTGTTGTCGACAAGAGGATAACGCAAGTATCTACCTCCGTCGGAGTGCTCCTCACGTCTGCAGTCGCAATCGCTGTCACATTCATCGTCATCCTCGTACCAAGATGGGCGCCAGAATGGGTGCAGCCTATTCCCCTCTGCAGGCTTCTCATCTTCGTGTGGATAGCTTGGCTCGCGTTCCAGCCCAGGTGCGGGCGTCTTCTCCATGCGTCGAGAGCCCCTGGATAATGACAGCGTCCTAGTCATAAATCCTGCAGATTTGGAGGTGGACGGCGGATAACTGATAGAGTGGCGTCGCTTGCTCAAGGCTCGTCTGACCAGAGATGGCCGTCTGTTGGGACTGTCACCTGCTACTTCGAAGTAGTTGCCCATTTGTATAGCCTTGTCAGTGGCTGGCGTATTGCCCGATGGGGTTGCTGGGATGAAATTGAAGGTAGGAGGATGACTTGGTGGCTCCGGGGGCGCACGAGGGTTGCGAAGTGGTGAGTCTACATCTTCCAGAGAGAACACAGGCTGTGGAGGCGTGACAGGTACTTCACTATCCGGCGCTGTGGTCTGGAGCTCTGGTTTGGTAGGGGTAGCCTCTGACTTCCCTTCAGCAGCCGTCTCAGTCTCCTCCGAAGGCCTGCCTGAATGGACAACAACAACGGAGGAGTTCTGATGAGGATACATGTGCACAGCCATGGCCTCGGCGAGCTCTGGCGCAGTGCCGGTCGTTGCGAAGCTGGCTACAGAGAACGGCGTGTTCCGCGGATGGGTTCTTCTACTCGACCTTGCGTCATCTTGGTGTTCAGCATCAGCACCATCCCGGCGCTCAGCCTTTTCGATCCCGGGCGGCATTAGTGACTGCAATCCGTGCTCCATTCCTGGAGAGGTTGAGAGTCTCTGGCTTTCCGCAGGTCTTTGCACCACCTCTGTGGGAGGTCCCGCCTGAGACATATGCACTTCGTTTTCGGCCGCTTTCCTCGTTTGCAAGATTGCGTTATGAGCGCGCAGGCTTTCAGCAGTCAGAGAACCTGCACGAGACGTGTTGCGGCTGGTAGGCGCCGACAATGATGACGAGCGAGCAGGTACAGCGGGAGGAAAGTCCATTGTCCGTTCCGAACCATCGGATAAAGACTGCGTGCGGCTACGCCGGGAGGGACGCTCAAAAACAGGCCCACTGTCCTTGCCCTTGCCAAGCTGTTCGTCGAGTGGCAAAGAGCCAATACTGACGGTACGTTTCGAACGTTTGCTGGATGTAGACCGCAAGGATGGTGTCTGAGAGGATCTAGTCTTGCTCGAGGATCGTCGGTCTGGGACGACAACAACAGGAATGCCACCACTTTTCCAGACTTCCCGTCTCGCGCGTCCACTGGCAATTGACGTTGCTGTCGAGCTAGAAGCGTGGCTCTCATGACGTGGACGGTCGGCGCGCGAGAGATTTGAATGATATCGTGGCTGACTTGATCGGGGATCTTGACGCAATGCATCAGTACGAGGGCTAAGCGACTCGCGCAAAGTCATCTGCTTCCGAACATGTCGCAGCGTTCGCTGGCGCTGTGGTGGAGCCTCGATCAGGACAGCTTCAACAATGGTTGACGCTGTAGACCTGGGAGAGCGCGTAGAGGAGTTTCGTGCATCATTACTGATGGAGGTCCCCGAGTGTGAGGGACCGGACGACACTGTTGCTCGATCCGATGACGTTTTCGGTGGCGTCACTGTCGACACACTATCACGCAGTGACAGCTTCCTTACAGCTTGGGCAGCTTCCGTAGGGGTAAGGACATTGCGCTCAATGATGGGTTCATTGGCCAGAGTGGGCATCGCAGCCAGCACAGGTGTCCTCTTCACCCGGACCACTCGTTGCAGGTTGTCGTCCCATTCTCCTTCAACTTCACCTGGAGAGCCCCAGTCCCCATCGGATCGTCCAAATTCGCCAACTGTACGCGGAGTATAGAAGTCATCGCCGCCTCCCGTCAGACTGGCGAGCGCCGTACTCAAAGCCAAGGGTTTTGGCGCGCGGGCACGGGTCCGTTCTTCAGATGGACGGCCAAGTGTGGCCTGCGAGGTTCTTCTCGAAGCCACATCCTGACTGGGCCGCACAGTGGACTTGCAATCCTCGTCCTCTGATGTGAACGGGTCCTCCCTGGCGGTCTTGAAAGATTCAGTCCTCGAGTCAGCAGTCGTGGATCGGGACATTCCGCGGTCCGCTAAGCTGGGTCTTAGAGCTCGAGGTCGTGACTTGGGCTGAGGGGGCGTAACATCGGGTGTCGGTGGGCTGCGCTGGTCTGGCGGCGTGGTGGGAGCACGGTGAACCGAAATGGTAGGTGTTTGGACTCCTGAGTCGTCACCTCCCGTTGGGCTCGGAGGCAGAGCTGAGTGAGTGCTGGAAGAGGTTCGCGATTGTGTTGGTGGTGTAGGTGGCAGGGTACCGCCAGAACCTATTCTTTTGGTCATATGCTTAAGAGTTCGAGGACTAGAGGGTTGCGAGCCAGAAGAACCTGGGCGCCGCTCATCATGGAGGTCGAGGGTCCGCACACGGGGAAGTTTGTTGGCTGAAGGAGTTGCTTGCGGTCGCGGAAGGGTCTTATGCCTTTTGAAATGTAGTTGTGTGGCTGCAGGGCCATTGAGATAGTAGCCATGGCCATCCTGAGGGGCTGTCATGGTTGCTGATGTTATTGGCAAGGCGGGTGCGAGCATAGTCAAATGTGAGGGACCAACTGGTCTCACGCGATACCCTTCGATATTGCGTTAGAAGTGGAATTCAGCATGCTGCTCAGGTCGAGATGATGGTGCAACGTCGAGTTCGAGAACGGAGGAGTAAATGGATGAGTACAGCCAGAGCCAAAGGTCCTCGGCAGTACAGAGGTCGAGTCCAAGAGATGTGGTGATGTTGCTGAGACAAGGTCGCTTCAGGTGCCGAAGTGGTTCGTCGGCGCGACAGAACGTGGCGAGGAAGACGATGGTGTAAGGGAATAGCGAGCGAAGGTTGTTTGAAGTGAGACCTCGCTTTGCGACGCGCTGGTGGGGGTGACGAAGGAGGCGGCTCAGCAGAGGCCAGCGCACGGGAAACGAGCGTCCTGAGACACCTGGCAATTGCAAATCGAGGCGTTGAACCAAGAATAGCAGCCTGGAGACATGTCGCGAACGGGACCGGTCTTGTTGAGGAGAGTCACAGGAGGGAATAGGCAGGATCACAAGTCCTACAGCAAGATGAAAGATGAGGGAAGCAAGGAGGAATTGGGGAGGCAGGCCAGAATAGCGATGATGCGGGTAAAGGCAAAGGCCAGAACGATGCACCGAGCAGAAACTGGTAGAGCGTGCAGTAGTGAGGCCTAGGTAGGGCGTGATTGGGGGCAGGAGAGGGGCGTCTCTGACGCAAGAGAGGGGGGCTATCCAGCGTGCCAGGCCCACTGAAGCGCTCCGTCCCAGGCGCTGGGAACGGGCAGTGGGTTTCCCAGCATAGTCCAGGTTGCCTTTTGACAGGCGGAGTCGACGAGTCGTCGGCCAGAAGCAGGGATGCGACAGGGGCAGTGACTCGATAGACTCAGGAGAGGGAGTCCATGCGCATCATCATTATTTGCATCGTGGTGAGCGACACAGGGATTGTCTTTGCGAAGAGGGGTGGACGGCATCTTCCCTCATTACCTCGTCTTTGGTCCTCTATTGGAGAGCGCTAGAAAGTCGCTATTGCAACTCTGCCATCTTCATAGTTGTAAGACAGATAGATAGTGTGCATGCGCGCGCGTGTGGTAGAGGAAGGTAGAGCTGGTGTCGCCTCTAGCAGCCGGTGCAAGCAGGTGCCAGCGCCAGGTGCTAACAGGTGCAACCTTCCGCTTCCTGCATACTACCACTGTATCGTTCCTTCCTTGCCATCCATCATCATTCCACCCATCCTTACTTCCCTCGTGCCTTCTCTCGTTCTGTGCGCCATACCACCGCTGCCATACTCCGTAGTCGCCTCCTCTTCTGGCGTACTGACTGTCACCTTCCCAGCCGCCGCCCTCGGCACTTGCACCTGCCCCTTTCATCCTCCCTTGAGAGTGTTCAAGGTTGGGGCATCCCTCGTTGTCTCTCACTCTAGTCTCCCCCACGCAAGTGTGCCGACTTCGCGCCCCGAAACGTTTCCTATCATATTTCCTCATTTCTTTGCTTCTGGCTCCCCTGCATTCTGCCTCATTTTCCACCACAACCCCAACCACAACCACGACGACGACCAGGACCACACCAAGTCTGACCCAACCACCCAAACTCCCGCCAAGCTCTCCTTGGACTAGACCACGACCTTCGCACCGGCCCGTATCCTCCCATTCGGCCCTCCACGGAACGAGCCCACATTCCTATCGTCGTCTGTCCAGACACATGGCCATCCCCCACTACAGTAAAAGGTTGATGCGACCACGACTACCAGTACCGGCCAGTTCGCGCGGCCTGACTAGTGACATCCTAGCCCTTCCTCACTGGCTGCCACGCTTAACAATGTGAGCCATCTTCTGCGTCGTAACACACCAGTCTCATGCTGCCGCGAGACATGCGTCTGTTTCCAAGCCGCCGCGATGCACGACAGTTTTCCACCTGACCACTCAGAACTCCAACTGTGCCAGCGCCGGCGCTCCCATTATGGTGGCTCTCCACTGTCACGCAGCAACCCCTCTACAACCACCGAATCAGCGACGCGTGCTCGTTGACGTCTCGAATTGCTTTCCTGCATTACTCAAGTAGGCTTCTAAGTAGCTGGAAGTCAGGTAAGGTAGCAGGAGGCGTATCTATTGTGAGGCTACTACTCTGAGGGCTCTCCCCTGCAGTCCAAAGGAAAATGCTGGGATACCCTTGTCCCGCGCCCTCTTCTCAGCCAGTCCTTAACTCGCACCTGACTCCCAGTGGCCTCTGTTACCTGTTGGTTATTCTTTCAATTTTCTACACCGTAGTACCTGTTTACACTCTGTAAAGGGACCGAATTCTTGATCTCTAGCCTTTTAGGGGAAAAGCGCTTCGGGAAAGTCAACCGTGATAATAGCATCTCCAGGGTAGGCAACTTTCGAAGCACTACTGCTCCGCATGTGTCCTCTCCTTGATGCCGAGCTCCCCAACAAGGTTCGCCAGCATATGCGCATTCAAATCCTCCTTCCTTTTGACAATGCTCACAGGCCAATAACTGCGGATTTTCTCCTTCAAACCCTTGGTCTCGTCACCATCGTCACCTTCACTCAGCATGAGGGCCTGCTGAGCGAGCAGTGCCTCTTCCGGCCTCATCTTGGCCTGGAAGACCCGTGAGAGCGCCTCTGCCAAGTAGTAATTCTGTTTCTGAAGAAAGAGACCATGAACGGCAAGAATGAGTGTCGAGCGTAGGACATCTAGCTCTCGCTGCGACGGCTGTGCGCGGACGGCCTCGAGAGACTGCAAGCCAAGGTATGAGAGCGGGACGACGAGGAAGAGGTCCATGGCTTCGGAACTGTGGCGAATCTGATAGAGGCGAACGAGTGTCTGCAAGTTTCGGGTCGCCTCGGCAACAATAGTTTTGGGGGTCGGTTGGTGATCGAACTGCTCGTCTAATTGTTCGCTGAGCAACGGTTCGAATATTGCAAGCGTGACTTGTTGAAGATAGATGCTGTACTTTGTTGGACAAGATTCTCTTCCAATAACTGCGGGAGAAACCAGTGTCTTCCCATCTGAGTTGACTTACTGAAGTTGCATTTGTGTAGGAAGAGCAATATCGCTCGCGTGAAGAGGAGGTGGCAAGGATGCGTACCATTCCTTCAATTGCCCATAAAGCCGGTACGCGTCTTCCAACTTCACTTTCACACCCGTTGAGTAGGCCAACGTACAGAAATCCTGCATGATGATTCGCAGCTTGCACTTGGATGTGAAAAATTAGCTGAAGTGAGAAGGTGAGAGATGCTGGTCTTTCGGATACTTGACCCAGATTTCGCCGTACCAGCGGCTATTGAGCGATGGATCTGGAAGTGGCTCGGATGGAACCCTGGTGAGCAGAGGAGGGATCTGAAAAGAGAATGCAACGAGCCTATCCAAGTTTCAGAAAATCAGAAATCATGCCATGAGGGCATAGACTTACGCCTCCCATTGGTAGAGTGCCCAAGCAACGAAGAGCTTGCCATCCCGTATCCTCTCAGTCTCACCAGACACAGGGCCGTTGAAGAGATGTAGTTGGTGGGCTAGAGAGATCGATTGAATCCTGTAAGCCTGTCCAACTTCATCTAGGCCACAGAGGCCCTGGAAGCAGTTGAATATGACACCGGCCTGTGTGGTAGTGATGCATGGTGCGGTGGCTTCAAGTTCCCAAAGTCTCCTGGCTTCCGCAAGAAAGCGGTACAGGAACGTTGCAGGATTCCAGTATGGGGACCGGTCTGACATTCGTGTGTAACCAGTCTAAAAAGAAGATCCACCGGGTCTTAGTGGCAGGACTTTTCACCAGCCGTGGAGCATATATGGTTCTACTCTGACGGAGAAACGGGGGTGTGGGGGGCGCGACTCACACAGGAATAGGCAAGGACGACATTGACAAGCAGTGAGGAGCAGAAATTCTTCTCCCCTGAAGCCATGTCCTCGAGGAAATAGTCTTCTGTATGATGGATGTACATGGAGTACTCGCACTGCAGCCAGACTCCCAGAAGGTCTCTCATCAGTTTGTCATCCTTGCATACGTCAGTCCACTCTGACGGCTTTACATCGTCCACAAGCGAGTCGACAACTCTCGCCCCGTGAAATGGCATTACGTAAATGCTTTTAGATTCACCATCACTTCGACGTCGAACTGCATCGCGTGACATAGGGAGGGAACCCAATTTCCGATTGTTGCTGGTGTATAAAGAAGCACCCTCATGAATCACAGTGTCCAGGTAGGGATTGTTGAGAACGTAGACCTCGGGCATCTCAGCTTGGTACGGGGAGCTTGCATCGAAGACGAGTTTCGGGAACAACAGCAAGTTGCATCAATGCATCGTCGGCCATAACCTGGTTGTAAATAGTTTCAATCGGCGTTCCGGACCTCATCATACGCAGGATCTGCTGAGCGTCTAAGTCAGGTAATGTAGCCAGCAAGCCTATAATCTTCTCTTGGGCGGTAGACACATCTCTGAGATGGCCCACCTCGCGTTTGAGAGCCTTGGCTGAAGTGTCGGTGGAATAGTGGCAATCGATGTGTTGCTGTGCGCATGGGCGGCATGTAGGCCTCTGACCAGAGCACTTCATCAGGAATAAGTGCGATCAGCGTGAGTCTTCCGTGGGTATAATCTCGTGAACCAACCTTTCTCTTTAAGTTACGACAGCTTTCGCAGGCAATTGCCACAGCCGCTCGTCGTTTGGGAAGAGGGTTTGTTGTAGTCTGCGGGGATGTTGCTGATGATGACGGTTGCCCGGAAGTCGTAGGCGACGGAAGAAGAGGCCGGTAGATCCGGGTTGGGGTTGGGAATGCAGGATTTCCGTCTGCCATGATTGGATAGACACTACTTCGAAGATCGAGCCGGCGTCTGGATTGGGGACTTGAAGATTGCGACTAGCCGCTCATGACCTACAAGAAGCCGATTGGGCTGTTTGGTCTTGGGAGTCGCGAGCCTTTGCAGCCCTCCTGTTGCTACGGTCCGAGACTAGTTACTGAGACCCCGCATCGGAATATTTTTGAGGCAGGGGAGGTCAGTCAGGTACGTGACGTCGGCGGAGCGTCAGCCAATCTTCCTAGGAAGAAAACGTCCGGAGCCTCTGATTGGCAGGTACCGCCAGCCGCGTCGTCCACGTTAGGCCCGTGGCGCTGACCTTTCGGCGCTGGAATGACTTGACCAGCAAAGCACTGAGCAGCGAAGAAACATCAACGTCGACCACATGCCAGACCAACAAGTGAAGATTATCTACACACAGGGGTCAGACATGTCAAAATGCTTGGCGATATCGAAGAGACTTGAGAATAGTCGGCCGTTGGAGCCGCAGAACTGTGGAGGCCGAGAACGCTAGCTTTAGTTGGATCTGAAGGGCTCCAGTGCACGACTTCCGAACGTGACATGGTAGTGTGTTGCCGCGCTGCTGATGGAGCTGGCCTACCGCCAGTTGCTATCCAGCACAGCAATATACCAGGGGCTTGTTTCACCTCTTCTGCTTTTACGCTCCTTCATTGTAATATTCTAGAAGTAGTAGGTAACACAATACTGGAGCGATTCGGTGGTTGTTGTAATGGGGGATCAGGTTGTAGTCTTCCAGCCCCACTGAAACCAATACCGACGGGGCATGCATCACGGTATAGCTGTGTTGCAAGTCACCGATTGCTCACAGCATCGCCTTTAGTATATGCGAGACATTGAGCAAGATGATGGCCATATGTGCTTGAATCGTAATCGAGGAGGCACTCAAGAATCCGGTGAGCTACAATTGTGTGCGGTTCGCGTCACCTACTGGCCAGAAGGTGACGCAGCACTCATAAATCCCCTAAAGCGAGGTTCGTTCTACTGTGGATGGATCCATCGTCTTTGCTATAAGTTACCGAATGGACGAACGACTTGGCTAGAGTCCCTCAGACAGACGCTGAGGTATTTGACCAAGAACCCCGGGGTCCTATAGCTCAGTCGTATCTTGGGAACGTCCATGCTTCTGCATATTGAAATATAGACACTATGGGACCAACTGGCTCGTAGTTGCGCCAGTCTGGTCGAAAATGCTCGAGGCTTGGGCGAAGAACTAATGTTTGCGGGACGGTGTGTAAATGTCCCGATTGGGCATGCCGATGCCGGCTGTGTCCAGTCGTCGTCGCCGCCAGGCTGATGCCATCGTCGACCTCGGAGTCTTCGAGGCTATGAACGTTCGAAGACGGCGTTGCAGCCGTCAGTTGACTGTACTGGGAACAGCTCATCTTGAGCGCATGACAAAGCGACTTCGTTAACACTCCTCGAGGTTCTTCTTGCCATCAACTACAAAGTCCTGTTCAGGCGGCTCCGGGTGGAGACGTTCCTTAGCTTCGGCCAAGCAGGAAGTGACCCACGTTGGAATCGCAAGCGACATTGCACGCAGATCTATCTATCTCAGCCATTCTACAAGGATATATTCTCAAACCCTAGTTTCTGACCCTGAGGCTCGAGGCGTCGCCCTCGGTGAGGCTGGTTGGTCATTCTAATAGGGACTTGTAGCCACCACACACCTGTAGATTCACAATTCACGGCCTTCAACTAAGTAACAGCACAGCTGCCCGAGATACTGTCTCTCGGTACACCACGTTCTGCGAGTCGGGACATTAATCATATCAAGCATGTAACCCAGAGTCTATCACTTCCTGTCAATCACATCGAGCCGCAGAGCAAGTGAGGGGTAGCGACCAGTTCGGGCAACACCAACATCGAGGCTCTGGCGAATCACTGCAATCATTGGTCTGATAAGATGTCTGCCTGATCTCTGTGCTTCGAAATGTACGCATCCTGCATGACCATGAGGGTGATTGGCTGTTACACAACCCAATCACAGACATGCTATACCCCTCACTCGGAGGCTGAGGCTCTGTTCAAGAAACCCCTGATCAGAAGGTCTACCTCTCAAGACTCGCTTCGATCTGGCACGAACTGTCACGCCGCAGATTGAGATCTTGTATGAATTGACTGTGAAGAAAGATACCTAGGAGATACCAAGCTTGAGCGACCATGGCCAGCGTCATACAGAATGAGCTTGCTAGAGCCAAGCGCCTTCCGACCCGCCGCCGTGATCGACCGAAATCAATTGTGTGTCCCCTATTGGCCTACCTATAAGTTTCTAGCTAACATAAAGACCAGGCCGAACATATGGTGGTGAAATTGGATGGCTTGCAGCAGCCACGGCGCTGTCAGGGTGTGCACTCCTTGTACTTGTACCTTCATGCCGTGCACCAGCTAACACGGGGCTCTGGGTTCCTCCAATAGATGACACATTTGCTATGCCAAAGGGTTTCATCGTCGATATCAAGTCCACCTTGAAGTATCTGATTGAGCATGAGGATACTGACAATGACGGACACATCACAGTGGCGGACGATGGCCCGAAGGTACTGTAACTGCATACGCCACTAAGCACAGCTTCTTTGGTTCACAGCCCACTAACAATCGCCCCAAAGAGCATCTTTCTAGGTACCCAGAGCTCGAATGGCTACCGCAAGTTCCCAGTGCTGGGAACTTACGCTATCTCCAACTTATTTCAGGACCTTTCTGCCGCCCGTGACGAGGGCCGCCTGATTCTTGAACTGCAAAGCAGCCAACTCCATCAAGACCCCGTGGCTCGCCTCACCAATCTCATCAACACCCGCTTTTGGAGCTACTTGACCCGAAGGCTGGACGCCGGAGTCCTCGCAAGGGCTTTGAAAGATGATAAGAATGTCAAGGACAGAATTCGTCGCCTGTACGTCCCAGAGAATTGCGATGAGCAGTTTGATCATTACGTGCGCATGGCCGAGGAGAACCCGAAATTGAACTTGGTTGTGAAGAAGCTGTCCCTGCCTTTGGACCGCGCAGCCTACAGGAAGCTTTCAGATGAACCGGGCTTGCTGGCACTGGACATGGACCGGGAAGTGAACACCACCACTGGAGACGTAAAGTTGAGCGCAGTGCCATTCGTTGTTCCTGGTGGCTGGTTCAATGAGTTCTTTGGGTGGGACAGCTACTTCATTGGACTGGGGCTGATACTCGCTGGGAAGACTGACCTTGTGAAGTCAATTGTCAGAAACTGGATTTTCGAGATCCAGCACTACGGTCTCATTCCAAATGCCAATCGGTCCTACTTCATTCTGCGATCGCAGCCTCCATTTCTCACGGACCTTTGTCTGCGTGTTTACAAAGAGACTTCCAGAAGTGATCCAGACGCGAAAAAGAATCTGAAGAGAGGCATCGAAGCTGCGATCAAAGAGTACCACTCCGTATGGGTTAATCAACCCTATCTTGACGAGGAGACCGGCCTCTCACGATATCGTCCCAAGGGCTACGGCATACCACCTGAGGTTGATCTGGAGTTCTTCAGGCCTATCTTGGAGCCATACGCTGAGAAACATAAACTCAGCGTTGAAGAGCTGGCAGAGCGCTTCACTGACGGCGACCTTGACGATCCTGAGCTGGAGGACTATTTCCTACATGATCGAGCACTTCGTGAGTCTGGTCATGATACGCAAAACCGCCTTGAGGGTCGCACAGCCGATCTAGCAATCATTGACTTAAACTGCCTTCTGTACAAGTTTGAGACGGACATTGCTTATGCCATTGATGGTGTTTTCGAAGGAGACTTTTGGATGACCGAGGAGTTTCGTACGGTGACAATGGCGGAGGATGATTGTAATGCAGAAACGTGGCGGCAACGGGCTGCGAGGAGGAAGGCAGCGATGGACAAGTATCTTTGGAACGCTGAGCGCGGGATCTACGTGGACTATAACACCAAAAGCAAGAAACAGGAAGTCGCAGACTCGCCAACCTGTCTATGGGCGCTCTGGTGCGGCGTCGCCTCCCCCGAGCAAGCCAAGTCACTCGTCGCCAATGCCCTCCCTCTCTTCGAATACCGAGGCGGCCTTGCATCAAGCAGCAAAGAAACAGGCTTCATGTACACCCGGCGCTCATACCAAAGCCAATGGGACTACCCTCACGGCTGGGCACCGCACCAGATGCTTGCTTGGGATGGGCTGGTGAAGTATGAATACAAGGACGAGGCGGCGAGACTGGCTTATCGGTGGCTGGGAACCATTCTGAATGTGTTTGTGCATTATAATGGTGCGGTGGTGGAGAAGTATGATGTTACGAAGGGGCGAGAGGCGCATCAGGTCGATACAGAGTATCCGAACCAGGGGTTCTCGTATCAGGCCTATGTAAAGGAAGGGTAAGTAATCATTTTCCTGCTGCGAAGCTGACTCAAGATTGGAGCGTCTTTGGTTGGACATCGCTAATGTAGTTGACAAGGTTTGGCTGGACGAACGCTAGCTTCGTGTACGGATTGCAGTTCCTGGATGAACCACAAAGACGGGCACTTGGGTTACTTGCTCCGTGGGATGCCGTGGCGGGAGTCAAACACTAGCCTCTAACTTGGGGACTGTCTAGTTCCCGCGTTCCAGATGGTTTGTGCTTCGCGTATCTGTCTAGATTGGTTTCGTGCAGCATATCATAGTACCTCAATTTCAATCACATGGCCCGAGTGGAAAAGTACCTTCTTGATGTTTCCCAGAATAGTGAACCCTGCTCCGACTCTAACTCGACAACGCTGCAGACACGGCTGCGACGTGCTGCTTTTGTTGCTTGGCCATTGTTGAGGTTAACTTGGGAGCTATGGGCGAGGACACTGATAGCAATGTCCCATCACTAAGCGTCGACTCCCATGTCTGGACCCCTGTGCTGGTTTCCCACACTTCTTTGTCCATGCGAGCTCCAAGAAGAGATTACCAGAATCTCAAGACAACGCTTGATGCTTCAGGCTGTCCTCGAGCCAGAACTGCTACGACCCCAGAATGTGTCATCGTACTCATAGTGAGGGTGACTTTATCTTCCAGCTTCAAAGCATCGCTTTCCACGTTGACAGCAATGGTCTGGTGTACATGGGTACCGTCGTTCGATCTTGGGGGAGTATTGTCCAGCGTGCAGGTAGGTCGGCCAGCTGCGGGAGGGATGTACATTTGAATGCCTGCTGGTAGTCGTACTACCTTTTCATGCAAAGCAGTAGGAATGCTTGCTCCAGAAACGTTCCTCAGTTTTTGGTAGATGCGATCGCCTTGTAGGCTATCAACCTGGAAAATACGAGACCATGGCCTCGGACTTCGAGCGAAGACTTCCAAGTCACGGAACGCAGTTGGCAGGATGTATTGCTCCTGGTCGTTGAAACTTCGACCATAGTCGTCAATTATATGTTCCTGCTTTTCGTAGACAAGGACAACAGTAGTCTCAAATTTGGCAGTCAACGGATGATTCGATGATGCAATGTCGAAGAGCTGATAAATTCCGGTCAGGACCTGACTGAGGTAGAGAAGCAATTCGCTCTGGGAGGAGGCCTCCTTCGTAATGCGGGTGACGGGCAAAGCGACGTCAAGGAAGTTCTTGGCAGACGAGGACGTCAATGGGCGTGAGAGCCTGTCGGTGACTGCATTTACTGTTGGCTGGAAGGCGAGCTGCAGATCTTCAATGGCGGCAGACTGTGGTGGCTCAGCCAGCACGAGCAGGACGTAGGTGTCGCCCATCACACGTCGTAGGACTTCCTTTTCCTCGGTCGTGTTGAGAAGTGGTTTTGATATCGCCTGGAATAGGTCCACTGTAACGGAGCTTCTCATGGAAAAGGCTGGTTTATGCTGGCAATTCGATGAAAGGGGCGGGGCGGTGTCGATGAGGAGGGGAAGTCGGCTGCGGGTGCGAGCCTCAAACGCACCCAAGTTGCTATCAACGCGTACCTTTTCTTTGGGTGGTGACACCATGGGCAGCCACCATAATTCACTCACTCGTAGGCCGTTCCGTAGCTTGACCAGGTGGTGATCAGGTGGTGACCAGGTGGTTGACCATGTCCGCCTCAGACAAGAGGGCAGGCAATTTATTGGTTGGTTCCTTGCTTGATGGGTGGTCTCAGCAGAAACGTGCACTGGCAAGTGGGAACTTGGTTGAGCCGACGTTCTTCTTCTTGGGGTCAAGGTGGTGTGGTGCAATGTACTCGCTGCCTGTTGGGTCTCGAATGAGAAAGCGGCGCCTGGACTTGCCGATTGATATACTGATGCTTGAACGATGGGATTGTTCTTCTTGCCAATAGCCGGCGTGATACGGAAATTTCAATGCTTCTTCAGCACGACATGCACCCGCACTCGCTCATTCACCCACACATAAGCGTATCTCATTTGCGACAGCCTTCACAGGGGGGCATGTACATACAACTCATCTTCAGCCTTGAATTTTCGATCGACCTCTTTCTTTCTTTGATTATTTTTCCTTCGGTGTGATGTGACATTTTCGTCGATGTGTCGTCCACCCGATGTACACTGCCCTCATCCGATCAGCGAAACATCCTGGGCGCCACCTGCCCCTTCACCAGTCAGCCCGTGGCGCAGCTCCCTATCCCTGATACACAGACAGAGGCTATACTTGCCGGATGCAGCGGCAAAAGGGCCTTCGAGTAGACCAGGCTCCGACGGCTTGCAGCGTGCGTGAGCGGCCGACGGGCTCGCGGGGTGTGTACTGGGGGCGGTCACATTCATCTGTACTAAGTAAGGAAGGTAATCAGGCCGCGTTCCACTAGCTAGCCTGCAAGCACGCCCGCCATGCCGCGATTGTCGAAACATCGTGGAAACGAGACCGTGCGGCCACAATAAATTCTACGAAACTCTATCTCTCTCTAGCCCATCGCATGAGGCTCTGCGGCTCGGGGTCCACTAGCCAAGCGTCACGATGGAGAGTATAGGGCTAAGGTCTCGCCAAAGCGGAGCAGCGGGGCCCAGCGAAGCCACCCCTAAACCAACCCGGGCGGTCGTAGTGGGACTCCCCCCCGAAACCAGTAACTAATAAGTGAACGAGTGGTTCGTGGGATGGAGGACAGTGGTCTGCCTGCAACAACCACTGTTCACCTCCAGTCCTTAACAAGGAGCAAATGTTTGGGCCTCAAAATCCGAAAGTCTACGGACTGCTTGTCTTGGTGTGGAACAGACACGGGTCGCTTCCACCTTCAGCTCGAGGCTCGCGGCTGACCTCCTGGTCCCCTTCAGCCAAGCAATCGCTTCGCCGTCACACCATACCATGCAGGGTTGTGAGGCAACAGGCGGTCCTCTTATCCCCGAGTTCTGCATGGGCGTCCTTCCGTAGTCTCTGCGTCCCCCTTGGCCCTATTTAGTATGTTGTGGTTTCCTGCGGATTCTGTTCGGATCTGTTTCTGAAGATCAAGTATGCCAACTTTGTTGTAAAGTCAGGTTATCATGTCCAACTCGCTTAATCTGACAAATTCAGGGAGCACTACGGAGGTATCCTCGGGTGACTTCTTCTCTGAAGAGCTTTCTCCCACTCAAACCCCCCCATGGCCGCCCGCCTCGCCTCTACGAAGACGCAAGCTCCCCTGTGAAGCAAGTGAAGACCCCCCGGATCCTACCCTCCCAACTCGTCGTCGTTCCTCTATCAGCACTCGCCATATTCTATCACGATTCCAGAGGTATGAACCTAGTGAGACTCTCGCCGCTGAACGCGAAAAATGGAACCGGCAGCGGATGCAGGCCGACGAAGCCCTCAAGAAGCTGGAGTTTGCTACAAAAGCGTCACCCATTTGGCAAGCCCTAGCGAGTTGCTTGGGTGGCGCGAAGAGAATCATCCAGGAAGAGAGTGAATTAAAGGGTTGCTGGGCTACGGCTGTTGACTTCCACGCGCCGCTGCAAGCTAGAGTCCCGGTTCACATCACGGACTTCAAGGATAACAGTGCGACCCATCATGTTGATACCGTTGGAAACATCGAGCAATGTGAGTTGGCGCCTGTTCATCATCGACTCAAAGTCACTACCAGTTGCTTCAGTATTGACTCTCTAATCAGATCTTCATGGAAAACCGGCCGATGTCAGGTTTCGTTGGATGTAGGCTGCAACCACTAAACTCTACATATTCTTGCCTGCTGCAAGAAAGGCTGACTTTTTCCTAGTCACGTTCCCGTGGGGAAGGGACTTCTTCATTCCGTGAGTCTGATTCATGACTTCGATCAAGTCCAACATCCCCTAATGGACCTTGCAATAGACAATCGAGGAGCTCTTCAACTATGCAGGCAGCCAGACCCGTGGTCGACCGTTTTGCTTCACCGGGCATAATGGCTGGCCCTACCCGGAAATAGTTATGCTTTCTTTCTGGTCTCAAGAGTTCCTCGCTTCTAAAGCATCTGCTCACAAGAAGCTTTCCGAGATCGAACGCAAGGCGAAAGCGAAAGATCGACCCTTTTCTGTCGAGCCCCTCGAAGGCCTATCTACCCTTCAGAAGAAGGATCTCAGGTGGCGCGCTAAACTACATAACCGTAAGCCAGAACATTGGCACATGTCGGAAAGCGATTTTCCGAGTATTTTGGAGCAGCCCTTCCTAGGGCAGGCATCGCCATTAGATCCGAAGATTACAATGGGGAATGGGAGTAAAGCTCAAGCCTTGAGTCAGCAAGAGAAGTTCGAAGGGAGCGTACTGATGACGAGTTCCTTGAGGGCATTTCATCGGGATGATGGTGAGTCTCTCGGCTACACTCATCGCAAATAAGAGACAAACTCACTCGCGACAGGCTTTATCCTTACCATGTCCAGCCCAAACGGGGTTCACTATCTTGGCGAGAACTTTCGAGACTGCATCGACAGCTCCCCCGAAGCGATCCTCTCCGACCCAGATGCTTCCATCTTTGGTCACACTTTCGAGACCTTTCGCGACACGGGGATCAGTACCTGGGGCTACAAGACAGCAGAGTGGTTCATGATCTATCTCTTCACCGAGGCTGCTGTTGTACCACACAACATGCGGCACGGGTGTATCACTCTTTCCTACCTCCAGGGCTTTGTGGCTCTTGCCAAAGACCTTGTAAGAAAACCCTAGTTGTTTTAGTGTGGATTTATGCACATGCTAACATCTTGACAGGAGAGTCAGCAATACCAATACGACCGCACTAAAGGTCGACATGACCGCTCGGAGGTCGTCCATCAATATGTCGAGTGCATTCGCAACCTCAAGGCCCTGCATGCTCTGGCTTTGAACAAGCAGGCTGTGATCGCTAGAATGACGGAAGACTACAAGGCCTTTGAGGAACAGTATAAAGTTGAGGGAATCAGTCGTAATGCTCACCCCGAGGCTGAGCAGGCCGGGGACCGACTGGAATGGGCCAAAGGTTTGTTGGTGGAGGAAGAAGAGGGGATCAATCGCCTACTCACGCATTTTCAGAATTCGCTGAAGATTGTAAGTCACCCCTTGTTGATGGAAAGGCCCATCATTTGGCATTGGACGGCCGTCAATGCCTTGGCTGGGAAACTCACCTGACACATTCCCCTCAAACAGGTCTTCCAACAACAATCCATCGAACTCAACGAACTCGCAGTTGTTGCTGACTCTCAAAACTCCGCCATCCTCATATTTACCACCGTCACAATAGTCTTCCTCCCTCTCTCATTCCTCACCTCGTACTTCGGAATGAACCTCCAAGGCGTCGTTGATACACAACACGACCAACCGTTCTTCTGGAGAATCTGTAGTGGTTTCGCGACCGCCTTGCTTGTCTTGGTCTTTGTGACAGCATACAAGAAGGAGCTTGGGAGAAGGCTTAAGAGTATACGTCAGTCACGAAGTGACGGGTTCTTTGCTAGCAGTGGGCTTGCAGGGCTCGAAACGACGGACGATTGGAAAGAATCGAAACGTGAAGAGCGAGCAGATCTGCGAAAGGGAGAGGTCTGATGAGGGATGTTGGTCAAAGGCGATGAGAAACCGCCTATTATGGCGTATAGTTGGACTTGATGAAATTGTGGAAGGCTGGGACAGCAAGCGGAGGCTACCTTCATTACACGACGAGGGTGGTATTCCTGGCAACGGTGTAGGTTATTAATGAAGTAATGATGCTTAACGAACCTTCCCACCCTCCTTTCTTCTGTGGTGTAAGAATTTGGCATTCCTGCTCGTGAGGCTCTTGACCACGTTGTTGAAACATTTTAGCTGACGGCAACAACCCTTCACTTGTACGTCCAATTTCATGCTACCTAATTACTGTCTCCCATTCGCAAGCATCAAAGGAGGGTATCATGGTTCAATCATATACATATTCCATCACCGTTCCCAGGAGAACATCGATCAAAAACCCTCCTCAATATACACCAAGCCGCCCATTGTTTTCGTCCCCTCGATGCCAGTGAAGCCATGTTGCATGGGTCACTGACATCCTTTGAGAATATTAAGTACTGATAATTGTAGCCCCTTGTTGTCGATAGTCGAGTCAAAGTATTAGACATCAGGGGCCCATGAGTGAAAGGAAGGTAGTGGCGCTTAGAAAGCAATCGCAGCTACGAGGCCAGCAGCGACAAGGGCGCCGGGGGCACCGTAGGCCACGGCGGCGGCAGTTGGAACGGTCTCGGGACCAGTCTGAGTGGCAGGAGGCTCCTCTCCACCACTCTCAGAAGGCCCCTCAGGCTCTTCGGGGGTCTCGGGGGTCTCAGGCTCCTCAGGAGTAGGCTTGTAAGTCGACTCAGGAGGAGGGTTGACCCAAGTAGTGACGGTCTTGACGGGAGGGCACTCCGGAGGAGGAGGGATGAGAGTGGTGGTAGGCGGAGGGTGGGGAGGGTAGACAGTTGTGGTCGGGGTGACGGTGGTGTTGAAGCTGTGGCTGGGAGTGTAGACCGGCGGAGGGTACTCCTCTGGGGGAGGATGGTGGTACTTGTGCGCCGAGACGACAGCCGCGGAGGCGGCGAGGGCGAGAAGAGAGAACTTCATGATGCTTGGTGTGTATAGGTGTGTGAACGAATGTAAGCCAAAGGACTGATGGTAGTACCTTTGTCGAATACGTTTAACGAGAGCGAGAGAGGGGTTATCGCGGATAAGAGATGCAAAGCGAACAGGAAGGGGCGGGATCGTGCATCACGTCAGGGCGAGGAGGGAGGGAATCAAGCTTGTCTTTATACACAGCGATGCACAATCCTGGACTACCCACGCCCTCCAAGCAGCATGTTCCTCGCAGCATCCAGGCACGAACCTTCCGGACTCATCCCAATTCGGGTAGACGAGCTGCATCGGCAGGCAGCCCAACGTCTTGGGCAGCTCTCAAAGCGGCAAAGGTCGGGCCATAGCGAACACGCGATGAGGAAGTGAGCATCGCGCACTTACACCGCTTGGAGGTGTGTGTGGGGGCGCCTCCCCCGATGACCAGCGAACCGGGTTGTCGACGATCAAGTCTTGTTGCCAAGTAAACACGGCGGGGGCGGAGGAGGGGAGACTAACAAAGAACAGAAGATAGCGTTGACCGGGCTCGGCTGCTACGCATGCATGCATGATATTGTAGCAATCGTGGGTGATGGTTACCCGAGTGAGGTCAAGAGCAACACCGGGCATGGGCAATACGAGGTGGTCGTTGCTGTAGGCGCAGCCTTGGCGATCTCTGTATGGTCGGATGGGGGGTTCGGGGGCCAAATGGAGGGTGGGCTGCCAATGCGAGGGGCGCTTGTTTATGTGAGCATGCATGCAGACATGCTCCCGGAGGAGGAGGAGGAGGCAGCTCGTGTTGTTTATGGCGCTGGTAGAGGAGGGATCTGGGCCCTCAGCACGTCATAAAGCGGGTGCGCCGAGACTTGGGCAGAAGTGCTTGAGGTGGTAGTAAGCAATACGGCTGCAGGACGGCAGATCGTATATGACAGGCAGGCAGGCAGGCAGTCCGACTGTCAGAAGAAGAAGAGGCTTTGTTCCTTCGGGGGTTGTCGGAGTTGTCATGTCTACTGATAGGCCTCTCTTCGTGTTGATCGATGCGCATCGCCGACAATGAGACCGAGTTACTGCAAATTCGTTGATCCCCGTGAGCCAAGCTCCGATCACGATGATGGCGAAATTGAGTAGCCGAGCCAGCCCTCTTGGCCCCCGACCCAGCGCCTCTTGCCCTCACTCCCAGTCAGCCCGGCATCTCCCAGAGCCGGATGGGACCTCTAGACCCAAAGCCTGAATCCACAAGGCGCAGGCAGGCCCTCTCAATCTATTCCAGAAAAAAAATGACTGCAGCAATCCTGCAGCCTTATTCCATCAATTCTTTCGTTAGTTGGTGTAAATAGCGCAAGATGCAGTGAGCAGCACGCGAGCTGGACCCCCCCGTAATTGTCACGCTTAGCGACTGGATGGAGTCCCATCATGCGATCACGTAGTTGCATTGTTGATCGAAAGCCCATGTATGTACGGAGTACAGTGCAAACTCATGCGCTGCCTGGTTCTCATCATTGTTCGTTACCCGGCGCGACCTGTCCGAGTCTCTCCATAGCCTTTCCAAACACGGCATTCATGTTTTGTACCGCCAGGGAGTCCTGGAACTCAAATAGATGCGTGATCTTCTCGCCACTCTCATCCATCGTAAAGATGAATACGGTCTCCGGCTTAAACACCCATTCGTCCCTGCTATCATCGCCCACAATCTCGGGCCTAAAGTCCGCATTCGCCGTCGTCCAGATCGTGACCTGGTTACTGGCCTCGTTCGGTGGCCATTCCTTCTCGATCTTGACGTTCATCGAGGATATGACGGCCTTGAGGCCTGCGAAGCGCTGAGTCAACGTGTCACGGCTTATCGACTCTTCTGTGAGGCCGGTGGAGTGGGGGCCTAGGGTGACATGGAAAGCCTCTGAGGTGGCTGCAGCTAGCCCGTTGCTGTCGACGGTTGACAGGGCGTTCAGGTAAGCTTTGGCGCTTTTGAGGAGGACGTCTGAGGGTGCCATGGTGACGCAGTTGCGAATAGAGTTACTGTTGATGCTTCAGTGCTCATGCTCATGCAACGAGGAGACTACGTCGTCTTTTATAGCTCTTCATCAACGATTCTCTGCGTTTGTGCAACACTCAACCTGCGTCGAACAAAAGACAGCGAAAGGTAGCCTCGCAAATCAGCTTTTCCTGTGTACGCATTAAGCGGGGTTGTTAGCTGAGGGATCGAATAGCTCCCCTGTCGCTACGAAAGGCAGTTCGTGGCCCAAAATCTGACGATCCAACGGCTGTTGTTGATAAGACCCATTCTGCTTATGCAAGGTCCTACTGCGGTCAGCACTTATCGAGCAATTATGTCTGACTCAAGAGAGCCTAGGTCTGGCAGCAGCAGCGGCAGCAGCAGCAGCAGCAGGAGCCCAACCACAGACGAGGCGAGCCCCCAGGTAACATCGCCTCGAGCTGAATGCATCCTTCCTCTCGTTCGCCGACCATGATCGGGACGAGGCTGGTCCGCTCTCTTCTGGTCCCCGCTTCCCGCCTGGTGATGGAGGAGTAAGCTAGCTCAAGCTTAAAGTCGGGCAGCTGAGAAGCCGGGGCGGCCAAGCTCGATAGCGGGAGCTGGTCGCGGCCAAGACCGCCGGCGCCGTCTGTACCTGGCAGCTAAGGTGAGTGGTGATATCATAGTCCCAGTCGCCAGGAGGAAATTGCCATGTTCATTTACTGGCCAGATGGGTTGATGGGAGCTTCGACGGGAGAGCAGCGATGCGATTCTGGAGGCAGTGTCTGAGATTGTGGCTGGGACGGCTGGGCAAGCCACATGTGGCGTCGAACGGCTGTCCAGACAGATGTCGAACGATGTACTCTGCACAGAAAGCAGTGACAAAGAACTAATCACGTTCCCTGTGGCTCTCAGATGGGACAGTGCTATTTCGAAATACCAGGACGCAAATGCTGGTATAAACTTATGTACTGACGCCTGGTTATCAACACTCACGTGACGCAGCCTGCGAGACTTTTGCGTACACCACATTGTAATATTCTCGCCAGTATGGTATGGTATCGTTGACATATAAAGTACAGCTAGCCGACAGGTACTTGGCAGAGCAAGACTCTGATTCCAGCCACAAAATTTACACACTCTCCTCGCGGCTCTCGGTATGCGCAGTGGCACCCTTCTGCTCGCCGCCAAGCTTCGCGTCCTCCCTCTCGCGCTCCCTCTCGAGCTGGCCCTCGCGAATGATCCGGTTCGACACCGAAGTATGCGGGATCTGGTAAGGGCGGTCGTTCTTGTAGCCGAAGATGAGATCCATCTGGTCGATGGTGAGACCCTTGGTCTCGGGCACGAGGAAGTAGGCCCAGACGGCAGCGATGAGCATCCAGCAGGCGAAGAAGAACCATGTGCCGTATCCGAACGCGTTGAAGATGTAAGGGAGAGCCTTGGTGATGGCGAATTGAATTGCCCTGAGGACAATGTTAGCGTGCTGATCTGCTGTGCATGAACATGGAGGAGGACATACCATTGGACGAGAGCGGCATAGGTACCGGTGAAGTTGCGCAGGACACCACCGAAAAGCTCACCGGCAAGAATCCATGGCACTCCGTTGAGACCGAAAGACCAGCTAGGAAGTGTTAGAGAGGACCTTGATAGACGACCTAGTTCGGGTTGGGACTTACAAGACGGAGTAGATCATGATCATGCCAATCGCCATGCGACCACCGGCAGCGGTCGAGGATGAAAGCTCCTGACCAGCAGCAATAGCATCGGCTGGGTGACCAATCTTGACGTAGGCTCCAACAATCCAGAGGCACACGGAACAGGCGATGGAAGAGATGATGACTGGTCGTCGACGACCGACCAGGTCAATGAGACCGACGTAGTAGATGATGGAAGCGATAGCTGGATGGAGTTAGTCACTATTTTCTACCGAGTTTAGGGCAGGAGAGAACGCACCCTTGACCAATCCGTAGATACCGGTGTACAGAGCGACATCAGTGACACCCAGAGAGCCGAAGAGTGTGGGGGAGTAGTAGTTGATGGCTATCATCGCAGTCAGTATGATTCTTGCTCACGACATCATGAGCATTGCTTACCAGCAGCGCCAGAGAGGTTCTGAAGGGTGAAGGCGCAGGTGATGACGACAACACGGATGCGCATGCCCTTCTGGGCGAACTCATGCATGGCACCCCGGAAGAGTGCGTAGCTGCCACTGCCGTAGCCAGATGCAACAGCCGCCTCTTCCTCGAGTCGGGCCCTGAGCATGACCAGCTCCTCTTGAACGTCTGTAAATCCAGTTAGGATCCGACCAAGTGACCAGAGAGTCTGGGGGGTGAACTTACATTCGTGATCGGCAGGCAGCTTCCTGAGCTCAACGAGTGCCTTGGTAGCCTTGTCCTCCTTGCCCTTGCGCATCAGCCAGAGGGGACTCTCGTGGATGAAGAAACCACCAATCAACAGGGGCACGGCCGGAACAAGCTGGAAGCCCATGGGGAGTCTCCAGCTGGCGGCGCTGTTGGTGCTCATGTTCTGGTTGATGCCGAAGTTGATCCAGAAACCGATGAGGGAACCAGTCTGGTACGCGAGCTCGAAGAGACCAGTGAGGATACCGCGGATGGAAGAGATGGAGAGCTCGGCGATGTATGAGGGGACAGTGGCGGTGACGGCACCGCAGCCAATGCCTGTGAGGACGCGTCCGGCGTAGATGTAGGAGAGCTCGTTAGGAGTGACGGTCATGAGAATGGCGCCGACGACGAAGATGAAGACATTGAGCTGGAGAGCCCACTTGCGACCAATCCATTCGGTGAAGAAGAAGCAGAAGATGGCGCCGAAGAAAGCACCGGCCTGGAAGGCGGAGGTGATGTTGCTGGAGATATCACTGGCCTGCTCGGGCTCGATTCCGAAGTCGGCCTTGAAACTCGGACGAGCGATTGTGGTGCCGATAAAGGCAGAATCATAACCGAAACTGTTTCTATGTTAGACATGATCTGATCTTGATTATCCTGTGTGAAAGTTCTTACAGGAATGAACCCATGGCGATGATACAAGCCTCGATGTACAATGTCCAGTTGTACACCTCCTTGGGCGTAGGACGATCCTCGACCGCGCGCAGACCCGCCATTTTGACAAACAAGAAAAACCTCTCAAGTACTTGATTAAAGAGTCAGACGAGATACCCGGCAGCAGCAAAGTCGAAAGAAGAGTTGGTTCTCGGGACCTGAGACTGGTAGTTGGATGATGACGATCCGGGGAGCTGGGGAAGGGGGCGAAGGTTTATAGAACTTTCGGCTCCTGTCAGCCTGCCCAGAATACCGGGTCGGGAAACTCAGTTCAGCACCAGCTGGGCACGAGTACCAGAAAACCCCATTTGTCGGATCTGAGTGAACATGGACAGAAGCGACGCGAGATCCAGCACAGGGGGTGGAGAAACAGAGTTAGGTTGCGCACATGGCAACGAAACGTTGGGGTCCCCGAGGTTTTGCTCCAGGATTCCGGGCTGAGAAAATCTGGAGACCGGGCGGGGGGCGTTTTACCTCGTGCGGAGAGGAAAGGGCATGGAGAGAGGTGCGAATGACCGGGCTCGGAGCAGGACGAGAGCGTCGGATGACTCGTGGGCGGAGGCATCGTGTGGTTGGAGAATCCACTTGGCGCGGGACTCATATGCCGGGCTCTCCATAGCTGTCGCGATTTCCGGATGCGGTAATATGCGAGGCGACGAGAGAACGGAGGAGCGAAAAAGTGTTTGTCACAATTCGACGATGGTTCACTCTTGGTATGGGGAATGCTTTATTGCTCCAGTCTCCTCGAGTGGCCTGTTACGTAGCAGTGGAGGATCGTCCCCATAGCAAAGGCTGGACCGCGGAACCAAGAAAGGACCTGAACACTACTACACGGCAAGTTGCAGCTCTGTCAGATGATCACCGGTGAAAAACAGTGGGAATAGCAATCCACACCGATCGCGAATGGCCTGAATCGGACACCAACCTTTGCTCCCAGCTCGTCGCCTCTCATCATGCGCGATGGCGTTGCGACGTCGGCGCAATTGTTCTAAATAGTCTACAGCTTGCTTCTCGAACAATTCGATCCCTCATCATCATAGTCTTCCCTACTTTCACGATCTTTGCTACATCTTTGCATTCCTGGGCCTTGCTTCACTGCTATCCTGTCGTCCTCACTTCAACACAATACACCACATAGACACATACACATCATGGGTTCTCTCGGTTCAACATCAGCAGCCAAGGCCTACCCGCCTGGTATTCACGTCCCGTCATTGACCTGGTTCAAGGACGGCGATGAGCAGGCTATTGACTGGGAAGTCCAGGAGAAGCACATCCGCTTCCTTGTTGACAGCGGTTTACACGGAAGTTCGTCAACTCTTCCCCCCCCTCGTTCTCTCCTTGAAAAGGAAGCTAACATGCGACACAGTCGTTATCGCAGGCACAAATGGCGAAGCTGCCGCCCTCACTCGCGAAGAGAAGTCAGAACTCATCCGCCTCGCACGCTCCCTCGCCCCCTCTTCTCTCCCCATCACAGCCGGCTGCAATGGAGGCTGCACCCGTGCCGTCATCGAGGACATCCAGGCCGCACACACTGCTGGCGCAGACTACGCTCTCGTCCTGGTCCCCAGCTACTTCCACTTCGCCATGACCAAGGACGCCATCCGTGATTTCTTCCTCGAGGTTGCCGACAAGTCACCGCTGCCGATCGTCGTCTATAACTTCCCTGGTGTCGTTTCTGGCCTGGATGTTGATAGCGAGCTGCTTAGTGTGCTTGGAAAGCACCCGAACATTGTCGCTGTTAAGCTGACTTGTGGTGGTATCGCGAAGGTTGAGAGAGTGGCTGCTGAGTTTGGCTCTTTCTGGTCCAAGGGCAAGGGAGAGGAATTCAGGGCATTGGCTGGTCAGAGTGACTGGCTCGTCCCTGCGTTGGCGGCCGGTGGCACGGGCTGCATTACTGGCCTTGCCAACTTGTATCCTAAGGTAAGAACTTCCCTACTGTTACGATGACATCGAAAGAAGTGGTTGGCTGACTCGTGGCATTATAGGCCTGCATCAAGATGTACGATCTCTGGGTCGAGGGCAAGCTCGCTGAGGCCATGGAGCTCCAGATTGAGCTGTCCAAGTGCGAGGTCGGCTTCGGTCAGGGCGGTATCAACGGTACCAAGTGGGTGGTCGCGCACATGCTGGGATACCCAGAGTCATCATCGCACTGCCGTCGTCCGTACCCTCAATTTGCGGACGAGAAGAAGAAGGAGTGGGTGCTGTCCAAGATGAAGCTTTGCAGCCATCTGGAGAAGTAGATACACTGTACAAATTCAAAGCAATAGACAACAACACGTGAAAGCGCACATGTGACTTCAAGTACTTGTTTTTTCATTATGGTTCCATTTCGACTCATACAATAGCAAAGCATGAGTTGAATGTCTGGTGCATCACTGTCCGGATATCGTGCCGCTGCCCACTGCTGTCTTGCCTCTTCCACAGCTCCTCCAGGACATCAGCCGTAATCCCCGCATTGCTCACCGAATTCGTCATCTGCCGAATCACTTGTATGATCCAAGCGCGCTCATCTACTTTATCCTCCTCCGACCCCCACATCAACAACGGCCACAGCATGTTCACAGGTAAAGCCTCATCATCCGCAAGAGCATCCTTCATCTCATGCACAAGGCGCTGTAAATCGCTAGTCGCGCTGTCGACATCCGTAGACCGTGGGAGGTGACGATATGCGACGCGATGTAGGTGGATGGGGATGGCGTGGTAGTTGGCCATGGCGATGCGACACTTGCGCGTGACGCTTGCGGCGAGGCTGGGGCTGAGGAGAGGTGGGCTGAGACTGCCTGAGATCGCTTGGCCGAGAATGGGATGAAGCTGCTGGTAGAGTCTGCGGTAGTCTCGTCGGATCTCTGAGGCGATGGCCATGACTTCTGTTTCATCCTCGACTGTGCCCCTCTCGCGATGCCACTGGTCGATCTGCGTTATGCGACCCATGAATGACTGCGTCTTTTGGAATAACCTCAGCGAAGGCTTCGACAGCATCTCTGATACTGTAGCCTCGGCATCGTTCTCGGTCGGTGACTGGCCCCTACTGGAGTCGTATGCATCGCCGTCGTCTTTCAGAAACAGTCCTTCACCTCCAGCAGATACGGCTCGCCCATCAAGCAGCCTGAACCAGGATATCAGTCGTTTCTCCGCATAAGTCAGATTCTCCTTGTCGAGACTCGTCACGATATCATAAGCCATACGCAGATTTACATGCGCCGAGCTCATCCGATTGGTGACAAGATCGACGTAGCTGAGCAAGAACAACGCGGCAAGCACATGTCGAGCTCTGGAGCTGACGGCACCCGGATCGGCCTGGATCTCCAACGTAGAGGTGGTAATGTGTTCCTGGCTCCGGATGTAGTACGAGCTGAACGTCGATGAGGAGCCGAGGCTCTTGTCGGTGCGTATTTGTAAGGCTGAGAAGGCGAGTACGGCGTAGTGTACCATTGGTGAGACGGAAACCATGGACAAGATCTGGTCTCGCATGGTGTACCAGCTCGACCGGGTCTCCATCGGCGCCAGTATCGGCGGCGCATCAGATAGCTTGAAGTGTTCCATGAGCTGACTGGCACTGTACCTGTTGAGATCAGGCGGGCTGTCCTGGTACATAGGGCCTCCCCCATTGCCTTCGACATCAAATTCTGGCGTCTCTCCAGACAATGGTAGGCTATTGGTCGTTGGCGTCCATTGGTTCATAGGCATATCCGGCAAAGTGGTGTTGAAGGCTGTCGGATCCCAAAGGAAACTCGCGAAGTCGAATGTCTTCTCGAGGGTCAGACTCTGGTTACGATCTGATCCCGGTGCCGCTGCAAGCTCCGATGTGGGCGTGGGTAGGATGGGCACTTCTGGTTGAGGCTGGATCTGCTGATGTTGTGTTTGCGACTGGCTCAAGGATGAGTCCCGCCGAGGTTGGCTATGCGCTGTCGGTACAGGCTCTGCTGAGGATGATTCCCTCGGTGTAGGCTGTGATGCAGCGCCTCTCGAGGCAGAGACATCTTGATCTGCAGCAACGGTTGAAGCCGTAGGCGTAGAGGGAGGCCCTGCCCAGAAGCAGTCGAGCTGCAACCGCGAGCAATGGCCGCAGCATGGACGTTCAAGGTTGCATCGCACCCTGCGCCGCCTTCACGGAAGTCGGCACGGTCAGCGTGACAATCGAGGACAGATCCCAGGGTGCTTACTTACTTGCACGTCAAACAGCCATCTTTGGTCCGCCGGTTGCGCAACGGCTTCCCAGGGTTATCGCGATGCCAGACTCCATACATGTCGCACACAATTCTGCCGATGCTATCGCGATACCAACAATGCGAGATGAGATCTGCCCAGATGTAGATGGATGAGGCAATTCCGAGCGGGCGATGCGATGCGACAGGGCAGACCACGTTTGTCGCCGGCCAGAAAGGTAAAAGTCACCCTTAGCACACCAGCGTCAAGGCTATACCACACTACTGTAGTCCCACCACCACGCGATTCAGAACGAGTCAGTTGTCAGGTCTCATGAGGCCCCAGAATTTGCAAACAGAGCATAACGTGGGGACCCCGGAGAGTAGCTCGGCTTCCCAAGACAAGGTTCTGCTTCCCCATGGCCTCGTGAACCGATTGTCTCCGACGCGACGGTGACAAAGTCGTGGAGAAATGAAGCCCACAAAGTCGCCCGTCGGTAATCCGCTGGCTTGTTTGCGGATAGTGGCATATGGAGTTATGGGCCCAGACTAGCTCTTTCGAGTAATCGCGATCGCTTGTCAGTTGGAGAAAGTCTAAGCTCCTCTTAGTCGCACTCAGGCCTGTCTGTGTTCTCATCACGATCATTGTTTGCTCTTCACGTGTACCCCCGTAGTGGCCGGAAGAGTGTCTACGTATCAACTTAGACCTCACGATGGGACGAAAGCCATGAACGTACGAGAATTAACCTAACCTCGGCCATAATAAACGCAATGAGATCACCCGAGTGCTGGTCGAACAACGGATGGTGGTGCGTTCGACTGGCGAATGCTTATTCCTCTGTCTCTCTCTTGATGCTGCTCTTGGCACTCGATGCCCTTCGAGACCAGTTTCGATAGCCCTGGCTTCTGCTTGACTTCGCTGCGCTCTACTCCTTCTCACGCGTTTATACTCGAACAGCTGTTCAGAAGTCTTCTGTCACATTCGCCGTCTCGTCTTCCCACCACTCCATCATAGCCTTCACCCTCTCCGTCCGCTCCCTCGCCAATCTCCTTCCCTCATCCGTCTTCATCATCCCCTCCAGTCGTATCAGCTTCTCTTCAAAGTGTTCAATCGAGTCCTCCAAGCCCCTTCCCTTCGCACCTCCAAAGGCAAAGCACCTCCCCACACCGACTGCCCCAATCGCATCCAGCCGATCCGCATCCTGCACGACACTCAACTCAGGGAATTCTTCAATCAGCCGTTGCACTCGTGTCGGGTTTTTGATCTCAGAGGAGTATGAGACGCCGAGGCAGATTGTCTGTGCTGTCTCGGCGAGTAGGGTTGAGGCCGAGAGGGAGAGGAGCTTGTCGCGGATAAGGGTTGATGAGTCTTCGCCTGGTTTGAGGTACTTCTTGTCGCCGACGTCGTGTAAGAGTGCGCAGAGAGTGACGAGTGGGAGGGATGTGTTTGGGACGGTAGGCTGGATGCGACGTGCTAGGGAGACGACGCGGAGGATGTGATTGAAGTCGTGAGAGCCATCATAGTGTGACATGTACTCTTTGACGTAGGCTTTGACAGAGGCTATGAGCTCTGGGCTCACCTCGAGGTCGCGAGTGGTCATCTCGGGCGGACGAGTGAAGGATGAGGCCGAGCAGGCGCAAGGTGACCGAAGGACTTTATGTTTCTTCTGCGAGTCGCGTTCAATTATTGCAGGCCCAGCTATGCGACCCAAGGTGATGCGAAATCGGTTTTGACGCCGCGAATATGGAACATCGCGGCCGCGTGAATCGCGCCTGCGTGGGGCTTTCGGGTTCCCGACAGTCGCACGAACCCACGTGATGATCTCCGGCGAAATGCGTCCACCTCTCATGTCGAAATAGATGATGCCGAGGACCTGAGGAAAAATATTACTTTCTAGATTGAGAAAACCCTGAAACCGACGTATTACCAGACCTTGCGACTCGTGTGACCGTGCCGAACTCCATCGTCCAGAATGATGTTTGTAGGTGGCGATCAGGATGTAAGTACAGAGCTTGACTGGCCACATCCCAATGGAAAGAATTTAGAAGTGTGCAAGATCAACAATCCACAGTAGCGAAGCTTCATTTCAGTGCCAAAAATATACTTAGATGTGTTCAAGTAGCTACAAAGCTCGGAAACCGCCTTCTCCAAGCGCCTCCTCTTCTTCCGAAAGCGATCGGCCAGAAGACATGCCGAGGGGAGAAGTGAAGATTTGAAAGGAGTTTCCCCATCTCTATTGCAAAGACGGAACAAATGAGGGAGGTATATGGTATATATCATCTTGATGTAACATTTCCCCTTCAAACATTCATCAAGGCCAGCATTTCCCAGCAAAGACATACCAATTCGTCGGATGATAAATAGCTCCGCCCGTCATTTCAATGCCATTCTTCTTCCCCGTACACTTTGGCTGCTTCAGAAGCACCTCGATCCCCTCAGCGACGCTCTTCCAGCTTTGAAGTGTCTTCCTCTTGTTATCCTATTCCGGCGCAGTCTTAGGTTAGATTCAAGGAAGAAGACCAAAAATCAGGAGATGATCACATACCTTGTTACACCAGGAGATCTGTGTACCATCTTTGAAGCATAAAGTCTGACAAGTCGCGTATTTACCCTTGGCAGCTGCGGAAGGACGACCCTTGCGCTTGCGCAGGTCCTTGAGAGCCTTACGGAAGCCGCTGGAGGGAGCGTGCACAAAGGGGCCGGGGCATGATGTTCGACCTTTGGACCAACGGGCAGAGGCACGCTTAGAGAGGGCTAGGCTCGAGGGCTCGAGGTCGGTCACGGTGCGGATGGCGAGTTCATGGGCCGGCTGGATATGAGATCCCGAGGTCGTGCGATCGATGAGCGAGATGGAGCTGGCGTCGCTTATAGGCTTCGCCTAGGTTTCGAATTAGTATCATGACTCGGAGAGGGCAATGCCATGGAGATGCTTGTGGTTGTAGTCATGGGTATCACAGAGCACCTACCTGGACAAGAGAGGACAGCACCGCGGTAGCCCAAGTGAAGGCCACTGAAATACGCATAATGAGCGTCAAGAAGGAAACAAGGAAGCAGGAGTCAAGAAAGGCTCTACAAGAATAAGATGTCACACGAAGAAGGGAGCGTGGTGTCGCAGGGAGCAGTAAAGAGTGAATGTGCGGACACGATGTGCGTTCAGCCCCAAAGAATTGCAAGGCTATGGAGGCCGAGACTACGGAGAGTATGTCAGCTTTATAATTTCGGCAGGCTAGGCTCTCTGACCTGTCGTTGTTATTTTGTAGATCTGCCCCCGAGTTGGCTATGTTGTTGGTCGCGCTGTCAGCAACGGTAACACTGCAGCCGGCCGCCTCAATTTCCCCGGCATCATGTAATTGGAAGGAACATTGTGCGACAGGGACAGATGATCCTGGAACCAACAGAGCATGGCCATCATGTCAACATCGGATTCAAGGCACCAAGGGCTGTTCCGGCTTTGCCTGCGTTTGGCATATACACCGCACCAGTCTTCAGGCGGTCTTTTCTCTCGACTCGTCAGTAAGAGAACGAAGATTTCGAAAACAGCAATCATGGAAGAACCAAGTACTAAAGCAGGTTGCCTAAGAGCAGCAGCAGCCGCCAGAACGCTGCATGTCGATCGGCGACAAGACGGCCAGCATGCAGGCGCCTTTTAGGATAATGCCGAAATTGCGACCACCAGTGTGCATCCCTTTTGGTGGGCTGAAACGGCGCTGTTGGACGGACCAACCACCTTACACCCATAGCTTGAAGTGGTTTACGCAATCCTTGCACAGCAGAATGTTCCGCAGATGGATTGCAAGATGTTGTCTGAAGGTAGAAGTGCAGCGCATCCACATCCACAGCCTTAGCCTGAGCCTGAGCCTTGATCACTCGCTGTAGATGTCCCCTAGCAGAGCCAGTTTAGCGCTTGGCAGCACCACTGTCGTGCTCAACACTGGTCACATGACTCGCTGAGTACAGTACTGTAAGGTACTGGCTGATAGGCGCCTTCACTGCTTCATCCCCTTCCGCTCACCGGAGCGATAACAAACATGTAGACGTTGCTTTCTTTCCAAAACGAAGTCCATCATATCTCTTCCACTCCCCTCGGGTACGACACCTGTCTCGAGAACGGCACCCTGGAATGCGCAGACATAACTCCCTCATGCTACAATCAGTCAATCTCGGGGTGCAAGTCAGCACAACTTGACAGCTCCAGAGTCTCCGTTCCCTCCACATCGCATCGTCATCTCGCGTTGGATTGGTTGGTTCCACAACAGCCAACAGGGCACTTCCTCATCAGGCCTTCTCACGGTCTCAAGCCCCTTAACACCGAAGGTGTGAGCGTTCGAGATGAGCTCAGGCGGCGGCGAAGTGCATACAGCCAAAAGGCTCCGCATCGGCGAGCGGACGATGCTGGCTTGCACCAATTGCAAACAGCGCAAACTGAAAGTGAGTGGCATACTGCACCCGATATCCCTGGTATTCAAATCTGATGGTCCTTGAGTGTGATGCTCAAACTCCGAGATGCACCAACTGCTCCAAAGCAGACCGCGGTAAGAACCGGAATGAGTGGGCTTTACCTCCAGTTCATTGCAACTGATGCTCATTGCTAGATTGCCTGGTGGAGGACCCTGCCTCAGGTTTGCACAGGCCCAGAGACTATATACAGTCTCTGGAATCACAGAATACATACTTGGAAGCTCGGCTGGCCTATTTGGAAAATCTCTTGAAGGAAGCGAGACCGGAAGTCGCCTATGATCACCTACAGAGTCAAGAACTTGTCGGCGGACAGCCTGTTGAGGCACGCAGCGACGCCCGTTCTACCGAGCCAGAGGCACCAGCCGCAGACGTACTGAGCAATGAAGTGGCGCTCTTGTGCCTCAGTGCTGCTGGTCGAGAGCCTCAGTACTTTGGCCCATCATCCGCTCTCTCCTTCTCTAGAATCGCGAGCAGTGTCATGGGCTTACCAAGGCACGGGACTAATGGCTCTGTTCGCGGCCAAGCGGGAGAAGTCAGAGATGAACTCAGAACAATCTCCCGCACAAGATCAAAGACGAGACTCATGTCCGAGTTTCCATCCGCCAGCAAAGTAGCGCTACTGTCTCAGGCGTATTTCAAGAACATTCAACCGCAGTACCCATTCTTGCATCGACAGACTATCCAGGCGATGGAGAAGAAGTGTCTTGAAGCAAACCTCAAGGGTGAACTTGATCAGGTTGACGACATGTCTTTGTTCTTCGTACTTATGGTATGCCGTCCACTCACTCACTATATGGCGCACAACTCACTTACACTCATCAAGATATATGCTATTGGCTCGCTGGCACTGGGGAAGGACGAAGTGGACAAAGCAGAGGTGAGTGGTATCGAATGGGTCTGACTTCTGCTAGGTAATCACTGACATATTCAGGTCTTATACGCAATGGCTCTTGATCACATCGGTACCTTGATCGATATGGATAGCTTGCAGTCGATTCAGGCCATTCTAGCATGCGCAGTATACTCGATACGATCTCCCATCGGCGTCAGCCTCTGGTATGTGGTCTGGCGCGGAATTGCCGATCCGCACTGACGTGGATAGGAAATTATCTGGCATGGCGATACGACACTGCGTAGAACTGGGTTACCATCGAAGCACGAAACAGTATCGCACTTCCACGGATGCGTTGACTCAAGAGATGTCGAAGCGGTGCTTTTGGGTTGCCTATGACATCGACCGAGTTGCCTCCTTCATTCTAGGCCGTCCAGTGGGCATCGCCGATAGCGCGATTGATGTTGAAGTGAGTGATTATGAATGAAACCCGAGATAAATAGGGACTGACTGGCACAGCTGCCTTTAGATATCGATGATGAAGACATCACTCGTGATGGTTTGACACGCCCTCCGCGCACAGATCCAGCGGACCCGCCAAGAGCCATGACGGCAGCACTTCACGCAACCAAGCTCCGTCAACTATGGTCCAAGTTTCACGATAACATCTATTCAAGCATCTCCCATCCCAACGGACTCGGTCATCCACATCACGGCGTTTCCGTCGAGACGCTACGGCAGGAGCTCGAGGAATGGCGAGCCGCCATCCCCAGCAGCTACATCGGCGATCCGGCGAGCAGAACAACGCTTTCAGTATTCGCCTCTGAGAAATGGTTTCTCCTTGCATACGACTATTCTATCCTCTTGCTGTACCGCCACTATATCATTGGAAACAAAGAGGACGAGGGACTCTCGCCGGCGAGCAAAGGCAACAATGAGGTGAGGGAGCGAGCCTTCGAGATTTGTGCCGAACATGCCCGAGAGATCTGCCAAATCTATCGCCACCTTTACCAAGCGCAGGGCGCCCATATCCAATTTACCTGGGGAAGTCTGCATATTCTATTCCTCGGTGGTCTTACATATCTATATTGCCTCTGGCGATCGGAACGCGTCCGGCAGAAAATTCGGCCAACCGTTGTCATGAACACCTGCATGGCGTGTACGACGGTGCTCATCATCATTGCGGATCGCTGGCCACAAGCAATCTCCTACCGAGATATTTTCGAGACCCTTTCGGAGAGAACCATCAACATGATGTGTGGAGAAGATTCAAGCGCTGGTCTCACAACATCTGGGGCACGAGGCGCACAGTCTGATGCGGTGCCGCTCAATGGCGATCTGACCGGAGGCGATCCCTTCAGCCAGGTCAATGATTTCTCCAGCCTCCCCAATATGGATCCAAATATTCCTTTGCAGGATTGGATTATGGGCCTGGATGAGATGGAAGCACCTGGAGATTCGCAGTGGTTGGCTCAAGAACTGTTCCAGGGTTTGAGAGACTTTACCTGATGAACCTCTACGTCCAATCCGAAGATATTAACCCGCAGCCCTCCTCAAAGTTGGCCTCCAGTGTCAACCCCATCAATTCAACAGTTAGGTGATGCACGCGCTCCCTCGAGATTCTCTGAGGCAACCATGCCATCGGACTCCATCAGAGTGCACCAGGTACTCACTTAACAGTGGAGTCGGGGCAGAAGCGAAGGTACCGGGTATACCAGAGGCCCCCCAACGCATTGCCATGTCCTCTGCCTTTACAACGTCCGCACTAGTGGCAATTCATTACCTTTGCTACTGCATACCCTGGTCTGATCCTCATTTCGGTCTTGATACGATTCAGTCTACAAGGTGTGGTCGAAACTCTTCACGGAGGAATCCGTGAGCTGTCAGGAGGGTCGCTCGGCACTTCCCGAGGGGCGGCATCTGACCCACTCACTCCTACACGCCCTAGCATGGTTCAGATCGACATTCAATGTCGGGATTACTTAAAACCAGAAAAGGCTTGACAGCTTACAGATGTCAGGCTGACTTGGTCACTATCAGACACCGCGATAAGCAGAGACACCATGTCGACCACAGCTACGGTCACTGAAGCCAAGGTGGCAGCCCCGGCTGCTGTAGCACCTTCACAGCCTGCATCCAGACTCGATGAGAAGAAAGCAGGCGAGGTGAAGCGGATTCATCACATCCCACGCCCAGATGGTCTAGAGGCACAGCGAAGATGGCAGTTGGAACAAATGGCGGGTGCTTTCCGCATTTTCGCGAAATTCGGCTATGCTGATGGCGGTAGCGGCCATATCAGTCTACGGGGTATGTCCATGCAACAGCCAAGTCATAAAACCAGGATTGACCCGGCTGACAAATTCGCAGACCCTGTTCAACCCGATACATTCTGGATAAACCCCTACGGTATTCACTTTGGCCTCTTGAAAGTATCAGACATGGTACAAGTCGATGCCCGGGGTAACAGAGTCGGCGGTGCTGATGCCCCGATCAACAAAGCTGGGTTCATTATCCACAGTGCTATTCACGAAGCACGTCCCGATATTCACGCAGCTTGCCATCTCCATAGTCCATATGCGAGAGCATGGAGCACCTTCGGAAGGCCGATTGACATGTTAAATCAGGACAGCTGCATGTTCTACGACGACCTGTCAGTGTATGCAGCGTTCGGCGGCGTCGTCTTTGCTCCCGAAGAGGGTAAGAAGATAGCCGCGGCGATGGGCTCCGACAAAAAGAATGTCATCCTGCAAAATCATGGCATTCTGACTTGCGGCGGTACGGTTGCCGAAGCGGCTGCCTTCTTCATCGCACTTGAACGCGCGTGTCAGACACAGCTTCTCATTGAGTCATCAGTGGCTCCTGGTAGTATCGGCGCTGCCAGTGGACTTGCCAAGACTTTTGTTTCCGATGAGGAGGCTGCGTATACCAAGGCTGGGACGGGGACGCCGGAGGTTATGTACATGCAGTTCGATCCTGAGTATAAGTTGATACTTGAGGAGACGAACGGGAGATTTTTGAATTGATAGCTATACCATCTTGAAATAAAAATCATGATATCTTTGCTGTCCTGCATACTATTTGGTGAGGCTTGAGGTATAATAGCTTGCTCTTCACCAGATGTATGATGCTCATAAACCAATGCTCATGATAAGACTTCAAGTCCTTGTTTCTATTTTATCTTCGGGTATTGAGCCCCATCTAACTGGTCTGATAGAGTTCAATCCACTATAAAACCAACATCCAGCAGTGTGAATATCATACACCGGCAGCTCAACCGCCCTCGAGATGGCCTCGGCGAAAGGAGGCATGTTGGTACACTCTAAACAAATGAGAGCCACATCTGGCTGCTCTTTGACAAGTGTTTGAGCTACCGCTACTAACTCTTTAGAGATGAGGTCATGGCGGTAGATTTCGCCCTGTCTGATGTGACGCTGTAGTTCACCATTGGCTGGTGCACCCCTTATATGACATCGGGACGGAGGGACGCCCAGCTTTTGTAGGTGTGCGTCACCTAGTCGCGAGTCATCGAAGGTTAGGATACCGACTGTTTTGGCCGCAGGAAGTAGTGCGAGCAGCGATGGAACCTGGGTAAGTGCGGATGTCATGATTGGAATCGAGAGACGGGCCGACAATCTGATCAGTAGGGAACGAGATTAGGGCACATGGTCAGTCGTTTCGTTTAGCTTCGGACTGGAGATAATACACGCTGGCGCACATACTCGGGCTGAGCTATCGCCAGGAAACCACAACTTGTGATGACGCCTACAGCACCACGTTTCGCGAGCCTCTCCCCAGCGTCGACGAAGCGGTCGATGAAGGCATCGTCATAGGCTGCGGAAGACACCACTGCGGACTCTGGGGTATTGGCCGCACGCTCATGAATAATGGGAAACGGCCAGGTTTGGGTGTTGTATGGATCGCCTGGAGGCCTGTGGATTGTGATGTTGACAGAGATGAAGCCGAGCGGCGGGCTTGAAGTCTGCGAGCGGTGTTGATGTGCCTGGTCGGCTTCCATGTTGAAATGATGATACTTTGTTTGACCGACATTAGCCGTCGCGTCGCAACGGTCTTTGGGGTAGACCCTAGTATTTACCCCGGGGACGTCAGTGAAGCTAGATGTTCCTGAATCATCAGTCGTGCTTCATCACGCCAAGGCTACGTTGGAACGGAGGCACGGCGGAGGTCCGAGAACCGGAGCCAGATGGGGCATCTTGAGGTGGGGCCGTTGGTGGGGTGCTGAATTGTGGAGACGCCGGGGGAAGCCGAGAGAGACGCATTCGCTCATTACGTTGTGTTGTTGATCAAGATGTCGCTTGATTGGCATCCAAATCAGGACCCTGCATTTGCTAAAGAGATAATGTCATGGGAGGCAACTGAATAGCGGAGGAATACGAGCCTACGACGCATTGTTAGCTTCACGTCCGTCAGGGACTCCACTGCCTCTCGCGACAGCTATCCGACAATGATGCGCGGTCGATCTAAATCGGAATTATTTCTTTCCCATGATTGATGAGCTTGGCTTGTTCTCTCAAATCTCCCAGAATCTCACAAAGAAGAGAACTTGACTTTCGCGTCGTGACACACATTATACCTTCAATTGACGGAAGAGCCGGCACCTAGACAGGCTTCAAACACACAAGTCCGACTACACCACACCAGCTTTCTTCCCCACGATAGAAGCTACACCAACCTCACAAAATGACCGTCGACCGCAAACCACGTATTGTCTGCCTGGGCGAGCCGAAGTATGTCGGAGAGGAGTACCTGGAGCAGTTCAAACAGAGCTTCAACTACTCAGTCCTCCCCGCCACCAACCGCGCCGAAACTCAAGCGCTGCTGCCAGCCGACATTGAGAAGAACGGTCCAGTCGATGGCTTCATTATCCGAATGGGTACTCCGCCCTTCGAGCCCTTCGACCGGGACCTGCTGAAGGCTCTGGCACCTGGTTGTCGTGTCATTGCTTCAGCCAGCGCAGGTTACAATGAGTTCGATGTGGAATGGATGGCTAGCGAAGGCATTTACTTCTGCAATACTGTCAATGCTGTCGCTGAGGCGACGGCTGATATGGCAATTTTCCTTACTCTTGCTGCGTTGAGGAATACTACCAATGCTGAGAAGAGCGCGCGGAGCGGCACATGGCGCAAGGGGGCGAACCTTGTTCCTACGCGTGATCCTTCAGGGCTCACGCTGGGTATCGTTGGCATGGGCGCAATTGGCAAGGTAAATCGCTACGAACTCAGAGACAAGCAAACATGATTTGCTAGAATGGTTCCTTGCTAACATGACTCATAGTACCTTGCGAAGAAGGCCGCTGCCTTTAACATGAAGATCAAGTACTACAACCGGCGACAACTCAGTGCTGACGACGAGGCCAAGTACGGCGCAACATACTGCAAGTCACTGCACGAGCTCCTGGGAGCATCCGACGTCGTGTCTCTCAACTGTCCTCTAAACGACGCAACAACCGGCCTCATTGGCGAAGCAGAGTTCGCAGCCATGAAGGACGGTGTCTACCTCGTCAACACGGCCAGAGGCGCGGTCGTCGACGAGGCGGCGCTCATCGCGGCTTTGGAATCGGGCAAGGTTGCGCGGGCGGGCCTGGATGTTTTCGTCAACGAGCCGAGTCCGGATCCTTACTTTTTGAAGAGTGAGAAGGTTGTTATCCAGCCGCACCTTGGTGGTTTGACGGATGCTGCGTTTCAGCGGGCGGAGAAGGAGTGTTTTGAGAATATGCGGGCTATGTTCACTACGGGCAAGCCCAATTCTCCTGTGAACCAGCCGAAGTAGATCGTGGTATCACAGGAATTCATGTATATATGGCTTTCATCTTCGTTGCTCATCTACAGGCGATCATGATACACTGAATCAACCGCTTTGACCCAAGGCCTCTTCCTGAATCCTATTGTCTTGTCCTGAGTCGTCGGTATCTTGCAGTTTCATAAGGTCTGACACACATGCTTCGTTTGACCCATGACATACAGATCACACATCAAACCGAAGGAATGGATGAGTATATTACAAACCTCAGAACGTTTCACATATAGGCTCTAGAGTCTTACTGTATACCAACACGTCTTGAATAGATTTGAGATCGGGCCACGTCTTCAACATTGGCTAACTAAATAAGAACTACAACCCCCACAAACCCGCTCTCCCACTACCTTTGCGAAACATCTATTCTAGATAGGGTGGCTGTTGTCAAAAGCCTTGGTTTTGCTCGCGTCGATGGGGCTAGAGTCACCACTAAAGTATGAATATTAGCAACTCAGGATAAACTCTTAGAGGGATTGAGCAGACTTACGAGGTACGATCAGAGGACTCGGCCAGGATAGCGTCTGGCTTTCGGGATCGCTTCCAGGCATTGAACCACGGGCCACGGAAGAGAGCATCCATCTCTTCCATACTGAGGCCAGCGATCTCAGGGACCATCAGATAGACGTAGATGAGGGCGATGAAACACCAGCCAGCGAAGAAGATGAAAGCGCCCCAGTCGTCCATCTGAGAGAGGATATTTGGCATCGCGGCGTTCATGCCGTAGTAGAAGAGCCAGTGGAAACACTGTGACAAGGCACTGCCGAAGGACCGCAGTCTATTAGGCCAGATCTCGGCGCCAAACACGTATGGAAGGATGAGCAAGCCTAGTTGGTAAAGTTAGTTTGTCTGCGATGACTTCAAGATGGTATGGAGACACATAGTCTCTAGACTGAGAACATACCAACGGCGTATCCGAAGCCATGGATGAAAATAGCAGCAATAGCAGCCTGTGAGGCGCCCTCGGTAACTTGGCCCGACTTGTGATATTTGATGTAGACTCCGATGTAGATATCCGAAATCATCTGGGTGGTGATGCCGACGAATAGAGACTTGCGACGGCCAAGGGCGTCGATGAAGAAGAAGGACGCGATCAAGCAGAAGAAGAACTTGGCCATGCTGTACATGCCGCTCAGGAACAGACTCCGCTCAGTCGTGCCGCCGATGCCCATAAGGCTGAGAATAGGCACAAGGTACGAGGTGACAGAGTTGGCTCCAGAGAGCTGGGCAAGAGCATAAGACACAAGGGCTTGTTGAATCCTGCGAAGATTGGCGGGCACAGTGAAAGCCTCTCTGAAAATAGAGAAGATGGCAGTGCCCTGGGAGTCGTCGTGGAAGTGGCGCTTCTCATCCGCAATGGATTCCTGAATCTCCAGGATTTCGGTGCGGACGCGGGGATGGTCAGCGGGCAAGCCGCGCAGCTGGACCAACGTCTTGATTCCCTCCTCGTGGCGATCGACAAGGAAGAGCCAGCGGGGAGACTCGCACAAGAAGAAGCTCAGGCTAATACAGATGAAGATGAAGACGCAAGGAGAGAACCAGACTACTTGATACTGCAGACGGCTTGCCTCCATGGTGCCGTAGACGCCGTAGACGCAGAAGGTGGCGACGAAGAGAGACAGAAGCATGGCAACACTGAACCAAGATCCGAGAAGACCACGCATCTCCGTAGGCGCAATCTCGACAATGGCCATGGTACCCAGCACGGTGAGGGGTCCGATGCCCAGGCCTGAGACGATACGCGCGGCGTAGAGAGCGTTGAGATTAGGGGCGAAAGTGGCGATGAGCTGGCCAGCGACCCAGATGAGCATGTACAGACGGTAAGACCAGAGGCGACCAATGCGGTCATTGATGAAGAAGGAGAGTCCGGCGCCAACACCGCAGCCGATGTAGACGAGTGAGACGAAGTTGCGGATGGTGGAAGCATCTCGGCCACTGGCGATGCCGAAGTGATCCTGGAAGCCTGGCAGATTGGGGATGACGGATGAAGAGCCCTGGTCCCATGCTAGTGGGAGTGGAAAAGGTGTGTAAGCTTTGATTCTTCTCTCTTGTAGCATGCATAGCTTGAGGTCGGGAGATAGGGACTCTTAGGTCCCAAGGAGGAAGACTTACTAATGGGGATGCCACTCATGGCATAGAGAGCGGCGGACAGGAGCAGGCTGGGGCTTGAGATGACCTCACGAGGAGCTGCCCGGATAGTCCTGGCATATTTGGCCACAGTGGACTCGGTGAAGACCTCTTTGACTCCCATTGCGAATGTTTGTCTTTCCTTTTTCTCTTCCAAAGATAAAATGGTAGAGGCAGAATAGGATAGAGGTTGTATCAACCTGAAGCGCGGAACAGGAAGGAACAAGGGGGAAGAGACCCAGATATAGATCAAGGTCTGAATGCAACCTTGAGTGGTTGATCGGCTGAACGAATATCTCACCCTTGGTTGGCTGGGAGAACTAAGGCAGACAAGGTCATGACTTTATAGACGCCAGACGAGGGAGAGACCAGAGTGTGTGTGTGTATGTGAGGAGGAGTAGGAGCTGGAGTCCAGACTTGGCTTTGGCTTATCTCTGCCGTCAAGAAGCGCGGGGCCACTAGGCTTGGAAATCAGGTCAGAGGGCTCAGCATGTCGACGTCCCTCCCGGCAGACTGGTTTTGTTGTGTTGTTCTGAACCCCCCGCAGTCCGGGGTTGAGAGATTGGGGGGGAGGGAATAAGGGACCCGAAGGTGTTTGCGCCCCCCAAACGGCTGCAGGGCGGTCACGATAGGGAACCTAGTAACTAGTTACGGGGCTAAGGTAGTCAAGCCTGATAGAGGATGGACTTGGTTATCTCCAGGAAATGGTGGCGTTCGGAAGAATACGAGACCCACTGCCTTGGGCAGTTATCTGCACTGGCTGGCAGTCCGTACGGTAGTCCTTCGGTCCCCCTGCGGCGCCGATGCTGATGGAGCTCCCCGCGCTTCTTCGCTTCCTGCCTATCACGGCTGGATCCGGTTGCTGTTGCTGGACCTATCTGCACCATGTTGGTCGTGCATTAGTCTGACTCTGTTGATTGCGTCCTTTGCTGTAGCTGGGGGGCCGGTTGGCTGAGTCCCGCTCTCGCATGCCGGTGCCGGGGCCATGTCCTCCGTCTGGTGGTAATGTCGGCGCCGTGACTGGACCAAGCAACCTCCATCCATTCACGACGGGCGCGCGCGTCAATCACCTGTGACCTGTCGTACGTTTTCTTGTGACAGCCTCCTCGGGTGCTAGCTGTATTGCATCAGGGCTCTCATCTGAGGTCTTTGCCTTGGATTTCACTACAGTCCAATCGCTCACTCGCTCACCCATAATCTGGCCTTCCAACGTGCTCCTAGACATCGGCATTGCCAACTTCCTCTCCTCTCCTCTCCGCTCCGCTCCTACCAGTCGCACTCTTCTCCTCTCTGCTCTTCCTGCCAAGGAGATTGATAACGACAACAATTTGAACCATGGCTCCTCCTTCTCCCACGAGCCCACGCAAGGCTGACCCCATCGTCATCGTCGGCTCCGGCATCTTCGGCCTCAGCACCGCCCTGCATCTCGCCCGCCGCGGCTACACCGATGTCACAGTCCTAGACCGTCAACCATGTGACAAACTGCAGTACTCCTATTTCCAGGGTGCCGACGGAGCCTCCGCCGACATCAACAAGATCGTGCGCTCTGCCTACGGCGCCCAGACTGAGTATCAGATGCTCTCGGTCGAAGCAATCGCCGGCTGGAAACAGTGGAACCAGGAGTTGGCCGCTGGCACAACCACGCCGCCTGGTTTGGGTCGCAGCGACAGGGTTTTTGTCCCTAATGGCAACATCTCCTTGTCTACGGCCGAGACGCTGCCACCGTGGGAAGTTGCCTGCATCGAGGGCATGGAGAAGGCTGGTCAACCGGATGTGATGCTCGACACAACCAACCCAAGACATTGCAAAGTCGCCGCTGATAAAGGCATGAGCTTTGCGATGGATCCCTTCCACAGAGAGAAACGAGCGAAGCCGAACGTTGGCGTCTTGGATGCCACTGGCGGCATGGCCGTTGCTGACAAGGCATGCCGTTTTGCGCTGCATAAGGCCAGGGAACTGGGCGTCAAGTTCATTTTCGGTCCTGAGGAAGGATACTTTGAAGCATTTTGTTACGAGAGAGGCAGTGCCAGCAGTAGTGGTGCTTCACAGAGGGTTATCGGTGTACGCACTCGGGATGGGAAGACACACAAAGCAGCCATGACCCTGATGGCGTGTGGCGGATGGACCCCAGTTCTCGTCCCTCAGCTCGACGGCCTGTGTGAGGCCACGGCAGGCAGTGTTGCTCTACTCAAAATCCCACGCGACTCACCGCTATGGCCACGTCTGAGTCCCGATAACTTCCCTACCTGGACCTGGAATATGCGCAACGGAGCCGAAGGTGGGCTCTATGGGTTCCCGCGCGACGACAACGGGTGGTTCAAAGTCGGGTATCGCGGCGCCAAGTACACCAACCCCGTGAAGCACAGTGATGGACGGGAGAGGAGCACACCAGCCACGAGGTGGTCGCCTGCTCATGTGGATGGCCGCCGCCCTGTTGGTGAGAACCTCACCGACTTCCCCAAGCAGGCTCACAAGGTCATCACGCAATTTTTGGACGAGTACCTACCTGAGCTGGCGGAGGAAGGGATCAAGATCAGCATGACGCGAATCTGCTGGTATACCGACACGTTTGATAACCACTTTGTCGTTGACCGCGTGCCTAAGACAGAGGGTCTGATGGTTGCTACGGGTGGAAGTGGCCACGCCTTCAAGTATCTGCCCAACATTGGCAATTGGGTTGTGGACGTCATGGAGGGTGTTGATTTGTCACGACCGGCTATCCAAGCGTGGCGGTGGAGGAGTTTAGATCACGCCAATCCTGTCAACGAGCTGATGACTGGATCGGCGGGGACGAGAGCATTGGGTAACATTCCCCTGCTGAAAGGATCTGCTATTACGCAGCCGAGTCATGCCAGGCTGTAGAGGCTCACCTGGCCTCTTTTCGCAATCTCTCGCGTGCGAAGATATTGTATATTATATCGTCTATCTCAGATTGTATCCAACTATATCATACGTGTACCAGGCCGAGGGCACCTGGCATTACTCTGAGAGTATACCATGGTAATACCGTCATTTCGAATCACCTTGCTCTAATGTGTGGCTGCATCAATCAAACACTCCTTTTGATCTCTAGGATGTCAATCCGCTCAGAAGACCTCTACATCAGACCAGGGCTCCAAAATTCGAGTTTTCTTTTCATGGCCGGACATACGCACGGTCCATTATCTATAATTATTACATGGCTGAGGCGAGATCTCTATTATTAATCAAACGATTACTAGCCTCTACAGTCCCTTAGGGGTCGAAGATCTTGCCCGGGTTCCTGCAAAGTCCGTTAGCTCAAAATTCATCGCACTAGTCTTACGTCAATCACTTGCAGAATCCAATGTGGATCAAGAGTCCTCTTCAGCAGTTTCTGTGATGCTGTCAGCGGCCGTCCGATAGGTAGACATAAAGCCAGTTCATCAACAAGGGCTGGATTACCATCATCTGCAGAGTATCGCTCCCGACCTCCTCAGCCAACGCCTCCTTTTTGCCGAACCCGATGCCGTGCTCTCCCGTGCATGTCCCCTCCTTCTCTAGCGCCCTCTTAACCATATTCTTTACCGCCTTCTCTGCATTCGCTGCTTGCACAGGGTCTGAAGGGGAGTACGTGATGTTCTCATGGAAGTTTCCATCTCCAACATGGCCTTTGACGCAGGCCTTTAGACCTAGACGCTTTGCTTCTGCTTTGCTGGCTTCCACGACTTCGGCCAGTGCCCCGATAGGCACGGCAACATCTGTGTTCCCTTCGTCAAACCCCCTATTAGCCTCATCTTTCAAGTCATCCTCGCCTCTCCACGTGGTCCGATGGTTCACTTACAGAGTACCTCTCCTTCTTGTCTCAGAGCCAGCAGAGAATACAGCGACTCTTTCCTCGCCGACCATAACAGATCCTGCTCCTTTTTATCCTTCGCAAACTCGAAAGACGCTGGCTTATAAGGCCTGACAATCTCCTCAACCAGTTTGATGTTATCACTCACAGTACCCTCAGTACCCGAGAATTTGAAGAACAGTGTTGGCGTTTCTGTCCAAGTTCGTGGCCGTGTTGCACCTCCCTCATTGACAATTCGCATCTGCTCCTCATCCATAAGCTCCACCGCCGCGACGGGCACACCTCTGCGTACGACTGCCGCAGCCGCAGACACGGCGCTCTTCAATGATGCGAAGGGAACAACCGCCACTGAGTAGTAGTCAGGAATGGCGGCCAACTTGAGGGTTGCTGCGGTCACGATCCCAAGCGTGCCCTCGGAGCCTACAAGTAGCCCATTCAAGTTATAGCCAGCGGAGCACTTTCTCGGGCGACGTCTCGTCTTGATAACTGAGCCATCGGCCAAGACGACGGTCAGATTGATGACCCAATCTCTCATAGTTCCGTAGCGGACTGCGTTGGTTCCGGAGCAGTTGGTAGCGATCATGCCTCCAATTTTGGCATTCGGTGCTATGAACAATGTCAGCCTGAGCGTAATAACAAAATCAAGAAACGATGCTCGCAGCAATGTGTTACTAAGCATCAGCGTGTACTTACCTGGATCGACTGGGAAGAACAGCTGGCCACCCCTCTTAGCAAGTTCCGTGTTCATATCTGTCCACACTATACCAGGCTGAACTGTGACGTCCATGTCCTCGGCACTATAACGGAGGATCTGGTCCATGTGGGCGAAGTCGATAGTAATGCCGCCAAAGGGTGCCGAGATATGGCCCTCCAGACTGCTACCCCCACTAAATGGGATGATGGGTATCTTGTACCGGTAACAGACCCTTGCGATGGCGCTGACTTGCTCCGTTGACCGCGGATAGGCGACGGCGACAGGTAGAGTGTCGACATTGACTGAGGACCACTCAGAATACCCATGGGCATGCAGATCATCGGGATCAATGGAGATGATGTCTTCTGTCTCGCTGAGTTCCTGGCGGATCTCTTCAATAGCCTGTTGATATGCTTCGTTACTCATCCCATATCAATCGATTGGTCGACAACTCTGAACATACCTGTTGCATCTCCTGCACACTAGCATATTGTATCGATATATTCTTAGCGCCATCCAATATCATGCTGCCGCTGCCCTTTCTTGGACTTCCTTGTCCCCAGTACAGTGACGTTCCCACCGCAGCAGCGACCAAGCCCAGGGCAACTGCAACACTGACCCTGCTGTACGCTGCATGACTTCCTGAACTCTGATAGCCTTTGCCTTGCGGACCACTAGTCCGACAAAAGGATGTATTGGAGAAGTTGCGTCGACCTCCGCTCAAGAGTCGCGTGACCTGTGCCAACCGCGTCGGTAGATATCTACTCATCCCGGCTATGATATCCCAACTGTCAAGATAGAGCGCATACTAAAGCCGTTCGTTCGCATCATGTATACGATATCTCTATTCTGCTATATAACTAACCTAAGCTTTCAGCACTTTCATCGACACCAGGTCATCACACCGGCCAAGGCCTGGGGTTTGTTGCCGGTGGGTCTAGTGGTTCTTGATCCCAGCTTACGGCAGATGGCAAGTTCCGCTTAAGGAGTCTCTTCTCTCCGGATATGTTTGACCGAGTCCTCGGCGGTTTCCGACGTGGCCATGACGATGGTACCAAGCTACGGCCATTCCTTGCTTGACTGCATATTCAAGGTTCCACCCGTGTGAGAGGCTGCCTAGTCTCTTCAGTTTGAGTAGAATGATTGACCATTTATCTGCTTTCGAAGAGATACTGAATATCTCGATCCAGACTGGATATCTCAGAATCACAGAATCTGTATACGGAGTTTGTATCCAGCAACTAAATGTACTGATTGTGCTTGTCTACATATTAAGCAATCGCATTGGTGCTACGAAAGGGAGAAGACGTTCTAGTGGTCATAGGTTGTATTATTAATCTGAAATGATAATAGAAAATTGTCATGGACCATAACCGCGTTACAAAGCCAATGCCTAGCTTTCCTTCTCACAATTCCACTCTCTTATGCCTCAACATTCACAAGCCCAATTTCCTGAGGCACGCATTGAGGCTCCTCTGCTGCATATCGGCATACAGACGATCCGGGTCAATGATGCACGTGTCCAAAGCCACTTCCATAGCGTCCTGGTTTGGAGTAGCCTTGATTGTGGAAATGGTGTCATCCTGAGAAGCCTTCCCGCCTATGTTCGACTGGAATATGCCAGCAGCCGAGAACGGGAGGAAGTCTTCGTACGTGATAGGTTCCGCATTCAGGATTCCTTCACTGACCAGTTTGTCCAAAGAGTTGGGGTCATTGGCCTCTTCAGGTGTGAATGCGGCCGGGAGTTGTTTGCCTGTGCAGCTGTACTGGCAGTACACAAGCTTACGTGCCAGGAGCTCATTCCAATCATCAGGGAACGCCTTGAAGACTGCTTCGATAATCCTGTCGGCATCTTCGGGTGTTTGGCCACGGGCCTGGTCCATGGCCTTGTCCAGCAGCTCGTCGTAAAGCTTCCGTCCTGCAGCTGTAACAGCAGCTCCACGCTCCTCAATCTCACCAAAACGAGCCTTGTGTGAGCCTTCAACCATCTGAGTAGATTCTCCATGCTCGCTCTTGAACTGAATTGGCTCCTCCAGTGCAAGGAAGCTGGTCTGCCTCAGGAGAATCGGCCAGCGTCGGGCAGGCGGGCCTTCGATTCTATCCTTGACGGCCATCCCCTCACGGCGCATCTCCTGCTGTGCCAAAGTGATGTCAAGTGTCCGAGGCGTAAGGTGGTTGATATGTGCGGTTTGGAAGCACGATATGTCGGCAAGGATGGGGTGTTGAGCCTTCAGCAACTGGTACTCGTCGGCTGTTGCGGCAGCGACTGGTGCCCAGGAGAAGGTCTTTAGGGCTTCACGAATGAAGACTTCAGCCTGATCAGCATGGAGGCCGCCCTGGTACTCAGCAGTGTTGAGACTTCGCATAAGCTCCTGGCTGAAGATAGAGCGTTGGGAGAGCATGTTCAGCGCAAGTTTTCTTGCTTGCTCTGAGCGGACGAGCTCTGGTCGAAGAAGAGTTGTGAAGACACGAAAGGGGTTCCGTGCCAAAGATTGCACAGCGGTTGGTCTGAAGCATGTAGCGTGCATGGGGAGTCCGGCAGCCGAGAGATCATAGTAGCCCACTGGCTGCATGTCCAGAACGGCAAAGATGCGACGGACTGTGCGTAGCTCTGAAGGCTTTCCCAACCTTATCGCTCCATGACGCTCTAACGTCAAGCGATCGAGACTGTCTGAGTTCAAGGACTCGGGGTGTGCTTTCCTGTTGACGGACTGCACGATGCGAATGAGATCGCCGTATAGAGGGACTTCGCTCTTGTACATCTGTGACATAGCTAGTGCGAAGGCATTGCGAAGGTCATCAGGATGGACGAAGCCACCCTCTGATCTCCCTGGCGACGTGAACGCCGGTTGCTGAGCATGAAGGACCTTAGAAGCCATGATGAATGAGATGTTTGCAGTGATGAGAGCGATATGGATGTAGCATATGATAAGACGACGTTGATGAACAAGTCCCCAAGCTGTTATCTGATAAGGAGTAGAGGAAGCTAGGTCAAAGCAGCGACAGCTTCATTTCTGCGGGGGCCTTGTCAAGATAAGCAGATCAGGTAAGTTCAAGTAAAGAAATATCGTGCGTTTTCCCCTCAGGAACACACGGCTGGGTCCGGCATCTATTGCCATGTTGCCTCCATCAAGTGACACCCCGGATGACAAGTATCCCGGTGATATCCGTAGTGGTGATCTGTTGCTGGCTTCGTCAATCAAGGTCCCCGATCCCCGATCCACCATAGTCGCTAGGCGCATAGCTTTGAGTTGACGTAAGAGCGCGGCTACAGCTTTCTCCTGGCATTCCATAAATGCACTAGCGAATGCGGAATACTCCACTCCTTGCCACATGGGTTCGCAATTGCGCCCGTCGTTGACTTTCAACGAGACTCGGTGAGTCCCGACGTGGTTGCTGGCGTGTTAGTCGGGACAATACGGGCAGATGGGTCACCCTCAACGCCACACTTCGGCTCACCATGAGCAAGGCTAAAGAGCCGGCATTATCCAGCTCTCCTCGGCGATTATTGTCATTAACTTCAAGGGGTATATCGAGTGCATTTGGATTATGTCACCCAGTAGCGTGGATATATCCGTCAGTAAGCCGCGCACACATAACAATGATAGGGTAGACACAGAAAGACTGGGTACTCGGTGCAAGTATACAAACACAATGACGAGATTAACACTTGATAACATCAATCATAATGTAGTCAAGGCTGAGTATGCCGTCCGAGGCGAGCTGGCGCTCAAATCGGAGGCCTATCGCCACCAGCTACTGGACGGAGTTGCTCTGCCATTCGACAGTATCATCAGTTGCAATATTGGCAACCCGCAGCAACTGGGCCAGAAGCCCATCACCTTCTTTCGTCAGGTCCTGAGCCTTCTGGAAAATCCAGGATTGCTTGAGCATCACGAAACTCTCACCACAGTGCTGGGCTATCCCGAGGATGTAATCGAGCGCGCAAGATGGCAGCTCTCCCAGATCGGGAGCGTAGGGGCTTACAGTCCGAGTGCTGGTGTCCCTGCTTTCAAAGGGAGTATTGCCAACTTCTTGGAGAGTGAGTCGACCTTTCTTCTTCCGAAAGACGCGTGTTACTCAAAGGTTGCTAGAACGAGACGGCTTCCAGGCAACCCCAGAACATATATATCTTTCCGCGGGCGCATCCTCGGCGGTGAACATCATCCTGCACATCATTTGTGCAGGGGAATCGACAGGCGTGCTCGTACCAATCCCACAATATCCACTCTATACGGCTCTTCTGTCCATCATAGGGGCAACATGTGTCCCATACTATCTAGATGAGACGGCAGACTGGAGTACCTCGATTGAGAGCATTCAGCAGGCTTACAACGAGGCCAAGAATGCAGGCATCGACGTCAGAGCCCTCGTCAGCATCAATCCGGGGAATCCGACTGGTGTTTCCTTGGAGGAGAGCAATGTTCGCCAGATTCTGGAGTTCTCGCAAGAGAATAAGCTCGTGGTGCTGGCGGACGAAGTTTACCAGACTAATGTCTTCGACCTGCCGTTCCACTCCTTCCGCAAGGTCCTGCTTCAGATGCAACACGAGCGTCCGGACCAGTACCACATCGAACTCGCCTCTATACATTCCATCTCGAAGGGTGAGTTACCGTTCCTCTTTCGCCTTGCTCCTCGGTATGGGAGAATGTCTAACCAGAACACGCTTAGGCATGGTCGGAGAATGTGGTCACCGCGGAGGTTTCTTCGAGCTCATAGGATTCGACCCAGCCGTCGAGGAGCAGGTCTACAAATTTGTCTCCATCACGCTCTGTGCTCCTGTGATCGGCCAGTGTCTTGTTGAGATGATGGTCAATCCCCCAGCTCCTGGGTCTCAATCTTACGACCTTTATCGCAGAGAATACGATTCTATCGCTAACACCCTGCGAGAACGTGCCTACAAATTGTACCATGCCTTCCAAGCCATGGAGGGCGTCCAGTGTGCAGCGCCACAGGGGTCCATGTATTTGTTCCCGACTATCCATATGCCGAGCAAGGCTGCGGAGAAGGCAAGAGAAATGGGCAAAGAACCTGATGCTTTTTACTGTGCAAGATTATTGGACGCAACAGGCATTTGTGTAGTTCCAGGCAGTGGTTTCGGCCAAGTCCCGGGATCACAGCATTTCCGAGTCACCTTCCTTGCACCAGGCACCGAATGGGTGGACAAGATTCAAGAGTTCCACCAAAGGTTCATGGATGAGTACCGGTGATAGAAAAGGGAGCAGTGCATACACGCATGTTGTGGTAGCTAGATGCGGTCATGCGTAAAGACCCCGTATCATCAAATAATATTGATCACTTCCTCAAGTTTAGAGTCAAGCTCAGACGAGAGTACCAAGTGTGTGCCTTGATCCTTTCCCTTTGAAGAGTGACCTTCCTATGTGAGCGACCATACTCGTTGGGGGCAAACCTAGTTCATTCGATTCACCTTGACTATTACACAAACCAGGAAGCGGGCCGTTGACATGGTGCCAATTGCCAGCTTACATGCTCCCCTCGAAAGGTAGCCTACGAATCTGCAGTTCATCGGTCAGAGGCTGCATATAAGCGCTTCCAAACGCCACGGCACACGCGTCTGCAACCTCTACAGATACGATATTCGGACTATCTACTGTTCGGCCGAGATATTGAACATCACATGAACAACGAAAAATGCATCTCGCGGTCATCTACACAGCTCGTATAGGCGAACATGCATATCGACCCTTTGGCTGCCTCCACGGACATGCAAGGCAACGCTGAAAGACTGGAGCTCGCGTGCGTGTGCGCGCTTACAGCGTCGTATCCGTTACGCAGAAAGCTCGATGATCGTATCAATCGTGTGGATGTTCAGGCGGGAAGATCGTCGGCTGTTCGCGCTCAAGCGGGCCGCGCAAGACAATAGACGATATGCACGGCCTGAGGTGGTCCACGCTTGCGCATTACTATCCACGAGCGTACAATGGCCAGGTCTACTATGCCGTGATCCACTGTGGTACGAGCTATCCAGATCTTGGAACGGAGGACGAAAAGAGAACAGGTAGGCCAGACGATATATGGCAGACAAATAGAACACGCAGCTGGGAGCGTCGTGTGACCTGACGCGCATACCCGCCGAAGCTAATGCCGACAGGCAGGCGAACAGAATGAATGACCTGCATCGATCATGCCGAAGAGTGCATCTTTTGGCATGCGTATGGTGGTCTCGATTTCTCCTCGTTTACAGCTGGAGGGATGATCCAGGAAACATATGGACAGCACATAGCTGACGAGGGTGGTGTGGATGATGGGGCGGGAGTTCCCTGCAAGGACCCAGCCAGTCGGACGGCCCCCCTGTCGGGACTGATCTGCCGGGAAACGTTGAAGAAACAAAAGCATCATGGAAAAAGGACAGGGTGTATGTGATGTCCCTGCGTGAGGAATGGGTGGGCAAGGCCCGTGTGTGGCTTGTCGAGGCGCCGGGTGCTTAAGCTTGAACAAGGTCGATCTCGGAGCTGAGGATTCTCGTGGTCATGAGGGCAAATGGAGCATGACCCGCCGTGGATACAGTTTTGCATACAAATGAAGATACATGAGGCCGTTGAGAGAGAGAGACTGTGTCCGTGCAACGTAATACGTAAAGCACAGGGCTACATTTCAGGTCGCATGGAGGGGGCCCGTGTTGGTTCGCGAGCTGATGGACAAGCTGCAAGCGGATGTAGGCGAGGTAGGCTGCATGGAGGAGCGGGAAAGATGCTGATCGGGGAATAGACTGTGCTGGCGTGCATTGCGGGTGCGGAACGTGACTGGAGCGAGTCGATGCATGACGATAATGGGACACGGATAAGGACAAGAACAAGGTGAGGTTGATGAGAAGAGTCAGGTAGCCGGCCATCCAGGCACAAGGCACAGGCACAGGCACAGGCACAGGCACAGGCACAGGCACAGGCACCATCCACCACCACCACCACCACCACCATTGCTTGGGTGGGGCGGACCGCGTCCTGGTGGAGCCATCAGGGCATGTGGGGCACCTGCTGGCGGCAATTGCGCGTCTGGAGCTTCTGATTGGCGGCACTGCAGCGTGACAAGCCGAGCGGTGCTGACCCAATCACAGTCCGGGGATAGACGCCGCCCACGAGAGGATCCACTTTTCACGTCGCTGCACCGAATCTGGGCTCTGCTCGTCTCCTCCCTCAATTCTGGCCCTGCCCTCTGCCATCCCATCACCATCACCTCCCTCTTCACTCCTCAGCACCACCTGCACGCTAGCCGCCCAGCTATACTACACTATGCTACCTTGTCCTGCCGGATCCTTACGTATTCAATATCATCCCCTCTTCCTCCTGTGGCTCTCATTCGCCCGTTCTCCAATCACTGCATCCACCGTGCGGTACGTCGTCCAGGCCCTTTCACCAAGCACATTCACTAGCTTCCCCTCTCCCCTCGTCTGCCTAGGTGACCATCACCTCTCTATGCGGCTGGTCCATGCTGATTCATTCTGCTGTTCCTTGCTTCTGTGCTAATTTTGTCCCCATCCAGCCTGTAGGCGATCCCGCATACCCACTCTCGCAGGCGATCACTGCACTGAGCGTCCGTAGTACACCCATTGCATGCGGGCACTCGTCCACTCCCATCTGCGAGTCAACATCCCATCCCATCCCATCGCGGGCCGCCATGATGGGCCAACGCATATAACCGCCCAGCATCTCCCACCCTCACTCTCCGTTCTTCTTCTTTTTCCCTTCTTTCCTCTTCAGCAAGTCCCTTCAATCGTAATCCTCGTCCTTTGGTTTCCTAACCCTCCCCCTTGTGTTTTCGTTGTTTGCAACCCGTAGAGCCGGTCTCTACTACTATTCTTAATATCCCAGAATCTGATCTCTCTGAACAAATCCTTCAGCTACCAGTCCGAACACCGTTTACCTGGTGGTTCCAAATCAAGCTCAACAAACTCAACATACAGCCAAAGTTGCCGGTCAACCTTTGGCTCAGAGACCAGTTCACCTTTTCACCACTCCAGACCTGAGATTACAACTTTGGTCACTTTTTTTGCGCATTTTGTTTTTTGAAACAGCACTTACACTCACTAATACTCACATCAACCATTGTGGATTCTCCTTGCTCGCAAGCGCACGCCGCGTTCAGACAATCATTCAACTCGACAGCATCTGTCAAGCAACCAACAACAACACCAACAGTCAACTCTTTCGCTCCAGATTGAAGGACAGTCAGCAAGAGACATTCTAGGCACCTGAAGACAGACAGCAACTCAAATCGCCCATTATGTCTTCCCAACAACTCTCCTTTTCCCTCCGCGTTTCCTCCTCCGTCAAGACAGTTCATCTCCTCGGCTCCTGGGACAACTACGTCGGTCAGCTCCCACTCTCAAAGGATAAGTCTTCCTCCAAGTCCGGCTCCTGGAAGGGTACCTTCAAGTTCCAGAACTCGACACTCGAGCCCGGCCAGCGATACTGGTACTACTACATCATCGACGGGTACCATGTTGCGCACAACCCCAGTGAGAAGTCCACCACCGAGCCAACCACAGGCCGAGACCTGAACATTCTTGACGTGCCCAATGGATCCTCCAAGCACTCTTCATCGTCGTCTTCGAGGCACTCTTCATCGCACAAGTCCAGCAGCAGCAGCAGCAAACACTCTTCTTCTTCTTCATCCAGGCACCACTCTTCAAGCAGCAGCCGTGACAAGGATAGGGATCACCACCGCTCATCCCGCTCCTCGCGCAAGTCTCTGACCGTGGATATCCCCAAGGGCCGTCCCCTATCCACCTCTCAGATCAAAGCACCCAAGCCTGTGTCCCCCACCGCGACCAAGAAGATCCTAGAGTCCGACTACCGCTACTACGACGATGAGGAGATCGCCGACCTGACCGCCCGCTTCGGCTACGCAGTCATCGACGAGGACGACGTTGTCACCAACTTCAGCAACTCGCCCATGTCCTCTTCCGGCTCATCGCTCTCCTCGTACGAGTCAGACTCCTCCTCTGGCTCTCCCAGTTCCTCCTTGTCAGGTTACAGCACGCCCGGCTCAGACCTCTCGTCTTGCACTTGTGAGAGGTACGGCATCACCCGCAAGGGCGAGCGTGTCAAGATCGACTGCAAGGGCCAGTACTGCGGCTACGAAGACAGCTCGGACTGCTCCAGCGACAGCGGGTACGAGGATCGCTATGACTCTCCCGTTTCCCACGGCAGCTCCCGCCGGAACGGCATCGTCGTCACTTGAGCTCGTGGCCCTCCCTGATTGTCCCAGGGTCGGGGCCCAGCTCGCCACGACGCCTTGGAAATCGGAGAAGGAAGACAGAGTTTCATTTTTCCAGGCTTCAGTCCTTGAAGCGAAAGGACATCGCCATTCCCGTCACTACGTTCTCTTGTGGTCGAGAATGACGTTTTTCCACATTGCACTCGTTGCTACATTGTTGTTCATTGCCGTCCTTTTCGAGCACATCGTCGCTCCCTTCGATTGCTCATAGGACACAAACACACACCCCATTGTTTCCATTCCGAATGCACAGGAAGGTCACTTCACGGCTTCGTCGCCTTACCCAGGCAGGTTCTTGGGCTCAAGGCGACGTTGGCACTTCCTGCTTCACGCATAGATGGAACCAACAACCCCCCAATGGGTCGATGCTGCGGCCTCCCCCATGGACGGCACGTCCGTGGGGTGAAACCATTTTCTATTCGTTTTGTTGATTTGTCTGAACGTGAGCATTCTCACATTTTTGTTTTGTGATAGAGGATGGCTTCATTCTCTATTTACACCCCCACTGTCAATACTGGGAGGAACGGCCTCTTCTGAGGACGACCATTCTCCCAAAACCCGTCAAATGGTGGATGTTATACTATTGAAGAATATCCTGGAAAGACAAGAACATACAGGATTCGGACGTCTTGGTAGAATTAGCCACATGTACGCAGCGGATGAGGGGAAGGGCAGATGTCAACTGGGAGGTAGCTGCCGTAGGATAGATGCCGACTGAATCTACCCGACTTGAGGACTTCTTGCCATGATCACCCGTGATTGTCTCGTCTCAGCTGATAGTCTGAAAGCCAAAAAAAAAAAAAAAAAAACCATCTCAAAGTTCAAATATCCGACGGATGAAGATGGCCTTCTGGTGCACCCCCCGGGCTTGTTAGGCCTAACTGCCATCAGTGAGGAGGGGCAACGGCGGGGTAACTTTGAAGGTACCTGCCGCGGGGGCAAACTGACGTGGGGCACCAGGTACCTTCAAGACACCATGCGAATCCCCTGGTTCGTTCTCCTTAAAAAAGATGGAAACAGCTGCTTCACCTCCAGACCTCTGTTCCTCACCGACTTCTGCTCTCCATCCTCCAACAGCCCACATCCTGCGATAACTTCCAGCTTCTCACCAATTGAGACCAGGAAGTTGAAGTAAAACCTCATCCGAAGAAACCCATCCTAACAGAAGAACAACACCAAGCAACCATGGCGGACCAAGACCAACCCCTCGTCCTCCCCATCATCGACTCCCACATCCACCTCTGGCCTTCCTCCGAACACGATACACTCGCATGGAACACTCCCGAGCACCCCTTCCACAGCCAGCAGCGCTCCGTCGCCGAGTACAAAGTCGCAGCGGAATCCTCCCCTTCCCTCCTCGGCTTCATCTTCATCGAGACCGACCGCAAGAACAACCACCCAGACGGCGAGGCAACTCCTGAAGATGAGAACAAGAGCTGGGAGGCACCGTTGCAGGAGGTTCGGTGGATGAAGCGCTTGGTTCTGGGTGAACCGAAGGAGAACGAGGGACTTGAGGCTCAGGATAAGAAGCTATGCTTGGGTCTGGTGCCCTGGGCGCCTATGGCCAGAGGCCCGGAGGTTCTGGAGAGATATCTTGCTCGTGCAGAGGAAGAAGCTGGTGAAGAGACGTGGAAGAAGGTCAAGGGCTTCCGATACCTCGTGCAGGACAAGCCGCACGGTGTGATGCTCACCGATGAATTCATCGGAAGCTTGAAGCTGCTGGGAAGGAAAGGCTACGCCTTCGACGTCGGTGTTGACCACCACCGCCGCGGCAAGAAGCAGCTCGAAGAGCTCGTCGAGATGGTCGAGAAGGCTCACGAGGGTGTTCCCGAGGAGGAACAAGTCACCCTTATCCTCAGTTGGTTCCCCCTCAACCCGATACTCAAGCCCACCATATACAACGAAACTGACCATCATCCAGACCACCTTTGCAAGCCTGACATGTCCATCGTCAACACCGCCTCCGATCGTGCCTTCCACGCCTGGCGTACCGCCATGTACACCCTCTCCAAAGCCAACAAGACCTACATGAAGCTCTCCGGCGCCTTCTCCGAAATGCCCGACTCCCTCCGCAGCCGCTCAGACTCCCCCTCCCACATCTTCCAATCCACACTCGCCTGGCTGGGCATTGTCCTCGCAACGTTCGGTCCTTCGAGAATCATGTTTGGCAGCGATTGGCCGGTTTGTACCCTGAACGGTCTGGGTGATGAGGCGTGGCCAAGATGGAGGGATATTGTCGAGAAGATGTGTTGGATGGCGTCGTTGGAGGATGAGGAGAGGGCGATGATCTTTGGAGGCACGGCGAAGAAGGCTTATAACCTGTGATGATTTAGTTTGCGGAGATTATTGACGAATTGATGAGAAAAGGATCATGGTCACAGTCAGGAGATGGGAGTATGCAGATTGTTCACATGTAGCTAGACGCTCACGCGATACGATACCAATTCTCGAAGCAAAGCATTTCAGTCTTCGTATCACCATACAACCACTCTATTTCAATCGTGCAAACCATGTCATGACGTTAGCCCTCGTGAAGATAGGGCAGAAAACAAGAGAAAGCTCGCAATGATACGAATCGAGAATCATGCCTTTACGCCCCATCCGAATCCAAAGCATCTCACTCATACACAAGCCCACCCATCACCACTCTTCACTCCCCCCTCCTCCTATAACTCCCCATCTGCTCAATAGAGTTCATAATCCCACTCCTCCCCGGCCTCGGCAACGCACCACCACCACTCTTCGTCCTCTCAAGCGGCGCTCTCAACCCCGTTCCCGGAGCCTTGATTCCCGACGTCCGTGCCCTGGGAGTCTTGAACTCGCTGTGCGATGCTGAAGCAGGAGGTTGGTTCTCCTGCATGGTCCTCCTTCTAGCAGGTGCAGGTGTGACAGCTGCGGTGGAAGCACCACCGACGAAACTTTGCATGCTCATCATCTCTTCCGCAAGCTGGACCAGCTCCCCCTTCTCTACTCTCTCTCTTTCAAGCATGACTCTCAGATCCTCGTTGTCGCGCTGAACGGTTCCCACAACAGCCTCCAGCCGTTGCACATCGGCCTCCAGCTCCTTGATCGCCGCACCGTCTTTCGCAGCCTGCAGTTTCCGCTCTTCAGCGTCCGCCTCGCCAGGGCTAACCTTTGTAAGGGTGTTGTCACGGCCGATCCGAAGCCTGTCGTTCTCCTCACTGAGATCCTCGATGCGGTGTTCGAGTTCGCGAATCTTCTTCTCCCAGCGCGCCTCGTACGATTTCTTGAGAGCAGCGACTTTGGTCTCGTGTTTGCTCTTGTAAAGACCGTGGAGTTCGCGCGCAACACGCTCGACGGCAACTTCGACATCGCGGGTTGACGTGTTTGCGCCGGGGCTGTTCTTGGTCTTCTCGGGGGAGGCTTTGCTGTCGATGTCTTTCCCAGCACGCATTCCCGCCATCTTACTCTCCGCCTCCTGGTGCAGCATCTCCGCAGCCTCTCTCCTTTTCTCGCTCTCGTCCAGCTTCCTCTCCAGCTCTTCCCTTTCCCGCTGTCCCATGACAATCTCCTCCTTCACCTTCCTCAGCACGCCTTCAACTTCCCGCCCTCTGGCCTCCCAGTCCTCTTTCTCGGCAACAAGCTGCTCTTTCTGGGCACGTTCCTCACGCAGCTGCTCCATTGACTCTCCAACACGCTTTTCAGCGTCGCCAACGGCAGTCTTCAGGGAGTGTACTTCAGCTTCCTTCCCGCTAAGACTGGCTTTGAGGGAGCTGATTTCGGAGAGAAAGCTGGACTTGAGGGACTCGAGCTCTCGAGGTGTGATGGATGGTACGCTTCGTGGCGTCGGCATTGGGGGAAGGTCAAAGTCGATAAGGTTATTGTAGGTCCTGCCTGGCGTGGAGGACATGTTTGGCGTAGTCCGAGATGGGGAGAGAGTGCCACGCTTGGCTGGTGACCTCTGAGGATTTCTCATCTGCTCGGTGAAGTCCATGAGCAGATTGATCGTGTTGTTTGCCGATTCGTGCCTGGCGGTGTTGGTGCGAGGCGTCCGTGACGGGGAAGGATCAGGTCGGCCTCTGGGAGTCAAGCCTCCAGCTACCGAGAGCTTCGCAGGGCTAGGTCCGTATTTCGAGAACATGGGGCCACTCGGCACCGCGGAGAAAGTGCTGAAAGTGCTCACAAGAGTGTCATCTGGTGCAGCAGCCTCATCATCGTGATCATCCACATCCATCATCGCCTTATCTGCACCCGCGTCGTCCACGTCCATGGCGCTCTGCTCATCCTCAAAGATCTCGATTGCCTTCTTGAGACCTTCGTTCTCCCGCATCGCATCATCAAGGTCCATCTTCTTGCCCTGCTCCGGCGCGCCCATGTCGACAATCGGATCATGCGATCCACTGACTTTAACAGGGAACCGTTTGACCGGCGACATTTTCCGAGGGCTGCGGGAAGATGCAGAAGAAGAAGACCGCTCTGGTGACCTCATAGAGCCTCGGTCGGCAGATAGGATCTTCAGTGGAGATAACTCTGCTCCAGAGAGCACACGAGAGTGCCGCGCCTTCGATGGCGAAATGTTTTCCTGGCCCATACTCAGCTGCGTATCGTTGACGCAGGACACAAAAGGCGATGAATCGTCCATCTCGTCGTGCTTCTCAACCATCATCTCCGTCGTAGTATACGTCCGGACCTCGTAGTCTTCGTAGCGTGTAGTCGCAGCAGCAGAAGGCGTCGAGTTGTTAAGGGCCCCCTCTTGCACTGGTGCAAGCGGCGAGGTCATAGTGTTTGGATCGCTTATCTCATAAAAGTCGCAGCAAGAAGAAAGGTAAAGAGGCGCGATTGGGAGATAGAAGACATCAATGTCCCAAGGAGAGAAACAAAGAATGCAGTGTGGTTGTTTCACTGTTGGGTGTGTTTGTTCCACAGCGAACGAATGGAGAGCGAGCTGTCAGCCGTTGCCGGGCAACCGCCACGTGACGGGTGTCTCGACCCCATGAGCAGACTCGGTCTCCATCCTGGGATCTGACGTTATTGGAACGGGGAGAATTCAAAGCCAATCATCTTACTTTGAAGGCCGGTTCCTTTGCTTCTCCTCCAATAATATTCAACGTGGTTGGTCAAGTAAAAGGGCCTCCGTGGTTCCTGATGCACTATTCTCTGCACTTTCCCGCCAGCCACGACATGCACACACACGGGTCTGGGATATTCTTTGTATAAACAGCTTTTTTATTTCCCAAAATCGTAAATCGTTATCCTAATAAGTCAACCGTCCAGCGTACCAAAATACCTTCGGTCGCTTTTAGAAGCAGAAAAGAAGTTTCAGTCAGAGAGTCATAAAGTCGTCATCAGAGTGAAGAAGTTCAGCGACAGAGACAAAACAATGTGAACAACAGGTGCCCAGGCAAGTCTCTCCCTTTTGCCTTATCCTCCTTTTCATCCTCGCTCGAGTTGAGTCAGGAAAGCCTCCCATCGAAAAAGCCCCAGGGATGGGATGGTGCAACGCATCGTGCGCGACAAGAGCTGCAAGGGCAGCGGTTCGTTCGCTACGCTCGTACACACTCCCAGCCTGGGAAACATTACAGGCTGTGCTGTCCGCTGTGAATCTCGAAATGCAATTCGATCGACAATGCATGGCGGCAGAGTGTCGCAGAGTTCGGGTTCTTCATTCAATCAAAAAAGGATTAATGCCCCCTCCATCATGGCGTTCCTCATGAACCATGAACATCGACATGTTATGATGCCCAACAGTGCATCCAGTCATCGGTCATAATAGCTCGTCAGCGTTTCTTCGGGCCGCGTTCGTGCCGATGAGTCTCCGTGAATCCGTGAAAAAGAAATAAGAAGTCAAGTGTAAAGGAAATGTCAAGATAAGCCAAGTCGAGGGGCGGAAGGAGATCGATAGTAAGAGAAGTGAAGGAGTGTAATGACCAATAGGTCACGATTCAAGGTGAAGCGGTCTAGCAGGCTCGTAGGACGACTGCCCAACGTATGATCGCTATGAGCACCATGTGCAAGGGTAGTTTGGCGCTGAGTTGGCTTGACTGGTTCCATCACGATGCCTAGGCTCATCGCCTTCGGGGAGCAGTCACAGCCGATGCTGGTCGGCTCATGGCATCGTAGGCTGGGGCGGCAACTGAGCTCTCCATCATCGTTTTACGACGCTTGAGATCCATAGCGCCCATTGATCCGGGGCCACCGCTACCAGGGCGAGGAATCTCATCCTCGTCCTCACGACCACGCTTCATTGCCCCACTGTTTCCGTTCAAGAGAGGTTGGGGGGCATAGCCATTTGACATTGGCTGCGACATATCGCCCTGGGAGGCGTAAACATCGTTACCGCTGGCGCCGTTCGCTGGGGCACGGTCGTTGCTCATGACGTTATAAAGGGAGCTTGAGGTTTGTTGAACGCGGGGAGGAGTGTTGTAACCACCGTGCTGAGGATAGTATGGCTGTTGAGGTGCCGTAGTCCTGGGCGTTGCTCGTCCAGATGAAGGATGGTGGTTGGGGGAGCCGTTCATTTCTGACTGGACGTTGCTCTCGGCAGCCAGAGCACCGACGCCAGGAGCAGTATAGTTGTAAGGAGCACGCTGAGTATCATAAGCACTGTCATGGGTATACTCCTGCCCATGCTCGTGATCGCCCTCCTCCTCTCCATGAGGCTGGCTGCCCTGTTCTGAGGGCAGGACGCCGTTCGCAGGCTTGCCATCCTGTTGATCGCTTGAGGGTCCACTGACTGAAGGGCGGTTGGAAGGAGGACCCATCTCGGTCTTAGGGTACGAGCCATTTTGGCTGTACATGCGGTCTTGGGGAGGGGGAGCAGTGGACTGGTACGGCGATGGTTGAGACGAAGGCGCGCTGTAGATCTGACGCGAGCCGTCGGCGTAGTTCTGTCCGCCTGCAGAGTACGGCTGCATAGACTGAACAGCAGAGCCAGGGGGTGTAGTGGCTGGAGTCATTGGCATTGAGCGACTGTTGCTTGAGGCAGTATCAAGGGGTATTGGGTAAGTACCTTGGGGTCCGTTCATTCCCTGAGCCTGCCAGTTGAAGTGGTCAGAGCTCCCCATGTTCGGCATCACTCCGCTCGACGCACTCGTAGGAGGGGTTGGGAAAGTATGTGCCCTGTCGAGGGACGGGCGAGGGACATTGTTGTTAAGCAATGGCTGCTGCGGTCCCGGTAGAGCCATAGGCTGGTGAGGCTGCTGGGGAGGCTGCTGAGAGTGCGGTTGAGGTGTGCCTTGCTGGGGCATGGATGGAAGGCCAGGGCCATTGCGAATTTGGCCTTGGTCATGCTTGCGTCTCTCCGCGGCAGCCATGACCTGGCTCGTCCGGCTCTGGTTCGTGGGATGATAGAGCAGAGTGCCGATGTTGTGAACAAAAAGAGGGTATAGAAGCTCCGTGATTTTCTCCTTGTTCGCAAATTCAAGAGCGCGGTCATAGGGAATCCTGTCTTACGTCTCAGCATCAAAAGTCACACGCTAAAAGCCCCCCAAAAAAGGAACATACCAAACGCCCTTCAAGTGCATGGGTCCAATCTTCACCACGTGCCGGACCTTTTCACTTTTCAAGATGCCGTCGCGGCGACCTCTGGTCATGCCAGCGACGTTCAACAGCTTTGTGCCGTTAATCATGTGGTTGTCTGCGCGCGCATTATTAGTAGGGTCCCTGAGAACTAGTATCAAGGAATCGTGCCTACCTTCTCTTCGGGCGACGCAAATGCCGCGAGCCTCAACCTGGAAACATAAACTCCCTTCATCCTCCCACAATGTGGCAGTCACGCGAGGCTTCATTCCAGCAGGTGAAACCTGCCCCGTTGTGTCATAACCACTATAAGAGTGTTGAACGCCGCCCTGGGCATTGCCGCCAGGAAGGGGGAGAACATTTGGCTGTGGTACTTGCTGCGCAGCGGGTGGTGAGGTCAAGCCATTGGTGTAACCATAGCTGTTGTAGGGTGGTGGGTGACCGTACTGCGACGGGCCCGGATGCAGTAACTGCGGTTGTTGCTGGGGATAATGGCTCATGGCACCTGAAGTCACTGGTTGGGGAGTGTGCGGCTGCGGCGCGGACATGTGCTGGTAGTACATGTCTGGCTGGCCCTGATTCATGGCGTCGTAGGTGGCAATCGTGGTTGTTGGGCCGGTGATTGCGTGGGCCGGGAAGGTAGGAGAAGGGGTTTTAGGCCCAAGGGAAGACGGCGCCGAGGTATAGGAGGACTGTGATTCGGCGTGGGACCCGTTGGAAGAGGCTATGGAGCTGACCCGAGGCGAAGAAGTGCCTGGCGAGTATGCCTGTCCTGGCGGGAGGGATGCGAGGGAAGGCAGCCTCTCACCGGGCATGTACGACGGGCGCAAGAAGGGGTCGGAGAAGGGCACGTTATCCAAGCCTCGGGTTTGCACCTGTGAGATCGACGGCAGATCCAGCTTCACGGTTCAGACACGAACTCTCCACGATGGGAGATACAGTTCGTCAAGGGGCGGGAGGCCAGTAGTACGATTGCAAACACTTGGGATACTGCCAATCCAATGGACAGTATAGACAGTTGCTGCAGGCTTGTGATGCGAGTTGTGCCGTCTCCAGCTTTACCCGTTTACCTAGAGAGGCAGATGGCGAGGTTGGTGTGCAGAAGCGTCGGGACGATCGTAGACGTAGAAATCGTAAAGGACATTCAATGCAATCGTGCCAGTCGTGAAATGCTTGGAGACTCGGGGAGACCGTAACCAGCCAAATCGAGGTTGCAAAGCAACTTGTCGAGCAGAGGTTTTGTGTGGAGGTACTCGGCCGAGAAAGTCGGTGGGCGCAACGCAGTGCAGTGCAGGACAGCGAGCGACACGGACGGGAGGCTGGACAGGGACGAGATGCGGCGACGAAAGAAGCCAAGGGCAATCGCAAATGCTGGACGCAACGAACAAACAGCTACAAGCAGCGCTCGAGGAATGTGAAGATGCGTTGTCGAGTATGGATGATTTGCAAAGAGCGAGTGCCAGTGGTAGTGGTAAGGAGCTCCCACTACTGCAATGCAGATGTTAGTAGGTGCGTTGGCGATGGCGGGTGTAGTGGGAGGGGTTAAGCACAAGGCGCAGGCAGTGCAGGAGAGGAGGGACGAAAGAGGAGGGAAAAGATGGAGAGATGGGGTCGAGTAATGCACAAGACTGCAGGACGGAAGGACCAGGGCTGGTCCTCTTGTCTTTCAACGCTTCTTCAAGCAAGCGAGCAAGCAAGCTGCCTCACACACACTGGGACGCAGGAATAGGCGGGGAATGGGCGCAAAGAGATGAGGAGAAGGCAAGCGAAGGCATTGAATGAGGAGAGGGTTGAGAGAGGACATTAGGACTCACCTGCTTCCTCGCCGCTTTCTTTTTCTCCTTAGGCGAGCCTGGAAGGGAAGAAAAAAGAGGAGGTCGGCGGAAGGACGTGAAGATGGGAGAAGAGGAGTAAAAGAAGCCTGTGCTGGGCAAGGTTTTGTTTTCGGTGGTGGTGGTAGTTATGGTAGTGGTACTCCGTAGTGGTAGAGGTAGTGGTGCACTGGGTGGTGGTGGTGGTGGTTAGGTCGGTTCGTAGGTGAGGTGAGGTGTGTGGTGGTGCTGGTGGAGGAGGGCGTGAGGCATGGGCGTGTGGGCGGTGGATGGAAGGGAGCATGGGATGGGGGGAGTGTGAGGTGAGGTGAGGTGAGGTGAGGTGATGGCCAGCGAAACGACGATAGTGGTGCCAGCAGTGACGGGAGTGACCGTAGCCGTCATCTCTGACTTGCTCTGTCTCTCTGTTTCTCGCTCTTTCACCTCCCTAACGCGCTTCGAATCGAAGTCGGTCTGTTTTGACAGTGGCGTGTCGCCAGAAAGCGAACAAGAGACGAGGCCAGACGACCAGGCTACGGACACACAGACAGACAGAGGACGCCCACGCGCCGACAGGGGAACAGGGGACAGCCGGGGGCGGCACGGTGCCAGGAGCCCAGCTACGGTCAGGTAGCGGCCCTGGATTCAGTACCTCAGGCCAGGTATCTCCACTGTCCAGCTCAAGGGACGGTGTGACGGTCCCGAACCCGCCCGTCGCTCAGCTCGCCGCCAACAATGCACGCACCACCTCCAGTTGCTGGCCGATTGCGTTACCTTGGCTGTACCTTGAGGGGCTGTACTGCCCTTGCGACGGATACCTTCCCATCCCAGGGGGAATGGACCCAGGTCAAGCCCAGGCTGGCCAACACGACAGGGGCGCTCCAACCTCTGCGATTTCGGGCCACCAGTATCGTCTGCCCGCGATTGATTATGGCAACGAGCCATCCTCATCCCCGTACCTTGTGTGGGCGGCATCCTTCACCGATTTTGCCTTGGTGCTCATCGTGGGTGCTGCGGCTTTTGCCTATCAGATTTTTTCTAAGAAGTTGCTTCATCTGAACCATATTTCATAGAACTGTCTTGCTGGGCATTGACAACGATGTTGAAGCCATCGTTCAGTACCGTGCGGCTGGCTTCGTCTCCTGTCTGTTTCTCTTGACTGCACATAACCAATTCGCGCCCCAAGCCCTCTTGAGCCCGTCTCCTCAACCAGGGCTAGATGGCTCGCTTGGTACCGAGCGTCTCGCCGGGGGATTGAGAATCGTTTCCTTGGAGCACTTCACCACGTTTGGCCACTGGTCTCCCTCAATTGGCTTCGACACCCTCTTGCTTTCCGTAGTCACCTTCGTTATCAGACTTAGCTCTGGCACTCTTCCTTTCTCAGTAAAACAGGTCCTCAAAAAGTTGACGCCAAAGTTGCTTTTAGCATGCAGGGACCATCGTCCGTACCATTGCTTCTCATAACTCTCTGTTCTGACAACTTTCTCCCTTGTCCCGGCTACGGCTTGGGTTCATCCTCCAAGTGGCCTTAAAAGTCGGTGGCTTGCCAGGGTGGTTGGGCCTCTCTCTGAACAGAGCGGGTGTTTCTCTCTTCGAGGCCATCGACCGGGGTGTGGTTAATCGTCTTCCCCCTCTTGCTCCCAACAAAGAACCAGGTGGGAGGGGTCAAGATGCTGTAATAAGACTGGCTCAAAACAGCCGTGGGTGGAACAAACGCTGGTGGCAGGGTGCGATTGGGGGGCCGCTGAGAGAGGATCCCGTCTTCCTATGGGTCGCTTCGGGCGACGGGGGTGCAAGAGTCGAGAGCCAGCAACAGAGGCCCAAAATGGCGGCCAGCCTCCCCAGGCTCTTGACAAGGATTGAGGGATGGTGGGTTGTATGGTAACCGGTCTGCCCCACGCCCCCTAGCCTGCCGTGTTCGTTGCGCGATGTCGGCCGAAGCGCAACGGAGCCTCCACGACCAGCACAGAATGGCCGAATAATCGTATGCTTGCTCCAAGTCTGGTGCATATGTGTCTAAAAAGTACAGGTCATGAACCATCTCTCGCCATGCCGAACCCACCGTTTCCCCAGTAGTATGGAGTGGACTACGCCCTAGTGCAGCCTTATTGCTTCTCCTGGTGCTGTTGCCCTTAGTTGCTCTTCAGAGGGTTGCGGCTAGGCGAGGTGCGTGCCCATGCACGCGTGCCGGGGACGCACATATCGACTTGCATATACGCACGACAAAGCCGTTGATGATGGGAGGCCACGATGATATCGTCTAAAGGTTTTCTTGGCTTCGTTCCGATGACTTACTCTTGGCCACGGAAAGGAAGGTTGCCCGCATCGTGGGCGGCCATGGAGTAGGTGCTTCGGGAATTCAACCAGCGGTCAGTTGTACCACTGAGACCTCCAAACGCATCTAGCCGTCTTTGGCCTCCGCGTGGTGGATGTATTGCTCCGGCCGTCCCTATAACAGTTCCAGATTAGGATCAGCTTTCAGTCAATTTGAAACCCGACCTAATAGTCAACGACCGAATACAGATCGTAACCCTTGATCTCCATCTAAGGCCAGCCATCTCCAGGCTATCCAACTCCTGGCGCTCTCAAGTCGTTGAACGGCATAAGTCAAGCACCCAGAGCTACCGGACAGGCCATGCGTAATCCACCACGTCTGTTTTCACAGGTGGGCCCGCTTCGCAACGCCTATTAGCATCTGGTTTGAGCACGGAGCAGGGGCATCCCACAATGTGAATACGCTAAAGCGCTGCAGTCGCGGGATCTGGCGCAAGTGGCTGGGGTCCCGTCAGAAAAACCTCGCATCGGCGGTGGGGTGGCAGCAAATACCTCTTTCCCACAATGCTGAAACGACTGGCTATGTCATGAGAGGATGCTTTGCCTGGACACGCAAGGTAAGTAGTGAAGCGACAGGCAAGTCTTTGGCCCGAGTCTACCACTGCCTATCCGAAGATCCAGAGGTGATACGGGGACTCCGGAGACCATCAGTCAGCCATATCCGTTAGACTGCCCCACGGCGATCAGTTTGGACATCCCGACTCCAACCCTTGTCGATCTCCGCCCAAACCTGGTCTGTGTGCGCAGAATGAACTTTGCGCAAGAACGCGGCTAGTCAGTGATGTCAGGTTCGAATTGTCCCAATCGCAACCACTGGGTACAATATCGCGAGGCAACAAAGGCGCGGAGGTTCCGATCATGCCTTCTCTCTGTCTTGAGACATTGCTGGCCAAGCCATGTGCTTAACGTCAATTGGGTGTTTTGGAGGTTGGGGCACTTCACTGGCCTCGAGCTTGCCAACGCACCAGACCCTGGCCCACGGTGGCTGGGGCAAGCCAGGCGGCAAACCACAGCCTAGCCTTTTGAAATTCTGGGCAGGTAGCTCTCATGGTGTCCATCGCCATCAGGGCTCCCAATCATCACATGCCTAACATTGCCTGTATCGTGTCAGTTGGGAATACCTCTCGAAGTTGTCGAAGCTCCAAGACATGTATGTTCCTGGGCTTGCAGCAGTTGCGGCACTCGATGCAGGGTCCGTCCGCCTGCAGGTGTACCATAATAGATGGTGCTTAATTGCTGGACGCATGTCTCGATCTGACGTGACGAGTAAGACACTCACAGTCTCTTAGTTTCGGTCGGCCTTGGCTGTTGTTGTTCCATCACATCGAGAAACTGAGTCTTCCGCCCTTTAAGCTGGGAGCATGATCCATTCCATGGGTCACTAACACGACTTGGTCCACGCGCTTGTGAATCCCACCAGATAGTCTAAGACAAGCAAACTGTTTTTGCGACCACCCACCTACACCGCTCTTCCCAGGCATCAGTACCGTACGGAGTACTCCGTAGTGCCCCGATCATTACGCTTACGATAGAGAGAACGTGATTGCAACAGACTTGGGATAAGTCTCTGGAATGCTGTGCCGTTCATGGAACACGGACAGAAAGCCATCAAGCGGTCCTTGGCGAAATAAGCGGCACGGGGGCAAGACATTAGCCTTTCCAACGACCTGAGAAGCTGTTAGCGGCATAGATTGTGAACGCAGTAGCGATCACATGAAGGTCCTCTCGAAACCCCCGCTAAGCCCCAATTCCCATCATCAAAGATTCATTGAATGCTGTGTGTGAGCTTGCAGAACCCGCTGTTTCATCGACAGCACAAGCTGGTGCCATTCTGAAAGGTTTTCACTAAGTTTTGAACCAGCACGCTTCCTCTAGGGCAGCATCGTGCGAAAGCTGAGGGGTCCAACGGTTACTCACTTCGTGTGTGAGGATAGCCCAGAGGGAGGGTGTCGTCGCCGATGGACCTGCCATATGCAAGATTCCGCTGAACATACATGCGCTGGCACCACCTGAGAAGCGGCTCAAGGGTCAGCGACAGAAGCACGCCTTTTCTCGAATGGCGGCGAACCAGCAAACCCAAGCATGCCGGCTAGGTTGGTGGGCCAAGCCGGCGATTGGTGGATAGGCGTTGTCGGTCCGGTCTGCTTGGAAGGTGGGTGAAGCGAGGTTTTGTTATTCAGCTGTCAAGCTTTCGTCGAAGGGAGACTGACCACTCTGCCCCGATGATGTTCTTTTGACAATGCATGTCGCTGAGGCAGGTGTCCATCTGCAGACACGCTGGAGTGCCCAGAGAACCTTGTTTTGGTACCTGTGACTTGAGGCGCAGAGAACGAGGCTCACGCATCGAGCCACCACCAGCGACCCGATCCACGAGGAGATCGCTGATTGTTGATTCTGGTGCGGTCGGTGCAGGTGTTGTTTCGCGGCGTGGGCAGAGGGCCCCGTTCGGAAGAAGCACGGGCCATTGGGCGACCCCATCCCCCCTCCCTCCTTCCCTCCCTGCATCTCTGTCGCCCCAGTCGTAGCTGCCTTTCACAAGTGCCTTGGCAGCAACCTTGAGAAGCCCCGATCGAACCAAAACGGAAGGCACGACAGGGTCGTCCATGGGAGACGCTCTTTCCCCAACTTTGAACGACGACCAGGACCAATTCGCGCGCAGGTGTGTCTATGTTATGGCCAAGTGGACGACCCAAGCGCGTCTTCACCTTCACGACCACAGGATCCTGTCTTGCCGCAACTACAATGCATAAGCTCCGCCAGGCACTGAGTCTCCTTACCACTTTCGAGGCATCTGACCTGTGCCAGCTCAAAGCCTACGGCACTTTGCGGGTGACAAAGCATCCATCTGGACAGCCCGCGTCGCGATCGGTGTACCTGCACAAACCCACATTTCGTCCTTCATGGCTCCCGGTCAATATTTTACGGACTTCGTCTGCTGTCCCTGCCGTGTCAGTCAAAATGTTTACCATACAGCATTGTCAACTATCCAAAGCAGTCACCTACGAGACCTGTCAAAGGCGCCTACCCAGCCCCCACCTCCAAAGACATGTCTTATCCCAAAACCAGGGAAGCTCAGGGCGCATTCTGCGTTAGATCTCAATGGTTCATGTCTCAATCGCCACGACGCCTTTCCAGTTTCAGTCCATCGACATGGCGTGCGTGATCACAGGACGTCGGCAAAGGGACAAACTCGGCACATCCACTGTAAAGCTGACTGAACCACCTCCGCATGTGACTTGTCTGTCCAGGTCTCTTTACACATTTATGCGCAGTTAAGTTGGTCGTCGATCAGGGTCACTGACAAGCTCCCCATCTTGCAGGTTCAACGCCTGTTCAACCCTGGGACAGGCCACTCCCGAGTCCCTGCAGCCCTTCCGGAGTCGACAGGGGTCAGGCCCGAGTTGGCTTGAGCACTTGCATCCATATGCAAAGCGGCTATGTAGGCCTAAATGGTGGCCAATAGCAGTTGCAGACAATCTAGTCTTGAGCCAGGGGCCCTTGTTCATGGGTTTCAGAGTCGAGCGATCCTCGGGCTGAGCATTCCTCACCTGAAGCTCGCAGCTGCCGCCGTTGCCCGCGGTTGCTGTACAGAATCGAGCATCGCTATCTGGGATACCATTCCGCATGGAACACCTCAACGTCCGGCTCAGCTGGCTGCTTCAAGATCCCTGTTCCTTCCTCCGAGTTTCTCTCGGCTCGGCAGAGACAACAGCAACCTGACGCATGCTTCTCCAGCTTTTGGTAGATTGCCGCACAGGGACAGAACGTTTTTGTCTCAGCATGCCGGCCATCCAACTCGGCAACAAGAATACAGCCTCCGATCCAATGTCTGGTTTCCGTAGAAGCAGACAGCTACTTGCAACAACCTTGTGAAGAAAGCGTAAGGCCCCACGGTCAGCACGAAGGCGAGGATGCTTATCAGACCCACAAATGATGGCGCTGCTCTTTGGTCACGGACAGGTCTGGTGGACGGGTGAGGGCACACAACCCAATCAGCATCCACCACGTCTCGTTGGCACCACCACCTTTGCACGAAGCGCGGGCAACACCAACGGTCCCATCATCGGGAGCTGTCCGCTTTGTGATCATGGTAATTGCCTATGCTGCCTGAGGACATCTCCAGACCAAAAATTGCTATGTCACGCCGCGATAGCCGTCGGATCGATTTATATCAGCCTCATGGAGTGCACCATGTTGCAAAGATCCTGTGCAATTGCTCTCCTCGGGGCCAAATTCACCATGAATGTGGTTGTTGATCAGGAAGAGGGGGTCCAATAAGCTTCACCGCTTCTTTCTTCTAGTCGTGACTGGACGCATTTTGTCTGGATTTTAGAGCGACACCCTTTTTTGCAGACACCTCGGGCGATATCCAGGTCCATTGGCATTTCGCGATTCACAGTGCACAACTCACACAACCCTCCAAAGCTGAAGGAGTCGGCTCTTGACTCAGTAGACTCCTGTAGTCTCTGGGAGCGATAAGAGCTCGGGTCCGAGGATATGGAAGTCTACATCGAGGGCTGATAACAGGCTCTGCTCGCATTCAGGACACGTTGTGAGGCATGAGACTGGCCAGGGAGTCTTGTTAACTCTGCCCAACACCAAGCCTCGACCACCTGGGGTAAGCTATGGTTAATATTCTCCTACCACCAGGATATGCATCTTCAGGCAGAAAAGACTTGTCAGATGGTGCAGACACACCCGCTCTGCATACATTAGCCTTCCCGTCCAGCAGAACGCCGGCCTGGTGGAGTTCGTCATTCTGGGCATGCGGGTAGCAAGATCCTCAGCGCGCTGATAGGCACATTGAGGGCTTGTTGGTCTCGGGGCATGATATGTGCAGGTACCTTCGGATCATGTACGAATATGTACGATCATCTCAGTGCCACACTTCACGGCGATGCCTGCTGACAGCACGAGTCGGTCCAGGTCAGGCCCATATGGATGTCGATTGTGAGCAGAGCGGTCTCCTCCTCGCACCATGATGAATGGTATGAGTGTTGGATCTCGGAACGGCGGCGCAGCAGCTGAACCACCACGACAGGCAGTCGCCTCTTGCCGCACGAGGTTTGTTCATGGTTTCTGAAGGAGGTGCATGTGGCGGAACCCTGGTCCATTATCCAAGGGCCATGCCTACTCGTGCATGACCGGTTCTGCGCCTGTCCACCGCCGAGGATGCACGAAGTCCCTCCCCCGCTCTCTCGGCAAGTGTCCTCCTTCTGGTCCGCTTGTAACAACGCTTCTTCAACATGCACTGGCATGGAAAGGGATCTTGCTAGTAGCGTCGAAAGGTTGCAGCTCTTCTAGTTACACAAAAGGTTTCTTTTGGATTAATGCCGCTCTGAAGCTGCCTCCCTCACTCCGGGCTGGGTGCTATGCAGGTATGTTACGCATCTGAGAGGTGTGGCTGCTAGGCCATGGCCATCTGGGCCTCTTCAGACTTCTGCCGCGTGGGAGACCTGGTACACAACATCAGTCAGCCACCCCTTTGCCCTCCACCAATCCCTGTCCAAGCACGTACCTCAAAAGGCCGCAAGCCGAAAGTCGACGTCTTCCCCCGGGTTGGCTCATGCAACCCGCGACATGCGTGGATCATCGTTGCGAGCTCATGAAATGCATATGACCACAACACCAGGCACAACTAGGGTGCGTGTCCCCGCTACGGTCGAACTGCTGCGAACAGTTGCCAGGGTCTTCTGGACTGAATTGGGGGGTTGAGACGCTCCTTGGTGGAGGGATTTGAGCGACGCCGAGGAGGCTGGTCGAGCCCATCGATAGTCCTTTAAATAAATCCACAGAGGCCACCTAGCAAATCACTCACCAAAACAGTCGCTCCTTGGGTGACTACGTTTTGGTTCGCCAGGGTCAGTGCCAGTGGCAAGACAGCAGCATGGTCTGGTTCCTAGCGACGCTACGCGGGTGTGTGTGTGCTTGCCTGATTGTGCGGCTATGTCCTTTACGATGGTTTTGATGGACAAGCAAGTTGCGTGTTGACTGACGAAAGGCTCGAACGGCCTCACTTTTGGGGCATCGGACGAAAAGCAACCATCTTTTGGAGGTTACTGCAAGGCGTAGGCTTCACTGCGAGACTGCATCAGTGTGATGCGATCGTAGATCACTTCAGATCCGCTGCTGCATGCTATGCAGGGCGCTGCCGGGGCTCACGATCCGGGAAGCTCGCGGCTGTCAGAAGAAGGCTGACCTGCAGGGCGGAGGCTGCGAAGCGATGCACAGTCAAGGACTAGGGCATGAGGGAAGTGAGGACACATAAGGTGGAAACAAAGAAAGAATAGTATTCGAAATGAGGTTTCTGAATAGAACAGGGAGGTTCGAATTTCGAGTCACATCACGAGCACTAAACGTTTCGGATGGCCGTCCATTGATGGCACCGGAAACCCCAAGGCGGGAGATGGTGTGACCTTGTTACCAGGCCTGAAGACTACTCGTACCCTTTCGCCAGTCATAGAGCCCATCAAGAGGTCAGAAGGCCGTAAGGTTCCTTGCACAATCTGGAGTGATTCTCCGTGCACACATGAAAACGCGGGTAGAACCACTGGCATGTGGAAACAGAACTGCACGGACTTGGACAGGGGGGACCGGACAAAGCGAAACGGAACAAGGAGCAACAAACTCTCATTGTCTCCCTGTTTCCTTCGCAAGTTTTTCCTTTGCTATTCTCCTTCCAGATCGGCCTCGGGATTGTTTGTGGCCAGGGCCAGGGGGCGGGAAGAAGGGGGGCGCAGTGGGCTGGGCTTGGTTGACAGACCATTATCTCACAGGGCTCGCGCATCTTGACTTGCAGGCTGGGAGCGGGAGCGCGGGTGCATTGCATTGGAGGCACGGAGGTTGGGGCTCTGTGGAGAGGTTTGAGTGGAGTGAGGGGGGCCGGCCAGAAGGTTTACAAGGTTGTTCAGTGATGGACGTGTGGACTCGATGGGTGGAAGGGAGGCAAGCGGCTGGTGTTGAGAAAGGACCCTGGTCAGATGGTGAAGTGAGGGGGTTGGCTGTGAATTGGGTCAGCAAGAGGTTGGGCAGTCGTGTGAATTGAGCAGGTGGTCGGCGACCTGCCGTCACTGAGCTGACAGGGAGGTAGTGGGATCAATTCGGATGGCTCTCTTGTCGAGGTTTGTGCGGCATTGTGACGTGGCAGGGGGGTTATGGAGTGCGAACCAGGGTGATGGAGGTGACTTCAGCTTCCATAGTGCAAACCAGGCGAGAGTTTGATTTCGAGAGCTGGGTCCTAATGCTGTAGGGTAGTTCATCTGGCTGAGGGTCATGTGACTCCGCGTCGTCGACGAGTCAATGAATTCATGGAGACGTCGCGCACGGGTCTAACGCAGCGCGTGGAGACGACGAATGCTGCTACAGTCCAATTGTTGCCCTAGCACGGCCCAAAAATGTCTTTGATGGCACTTTCACGCTTTCCCTCCCTGCCATAGGCATGCGCTCTGATCAGGACCATCATGGGGTCATGAACGCTCGTGAAACGCAGAGTAGCATTGAACAGCAACACGGATCCCAGTGCTCTTGAATAAACGAACGAGCAAACCCTTCGCACTATGCCGCCTCCTAAGCCGACTCTGCCAAAAGCGGCAGCACCGCGCTTTGGGGCGCACTTTGATGCTTGGAACTCGTCCTCCTCCGGGCACCAACGGCCAGACAATCAGCCAGGAACGGCTTGGCGCGAGTCACGAAACCAAAAGCTGTCCAGCCAGTTTCGCAGTGGTACTTCCGGCGGTGCAAGGCTGAGTGACACCTGGGGTGCCGGATCCCCTGATTGGGATGATAAGAGAAAGGTTGTGGTGCCGCAGACATTGAGGGAACGAAAGACCGCGCAGAAGTCAGTGGCTGATATGCTGGTGAGACCGGGGAGGATGCGGGAGGTCCTGGCGGAGGACGGCAGTGAGGGTGAGCGTGAAGAGATCGAAAAGGGAAACCGGTCGCCGAAGTTGGCCGCGGACAACTATGACAAGGCTACGCTGAAGACTCCGAAGGACGAGGAGGCGGCTGACAAGGCGGCGCAACAACAACGGAGGCGCATCTTCGACGGTGTCGTCGTGTACGTCAACGGCAGCACGTTCCCCCTCGTGTCGGACCACCGACTGAAGCAGATTCTGAGCGAGAACGGTGGCAACATGTCCCTCCACCTAGGACGCCGGAAGGTTACGCATGTCATCCTTGGACGCCCGGCTGGCGGAGTTGCAGCAGCCACGGCGCGCGGCGGACGGGGTGCAGGGGGCGGCCTGGCTGGTGGGAAGCTTGAGAAGGAGATCAGGCGTATAGGGGGGTGTGGTGTGAAGTTTGTCGGTGTAGAATGGTATGTTCTCCATCCCCTTCCTTTACAAGCTGCTGGGCTACTTCACTGCCCCTCTTTTCGTTCATTCGTGTACAAGCCACGCGATATTCGTTGATAGTCTTGTGTATTTCTTGTTGCTCGGACTTCTCAGACGGTGCTGACTCGATAATGTTTCAGGGTTCTAGAGAGTCTGAAGGTTGGAAAGCGGCTGCCTGAGGCGCGGTTTGCGACTCTCAAGGTGGCTGCTCAGGGACAGCAGAGTGTTTACGGACGTTACGCCGGGCAAGTCACACACAAGACCAGCAGCGGCACCAGAATCAGTAACGATGCCACGGATCGCGCATATGATGAGAATAAGGCTGCAACACCAGGGGCATGACCGAACATGGTCCCACGTCTACATGGTAACGAGGTATAACGATGCATGAGAGCACGATTGAGGGTGCAGGAGACTACAGGGAGGCTTTTCTGCGCATTTTTCTGGCAGGCATTGGATGATTTTCGGATTTCTCAGCCCTTTCGTCCGATTGGGTCTCTTGTGGCGTTTTCGGTCGGATCATCATGACGGAAGGAGTTTGGATCTCATACTGCTTCACGAAACTACACCAACCTCTGTAGAGTATCACAAGATGCCATACTCTATGCAAAATCTGGCTACCAGCATCGGAGAGCGGGGATGTACGTCGTGCGAGAGTTGACATACTTGTCGGACAGGTCACCAGGTCATGAGCGACCTGCGGTAAGGTTCCCTACATTGCATGCGTGGTGCAAGGCTTGGGTATTCTCCCTGATTACGACAACAGGTCGAGGACGAGGCCCTACGGGAGACACTAGGCTCCGCAGCTTTGCAGGTGAAAGGTCTCGAGCCGACGTGATACTGCATGTCGTGGGTGGTGGTGATGTCTGCATGTACAGCAGTAGTCTTGGGGGTTCAAAGCGATATCCGTCGCTGTTCTCGATCTGACGGATGCTGTTGCACCTGTCTCGTGCGAGAGTCCCTCTCCACGGCACACCGTTACTAGTTCCACATACTGCGTAGACGATAGAGGGCTCTTCACCGCCTTCCACTTGATCCGGATTCACTGGCTATCACCTCCTCACGTCACAGCCTTTAATAGGCAAATATGCGCCTCCTTGTGCGAGGGTATCTCCAACAAGCCTAGCCAGCAAGTGGACTTGTCTGAAACGCAGATACACACCCACTCGGTCTCTCGAGCACAGGCCGCGCACATGCCAGAAGGCGGTCTTTGCTCCGAGATCCTGTACGATGGTCCTCGAGGACACGGCGACTTGCCTTGTCTGGTCCGAATACGTGCCTCGGATGCCTTGGTCCCGGCTCATGGAGGCGAAGACTCGACATCGGAAGAGGGCCAGCAGCCAAGACCACTGCAATAAGGATACTTGCATGCGCCACTTCCTTTCGCCTCGTTGATTGACCCCCCGTAAGAATGACGTTTTCATTATACCGCTGAAGAACTCACAGTAGGACTAGAGTATAGTTGGAGAGGAGAAAAGTGGTCTAGGCCGGAGATCTGAGGTTACAACATCCACGGAAATTCATCGCTCACGATGCACATACGGTGTACATCTTTCCCCACGGCCAGCACCCACGTGTTACATGAGAAAGCACAATTACGGACCAGTCAGGTGGCTCCCCCTCTTAAAAGGCCTATCACTGGCTTGCCTGCAATATTCGTCATTTCCGTGCCGCAAACGGGTGCGACGCTTCCCGAGGTTGCCAGTAAGGGCTAAGGGCTACTCTCTCTAGCAGCTACCCATTGAGTGATCCTTGTTGTCTGGTCACAAGTCAGCAGCTAGCAATACTGCCATTCATCTGTTTTCGAGACGAGGAGGCCCCGTCAGTGCAGGACAGAGGCTCGACTTGGCGGGCTGACGGGAGCGTGCGTCGGAGACAGCCTGTCTACGTGCCCCCTTTGACGCCCTGTATCACCAACCATCTCCATTCCTTGCCCACAGTCGAGTCCACGAGGCAGCCCATTTCCCACCAGTCACTCGTCTTCAATACGTCGTCACCCTCCGCGAAGACTTTACCGCCCCGATCGATTCTCGCCTTGAGTGTAGACTCTTCCGAGGCGCATCCCGCACTTGTTTCCTTTCATGGAAGAGACTGCCCGCGGTGGACAATCAGCTTATGGGGCGGAGAAGAGGCCAACGTGTATGTGTTGCGGGCGCACGAAAGGGAAGTGGTCCAGGGATTGTGATCGATGACAGGTCACGTAGCACGGCGTTGAGGTTCACCACAGGGACTCTATACATTTCTACCGTTGCAGAATGAGGGGTTAGGTAGAGTCTGGTGGTGCGTTTCTCATCATCCCTTTGTGTATTGGTCCCGTGTGGTCTTGCAGTGCTTTCTTTACCATCTGCTCAAGGAGGAGAGAGGTTTGTCTTGTGCGAGTGAAAGCTGCGACTTTCCCATGTGGAGAGGCTCCGGGTGCTAGCTGGGCCGTTAGAAGCCGTAAGAGAAAAGACGCGTTGGTATCCATACAGCCCTTGGCTGTTAAGCGAGTTGACCTGAGTGAGAAGGAGTCATAGCGTAGAGTGACTGTACCTGTGCTGGGTGACGAGACTCCGGCACCTCGAGGTTGAGGCATGTCGGCGCTGATCATTTGAGCAAGGCTGTTGCTTGGAGACTAAGACTCAACTAGCCTCAATTCTGATGCAACAATCGACGGTGCCATAGCAGATCTGCAGCTCATAAGAGTCATAAGCATGAGGGTTGCTGGTCCTAAGCTTGGCCACCTCAAGCTTGCGCTTTACGCAGTCGTCTGCTTCCAGCTGACAGATGAGAAATACATACTCTCATCCATTTGAAGTTTCAGGGAGTGAACACCAGTATGTATGGTTGAAGAAGAAGAAGAGCCCGGAACAAATTTGTCCTCAGGCATGTCCACAACGCGTATATTACGTATTTGAGACCTTGCGGACGGGATATAACTCCCTCGGATAGTTGACTTTAGGAACGCCTCTTCATATGCGAGTAGTCTTGAACGCTAATCATCTCATTTCCTCTCACGGCCCGAGCGATGCCGTTGTATACTTCGGCTAAGACTATAAATAGCCAAACTCTCTTCAATTGAAGCTATGCTATGTGCGTGCAGTCTTCCAATGCACAGCATTTTCTCTTGTATGATCTGACGGCAACTTCCTTGACTTCGAGTCCTTGATTTCGAGTTTAAAGGTCTCCGCGAGTTGTATTCTTGTTCTGCGATATTAGACTTTCGCAGTGGTCATATGGAAGCTCATCTGTTCTTGGCATGACACATTCAACTTCATTTGAGCGATGAGCGAATTTATTACAAAAGGGGGTTTGCTATGACTCTTCTCAAGGGTCTCGGCCTCTTTGGAGTCGTGGTTTTGACTTTCTGCTCACGATGGTGTCCCTTGGCCAGACCACCGCCCCCCGGGGGTGACGCGTCATTCCTAAAGGGAACCCATCAACACCAAGCCACAGCTTGGCCCGGCTCGACATAGCCGAGCCTTGTCAAATCCCTTTTGACAATTGGCAGCGAGAAAAGTGTGGAGAATCCGGAGATGCCATGAAATCAGCATGTCTTGGTTCTACTCTGGGAAAATGAAAACTCTGCTGGGTGTGTTTGTGGGCTTTTACAGTTTTATACAACTACAACTCTGCTGCACTGAAGCCAACCTTCGCTCTTCTCCTCTTCTCTTTCTCTCAATCCCATCTCCGAATTAAGGATCATAACTGAATCAATGATTGAACTGGTCTTCTCTAAACTTGCGACCCTCAGAACCCGAATGGCTGCCTTCCTCTTGCAGCCTGACAACTTTGAGCCACCCTGAGGGCTCCTAATCCCGAATTAAAACCAGGAACTTCATCTCAATGAAGAAAAACTATCGATACTCAACATGTTCTCCAAGGCTTCCAACATTTTCGACTCCCTTCGGGGCAAGCGTCGAGGTCCTGCCGCGGCCTTGAGTGCAGAGGATGGTCTCCGCACGATGGCTCAGATGGACCTCATCGCAATCCTCGAAAGCCTCAGCGCATCGATTCATGGGTTGACGGACTCTGAGGCGGCTCATCGGCTCCAGGTGGCTGGACCGAATGTCATCTCATTCAAGAAGCCTCCTTCTTGGTGGCTGCTGCTTCTCATGGTCATCCCCAACCCGTTCAATATCCTTCTCGCAATCATCGCCATCATCAGTGTCGCTTCACCCGAGCGTAGCTGGGAGACTTTCGCAATTCTCATTGTCATGATTGCCATCTCCTCTGGTGTTCGGTTCTGGCAAGAATATCGAAGCATCATCTCTGTGGCCAATCTTCAGCGGTCTGTCACCACCAACGTCAAGGTTCGACGCCGACTCAAGCAGAACCCTATTGAGCCGGTCGAATGCGAAATCCCGGAAAAGAACGTTGTATATGGCGATGTACTGCTGTTGGCCCCTGGAGACACTGTTCCCGCCGATTGCTTCATCTTCGAGTCCAACTACCTCCGCGTCAGTCAGTCCAATATGACAGGAGAGAGCATGCCTGTTACCAAGGCTCCTTCGAGCGAACTGCATGAGAAGAACTTTGACACGGTCTTCGACATTCAGAACATTGCTTTCATGGGGACGAGTATCGTTTCTGGAAATGGAGTCGCGGTTGTCCTCAAGACTGGAGACAAAAGCTACCTCGCATCCATTATCAAGCAACTGTCTGCAAAAAGAGAGCCGAATGCCTTCCAAAAGGGCATTCGCAAAGTATCATTCATGCTACTCGGCTTCATGGTTGCCATGCTACCGATTGTAAGTTCTCATGCTTCCGTTTCCCACTCTACAGTACTGACCATGATGAATTAGGTCCTCGCTATCTCTGGAACCGTCACCGGCGACTGGAGCGATGCTGCTCTCTTCGCTCTCAGCGTTGCCGTGGGCTTAGTCCCAGAGATGCTCCCGGCTATCGTTAACATGAACCTCGCTCGAGGCGCCCACCTGCTCTCCAAGAAGAAGGCAATCGTCAAGCGGCTCGACGCCATTCAGAACATCGGGGCCATGACAGTCCTTTGCAGTGACAAGACAGGTACTCTCACCAAGGATCAGGTCCACCTAGACGACTTTGTGGACTGCAATGGGGTCTCGAACACGGACGTCTTCAAGCTCGCCTATATCAATGCAACCTGCCAGGATGGTCAAGGCAACGCAATGGACGCTGCCATCCTCAGCCGTCAGGAAGGATTTGAGAAGGCTGTGACAATTCCGCACTATACGAAGTTCGCGACCATCCCGTTCACGTTCGAGCGTCGTCGATCCAGCTGCATCATTCGAGGGTACACTCAATATCAGATGCTTGTCTGCAAAGGCGCTTTCGATGAGGTCCTCGCTCTATGCAACCACATCCAACGCAACGGCAAGGATGAGCCCCTCGACATTGCCGCTCGCCAGCAACTCGAGCTCCAAGCGGCCAGGCTCGCGCAGAATGGCTTCAGAGTCTTGCTCGTGGCGAGGCGGCAAGTGTCCACCTCCGATATGGAGGATGCCGAGTCTCTGGAGGATCTCGAGACGTCTATGACGCTTGAAGGGCTCTTGACATTCTTGGATCCCGTCAAGGACGATGCCCTTGAGTCCGTGACCCGCTTGCGCGCTGCAGGCGTTGAGATCAAGATCCTCACTGGTGATAACCTTGCTGTCGCCATCAACATTTGCCAGCAGATCAGACTTGCCGGAGACTTGGACTCGGACGACATCGAGGCCATCACAGGACCGGACCTTGCCCTTCTCGATGGAGAAGAGTTCGACCAGACGATTCAGAGTTGCAAAGTCTTCGCCAAGCTGACTCCCGCCCAGAAAGCCCAGGTGATCCATCGTCTCAAGAAAGCCGGCCATTGCGTCGGTATGCTCGGCGACGGTGTCAACGACTGTCTTGCCATCCGCGCCGCAGACGCCGGTATCTCTGTGGACTCTGGCTCTCGCGCAGCCAAAGACGCAGCAGACGTGATCCTCACGGAGAAGGGCCTCAACATCATCGCCGATGCGGTTCGAATCGGCCGTGTCACCCATGGCAACTCCATCAAGTACATCAAGATGGTCGCGTCTTCCAACTTCGGCAATGTCTTCAGTATCCTCATTGCGAGCTCCTGGCTGCCCTTCACCCCGATGACCAGCGTGCAGATTCTCGTCCAGAACTTGCTGTACGATATCTCTCAGATCGCGATTCCTTGGGATCGCATGGATGAGGAGTACCTCGAGAAGCCCAAGCACTGGGCTTCATTGGATCTTCTCCGCTTCATCGCTGTACTTGGTCCAACGAGCTCGGTGATTGACATCTCGACCTTCTGCATTGGTCGATACTACTACGGCATTGACAGTGCAAATGGCAACGTCGCGCTCTTCCAGACGCACTGGTTCCTCCAGGGTCTGCTCACACAGACCTTGATCGTCCATCTTCTCCGAACGCCCAAGATCCCGTTCATCCAAAGCCGAGCTGCTCGCTGCCTAGTCTTCTCGACTTGCGCCATCATGCTCATCGGGTTCTGCATTCCGTACATCCCGCCTTTCCGTGATGCGCTCGGTATGACGCGCCCTGCAGATACCTACGTTGGATTCCTGGCTGCTCTGCTGTTGGCATACTGCCTTGAGGTGCAGCTCGTCAAGATGATCTACATTCGCATCTTCAAGGCTTGGCTGTAGGCGTTGTCTCGGCCGGCGGGGACTTGACGGTGAGGAAGAGCCCCTGCTGCCAAGGGTCACTCGACGTCAACCCTCGTTGATTCAGAGTGGCCCTTCGTCACCTTCTTTTCTTTGGGAATGTTCTGGCTCTTGTGATGCAGATTTTTGAGATTGTTTCCTTGTTGTGTTGGAGAGTTCGAAAATCGTTCCTTTCTCGTGATCAGGTCTATTTGGGGACCTGCTGCTTGGTTTCCCATGTCCTTTTTATTTCCTAGCTGTATGCCAAATTAGAAAGATAGTACACGAATTTTTTTCACTATATCCTGAGCTGTTCTATCGCACATGGTGATTTCTAGAGTGGCCTGTGCTTTTGTTTGGGTTGCTTCCCCTCATGCGGTAACAGCTTTCGTTGCGTGCTCGCGGCGAACTGCGAGGCTATGATGAGCCACACGATACTGCGTCCTATGCGATAGCAAGGGTATGCGCTGCCGAATACAGATATCTCCGAGCATGCAACCCCATAAGCTGCATATTGTTGCGGTTGACTGTGGATCCTGCATTGCTTACATCCCCGGCTCGGGGACTTTTCTATTCGGATCACCTAGCGACCTGCATAGGCATAGTCAACCTCATCTCTACGACCGTCAACTGCGCATCGACCGAGTTGAGTTCATGACTTTTCATTACAGCCTATCTCAGTTGTAATCTGGTACGTAACAGGATTCCCCAACGCCAGTGGCCCTTTCAGGCTATGCTTTCCTCATATCTCATCAGACCCATTTTTACCTGATCTTCAGGACAGCCTTGCCGAAGTTGTCGCCCTTGAGCAGGCCGATGAAGCCCTGGGGAGCATTGTCAATGCACTCAGTGACGTGGAGAAGGGCCTTGACGCTGCCGTCGGCGATCCACTCCTGCATCTTCTGCTGGTGCTCCTGGTAGTAGGCAGGGCCGAAATCGGGCGTGCCGACGATGAAACCCTGCATCTTGAGCTGCTTGGTGAGGACATACTGGATGCCCTGGAGACCCTTGCGCTTCTCGGCTGGGACATTGTACTCGGCAATCATACCGCACACGGGGATACGGCCGCCGGTGTTCATTGCGGTGAGAGCAGCCTCAAGGTGGTCACCGCCGACATTCTCGAAGTAGACGTCAATTCCTTCGGGGGCAAGACGGGGGAGAGCATCCTTGGGTGCCTCCTTCTTGTAGTTGAAGCCAGCATCGAAGCCGAGCTCCTCGGTGATGAACTTGAGCTTCTCATCGGAGCCGACGGAGCCAATGACACGAAGACCCTCACGCTTGGCGATCTGGCCGACGACCTGACCGACAGCACCAGCGGCAGAGTTGACGAACAGGGTCTCGCCCTTCTTAGGCTGACCAATCTTGTGCAGACCAGACCAACCAGTCAGACCAGGCATACCCAGGGCACCGAGGAAGTGACCAAGGTCGAGGTTGTGAGGGTTCTGAATCTTGCGGACCATCCTAGCCTTGGGGTCCGGCACGACAGCGTACTCAGCAATGCCAACAAAGGCAGTGACGAGGTCGCCCTCAGCGAACTCGTTGGAGTTGGTCTTGATGACCTTGCCGATACAGGTGTTCACAACGGGGTCGTTGGTGTTGAAGGCCGGGGCGTACGACTTGACGTTGGGGTCGCGCATCTTGCCGCGCAGGTAAGGGTCGTAGGAGGCATACTGGAGCTCGAGGACGATACCGCCTGGGGGAAGGGCGGCGTCGAGGTCAATGGGACGGTCCTCAACGACGATGTGCTCGCCGGCGACGGGGAACTCGGTGGGGATCTTCTTGTAGACGAAGGTCTTGTTCTGAACCATGATTGCGGTGTTGAGGGGGTGTGTTGAGCGGGGGAAGTTTGCGAGAGAAGTGAGGTCGGGAGATTTGGAAAGGGATTGGGGGGTATATGAAGATTGAGGAATGTAGTGATGAAAGAGGAATGATGTCAACAGCAGACGTCACACGAGGGTCCTGACGGGGTCGAAGCTATATATATACGTATAGATGACCTAGCTAGAGCTCGACTGTGTATCACCGTGGATGGATGCATGGATGCATGCAACCCGTGAGGGACAGACAAAGCAGTGGCCAATTGTCCCAAAAGTCAAACTTACAAGAGACCACTGGCTTGCATTGACACTGCACTACACCTGCCACATAGTGAGTAGCATGACAGCATTCCCGCAGGCTTTGATCCGCAAACGAGCGTGCTTCCCACCACTAGACGGGGGAGGGGTCTCCTACGGGAAGATTGCGTCAACATGATTTCAAAGCATAGGAATGGGGGATTCTAGGTTCTTCGGGGCCATGAATCAGTCCGAAGGTGTGTGGAGGGGAGTTCAATGAATTGTGGTCAAAGTGTTGAGCGAGCGAGCGAGCGAGTGAGTGAGGAGCTCTGGGAGCTACAGTACCCGCAGTTGCAGCTGGCAGAGAGAGAGAGAGAGAGAGAGAGAGAGAGGTGACCTAGCAAGTACCTAAGGTTGGCAGCTACACAGGTAGCTACACAGGTAGCGACACAGGTACCTCTCTCGCCTGGAGAACCAACCCAATCCCCCTCCCCTGACCGAGCCTCGGCTGTCTGTGTCCTGTTCCTCACTGATTTTGTCTTATTAATCGAAGCCCGAACACCGCTGGAATGGCACCTAACCTAAGCCCTGTACCCAATACGAACTCCGCCCGCCTCCCAAGCTACAAGCAGATCTCCAAAGGAAAAAAAAAAAAAAGCCCAGAAAAAAAAAAGCTTCCTTCTGTCAAGCTTAGCCTTAACGCCGAGTGACGTTATAGCACCTTCTACTTCCTGATCCGTTGCCTGACACCCCTCTCGCCCCCGCCGCCACCACGAGCCCGGACACCGCTCCGCTTCCAATTCTCAGAAGTACCTTGCCCACCAACCCACGGTGACAAAATACCTCAGGAACTGGCTGGGCCAAGGTGGGACCCTCCCAGCAAAAAGCGGAAAATTCAATGGTGGGCTCCCTCTGGGACTGTACCGCAGCCTGACTAAATGCTTGAAAAGCCAATGCAGCCAAAATAAGAGAAGCTAAGGGGGAAAAGATACCGAGGCTCAGCAAGAAGGACGCCTGCGCTGCGATTCCGTCGAGCGCGGGAGGATTCCCGTCTCTGTCCCGGTGCCGCTCGATTGGGAAGTCTTGTCGCTGGCAAACGCATCATCGGTTCTTTCTCAGTGTTGAGCACTGCGCCGGCTGCTCCGATAAGGCTGAAATGAGTGATCTCGATGGGGGGTATTCGCGATTCCCCTTTTCGCATGTCTACGCATCATGGGATTGGCGTCTCGAGATGTAAAGGCGCTGACATACGCAGGCGTATCCAGTGCATCAGCACCTTATATAATAATGTAAGTTGAACAACCCTCAATCCTGGCGGCTCAGGAACCAATTATCATCTTGCGCGTGCAAAGTCGTCGTCGCGAGATCATCACTTGGTTTCAAATCGCCCAGTGCACTCAGGTCCTCGAACTGCGAGAACTCCAGCTCCGTCAACGCATCCGGCAGTGTGCCATGCTTCAACGTCATGTCCTCGTAGTTCGCGTATATGTACAATCTCGCAGCTTGACAAAGAAGTTCGTACAATCGTTGAGGGTGCGTCAATGGCGGTAGAGGATCAAGAGCCGGTCCCGTTCCCAAGGAAGACGCAAAGTCGTCTAGTCTGGCGAGCTCGTTGAGGTCGAGGTTGTCGACGGCGTGGGTGAAGAGAATGCTGAATGAGACGAATGGAGTGTGCAGAATGACCCTGGGTCGCAGTCAGCAAAGTTGCCATGGCCGAGCAGAGGTTACTTCGGAAAAAGCGGGAGTTCGTGACTGACCAATTTCGGTATCTCTCCATCATGTACTCGATGCCCTTCAAGGCCTGCATCATGTTGATGCACGACTGATGCATCCTCAATGCCTCACGGGCGGCAGCCATGCAAGCTTCTGATAACGCGCCCGTTGCTGAAGGAGTCATGCGCAGAGTCAATGCCAACAGTGAAAATTGACATACAAGCTCGGATCGGAGATGCAAGACGCACAAGGGCTCCATCATGTCGTCTGTTGACTGGCTGCCCGCTGCCTTCAAAGACGGTTCAGTAACGGACAAACCTGGAAGTAAGTTGATATCGACAGAATGGGGACGAACACATACTGTGAGTTGAGTATTTGTCTCTGCGATGATCCTGCGCAGCTCTGAGCTTAGAACTTCAGCATGGTAAGCGCGCTCTTCCAAAGGTCGCGTGCTGCCTCTAGGGCTGCATAGCTCTTCATAGATCTTTCCTTGGATCCTCGCGACTCGTATCGACCGTGGCTCAAGTATACCCCTGGATGGTACCGAGATATCGAGATCGCGGATCATCGGCGACCGGCCCAATCGAAGCGCAAGACCTTTGTCCAGCTCATACAGAGCCCAGAATACGCTCTCGTGGGTAGGGTGTGTTGACGATGGCTGTCCTGCCGTCGACGAACTCAAGCGGTATCCAGCTCGTTGGAAAAGATCCCAGGCTGTTGAGACGAATGTCCACGCTGTCATGGCATTGCCGTTCTCAATCGAGTTTGAGGCCTGAGAATTCATCATCAGCAAAAGTCATCCAGGGCTTCTGGGTCATGCCAAATTTGGGAGAGTTCTCGGCTTACACCAAGTGTCAGGGCAGCTATCGTCTCCATGTTTGCTGGCAGAATAAGAGGAAGCCGGCGGAAAGTGCTTTCGAGATTGAAGCGGCAGAGGCAGCAATACTTCTTATATGCTGTGGTCCCTGACGCAAAGAAATGTTCGATGAAGACGTAGTGTAGGTAGCCATTGGCCAGCATGAAGTCGATGTCACTATAGTCATCGACCGCGAAGTATACCTTCTGGCATATTTCCGTCCACTTGTTCAGAGGTAAGAGCTGTGATAGCCACGAGATACCTCTATATGTCTCGTGCTCTGAGAAGCTGTCAGCCGGCGATCGCCTTCTCACTCCTGGTCACGGTGGACAAGCGAACCTTTCGCCCAACGCATTATAGTCACGGCATCTTCTAGAGGCGGCATGGGGATCTTCTGCGGGTAGAGGGTTTGGTCTTCAGTAGACGAGGTTTCTCTCGAAGGGATAGTAGAAGCGACACCAGACGACCCATCGATCACGCCAGCCAGGTTCGCCAGTGAGTTGATGATACCGCCCATACCTGAATGGGCATATTTTCTACTATCATTCACGAAATCTCGGACAAACTCGGCAATGTGTGCAGAGTAGTTCCAGAACGGCTCGGGGCCACGTTCGTGAAGAGACTCTGGGTCAATCTTCACGTCCACAAAGGCGTCCTGGCCGGGATTGTGGAGCCTCGCAATCGTTGGAGAGCCAAGTTTCTCAAGGAGGAGATTGATGCCGCTGATTCCACGGGCGATGTCATCGATCTTCTGTTCACTTTGGAGACATATCAGCCTCCCATGTCCTGGTAAGATGCAGCGCAGCACAGCAAAGCAAAGCAATCAGCTTACTACTGCGAAGAGATCAGCACGCGCTGCTTGGCAGATGTCGAGCGCGTACTAGACGCAATCGCACTATGCGTACATGAGACCCTCGCCGTGACACAGTTCGCACATGGTGAAGCTCGATCGCAGGCCACCTTTCGGACTCGGCACTGGTCGCAAGCCCGACGACTAATGGCGAGCGGCGAGCTTCTCGAGTTATTCCCTGGACTTTGCCCGCGGACTTCCATGATTGATAACAAAGACCCTTCTGAATACTCGGAAGGCGGGAAAGAAATTGAAGAGCGAGGATGGTGAGTCTCTGCCAAGATCCCCGTAGGTTGGGGATAGTTGGCTCGCTGGAATCGCGCGGGATTCCGGATGACAAACTGTGGAGGGATGGGGCGAACCAATGGAGTCAGCGCAACAACTCACCGTGTAAGAGCATCAGGGGGATCTGGAGTGGAAACTTAAATCGAGACAAGTATATAAGAGGAAGATTTCATGAGCAGATGGTGATAATTGAGGCTCAATCTCGTCGAACTCTACAATGAAAGTCGAAATAAAACGATCAAAGTCAAACCTGAATCAACTTACATCGCCCAACTTCGAAATCATGGCGCAAAACATCCTCGTCACTGGAGCTGCTGGCTACATGTATGAACCATCCCAGATACACTTTCATATAGGAGCTACAGAATTAACCATCACTCGTCACAGTGGCGGCACCGTTCTCGCCAAGTTGCTGCAGTCCGGCCAAGACCCGATCAAGTCTGCAAAGTTATGGGCAGCCGTCCGAACGCCCGAGCAGGCTGAGGTTTTGTCGCAGTGGAAGGTGAACGTATTGCAACTGGATGTGAATGATACTCAGGCTGTGAAGGAAGCTATCGTGGGCAACAACAGTCTGTTTCTGTCCAAGCGCATGACTGTATGACTTTTGACGCTGATGGGATACTGCTGCTTAGTTAACATTGTCGTCCACACGGCGAGCATGGATCTATCTCCGGCATCCAACATAATCAAAGCGTTGGGTGAGCTCCGTCAGGCAAGCGGGAGAGAAGTCTCCTATATCCATGTGAGTGATTCGAGAGGAGAATTCTTCGGTCGAGAACTAAGGGTCGCAACAGCCATATGTTACTGCCATGTTCTCAGCGGAAGGCGGCTGGACGCACGGTCAGGTAAAGGACACCGATTCGATCCACGAACTTCAGAAAGAAATCGGTGCGGCCATACCGGTCCGAGCGGTAAGAACTTACACTGGCGATGGCGATGGCGATAGACATGTCTCATTAACGTTCCTGGTAGGCCAGCATTGCTGTCATTGAGTTGGGGCAAGAGCTTGGTGTGAAGACGTTTACGATCCCGGTACCATCTGTCTGTGAGTACATTAGCCATGACGCCGTGATCGATCATCGTACTGACCTGGCCACTGGAAAGACGGCCGAGGCTCGGGGTTGGTGAAGATCCTTTCACTCCCCCTGCCCTATCAGGTTCGAGCTGCCGTGAAGACCGGGAAGGTGTACAAGTTTGAGAAGGAAGGGGTAAGTTCTCCCAGATCGCTTGTGCGGCTTCACATCGCGCTACATCGTACAGTTCATGCAGCCTCTGCAGACGGCTTGTAAGCTTCTCATGCAACGCTGACTTGTTCCACAGCGGCCTTATACAACACACATCAACGACCTGTCAGCCCTCTACGTCCTCCTCATCGAAAAGATCCTGCTCAACGAAGACATCCCCAACGGTGAGAAAGGGTTCTACTTCCCCGTGGCTCACCGATGGCCCTGGCACGCAGTCATGCAAGGCATCGCAGACAGCCTGTACGCTCGGGGGCTTGTCAAAGATCCCGCCCTCCAGGTATGGCCGGACTGGGACATTGCAGCCCAGACTCTGGGGCTGCCAAGACAATACATTGAGCCTATGATGACATCGAGGCAAGTATCCCCACTGGAAATAACTGGGCAAAGCTGACTCGGGGACTTGCAGTGGCGATATGGTCCCTGTTAATGTTTTCAAGTTGGGCTGGAAGCCGGAGTGGGATGAGGAGAGGTTTCTCAAGAATATTGATGCGGAGGTGCAGGATGCGCTGGAGCTGGATCACTACAAGCCGAGTGCTTATGACACTTTCATCAAGGAGTCCTGAAGGTGATTCAACAACAGGTGCTTCTCTCCTGAGTTGATCTCACAGTCGCTCCCAAGTATCAGGACACATAGCTTTGACGTCGAGACGTGTGTCGCGAGGGGAGTGTACCTCGAGACTCCGTCTAAGAAGCAAGGCTACGAGATAGATAGGACAAATATGGATATTGATATCATGATTTCATATGCATACGCAGTATGTACTTCCTCCACGTTATGCAATGAGAAGATTGCAACCATCCCCTACAGCTTCGCCTTGACCCTCCCCTCAATCGCCTTATGACTCCCTCCCTTCTCCATAAAATACTCCTTCACCTTCTTCCTCGCCGCCTCAACCGCCGCTACATCCTCCACCGTACTCGGCACCGTCACCTCCTTCTCAAACTCCCCATGCACCGCGTTCTCCACCAACTCCCTCAACACTCTCCGTAGCGTCTTGCCTGATCGCGTCTTGGGGATGATGCCCTTGCCTTGGACGATGCCACCGAGGGTGGCAATCGCGCCGACTTGTTTGCGGACCGAGTTTTGGATCTCGGAGGTGAGTTCGGGAGTTGGGACTGGGGAGGACGGGTGGTCGGGGGTGGAGAGGGTGATGAAGGCGAAGGGGAGGTGGCCTTTGATGGCGTCCGGGATGCCGACGACGCAGCATTCTGCGACGAGGGGATGGGATGAGATGGCTTGCTCAATGCTGCCTTAACGATAGTAAGGTTAGTATCTTGTAGCCTCAAGAACTGATCAGCGTGATTTGGTGACTTACCACTTGAAAGACGATGCGCGCTGACATTAAGCACATCATCATTTCTGCTCATGACGAAGAGATATCCCTCTTCATCAATCATACCGGCATCTCCGGTATCCATCCACTTGCCATCAAATCTCTTGAGGTAGCTCTTGTAAAACCGCTCCTCGTCACCCCAAAGCGTTGTGAACGCTGTTGGTGCCAGAGGCATACCCAAGACAATATTTCCCATCGTGCCACGAGGCACCTCCTTGCCTTCATCGTCAACCACTCGCACATCAAACCCAGGCATCGCCTTGCCTGCACTCCCGTGCTTGCATTCCGGTGGCGGATGGTCCCGGATATCTGACTCGCGGTGGTGTCCTGTGTGCGGGACGAGCGCTCTACCAGTCATCGGTGACCCAGACTCGGTAGACCACCAGTGATCGACGACGTGGGATGCCGGTCCGCAGTATTTCTGGAGAAGCTTCTCGTACATCTCGATGATAGACGGCTCAGAGCGTTCACCAGCAAGGAACAGCCCCTTCAGTGACTTCAGACCGCCACGTTCACCGACTGCAGCGAGGTGCTTGTTTTCCGGATCATCGCGCTTGATGGCCCGCAGAGCTGTTGGCGCAGTGACGAAGCACTTGATGTTGTACTCCTCAACAAGACGCCAAAACGCACCAGCATCCGGTGTGCCGACTGGCTTGCCCTCGTACATAACGGTGGTTGCGCCGACGAGAAGCGGGGCGTAGATGATATAAGAGTGTCCCACCACCCATCCGATATCTGAAGCGGTGCAAATGACGTCTCCTGGGCCGTGGATGTCGAAAAGGTAGCTAATAGAAAGATGCAGACCGACGGCATGTCCACCTGCATCACGGAGAACACCCTTCGGTGCACCTGTCGTACCAGAAGTATGTATGATATAAACCGGATCCGTGCTCTTCACCGGCACACACTCAGCCCTCACTCCCCTAGCCCTCGCACTCCTCACAACCTTCTGCCAGCTCGCCTGCCCGGCATTACGATCACAGGGGTTCCAGCGAAGACGATCTCGTTGCCAGACAAGTGTGCGTGATGGTTTGTGGGTGGCGAGGGAGAAAGCCTCCTCGACGAGAGGCTTGTAGGCGATTGGGGGCTTGTTGCCGTCAATGCCGCAGGAGGCTGTGAGAACGGCGGTGGGACGGCAGGCGTCGATGCGTTGTGCGAGAGCAGCGGGAGCGAAGCCGCCGAAGACGATGGAGTGGATGGCGCCGAGGCGGTTGATGGCGAGGATACCGATGAGGGCGGCGGGAACCATGGGCACTACTCCTATGTTAGTGATGTGGCATGTATCAGAGATGAGAGTACGGAGGGTTTACTATAGATCATGACCACATCACCCTTGCGGACACCTTCCTCTCGCAAAGCACCAGCAAGGACCTCAACCTCGTCCAAAAGCTGACTGTAGGTATACTTCTCCTTAGTCCCGGACACAGGACTATCAAAGATAATGGCAATATCATCTCCCCTACCAGCGTTCACATGGCGATCCACACAGTTGAAGCATGTCGAAACTTCACCGTCTGGAAACCACTCCCAGGAATCATGTGTCACACCACTGCTCAATGTCTTCTTCTTCGTCCTGAGGGTCTGGCTAGGCTTCTTGTGCCAGTAGATATACTCTGCTTGGTGTGCCCAGAAGGACTCTGGATCTGAGAGACTGTGTCGCAGGATATGATCCTGGACGTGGTCCTCGCAGGGAGACATGGTGCGCAAGGACCTTCTCAGCTGTGTCGATGATGAGGGTTGCTGGGGGTTATGGTGTGTAAGAGAACCAGAAGATGATATGGGTATATGCCGACTATGGTGACTTAGCGTGTAGTGACGACTCTGGTGATGATGGTGATGATGATGTCTCAAAGGACGAAGTGGTCGCTTGCAAGGAAGGAGAGACAGTCTGTGTGAGCAACGGCGCATTGGATCTCGAGGTGGACACCAGAAGGGAGGGAGCGGTGTTCTTTTGAGTGTGAGAGATCGGCAGTAGACAGTAGCTCGGGAACATGGAGGTAGGCCTTCGGCTTTGAGTTGCGATAGCTAGCGCAAGCGAAGACAGTGGTACGGCAATGATAGGTGTAAGGTCTGCTTTAGATGGTGGATGCAGGGCGCGGTCACGTCACTGGATGGAGGTGAGGAGTAGGAGAGGAGGGACACTCTCTCCGATTCTCACTGTACCGCCACCCACTGTAGGTAGACATGGGGTCTGGACTCTGGAGAGTCTGGGGAAACGGAGCCGCTCTCCCCTCCTCTCAGTGGCTGCTCAGTGGCTGGTGCGTGTCAGCAGCCCTCTGATTGGCCATCCCCACACTCAGATTGCTGATCTTAGCCCTGTAGATTCGCCCTCGCTCACTGTAAGCCACCTAGGTGCCTAGGTGTCTGTCCCCTGGGCCTCAGTCACTGATACCCGGCGTGCCATCGGGTGTCACTTTTGGACCCCCGTTGATCCGGTCTCCCGAGCCACTGCCGACAGCTTCACCTCGCGCCGAGGAAATTCAGTGGTTGCCATCCAGTTGCCATTCATGCACCCAGACGATCGTATTCATAATGCTTTCTCAAAATCATTTTCTCGGTAGTTCCTGGAGCGATGGCGGTGAACGCATGACAGTCTACGTCCTTCTATCATTATCATGATTCTTCACTTACCAACAACCTCAATCGAAGCCCAAGCGTATCTCACGGGAACAGCTTGACACAGATGCCCATCCAAAATTTGAGGGCTTGTCCGTGAAAAACCGCCTTATTGATCGTAAACCCAACTCAAATAGCAGTCAATCGCAGTACAGTATCCAGCTCCCGATCCGAGCATACCCCAAGACCTGATACTCGGTATAGGGTAACTATCGAAGACAAAGCCGGCCAACACTGCTCGGCCCGAGGATCTCCAACTTCCCTCTCTTCGTCTCACCAAACCTCTCCAACAGCCACGTTCTCGACCTCACGGACCGAACCATGCCGTAAATAACGCTTTCTGCCACGCGATAAGACATTTTTGTCGGCCTCCAGAAGACATTTCCGGCGAAACACCGCTATTGTTACAGGGTCCTTGCTCCGCATTCCAGCAAAGATCCCTTACCTGATTTTAGCGCCCCCCCCCCCCCCCCCCCCCCCCAAAGCAGCGGGAAAGAGAGAGTAAAAGAGAGAAGTGACCCAGCTGCTTGTCTCAATGTCTCGGTATTGGCAGCCCGGCTCTGGGTTCAGATCATCAGAGACAAGAACGCCGCGCGGGTTTTCTAGAGTGAGTATAGCTAGCATTGCAGCCCGTTCGAGTGAACAATTGACGCTTTGTGCAATGCTGTTTTAAACAAGCAGACTGCCCAACCAATGTCCACACGGTTGTGCTGCGCTAGCATTACTTGCACTTCACATAACCAGTGTCCTACCTTATCTCATCATCAAAGCCAGCCTTGCGCCCAAGAACAGGTTTGCCAACTCTCTTCTAGACGAAACCTTCCTATCACACTTACTCGCCCATCGCGATCACACCTTCCTTCGAGCGGAAAATCTGTTTCGCGCGCGTCGCTGCCGCCGCCGCCGTCGTCGACAGATAAGGCGCATGCACCCAGTCCCATGTCGCAATCTCTCATCTCGCTTAGCACTACCACACGCCCCCCCTCCCTGTAAACCCAACGAACGAGACACGCAAATTGCCTGTGTGAGTGGGGGCCGGCTGGCTTTCCCAAGTATCTCGTTTTTTTTTTTCCCTTGCCTGGTTCTGAATTGTTCGCTGTGCAAAGCTTGGGTGAAGAGAGAGATTGGGAGGGACGGTGACGCAGGTTGGGTGTGCTCATCTTGATAAGGATGATGAAGAGGCGTTCTTTCTTGGGACTTGGATGTGACGCGAGATCGACGCGATGAGATCGCGTGAAGGTTGGGGCGAACGATCCGATTCTGGTAGCCTTGTCGGGTCCTCGCCAGATGCCTCACTCCAGTCTCTGAGCGATCAGGCTCACTGTAGTTGTGACTGTCATTCAAAGATCCCAAGGGTCGCAGAACCACCCGAGTTACACAATGCTGAAACAATAAGCATGAGCCGCACAACATCAAGCATGCACTCAAAGGCCTTGCCACGCGACAATGGACACATCGGGCATGGGAACACGAAGATGAACGTAAAGTAAAAGCGCCGGGCCAAAACTGACCTCCTAGCGATGCATGTTGTCGCCTATATATCGTACAGGAGGCTCGACATCATCGAAAACCTTTGACAGGAGGACCATAAACACGCCCAACTATGATACAAATCTGGAGATTCCCTCGTTGCGACACAAGGCAAGAAAAGAGGACGGACATGCAACTTACAGCTTGGGTAGATATAGCAACGTGATTGTTCTCTCAAACCTTTTGCGGCTCAAGAATCCCTCGCCAGGAGTAGTACGTTTGATCAAGGGAATTCCGACATAGGACGAGAAGATAGGCACGCAAAAGGAGTGATTAAACAACACATTATTATATTTCCCCAAATGTAAGTTGATTGCGAGACCGCACACACACAAATCTCGAAAACAGTCTTCCCGACACCGAGAACAGAAACAAGCTGGAAAAAGATGTGACTGACCGGGCCCAAGGCGTGGTCAAACTCCCGATGAAAGAAGAACTCCATGGTGCCAAAGGGCGGGGTATTGTCGTCGTGTATCGATTCCCAAGTCTTGAATGATCCCAATGCTGAAAAAGTGGTTTTGCTTGTCGTTTTGCATGTCCGTCAAATCCCAGAGAAAGCGAAGAAAGTCTATACAGCCCGAAGATGTAGATTTGTGCCGCTGTTCAAAAATAGACAGAGAAATCGTAAGATAGTACATGAGAAGCAAACGCCGACCCTCGTGACAATGTCATCCAGCCCCTATTCCACCCCTCCAGAGGAAGGGGGTCAAGAGGAGGGTCAACTGCCGGAGGTTGAATGCCGACGATGCTCCCCTCGCACTATTCCCACGACTTCCTTTCATCCCTTCTTCCCAACGCAACCATCTTCTCTCCCACGACGCTACCAGTCACCAGACACATGGCTGGCGAAGGCGGATCCCCACGATAAAATTAAAGAGGTATTAACTTCTTGACAAAGGAAATCGTAGGCGGGTTTGGGACGTGGATGGCGAAGCGTGATTCAAAAGCGGTTGGTTGCTTTACAGGATGAAAGCAGCAAGACCGACAACACCAGCGAGGCCGGCAGCGGAGAGCTTGCCAGCACCGGCGGTGGGCTCGGGGACGGGCTCCTTGGTGGGGGTGACACCACCGGTAGGAGGAACGACGGGAGTCTCATAGACCGGGGGAGGAACGACGACGGTGGGCTCCTCAGCGCTGCGACTGTGTTAGCTATGCAGTTTAAGGGAGGCGACTGGATAATTGGAAATTACCAGTCGTCGTGGCAGATCTCATACGTCTTGGTCTCGACGGGCTTCTCGATGGTGCAAGGGCAGTCGGTGATGGTGACGATACCGGGCTTGGTGACGGTGATGGTCTTGTCACCGTGGGTGATCTCAGTGGGAGCCGGGCAGTAGGTGGTGTAGCTCTCGACAACCTCAGTGACGATGACGGTACCGTTCTTGCCGTAGGCGTGCGCGCCAGAGACGGCGGCAACGAGGGCAGCAGCGACAGAGAACTTCATCTTGAATTAGGTTTGGGGTTTGGTGTTGTTTAACGAGTGGATATGACTGAAAGATAGTCAAAAGCGAGTATGTGCAGTGAGCGAGTGTGTGCGTGTGGGTGAGGAGAGAAAGAAGAAAGAAGGGGAGAGAAGGGACGGGAACTGGAGGTGTCGAGCTTTATACCATGTTGACGAAGGGGGAAGATGGGCCCGGGAGCCACCACACCAAGGAGGATCGGGGGCGAGCGAAGCCATGAGAGAGATTGAGAGGACGATGGGACGGGACGTGACCGGGGTGGGTGAGTGTCGAGCAGGGGTGAAGGTCGGTGGTGGTGGGCACAGGGCTCGGACACAATCGAGGAGGGCCGTCGATGGTCCAAGAACAGGATGTTGGACAACCAGGGGGTGTGTGGTGTGGAAACAGAGGACGACGACGGTCAGGATCAATTCAATTCGCGAGAGGACGAGCCAAAATCGGCGGACCAGGGAGGGAGAAAGGAGAGAAAGGCAGAGGGAAAGGAGGTGGGTAGGGTGGAAAAGGGGCAATGACAGGGATGCTGAAGGGGGTGTGGTGTGAAGTGCCTTTTGCGCACGATAGCGGCGTTGCATGCAGTAAGGCAAGGTACGGTACCTGACTGTTAGGTGATGTGAACCGACTGGGGCGCTTTGCCCCCCTAACCTTGCACCGCGTGCTGACGAGGAAATTTGAGGATTACTATTTCTGTTCCAAATTGCATGACACGAGAATGAATTTTTCTTTCTTTTCTTGTTTCTTGCCCTGTCTGTCCCCTGGCTCGGAGGTCCTAGCCTTGATATCGACCGGTGAGTGAGCGCTGACAGTTTGTTATGCGCAATCAAATGCTTGCCTGTCGTACATTGCTATCAGGCCAGGCTAGGCCAGGCTCCAGCTAAGTTGCGTCCAGGCATGTTGAGTACTGAAAACTTCTGGTCGGCGGGCCCGGGCCTTCCTGTCGTCTGTCTCTCACCTTTGTGGAGGCTGCTTTGAGCCCACTTGGTTTGGAGCCAGGCACAAGCTACTTGAAGTGGCATAATGCTAGTCACCAGTAGAAGCTCAGCTATTTGTGCATCCGTCATACTTTGAATTGTGCAGCAGCTCTCGACAGCTACAGCTGGGTTCCTCGCTCATACGTCGCGACATGTCACGCTGAGCGCGCCGAAGGCATCTTTTGGCCGAGTCGCTCAAGCAAAGGCAGCGACATCATCTTTGTGTCCCGTCATCACCCTCGTGTGTCGTTCTCGACTGGCATGCTGTCCTCCCGGTCGGCAAGCTCTTCCGGCTCCCTGCCTGAACCCTGAAGCCACAACCGCAGGAGAGGAATGGAGGTGGGCATTGTGCGTTGCCTTGACGAACAATGGCCCTGTTTACTGCAAAACAAACAAACAACACAGACACCCGAAAGTCGAGACCAGCAGCTATCACCATGCATGTTGCGAGTCAGACGCCACTACTGCAGGAGCTTACCAGGTCTCCAAGCGACAGGTCAAGGCTTTCGCGTGAGAGGTGCAGTGCCGATGCAGATGAGTGCAGCTCTCTGTTGATCCTGTTGATGTGCTCCCACACACAAAGGAGAGCTGTATCAGTTGTGCCCGCTTTATGCAGATCCGCCTCCGCCTTGTGCAGTCGTGCATAAGTGCCATGCCAGTCGGCCTCCCCCGTTGATATCGGCTATCAGCTCGCCTCGCGCCGTTGTGACAGCGCCTTGCAGCACCTAATAGCCACTGCTGCCAGCACTATGACAGCACACCATTCACGCTAATGCAGGAACCGGTACGGTGCCTGTTGCCTGTTCCTGCGCCAGTAGCCTCAGGCCCAAACTCTCTCTGCTTAGGACTCTCTCCCCACACCCCCCTCACAGTTGTCTCCTCCTCCATGAGTGTGTGTGATATGAGCCGTCGCTGAACCCAAATCTTGCTCTCCACTGTCCACCTAATAATGCAATCGAGACCACTGTCATCAATCAGCCTCGCCAACATCGGCTTCTTCTCCGCGACCGACCAACTTGTCACTATCAGCTCGGTCCCAATCAGTGGCAAATTGCAAGCTTGATATCGCTTGTGGGTAACATCTCCCAACCCAAAATGGTACGAGCTTCAACGCAAAACCGGAGGCTCTGGAGCCTCTTGCATCAACCAGCGCAATCAAAACCCCATCCTGATCAAATCAAACCAAACCTGGCTATCCCTCCCACACAGGCCACGCCACGCACCAACACCCATTGTGCTCTCATCTCGGGCTTCTGCCATTCGTGCTCTGCTTCCTAGACGACCCAACAGTGGACACCAACACTATCTGTAAGGTGTGTGGGCAGCCTTCGTTCCAGGCTTTGTACAGTACAGCCTTGCTCTGCTTTCCGCCTGTTGGTGGGTTGCGATCTGCGCCTGCCAATCTGATCCAGATCGCTTCCTCGTCTCGAGCCTCCTCGTATTTCTCATATCTGGACTCTCCAATTCAACTCTCGAAGGAAGCAAGGATTGCTCGGTCCACCGGCGCCGGGACGCGCTACGCCAGCGAGCTTCCCAAACGGAACCCAATGAGATCGTCAGCCTTGCGACTCACCATTGCTGCTATCGCTGGCTGGCTGCGACATCGCCGCACATCGCATCGAGTGAATATGAGGATATCCCCATCTTGGATCTCGCCGGTTCCACTCGCCCCTGCGCTATCGACTTTGAGTCCTGCGCGAATCTTCGGTGTTCGCACCAAAGCCTTGCCCTCTATGGCACTTCTTTGTATTGCGCGTCCATTGATTGGGAACAGTCTGGCAAATGGAGTCCATTGCCGCCATACGCTTTGCTTATCACAGTTGTGGCTCACCCAGCTTGGCCTGGCCTCCATTCAGCCCTCCCCCGATGCTTCAACAAGCTTGATCCGACGCCTACTAACAGCCCTGTTGCCCCTATAAGGCAGCCACTCCAGCGCTATTGGGTCGATTGCTAACTGTTGGCAGAGCTGTAGCGCTTCATTTGTCAATTTCCGAAAACAGTCTTTTCCAGTATTTGCCGGTTGGACTTATCAGGGACGGCATCGTTATTCCGACAGCCCCTGCTCAGCCGTCACCCTTGCCAGCCTTGTTTGGCTTGTCGCAATTATCCCATCAAGATGCCTGACCACTCTGGTGGGAAGCCGGCGGATTGCTGTTCACACGGTACCTCCAGAACCCCGATCACGACGTTCGGGAGGCCCATATCGTAGTCCCATCGCATGAAGCTTGAAAGCCACGAGCTCGAAACGGGCGACTAATTTACCATTCGGCTTGGTCGAGCCGCCGCTAAATCCCACATCGCGCTCGCTGACTGGCCTCAGTGGTATTCCCAGAGCCGCTTCTCCTGAACTCTCTTTCTCACTGGAGCGCCCTCCAAGTTCTCTGTTGGATGTGGCCCCCACCCGCCCATCTGTCTTCCGGCTGTTTAATCATTCGAGCTCGTATTCCGACCTGTGGTTCATTCGCCCCCGTCAGCGGCTGTTCCGCACGGGGCATTCTCGGTAACGAGTTTCGGCCGGGATACTCTTCTCCATGGGGCCCTTCCCTGAATCCAAGACCAGGAAACATGCGATTTGGTTCTTTCCAGAGTTCCACCAAGGGGCGGCGATCAGACGGTCTGGACAGCTAACATTTGCTTGGGGGGAGAATCCATCGACAAGCTTTCCCCTGCTGGCGCTTTTGCTTTGAGATCCACGACAAGCCTTCCAGCTCCAAACCCAGATTCTTAGCGCCCGATGGCACCCACTAAATCACACCTTTGCAGAAGAATGCCTGCTATCGACTTTGCACGCACCCCAGGAACGCGTGGCCGTCCTTCTAGCCTTCTTCAGCGGATGCCCGCCAAGCGCCGCCGTTGACAGGATCCAGCCTCCAATTCGGTGACGGGTGCAGAAAGGGGGGAGGAACTGGATCTTGCAATTTCCCCAGCGCACATCGATCACTGATACAGGGCACCGGTCAAGACGGCCTCTTTCCCCGGCTGGTTCGTGCGAAGACCCGACCACTTTCCTCGTTCGGTACTTCCGAAGGTTATCACAGACGCGTTGTCAGCGCGCGCAGCCTGGTAATGAAGTGAGTGGATTGCAGCTTACATGTTAACTGTTAGGCCTGACACCGGAACCCTCTTTGATGCGAAGTGGATAAACCATTGAAACCTCACTTCAGCCTCGAGAGTCGAGATAGAACATAGCTGAATTCACAGATTCTACCCGCCCCTTGTGTCGCATGAGAATAGCTTTGTTTCGGGCTTCCCGACTCCCGAGCAAGAAATCTCGTAAAAGCAACAAGCAAGACTTGCGAGCCATCTGGCTGGCACGAGACACGCTACCAAGCTCAGACACAAGACATCGGCAGGCCAAGAACGGCTGTCAGTAGCTCACTGAATCCCCTTTCGCCAAGCAAGTCCTAGATTGTTCGGTTGGCCGAGCAGGGGCACTTCTGTACAGTTATCACACGTCCTGGTCTGCCCACCCCTGACTATTCCTCGTTCCATCGAATGATTGCTATCTGCAAAAACTTCTTCCAAGCTTGGGGGTTTAGGAGCAAGGCAATATCTTCCAGTGTCTTTTATTGCACATGCAGGTCTCACCGTTCTCATACGACGCTTCTGGCGCACGCACGAGCGGGCCGGGGGCGGACGGTGGATGAACCCTTGACAGGCCCGCGAAGGGAGGTTACAGGGCTCCCAATGATTTCTCAATGTCATTAAATTTCATCCAAAGTTCGGTGTGTACCGAGATTTGACGGCATTTGGGCTGACGGCCCCGGCGCTTTGAACCGCCGCCTGTGACTCAGGGGAAGGGCCAAAGCGGGCGACTCGCGACGCGCTCTTATATCCTGGCGGCGATTCATTAGACATCCTTTCGTGTTAGCTGACGCGCAGACGCGACTTGTTCAACATGTGCACCGAGTTGCGATGAGCCACCGGCCCCGGCAACGCCCTACAGGATGCTGGAAGCTTTACGAGTCATCCTGAGACACGGTTGTGTTCAAGGAGTGTGGCTCTTTGAGTGATCGCGATGAACTGAGCCCAAGCCGCCCTTCACATACTCGGAGCACCAAGTCAATAATCAACTCTCCGATATCACGAACGAGCGATGAGATGCAAAGATATCGAGCGATGCTGTTTGCTGGTCTGAGGAACTAGCATGGCTTGCTGTGGTCGGGGCCGACGAGAAGCCGTCAAAGGTGGACATAAGCCCGGAACTCAGATCGTCTTGCTGGACTGTGGTTCAGCTTCTCAACCCATTCATGTTGCACCGTCACCCTGATACAGTGCTGGAACCATTACGGAATCTAGATGGCATGTATGGACGATTCATTGCCTTGTAACGCTGCAAAAACAGGACACTGAGCTCGTCCCACCATGGAGCAGCTTCCATTGTTGGTCGTCGATGATGGCGTCTCTTAGCCCACCTGACTGAATACGATGTATTCAGCACTCAGGTGTCACCTTTTTCTCGCGGATGCTTGCAAACTTGCTCTCACTGCAGTGAGCTGGTGTGGCTATCAACGTCTTCGAGGTACAGTGGAAGTCCATTGCACGTCGAGGTTCAGCAAACCAATCCTCGTCAGGCACCGGTGCATAGGTCGGGGTCAAGGGTCTTTGGCACTTGATCAATCCTGACCTGTTGTCGCGCCGAGAGTGAGTTAGCCATGAATGACCCTTGGCCGAGATTCCCGGTCCGGCTGGCAAGAATGATGCGCGACTGGCTCCTGGAGATCTCATCTGAACACTGGGAGTTTCCGGAGCTACTGTTATCATGTAATGACTGCAGCTGGTACTCAGGGACAGACTGACTCGTCCGCGCAAGTACTTTCGGGAGCTCATCTGATTCACGCGGCACGCGCTCGCTGCCAACCCTGAACTCTCACCTGGTGCCTTGTGGTTGTCACAGAGCTCCGTTTTCCATCCGAAGTACCACATGACGGCGGGGAGGACATTTGCGTGGATGCTTTGACTGGCGTAAGGACAACGGAAGTCCCAAGCTCCCTTCCGCCAGCCTATGCTCAATATTTCGACAGTGAAAGGCATGCAAAATCGTCTTTGTCCGGACTTCGGGGTCCGGCACGATGTTTGGGTGTGGCGTGTTGAGCCGGCCGTATCCGGACGATCTAGGACGCTGCGGGGAATGACGTGCGGAATTACAAAGCGAGGGGTTCGGATGAAGAGGGGCAAGACCAGAAGCTTTCGACGAATTCCGGAAGCCGACTTCTTGATGTCATCATGGACCGGCAGAGCTGGAAGCTTTTGAAGTAAATACCTGCCAGACAGTGGCACTTCGTTCTGCTTCCTCCTAACACCCTGCGCAGCCCTCCTAGAAGCAGTCAATTTTTGTCTGTCGAATTGCCACTGTTCCTATTTCTGATCAAGCGTTCGCTGAGCTGTCTTATATCGATTCAAGATGCCTGAGACCATGAGAGCCGTTGGTATGTCCTGATCTCACCCCTCTGCCCGCCCGCAGATCCGATCTTGATACTACCCGTGCGTGCATGCTGACCACCCATCCGGACCCTAGACATCAAAGGCGGCACCGGTGAGCGCGATGCCCTTTTCATCAACGATGACACGCCACGACCCTCGCCCTCCACCGGCCAAGCTCTGGTCAAAGTTCACGCCTTTGGCATCAACCGCATGGACATCATTCAGCGTCGTGGATTCTACCCGCTCCCACCCCAAGCACCGTCCACCCTCGGTGTAGAGTTCAGCGGCACCATCGAGTCCTTTGGTGATGGTGAACATGGAAACTTCAAAGTTGGAGACGAGGTCTTTGGACTTGCGTACGGAGGCGCCTATGCGGAGTACATTGCTGTAAGCAGCAAGATGCTGCTGCACAAGCCCAAGGAGTTGAGTCACGTGCAATGCGCTGCTCTACCAGAGGCCTGGATCACAGCTACCCAAGCATTGCACCTGGTGTTGGGTTTTGTTGAGGGCAAGTCTATTCTTTGGCATGCTGGTGCTTCGGGCGTGTCCATTGCTGGTATCCAGCTTTCACGCGCGGCGGGTGCTTCTGCTATCTACGCCACGGCTGGCACGGATGCGAAGTGCGCATTCGTCACGAGCAACAACATCGGCGCAACCAAGGCATTCAACTACAAGACGCAAGACTGGGCGGACGAGATCAAGAAAGCTACCAATGGCAAGGGCGTGGATTACATCGTCGACTTCGTTGGTGGAGACTACTTCAACAAGAACCTGGACGCCGCGGCACGCGATGCTCGGATCGTGCTCCTCGGAACCATGGGTGGCAAAGTCGTGCCGCAGGCGGACATTGGTCCTATTCTGTACAAGAGGCTGAGGATCGAGGGCAGCACATTGAGGTCGAGGGATGAGGAGTATCAGGGGAAGTTGAGGGATCGACTGGAGACGTACTGTGGGAAGTTCAGGAGTGGGGAGTTTAAGATCATTGTGGACGAGGTGTTTGGGTGGGAGAAGATTCAAGAGGCGCATCAGCATATGGAGGAGGGCAAGAATTCGGGCAAGATTGTCTGCACGATCATTGAGTGAATCAAATACTCACAATGAAGGCAAATAAGATTGAAAAACGATTCGGCAGTTGCTTTGATGACGGCCCTGCCTGTCATGATATCATTTCCCTAGTTCTCGCGAGACGTCTGGCTGTGTTCTGCCTTAATGCTCCTTCAACCACTTGAGCATCTGTTCATACGCTGTGACCTGTGCATCTTGAATAGACTGCTGCGCGTACTCCCCGATAACTGCGAAGCCTGCAAGTGAGTCAGTTAGCATAGGAATCAAGTCGCAACGATGTGGCGCCTGCCGAGGGGGAACACATACCGTGAGGAACGCCTGGGTAGACTTGGACCTCATGCTCCAAATTGGCCTTGGACATGACGTCCTCACCACCTGTTCGCACCTCATCAGGGAACAAGGGGTCATCCTCCACACACACCAAACTCATCGGCACGGCAATCCCATGGAAGTCATCCGGGGACACTGACGCCGCATGGGCCACGGCTCCGGCCCTGATATACGGCCCCTTCTTCACCCTCACGGACTCTTCATCATCTGCCCCCTCCTCCTTCGCGGGCTCTTCCTCTCTCCCCAACAACAACACAAACCTGCCTCCAACACAATATCCCACCGCATAAATGCCCTCCCCATTCTTCACAACTTCCGCATACTCTTCTTGCGCAGCCTCAATAACCTTATGTAAGATCGGCATTACCTTATCAGGTGTAATTCTAGCAAGCCACATGTCCACGAAGAAGCTCTTGGTCACCTCCACGGCTTTCAGCTTCACCTGTTCCAGAAGCGAGGAGGAGTTGTCAGATTCGGGGATCAGGTGGGTGCCTGCGCTGCCGGGTGCTGGGTCGTTGGGGAACATGTCGGGCATGAGGACGAGGAAGCCGGAGGAGGCGAAGCGGTCGGCTTGGATTTGGTTGTTGGTGGAGTGGATGCCGGTGCCGCCTGTGAGGAGGAGGAGGAGCTTGCAGGGGGCGTGGGGGTAGTCGCCTGGTTTGGAGATATAGGTCTGAAGAGTGAGGTGAGTTTTGGAGATTATGAGAGAATGAGGAGAAGAGGGACGTTACGTCTACGCCGCCGAGCTTGATGATCTCGCCGGTCGAGCCTTGGCCGCTTGCTGGTGGGTGTTAGTGAGGTGTCCTGATGGCGGGCGGTGGCGATGAGATGTCTTACGAGTTGGGCGATCAGTCACACTGTTTGCATGATTAGTTACCCTTCTTTTAAGAGATACTGTGTATAATGACGAACCAATGCTCTCCAACGCCCATAGTAGGACCGGTCTGTGCAGGCGTGTCGCCAGGGATGATGGGCTCCTGGGCATCGCTCTCAGGCGCCCTGGTGGCATTGTCGGCGTCAGCCATGATTGCGTTTGGTCTGTGAAAGAAATATCTGGGGTATCAATAACGAAGCAGAGAGACTTGAGTGTTGAGAAGCAGGAGACGGGGAGTTGGCCGGGTTAAGGTATGGTAAGGTAGCTTGGAGGTTACTGTTACGTGGAAGTGGGCAGTGCTGTTTGGAGGTCATGTAGCTGAGGCGGGGAGACGTCATCTTCCCCAGGAGCTGGTGGTAGGACGATTGACAGACATTACAATTGCAGCAAAGGTTATTTGTAGTTTAGGAAGGTCAGAGAATATTTTAATTGAATTCCAGTACCTGGGCTCTAGAAAACTCAAAATAAACACCAATAACACCTCCGTAACAATGTGGCCAACGGTCTGTTGACAATCAGCTTACGGTTGCCAGAGCTTCAGTGCCCCGCCCAAGCTGTTCGAGCAGCTCAACCCTGGTTAGTCAGCAGGCAAACCCCGCCAAAGTGGCCACCCACTTTAGGCGTGTTTCCACTAAACGCGGTGAACGCGTCTCGACTTTCGACTCAACTTCACGAGCCTGCACCATCCATCCCACATCCTCCATTCAGCACTGTATTTCACACCTTCCCGCGTGCTGAACACCGTAGTCCCTCACAGACAGCCGTCATCATGGATGTCGCTTCACAACTGTCCAACGGGTCCCTTGAGTATGTACCCCGCTGTTCTTCCTGTTCATACCTGTTTCGCGTTCTCGCCGTTCTGACCGTTTCTATAGCGTGATCTTCAACGACCCCGACAAGGCTGCTAAGCTGTTTCCCGTTCCCGTCCTACAATGTCTTCAGCTCAAGCAGATGGCGCCAAACCCAGCGGGCGATGAGCGTTATCGTCTTGTCCTGAGTGATGGCACTCACTACGTTCAGACTATGCTCGCCCTCCAGGCCAACCACGTCGTTCACGAGGGCAAGCTTGTCCGTGGATGCATCGTCCGCCTCAAGCAGTACACACCCAACAACCACAAGGGCAAGAAGTGAGTAGACCTGTGCATGATTTTGCTGTCCACTACCGCACAGACACTGACCCTGAGCAGCATTCTCGTCCTCCTCGACCTCGAGGTCATCGAGTCATTAGGCATTCACGAGAAGATCGGCGAGCCAACCGCTGTCGAGTCAAGGCCGGCAGCAGACACCTCCATCTCAGGAAACGACTTTTACGGTGCCAAGAAGGAAGAGACTAAGCCCCAGCCACAGGCTGTTGCTTCAAGACCTGCCGCCACCCACGCCGGCAACAACATCTACCCGATCGAGGGTCTCTCTCCCTTCGCACACAAGTGGACCATCAAGGCTCGCGTCACATCCAAATCCGACATCAAGACATGGCACAAGGCTACTGGCGAAGGCAAGCTGTTCAGCGTGAACCTGCTCGACGAGACTGGTGAGATCAAGGCCACTGGTTTCAATGATCAGTGTGACGCCTTCTACGATCTTCTACAGGAAGGCCAAGTCTACTACATCTCAACGCCATGCCGTGTGTCGCTGGCAAAGAAGCAGTTCTCAAACCTACCAAACGACTACGAGCTTGCCTTCGAGCGTGACACCGTCATTGAGAAAGCCGAAGATCAGACCAACGTACCACAAGTCCGCTTCAACTTCTGTAGCATCCAGGACCTTCAAGGAGTCGAGAAGGACAATGTTGTGGATGTCATTGGCGTGCTCAAGGAGGTCGGTGAAATTAACGAGATCGTCTCCAAGAACAGTGGCAAGCCCTTCCAGAAGCGTGACCTGACCGTCGTCGATGACACCGGCTTCTCAATCCGTGTCACCATCTGGGGCAAGACAGCGGGTAACTTTGAGGCACAGGAGGAGTCAGTGATTGCATTCAAGGGCACCAAGGTCTCAGACTTTGGCGGCAAGAGCCTCAGTCTTCTGTCTTCAGGCACTATGTCCGTGAACCCGGATATCCCCGACTCACACAGGCTGAAGGGCTGGTACGACTCAGCCGGTCGCAACGGCAACTTCGCCACCCACCAGAACATGTCTAGCCTAGCTGGCGCGACAGGCCGCAAGGACGAGATGAAGACCATCTCTCAAGTCAAGGAGGAGAACCTGGGTATGGAAGGCGATGCTTACTACTCCATCAAAGCTACTATCGTCTTTACCAAGCAAGACAACTTCTGCTACCCAGCTTGCAACAGCCCGAACTGCAACAAGAAGGTCACCCAAGTGGGCGATGGCACGTGGATGTGCGAGAAATGCCAGAAGTCGCAGGATAAGCCCGAATACCGCTACATCATGTCTGTCAACGTTGCGGATCACACGAGTCACCAGTGGTTGAGCTGCTTCGACGACACTGGCCGTACGATTGTCGGCATGACGGCGAATGAGCTGATGGAGCTGCGGGAGCAGGATGAGGCGAAGGTTGCGGCTGTGTTCGAGCAAGTCAACTGCAAGAAGTTGAACTTCAGGTGCAAGGCGAAGATGGACAAGTTTGGCGATACGGAGAGGTATGTTAACTCTTCCGACACGAGCGTATTCAATTTGGTGTCATTACTAACATATGGTATAGGGTTCGGTACCAAGTCATGTCGGCAGCCCCCATCGACTTCAAGTCTGAGGGCAACAAGTTGGCTGAGCTGATCAAGCAATACAACATCAATGAGTAAAAGAGGGGATCAAAAAGTCTAGCTTGTCAAGAGGAGGATATTTTGGGGAGAAGGAATGAATGGCCACCTTGTACAACTGACAGGATTGTTTTGTCTTCTTTTGAAAGGGACTACTGAATCGGTAGACAGGGTGTATCGACATGGGTCAGGGTTTTGCTTTGGAGATATGAGAGCACGAGATGAGAATCAAGTACTTTGATGAAGCAAGTTCTTGCAGACGTGATGATCGAGGGTGAATGCACAAGGAGAAGCAGACCGTGTTGCCCATCAAAAACACCAATTTTCTTCATATTGTAGAGTGCCGCACTGGCTTATGTACTCTGTTTTACCTTGTTGAAATCGCTTTCCATCTTGCTAAAATCCCACTCAACCTACATGCTGATGTGCTTGTACTGCCTTTGACCCTCGCCAGAGCCGTAATCGGATGCAGCCTGGTAGTTTCCACGGAGCTTGTACTTGTAGATCGTCAAGCCCTCCAGACCAACGGGTCCACGCGCGTGAATCTTGTTGGTGCTGATACCGACCTCCGTACCGAATCCATAGCGCATGCCGTCTGCGAAACGAGTGGACGCATTCCAGTAGACGCCCGCGGAGTCGATCTCGCTCATGAAACGCTCGGCTTCGGCTGGGTCGGAGGTCATGATGCAGTCGGTGTGGCCGGAGGAGTGGTGGTTGATGTGGTTGATTGCGTCCTGGAGGGAGGGGACCGTCTTGACTGCTACGTCGAGGGAGAGGAACTCGGTGGTGTAGTCGGCGGGAGTGGCGGCGACGGGGGCGGGGGAGAGGTTCAGGGAGGGGAGGGCGGCTTTGCTGGGTTCGTCGCAGTGGAGCGTCACGCCCTTTGCTGCGAGACCCGAGGCGACGGCTGGGAAGAGGGTGGAAAGAGCGGATTCTTGGACGAGGAGCGTCTCAAGGGCGTTGCAGGCGGCGGGGTAGTCTGTCTTTGCGTCGACGATGGCCTTGACGGCTTTGTCCTTGTCTGCTGAGGCGGCGAGGTAGATTGCGCAAAGGCCGTCGGCGTGGCCCATGACAGGGATCTTGGTGTTCTCCTTGATATGGCGAACAAGTTCGTTAGAGCCACGAGGGATGACGAGGTCGATGGACTTGTCTTGTGAGAGGAGGGAGGAGATGGCGTCGCGGGTGGTGACAAGTTGGATGGCTGCGTTGGGGACTTGAGTCTTGTCGAGAGCGGAGGAGATGACTTTAGAAATGGCAACGAAGGACTCGGTGGATTCCTTGCCGCCCTTGAGGATGGCTGCGTTGCCGGACTTGATGGCGAGACTGGCGATGTTGGCGATGACCTCGGGGCGGGCTTCGAAGATGATGAGGAGGACGCCGATGGGGGAGGAGACACGCTCGAGGATGAGGTCGTCGTCGAGCTGGGTCTTCATCTGAAGTTTGCCGACTGTCTTGCATCAGCACTCGTAGTTTAGTTGAGTTGAGTTACCATGTACTTACTCGGATCAGGCAGACCCTTGACATCAAGAATGCCCTTGAGCATATCATCCCACTTGCCCTTCTTCCCCAGATCCAGTCGCGAGACCAGCGCCTGGCTCAGCGACCCGTCCTTGGCAGCCTGCTGCGCCAACTCAAGATCTTTTGCGTTGGCAGCAAGAATCTCGTCCTTGCTGGCTGCGAGCGCATCGTGAATCGTCTGTAGAGCGTCGTTGCGGGCTGAGGTGGGGAGGGTAGCGAGCGAGAAGGATGCGGTCTTTGCCTCGGCGGCAGCGGCCTCGGGGGAGGCGTTTGTGAGAGACATGGCTGGTAAATGGAAACAAGTTTTGGGGGTATAGGAAAAATCAATTGAGGTGTTTTAAGAGTTTGAGATTGAGGGGATTGGGATGCAGGGCTGAAGAATTGTATGCAGAGTCATTGGCAAACTACGGCGGTTGGACAGAGGATGGTGGATAGTGGGGTGAGTGACGCTGGTGGGGGATTGGCGCTGTAAAAATCCAGCATGACGTCTGTGTGGCCACTTGCATGCAGCAAAGGCTGTAGTGGGAGAGTCATGTAGCCAGCGAGGAGCCAATTAGTCGGTTAGCTGGCTACCCTGTGGCGTTCTGTATTTTCTGTGCCAAGATCTACATCAACGGAATTCAATTCTCATCTTCAGTGAATGTCGTAAGAAGTGACGGTCTACTACATGTTCTGGGCAACCCCCCACTGTGACGTGACCCTGAAGACCCTGTGCTTCGACCCTGTAGTTGCTTCTTCAGCGGGCGGAACACGCTCCGAGCCGGGAAGCCGCCTGTGTAACGTCGTCTGTCTCACGTGAGCTGCCTGCCTGCCTCTCCAAGACCGTTTCCCTTCCAGCATCGCCCATCAAGCCCATTCTCTTCCATCCGAACCATCAACCACAATCCCATCGTCATAAATCTTCACTTCTTGCCTGTCCCACCGAGCTCAGCTGTCGCCGTCTCTCGCGCCGACATCGCTGCGTGCCGAGGAACCGTTCCGACAACACAGTGGCTCCACTGCCTGGCCTCGCGCTCGCCTCTCAGTTCGGCTGGTGCTTACAAAGGCTACCGCACGCTCGACATGCACGACATGCACGCTCCCCGACCTCGGGCACGCTTGTTGCGACCAAATGACTGCAATTCGCTTCAAGGGCCTCTACCCCGTGCCAGACCATTCCTGCTCGAGATAAGGGTGTCTCCCCCATAGCAACAAGCCTACCAGATACACAGGCGCACACACCAAAGAAACCTGGGGGGATCATCTTCTCCACCGCCGTATTTCCGGCATGTCCTCCGATCATTGGAGCCGAGTCCAGGAAGCATGATTCCGGCCGGCCGCCCTCCCTCACCACTCTCCTATAAATCCAGCCTTGGCCCTGCCCACTAAAAGAGAACCCGGGGAGACGAGACGGGGCACTTGCGTAGCACACCCTGGTCATTGCGAGCGCCAAAAGGTCGCGAAACACTTACTTCACTTGAATCGGCTGCAGGCATGGAACTTCTGCACCCTTCACCACCGCAGATCTTCTGATAGGGCTGGACTGGGCCATTTTTACTTCCTCTTTGCACTCTCCGACACAAGCGTGTTCGAAGAAAAAGTCTTGTTCCTTTATTACTTGACAGTTCCATCACGGCCCCTTGAACAAGTGGCGAGATGCTATCGCTGGGACGCCGACTTCCCTCCCAGGCTTTGGCTGTAACCTCGATTCAGAATTTCCGACCCAACTCTACGTTCACGCTCTCTTGCGTGTGAAAAAGGCTGGAATTGGACTTTCCATCAGCAAGGCTTCACCATGGCTGCAGACGACTTGGACCCCGAAAAGGTCCATGGCCAACGTCCCTCTGCCGACATTGAGCGTCCCCTCTCTGTACACTCGGACACAACCGTCGCTTCGGACCCGAGGTTCGACCAAGACAAGGATGCCGCCCGAGACCACGACGACATTGAAGTCATCGGTGCCAGCACTGCTGGTGAACCTTCAGGAAAGACTTGCGATGAGCTAGCTTCCATTCACAATGCTCAGTCTCGCGCTCAATCAAGGGCGTCATCTACACGGTCGCGTCCTCTGTCCATTGTTCCGCGCTGTAAGCGGCGTGGGCTCTTTGGCCGCTTCTCGATTGTCCCTGAGGTTGATCGTCCCTATGACTACCGCAATTCCACGAAATGGGGCATTACAGCCACAATCGCGGCGGCCACCGCTGGAGCACCCATGGGATCATCCATCTTCTACCGTACGCGTTACCTTTAGCACTGGATGGCTTTTCGATCCGAGCCATCTCAGGATCCGCTATGGAACTTAACTAACATACCTACGCAGCGGCTCTTGGTGCCTTGGCCAGGGAGCTTGATACCTCCGAAGCCATTATCAACATGTCTGTCGCCTTGTACATGCTCTCCATGTCCATCTTCCCCATCTGGTGGTCAGCCTTCTCCGAGCAATTTGGTCGCCGCAGCATCTATCTCATATCCTTCACCTTCTTTATTATCTTCTCCATCCTCTGTGCCGTCAGTGTTAGTGCACCCATGCTCATCGTCTGTCGTCTTTTAGCTGGTGGCGCCTCAGCCAGTGTGCAGGTTGTCGGCGCCGGCACTATCGCCGATATCTGGGAGTCTCAAGAGCGAGGCCGCGCTATGAGTATCTTTTACTTGGGGCCGTTGCTTGGGCCACTGATTGCCCCTATCGTTGGTGGCGTTCTAACCCAGCATTTGGGTTGGCGGTCAACTATGTGGTTTCTAGCCATCTACGGTGTTGTCATCATCGTGATGCTCTTCTTCCTGTTGCCAGAGACGCTGGCCAGAAAGAGCGAACCTGCCATGACCCAAGAGCTTACACGCATGTCTACTAGAGAGTCCGCCAAGATGAAGAGCAAGAAGTTCGCAACGTCCGTTTACCACTACCTCATCGAACCGCTGAGCGTTCTCCTCCTCCTGCGCTTCCCACCTGTTGTCCTCACAGTCCTCATCGCCGCCATCGCCTTCAGTTCTCTCTTCGTCCTCAACATCGCCATTCAACACGGGTTCTCTCGCCCTCCTTATAATTTCGACCAAATCACCGTGGGACTAACATATATCGCGTCCGGACTGGGCTACTTTATTGCATCTATCTTTGGCGGTCGCTGGATAGACAAGATCATGGCTAGAGAAGCACGGAAGGCGGAGAGGTATGATGAGCATGGGAGACTCATCTATTTGCCGGAGGACCGGATGAAAGAGAATGCGTGGATTGCAAATACGGTGTACCCGCTGTCGCTGCTGTGGTTTGGATGGTCGATGTATTACGGAGTGCAGTTCATGGTGCCTATCAGCGCTCTCTTCGTTTTTGGGACATCCTCAATGCTTCACTTTGTAAGTCCATCCGACACTCTCCCTCCTCCCATTTGTGTCCTGTTTGGGTATCATCCTGTAAATGAGTACTAGTGAAACTGATCTTTGGTCCCAGACCCTCGGCACAACTATGCTCACCGAATTCGTCCGCAAGCGCAGCTCCTCCGGAGTCGCTGTCAACAACTTCGTTCGCAACATCCTCAGCTGCATTGGTACCATAGTTGCTGCGCCATGGATCGAGGCTGTGGGAGTGGGCTACGTGATGACGACGCTGTGTGTTTTTTGCTCGCTGCTCGGGTTCTTGGGCATCTGGCTTATCAGCAGGAATGCGCAGAAGTGGAGAGCGGCGATGGACGAGGCGCTGAAGAATATGAATTGAGGAATTGGGATGATTCGACGCGGAGGATTATACATTTGCATAAACTTGCATATTGGGTACATTGAGCATAGCGATTAACTTATATCTCGCATTGGAGCACTTCGCCTATGACTTCAATCATGTCTGCGCCTTTCACAAGTTGTACAATCCAACAGCGTGGATGTGTTCATGCCTTGTGTTATATTTGTAGTCAGCATGTTGACCTATACAGAGTTGCTCGCTCAGCTATGCAGTGTATCATCTTCATCCTCTCCTCTCATTCTCAATTCTTGTTTCCAAACAACTCAGCAACCTTCTCAACGCCAACATTTCCGCCACTAAACACAACCCCCAACTCCCACCCCTCCTCTCCGCCCTCCTTCTCCAACTTCTCCCTCAGATCCTCATCGAACAACACCGCCGCCAGCGCCACGCACGCACTCGGCTCCACGACCATCTTCATTCTCTCAAACACCAGCCTCATCGTCTCTAGGATCTCCTCCTCCGTCACGCTATACATCCCATGCACCAGTCCTCGATCTTGTCGGATGATAGACCAGGTGTGTGCACCGAGCGGGGTGCGGAGGCCGTCGGCGATGGTAAGGGAGGATACGGCTGGGATGCGTTCGTTGGAGTAGTACCCGCGCTTGGCGTCATCAGCGCCCTCGTGAATAGGTTCAGCGCCGAAGATCTTGAGACCTGTGTTCTCGGCGCTGAGGGCTATACCAGAGAGCATACCACCTCCTCCACAAGGGGCAATGATCCCATTCAGTCCCTTACCACTCTTCCCCAACGTCTCCTCCACCTGCTCTTGCATCTCCAAACCCATCGTTCCCTGGCCCAGAATGATATCCGGGTGGTCATAAGAAGAGACGAAGCGTGCTCCTGTCTCTTCGATGACTTTCTTGGCGGCTGCGTCGCGCTCGGGGGAGGTGGAGCCGGAGAAGATGAGGTTGGCGCCGTAGGAGCGGGTAGCAGCAATCTTAAGGGGGTTGGAGATGGAGGGCATGACGATGTGGGCGGGGATGTTGGATTCTTTGGCGGCGAGGGAGAGGGCTTGGGCGAAGTTGCCTATTCAGCCGCAGCTTATATCAGTATACACATTTTCTCTCATGGCTATCCGAAAGACGTGACTTACCAGAGCTATGCGTCACAACACCCTTCTCCATGCCTCCTCCTTCAATCCAACCAGGCTCCTTTTTCAACCTCGCCACAGCATGGAACGCACCCCTGGGTTTAAAAGCCCCGATCCTCTGCAGATTCTCACATTTGAACCACAGTCTGACCTTTGGCTTCGCAGGTGTCCTACCCTCCCACCTCGTGCCTTTCAGATCATCGACATTTCGAGGTGTAGAAGCGAGGGTGGAGAGGGTGGTGTTGGTGAGGACGGGAGTGAGATGGATGTGGGAGGAGATGAGGGCTCGGGCGTCGACGACGGAGGAGCGGGTGAGGGGTAGGCAGGTTGAGATGTCGGCCATTTTGGGTGCAGCGTCCTGGCTTTTGAAGGCTATGAAGTGGTATGAGGTTTGGTTGTGTGGGTGGTGAGAGTGGTGAGTGAGAGGTGAGTGAAGATTGTTATAGTCCCGCCGCCGCTGCTTCTCCAAAAGTCCCGGAGCGCGGATGTCGTGTCCAGCGCCGACATCGCCGGAGCCGCCTTCCTTGGCGAAGCGAATAACGCCGAAAAGGCGGACGGATTACCCGAGCACGTGCTCGTCAAGAGTCACAGTATGACAGTCAAAAATACTACATCGCAGTGCATTGTTTAGCAGACTACAGCTTGATGCCTATCCTGCTGACGGTAAGCATGCGGCATGATCTCTCCGCGTAGCTTGAACATGGAGGATTCTCCAGTCCCGTGTGGGAAACCGCCAAGACCCAGTCGCGGGAATAATGCGACTGAACATGTCCTGTGGGCAAACAAGAGTCACTCGGCCAACGATAATTGATGGTCCAGCATGGCAGTAGGACGAACGCTCCTGGCAGCGTCTATGCACATGTCGAACGGAGGCGCAGATACACAAGACAAGGAAGGATCGACCACAGAGAACACACTTAAGAGTCGGCAAAGAACAGACGACCATTGGTATTGTAAAATAGCTTCAAAGTTTCCCTCTTTTCTCATAGTTCTCCAATTTTGGTTCTCTCCTCGAGAAAGAGACGTATAAAAAGAAAGAGGACAACGGGACACATACTCCCCAATCCCAACCGGATCTTCAGGAACTTTTTGATATGGTAGGTAAAGGTAGGTAGTAGGTAGAGGCGGAGGCTACGGTACAGAAGAAGGAGTTTTTGAACACATGAGGTTTGCAGACCTTGGCCTGATTCTTGTTTCGGAGGGGGAGTTTCCAAGATTCAGATGGTCAAAATGGAGGAAAAGACACACTGACACTCAAGTCCTTGTGTTATGCCTCTATTTTTGGTTCTCGGGACGGAGGGCACTGCAAAGAAATCAAGTTAGCGAACATTGCACGAATTTACGACAATCGACAGGGTGTCACATACCGGACGGCCTTGCCGGCGCGCCAGATCTCAAGGTTGCGGATCTCCTCCATCTCAGCCTCGTAGCGCTGACGGTAGTCGGGCTGGCTGTTGTAGTCGAGAGAGCGCTGGGTCTCGGTACCGTCGTGGACGGAGTCGTACAGGCTGTTGAAGACGGGCTTCAGGGCGTCCTTGAACTTGGGGGTCCAGTCGATGGCACCGCGACGGGCGGTGGTGGAGCAGGCCTCGAACATCCAGTCCATGCCGTTGGCACCGATCAGGGGGTACAGGGACTGGGTAGCCTCCTCAACGGTCTCGTTGAAGGCCTCGCTGGGGCTGTGGCCACGCTCACGGAGGACCTCGTACTGGGCGAGGAACATACCGTGGATACCACCCATCAGGCAGCCACGCTCACCGTAGAGGTCAGAGTAGACTTCCTTCTCAAAGGTGGTCTCGTAGAGGTAGCCGGAGCCGATGGCAACACCCATGGCGATGGCCTTCTCCTTGGCCTTGCCAGTCACGTCCTGGAAGACGGCGAAGGAGGAGTTGATGCCACGGCCCTCACGGAACAGGCTGCGGACAGTGCGGCCGGAACCCTTGGGGGCGCAGAGGATGACGTCGATGTTGGAGGGGATATCGACCTTGGTCTTCTCCTTGAAGACGGGGGAGAAACCGTGAGAGAAGTACAGGGTCTTGCCCTCAACAAGCTGGGGCTTGATGGCGGGCCAGGTCTCGGACTGGGCGGCATCGGAGAGCAGGTTCATGACGATGGTACCGCGGGAGATGGCCTCATCGACATCGAAGAGGTTCTTGCCAGCGACCCAGCCGTCCTGCTCGGCGTCCTTCCATGACTTGCCGTTCTTCCGGACACCGACGATGACGTTCAGGCCGTTGTCGCGGAGGTTCAGGCCCTGGCCGTGACCCTGGGAGCCGTAGCCGATGAGGGCCAGGGTGTCGTTCTTGAAGTACTCCAAGAGCTTCTCCTGGGGCCAGTCGGCGCGCTCTGTTGATGGATTTGCGGTCAGCAAAGCTTCATTCCATCATTGTGTTGTCATTTGGGTTTGTTCTGCTCGCGGCACATATCCACCCACATGATATATTGCGGCAAGCAGAGGTAGGGTAGGATTTCTTACCGTAGACATCCTCCTTGGAGCCAGCGAAGTCAATGGTCTTGACACCACGGACCTGCTGCTTAGGAGCAAGAGCAGGCTTGGATGCGGAAACGGCACCAGCACGGACGAGGCCGCGAGCGGCAGCAGCAAAGGTACGCTGCTGGACGCGAGGAGCAGCGACCTGGCGGGCCAATTGAGAGCGGATGCTCTTGGACAGAGTTCTGGAGGCCATTGTGAGGAGGGGTGTGATGTGTGTATGTGTGTGTGAAGGAGGGGAGATTGGTCTGGGAGGGTTTTTGTGGGAGAGTTTAATCAGGTCAGGCTGAGGTGAGGTGGAAGAGGAAGGGGAAAATCCTGGTGTGACTGGCTCCGAAGCCGGCGGGAAAAGAAACGCACTGGGCGAGTGAGTGAGTGCTGGTGCTTGCGTGCAGGGGTTGTGGGTGCCCAGGTGTGGGCTGGGTCTGGGCTCCAGTTGGCCCAGTGCCCCCAATAGACCCGAGGAACAGGGGCCCGCCTCACCGAACAGCAGCCGCCCAGCAGAGAGACCGGAGGGGATAGCGGAAGGGCGAATTAGCGCCAAAATAAAGACAACACAGCATTGTCGCTTTGTGTCCACCACTTGTGTGGCTTCTTTTAGTCAGTCGTATATTGCAACCTGTCTCAGCAGCGACCAGCATCCGCTGGAACTCGCCTGTTACTGGAGTAACTCAAGCCGTGCTCCCCACCCCAGCTCCCCGCTAAACTCGTGCTCCTCCAGTGGGCGACCCTGCATCCGGTCCCCGGCTCTGTGGAGGAATCGCCATTCGCGAGTCAGCCTTGACCGACATCCGATCACCGGCAGCTTGCCTCTCAGACTCATCGCTACATGTCGTACTGGGCGGTCTGGGACGGCGGTAATTGATGCGATGCGATGCTGTGTGCTTCTTCGCTTGCACTTATTGCATCCCAAAGGCTCGTGATGCTCTGAACCCCCAGGCGGGATTTGCTGACATTCAATAAGCTCATTCTGACTCCGGATTGCTAGAGCAAAAAAAGCAGATACATTCCATCCCAGTGGCTATGAACATTCGTAAAATGAGATAATGCACAACACCTGTCAGACGCCGGGCCATGCTCGACCTCTATAGAACCGCCGTATTCTCTCCGCTCGCTTGAATCTTGTGTCCTTCCAGCCCCATGTACGCTTCTGCCCTCAGTGCCACGCTGTTCATAACGTTTGCCATGGAGACGTGCCCTTGGAGAAATCCACCTTCTAGATGACGCGGTCGTAGGAAGTTCCCCTTACTGTTCCTCCACTCATTGCCGATTTCACGTTCCGCCTGAAGCCATCGCGGTTGTTTCGCAGGTCCTCGGCAGCCTCCTTGTTCAGTGGGTCCGAAGCGTTTGGCTCGAGGAAGAGGAACTAGAGAGAAGACCGATATGTCAGTTCGACAGTTCACAGACAAGGCCACATTCCTTCAGCTCTGAAGATATTCGGGACCACATTGACTTACCTGCAATCCGACGATAACCGCATTCAGGTTCAGCACCGGCTTCCAGTCCTCTCGCAGGATGTTCAGGCACACCTTGCCCTCGAGGTCGATGTTTGGGTGGTAGATCTTCTCGCGGCACTGCACCTTTGGCGGCTCGTGCGGGAAGTTCTGGTTGATATTGAAGTCGAAAGTGAATTTGCCCGTCCGGTACATGCCCTCGTCCGGCTCTATCGTCAGGATGAAGTGGAGGATGTCATCGGGGTTTGGGAATTCCGTCTTCATTGTCGAGCCGAGAGAGAGTTCCGAGAGATCTGTGATAAATAGCGGATATCAGCATGTCTTTGTAGCCAAGGTACGTTTCAAACAGTAGACCTGAGTTGTGAGAGCGAACCTTTCTGTACCCGGAGCTGAGCTGCGGTCACCTTCTTCTTCTTGCCTCCTGCGGCCTGTCCTTCTGCATTCTCCGCATCCTTCTGCTCCTTTTTCTACACACGAAAGATGTTAGCGACGTATTTCAGTGATCGGCTTGTAACAGCGCGCAGCGTAATCTTTCAAAGTGCTCACCATCGACCAAATCTTCAGCATCGCGTCGTCTCGTGCCCAGCAGCCTGGGAGCTTCTGCGGGGTTCGTCCAGGTACGCAGTCTTCGAGGAAGATGAGGGGGGCAGTTGAGAGGTTCAAGTCTTCAGGACTGTCCTGAGAAGTAGGTCGGGAGTTTGGAATGTGGTGAAGCTGAGCTTTGCGGGAGGAAGGAGGTTGCTTATTCAAGAAGTTCTGGCGTGATCGTTGGGCTGGAGGCAAGTCGCTGGCGGGGGTGGGTAACCGCGATAAGATAAAGGCGAGGCAGTCATCTATTCAGGCTGTGGCGCGCCGAGGTTTATGCGTAACCACCACAATACTACCATCAAAATTCCCCGAAACATTATCACATCAACATGAGTCACTCGAGTAAAATTCAAGAGCAGGCTGCGTAGAATAGTACTAGAATAAGACAAAGAACAGTAAGAAGAAATAAAGTAGCAATTAGAATAGAAAGTAAAATAGGAGTGGGATAGCAAGTAGAGAATAGTAAAATAGTATGGGAGGAGAGCAAAAGAGCAATGGCCAAGCAAAGACACCAAAAAAGTAAACCGAGATGTCTAGCAAGAGACGGTTTCGATCCGTCGACCTCCGGGTTATGCTATTTGTTGTATTAGTACGAAGCTCGTTGGTGATTCACATTGGAACATGTGGGAACGTACAGCCCGGCGCTGTTAGGAATTAGTGACGAGCTCGTACAAGAATCGAATGTAAGGTAGTGCCGTACCGCTACCGCTGCGCCATCTTGCTTTGCGGATGAACGGCGGCGAAGAAAAAGAAACATATAAAGGAGATACAACATAGGCCCGAGCAAAATACCAGGAATATCGAAGGTCAGCAAAAAGAAAGTCTCATAGCAAGAGACGGTTTCGATCCGTCGACCTCCGGGTTATGAGCCCGGCGCTAGGAAGAGTTAGTATAGCTGTGCTTATAACATCAAATATCAAGGTTATTTACCGCTACCGCTGCGCCATCTTGCTTGTAATAGATGAACGGCGGGAAGAAAAAGAGCTATATCAAAGTTTCGTGCCCAAAATGGAGAAAATAGGAAAAGAGCGAAAAAAAATATCTCTAGCAAGAGACGGTTTCGATCCGTCGACCTCCGGGTTATGAGCCCGGCGCTGGGAAGAGTTAGTGGGTGATGTCAACATGAAACAGTGGTGTATCTTACCGCTACCGCTGCGCCATCTTGCTGTTTCTTGGACGAAGATGGTTTCTTTCCTTGAATTGTGCTCTATCAAGTCTACATTGATGCTGCTCTGGGTAGGAATGTACACAAGCACTACCAACAATGAGCCAACACATAGTTCGCACAATATACATTGACATTGAAACATCATGTTTGACCCTTACCCTTTCTTCTTGACGTGCTTAAGAGTAAGCCGGAGGTCAGTTACCTTCACCTTTCCTTGTGACCCCTATCCGGCCACTCTATCTGCAAAGTCCAAGTTGAACCCATTACCTTTCTGGATCGCCCTCTTCCAGGCGGGCCTCGCATCACACCTCTCACAAATGCGTTTGACATTCGGATTCGCCTCCAGATCAACCGAAGAATTTTGATAAAAAAAGAAACTATTTATAGTTTTTACAATATATTAAAAAAGCAAACTTGTATAACCGAACTATATGTAAACTATGTTAGAAAAAAGGCAAAGCTTTTATACAAGCATTTAAGTCTAATTTTCATGCCATTTCTCCATCCCAACTCCACAGCACAGCCATGCCGTGAAGATCTTGCGCTTAATCGCACCAATGAGTGGACGGATGAAGAAGGGAGACTTGAGCTCGAGAGCTGTGAGGATCAGCTTGTCGCCGTTGCGCATGATAAGGTCTGGGCCGAGGAGGTTGATGAGATATAGCTCTCGAACACGGTACGCTGCGTCCGGTTCGGCTTTGAGGAATTCACCCGCCTTATCGTATGTCAGAAATAGGTATTTACAGATGGCAGGTGCTTGAGTGAGGTCTAACCCGGAGGGGAGTATCAGCGAGGCGAGTGTCCTTGTACATGTGTATCGAAGAGGCCGACAGGGAAATCATCAGTTGGGCGATCGATGGCCTTGAGGTCGTAACCTATCTCGAGCTCCTCCAGAGTCCAGAGGACCTGCTGCGAGGACGAGTGCTAGAGACACTAGGTTAGGCATGTTCGTGTTGCGAGGTTTGTGTATTGTAGCGAGCGCTTACCGCGAGATGCACAAGCTTCAGCTTCCCAACACTGGCTCCGTGTTTGCCTTCCCTTCTACCGCATGTCGAGCAATGAAAACAGGTCTGGCCTCAATTATGCATTTGTTGACAAGTATTTGGTGCAGGCGAACTTTTCAAATGACCATATAAGCGCTAACTCGCTATCCCGACTGTTTAGCACATCACCCATGTCCAGACGGCGGCGTTCTGCTCGTTGAGGTAGGCTCCGAAGGGAGCCTTGGGTGATCAGTCCACACCAGCTCAGACTGCCGGTCGGGTGGTTGTACGCGTTCATATGAGCTTACTAAGAAAAGTATGAGTTCTGCGACAAGCCTTAGCAGTTTCATCAAACACATACGGTTGGAAAGGTCAGATGTACGATTCCAACGGTCCCTCATCATGTCACAAGCCCAGATACTGTCAAGTTGAATGAATCTTTGATACAGATGGCCCAGAAAGAAGAGCCACGCAAGAAGTATTGTGCAAATGATACGACAGAGAGGACGGGCTATGAGGGACTTCTATCCCCATGCCTAACCAACCCATTCCTCTCCTTTCTCCTCCTTTCCAATCTTCGCCATGATTCGAATCCAGTATTCCTCATCTTCTGTTTAACACGCACGCCTGAAGCAATGAATCGCAGTACGAGATACCGGCCTGCGCATATACAAAAGACTCTCCACCTTTTTCCCGCCGGGAGCAGGGCACTTGCTTGGCATGTGACATCTCTGCCAAGGCTCTGACTGACACGACAGGTTATCCACGATTGTGGTACCTCTTCTACCTTCTGGCGAAGCAGCACATAAGACCGGTCTTTCCGAGGAACCAGAGGAATCCGATGAAGCGGATGAGCGAAAGCACAGCGGTGGCATACAGGAGGAACTTGAAGAAGTTCGCAGTACGATCCGATGCAGAGTCCTAAGAGCAATAATGTCAGTATAAGATTCGGCGAGAGAGACGGAGATGGGGGGACTAACTCCGATGCCAAAGGAGTCGAAGTTATCACTCGTGATGACAATGACGAGGAAAATGTTGGAAAATAGCCAGGAGATGACCAGACCAGTACGGAAGGATTTGTACGAGTCTTCGACATCCTTCTTCTCGACCTCTTCCTCTTCCTTGAAAGGCGCCAGTGCCCGCCTGACGGTCTGCTCGAACTGGCTGTCGATATCCTCCTGCTCCTTTTCAATTTCTTCTACCACAACCTCATTCTTTTCGCCCTTTTGGATATTCGCGGAAGGCAGCGCCTCCGCCTTGTCGGACCCCTTGGTACCCCAGGAGACATCGTGCCAGTTGTTGAAGGCGTAGACCATGAGAATGTTGATGTAGGTCGACATGAGGAACATGTACTGCGGGAAGGAGTGGAACATGTGCCAGGGGTCGAGGTACAGGAACGAGGCGATGAAGTACAGACCGTAGATCGTAACTAGGGCAATCAGAATGACGCCTGCAGCGCTGGATCCAGAGAAGAAGCTGCGCACAAAGTCGCTTCCCGAGTCGAGCGAGATCTGCTCCGCAATAGGGGTGTTCAGAGCGCGGGCGACAAGGAAACCGGAGAGCACAAGGATGTAACCCTGGATGATACCAAAAACCATGAAGGAGGCAATGTAGGTGAACTTGGAGCCCTTAGGCCTGTTACCCAAAGCCAGGATGAATTGCAGGATGACGAAAGCGAGGTAGATGTACTTGAGAAGAGCGTTGATAATAGGGGTCGCTGTATCTCCAAACGGCCACCCATGATTCTCAGAGCTATTGCTGGAAGCGATGACGGGTCTTCCCACTAGGTCCATGATCACAGTAGTAGTGAGGAAATACGACGCGAGTGAGAACCACGTGAAGATGAGGTTGAAGATGTTGTACAGGAGCTGAACGTGGAGGAAGATCATGCGGACGATGTTGTGACCGGACTTGTACATGCGGCCGAAGTGCATGAGCGAGTAGAGCGTGGCAGCGAAAGAACCGTTTAGCCAACGACGACGCTGGCTGATGAACTCAGGAGCACCCTCGGGAACATCAGTCTCACCCTTGGCAGCCTTAATGTAACTGAGATGCCATTTCTGGCCAGCCTTGGCGACCAACTCGAAACACAAGATACGATCCTCGGCCAAGAACATGTTCTTTTTGAAGATGTTCATACCGTCAATACCCTTCTTGCCAAGCATCTTAGACAAGGTATGATCACCATGGAAATATTGCTCGAGAGGGCGGCCCATGATAGCCCGAAAACGGTACGCTGAGAAGGCACCGGGCAACACGCTGACGTATCCGAACGAAGATTCGAGGGGCTTGTCAAGAATGTTGGAAATCTTGTACTCGAAGTTCTGAATAGCAACCAGAGGGTTGAACAGCTTGCGGCCGCCCTTTCCCAACATAGCATGAATCTCACCGCAGGCACCACCCAGATCCTTGTCGTTGTAGAAGCCTTCCCAAAGGGCAAGGAGCGACCTGGGGCTGGGCTTGGTACCGGCATCGAGGAGGATAGCGACTTCAGGGTTCAGGATACGGCCGAAGGCGTTGAAGAGCCAACGATGGGAGTTGATCTTTTTGCTGTTGGCCGCCTTGAGACAGAAGATGAACTGCACAGGAGGCAGGTTCTGAGGGCTGTCGTCGGTTGGGCGGATGAGCTGCTGGTTCGGGGTGACGGACAGCTGACTGGTGTACTCGAAGATGTGAGCAACGGTGTCCTTGCCGTCAACGTCCTTCTTGATGACACCATCCTGGTAGATACCAATGGTGGCCAGAAGGTCAAGCGTGTTCTTGTCTGCCTTCTCAATACCGTCGAAAACGAGACAAACGACGATCTTCTGCCAGGCCGGGCCACCCTTGTTCCAGAAAGTGGACTTCTTGAGGTTGACGATGTCGCGGATGTTCTGCATAACACCGTGGAGGGTACGTGCCATCAGAACCTTGTCTTCGTTGTAGTATGTGATGGCGATGAGAAGCTCGGTGTGCCTGTTATACATACGGGGCCGCAAATCGTAACCGTTCTTGAGGGTGAAGTCGTTTGGATCACATGTCGCAGCAGTGTAGCGCATCTTCATGAACTCCTCGTTTCCGCCCTCAACATCGCGGTAGCGAGGCTGAACAGCATTCTTGATAGCGCTGGGCACTGGGTAGTCAATGCTCAGGACAGAGCCCTGAACAAGCTTGACTTTTCTGGTGTTGAAACGCTTGAGGCCACCAGCCTTGCCGGCAGGAGCCTGGGGAAGCTGTCTCTGCATCCACTCATCCTCGGGATCATTGACAGTGGATGGGGGCCGTTGGCCATAGCCGTAACCGCCATCCTGGCTAAAGCTGTCAAAGCCACCACCATAGCCAGCAGCACCAGGAGCTGTTTGACCAGCTCCAGGGGCATATGACTCTGTGAGGCTGTATGCGGAAACAGGGCGGTCTGGAGGCGTCGCGGCGCCGAGTCGATCTTGCTCGTAACCCATCGGCGGAGGCTCGTTCAGGAGGTATCGACCGGCGTCGTCGTCCTGCTCGTGAGGTGGCAGATGATACTGTCCAAGGGTTCAGCAAAGGGATTGGAAAGGGAGTTGTGGTGTAGCAAACATACGCCGCTGCCTCCAGCAGGGAGATCTTGCATGGGATGGCCACCACCATAGTCCTGGCCTCGGCCACCGTTGTAGGCCATTTTGGCTTGCTCAGTAGAATGTCTCTCGTTGTCTAGGGGCCTCCTGCGTCGAGCGAGGGGTTGTGAGACGGTAAGATGAGAAGCGAAACCAATGTGGACGCTAGATTAGGCTCGCGGCGTGAAAAAGGAGGCCGAACAAAAGAAAAGCAAAAGGGCGGTTCGAGCTCCCTACGTAGTGCCAAGCAGCAAACGCGTCGCCTTTGTCGATGCAAAAGGGGACCGCCACGAAGGGGAGAGTGGCAGAAAGAGGGCACGAAGCGAAAGAGAATACGGGTATGGGAGAATAACGAGGGGAAGTGCGGAAACGATAGGATCTAGGATGATGGAGAAGAACCGGGTCAAGAGGAGGTTTTGGTCATTGGAGGATCTGAGCTGGCTGGATGGATGACCTTTGTTTCACCAGCTGCCCAAGCTTCACGAAGTGCCAGCGCTGCCAATGCCTGAGCCGCTGATCATGGCCACCGTCGTAGCGCCGGCGACCACCTAAACGAGGCCCAAGACAACGGGGAATAGGGGGGCAAAGCGCTCCGCCCACTGCTGAGCCACGCTGAGGTGCGTCTGGCCGACCCTAGCCTCTGATGCTGCTCCCCTGTTAGGTGTTGCCGCGTAAGTGCCCGTTAGTCGCTAACAACAAGCTGCCGGGCGGAGGTTGGCCAACTCCCGGGACAATATCGTCATAATGCTACCATACCAACTACATGCACTTTTTGTTGCATGGGCAGAAGCTTGTTTTCTTGACCAGGAGCGCGACAGTGGCTACGTCTCGTGTTGACAGACGCTTGTGTACGGCATCCTATCATTTAATGCCAAGGTAATCTCTCAATACTAGCAACGATACATTGACACTCCTGCTCTTTTCAATTGCAGCTACAGTTCAAGGCCAGGATTTTTGCGAAACGAGGCTGACGACAACTCTGGCGCTGACATGAGAGGACTAGGGCCCTGGGTGAGATCCAAAAGCTTTTGTGTGGAGGCAACCAGGTACGGTCAGGCACTTGGCAGTTTGCCGGTTCTTGGTGCGCTTACTCAACAGCCCCAAGCCACAAGGCGGATGCAATTTTCTCAGACAGCATATACACTGCAGACCACCTATTGATGCTGTGAGATCAATCCACGGCTCCTTTTTACCCAGAAGCCCTACCAAATCTGAGCCCAACACGAAAGGATCAGCGGGTGGAACAGGCCTCTCTGTCTGATTCAGTGTGCCAAAAATAGAACGGCTGCTCCTGACGCCAAAGAGGCGGCGTCTGGGGCTGGTGCGTGCTCGGTGGAGGCGGTGCAGCCCGCGAAAACGTCCAACCGTCTGATTTCTTGTCCATTTCATGCCCATGTCTCGGAGCGTATGTCGGGTGCAATGCTTAACATGGCCTCAATCTTGCATTGCAACGTTGCGGATCGTAAAGAAAATGTGTGTTTCTCTTCGGTAAAATACCAATCATAGACTGTGTTCGTGCTTCCCAGGCATGTGATTTGACTACGGATGTGTTCACGTGACTAACCTAGTCAATGCAAATATTGGGATGCGTGGTGTAATCATGTCTTTCTGTGTCGCATCAGGGCTGTCAATATCATGCCGTGACTCGTATACAACGGAGCGCCTTGACTCGACATTAAGTAGGTGGCGACAGTGCTCATGTTCAGTTTCCTCGTTGCTCCAGACCATTTTGTGTTTTGCCTCAATTCGAGCAAATGAGCGGTCATCACGGTCAAGGAGGAAAGTATTCGGCATGGTCAATAATCACAGAACCAAACGACTGGAGCATAACGACCTTGTACATATTCTCTCATTCGGAGGTTTGGCCTTCAGTGGGTATAGCCAAAGCTTGGAAAGTCCATGAAAATGACGATACAGGGTAGGCATCCCGCTGATTTCACAACACGGGCTACCCTGAAACGTCTATTCAGGGTCTCGTTGCTACACGAGAATGGTCCAAGGCACATGTGTCGTCGCGTCGAATGTACGAGGGGAATGGACATCGGCCATTCTTCACCACTCGCGGCAGGATCAGCAGCGGTGGAGGAGACCCTGTAAAGAACCTAAGACATATGACGACCTTCGAACATCTGGAAGCCCAAGGACTCGGCCTTCAAGATCTACGTGACGATCCGGCAAGGGACACTGAGAGATCTCTTTGCCAAGTGCCCTTGTGCCCAGAGACATGTCAACGAGTCACATGACAGCGTAAAACTCATCATCATCTCAATCTCACGTCGCTGCAAATTAACAATCTCGGACAGGGCATTGGCAACCGTAGGAGCAACAGCCATGGTGCCCTGTGATTGGCTTGACCAAGGAAATGGTCGTATCCAGAGGGCACTTTTCTGTCCTCAGGCAATGCAACATTGGGATGGCTGGCAAGTGTGGTCGTACCCGATGCAGGTCAATCAATCACGGCTGCTTTGATCGTGCCACAACCATGCATTGTGTTGCCCGCCCAAGATGGGATGGCGAGGATTCGTCAGCCAGGATCCATCCATGCCTGAAGGAGCAAGGGAGGATCAAGCGCCGTCTAAAACGCAACGCGAGGGCGGACGCCGCAGGCATTCCAACACGCGCATGAAGAGTGGCGTCTGAGGCATGTGCTGGTAGTGCCGTGGGCTGGCATGCGGATCACTGGATCATCTGAAACTGTCGTTGAAATGCCAAAAGGGTTGCTCCAGGTGCTGACGACGCCTGTATGTTTGTTGCTGATGGATGGCTGGCTGGCTGGGAGGGATTGAGGATGGTACAAGCCTCTGGAGATCAATTCATCTAGACCATAGCCGACTGGCTGTGTGGGTTCAATGTTGTGGATGGCGTTGAAGAGAATTGGAAGGGGTGGGCCCTGATGACACAGTGCTACAACCCTCAGGTGTAATTCACACGGCTGATCTCACAACTGCTGGGCCCATGGCCAGGGGGTGGGTACCCACTGGTGCTGCGAGTCAGACTGTTTGTATTGGCTGATATGGGGTTGAGGCACTAATCCCCTGAAGATATCCACAGAAAGCACACTGTGTCAGCACTGTTCTGTGGCTTGCGCAGGTTGAATCGCTACGCTAGACTGTATATGGGCTTAGCGGCCTCATGCCCCTGGCGGCAGCGTGCGCCTGTACCGTTCCTTCCTTCTTCGCTCCTACCGTCCCGCCCTCCAACTTCCCTCAGTGGTGTGGCAGTCGCACTACAGGCTCCTGCCCCCCTTCCCAGCGGCTTGCCCTCCCCTTGTGCCTGCCCAGTGCTCACACACTGGCGCCCAGCCAGCAGTCGACGGCGCGCCATCCCCTCCCATTGTTCCCACTTGCTGCGGATCTCCCACGATCCTCTACTCTCCTCCTCGCCTTGCTCACTCTCTCCGCCCAGCATCCTCATCCTCGTCCTCATCCTCGACAGTTGCGCTGAGAGGATCGCCACGACCGCATTTCGACAATCACTATCACGATCTGTACCGCTTTCGATCAGTTCCTCGTGCCGATTATGTCTCCTTCTCCTACGATCTAGAATCGCCTCTTCGTTCCAGCTCTGAGCTAGTCTCCAGTCCACTCGTTTCACCTCTTCTTCTCGACAACCATTCACGATCTACATCGCCTTTCCTTCCCCGTTCGTTACCAATATCATCTTTCACATTGTTTTCATCTCAAGCAGACGACGGATTTGCCAGCATCCTTATCTATACCACCTGTTGCGCAATCTCCCTACCGACGCTGTTAAACCAATCTACACCATCTCACGCCGATTAAACGTTACCCAAACCCACCATGGACGGCGGAAGCTACATTCTGGCGAGAAATCTCGACGAGCTGCATGCGGGTAAGCAATTAAAAGCACTTTATGGATTGTGTGATAGAGACTGACAGTCCCATAGCCTTGACTTTCTCGTCACGACAAACCCTCGCGGCCCGACAAAGCGGTAAATGTGTCGAATGTCCTGCAGACAACCCGCCATGCGACCTTGCCTGTGACAAAGGCGAGGAGTGCTCCTATAGGGTGCCGACTGATTGCACAACATGCACCAAAGCTATTTGCGTTGCGGCCGAGAACTCAAGCGGCTCCAGCAACGATGATGGAGGCAGCAGTGGACCCAACATCGGTGCCATTGTTGGAGGTGTCATCGGTGGCTTGGTTGTCGTCGCTATCGTTGCATACCTCGTATGGAGGTTCTGTGTGAAGCCCAAGCGATCTGAGCTTGCTCAGTCCGTCTACTACCAAGAGTCTCACGGTGGTGAAGGCATCGAGAAGGATGCCGCATCCCGGATGACACGCCGCTCGTCTACTCACACCGTTCACTCAATCGCCTCTACCGTTTTGACTCGCGCGTCCAATATCATTCAGATTGCCTATATCCCCGGTGTCACCAACCGCGCCACTCCCACTTCACCCACGGTTCTTGTACCCCCGGTCCCTCCGATTCCTATGCAACATGCCGAAGGCAGACACGGCGAGGAGGGCCAAGATGACCAACACTACTTTGTCCCTGGTGCCCTCCGAGATTCGACCTACTCTGGCCTCTCTGGTTACTCTGACAGGACTTCGTACGCAACCAGGACATCATATGCCCCCCGGTCGAGTATTGCGTCAACGATTTACGGCAAGTCAGCGCATGTGTTCACCTCAGCTCAGTCTGGCATGCGTGCCAAGCCAACAATGGTCAGCGTCAAGTCATTCGGTACCGGAAGCCCCGAGAACACGCCTCCGGTGCCGAGTCTTGACCTGGAGAAGTTCGGACCTGCTCGCCCAAAGAGCAGCGCAAGCACATTCAGCGTTGGATCTACCTTCTTGAACAACGCCAGCACTGCCACCGCAACCCCCGCCCGCGCCCAAGTTGTCAAGGTTGGAGGTGGCCCGCACGTCGTCAAGGTTGGCAGCGGTCTGAAAAAGGTGGATATTTCCCGTTCTGGGTCTGAATCATCCTCATCAGCAAGTTCCGCCATCACCAGTGTTGCTGAGCTTCCTGGTGACAGCGCCACTCCGCGGGATTCCAATGCTGTCACAATCATTGAGGATTCGCCTTCAGTAGACCAAGGTCCCTTCTCCGACCCACCGGCTGCCAAGTCTTCACCAAGTCTTGGAGTAGTGGTTGAGGATGAAGACGAGACGCCACACGACAAGAAGGCAGCTACCGTGTCAGTGACAGCTATTCAAAGAGGAAGCAGTCCCTTCGGTGACCAGCATGCTACGAAAGACTGATTTACAAGATGATCTTGCCACCATTTACCCTTCTTTGACACGTATCGATGCTCAAGGGGACGAGGCTCATCTTGCCTCTTTTCTTGGATGATACGTATGTCTGGCGCCATCTCCCTGAATAGCAGTTGGAGAGGCGTATTTTATACAGGACCCCCTTTCTGGCGACACGGGGTATGATTTTTCTTGCAAGCGGCGATGGATTCTTGGTAAAGAACCACATGGAATGTCTGGCGTCAATGGGCTCGTTTGAGATGTTTACGTTGCTTGTATCTACCTTTCTGATGGGATCTTTGGAAACGTGCGATGTTGTCCGGATCTTGAGGTCCACCTTTCGGTCTTCTTGAATATAGATGACTCTGTCACGATTCTTCTTGCCTCCACTATGCGCTTACTTGCCATCGCGAATTGATTATGATAGAGACCGTATCGCCTCCAGTGTGGATACTGACCCGGGGTAGCACAATCTCCGTGCTTGTCTGTTCGTGAACTCCGGGAAGGGTCTGTCGAGCGGGAACCTGCAGCGGCAGCATTGACACGTGGGCATCGGCATTGGCAGTTCGCGAGACGCAGCAGCAGGGGTTCACGACATTTCGGAAGGAAGAGGGGCGAGACCAAGGACGGAGAGCCCTGTTCCGTTGCTTTGTGTCTCTGAGGAGGAATATGTTGTGTTACTGTCTGCTTGAGGTATATGTACCTGTTTTGTGTAGCGAAGGTTTGGTTGAGATGGTGCTTGGGTGTATTTGCATTTGGAAGCGACAGGAGGAGGGATGGGGAGTGATACGCTGTAGAGAGGTTTGTATGCTACGCGAAGGATAGTGGCTCAGGGCATTCGACATGCGTTATCTGAGGTTAAGAATACGGAGGGATGTTCAAAATGCGTGCGTCGTTAGCGATGTGCCCCCATCCTGGTCCAAAATCCAGTAAGCGCGTGGGGGGGGAATTCGACGGGCTGAACGCATGTAGAGACATCCCACGCGTGGGATATCAATCATCGGTCGTTTATGACGTGAAGCGATGCTGATCCCCACGTGGTATACGGACCTCAAGGCCTGTCACCGACTTCTTTTGCCGTGTGTATCCGTGGGTGCAGAAGTAGTATTCTGTTTGGCTATCAGTTCCTGGGTTTTGTCTGTCACTTTCTGGAAGAAGCGAGTCGCAGGTCTTTCCCCCCACGTCGAGAGAGATACTTGAGTGACGGCTTCGGAAGGTGGGAGAGTTTGGATTTGTTATCGGTGTACCGAATTAGGATAGAGCTTTGTGGTGGGCAAGGAGGTGTAGATGCTATGCTATGTTGTCTGACATTGGAAGCTTTTCGGCTGGCTGGGTCGGGTAGCTGTTTCGGCTGGCTGGGTCGGGTAGCTGTTTCGGCATGAGTTGGAGAGATAGTCAGAAAGACATGAATAGCATACGATTACTCTGGAGAAGTTCGCACAAAGCAAGATATACAAGTAATGACCTGCCTTCTGAGGTAAATTGTTACGTTCTTTGTAAGACTGGCCCTATCATAACCTCTCACCATCCAAAATGGGCAATCCACAAGCCAGATGACACCATCGAGGGAGGCTTGTGTTAGACCGACAGTATCCTTCCCAAGTACCTTTGTCCAAGCCTGCCACTCGCCATATCCTGCGTATTCGTCACAGACAGAAAGACCTTACTATCCATCTCACACGACTTAGCATCCAAGTCCGTTTCAAACAAGTCATGCCCAACTGCCGGGTACCCTTCCGCGGCCACGCCCCTATCCCAAAAAGCATAACGTCGTTTCATAGCATCTACGCAATCGACCCATGAACAAAAGGAGCTGAAAAGTCAAACTGATTATCTTCAATTTTTTGAATGGAACTATGGAATGTTATATTGAGACAGAGGAAAGAAGGAGGGAGGGAATGACAATGATAGCTTGATTCTATCATATCCTGTGAACTCCCATCCACCCACAAGCCTGGACGTTTGCCATCCTAGGAAAAAACAACGCAATCGAACCCCCTCAAGGAACACTGGCCTTCCCCTGTCGAAAAGAGGGGCCCTTATCCTAGAAGAAGGAATGGGAAAAAAAGAGGGGAGGGGAAAGGGTGAAGAGAGGGGGGGCAAAACACTAAAGCGTCGAGGATATCGTTCGTTTCAAATGCTCACTAGGGTTGGGCTGTTGGGTTCGATTCCTTCTTTCTTCCCCTGGAAAGGAACCACCACCATCCTTGTTCCCTGTCATGTTCGACGAGCCAGCCCTGCGGTTTTCTTCCCTTGCCCCGTGCAAGAGCATGCTCAACGGATATTCGCTTCTCCTTCTCAAGCCAAGAATGGCTAATCAGCAACGGATTTGCAACGGTTTAGGCATGTATGATATGACAGAGTATTGTTTAGGCAGGTATAAACGGGCTCCTCCGGAGGCAAGACAACAAAAGCGATGAGTTGCAAGGGAAATGGGGTCCGAGACGGACAGCCGTCGATGCCATTTTGTCTACTTGATAGGATTGCCTCTCGCTGATCTGGAATCTGGCTATCGCAGCCCTGTTGCATTCGCCAAAGTCCCGCGACCATGGCCCCCGCCTTGGGCAGTGCAAGCCTCATTATCTCGAGGGGACATCCCTGGACCTTTCTTGACTGTTCCCAGTTCTCCGATCCCGGACTACTCCAGTTCCCTCGCCCTGTTGATCATGTCGTAATTGGAAGGCCGTGCCGTCTCTTATTCCAAATCGGATCGTCTCGCTGAGCCCTGGTCCGCCTCGAGAAACAATGGTTCCGGCGAAACGAGACATGTGCCACGTTCAGTCTTATCATGCGAAGGTAAAGGTGTCCATGCGTAAGATCCCACCTGCGTCGCAGATCAATATACCCGTGTCGGATGCTTAAAGCGAGCAAAACCGGCGTTTGACCTGGGCCAGACCAGGGACGCTTCGGGAACCAGGCCTCTTGAATTGCAGAACCTTATGGATGAGAGATGAAGGAAGCATGCACTAGTCATGCGGCGGAATCAAGAATGATATAGATGTCGAAAATCTAGCGCCTCAGGAAATGCTTCTTTGCTCTTTCTTCAGTTTTCAAAAAATAGATGCGCCATTCGCCGTACAGAAACAAGTTTGGCTTGTTGCATCGTCGAGAATATATCGAGCCAATCGAGAAAAACCGACGCCTTGTCGCGAATATAACAGTAGGGGTGAGAGTGCGACCCTCCGCCTCGGGGCGGCGCCGTGTCTTTTTGTGTCATCCATATCGTAGCACCCTCTGGCCGTCGCGTCTCGCTGCTCGAGCTAGCCTGGAGAAGGCGCGACAAGCAATCGGGTGGTATAAACCCATCCAGCAGTGTCACACACGGAGTGAGCACCGCTCATAATAGGACACACGACTTCCCCCGCTTCTCGCCGTCACGCTCGCGGCGGTATCTTCCTTTGTCGCGATGAGGGGCGGATTCGCTGTTGCCAGTTTGCCTGCGCCCGCCCGACCCTGCTGCTGGCCGGGACACTTGTTGCCGCTGTCGCCGAAGAATTCGGACGACATCGTAGAAGGCCTTTTCGACGTTGATGCAGTTCTTAGCTGAAGCTTCAACAAACTCGCAGCCCAATTCTCGTGCGAGCGCGTGTCCCTCCTGAGTAGACACCTCGCGTTCCGTAACGCGATCGCTCTTGTTTCCAACGAGCATGATGGGAATAGGTAAGGACGCACTGGCTGCCGATATAGGCGAGCCTGGGTAGGACGGCGAGGATGCGCAGGATTCCTTGACGCGCTGGATCTGGTGGTGGAAACGCTTGATACGGGAGAAGGATGAGCGGGAAGAGATGCTGTAGACAAGTACGAATCCCTCGCCATCCCGAATCCACTGATCGCGAAGGGCTGTGTATTCCTCTTGGCCAGCTGTGTCGAGGACTTCGAGCATGCAGGGTTGACCATCGATGACGACTTGCTTCCTGTACGAGTCTTCAATCGTCGGGTCGTACTACCGAGAAACTCTTTGTTAGCGGACGAGCCTGGCAGCACAATAGGCAAATTATCTTTTGAAAGAGTTCATTGGCAAGCGCAGGGGAACCTGGGTCGAACTCACGGTTTCCACGAAGTGTTGCAGGCACAGCTGAATCGTCAACGCTGTTTTGCCGACACCTCCATCACCGAGCACCACCAGCTTGTAAAGTACCATGCGACCCGCCATGGTAATAGAAGGGAAGCAGCAACGGAGCGAGAGCAACCAAGGATTTCACAAGGTCCCGAACCGGACGTCGCCAATGATGAGGGAGAATGGCGGAAGTGAAGAGGAAGATCCAAAGAGGGGGATGGGCGTCTGGCAGCGTAAGGTCTATCTGCTTCGGCGGGGGAGAGAGGGAGAAAATGAGGAGGAGGGGTGGGATCGGAAAGTTGAGGAGACGAGGTGTGTGTGGTGGTGGTGGTGGTTTTGGTGGTAAAATGCAAGCGCAATGCGGTTTCACAGGCTCTGGAGACCACCGAGGATGGTGAACTGGGTTATCAGTGCTTAGGCTCGAGGGTTCTTAGCGACGGGCAATCTGCTGGCTGCCAAATGGGACTGAGCTTGGTTGGCCTGGGACTTGAAAAGAAGACGAAGTGAGGGGAGATGGGGGGAGGAATCCTCTAGCTCTACCTACTGCCGCTGTGCTATGCTGTGGTGCTTGTCTAGTTGCCCAAGCTGCGAGTTAGCAGTAGCCTCTGCTTCTTTCTGCTTCTTGCTTGTGCTTGTGCAGCAGTGTCAGTGATAGTGCATTTCTGGTGGAGACTGGGAGGGATGCAGGTACCGGCCCAGCGAAACAAGCAGCGACGGTACGCGCGAAGGCGGCTCCCTTTGGGTGGCTGCAGCATCCAGTGCCAAAGCCAGAATTGAGATGAGGGCCGTCTAGTGGATGAGTGTGTGCGGGTCCTCGAGATGGCGTCCGGTCGGTTTATGGGGATAGGCTTGGTGTCCTTCGCTGCCCGTTCGCTCCCAAATTGAGGGACGGGCTTGCAGCCGGTCAGAGGCCAACCCACAGTCGGCCTGGCGTGGACGCGGTCAAGTCATGGACAGCTTCCGTTTGGTCTATCAGTAGCACACAGTCCCGTCGGCTGAGCTCTTTGTGACTTGGCTGTTGGGCCTCTGGTCTGGTCTCTAACCCTCCCTGTGAACTAGGGCTCGCTGGTTGCCGAGATCAGCGTCGGAAGGAATTTCTGAAAACGACGGCGCCGGGTGAGACCTTTGAAAGGTCCTGCCTGACAGCAAGCACAGCACGACAAAGGCATTCAATGCAGTACGGCCCAAAATGGTGCGAATAGGCCCCTCGACAAGTGCTGGGCAAGGAAATGGGCCAGCAAAGGGGGTCCCTCTGGGCCAGTGTGGGCTGTCTGGCTTCCTTAGAACAGAACGAGGGGTCGCGTACGCAGGTTCACCTCCCGGGGGCCCATCCCCGACCCTTGACGACCCGGTTTTGTCGTGGGCCGTCGTCTATGGCGGCCTATCCTATCGAATGGGTTTGGCTGTATTAATCTGGATGGGAGGATGAAGGGGAAAATGCAAGCCTTGGAATAGCGGATGAGTGAGCTTTTGCACATGCTTGACAGGGCACCACCTACTCGTACCTAGTCCAGCTCGCGGCTTGCATAAGCCTGCAGAAGGCAGACGGACGGGTAGCTCTATCCCTGCGTACATTCTGAGTAAGGCGCCCTGTACTCCGTACCTACCGGTAGATACAGACAGGGCACAGCTGGGCGTGGAAGATTTTCGTCCGTCTCCATCTCGAAGAGGGCCGGGGCGAAGATGGACAATGGGTACTTCGTGGGCGGCAGGGACAGGGTGTCAGTCAAGACGGGGAACACGCGAGAGACCCTGGCCGGCCAGGTCATATGAAATGAGGATGGCATCTGGGACTCCCCAATCGACAAATGACATCGGGGGCCTGAGTCAAGACAATGTCGATGTCGATGGACGCCTGACCTGGCAGAAGCAGGATCAAGGGGAAGCGTAACATGGGCACTTGAGCAGCTCGACAAGCCCAGCACGAAGCCAGAGATGATCGGGAAGGTGCAATGGGCCCGATATCCCGCTCTTGCCTCGTCGTGCCTTGCTGGTGATGTTGCCCTGTCTGCACCTGCCCTGCACCTGCACCTGCACCTGTACAGCAGAGCCCTGATGCCCCGAATCTGGTGTTACTACGGAGTAGGTACCTTATGTACAGCACTGCCTACTGCTGCTGCTGCTGTTACTGAAGCTCGTTCTCCTCGGCACCGTCAGCACTCCATGACTAGGTGGATGATGTCTTCACTTGACCATGCCTCGATCAGCATGGCTGTCCTTGGCCGAGACTCCTTTCCGGTGATTAAGCCATGTCTCAGAAGCCACCGGCAACATGCCTTCCCTTGCTCGTCCACATCTGCTTCCCAACAACGAGAGCGTTCGTCCGCATCGCCAGACAGACACCCCGGACTTCGACTCGCATCTCGACCCTCCTGCAAAGCATTCACCCCCATCACATCACATCTTCGCACCTGCATCCATGCCACAGCCTCGCCGACCAGCACCGCCGGCCCGCGGCACATCCCGCCTGCCAGCGAGTCCTCTGCCATGCGACAATCTGACAATGAACCAACCCAAAACTTGCCCACGAACCAGTACCCTTGCGCGGGCCGATATGCGCCGCCGCCAACCCAGCAACAACCCCGGAGCCCTTCCCCTGCCAGAGGAACATGTTGATTTCCTTTGCCAGAACCTTGACGATCGACACGCAACGGCCCTTGAATGGCATCTACTCCCGTCTACAGGCTCGGCCTTCCGGTGCAGTCATACCCAGCAGACCACTCACAGCCATCCTAGAAGCAATTCAATTACTTGAATATTGCAGTAAATGGCAAGCACACCTTCGTACCATCCTGGTACTGGAATGCTGGGTGCTTGCCCGCCTCCGTGCCCTCGGAGCCGGTGACAGACAGGGTAGGACCAGGCCACTCTTTTCACTCCACATGCTGTCGCGCTACCTCGACATGGCATGCCAGGCGGCCCTGTAGTTACAGCTTGTGGATTTCCATCATGGCATCCTGTTGGCTTGTGCAGTTCAGCCAGGGCTTCGGAGTCGTGTTCAACCCCACGTCTACGACCTAGCTCCAGGTCGTCCCACTCGGCAACATATCTCGTCCACTAGGTCAATGTAGGAAAAAAGTCGCAACATACGAGTCAAAGGCAAGGAGGAGCTCAGCTGTAGAGCGAGTGGACTGCTCGTATCATACACACCTTCCGGAACTAACGATTGTCGTCTGGTTTGTCCCTTGCATCTTTCGACACTACAGTGGGACAGCTTCGACACTACAGTGGGACAGCTTCGACACTACAGTGGGACAGCTTCGACACTACAGTGGGACAGCTTTGACAGAGGCACACCACATCGCCAGCGTGCTTTCCAAGCAAAAGTGGCTTCGTCTGATAGTTGTCCCCGCATGAAAACGGCTCAGTTCATGCATCGCGGCTGGCTTCAGGCCAATGGCTTGACTGCTGACCGCTGTAGGAACTTGCTCGGCTGTCACTCTCTCGGCGCTTCGACGAGTGATCCCACGCGTCATGCACGCTGCGGCTGCAGCGGGCATGCGGCCTACGAAGCGGCCAGCGCACCCCATGGAGGGTGGCCTGCATGGCTGTATGGCTGGTAAAGTGGCCTCGATTCTCGTTGTCTACTTCATCTGACAATGCTTGCGCAAACGATACATTTAGTCTGGCATCGATACTGCACTGGTGTCAAGAGCCCGTATGTGGTCTTCCAGCGCACCCAGCTGGGGAAGGTGATTTCTTCGACGATGCGAAGTTGACGCTCGGCAACATGTCAGTGCGGGGAGTGACGGGCTTGGAGCCGAACTGGCACCACTAACCATTAGATTTCGTATATTGAACCTGGTGACTGAGGGATGAATGGCACCGTCATACTGCTATGGATTACTTCTTCCGAATTCCCGGCGCCATGCATTCTTCCGCCGACAGCACTCTATCAAACCCAATTGCCACTATACGACCCCGTCATCGGCCGCCATACCCTGATCTACCTCGGAATAGACATCGAACCCTCTGCTATTATCATCATACCGCCTTGGCCATTTGACGGAATACTGTGCCTGTCATTTTAGCCGTTAGGTGTCAACTCAGGCCAACATCCCAAGAAGCACAATGCCGAGCTTTGAACTTCCCAGATTCCTTTCCGAATTGACATGACACCTAAAGCAAGCTTAGGGATACTGACACGTTGTGAGCCAAATATCTCTAGGGTATCACTTCTAGAATCATGAAGAGGTCAAATATTCTGTGATACGACCTTCCACTTGCTACTGTGGATCATGAGACATCTTCTGATACTCTTGATGCTAATAAGGTGTCCTGGGGCAGTGTATCAAGCCCTTGTACTCAAAACCTCTCACCTCAAATTCTCCAACTCCCTCGCAACACCCTCCATACCTCCCTCTCCCAACGCAATCCAAATATCAACCCACTCCTTCGCCCTCTTATACCTCTCCTCCTCCTTTGCCCAGGCCTCCTCCCTCTCCCTCTCCACGTAAATCGTCCTCATGCCCTGACCCCTTGCAGCCTCCAGATCACTCAAATGAGCCGCGACCATAGCAACCTCCCCCATTATCTCATCTACACTCCCCTCACCTAACAGCTTCTTCACGGCGCCGCGATAGGTTCCCGGATGGGGCTTGTAGACGCCAAAGTCCTCTGCTGACAGGAGCATGTCGAAGGGGAGGGGTTCGGGGGAGAAATCGACGAGGTCGCGCAGGAGAGAGCGGTTGCCGTTTGAGAGTGTTGTGAGCTTGAGACCCATAGATTTCAGCTTCTGCAGGCCCTTGGAGCAGTCCTCCCAGGGAGCGAGACGATGCCAGACTAGGCTCAGTGACTCGATCTCACTCTCGGAGTATAGCCCCTCCAGACCCCAAGCCTTCAGCAACTCGATGAGGCTGTCACGATGGTGTTCATCTACGGTCTTCCACTCTTGCTTCTCTGGATCGAACCCCTTTGTGAACTTCCCGTATGAGTCTCTCCATTCCTGGGCGAAGCGACCCCAGTCTTCATCTGTGATACTCTCCAGACGTTGTTTGAGAGCGGGGGGAAGGGAGGTGAGCTGCTTCCGATGGGCACGGAGGGTGAGCTCGTCGTTGACGGCTGTGCGCCAGTCGACGACTGTGCCGAAAGTGTCGAATGCGAGACCTTTGATGGATGACATTATGGAAATGGTTCCTGGTGACATTGTATGTTGCTGTTGTGTTGATGATATGGAGATGTAGTGGGCAGTGGGTGATGGTGGACCGAGGATGAAGATGGTGTGACGTATGTGTGCAGCTGGTGGATTTGAAGGTCAAGTTATGCATGCAGAACGATGTTACTGCTCCACGGATGTAAAGGATCTCAAATCACACGACGCCCAGACGTGACCTGTCAGACCTGAGGCCGAGGTTACAACTTCGAATGACATCCGCACGCCCTCCGAGGTAGAGGAACGGTATAGGGTAGGCGATGGCTGCTTGAGGACCAACCCTCGGAAGAGTCACTGTTCTTCTCCCAGATGTCACAAGCCCATGAGACAGTCATTCAGATCCTCCTGATATACTAAATCCATTTCTTATATTATATTGAAGGCCGCATTGGTGTCATTGGTTGGGCTGGATCCACGCCCACAGCTCGCAGCAGGCGCTGGCGAGAGCTGACGATGGCCTCCCCTGGCTGATAATCCTCAACACCACATTATATTCTTCATGGCTTTACACCCCTTGTCGTCTAGTTGGTTTATGGCGTCAGACTGTAATCGTTCGAACAATTTCATATCTGAATGTCGGCGGTTCGAATCCGCCCGAGGGGAGAATCCTCCAAGGGAGCCACCTGTTTTTTTTTCTCCGTCTTCCTTTTTGGACCGATGCCGGCACTAGAACGTCTTTACGACACCGACGTGTTTGCAGTTGATTTCGGACCCATCTCTCACGCTATAACTGAGGGTTGACATTGCTTGTAGACCTTGTTGCAATCGAAATACTTCTCCATCTCGTGGTTCATACATTCCTACCTGATACTCCTCATCATTTGGACCCAAGTTGGTACGTCGTCGCCACGGACATCACCCACGAAAGGCTTACCTTATATGATACGACGAAAACAGGTTTTCATGTAGAGAAACTCCTCCAGCTTGGGAGATCATCGCACCTGACCGGATACTGAACTAAAGTGGAGGAAGTGCGTCTTTGATTCGTAAATGGCATGTCGAGAGGCCAGCGGCACGCAGGTCCGGTGACGCGAGAAAGCCAGCATCGTGTTGTAAGCGCTTAATATTGGAAGTGCCGCTCTTCATGGTGGTTCACGAACACTACGTCGGTACAATCGTTCGATTCGGAAGCAAGTGGACGGGTTCTTGCAGTCCGATAGATTGTCCCGTCGCTGTAACCGTGGACCCAGTCGATTGCCATTCGTCGAACCGGTTCCGTTTCAGGCCTCAAACAGCTCTTCCCGCTCGCCATGCTCTACCCGCTCTGCGCCCGATTCAGCAACTCTGCCCAATGTTTATTGAGATCCACAGACCCATAAACAAGGCTATGAGCCTTATTGCCTCACAATGATCCTCAGTCTGTCCAAGCGTCGCTTTGTTTGACGCGTACAGACGCGCCGGTGTCCAATTGCGCTACTCGATCGTGGCGTCCAATCTGAGACGCCGGCGCGAGAAACGGCGAGCGACCAGCACTCCGCTGAAGGGGTGTGTGGGACGGCCCCAACGACGGGCCGGCACGGTGGCTAAGAGGAAGCTTTCACGACTGGAATGGAGGGGGCGGAGAGGAGGTAAGGTTGACATGATGGAGGGGCTGTCATACTGGAGTATGAGTGCGGCTCCAGAGCTTTGGCACCAGGCCTGCATGTGCATCCGCCTGTCCTGCCCCGATAACCGGCTGCGTTTGCCTGCTTCCGAGATGCACATTGCGCAAGGTCTTCAGCTACGTTCCTTCAGCCGTAGAATCTTAGTTCGTACGATGCAGAGTCAACGGTAAGGTCAATGGCGTTAACGGCGCCCGTCTGTGCGACGATCCAAGACCCAGCTGAGCCTTGGAGCATTCGGAACGAAACGGTAGCTTACCATTAGTGTGAGCCATGCCATTGTAGTGATAGTCTTTCATAGAGCCCAGGAGTACTTCGAGTCGTGAGCACACAGGCGATCAGGCAAGCCTGTGATTAACTCTGCCTCAAGTTGAGACATGCCCCTGGTGTGATTGTTGGCTGCAGGGCTCGATGCCCGTCATCACGAGGCGGATGTGATGAGAATCATGTCAAGGTCCCGAGGCCCTCGAAGTAGGTCAGTATGGTCATCTACGGGCCGATCTTACGGCAGGGTTTCGCATTTCTAGTGGCCCAACAGGCGACAGCTGGAACGGAGTTGATTGTTCACTGTCTCGAGCTTATGGACGACGCCTCATTGTGGCCTGTTCACAAGGGTAAGAAAAAGTTGAGATATACTCTGCTGTGCCGTTGTGGTTGAACCGCGTCTCGGCCTGGTGTGATCACTCGACGGGAAGCAAGGGCCACAGTAACGTTTAAACCCCAAAGCAAGAAGTTGCATATTGCTGATCTTGCATCGTAAAGTCCTAGAGTCTGCCGCGCGGGGTTCGAATCTGGGTTCAGTTGGGGGTTTCGAATTGAGACTGTGGCTGGATCCGAGCCCAAGAAGGGCGTTCCCTGTCAAGTCTATGAGCTGTGGCTGTTGCTTCTTCCAAGTGGATCGTGTGTTTGATTGCTGCGTCTGCCTTGATGACCCGGAATCACGATTGTTCCCGAGCCAAGACTTGTCGGAGAACAGGTGTCGGAGGCGGAGGAATGCCATCCAAGGAGGATCCAGCTGCAAGGTGATAGCGACGCCACAACAGGGAGGGTGCAATATCGACAACATGTTCCCCCACGGTCTGAATATCCTGGCCAGATATTTGGTTGTGGATATTAAAGGAGCATGAGGCGAGGCGTACTAGTTGGCAAGACATCGGCTACGCTTACCCAGAGACTTTGGGCATTGATGATCGTCGACAAGACCCTGGCAAGATTTGTGGACGAACATGTTGCACTGAGTAAAGCTTGTAGGAAGGTCAGAATAGTCGGGGCAGCAAGGAGGTCAGCCGCGAACCAGCGACAAGAACACCCGTTATCGTTTAGCTCAGTGACGGACCTGCATGGATGCAGTACGACCCTGGCGTTCTGTCAATTGGTCATCCGCAGAATGCACCCATTGGGATGTGTTCATCATGTGAAAACAGGATCGATGAGCAGACGGACGGCTGAAGTTGGCAGAATGGAGATGGATGTGACCCCAAGGTCGTATCTGCAAGTGACTCGTTGTGACAAAGGCCTTATGAACCGAGGATCCTGATTCCTCCCGATGACCGAGAATGGAAGCTCAGGCTCGAGCTCAATGTTGTCCTCATCTCGGCCTCAGCGAGTCCTCTGGAGGATCAAAAGCGTCGGCAGTTGACCCTTGATGGATGGCCGTGATGAACTACGGGCCAATGTGAGGTCATGCTCCAGAAATGGTCCACACGAGCCAGGAGGCGAACATCTCTGGGGAGCGATCCGCCTGCTGACGGTGATGTGGGCAAGTAGAAGAAGCACCGACAAGTCGTCTAACATGTGTCGTGGAGGATTTCCAGTCTCTTCCGAATGTGAGAGAATTCGAAATTAGCTGCACCCTGGGCACCGGAGAAGAAGCCAATTCGACAGCAGGCACACGGCGTACGGTCTAGCGTAGCCCGGGCGACTGGGGGACCCTGCCCAGGTAGAAGAAAGCTCGTCAGGGGCGGCAGCCCGTCGTCGTTAGCGGCGGACCCCAGGGCCTCTAGCGAAATCAAAAGCCCGAAGATTAGGGCCCCACGACGCCGACGGTGGGTGCTCTCAGTGGCCTAGCCCTCGTTTCATCTTCTGATCCCGGCCAACAGCGGCGTCCCGGGGAAGACAGTGCTCGACACCACCGTTGCCAGTGACAGTGAGGAAAGGGGGGTCTTGGGCAGCCTCTCCTCTACTCTCCTCCCACGCTCGCACGCCTTGACCACCACCTTGACCATCCGACACTGATTTGGCAACCCACCATCCGAGATGATGGCGCCCACTATCTTCGTACCCCTGTCTAGACAAACAGCCCGTCCCCTGTGTCTCTCCAGACCTGCCAGACACGCTTCGTGACCGTCTGTGAGGTGAGACAGATATAGTCGGTCGGTGGTGGCTTGTCCTAGCTGGCTTGCCCTCGACGACTCGGGGCGTCTCGGCGCATCGGCTGTCTCTGAAATGAGCTTGGAGACGGGCCTATTGGCCGTTGAACAAGCTCTTTCTTTCGTCACCATCATCAACGGCTGGCTGGCTGGCTGGCTGGCTGACCTCACAGCCGGCCTGATTGACAAGACTGGGTTCCCCTATCCTTGATCACGTTCGCTCCTTCAGGCACCCCGGCTACTCCAAGAACAGAAGAGATCTCCTGCAGCCCCTTCCAGGCACTGTCATCGGCTGTGTGCTCATGGTTTGCCTTCGACCCAGCGCCTTGGGTTCTCGCCCGCCCCTGCTGCAGCTGGCGGGGCCAATGCTCATCCTGGTCACTTCTGGCTCCGGAGAGAGGCACTGTTGCATCCCGGTCAAGCCTCGACAACGCGTCGCAATCTGTTCGGCGAGGTGGACGTGGTGGAGACTCAATAACAGCAACCTTGGTCCCTGAATCTCCTGCGAGGCCGAGAGCTGCCTATCTTCGACTTGCCGTTGCCGTTGTCGTTCCTTTGCGTCAGCCCTGGGGTCCTTTGAACCTATTGTCCGTTGTGCTGTCTGCTCTGAAGTTCGTTCCAGCTGAAGCGTGCATTGCCCTGTCTCTCCTTACTTCTGATCTGGCCCTGGCTCCAACTACCTTTTGGCCCCTGCACCCTGCTGCATTGAATCTCCAGACGCTGCCGTGGACTCGCGTTTTCTTTCCCCTTCCTCCTCCAGCAAAGTGCAAAGCCGCGCGGGGAAAGACTCGGGTTCAAACATCCATCTTTCGATTGCCTCTCCGCGAGGGGATTCTATCGACTGTCCGGACATCCATCTGATCTTGGTAAGTTCAGGATCTGGAGCCTCGCTTCAGTCGACACAAAGTCTTGGTTCGATTTGTCCCACATCCCGCTTGGACGGGCGAGCAGCTCAACGGTTGTCGAACAAAGCCAAAAGAGGCGTGCCACGCTGACCTCGCGGTTTCCCCAGGCAATGCCAACTTGACCTTCTCTGCGACGGGTATCGTCTCTGTACCGCTCTGGTCTTCTTTTTCCAGCTCTTTCCTAGCGAATCTACAGTCCGATCTGACCGTGCCTCGATCGCCATTGCCCATTTGGTGGTATAACCTCTTCACCGCACAAACCTGTCTCAGCAGCAACCAAGAGCATTGCGCTATCGATCCAGGCACCGACTACAGACCGAATCCGCGTAGCCCAGTGCTATGACTTGTTGATCTGTCGCACAGACGTGAGTGTGGTCCGATATGCCCCTATCATGCTCTACCCTGGTCCCTGGTTGTCTATGCGTCAATGACAGCCCCGAAACATAGCGTAAATGAGCCACCACGGTACTAATTGCCCTGTCTGTTCCTAGACGTTCCCGCAAGCGCGTTGCCTTTACGTGGGCTGTTCGAGACCAACATTAAACAAGACTCTTCATAGTCAGTCCCCCCCGCGTGCTGGCGCAAGGCAACTCGCGACACTCGCGACTCTTGAGGCTAACATGGTTCTGTAGTTTTTGTCAATGCGACGCAGCTCTAACACCGAGTGACTGATCCCTGGAGAACTTCACTCGAAGGACATAGTGGTTCCGTGCTTGACCAAGGTCTACCTGTTCCGGATTCTTCGCTCTGAAACCGCGAAGACACCCCACCCCTGCGTACAAGGACACGAATTACCACCAATGCTCGGGATTGGCAGACGTTCTTGAAGTTTTATTCAAGACGAATCTGTCGCTTGTCGGCTAGTAATCGAGAAGATGGGTGTTTGGGAAACTGACGATGAGTATCTGAGCGGACCGGCCGCTGTGTCTCTACCAACACCGCAAGACACACCCTACCGAACTCCATCGAGAACGTCGAAGAAGTCGCGGCGATCGATCACGCCGCCACCGCCGAGTTCATCGCCGCCCCTGATGCCTACCGAGAAGAATGTCAAACGCGCGTCGATGGACGTAGCAACTGACGAGACGATCAGCGTGCTCGATCCGCGGCGCTTCACACCAACTCTCCATGCGAATCTTGTGTCTGAGATACTGGCACTCAGGAGGGACCAGGAGGAAAAGACCAGGCACATCGAAAGCCTCGAAACCACGCTCCATATGACCCGGGAGGAACATGGCACGTTTCAGGAGAACCTGCTGGCAACTGCCAAAGAGAACAGATCGCTCAAACGACAACTGGCTCTGCTGGAAGGTGGTACGTCCTCAGCTCTTGGAGAGTTGGCTCGCGAGAGGGATGAAGCGGTCGACTCTGTAGGCGACACCAAGAAAAGACTTGAGGCTGCTCAACGCAAGATTCGGAACCAAGAAGAGGACTCCCAACGCATGCACGATCTTTGGGCGCAGGATAAGGACTCCTGGGAGGAAGAGCGACGAAAGTTTGAGCGCAAGGTCCATGTTGCTGAAAGCCGCCTGAAGGTTGTACTTGAGGAGGTAGCTGCCTACCAAACGGCCCACGCCAACGGCATGCAGAATGGTCACGGACCTGGTCACGAAAGTGCTGTCGAAGAAAGCGGTCGTGAGAACGATGCGGCTAGCGTTCGAACCATGAGTATGACCAACAGCATCAGATTTTCTGTTTTGAGTGGGCCAGGCGCTGGCAAGGCTAATGGGCACTCATTGGCTGATGAGCTCAACTTCGATGCGGATGATGATGACCAAACCGATATCGATGGCCGGGAAAGCGCCATGTCATACCGTGCCGCGCCAAGCAGACACGGCAGGAACCTCAGTCGCGACAGTGTGGCCAGCCGCATGCATCGGAGGAATATGAGTATCGAGAGCTCGAAGAGACCCGGAAGCAGTCGAGGCAAGGTATTTGTCAACCAGTCTGTTCTCGAGGCCCTGGAGGGCGAAGATGAGGAGTCCAAGTCTGTGCTACCCACCTACGTTCCCACGTATACCGATACAGGCATCCAGTTCTCGCCGCCTCCTTCGCCGAAGCTGGCTCCCGTCACGACTCCCAGCCCTGAGCCACCAGTCGAACCTCTGCGACGAGGCAAGACGCCGGACTTGGAGAGTTCAGCCCGTGGTGACTCTGAGATTGAGGCGAACCAGCGCCGCAAACGGGTTCAGCTCAACAAACCCCTGATCATTGAACCTCCAACGCCTCAGCAGATGGTATCTGCAGGCTCGCAGACCGTCGAGGTGCCCTTGAGTCCTCCGAAGACGCCGAAGTCACCTTACCGCTCCTTGAGCCCAGGCCATGAGCCTAAGGTCACATCCATGGTTACGAATGCCACCCAGACCGAGGATGTTCCGACACCCGCCAAAGAGTTCATGTCATTCCCTCCTCCACCTCCGATACCGATGCAGATTCCTAGTATCAGCGTACAGCCTCCCACGAGCCGGCCAACTACGCCACGCGAACCAAGGCTGCCGCAGTACTTCAAACACTTTGGTTGTCAGGTGAACTTCGCGTCATCGGTCACGACAAGTGACGTTGGTGTCCAGACGGAGGGCATCCAGATCGATAAGCGTCTGGCTTTGTTACCGCCTCACTTGCAGCCGTCGAACATTACATCCCGACCATCTTCCCCGAATGTCCAGCCACCTGCTGATCTGGATAAGGCGTTCACACCGGTGCCGAGTGCTGTTCCGCCGAGAAATCCACGGAGGCTGGCAAGCAAGGGTGCTCCAAACGAAAGCCCCGCATCTGGACGCAATAGCGAAGAACTTCACGACGCATATCCTGGCAATAACGACGATGGTCCGTTGTCTGACAGTAAGGCTGCTCCTATCAAGCGGCCCCATCGCTTCAGCAGCCTCTTTGCCGGCTTCGACACTGCCAGCTCTGATGAAGGAGATGAGTTCGGCGACGTGGACCTGAGCGACTCGGAGTACCGTACGGCATTGTCCGCCCCGCGACCATTGTCGACATCCAGCAAGCCTGGGAACAGGAACTCATTCGGCACTGCACCTACATCACCAGAAGAGCCGTCTCTCAAGGCCTCAGGTTTCAGTTCGGCGAAGACGATTGGAACGGAAACGTATAGTAGTTATAACTTGGCCGAGAAGGAGAACCCCGCGCCTAAAGCAGGTGCAGTGCGGTCCGGCAAAGCCGGATCGCACATGTCTATGCCATTGGGCGGTTCGAGCAACCGTGCAAGCGTGATGCGCAAGGCTGCGATGATCCAGAGTGGCATTGCGAGCCACCAGGGGCGTGCTAGGAGCCCTAGCCTCCCGGACACAAAGAACCCGCCTTTCCCTATTCCGACCAGAGCAAGCTCTCGCAAGCCACCGATCAGCGCCAGTGCTCCAAGTGATGGACAGCGCAGCCCTACCAGAGGAAGTTGGCAAAGGCGGGGGAGCCAGCGTGATAGCTACAGACCTCCCAGCATCCGGAAGGTTAGGTCAGCTGCTGCTCTACCTCGCACCCACAGGTACCGCAGGCACGGGAGCCGGTCACCTCCGCCGCTCTCGCCCTCAACCGAGGCGCCAGAGAGCCCGGCGTTGCCTCCACTACCACGAAACGACATCACGACCCCGAGACCCCGTGACCGCACTAGCAGCCAGTACCGCAGGCACCGCCATGAATTGTCAACAAACACTGACAACACCAACCCGACAGACCCCCTTTCTCTCAATGGTGCTTCGCAGCCGAGTGGTGTTGTGGACGCCATCGCTCAGACTATGGTGGGCGAGTGGATGTACAAGTATGTCCGGCGACGCAAGTCGTTCACTGTCGAGGCTCAGGGCAAGGATGACAGCAGCAACGATCGGCACAAGCGGTGGGTGTGGTTGGCACCTTATGAACGGGCAATCCTATGGAGCAGCAAGCAGCCGTCTTCCGGTAGCGCCCTGATGGGCAAGACAGGACGCAAGCGTGAGTTTTCCCTATCTACACATTGGCTCTTTGTACTAACGAATGGCAGTGACCATCCAATCCGTATTGGACGTGAAGGATGATAATCCTGCACCCAAGGGCATGACGCCAATTTTTAACCGGTCCATCCTTATCTTGACACCTCAGAGGGCGCTCAAGTTCACAGCTTCATCTTCAGAGCGCCACTACGTGTGGCTTACGGCGCTGTCCTTCCTTGCTCACTCGCAGCAAGCTGTGCCTGAGATTGTCAACACTGTGCCCCAACTCAAGCCCGAGCCTGTGCTTGAATTTGACCCTCCGAGGGCCAAGCCGAAGCGCCCGGGGATTCGAGACTCGATTCGCTTGGCCAAGGGTAGGACGGTGCCTGTGAAGGCAGCGCCTCCGAGCATTCCCAGCATGCCGAGTGCACCGTCCTCGCAAATGGGGGACGTGTCTTCCTTCCGTATTCAAGAGTCGGTTGGCACCATCTCGACTACTCATACACGAGAACACTCGCGGGATGCCGCTGAGCCACCCATGATTCCCCGTTTCCATGACAGAATTAATGAGCGGAACCTGAATGGCCCACCGCCAGTGCACTCGCGCAAACGCAGCAACACCGGGGGCCATGTTCCGCCTCCGCTTTCTTTCCGGGGCTTCTCTGGACCGGCAACGCACCACAACTCTACAAACAGTACAGCGGGCAACAGCATCGGAACAGCTGGCTCCTCTGACATTTATCAGTCGCAAGGGTCCAGCGCTGGCGGGAACACTTGGGGGATGAGCCAGACTGCGTCGCAGCGGACGTCGGAGGCATCATCTCGGCCAAGCAACTTCTTTGATGCGATTGGCACGGTCCGCATGGAGGCATTCATCAGCCCTCTAGGCCATGGGCAGCACGACGGGTACCCCGATGAGCAGCAGGAGATTCGGCACATGGCCAGGCGTCGAAGTAAGGAGATGCGGCGCCGTCGTAGCCGCAGTCGACAGCGCGACAGCTACAGCTCGAGAGGAGGCCGCCGTGGGGCGGAGAGCTATTACAGTGGTGGAAGGAATGGAGGAGAGGACGACTACTTCCGCGATGACCCTTTCCGGGGATTCTAAAAGAGAGAGTGAGCGTATTGATGTTCGTTTGACAGCAACCAGATACCTTTTCCTTGTGTGTTTGTCTTGACTTGGGTTTACATGGAATGGAGCCCCAAGGCTCGGGCCGCGCCTATCCTTTGGTCCTGGCGGAGGAGTTTGACGGAGTTTTGTGTGTTTTGCTTGGGATTGGAATGGGCTATTTGGGTACAGGGAGTCCATCACAGGCTGTCGAGAAGACACTATGTAGAAGCTGATGTAAGACAATAGTTGAGAGGAGGCGACCAAAAGTGTAAGACTTAAGTGCAACTAGTTCCTGAGTACCTTGCGCGATCTGTTGTGAGTGGTGATGTATGTCAGACATGGGGTTTCGATGCTCAGTCAGCAGGAGACGCTTAGCTCCGGCCACAGACCTTGCTGAGAGATGATAATGGTGGTTATGACGCTAAGAGGCAGGAACAGTATCGACATCGTCGGCTCTCTTTCGTATTTTGTGGCTATTATGTACCTAGAAGCCGAAACGGTTGGCAATAGTGGCTGCACCGCGGTTGCGAGCGTACCTTTGGCTGGTGGTGGACTGTGGGTGACCACGACCCCACCATCGACGACGGCACCCCTCCAACTTTTTGCCTTCCTGCATCTCATCACATCTCATCTCATCTCTCTTTCAGCAGCGTGCGTCAGCATTCCCTAACTATCAGGCAGCGAAAAGAATACGATCTTCAGTATATACACATAGAATCGAGAGACTGTTCAGAAGCCACCCAGCACACGAAGAATACCCAAGACCGGAGTACAGCAAACACTGGGAAACACCCACGGGCTGCCATGGATAACCCCACGTTCGAGGAGGTGCAGGCCCGGCACCGCCGCGAGCTCAAGGACCTGCAAGGCCGCATTACAAGCAAGAAGAAGAACGCGAGCAAGAAGACGCGAAAGGGCGTCAACGATGAGTGTGCGGCTTTAGAGCGCGACTTGAAGGACAAGCAGGCTGCTGAGTTGGCGGCGTTGAGTGCTGCAGAGGGGGGTGCGCCGGTAGTACCGGATGAGGACGTTGACGAGCCACCAGAGAAGGAGTCAAAAGGGTTGGAGAAGGTGGAAGGGAAGCTTGAGAAGGTTGTTGAGAAGTTGCATTTGGGAGGGGGAGAGGATGAGACGGCTGCTGCTGGGGCTTCATCACCACAAGGAGGGCTGCCAGGGAAGAAAAGGAACCGCCAGAAAGAACGGATGGCTCGACGAGCTGCTGAGCAGGAAGAGGCGGCCATCAAAGCCGAGGAAGAAGCCTCCAACATGACAGACCACCGCGCACGAGAAAGCGAATCCATGCGCAAAACAATCGAAGCACAATCCCTCACAGAACATCCCATCGCCCCCGACGGCCACTGCCTCTTCTCCGCCATCGCCGACCAACTATCCCACGCCTCCATCCCGCTAACCTCCCACGGCGAACCGGCCTATAAAACCGTCCGCCGCGACGCAAGCAGCTACATGCTCGACCACCGGGATGACTTTGCGCCGTTCCTGGAGGAAGGCATTGAGGGGTACGCGGAGAAGATGCGGGATACGGCGGAGTGGGGTGGACAGCTGGAGTTGATGGCGTTGGCGAGGAGGTATGGCGTTGAGATTCGGGTGGTGCAGGATGAGGGGAGGGTGGAGAGGATTGGGGAGGAGGAAGGTTTGAAGGAGAAGGGGACCGGCAAGGTGCTTTGGTTGGCGTATTACAGGCATGGGTATGGGCTGGGGGAGCATTATAATTCTTTGAGGAAGAAGGTTTGAGCGAGGGGTTGTGTATACTGGGTTCTTCTGGATGTGTATTATGAGTTGGACTGGGGGGTATACAAAAGGTCATGGGAAGACCATGTGAGCTCCTTTGATAAGAGGAGGACGAAGAGGATAGAGCATCTTGACCATGCTTGTTTCTGTGTAGATTGCGGTTTGGAGAAAATACAACAGCGAGACAGCCTCCTTTTGACAACACCCCTGAACTCTAGGATGACAAACAGTCTCCGCCCAAAACTCCATTTTCTATCCAGCCATGCTAGGTCATATCCTCTCACCGACTCCAAACCGAAATGAAATCCCTAACACTGCCATCCTCCCCCGTCCCCGCCTCATGCGTCCTCCCCGGCTTCACCAAACAAAGCCTATGCAGCGCCGCATCCTTCGGTCTCATCGCCGCCGCCTCCTTCGGCCTGCCACTGCCATCCTCCTCGTACTCGATTTCTTCACCTGGGTTGGAGAGGAGTGCTTCGTAGGTCTCGGGCCAGACACCCCATGGAGGACCGTTCTCGGAGAGGGGCTTGCCGGTGGGGAACTCGAGGCAGATGAGTCGTGAGAGGGGGGTGTGGGAGAGGAGGGAGGTGGTGCGGAGGGACCAGAGGGGACGGGCAGAGGGGGGGAGGGCGCAGAGGAACTGGGTTGGCCTTAGTATGAGTATATCTCCAAGAGTGATTTGTGGGCTTGACGTACCGTGTAGTCAAAGATCAGGTCAAAGGTGCCTGATCCTTCAGCTCCAAGTCCCTTCTCCCAGCCTTCCTTGAAGTAGTCCGCCACCAGCCAATGCACCGTCCCTCTCTCTGTGCCCATCTCTCCTTGCACCGTCAACACCTCTTCCAACTCCCCCTTCTCCTCCTTCAACCTAACCTCCTCCTCTCGTCTCCTCGCCCCCTCAATCGCCTTCTCACTCCCATCCACACCCCAGACATCATACCCCCTCGCAGCTAACAGCAACACATCATGACCGAGACCACATCCGGGAACGAGAGCGGTAGGACGGCGACGGGAAGAAGCCCCGGAGGTTGGAGATGGGTTGGTGAAGAATGCGGAGGCTGGGGAGGGGATCAGGTCGGAGCGTTGGGCGAGGAGGTCGGAGAGGGCGATGGAGGGGGAGGCGCGGTCCCAGGGATGGAAGGATTCGGCGTAGAGGGCGTTCCAGGTGGTGGGGTGGTCTGCGAGGGGGGTTTCGGAGAAGGTGTTGACGAGTTTATGAGCGTTTTCTGACATTTTAAAATATTGATATGGGTGTGAGAGTAAGAATCAGTTGTTGGTCGTGGTAGTTCGTCGTCGGGTGAGGGGATTCGGAAGTGGTTCGTTCGGTTCGGCTAGGAGGGGCGCATCGCGGGGTGTGTGCCGATGGTAGTGAATGCTGGACGGTAGCAATGTTTGGTGATGGTGGTAAGAAATGCTAGCAGTGTGGACGACAGGTTAGGGAGAAAAAGAGGTTAGCGATGGGAAGAGGCGCAGCTTCTGCAATTGGTGATGGGAGGTGAGAAGAGGAAGGGGAAGAGAGAAGGAAGGCCGAGGATGGAGCTGAAGCACGCGACGTCACTCGCTGGAGGTGGGATGGGATGGTGTCGCTCGCAGGCGGCTCCGGGCTTCGGCGATGCGGCAGCGGGTTCACTGGTTCTGGGTTCAGAGGGTGGGGGGGGGGGGGACTGGAAAGTGGGGGTTTGTCTCTGAGTTGCCGCGGGGCAGAGGCACTCTCGAGTATGGGGGTCGCATGATGCTGGGAGGAGCACTGGCTATTCTAGTATAGAGAGCGAGGAGAATAGTACTAGAATTATATAATATTAAGCAATATAGTATATATGTAACAGTGAGTAAAATAGCAAGTATAATAACAGGTATAATAGCAAGTATGATAGTGCATAGAATAGCAAGTATAATAGCAAGCATAATAGTACGTAGAATAGCAAGCAAAACTATATCATGCCCCGGCCTCGGCCATGTCCGCGGGTTTGTCCACGATACTCATCGTACATTGGAGATCCCCGCCGTCCATGGAAGCGGCCAGCGCATGAGGGCCATATTGCGGAAGACCGACTATGGCCAAACAAGAGGCACTTTGCATCTCCCAACTCCTCGCTGACATCTTCTCCCGACTCCCAAATATCAACCCCTTAAATTTGGTGGAAGACGGGCCGGTATTGGCTTCATACGACCCATTCAGCCTTTGCCCCCGACAAGCCAGTCATTTGCGCGGACTCGTATCTCGACGAGTGGGTGAGAGCCTTTGGCCGTTATGGCGGCCTAAAGATGGTATTGCGTCTTGAATGCATCACCTCTTGCAGGAATGAACGCCTGTTCATTTTCTATCGGCTATAGCCAGATTGATGCCACGCTGGCTTTCCTCCTAGATCCATCTACCCTCCTCGACTCTGGCAATCGCGGCCTAGGCGTGGTATGTAACGAGACTCGCCCCTCGATACCACACTATCCTCTTCGACGGACTCCTAATCCTCAGCCACCTAGCCCTAACTCTTATACTACACTGATCTCCGACTCTAACTCACGATCTAAGCTTGTAGGTATACCCGCCATGGTAGGGCTGCCCTGGTATCAAGTCCTTGTATGTTGTGAGGTCAAAAACCTTGAATTGGGTTCTGCCGCCGAGATCTCTGAGACCACCAGATGAGAATGGGCCACACAGTTGAGTGATATGCTTGGAGAATCGACGACACACTATCCTGGCCCTTTTGACCACGGCAACATGTTCTGATCCCAAGACACTATGGCCAATAATTTCACTCCTGGCATTGTCATTTATCTATTGATTAACTGGGCCGATCTCTTGATATATTCACAATGATACCAGGTCTATCTGGATCCTTCTAATTACATTAGCGGTTAGTGAGTATTTGCCGACTCTCTTCGAGTGAAGGAGCGTGTCTCCTGAAGCTACATCCTCATTGTGGCAAAAGTCATGCTCGACCTGAAGTTGCCGAAAGAATGATGCTGATTCAGAAGAATATCAGTCTAGACATGCTATGAGCATATTTCTATTCAGGAGAATGTCTCTAAACAAACATTCACGCGAAGAGCATTCAATATCATCCCTTCTCCTTGAGGAATATGCTTGATGAATGGATCTCAAGATATCTTTGTCCCAAGTGCCGCCTCAGATTACTCGACTGTGAACTAAGCCTACCAGAAGGACTTACTCTTGGGACTCTCAATAACATGTCAAGCTGAACAGCATCACATAGGAGACCGAAGAGTGGTCTTCCTGCCTATTCTTCGGCTATCCTCACGATGCCTATTGATCAGGGTCGGGAAATAGCTAGCGAGATGATGTGCGTGCATTCTCCTAGCCACAAAATAAGAATAACTCTACTACTGCACCGTCGTGGGCCTCAGAAGAAGAGCTCTTCTGGGAGAGCTAGAAATACAGAAAAGCCGACGGCTTGAGGCGAGGCGGCTGAAGATGGCAAGTTCGGCCCACGTTTGTTCATCCCGCTTTGCATGACGGTGGTGGGGCCGAAGATGAGAAAAGCGGCCTGTCGTTTGGGTTGAGGAATCAGGAGATAAAGATTCAGGTGGTCACGGTGGAATTCTACTACTGAATCAGAGAGTTGTGATTTAAAGTCTTGCAATGATGGAGAGCGTAGCTGCCTGCTCGGTGGTTTGAGCATAATATGTCGTAACCATATGCCACCAATACCGAGGATGGCCGAGGTCGTTGCAGACCAGAAAACTGGGTACTGGTGATGGCATCATCATATGCATCACCAGCGTCATGCAGAGACAGTCAGATAAGCTAGATTGGTGTATTCAGCAGTCGCACTCATCGACAAACTCATCTCGGACCCGGATATTATTCCGATCCCTATCTCCTATGTACAGTCTCTCCATCTCAGGGTATCCTCGCCCATTCCAGCCAGTCCCCTCAAATATCTTTCCAACCTACAAATCCTTGTATGTGCCAGCCCTCCGTGGCAACCTCATCCTGCCGAGAAAATAATCTGAAAAGATCGAAAAAATAAGAACACAACAACGGGGGAATGTAGTGATGAAGCAGCTAAAAGCAAAACCCCGTGCCGAGAGCTCGCGTGAACCCATGGGACCCTTCTTACGTTTGATAATAGTGTAGTGACGCCGGGAATTGTGAAAGCAGAAGCGAGGGTGATGGAAAAACAAAATCGTGAAGACGGAAAACAGGCCGTGTAAAAAAAAAAACGCTTCAATATGGTTTGCGCGTGTATTCCTCCCCTCTGGTTTTCCTCGTTGCCAATCAACTCTTCTCAAGATTGCATTCTGGTCGTAGTAGCCGATCGAACCCCGGAAAGTACCATCGAAATGTTGTCAAACGCTTCACAGCGCCACGCTCTCAAAGTCGCGGACCATGACAGCGACCTGCGCCCGCTTGGCTGCCTCAGCGACAAGTGTAAAGTCCTTGAGCAGGGCGTCGGTTGATGGCGTAGGAGCGGGGACGGGGAGGTTTGAGGCCGTGGGAGATTGCTGGAAGGAGGAAGAGGCGGCGGAGTTGGGGTTGGAGGGTGATGAGATGGGTGCGTCCATTTTGACCGTTGGCTGTGGTTGCGATGTTGAGATCGGGAGCGAGCCGAGGTGGTTTTCCCCAGGTTGCGATAGAATGAAAGTAGAAGCGTCGACGATAAGATCGACTCGACGAAAAAGAAACGACGAGTAGATAGCAGTGATCGCGTGTACGCTCGGATCCGAATCTCTCAGACAAAGAAAGGAATGACCGAGGTAACAAAGCCGGGTGTGTTGCGAGCGGACTGGAGTCGGATGACGATGTGCGATAGATAGCCGGGGGGGAAAAGAATCCAGCAAGTGACGGACGTTGTCTTGGTCAGGCACAGTGAACGTCGGGCAGGGATGCGTTTGACTGGGAGTCGATGGGGGAAAAGTGAGGCTGGCTGAGGAGAGGAGGAAAAGGACGTGTGTGTGGGTGGGAGAAGAGAGAAGAAAGAAGTGTGGTGGTGGTGGTAGTGGTAGTAGTGGTGTGTGTGTGTCAGTTGTGAAGTAGAAGCGGAGGAGGAGGATCAAAGGCCAGCAACCACCACCATGATGCTGAGGTCAGAAGCCGGATGGAGGCGTGGGGGTGGGAGCAGGAGTGTAGGCACATGTACGGTGTGATCAGGATTCCCAGTTAGGCAGGAATAACGGATGCTGAAGTCGGTAGCCGGAGAATTTGGTATGCAGAGGAACAATCAAAGCGATAGAGTGGCCCTCGTCTCGGTTGATTGCTCTTCGCTCCATCAAAGGCGCGAGACGAGCGAGGCAAAGCGCAAGGCCAGGCCAGGCCAGGCAGCGGCGGGAATCCCGAATGTGGAACAGCCGCCAGCAGCCGCCAGTGCAGTAATTAGCGGGGGCGCCCATATCGTCATCGTCCTGGGTTCTTCGGAAGTAAGTAACAGCGGCTGCAGTCCATTAACAGATCTGGGTGGGGAGCTCGTGGTTGAGCAGATAGTGCCTGCAGCCTGAGTGTTTCGCCGGCTGCCCGAGCAATGTTCCGGCGGAAGAACGGGGCGGGCATCCTTTCCCTTTCACAGAGACAGCACAGGCACTGCGAGTCGAGACGATCAACTGTAATCAATCAATTCAATAGCGCCTGCCTTGGTCGCAACACAGCCGACCCAATCATGCCCAAATTTCCCCCAGCAGCCCGCTAATCCACAGCCATCCGAATACCTACCTTAGCTACGGGCTCTCTCACCCAAAACACACGACTCGTGCGCCGGATAAGGATTTTATTCCCAGATCCACAACCTTCCAGTTTTCCGCATCTTTCTCACCATGGCCTGACTGAGTGACTGACTCTCACCGCCGGGGGATCTCGGGATCTGGATGGAGACCTACGTATGGAACCACAAACATGGCAAGCTGGACCCTTGTTTTGGGTCCCCTTCTTCTCCCGATTGTTCTGTGCAAATTCTGTGCATTGCTCACGTCATGGGCTTGGCTGTTGCACGTGTCTTGACTCAGGTTGGTAGTGAGGCTCTGCTGCTTTCCCGTTTGGTTGTGTCTCTTCCCGTGGGAGTATCCCTACTGAGGCCATCGTGAACCGTAGAGTCTCTCTACGCCCAATGAGGCCACATCATCACGAACATGATCCTCCGGCATTCACTCTCTAAATTAATGAATCAATCTATTCACCTGCCAGTGTCGTCTGACCCCAAATACTACCTCGTAAAGCATGCACGCAATAGTCCCCAATCCAATCTCCATCCATACTGCCACTCTACTCACGGAGGACTGACCCCCAATTCTTCCTCGGCCCGACAGCCAGCGTCCACCCACCCCCTGTAACTCACCGGGATTTACCCGCCCTCACCTCATGCGCGAAGGGTCCAAGCTCCCGCTCAAAGCTCCATCTCCAGCTTTTTCCCCATCTCGTCATCGCCTCACGACGACGACCACCTCCAACTCCCAGGGCGCGACTCGACGCGACATAACTGCCGCACACCATGGCCACCACCGCTCCGCCTCCTCCTCCATCAACAACCTCCTCCTCCTCCTCACCATCTATCTTCGCGATCCCCCTCCCAATCCGCTCCCTCTTCAACCGCTTCCCCCTCCAGACCTACCCCCCAAACACCCTCCCCTCCTCTGCAACCACCACCGTCGACACAACAACCTCCTCTCCAACACTCTACATCTTCACCTCCCCCTCCTCCCCCGCCTCCGACCCCTCTCCAAACCCAACATGTCTCAAACTCCAAACCTACCTCCGTGCAGCTGGCGTTCAACACACCTGCGTCCCTTCGACCAACCATGCCTCGCCGAGCGGTGCTTTACCATTCCTCCATATCCCTTCCTCGACGACCGAGAGTAGTAGAATTCCCTTGACGGGCGAGAAGATCATCACATACGCAAAACAAAACGCCAGCTCACCGACTGCTCTCTCTGATGTAGAGTCGCACCCCAAGATCGACGCCTACCGCTCTCTAATCACACAAGCGATTCGTCCAGCCTGGGTAGGTCCCTCTTCATCCCTCACATCCGCTTCTATAACACAAAGCAGCTAACAAACCGCAACAGCTCCACGACCTCTACCTCATCGACTCAAACACCCCCCTCCTAAAATCAATCTACCTCCCCTCCTCCCCTCTAACGCACCCATCCCTCCTCCACACCCTCCGCACCGCCGCAACAACCGAAATCCTCCAAACAACCCGCCGTCCAACTCTCTCCCCTTCGCTCCTCCACGCAGACGCCATCGCCGCCCTTTCCTCCCTCGATGCGCTCCTAGCCTCGGAAGACGAAAGCTGGTTCTTCGGCGCTGATGCCCCGAGCTTGTTCGATGCCGAGGTTTTTGCGTATACGTGGCTGTTGCTTGATGAGGAGGGTGCGATGACTGGGCTGGAGGGTGGTTTGAGGGAGGAGGTGAAAGGGATGAGGAATTTGGTGAGGCATAGGAGGAGGTTGTATGAAAGGTGCTGGGGAAAGGATGCCTCATAAGACGGGATGCGAAACTGGGAAAGCTTCAGTGAAGCTCACCAAACTGCTTGCGTCATGAGAAGCCAATGTGAAGTGCCCATGGATTTGTAAAACACATGTATCTTACCAAGAAGCAAAGAACGGGGCTCGACATCATATACCCTATTCGTCGAAGCACCGCCATAGATTACATATCGTCAGGTCAATAGAAGAGCACATGTCTATTCCAGCTTCAATACAACAAAACGCCAGGGCTGAGAGTCATCCCGTATGCTCCACCGCCACCGTCGGAAACATACACCACATTGGTTGTTCTTGCTTCCCATAGACACACGCGCCCAGAGATGTGCGTGCTGGGAGTATATCGCCCCATCCCCAGCCACATCAACTACGGAGTATATACAAGTGTGTCGGGATTGTGGCGTCGCCAATGGTGACAGTTCCACCAGCACCTTCAGGCCTCTGAGAGGTTTCGTGCTTTAGATGGGTGCACAAAACCCGCCAGGTAGCGCAAGGAACGCAACCCATAAACACAGGGGAGAGGAGAGAGTCTATTGGACCCTTCACATATAGCACCTCAGCTGGTGCTCAGATTTCCGTAGACTTCGGAATCCCGTCGATAACATCCTTCACGGATACAAAAGCCCCGTCGCTGCCATCCTGTCGCAGCTCCTCCAGCAACACCGTTGTCTGCGCAAACACCTTCTCCAACGCAGCTCGAGAGGACTTTCCGAGTGACACTGTAATACGAGAGTTAGTATCCGATGCTACAGCCTGCCGAAATGTCGTGGAAAAAATTAGGCAACAGCTATCATGGGCGACTTACGAAGGATAGCCGAGTTCAGTTCCTCCGCCACTGCCACTCTTCCTTTCCGGTCAAGCAGGTGGCTGACCTGCGGTTCCTTGAGAGGGTTCTTATACGCAACCAGAGACCAAATCTCATCCAGCGCCTGACTGACCTCCCTGCGCGGATCGGTAGCGTACTCGGCTTGCAGCGCTTGCCCATACTCAAGCATGCTGCGCTCGAGCTCCAAGAGCTCCGCCTGCACTTCCGCATCCTTCGGGCTTGCATGATCCATGTCCAAGTCCATGTCCTGTTCGCCACTGTCGCTCCTGGAGTCGTTCTTCATGTTCAGGACGGCAGTCTTGCGAACCATCTCGATGAATCGACGACAGCGCAATCTGAAATGCACTTGCTCATTCTCACTGAGCATCCGTGGGTAGAACAGATTGGTGAACTTCAAGGCACGGTCGATGTCGCCTTCCAGAATCGCTCGACGAATTTCTAGAGATCGGTGTCAGCTGCGTACTAAAAAGGAACGCCTACATCTGGAAGTCTTACTCTGACGGTTGTTAGCGTCCTCATCGTCCTTGATGTTGATCCCATCCACAGTCGTATCCGGATCCATATTCAGCGCTTCCTTTTGTATCCGCATGTCCTCAGCAAATGCTCTCGCCGTTTCCACATAGCCGTCATGTTGCAAGAATTGCAGAACAAGCGCCTGCACGAGATCCGTCTCGTTCATACCCGGTTCTAACCGTGATGAGTCCGCTGATTGAATGTTTTGTTGCACGCTTTCCCGTTGTTCCTGTGTCGAGCGTTAGTCCTGTCGTCTCAAACCATGGAAAAGAAAACACTATGGAGACTTTACCCTCATGAATTGATCAATATCGTATACAAAAGGTGTTTGTCCAAAGTTAACTCTGACGTGCTCTCCCGCTTTCTTTAAGCTGATAGCCGGGTACAGTTTACCCCTGGTTACATTTGCGAAAGGGTCGAGCTTGTCTGTCTGAATGTTAGCAACTCAGCGTATAGAGCAATGCAAGGGCGTCGAACGTAGCCTTGCGCCATTCTTGGTGAAGAATGCAGTGTTGTCCCTGAAATTGATGCCGCAGCCGATAACGTCTCCGGCGTTGTAGGGCTGGCCATAGTACTTCCCAACACTATGGGCAGTCAAGCACTGGCCATCGTCGCCGTGGTAGCCCCATGACTCGGGTTCCCAGCCTATGGGGCGAGACATTTGAGCTGACTTGGTGCAGAAGCCTATTGCAATCGTTGCACTACTACAAGTCAGCACTGGGCCAGGAAGGGAGTGTAGTATTGCGCGACAGGAATATGGAGGAACGTACTCGTTTCGTTTGGCAGAGATGATCTGGACCTCATAGTAGTACACTCCGCATTGTGGAGGCATGTAATGATCGGCTCGGACCGCACTCGCCTCATGGTCTCGCTCGTGATGATTCTTCTGTGCCGTGTACTTGATACTCAGTCCATCCGGCTGTACCTCAATGCCTCCCCACATGTCGTCCTTGTTCCACCGACTCGGTAGCGGGGCGAGGCCATCGTCCTCTTCAAAGGGTGGTGGTCTTTCGATGACGGTATGTGCCATGCCCATGTGAGAGCCCTGGGGCAAGGATGCCGATTTGGGACCAAGCTTACTCGATGTCCCGTTGCTTGATGAACGCTTGGCTTCACGCTGTACCTGGACTTTGGCCAGATGGACTGCCTCCAGCTGATGCACATATGTTGAGCCCTCGAGGTATGAAGGCACAAAGAACCGGTCCTCCTCAAAGTGTGACGCATCATCAACATCGTCTGGGGCGGTGAACATGTCGAACGCCCGTGAAAAGGAAGGCGTGCCGCTGCCTCTCCTCCAAGCGTTGCCGTGGAGTTCGTCAGCATCTTCCTCCATCTCGGCGGCTGTCTCGGGGTCTCGGAGTTGGGAACTGGGAGAGTCGATGGAGTGCGGGTGGCTCGGGTTGAGGAGTGAGACGCGGGATGGATGGGTGTAGAAATGCGAGGCAGCAGCGGCAGCGGCGACAGTAGAAGCCCTAGTCGGACCAGAGTTGTAACGAGAGCGAACGTTGGGGTTATTGCTATGGGTGGAAGACGAGTCGGATTCTTCTAGGGACGATGACCCATGGCGATGAGGGCTGGTCATGGTAGGGCAGGGGAAAGGGAGGCGACGACGCAAGGGCTAAGTAAGATGCAGAGAGAAGGCAAGGCAGGCAAAGGCAAGCTCTTGGGGAAGCTCTGGAGGGAAGCTCCACCCAGCTATGCTTGCCTTGCACCTGGCGATGATGCTTCTGAAACTGGTGATGTCGTGATCGTTGTATCAAGCGGAGGACAGGGTCGGCTAATCAATCACGGACACAGCGCTCTGTGACCGGTACTGTCGTCGTTCGATCTGGAGTTTCCAAGAGCACCTTGGAGGGAAGTGTCGAGGGGAATGCCGAGTGACGGGGGGGCAGCAGGGTGTCGGGTGTGGTAGTGGTGCTGGAAGCGAGCTGCAGTGGTGTTGCTGAGCTGATGGTGCTGATAGATAGGCGTTGGGTGGTGGTGGATAGGCGATGATAACTGAGTGACGCCCCAGGGATCGCAATGCCGCGCTTAGGCCCCACAGCGACGGGATTGGGGGTGAGGTCAGTGGGATGGCGGCAGCCTGCAGCACGTGAGGAGTCGAGGCCGCAAGTTGAGAACAGTCGTATGTCGATAGAATGAACAAGAGTCTGTATTTCTGTGCTGGATATTCGATTATTCAGGCACACGGCGCTGCCTGGTCGTTGAACACGAGTGAAAGAGGGAGACAGAGAGGTGTCATGCATTCCAACCTCCCCTCTCCTCTCCTCACTCTCAGCCAGCTATCGCTGCACCAGGCCGCTAACAAGGCCCCTAATGCACCGCACCAGTCGCCTAAACGATCACGCGGCCAGGCTGCTTCAGCGCCCACTCACAGGCGCCAAACACTGGCCTTGACGCCCTTTCCAGGCCCTGTTTTCCCCGCTGGAACCGATCCAGATCTCCACATACCCTCCAAGCCACACGTACATCCTTCGCAGACTGGCGTTCCCCATCTTTTTCTGTTCTCGTCACCCTCTTGTGTCTGTCCTGCTGGCTGTGTGCCCATTGCAGGATCCGGCTCTGTTGGAAGACACAGTGACGCCAGGGTGAAACCGTGCTTTTCGCTTGCCCAAAGCTAAGTCCAGTTAACGTCTCACTGACTCGTCACCTACATCAGCCAATCATCTGGCCTCCGTTATTGTACGAGCATCGCATCATGCAATTAGTAGATGAAATTCAGCATGACTTCCGCATGGTAAGAAGTGACCAGATCCGCCAGCCTACATGCCACTCTTGTCTTGTACCTGCGTCGTCGTCTCCTCTTGCACTGGCGTGCTCTCCCTGTGAAGATGACTAAGCGGTCTCGGCACCGGCAACGTCGCGTCTTGAACACAAGGATGCATCAGCTGCGCCGGATTGCGCACCATCGCGATCCAGCGACTCTTACCGCTCGAAATGCCCCCGCCACATCTTGCAGCACGTAGAACATACCCGAAACGCCCACCTCGGATTTCAAAAGGCTCGTAACCCGACTGCTGACAGCGCGTCATCATCCCATTGCCACCGACTTACAACGCACCGACTCACACCCATGACGAGGAATATGAACATGCTCGAGGCACATAGCTGCACAAGGTGAAAATTCTATTCCCGCTCCAAACTTGGAGAATTGCAGCTTTTTCCGAGTACATACATGCGCCTTCCGTGAATCCTGTGACTCAAGACTCCTAAAACCGTGATCCCATGCGCTATCCCTACACGGTGTAATACCTGTCCTCAACGCCTGATGGCACACCGGCCGTTTGAAATGAAAAATTAATGAGGGAAAAGTGAAAAGAAGAGGTGCCGGCCACCAGCGATCAAGGCGATCAAGCTCTGTAGGCAGGTTCACACTCTCGCAAAGCGACTGAGGGAATAGCCATCGGATGTGAGCCCCTATGCTGCAGCACCGACGGCCATGGGAGCGGGTGACGAAGCCTGGACGCTCGGCGCGCTTTGTGCCTCTTGATCGCCGCTGTTGCTATTGCTGACGCTGTTGGGCTCCACTCCGTTTTCCTTGTTCTCCTTCCCGCTGCTGTTGTCGGCAGAGGCAGCAGCTGAGGCCTCGGTGCTCTCGGTCTCGGGCGCTGGGCGGGGCGGCGCCGTCCATCGCGGAATCTCCCAGACAACACCAGTGAAACTCTTGAGGGTGAAGCCACCACGGTTCCATTTCCGGCAGGGCTTGCCAGAGCGATCAAGAGCACGGAGGCCAGCGTTGATGGCACCTTGGTTGGCCTTGGGACCAAGCTTGTGAACTGTGGTCGTCTTGGCGCTCTGATCAATTGTGCCATCCTCCCTGTAAAGTATTAGCATAGGCCATCAAAGAATGACGGCAGGGAGAGAACTTACAGACGAGGCTTCTTCTTTGGGCCGGGCTTGCCCCTTGGCTTAGGAATGCCGTCATTATTGGGCGCTGATCGCTTCACGCCCTTCTTCTTAGGATTCTCTGTCGGGGGTCCCATTGATGACGGACCAGGCGTGCCCTCAGCCGCAGGAGTTGCAGCATTTGAGTCGGACGCGTTGTCGCCATTGGTATTTGCTGGAGCAGCGGTTGCTGAGTCCGAGGGAGAGGCCTTGACATCCTTGGCTGGCGACTCCTCTTTGATAGAAGCTGGATCCAAAAGTCGGCGCAGTTCTTCTGACGAGATCTTAAGCGTAACAACCATAGTTGGCTTGCTGCCGGATTTGCGGCGTCCATCGCCAGAGTTCTTGCTTGGGGGAGCCATTTGAAAGATGTGATGCAGAAGGATGATATTGTTTCGAGGGATGATGTGGGCGACAGGTGTGGAGGATGGAAGTTTGGAAAGTGAGGGTGTTGGAAAGAGGTGTTTGTAGAATAGGCTTTGGCAAGGCTCGGTCGCGGTGTGGTAAGTAAGGCCCGTTCGTAAGGGTTGCTGCGCGATGCCGTCCAGGGGGTTACTGACGCTGACAAGTTTTTCCTTTTATATGTACGCGGCCAAAGGCAGACCGAGAGGCTCGTGGCTCGTGACAGTGACGATGATGATGGATGCGAGTCACGTCGTGCGGTGTGCCGGTCGCAGACGGATAGACACAGGGGCCAGCCGAGAGGGTAGACTGGTCTGGGTTGCAAAGGCAGACCCAGGGAGTGCTAGGATGGTCTGGCGATGACGGCGGTGATGGTGGTTTGGGCAATCGTCGGCCGAGTCAAAGAGTTATGATCGTGAAAGGATGAAGAAGGGGAAGGGCGGTGATGAAAATTCTGGGGGATGGTTGGGGCCATTAGGCGTGTGTGTGTGCGTCTTGTAGCTCAGCCATTGCTCGCGAGGACCCCGTCGGTTGACCCCGTAGGTTTGGGGGGTCTTGGTGGTCTCATCCTCATTTTGGTGGGCGCGGGCGAACTGGCGCTGCGGATTTTCGGTGGTGCTGGCGAAGGAGAGGACAGAGCCGGGCCAGAGAGAGGGAGACAAGGGGAAGGCACGCCTCGACTGCGACTGCGACGTGACGGGTGGCCCGATTCAGCTTAGCGCTCCCGCGTGGCGCGCCAGTGGAGCCGAGCTTGACTGGATCGGGGGACTTTGAAGGCTTTAATAGGGTGTTAATTGCATTTATGCAGGGTTTATGCACATACCGTGCCTACACGGCCTGGTGCATAAGCCTTGCCGCCTGAGGCATCCTTCGTTGCGCTCTTGTTATCCCTCTGACTGTGCCCTCCCTGCCTCGCCGCTGCCCATTCATTTTGGCGGCACGAAATGGGCTGGCGATGATGCTGAGCGATCGCTTCCTCTCGCTGTTGGCGCCCCTCACTTAGCCGTGAGAAACAGGGTTTGCACACCATCAACCGCTGACTCTGCTCTGCATCCCATTCATCCTTGCGTTTCTCACCTCATCCGGCCATGCTCCAAATTGGAAACCGTGACGATGCCACGAACTAACGGACCACGGAACCGCGCACTCCCTCACACCAGGCAGGAGTAATTTGTCGCCGTTGACCCGACCGCCTAGTCGTCGCTCTCGAGGCGCAAGATTATGGCTCACCGTTGCCACCACTATTGACTTGTCATTACACCGCTCTGTTTGTCCCCGCAACATGTGCTCAATAGCGCTTTCCTTCAACCCGACAGCCTCGGAAAACACCTCGCCCAGGCTGGAAACTATCTCCACTGCGCACCCGGTGTTTCCGTTTGCTATGTACTCTACATGCTGCGTCCCGCCGATGTGACATCCTACAGCCTCCGTGGCCCAAGTTTGCTGCACTTCCTGCCTGCAGCCATGGACTGGTCCAAATGCGAGAGCGCGATTTGATCATAGTAGTCTCAGCAGTCGATCTGCAAGGCACGACAAGTGCCTCACTGCCGATCAGCCATCGTAGTCTTTGACGAACCTGTCTCGGATATGACCATCGACTTCGATGTAGAAGCGACTATCCAAATTTGCGCACCTGTGCAATGTCACAAAGTCACGTCACCAGCAACCTGGTCCACGACAATAAGTCATGCCACCCGCTTCACTGGAATGCACTCATCTGACGGCTTTGATCATGGACTGACAAGCGTCTTGTCCGCCTCGAAGTGAGACACCAAAGCCGTATAGCATTGTCATCTCGTCGGATTGGAATGCTGCACCCAGCAACGGGCAGATTGTCACTGTGTTATATCAAACGGCCAGTGGACGCTCAAGTGAACGCCACTTTGTAGTCATCCAATCATTCTTACATCTTTTTTGAGCCAATACCTTCTACAATCGTTACGATGGTCCGTGTCCGCGGTCTGCCTCTTCTGCTGAACATCGCCATCGGCTTCGGTGGCCGCTCTGATGCAAAGCCACATGCGCCTCGGGGCGTAGGCTCTGGGTCGGTGGACTCTCAGCCCTTGTCCCTGTACATCCGAGATGGCCTTGCAAACGGTGCCGATCCTGTCGAGCTGTATCAAAGCATCAAGGTTGCCAGGGCAGAGGCAGAGGCTAAGGGCCGCACCATCGACGTCCCCGAGGAGGACCTCCGCGCCATCTTGGACCAGATCGAAGATCTTCATGATGAGGTGGATGCTCTGCTCTCGGATTTCCCTGAGCAGGCTCAGCAGGAGAAGGACAACGGAGATGCGACATCCGATGCGAAATCAGACGCCAAAAGCCCCCAAGTAAACGCCAAAGTTGCTTCCCAGGCAGCTGTCACCGTAGACGAGCCAACTGAGACGGCCACGGCCTCTCAAGCTGAAAAGGTGAGTGAATCCGCATCCTCGTTTGATGCTGACGATATTCTAGACTCCGTGAGCTTCAAACAAGTGGCACCCGATGCCGGTCTCGACAACCAGGGCTCTTCAAGCGAGGATCCCACGAGCGGAACGACTCGCGAATCGACATCTTCGACCGTGGCCCCCACAACCTCAGCTTCCAAGCCCAGCGAAAGCAGTTCAGCTAAGACATCCACTGAGGCAGCAGGGATCATCAACACGCCTGCTGTAAAGGCAGCCGTCGTATCATCTGCCTCTGAGGACCCCGAAGATGAACTTACCACGACAACGACAACTCTCACATCGACTACGACAAGGACGATCACCCTTACGCAAGCCTTGACCAGGAGCACCTCCGCTAGCAGTGACACAGCTGCTGAGACGCAAGCCACCCCTGTTGTCAACCTTAAAGCCATCGACATACTCACGGCTACAACCCCTGAGGATTCGACAGTTCAGGCCTCGATTGAGACTCCAGCTCCGGAAGTGTCTACAGCAGCGGCAGAGGTCTTGACCAGTTCCTCCGAAGCGGCTACTTCGTCCGCGGTTCTTGGGGCTCAAATCAAGGCTGCTGTCAGCTCTTCAGACAAATCTGCAGAGCTATCAAGCTCAAGCGCAGTTCAGACGCCCTCTGCATCAACAGAGATCCCGACGACCAGCTCCAGCCTTCCGGCTGAGGAGGCTGCCGCGAAGTTGGCAGTTTCTGCGACTTCGAGCGTCAGCTCTGCTCAGTCGGAGAGCACGGAGGAGCCAGTGTCGACTCCTCTCCCCTCAGACCTCACATCTGCACCTGTTCCTGAGTCCAGCGACGTGTCTACTACCGTTGCAGAGTCGGAGCTAGTGGATCCGATCGTCAAGGTCGTTGTCACGAGCACGGCGAACGCCAACTCGACTCTGACTGGATTCAGGACGATGGTCAGAGCCTGAGAGGGTGACGATGATGGAGAATAGTAGGGAAACTGTGAATTCGAAGGATACCTTGTTGATTGATATTACGACACTCTCATTTGTTCTACGACTGCTTATGTGAGCTTTTGATGTGGGAGGATTATTAGGGAAGAGAGATTTGGTGCGAAGTAATCAGGGACGAGGCCGCATAACTATGGCACACTACAACAGTCTCTACATCAATAGCGACATTCCTCTCCTTTTGTTTTGAAAGTCAGCGGATGGTTGTGTACTGCTTCCTCCCCGCGTGTTCGTGATCCCCGCACCCATTCTTCCCCGCGATTTTGACTGGAAGGCGGGGTTGACTGCCAGCCGCCTCTGCGGAATAGCAGTTGGGCATTCCAATTTCTTTGCATCTGTGAGCCTATCAGGTTTTGTCTCACGACTTTCTTCTCTTCATTTTTCCGCAAATTATATTTTCGCTAAGCCAGAAGATAGGGTGAGGGATAAAGCGAATAATCATGTCGTCTCTAAAAGGGTCCGAAGCGGCAAGCTGAGAATTCTAAGACACAGGTAGACAGTCGTGAAAACACTTCAAATGTGGGAGGCCTTTGTTATGATTTTCTCTTGAGATTAGTGTTCCAGCAGGTATTTCATTCTCATTCTCCTAAAGTGCTATATTGCTATCTGCGATCCCTGTAGTTAGACAGCCGCTGATGTGCACAGCAGTGTCTGGCACCTGAGGGCTTAAGCATCGATATGCTCTGCGCGCATGAATCGACTATTTAAACCTTGAATGTATTTTCTCAGGGGTTTACAACCTTCGCACAGCTGGATGGGTGGCACTTACCTGGCCCTCAAGATATTAGCTAGGATAGGGGATGAATACTGTCTAGAATATGGTCTAGAATAGGAAGCAAGATATGGCCTATGATAGCATTTCTGAAAGGAAGGGAAGGGCAGAGAATAGCAGATTCCTAGCAAGCGACAGAGATGTCGAGCTCGCAAGTGGTTTAAATGCGCCAACATGAATTACAATCAGTGTTCCAGCACAGACCAACACAAAGTAGAACCTTGAGAGTAATATCAGCGATTTCACTGGGCGATGTTGCATAGAAGGCGCGTCACATGCCCACCTTAGTGGCGCCTTATCTCGTTTCTATTACGTGTTCGCAACCAGCGGAGTGCGGTGCTGACCTTCGGGAGGTCTCAAGAACAACGCCGAGTTCACGAGGCCGGAATCAATCCGGCCTTTTGTGGGGCCGGGCATCGTCGGTAGGCCGGGGGGAGACCTCTCTTCCTCATCATCTCCACGTTGTGTCGTCGTGCCAGCCGTGAAGCAGTTACGCAGCGAAGCAACATGAAGCGTATCTATACACAACTATAGTGCGCAGACATATTACAAGTAACCACACAACATCAGCGACCCGTAAAAGTAATATAATGCGTTCCATATATAGCTATACTGGGCAGGCGCTCCCGGGGTCACTCACACGGGGCGACGAGACGGGACTTCTATCGACAACAACGGGCAGATACAGCGCCTAGGGGGAACAGCGATTTCACCGACATTTTTCTTACGTGTTGCAGCCGATTCGCGGCGAGGGGTACTCGGGAGGCCCGAGTTTCTTGATGTCAAGGATATTGGCCGGAAAATATTCCGGCCAAGGCATACTTAATCGCGAAGCAGACGCTCAAGGGCGAGTTGTGAACTTGGCCCTTTGTCCATCACTCTGAAGCCCTTCCCCTTCTTTCTAAGCGCGGTCTTTAGTGCAAACAAGTGTCTTAAGATCCGAATCAATTCTACTTCACCCCTATTCATATCATCACAACATCCTTTGTCTCTCCTATCATCATGGGTTCACTTGGCGCAACACCAAGCTTCAATGTCCTTGGGGACACCCGCCCCGAGGACAAGTCCCTCCCAGCCTTCATGGTGTCCACCACAAGAGGCTTCCTCCCCCGTATGGACCCTATCGTCACCCTTCCCCAGGAGTTCGAGCCTCTCGACTCACTCCTTGCCCGCATGCCCGTCCGTACCCTGTCTGGGGAACCAGGCCTGCTCGCCCAGAACAAGCTTGGTGATGCTGTTGATGGTGGCTTCCCTAACCTGACGGATGCTATGGACAAGTATAAGGATGACCTGCCGCTTATGAATGCGCTGTACAGGGACTACTCATTCCTGGCGTCGGCTTATCTGCTTGAGCCTTGTCATGAGAGATTCGTCAAGGGAGAGCCTTATGGTCTAGGGAGGCAGACTCTGCCTGCCAATGTTGCGCATCCTATTGCTAAGTGTGCTGAGATGTAAGTGGTCTCTATTCTTGTTCCTATTCTTGTCCCTATTCTTGTCCCTATCATGATCGATATCCTATCCCCTATCATACTACTATTCTACCCATCCTCATTCACCTCCTCACCCATCATTCCAACACTAACACCCCCCAGCTGTGGCTTCAAGCCCTTCATGGAATACGCCGGCTCATACGCCCTCTTCAACTACTACCTCGCCGACCCCAAAGCCGGCCTCGAATACTCCAACCTGCGCCTCATCCGTGCCTTCGAGAATGGCCTCGACCCCACCTCCTCCGAGGCCGGCTTCGTCCTCGTCCACATCGACATGGTCAGGAACTCTGGTCCTCTCGTTGCCGGTACCGTTCGCTGTCTCGATGTCGCTGCGGATGAGCATGGACGGGGTTCGTTGAGCCAGAGGCAGGAGTTTAATGAGGGGTTGGCACAGATTCTGGGAGCGATGAAGAAGATCAATGGGGTTATGGAGACTATGTGGATGAAGTCGAAGCCGATGGAGTATACGAGGTGAGCCTTACCGTCTTTTTTAATGGGAATCATGCTAACGAACCAGCTTCCGCACTTTCATCTTCGGCATCACCTCCCAGAGCATGTTCCCCAACGGCGTCGTCTACGAAGGCCTCAACAACAACGAGCCCATGTCTTTCCGCGGCGAAAGTGGTGCTAATGATTCCATGGGTAACGCCCCCCCTTTCTCCCACCTCCTCTCCTCCAGACTAACCTCCCCCAGTCCCCCTCATGGACAATTTCCTCCAAGTCCCCATGCCCGAAACCCCCCTCACCGAGATCCTCAAAGACTTCCGCTCCTACCGGCCCTCCAACCACAAAGCCTTCCTCCTGCACGTCAAGGAACGCTCTCTCGACCTAGACCTCAAGAACTTCGCCCTCGGCTACAACATCCCCGCGCCCACCACTCCAGAAGCCACTGAGGCCCTCCGCGAGTCTCGTAGCTTGTGGCTGCAGATCCTCAACCAAGTTCGTGACTTCCGCTGGCGTCATTGGTGCTTTGCTAGGGAGTACATCTTGAAGAGGACGTCGCATCCTACTGCTACGGGTGGAAGCCCGATTGTTACGTGGTTGCCGAATCAGTTGGAGGCGGTGTTGGAGGAGATGGTGAATATTCATGAGACGACGGGGAAGCAGCATGAGAATGGTCTTGGTGAGATTTGTGAGGATATTATGGAGGCTGCGCTTAGACAGAGGGACTCTCTCAGGAAGGAGGTCGACAAGTACTGCGCAGAGCGTGGCGTGCAGCGCGGTTAATCACGTTAGAAAGACACAATAGCACTGGAAAAGTCTTCTCATTTCTCACTTATTACAAATAGTCCTCCGTCAATCATGGGTATCGTGTATATCACTAGGTCGCCAGCCCCAGCTCCTCCCGCAACGTTTGTAACCGCACCGGCTTGGTCAAAAACACATCCACACCACTTTCAAACGCCTCCTTGTGCGTACGGTCCGATGCAAGCCCTGTCAACGCCAGGATGGACACGCGGTTGAGTTTGTTGTCCCGCTCGTAGGCCCGTATCTGTCTTGTGGCTTCCAAGCCGTCCATGACCGGCATGGAGACGTCCATTAATATTGCTGCGAACCGCGCAGGGTTCTCCTTGTAGGTGTCGAGAGCTTCTTTCCCGTTGACGGCTGTGACGTAGACGAGTTTGAGCTTGGCCATGTACGCGGCTAAGACGTTGAGGTTGACGTGATTGTCGTCAACCAGTAGAAAGGTGTGTTTGTCGGTAAACTGGCGGACCAGAACCGGCTTCTCGCCCTCAGGCACGATGAGGGAGGCGGCGAGGTTCTGGATGTCGGGAGGGTGCTCGTTCCTTGGGGTGAGTCTTGAGTCGAGCGCAAGAGAAGTGAGCTCCTCCAGTGGTGACGGCAATCCGATCGCAAAGTTGGGTCTTTGAACCTCACCATTTTGTGCAGGAGGGGCCGGGGTGGTACACGGTGGTGAAGCCTTCGTCAGACCTGTCCACCGTTTATAGGCGTGTTGCATAGACCTTGCCAGCTTACGGGGGCCGATGCTATCAACTTGTTAGTATTATCTTTCGTTTAGGGTACGGGTGTACTCACGGTTGCGAGACGAACTCGAGCACGCCTTGATACCCAGCAGATTCGTATTCCTTCAATAGCCGACGTGCCATTTGGGAATCCTGACAGATGATGACATGAGGCATCTTGGTGAGAAGTGAGAGTTGTTCTGTCGATTCTGGAAGGGCTTCATGCGACCAGAGAACAAGGTCTGGAGTAAGCTCAGACTTGTCGCCCGATGAGTGAAGATCCACCTTGAGCCAGTCACGGCAGATGGATTCCAGAATGGCCCGTCCATCGCCATCTCGTGCTTCCCCGTCTTTGTTATGAAAGCCAAAGACACGGACCCGAAGACCCTTGAGAGCCTGTGCTTGTTCTGCGAATGCTTTCGACTTGGAAAGCGTATCGGGATTAGACCCCTCCGATGCTGCTGGCTCCAACGGCATCGTCACGGAAAAGGTGCTCCCGACGCCGAGCTCGCTCTTCGCACTGATATGGCCGCCCATGCCTGTGACGATCGTTTTGACAAGACTTAAACCAAGTCCAGTCCCAGGCGCAAGCTCATCTTCTTGCGAGAAGGGCATGAAAATTTTGTGTTGCAAAAAGTCGTGGCTCATGCCCTTGCCGCTGTCTTGTACAACAAGCTTCACAACCCGCTCAGACCTTGCACGCTTAGGTGAGGTCCTCTCTTGTGTGAGATATAAGCAGATATTCCCGCGTAGAGTGTACTTGAGTGCGTTGCCCAGTAAATTCATGACCACGCGGCGTATCGCTCCAGGCTGCAGATGAAAGTCCCACGAACAGGACGGATCAATCGAAAGGTATACCGAGACTTTCTCGGCCCGCGAGCCCGGCGTACTTCCACCATTCTTCGCAGAATCAGCTTGAACATGGTCCAGGCGTTCTCGTGCTCTCGAGTGGCCCCCGGCGTTCATCAGACCGTCCACAGTAGCGAGCTTTCCGGTAGATAGATGCTGGAAACTATACCCAGCAAACATGCTATCCGCCACCTCCTCAACGAGATCGTCAAGGCTAACATCCACCGATAGTTGTTTCTTCCCAAACTGTTCGGTTTTCTCGGGTTTCCTAACACCACGATGGTCCTTCAGAAGTCGTTTCCGTTTCGTCGCGAAACTGTTGACTTTTGAAAAGTCCAAGAGATGATCGATGGTGTCTAGTAAAGTGCAGCAGCAGGTCTCGATGGTATGGGTCAAATTCGCTTGGAAGACGTCTAGATCTGTATCGTTGAGCAACTCGGTGCCCAAAAGGACACCATGCAACGGGCTTCGTAGTTCGTGTGACAAAGATCCTAGTGCATCCGACTTGGCCTGATCCGCAAGAGCAACCTCCTGATTCAGCACTTCAGTCGCGGCTATGGCCGTGAATGCTTTGAGGAAGCTGAGTTCCTCGTCCACGGTGAAAATGCGGGTGGGCAAGCAGGTATACAGGAAACCGGCCGCAAACCACCGTTCCCTCTTCAGATCCCAAACAGGGATGAAGGCCACACTTCGTGCATTTGGGAAAGCTTGGTTGATCAAGACACCTTCTTTGTGGGTTCTCCGTTGGCGGCGCTCTTGTGTGGCAGTCGGCGCGCTGGCTTCTTCCTCACGCCTGGCTGCAGCTTCCACTTCACCCTCATCGGATGAATCGCTAGACTGAAGCTCGCCAACCTTATCGAAGTTGAAGATTTTGCCAGTCGGGTATCTTCGTATTAGCGTCGCCAACATCCTCTTCGGAACCATTCCCATGTCGCCATGGTGTGCGACTCCGGTATGAGTGCTCGACATCTCTTTAGTGGAGAAAGCAAGGAGGTCACACATAGGATCTGTCTCATCCAGTGTCGCCTCATGAGACGGGTCGTCACTGCTGCTTGTGGCCGATGGGTGACTGGCAGTGTCCTCAGCGTGAGCTGGTGTGGGCATGGATTGGCGCCTGACTGCTGCGTGGCTAACATCGAAAAAGAGACAGCCGTCGACCTCGAATGCTTCGCGCATGATGTTTGCTACTCTGGAGAAGACTTTGCTGGGTGGTTCGTGATTTCTGGTAGGCAAGCGACCACCTGGATGCGGCCCGGAGAAGGCATCGCCGGGTCGCTTGCGTCGCCGTTTATAACGATCAGTTGGAGCATCTCCGTTGACTTGTGGTGGATCTGATGGAAGGTGTTCAGCTTCAGATGCGTTGGTCACTGCTTGCACCTCTTTGGCTGGTGGATTTGAATTTGTGGATTCTTGTGCATTGAGTCTGGGGCGTGCCAGTGGTCCATATGCAGGCCGCGGGAAGGCGGCATGGTCGCCTTGGCTCATCCAACTAGTGAGACTATCCTCGCCCGCGATGAAGGCTCTGACGCCTCTATTGAGGCGATCGTTACTGTCGTTGATAGTGCGGGATCGATTGCTTTCCAAGTGATTCATGACGGCGCGCGACACATCCCTCAAGGACTCAACAGAGTGATCTCCCCAGTTCTCGGGCTGTTTGGTACTCATGACGCAGAAGCTGCCGATATTGATGCCGCGGTGGCTGCGAATAGGAACTGCAGCATAGAACTGACCGCCCTCGCCAAATTGACAGTATGGTCTTGTGTTGAAGCGATCGTCGGCGGCGAGGTTAGGAACGAGCGAAAGAGGAAGAGTCGTATCATCGAGAGAATCGGGATTCTTGAGGTACAGGACATGTTCGCAGGTGCCGTGGCGACGAGGAATCGCGATTCCACAAAGGGCGAGGGGAGAAGGGCATTTGTCGCTTGGTAGTTTGGGAGTCAGAGGCATACCAGGGACGGCCTCGGCGATAATGTACTGATGGCCAGTATCAAAAAGAGAAATGAAGGCGCGCTCTGTGCTGGTCCGGTATGCGACAAGTTGGGCAAGGCCAGTCAAGGAACTATCAGAACAGCTGAAGATTTCTGACGAGGGGATGGCCACCCCGGTATCGTTGAAGCGGAAATCCGCAAAGAGGGAGGAATCATATCTGAGTGTGGTCAGTTGGCACTCGAAACATCACAGAGACTGGGGACGAGTTGAGCCTCGATGCAAAAAGTAGCATACTTGAAGGTTTCTCGCTCACGAGTGGCCTCGGTGACAGATTTGTGAGGGCGGGGTGTAACTTGGGCCCCCGAAACGGGGCTCTCAGCGGGATTCATGGCGGGCTGGTCACCCTCGGAGCGTGAACAGAAGCCGAATCGACCTCAGAAACATGGTCGAAAAGAAAGAGACGGGCAACAAAATGAGAAGATGAAATTGGAGGCAGGTCCGGAGCAGTGAGGGATGACGATGAGACGGTGGGACAGGAGGTCAGGCACGGTGACGCGCGCAGAGGCGGGCAATCGAGATGGCCCTACCGACGACAGCGGCAGCAAGCAGGACATGGCGGGCGTCGATCACTGCCGGTGGTGGGTTAGTGGGACGGAGGGCAAATGCGTGGTGAATGGGAAATTCAAGTTCTCGATCGAGCCCCGCGACCCATCGTCGATCTCGATTGTCGACGCCGTATGCTTAGAGGCCCCCCGAGGTCAGGGCGGGGCCTGCTTCTGGAACGCTAACTGCTACCATTGCTAGCGGTTTGGCGTCGCATCCGCTAAGATCCAGAACCGGACATTCGCGACCGTGCAAGCGCAGCTGTTACAGCCTGCTGATCGGCATCACACGAGACATGTCAACAATGGGTGCAATGCAGGCGGAGCCAAGGGGGTGACATTGGCAGTCAAGAAGTTCCTGGAAGTCAAGTCGACATTCAGCACAGGTAACGCAAAAAAAAAAAAAAAAAAAAAAAAAGAGAAAGGAGCTCTCGAAAGAAAACACAAAAAGATAAGCACCAAATGTGGATCGAACACATGACCTTAGGATCTGCAATCCCACGCTCTACCACTGAGCTACTGGTGCTTGTTGGAAGGCGAGTTGCAACTTGGCATTATATACTTACAGCGGTGTGCTCAGCCCCTGTAACCGACTCCCCACCACATGATTGACATTTGCAGCGATGTCAGTATTGGACGGACGTGCCTGTGGGCCAGCTATTCAAGGTCCGAAGACAACTTGTATATGACTACGTCTCTATACTTTTATCACAACTGCAGCATAATACACCATGTACTATTATGATGTGCTGCTGTAGTGATGTAGTACTTGTTGCTATCTTGGCCCGGAAGTCTCGCAACTCCTGGAAGCCTTGTCTTTCCCGAAAAACATGTCCATCGTGCAGAGAGTCGGCTGTAGCTACTAACCGCTGGCTTATCTCGCATGTAGTCGGGAATGCTGAGCATTGATGTCTAGACAGTGACAACAACCACGAGACCCGAGTCAAGAACCAAAGCTGGCTGCCCTTCCCAGCAGCTTGGGCGGGGCAGGAATCAGTAGCCTCAAAGCTTGCGTCGATCGCGGATCGATCCCGTCGTGGGCTCGGGACACCATCAACAATGCCTGCCCTATGTCAGTCCCTATTCTTGCCTTGATTCGAACACCGATTACGCCATTGACGGATGAACCCTCGACTACTGCAGCCGTCTGCTTGGTCTAACCAATAGTCGTGTTCGTGAGACTTCAGACACCCCGATCAGTCTGCATATAGCCAGATCGTCCCGATGACATTGGCCGGTACGTATCGGCATCAATGCGTGCCCAACGGTCAATTGTGTTTCGAAGATCTTATCAGCTAACATCCCCGAACCGGTGCCGATCATTAGAGCCCACCAACGCATCAAGCTAGCACTTCAGACGAAGTCCTGGGAGCTGAAGGCAGGGCGTGTCTAGGGTATTCCAAGAAATCAACATCGTCATCGCTCAGCTGACTTTCGTCCAAATTAGGAAATCTACACTCAGTAAGATGAGTCAGCAGTCAAACTGCGCGCGAGTGCTCCCGATTACAAGCGACGCACCTACCACAGAGGCAAGACACAGGCTGCTTGACCGACGTCTATCGAAAGGATCCCAGCACCTGATCCATCTTCCTCATCACCCAGATTGGCTCAGTGCATCCTTCCAAGCATCCTCAATTCACAGCTCAACTCATAGGGCACGCAATGCTTTCTTCAGTACCCGATCCCACCACCCAACGGCACCCCGGCTCGGGCCCCTCTGCGCTCCTTGGCTCACTGCGGCACAGGCTCTCGAACAAAGAGATGCGAACGATGGATGACCCAACTCCGAAGGAACAGACACCTGCATGACCACCATCCTAGCCGCTCTCCGATAATATCTCAGAACCCATCCTTCGCTCAATATGCGTCTCCTGCCGCTCAAGGGCCCCCACCTAACGCTGCTGCATGGTAAGCTGGTGGGCGGTCTGCGTTGCTTTGCATCGTAGTAGCGAGCAAGCTGTGTGCAGCCATCCCCGTCATTTGTCTCCGAGGCTCTCCTCTCGCCTTTGTTCTTCGATTCTTCCGTCATCTAGTCGTTCGATAGTGGTGAGATTGGTTGCGAATCTTCACGTCGCACTTCAAGATGAATTGAGGAGCTTGTGTCGTGTCTCTCGAGGCAACCTCTTGCTTTCAGCCCCCAACATGAGGCTCCCACTCTTGGCAGCCTGCCTGGTCGCAATCATCGCGCCCACTGCTGCACAGCGGCAACGATATGGCGCCGTGACTGCCCTCGTCCCTGATGGCCTAACGCCGCGGTATCTCGCCGAAAGCTTCGACTCAGAACCCATTATCAAGCGAGTCGGGACCTGCGGATCAGGCAGGCATCCTTGTGAGTCGCTGGAATCCAAGTAAATGTGTTCGGATCCATGCTGACATGGGTATCAAGGCCTAGATGTCCGACGTGGAGATCGGTGCTGCTCCGACTCAACGTACTGCTTCATCAACAAAGAGGGTGACGCAAAATGTTGTCCTATAGGTAATGACTGTCGCGACAACAATCCATGCAGAAGAGATTCTTTCTTCTGCACCCAGTTCAGTACCGTTAGTGGTACTATGCACGGGCAAGAAGGTTGCTGCGGCAAGCAATGTCCCTCAACAAGCGCCTATCTCTGCCCAAGCAGCCTGGGTGGGAACTGCTGCGGTTATGGCGCAGAGTGCCGCGAAGGCGGGAGATGTGTGAGAACAGTCGAGCCGACTACAAGTGCGGCTCCTAGTTTGATGCCCGTGCCTGAGGGGTGCACAACGTCGCAGTATAAGTGCGAGGACGGAGAAGGATGTTGCAATATCGACCAGAGGTGTACGGAAGTGAGCAATACCGCATACTGCGCCTCTGGCACACCCACTGGATCAAACATCGAGTTTATAGACGGTGACGATGACGATGACAATGACGACGGTGGTGGAGGAGGCGGACTCTCAGCTGGAGCACAGGCTGGCATTGGCGTAGGCGCAACGATTGGCGGTGGCCTAATCGTAGGCCTCCTCCTCGTCTGGTTCTGCATCTCACGGAGGCGAAAGAACAGAAGCGCGCAGTCGCAGCAGACTGGCGATCACAGCTTGCCAACCATCGGAGCTGGAGCTGGAGCTGGAGCTGGCGCAGGGGCCGCTGCAGGCGCCATGTATCACGATGATAACATGACCGAGTATACGGAGTCATCTCGCCCCTGGCAAACGCATGGCCGCGGTGGTGGCCCGACTCAGGACTACTTCGGCCCAGCCGCTGTTCCCGGCCCATTTACTCACAATCCTTTGTCTGCTGTCGACCATCATTCACCTCCCCTCGGCGCTGGACGTGCCGTTCCATCGCAGCCACAGAAGCCTGGAGATATCGCGGCGCCGGTGGAGATCGACTCGACAGGACGACCAACACCAGGGACCGATGACGGCGGGTGGTTGTCGCCCAACTCGTTTTCGGACTTCCAGACGACGCCCATGCCAGAGGGGCCTCAAGGCAGGGTTGAGCTGTATTGCTCCGAGGCAGACCCACAGCTTTCACCGACAACACCACCGCGAGAGGATCACACACGGAGATAGAGGAACTGGTTTACTTCGATTGATGGGTACATAGAATGTATTCGCCGATGAGAAATGATGAATGAGACACCCTAATGGCCCTACTCCTCGAAGTTGCGCAAATGGTAACGCCTATCGAAATGCCATCCCGAAGATCACGAGGCGGTGCTGGCAGATTAGTGATACAGGAATAAACAACGAGAAGTTGACAAGAACGGAAAAAAAGAAACCTGATGTCCTCCCTTTTCCCTCCAAACGCCAAACATGATGAGGACTTGAAAGTCAATACCGAAACCCAAACGAACACAAAGGGAAAGCGAAGAGAAACCAAATGCAGCTCTGGACTCAGCAGACAACTCCCCCGAATGGTGCACAGCTCCTCAGGTCCTTGACCAGGTCCTCGACACTACTCAAGTGCCTACTCAACAACTCCTGCTTCTCCTCCGTAGTCAAAGTCACCCCTCCGCCAAAACTCTCTGCCCTGCCCCTCCTCGAATCAGCATTGAACGCACCAGCCAGCTTACTGGGGCTCCTCTGCAGCATGGCGGGGACAGAATCTCTCTGTCCAGCACGAGGGATGGAGGGTGTCTCGGGCATGAGGTAGAAGTAGAGGAACTCGACGAGCTTGAGCTTGACCTCGCGGGAGGTGGAGCGGGATTTGAAGAGGGAAGTTACGGTGAGGAGACCGTCGAGGGATTCGAAGGTGCGGGTGTTGAGGGGGTGGGAGATTAGGGCGGTGACGAGGGTGAGGAGGGTGGCGGATTGGATGGCTGGGCAGTTGACTGGTTCGAGGAGGTCGAGGAGGAGCTGGAAGGGGTTGGGGTGGTTAGTTGTGTTGGCCAGTGAGTGGGATGGATGGTAGAGGGGAGGGAGATACTCACGTTCATGTTCTGCTCTCGTGAGAAGAGAGACTTGCTCGGGGGATGCAACAGCAACAGCCCCTGCGTCAAATCCAACGCACTCAGAATCAACAAATCATTCGACCCATCGCCTCCCTGCGCCAACAACCGATCCAACGTGCCCACCAGCCTCGTTGCGACATTCCACTCGAAGCCTTCCTGCAGCTTGAAGAACTCCCTGAACGCTGGGTCGCGCGACAGCTGCGTCAGGTCCTTCTTCCTCGACTGCTGCTGCTGGGTAGTCTCGGCGTCGTCAACATCGGAGTCGATGTGTATGTCGTGGTCGGTACTGCCGCCGGGGTCGTTGCCACTGTCGTCGTTGCCGCCAGAGAGGCAGATTTGGGCGAGGAGTCCTTCGACTTGGCGGAGACCTTTGCGGACTTTGGGGCCGTCGAAGGAGGAGAGGTTGTCGAATGCGAGTGACAGAAGGTTCTCCATTGTGAAAAGGGGGGGCTTTTGTGTAGGTTTTCGGTGAGGTGATATGGATGTAGCTGCAAGCAAATGGATGGAAGACAAGTGTAGGTAGGAGTGCCGGTAACGCCTTGCTGAAGGGGCTTCGATGATGCGATTTGTTTTGTGTTTGTTGGTGTAATGTGCGCTTTCGGGGGAGAGGGAGGGAGTGTGAAGGTTGTTAATACAGATGAACGAAGAAGAAAAGCATTGGGTATCAAGATTGTTGGTCAAGCCCAAGGAAAGAAAAAAGGGAAGGGAGAGGAGAGAGGCAGAGGTTGGGCAGTTTCGCAATGACAAGGTAGATAAAGAGGGCGCATGATCAATCAGTTGCTGTGTCTGGCGTAGCGTCGCATCGGGCAGGTCGCTGCATCCAAGGCGGATGGGGCTGCCACGCGTTGGCACGGCAACGGAGCTCCACGCTTCTACCAGGGAGGTCCCTGCCGCTCTAGCTTGGGTATCGACTTCTATTACTCTGTTATGTGATGCGAGTCAGAAACTGGGTGTTGATGCCCAATTCAGGAAGGAAAAACACAAATGAGCCCTCATGTCAAGGTCCAGGTTCGTGGGATGACGGCATCACAACATGGCGTCACTGCAACGGAACGACACAGCTCACCTACACGACTGCATGCCCCAGAGGCAGACAGTATGAACAGCATCACAACTCATTGGCAATCAAACAAGGTGAAGGAAGTCATGGCAGTCTCATATAAACACCGATACGAAATGTCGTCTCATCCTAATACATAAAAGTCCGTCAAACACATATCATAGAACCGTCATCGTAACAACCACCTCCTCCTCCTTCTAGCCCATCTAACCAAAGATCTTCCTCAAAGCCGCCCTGAATCCTGACGGCTTCTTCTCCTCATCCTTCGCCTTCTTCCTCTCCTTGTGCCTGGCTTTCCGCGCCGCGTCCTCAGACGGCGGCACATCGTTAGCAACCGCTGGCTCAGACTTTGGCTCAGCCACGGGCACAGATTCTACAACCGGCTCAGGAGCGGCATCCTTGACCGGCTCGGCAGCTGAAGGTGCTTCGTCTCGGCTGCTCTTGTGAGATCGTGGGCGGGCATCGGTCGAGCGACGGCTGACACTTGGTGGCTTAGAGCGGTGGGTCGTGCTGCTCCGACGCTTAGGAATGTCGGGGCGTGATGCATCGCGGGGAAGCTCGGCAGGCTCCGCTGGGGTTTGGACTGGTGGAGCGCTGCCGACGACGCCCATGGAGTTGGTGATGTCGAAGAACTTCTTTTCAGGAACTGGCAACTCGGGCTTCTCTGCAGCGGGTGAGTCACGGGATGACACAGGCCTGGACCTGTTCGAGTGGCTATGACGACGAGAGCTGCGGTGGCTACGCTCGCCATCTCGTTCAGGGGTAGTGGGCTCGCGACGCCCACGGCGCTCACGCTCGCGCTCATGCCTCTCGTGGCGCTCTTGCTCCGTCTCGCGTGCCCGACGCTCAGCCTTGCGACGTTCGTGGGCTTCCTGCTCTTCGGGCGTTCTGTGCTTTCGACCAGAGCTTGTAGGGCTATCCGTTGCCGAGAAGCCGCTGTCTTGACGCTTGGGCGTGCGAGGCGGAGGCGTCTGAGCCCCCGAGCCAGAGCTTGCAGCCCTGTCCCTGTGGCGATGGCGGTGGGAACTCTCAGAGTCGTGAGAGCGATGACGGCGCTCCCTTTCTTTCGTGCCATCTTCCCCGCGGTGGCGGCTCGAGTGAGTAGATGAAGAGTGATGCGAGCGACGGTGTCTGTGACGCCTCTCACGGTCCTTGCTTGGATCTTCTGAGTCCTCTGTCAACATGTCAGCAACGGAGTTGCGAAGCTCCCGATCAGCTTCCTCGTTCTTGTCCTCCACTGCAGCCTCAGGCAAAGGTGAGCTTTCCATGCTCTTGACGTGATGTTCCGGGCTTCGTCTTCCCTCCCCGGCACCGATTCTAGGAGACATTGGCGGGCTTGCAGGCGGGCTGAGGGCTTCCGCGGTAGCGTAGATGACGACGGCAGCAGCCACAGTCTCCTCGGCTTGTTGAATAGTGAGCCTACGCTTCCTGCGGAGACTCTTGGCACGTTGGCGGCTGATCATCTCGGCATCAGGTAGCATGATACCGGGAGTAGATGAGCGCGGATCGACCTCATCGGGGGAAATAGGCGGGGTGAGCGTGCTCTGCACGAGATCTTGTTCCGCTTGCTTGTCATGACTCGATGATGAGGTGTCCTCTGACAACGTTCCGGTTTCTTCTTTCTTCGATGCAGGCGCTTCTCGGGCTTGAGGTGGCAGTTCGCTTCCTGAAAGAGCAAGAGGGAATACATTCGCCTCCTCATTCGCCTTTTCAGCAGGCTCAGATGGATTTGCTTCAGTGCTGTGGACAATCCCCATCGTTGCGCTTCGGGGAGACTCAGGTGAAACTGGAGCTTCCTTCTCAGCCTCAACAGGCACAGGAGAGGCAGGAGAGGCAGCAGAATGGTCGTCGCTTGTCACTGCGCGTTCGCTCACGGCTTGAGGCTCGAGCTCAGCAGGCTGAGTTGGCAGAGGAGACTCTTTGACATCGAGTTTCGACGCTTCAGGGACCGGCTCGGTCTTCTTCGAGTAGCCCAGAACAGGCGACTCAGGCACCTCCGTGTCTCGCGATGCTTCGATGAGGGAGTTCACAAGTGCAGAAGACGGCTGGGACTCAACAACGCTCGCTGGTCCAGGAGATGCCGGCATGTCGACCGTGTCCGCTGCACGCTCTGGATCAGCGGCAACGGCGTCTTGTTGCTTTTCAACAGTCTCAGATAGAGCATCCTGAGAGTCTGTGAACAAGGTGGTCTGAGGCTGTTTGCTGCCGTCCTCGACGGGAAGTGACTGTTGCGAAACCTTTGTTGAGAGGACAGGCGCAGCCGTAATCTCGGCTTCTTGCTGTGGCTCTGTAGCTGGTGTTGCACCAAGTGCGCCGATGTCGGTCTCCTGCAGCTCGGACGCCTTCTCCAGCAAGGCTGGTACTACTGATGCTTCCTGCTTGTCGTCCACAATGGAGTCGGCAATGACAGGCAGCTCTCCTGTAGCCTCGACAGTAGCCGGCATCGACTCTTGCAGAGTCTCCCCAGCCTCAATCGAGCTGGTCTGAAGGACGACGTCTGATTGAGCCAGTGTGTTGTTTTCCTTAGGTAATTCAACAGCTTCGATCTCAGTCGCGGCCTCTTCTGCCGGTGGCTCGATCATACGCTCGGGGGCCTGCGCTGAGTCGATTGTGTTGTCAACGACCAATGGAGTTGAGCTCTCTGCCGGCTCTAATCCGGACAAGTCTTTGTCGGCCTTCTTCAGCTGAGACTCGTCTTCGCTGGTCGTAGCCTGTACCTCATCTGCCCCTGGAAGGTGCTCATCCTGTGCCCCAGCCTGCAAGCCCACCACCTCCTCCGAGGGTTGTGCAACAAATAAGGAAGTATCAGAGAAATCATCGCATTCCTCACCTTTCTTCGCCGTCTCCTTGACGGGAACGGGAATTGGCCCAATAGTATCCTTGCTCTCTTCGACCTCCGTAGTCTTCTCTGGCTCTGCTGTAGCCTCCTCTGGCTTCGCCTCGGTGTCTACCGGTGCCTCCTTAGTTTCTTCAGGGGTTGCTTCGGGAGCTGCAGGCGCCTCTTGTGCTTTCTCGGCTGCTTCGGTAGACTCTTCGATATCAGCCTTGGCCTCAGCTACAGCGTCGACCGGTATCTCAGCAGGGGCTTTAGCGGGAGCCTCAACATGGTCGTCTTCAGCTGCTGCAGATTCGGCTGCTTCTTTAGGTGTGTCTTCAACAACAACAGAGTCTGCAGCAACGTCAGCCTTTGCCTCTGCTTCCTTTTGCTCCTCAGTGGCCGCTTGATCAGCTGCAGGTTGTTCAGCATCAGCCTCCTTCGCAACTTCAGGTGCAGAGTCTGCCGTTTCTTCGAGCTTTGTCTCTGCGACCGGAACCTCATTGGTCTCTTCGACGTCAGCGGATTTGGCATCATCAGCCGCTTCCACCACCTTCTCCTCGTTGGGCTTCTCGTCAACAACAGCTTCAGCAGCGGACTCGGCGGGTTCATCGTCAGCAGCTTCCACGTCAGGAGTCTTGCCATCTTCTCCGTTGACCTGTGCATTGACCTCGTCGGCGTCCGGCGCAGGGGTTTCCTTGGCCTCGGCAGCGGGAACCTCTTCAACCTCAGCCACAGGAGCTGGAGCAGCATCATCTTCTGCTGCCTTCTTGTCTTCAGCATCGGCGGCATCAGATTCATCAGCCGGGGTTGGTGTAGTCTCTTCCGGCTTGTCATCAGTGGCAGGATCAGCTGTAGCTTCAGAAGCGACATCATTAGCCGGCTCGACGACCTTGGTCTCCTCCTCGGCTGCTGCCTCCTCGGTCTTGTCCGCCGGCTTCTCGGGTTCGTTGACTTCATCCTCGGCAGGTGCAGCGACAGCGTCTGCTTCGGGCTGTTCAGCCTCCTTCACAACGTCTTCGGCCTTATCAGCGATAGGTTCAGGGGCATCGTCCTTGGCTTCGGCACCAGAAGCAGGCGCCTCGTCTTTGACATCTTCGGCTGAAGTAGCATCAGGTACTTCGGCGGGTGCATCCACTGCCTTGTTAGCCGCTTCTACCTCTGCCTCGGGGCTCTTTTCTTCAGGAGCCACGGCTTTTGCATCGTCACCAGCAGGGGCAGTCTCATCCTGATCTCCAGCCTCGTCTGCCTTCGTTCCTTCAGGTGTCGCCGGCCGTACAGGACCCTCAGCGCCTGCTTCGACTGCGACTGGCTCGGTCTGGGCAGTCTCGTCATCGATGGCCTTCTCAGTCGAGGGCACTTCAATTGAAGTTTCAGGTTCATCCGCAGTAACGACCGGGGCTGGAACCTCTTTGGTGACAGTCTCAATAGCATCCTCGGGGGCCGGTTCGGCAACGGTCTCAGCAGCTTCGGCTGAACCATCTTCCTGAGTCACGACCTCCGTAGGCTCATCTGCCTTGCTTTCTGGCTCTGCTGCTGGCTCTTCTGCCGAGCTATCCTCGGTGGCGGCAACCGGAGCTTCATTCGCGTTCTTGTCCGCGTCCTCAGCGACTGCAGGCTTGGAGTCCTCTTGAGGCTCGGTGATCTCGGGCTTCGGCTCTTCCTGTGGCCCGTCTGCGACAGGGATTTCCTTGGCTGCAATGGCTGCAGGCTCAGTCACCTCTGGAGCCGCGGCCTCGTCCGTTGATGCTGGTGGCTCGTTCGCCTGCTCGGCCTCTGCCGTTGGCTTCTCATCGGCTGTGGGGCTCTCGATGTCAGGCTTGACCTCCTCAACTGGTCCGTCCTCGGCTGATTTATCACCAGCAGCTGCGGCATCAGCTTCTGGAGCAGCAGGCGATGAGTCTACCTCCTCGACCTCTGCTGTGTCTTTGATGGCTGGCTCTGTGGCCTCGATCGTAGCAGGAGCCTCCGTAGCCGGCACCTCAGCAACGGCGTCATCCGCAGAGACCGCCTCAGCTGCTTTTTCTTCTTCAAGGTCCGAAGAGGCAGCTGTTGGCGCCTCAGATGGCTTCTCATCGGGTACTGAAACGGCAGATTGAGTGTCTGCAGCGTCACTGGCCTCAGTCTTGTCTTCAGAAACGGTGGTGGAGGTATCAGCATCGGTCTCAGCCGGAATTTCAGTTGGCTCAGGAGCTGCCTTATCCTCGACCTTGTCTTCAACAATAGCCTTCTCGATGGCCGTGTCAGCCTCTTCCGTTATAGGAGCAGGGGAAGGCTCCTCGGCTGCTGTCTCCGGGACGCCATTGATCTCTTCCTGAGGTCCTGTGTCGGCCTCGTCGCGGCTCAGGTTGCCGGAGATCTCCTCGTCCTTCTCGGCGAAGCGGACCTGCTTTGGCGAGGCGGGTGATTCTGGGGTGGCCTCAGCGCTGTTCTCAATTGATGCTTCTGGCTCAGCGAACTTCTCATCCGTATCAGCGACAACATCGTCCTTGATTGCCGCAACTGACTCAGCTGGCTCCGCAGGTTCTTCTTCTTTGGACGATTCCTCTGCAACGGCCGGCGCGGATACAGACACGTCATCTTTGGCGTCCGCAGTGTGTGCTTCAGGCTTTGACTCCTCTGCCTCTGCATTCTTTGCGCCATCCTCCGCCTCGGCTGCTGGCATGTCATCAGATGAGCCCGCCGCATCGACACCAGCTTTGGGTGTAGCGTCCCGAGTCGCAGCGTCCTCGGTCTCCTTTTGAGCATCCTCTTCAACCGGAGGCTTTTCCGAGGAAGGGATTTCAGCCGCCGCTGGCTGCTCCTCTGGTGTCGAATCCACAGACTCAACGTTGGGCGCAGGATCTTCTCCGCTTCCCGCAGCCGATGCCGTGTTGTCCTCTTCGAGGTCCTTCGTTGGCTCGACATCATCGAGGCTGGGTTTCTCTTCTGATTCGGCAGAAGCCAGAGGCTCAGCAGTGGGCTCTGGCTCTTTGGGCTCCGTATCGGCTGGAGGGTTTTCGGAAGCTTCAGTGGCGGGCAATGGCTCTTCTGTCCCAGTCTTCACTTGTGCGATAACCTCGGCCTCGTCTTTCGAAGGCTCGATAGGGATGGTTGTTTCTGGGGATTCACTGGCCTCAGCTTTACTCTCCTCGGGACCGTCTTTCGAGTTGGCGAACTCGGGGGCAGCTGCGGCATCGTCTTTGCCATCAACTTTCTCGGCATCTCCAGAAGCTGCCTCGTCCTCATTTTGAGCAGCGACAGGCTCCTCAGCAGCGGCCGTTGACTCTTGAAAAGGCTCTTCAGGCTTCTCTTCAGGCTTCTCTTCAGCTGGCTTCTCTTCAGCTGGCTTCTCTTCAGCTGGCTTCTCTTCAGCTGGCTTCTCTTCAGCTGGCTTCTCTTCAGCTGGCTTCTCTTCAGCTGGCTTCTCTTCAGCTGGTACTGCGTCCACTGGCTCCTTTACTGGAATGACCTCAACGGCTTTCTCCTCAGCAGGGCTGTCTTCAGCGGCGGCCTCTTGAGCTTCCGCCTCCTCGGCGGGCTGATCATCAGCTTTGGGAGCTGATTCGCTTTCAGTAGGAGCTGTCTCTTCTGGTGCTGGCGCCTCGGCGACAACGGTAGGCTCAGTCACGGGCTCTTCGGCGGGCTTCGCCTCCTCAGTCGAAGCCTCATTTACCACAGGCTCCTCCTTGGGCTCGACCACTTCTTCTACAGGCTTATCACCAGCCGCAGCGGGAGCCTCTGCAGCCTTTCCATCGTCCTCTACGGCTGGGTTTTCGACCTCGGCATCCGCCTCTTTGCTGGCATCTTGCTTCTCTTCGGCAGGCTCAACCTCAGCAGCGTCCTTCACAACCTCTGTGGCAGGAGGAATGACTTCTTCAGCTGGTTTCGTTTCGTCCGAAGCAGGTAAAGCTTCCGCCGTCTCAGGCTTTTCGGCAGGGCTTGACTCCACTGCAGCCTGTGAATCCTCAACGCGCTTCTCCTCTGTAACAGCGGTTGATTCTTCCGCCGGCTTTGACTCAACCTCTTCCGCGACCGATTCAGCTTTAGAAACTTCTGCTTCCGTAGTCACAGGCGTATCATCTGTCTCCGGCGCTGGTGTCTTCTCGACGACCGCAACTGGAGTCTCTGGTGACTCAGCTGGGACAGTCTCGCTTTCAACAGCAGGCTTTGGCTCTTCGCCAGTAAAAGTCTCTGCTTCAGGTGCAGGAGCGGCAGTCGAAGCCTCTCCAACGGGAGCCGCATCAGGAGCCGCGACAGGTTCGGCAGGCTCCGAGACCTGTGTTTCGGTCGTGGTCTTCACCTCTTCGGAGGCAGAAGCACCAGGGTCCTCAGCCTTGGTCTCTTCCTCAGCCTTGGTCTCTTCCTCAGCCTTGGTCTCTTCCTCAGCCTTGGTCTCTTCCTCAGCCTTGGTCTCTTCCTCAGCCTTGGTCTCTTCCTCAGCCTTGGTCTCTTCCTCAGCCTTGGTCTCTTCCTCAGCCTTGGTCTCAACAACAGGAGCGGGCTCTGCCGAGGTCTCCTCCGCAGGAGCTACGGTCTCAGACGTCGGTTCTGGCTTCTCGACTTCAGGTTCCGCAATGGACTTTGACTCCTCTGCAGGCTTTGACTCCTCTGCAGGCTTTGACTCCTCTGCAGGCTTTGACTCCTCTGCAGGCTTTGACTCCTCTGCAGGCTTTGACTCCTCGACTGGGGCGACCTCAGGCTCTGCAACGGGCTCAGTCGCTGCCTCCCCTGCTGGACCTGGAGCCTCAGGTGTCGGCTCAGGCTTGTCAGCCTCTGGCCCCTGGGTCTCAGGCTGTGGCTCCTCTGGGGCCTTTGCTTCTTCGACTTCGGGCTCAGCGGCGGGTTCGGCGGCCTTCACCTCCTCATCGGCGGCGGCAGGGGCGGTGGGTGTGTTGTCGTCTTCCGTCTTCGCCTCAAGGGCGTCCTCTTTCGCCGGCTCAGGTGCCGGTACTGACTCTTCGGGAGCCGGAGCAGGATCGGCAGCGGGAGTATCCTCATCTGGGGTAGCAGCTTGGACTTCCTCAGCTGGCTTCTCTGTCGCTTCCACAGCCTCCGCTGGAGCCTCTGAAGTCTCCTCCACCACTGGAGCCGCTGGTGATTCTGTTTCCTTCTCTGCTTCAGCGGCTGGAGGTGCTGTTGATTCAGTCGAAGGTTCCTCGGCGGCCGACGCTTCTTCTGGCTTTGATTCAGGCTCTGCTTCTGTTGATGGTGGAGCTCCAGTGGTAGGTTCGTCCGCAGCTGGTGACTCAGTCTTAACCGGCTCCGTTGATGGCTCCTCCGCGGCTGGCTCAGGAGCAGGAGCATCAGCGGTTGGAAGCGCCTCGGCTGCTGAGACTTCAGCTGGCGCTGGTTGCTCTGCGGGCTTCTCATCCGCGTCCTCATCCGCAGCCATAGCTGCAGCAGTGACTCCGGCGGCCCCAACGCCGACGCCTGCGGCAACAGCAGCAGCCTCACCCTTCCCTAGGCCCTTGTCCGTCTTGCCCGAGGCCTTGGCCTTCTTCTCCTTCTCTTTCTCCTTCTTCTTGTCCTTCTTCGACTTTGCCTTGCCCTTCTTGCCAGACGCTTCCTCCTCTGCAGACTTGGCCTTCTCAGGAGTCAGCGGAGGCGCTGGCTCAACAGCAGCAGACTTCTTCTTCTTGTCCTTCTTAGACTTCTTCTTGCTGCTGGCGGAAGTTGGGGCGGCATCTTCGTCGTCGGAGACCACGGCAGCGGGTCTGTCATCCTCGTCTTCGTCGTCCTCAGGATCCGCCGAGGCAGCGGCAGCCTTCTTCTTCTCTTTCTTGGCTTTCTTCTTGTCCTTCTTCGACAGGGCAGCAGGTGGTGGCACAGCCGCTGCCTGGCCTTCCCTCACATCATCATTGCTGTCGTACTCAGCATCAGCTATAAGATAAGTATCAGTATCCCAGTCCTGGTGAAAGTGTAGCTTCAGGGCCAGGAGAACTCACTCTGATCATTACCCGTTTCCGGCTCCGAGTCAGACGGCTGGAAGTAGTTCACTTTTGAGAAGTCCGAGTACTGAACCGTTGACAGGTCGTACGACGGGCTGAACTCAACATTGTGCCCCGAACTCATGGCTTCGTGAGTTCTATCTTTCTTCTCTCTCTTCTGTCGCGTCTTCGTTCACCCCAATCGACTTGGTAAGTCTTGAGGGTGAAGAGTGTGCTTAATGTTCTGCACTCTGATGTGAATCTGTTGGTATGTATACGAGCCCCGTATGTACAAGACTGGGCTCTGCTGTTGTCTCCAAGGAGATGTTGGTCGTAATGCACAGTGGTGGGTATCTGCAGAAAGATGAGCAAGGGATATGTGATCGATGCCCAATAAACTCCAAGCAAGGAAACGCAAGTGATTAGGTATACGTCAAACTTCTCAGGACAGCAAAGCAACTTGGTATCATGAGCAGCGTACAACGTGTTTCTTCGTCACAAGTCAATAATGATTCGTTGATGGGAGGTGTAAGTAAGGAAGAGGAGGAGGCAGGGTGTCTAGGAAGCGGGACAAGGGGTCATAGAAAAGGGAACGCCGAGGCACAACCACACTTGGACCCTGCACTGAAAAATTGAGCTGTCAACATGATGCTGTGTCTCGCCGATGACGGGGTCAAGATAGTACGTAGTGGCAGGACCCCACGCCCAGGGTTGTTCCCGCACCCCCGGCCAGGCCTGCATCTGGCGGGTCGTACATAGAAGCTACTAGGTCCGGTTCGAGGAGACCCTTGGGCCTTGAGGTGCCCCCAGCTTTTTTCCCTGCCTCTCTCGGCCATCAAGGTCGGCCACGTAGCCATCGACGAGTCAACAATTGGGCTCGATATGCAGTCCGGCCGTGGGGTGGTTGGTGTTGTCCCGCGGCACACATGACCATCTCATATGTACGAGGAGTAGCGTCACTGCGGGCCAAAGCAGTTCGGCTGGGATAGCCTCACTTGAGAGCACGACCCAGACGGAGCTCTGGTGGATATGGCAGCCATAGCGGCCTGACAGCTGGGGGTTGAGGAACCTGCATGATCCGGCCATGGGCAGACCAACCGAATATCGAGGTCAAGCGCGGGTATGCAGCTTGAAGACGGACATATGGTGACATTGGGCGGCGAGATGATGCGCTGGCCGTTTGGCCGGGAGGAGTGTATTGCATTGCAACGTAAGGGTACCTGGCATGAGGGTTCATCTTGGGCATTCACACGGACGAACTGCCCTTTGATCGAATTCTCACTCCCCTGCGGCAGAGGGTGGGAAGATCCGCGCGCGCACCTTCTCGGCGTGCATGAATATCAGAGAGAGCGAAAAGAGACCCAGTTGCCCCATTCGCTTGCAACGTGGCGCGCGTCTGCCAGTTGTTCGCTTGACTCTGGCTGGGTCCCTTCTGGGAAGAGCAGCAGCAGCAGGAGGAGGTTGGGTCGGGCTGCACTGCATTTCAGACGATGTTGGGCCACAGCATCAAAAAGCGTGGGGTTTTGTGTGGCCTGTCATCCGCTGCACCGTGCCGTCTCCCAAAGCCCGTGCATGCCTTCTTGTTTATTTATTTCTCTTGTTTCTCATGGCCGAAATGTTCCGAAGAAAGCGAGCAGCACGGTGCGGAATGTCCCTGTCGCAATTCTTGGTCAGTGCTTGATGATGACTCCGTAGCCCTCGCACAGACGCTGGGGCTGGGCACTCGCCGCCCCTGGTCACCGCAAATTCCAACCACTGTTATTTTTGCCCATCTTTGACTTTTCGCCTCACATGACCAGGTCAATCCTGGTCGGCCAATCTCAGTCTCGTCCAGTGTCGAGGCGGTAAGGCTGTTGTGGGTGCTTGTACTGTAGAGAGGGTGAAGCGGTGAGGCTACCAGTGGAGAATCTTAACCACTGATGCTGGCGGGTTAGCACCAAGCACCGCGGTTCTGCTATAAGAAAACCTGCATGCACGTGCCCACAACTTCATGCGACCTCTTGCTGCTCTTGATTCTGACTCAAGCTGTCAATGCTGATCAATTGAATCCCAAAGATCGTCCTTTGCCCTGTTTTTCACCGACAAATTCCATCCGGCATCTCACGTCGAAATCATGGAGCTTCTTTTGGCTGATAGCTCAGCCCACCCATCATCTCTGGCAAATTATACAGCAAGCAAGTCTATTCCACTCCGGAGCAAGGGTCTTCTCCGTTACTACAGCTACCGCTTCTTTGTTTTGAACACTGTGCAACATGTCTGGTATCTCGTCGTAGCTTCATTTTCCACTCTCTCGGAGCTCGTTCTTAGCCTCTCCATGTAACCTGAAGCAAACATCCTCGTGACAATCTCTCAGTAGCGCCATCCAGCGTTGTGATATGAGGACACCCTATATCCACCTCTCAGCCTCTGGCCGCCATACGTAAGTCCAAAAGGCGGCATCCCCTAGGCCGCCTCAGGAGCCACCGCCGGCGCTGCACCCTCAGCTGCGGCAGCCTGAGCCTTGTCCGTTGCGCTGGGGGCGTAATTCGCCTTGGCTCTGTTCGTCTTGATGACATTCTTGACCGTCTCCTCTGCCAGGTCCCAGTCCTCCACGTCCAGCCTCACCAGGTCGATGCCGTAGGTCTCCGCAATGCTGCTGAGCGCCATAAAACTCTTCTTGTCGTACACAAAGCTGATGCTGACACCGACACGGCCGAAACGTCCTGTCCGGCCGATTCTGTGGAGATAAGTCTCCGCGTCCGGCTCTGCATCGCCCCGGCCCTTCATTGGGATGTCGTAGTTGATGACCATAGACACACTTGAGACGTCGATACCACGGGCAAGGACGTTGGTGGTGATCAGGACCTTGTTCTCTGCATTTCGGAACTTGGTCAGAAGCTCATCACGCTCAGCACCATCGAATGCTGCGTGGATGGCAGACACTTTGTGGCCGTCTGCAACCATGCGTCGTGCGATCTCGCTAGCGCTTTCACGGGTCTGCATACAGTCAGTATTGCTCGTAAACAAAGCCTTGTGTTAAATAGCATACCTTGACGAAAATAACCGACTGGCCAATCGTCATCAGACCATACAATTTGCACAGAATATCGTACTTGGTGTCGTCTTCAGGGCAGTCGATGTACATCTGGGAAATGCCCTTGACTGTGAGCTCGCTACGCTGCAGCTTGAGCGTGTGCGCGTTCGGGGCGAACTTGGCCGAGTAGTTGTTAACCTTGTCGGGGAAGGTAGCCGAGAACAGAAGAATCTGAATGTCCTTCGGAAGGAGCCTATGCAACAGTGAGCCAATATTCGCACCTAAATCATCAGAAGGACGCTATCTCACGTCTTGACCTTCATGCACTGGTCACCTAGACCCTGCTGGTCCAACATGTTGTCTGCCTCATCCAAGACCAGGACGCGCAAACCAGAGGGGTCCAACTGCCTCCGCCGAATGAGGTCCATGACTGTGCCCGGTGTGCCGACAATGACCGCCGACCTGACCGGTTCACCCCTCGGCACTGCACCAGGAATAGCAGCTGCCACGTTGAGGTTCTCGATGAAGCGACCAATGACGTTGATAACGCCCTGAATCTGGCGCGCGAGCTCTCGACTTGGGGCCAAGACCATTGCCTGAGGGACGTCGGGTCGAGTGAAGTCGACGCGAGACAATATCGCCGTGACGAAAGCACCCGTCTTTCCCGTGCCGGACTGAGATTGAGCGAGCATGTTTCTCGGGGGGTCGGCGAGCATCAGAGGCAGAGACTTGCCCTGGACCTTGGAGGGCTTGCGGAAGTTGACGGCCATGAGGCCTTTGAGGATCGGCTCAGACCTTTATATCATCGTCAGCAAATAGAACTGTCTTCCTTCAGAGGGCTTCTCACAGTCCGAGATCAGTCCATTGCGTTGCGGAGTGGAAGGGCGTAGCCGCGTTTGCTTGGAGATCACTGAGGGAGACCTCAACATCGAATTCGACCTCCGTCAAGCCGCTGTCCTTGGCGCCATCGACCTGATCGTCAGCAGCCGGTGCGTCACCAGCAGTGACATCGGCGGGAGCAGCATCAGCTGGCGGTGCGCCCTCGTTAGGATTGGTGATCCGGCTTGCGAGGTCGGCCATAGTGGCGGGGATTTGATCGGTAGTCGTGTGGTGGGAGGTCGGTGGGAAGGAGGCGATTCTCGGTACCTCAATCTGAGAACAGAGACTGTAGTCGCTCTTTGAAAAGAAGGTGTGAGCCGCGGGATCAAAGACAAGAGGAAAAGACGCCGCCCTGCAAGGTTCAAAAGGTCAAAAGCTCGGATGTAGAGTTCAAGAATCGCCTCCAAACGGACTGTTTTTGGCGGGGTTGCCTTTGACTGCAAGGCTGTGGCGGGGCACTAGCTGGCAGCCACAGCGCTGGAGCTTCCATCACGTTTTGCGCCACACCTGCGACGTCAGTTTTGACTACCCTTGAGTTAGACCCTCCAGGCACAGCTTCAGCATTGCACGGCACAGAACACGACCTCTCGACGCCGTGACACTGTGCGCAATGGCTTGTTGCGATTGACAGCGCATATATGATGGCAGCTCCTCCTCCGCCACCTCAAAAGGGTGGTCTATCCCTCTACGACCACCTCCTCGACCCGAACGAGAAACCCGCGACCATCTCGTCAGCTCCCGTTCGCTACAACAGCCAACAGTCCGATGCGACAGCCGAAACCTCTGCTGCCGCGTCCAAGAAACCCTTAGACCCTGCACTCCGCTTCCAACCCATACGACGACCCCAGCAGAAGACTGCGAAACCGAAATCGGCGCCGCGGCCACCTCCAGCTGCTACGCAAGCCCAACAAGCACCACCTCCTCCTCCATCCGATCCTAAGAACAGCGCAGCAGCAGCACAGCAGCCTCAGAAGAGCACCCTCGCAGACTGGGCTGCGACCGAAGACGATGAATGGCGTTATGGCACAGGAGAGAAGCGCCAACGAGGTGGGCGCAAAAAGAAGAAGAAGCAACACCACCCCGTAGAGACGGACTGGGACGACGTCTACGACCCAACACGACCGACGAACGTGGATGAGTACTTGAGGAGCGACGAGAAGATTGACGAAGTACGAGAGTGGAAAGCATTGCTTTACAGACACAGAAGGGAGAGGGAGCAGCAGAGCGATCTGTCAGATGACTCCGAAGTCGACTCCAGGCCCGTTGCTTCAAGTCAGTACTCTACGATATTGAGCTTCACGAAGATATTACTGACCCCCCTCCACAGACCAATTCGCTCCTCCATCATCCTACAACTTCGCTCCTCCACCACAATCACCACCTGCTCATCCACCCGCTCCTCCGCCTGAAGCCCTCCCACCACCACCCCCAGAACAACCCTCCAACACCATCTCAGCCGCCCCCATCCGCTACACCCAACCTGACAACGATGACAAAGATGAGGCCTACTCACCTCCCCCCGCCCTTACCACCTCACCACCGGCTCAAACCTCTCTCCCTGGCCAAGCCAACTTCGCATCCCGCCTCATGAAGAAATACGGCTGGACCTCCGGCACTGGTCTCGGCGCCTCCTCCTCCGGAATCATCAACCCTCTCCACGTCAAAGTTGAGAAGCGAAAGAAACGTTCAGACGCTGAAGGTGGCGGCTGGGCCGATCCAGCAAACAAGGCGAAGATCCTTGGTGGTCAGAGAGCTGCTGCTGAGGAGGCGAAGGATGCCGCCGAGGGCAAGGGCAAGATGAGCGAGGTCATCGTCTTAGAAAATATGCTGGAGAACATGCCGGACCTACAAGAGGAGATCTCCGCAGGATTGGGACAGGAAATCGGCGAAGAATGTGGCGAGAAGGTGAGTGACCCAATGTCGATCGTCATCCCTGTGAGAGAGAAACAAGCTAACGCAAGCAAACACAGTACGGTCGTGTGGAGCGACTATACATCGACCAAGAACGACGCCGCGTCTTTATCAAGTTCACGGATCAGATCTCCGCACTAAGGGTGAGTTTGTCTACGTTATGAACTTACGGTAAAGGGGTGCTGACTGAATGCAGGCTGTCTCGGAGTTGGATGGGCGGGTATTCAACGGTAACACAATTGTACCGAGGTACTACGACGTGGACAAGTTTGAGCGAGGCGTATATGGGTAAAATCACAGATATGTGTTCAAAGGCATTAGTTGCGATAGCATGGACTCATTGAGGATAGGCCTAAGTCTTGCATGTCACACCATGAGGTGTGTTTGTCTACCGCATGCATTGCGTTCATTGGGTTCAGAGTGAATGGCACAAGCACAATGATTAAGGTAAAGCACATGTACATGAATTCGTCCTGTTACGTATACTGTCCTCTCCAGGCCATCACTTCCGCACCACTCGGCAACCTCACACTTCGCCAGAGTCCATCGGCCCCTCGACCGACATCAAATGGGCGCGGATAGAAGTAGCTGAGAAGTCGTCGGAGAATTAAAAGGTAGTCTGTCAAGAGGCAATGGATTATTAAGTTCTACCAAAACCACCTGCTGCGCCGAGTACAGTCGCAAAGGCTCTGGTATGCCGGGTGAAAGGAGGGTTCCAACAAAATGCGAGATGGCGGCTAACGAGTAAAACAAGATATGTGTAAGACAGAAAGAATGACGCCGTTTCCGTTCCATACTGCGAGAGCCGATGCTCTGGGAATCTTTACAGGAGCTGAGCAACACCGAAAACGACAGCAAGGCTGAGAACAGCCATGTTGACGTTGATGATGCCAGCAGCGTCGTCATCGTCGTTGTTGGAGCTGGAGTTGGAGCCACCGTTCTCCTCACCACCATCCTCACCCTCGAGAGCCTTCTTGTTGTTGCTGGTGCACTTGGCCTCACCCTGGAGGATGCCATCGTCGCTGGCCTTGTTGAAGAACTCACAGAAGGTCTTGATATCAGTGGTTGAGGTGACGTTAGAGGCACCCTTGACGTCCTTGAGAGAGGGAAGCTCAACACTAAGAAAGATTGTCAGCGTTGCGTGTCAGTAGCAGCCGGGTCGAACAACTCACTCCTCGAAGTTACCACCCATGCGGATACCACCGCCGATAGTGCGGAGCTCAGGGAAGCCGGAAACCTGCTCCATAGCAGTGTTGTTGACGATGGTCAGGTCGCCACCGATGGTCTCAAGCTTGGGGAAAGAGACGTTGCTGAACTTGACGTTGTTGATGAGGGAGAGAGCCTCACCAATGGAGGTGAGGTTGGGGGCGGAAAGCTCGGTCAGCTCACGGTTGTCATCGAGCTTGAGCGAGGCCTCAAGCTTCTTGAGGGAGGGGAGCTTGATGCTCTTGATGTCCTGCAGCTGAAGCTCAGTGGCAGACTCGAGCTCAGGCAGGTCGAGCTGGAACTCCCTGCCGTTACCCTCAATGCGAAGGCCAGAGGATCCAGTGATGTTGACCAGGTCAGACTGGAAGGAGACCATACGCTGGTTGTTGTTGATCAGGAAGTCCTCAACGGTGACGACGTTAAGACCGCTAAGATCGTCGATGAATGTGTCGCTGATGGTGATCTTGTTGACCTCGAGCTTGCCGGATGAGCCGAAAGTGAGACCCTCGAGCTGGGCAAGGTTGATGAACTGGATCTCGTCGACCTCGGTCAGAGAGTCCATGCGAAGAGTCTGGAGGAACTGGCAGCCCTCCAGAACGAACTTGCCGGAGATGGCGTTGAGAGAAGAGCTGGAGAGGGCGTTGATGGACGCGTTCTTGATGATCAGGTCGCCCTGGAGCTGCTTAACTCCCTCGATGCTGAGGTCGCCAGAAACGGACTCGTCAACAATGATGTCGGCCTTGACCACATCGCAGTCAATTGCAGGAGTAGGCTCAGTGACCTCAATATCCTTGGAGCAGGTCTTGGTTTGCGCTGTTTAGAAAGGTCAGGGTCCGTTGCCTCCGTAAGTTGTATGAACGTCATTCGAGTACGAACCGGAAGCGAAACCAGCAGCCGCAAGGGCCGTGAGAAGCTGAGAGGTGTGCATTGTGATCTGAACCAGTTGTTGTTAGCAATGCTGACTTCTCCTCGCGACGTCGTTTGAGACTCGTGTTGGCTGGGTTGTGTTGTGGTTGGGATGTGAAATGTATGTAGCCGTACTCAAATTGGAGACTTGCGCTGCTAGTAGAAAATGAATGGGGAGGGAAGAGAGACGAGTGGCAGACTGTTCGGATTGGCACGCCCTTTTGGCTCTTCTCCGGGGCAAAGAAGGGAGGAGTCCTTCAGAAAAACCTGGCTCGAACAGCTAGCTGCAGGCGCTGGGGAAGCTGAGCTTGCTGAGCTTCTGGCCAGGGTACAGGCACCTCAATGAGATGAGCGAGTCGCAGGCGAGATCAGGTTTGACTTTTGGGGGCAGGTGGAAGGAAGTGAAGTGACATGAGAGGGGGAGAAGGCGGGTGAGAGTAGAGGTGCGTGGTGTTCTGCAGCTGGTGAAGCTTTGAAGGAGAAGGCGCCAGCAACGGTTGCGAGGCAGTTGCGAGGCGGCGCGTGCCTGACACAGAACGGACCGCTGCTAGTGGACGGGCAGCCGGGAAAAAGGGAGGATCGGTAGCGAAGGTATGATTTGAAGCTGTCGCAAGGGCGCGTGTTCATGTGGCACGAGGCATTGGAACGTACCTGTTTTATTGGAGATCGGGCGAACAGAATCCGGCAACAGGGGCAGGCAGGAGAGGAAGAAAGAAATAATAAGCAAAGTTGTTATTTCAAACAATGGAAGGAATCAACGAGAGAATCCTTTTTGGCCTTAACGAGCGGCTTGAATCGAAAGAGATGGACGACTGACGACGACTGGAGAGAGACGACGGGGTAGAAAGAGAGGGAGGAGGAGGAGGAGGAGAGTAGGAGGAAGTAGGAAGGAAGGGGGATAGGGGAAAGAAAAGCAGTATCCACTGTCCGTCAGTGCAGCAACGCGCGCCTCACCTCGATCCCGTCCAACAGCACCTTGCAGCGATTGGATTGGCACCACAGGCCACCTCAGGCAGGTTGCCACTGATGTGGGTGGGGGAGTGCAGTGCAGGTGGAGGCCCCAGGGGCCAAGGCAGTGAGTGGATGGAAGCTCCGGGTGCGTTCCCTGCTGTGAGGGGAGAACGAGGTGCCCTGCAGCGGTAGTGACCGAACCTCTCTCCCTGGGGCGATGCCGTTGCTGCTTTCAGGCACCTCAGGCACTATCAGGTACAGTTCAAGGCACCGACAGGGGGGTGGGAGGGGCGTCCTCCTCAATAAACCGGGGCCGCATTTTAGCTGCATTGCTCATCAACCTCCGGGACAGGGAAGCCAGCATTTTGCGATTGCTGGCTCCAGCACAACACACCAGCATTCACATGTCCATGTAGGCGGCATTATGCCAGCCAGAATCCTCGCATGATGGCCTCAAATCAGCAGTGCCCTGCCTCGTTTGACCGTTTCTGATTCACTGCCTGCCCTTTCCGGTCCAGCTTGCGGCTCACGCCTCGCACAATGACACCTGCACAAACCATCTCTGCAACCAACCAGACCTGTACTCGCAGTCATAGGTATCAGACAGCACAGCACAGGCAGAGACACACAGCTTCCGTCTTCATCAACCCGAGCTGCCCAGCCGCCGCAGACAGATCAAATGTCCTGTGCGTATCATCGAGCCATCATCCTCCGACATTGCTTTCATCTGCCTTCCTCAAGAAGCTTGCCTGCTCGCCGCTCTGTCCGTGACACAATGTCGCTAGCAAGGGGTGCCGTAGATTGGACTCCGGCCTGAAGATACCGCGAGACACTGCCTTCACCAGTAGCCTCACACCATGGAAAAGTACCTCACTACCAGATGAGACGCACACCCCCTGGCAGGCCGCCAATTTGCAGCGGTATCCATCTCCACCCTGGCCTTTCTCCAGCGATCATCGTGCGCGATGTGTTTCACGCCGTGGCCGTCCAGTACACAATGACGCAGAGACCTTGAATTCCTGGAACACCATGTCTCGCCAGTTCGGCCCCATCGCAAACTTCGACTGGAATTGAGTCTTGTCGGCGTGGCAATGGTCTCCCAGGCGTCGCCGTATGGGCCGACTATCAAGGTTTTTCGTCTTTTTTCTTGCTTTGTCCCCCCTTTTGCCGACGCGACCCTCACCACTACCACGCGACACAGCCGTTTGCCGATGGATAGGATTTCACCTTCGCCATGAGGGACAATCGACGTCTATTGCCAAGCTTGGTCCGCATGCTCTGTACAAGAAAGTCCCAAGCAAGCCCATTTGCCCTCGTTGGCGGGGTACAAATGGGTGTTCCCGCCTAGATAACCAGTCAATGGCTCACGATGAACAATCTGTGCCTCTTGGGGCACATGAAAGCACGGGCAACAGACACGCGCTGCTCGGCCTTTAGCACCCACGATACGAGCAACCAAAGACTAGCGCCAGCACCAGACGCGTCGTCAGCTACCCTGGTAACCACCCTATCCCCTTCAGGGATGGCGAAGGGGGTGAGCGTGGGCCCCTTTTCGATGCACCCTGGGCTCCTCACTGGCCGTAGTCTCGGTGTGGGCACTATCCAAGAACCTTCATCACCAGATGGTGTGGACGATACGGATGGGCTTGCTGAGATTTCGGAAGCTTGAGAGAGAAAACTCAGACTCTGTCGGGCACTGCCATCGAGTGTTCGTGCTTTTTCGCCTCTGGTTTCTCGGCACTCGATCCTAACCCGCGTAAATGTTATCGCCAACACCGCCGGTTTGCAAGAAGGCGCATTATTGAAGCCTGGAACAGTTAAGCTCACGCCCCTGTTCTTTCGACTAACGGTGCCCCCTTGTTCCTTGGGTGCAAAGGGGGTGAACCGAATTCTATCTATTGCCTCGTAGCCCGGAAGCTTGTCGATGATGCTATGGAATTCATCACAATTTCCTAGCCCCATCTGATCGTCAGCATGTCACCACTCTCCAAAATTGGATATGACAGACGACAGGCATCACTCCCGGTCACCCAGCTACAGTGGTGGTGCCCTAGGACGATCGGTCCTCGATGGCATCTGTGCGCGCCAACCCGCAAAACCAGGGAAGTAGGCTCAATGGCTCATGCAGGATGCACAACAACCCGCTTTTCTACAACGCGGCGTGCTTGTTGGAGGAGGGAAATAAGGATGGTTCAATCCGGGTGGCTTGCCTGCCAGCTTGGCAGCTTTCCCAAAGTCAATGGCACCCGTCTTTGGCCGCAGGCTCTGTTGGACTGCTAAGCATCTTGGCGACTGGTTCTGGGGGCCTGGATCGATCGAATTGTAGGTGGATTTTTCGGAGTATCTGTTCACGAAATTCCATGTTTGGTCGGCAGATAACCGCCATTGCTCGTAGGACCTCTTCGGTCATGCTGAAACGCACGTCACGCGTCAGCGTCCAATGCCACGATGAGGGCGAAGACTCAGGTCACGAAGTGCTGTCATGCCGCGACTTCCGAATTTGTATGCTTCCAAGGTACTTTCAGGGTAAGCCATGACGTTCCGTTCTATTGACAGCTGCTGGCCGAGAGAACTCTCGTCAGCGCGGCGATACAGCGCTCACCCTAGAGCTGTTCTCTCACACTATTCCCATGTACGCCCCAATCACAACCATAACCATAGATGAGGACGAACTCTTGCAGTTCCTGTAGTACAGCAATCTGACAGCTTGGCTCTCTTGTATAACTGAATAGCCGATCACTGCCTCCTCATTCCATGGTGCTCACATCCGTCTCCTCCACCCTCCACATGTACCACATGAATAGACTCCTGTACGGGGCAAACCTATCCGACAACTCGATCATATCCTGTTCCGACATGTACTTCCACTTGCCTCCCCCTTTGGCCTTCAGCTTCGCAACATCCCTTCCCACAAATGCAGCCATCCCTCGCTGCACGCCCAGGTCACCCAGCGAGAAGACGTCCATCCTCTTCAGTCCAAAGCAAGCAAACATCTCAACCGACCAGCGGCCCAGTCCACGAACGGCAAGGAGTCGCTCGAGAAGCTCCTCGTAAGGCACATCATGTAGCATCTGAGCAGTCAGCTCGCCAGATGAGAACTTGGTGGCGAGGCCTTGGATGTACTCTGCTTTGCGCTGGGAGAGTCCTGCGGTTCGGAGGTGTTCGATGGAACAAGGTGCGACTTCGGAGGGGTGAGGGAAGCGTTTGTCCGTAGAGCTATCTTCATTGTCGTGGAACAGGGCCACGAACTTGGCCTTGATGGATTTGGCCGCCGCTCCGGAGACTTGCTGGGAGATGATTCCACTAGCAAGGCTTTCGAAGGGGTCAATAGTCTCAGCTAAGCCTTCTGGGGAGAACACACGGCAGAAGTTCTTCTCCACGAGAGGTCTCATGCGTTCATCCACGGAAATGAGGTGCTTGTTCGCTTCCTCGAGAAGCGTCTCCGTCGTAGCTTTCACGGTAGGTGCTTTGGATGGTGAGATGGATTCGATATCTCGTGAGGTGATGAGTCGCGAGGACTCAGGGGAGAGGAGGGTTGCGTTTGTGAGGTTTGGGTCGGCAAGGCGGTTGACCCTTTGGTGGCGAGGCTTGGGGGTGAGGGCGGCTGGTTGTGCAATGACCCCGATGGCGCTGGGGGTTGGTGTCAATGGCGGTTTGGAGGTCATGCGCTTCTTGGTAGGTGTAGTTGGCGGCTCAGATGGGCCTGTCGAGGAGGCTGCTGCGGGCTTGCGCTTGCGGCCGATGTTGGGGGCAGCTGGGGGTGGCATTGCGGTCGTAGTGGGTAAGCCATTGGTAGTTGCTTGCTGGCTGCTTAACCTTGAGGATCTCCGTGTAGCTGCCATGGCCGAGATGGTGGTTGTGCTGAAGGCTGAGAGCTGGAGTGAGGTTGTGAGCTGGGGTGTGAATGAGGCCAGGCGAGCTGCGTGAGAGAGGCGAGAGTGCATGCGCTGATTGGATGCTTGAATGGCAGTAAGATTGTGCAATGTTTGGCTTTGTGGGTTGTACCGTGTTTTTGAGGTCTGCGGCGTATGATTTGAAGATCAATTGATGTCGATGAGGGTCTGAGGATGGCAACGCTGGAAGTGCTGTTTCACGATGATGTCGTTGCCACGCCCTTTGTCATCAGAAATCTGGGGAAGCGGCGGTTGTCTTGGTTCAAGTGGGAACAGCGAACAATGAATCGTCTGGTCAATATTCGGTGCAGCTTCAATACAACTACAGCAGGTAGAATTAGGCGTATACCGAGAAATGGATTACATCAACTATATCAACTATACCAACATGCCATGAGCAAAGAGATGTAACGACTACCTATAGCGAGGTGCGTCATAAGGGCGGCGCAAATTATACCGTGCAGGGTAACCAAAATAGTGGAGCGATTGGATGCGACTTCGCGACTGCATCTGGACCTCGAATTTATCTGGCCAGCCGAAAAGCCTCCGTCTTCAGAATAAGCTAATGCGAATTTGAGCTGTCGAGCAAATAGGCCCAAGGTCCATGTCTCAGATATACATATCACGACTTTCCATCTTGCGCCGTCACTCGTTTACACCCTCGCCGACACACCTCGACCCCTGATCGCGACAAACTTCAGTAACGCGCCACACGTGTCTAGTCACGATCGCCAGTCGACATTCTCATCCCGCGGGCCAGAGCCGTACGACTCAACAGAGGGCGAGAGAGGGACACTGAAAGCGCCATGTTGCTCCCGGGGGGTGGTTCGAGTTGGCAATCCTCCTCCAAGGGCCGGATACCAGCTGTCCGTGTCATACGGAGCTACCTCACACGGACACGCATCCTCCAGATTCTCGCCGTCGTCGGTCTCATAACGTTAATATGGCGCAGTATATCAGGCTCTTATGACCCGAGGTAGGCTTGAATCTTCTACTCTGTTGCGAAGTTCTAACACGGTTCAGGTTCTACTGCTGGGGCCCAGCCAAGTCTCCCATGGACATGACCAAGAATGAACACGCCCGCTGGAACGCCCATATCCAAACTCCCGTCATCTTCAACCACCACGAACCCATTCAAATCGACTCCAAATCCATCTCCCACATCGACCTCAACCCCATCGTCTCCACCCGCGACGCCCTTATCAAAGAGCAGCGCATCCTCATCCTCACCCCTCTCAAAGACGCCGCTCCCTACATCTCACGCTACTTCGACCTCCTCACCCAACTCACATATCCGCACCGCCTCATCGACATCGCATTCCTCGTCTCCGACTCGCGAGATGATACACTTGCTGTTCTGGCTGCAGAGCTGGATCGAATACAGAAGCGTACGGATGGGACGGCTTTCAACAGCGCGACTATTGTTGAGAAGGACTTCAACTTCTTCTTGAGTCAGGGCGTGGAGGATAGACATGCGGCCGAGGCGCAGGGACCGAGGCGGAAGTTTCTCGGAAAGGCGAGAAACTACCTCCTTGCGACGGCGCTGAAGCCTGAGCATTCGTGGGTGTATTGGCGGGATGTGGACATTGTCGAGAACCCACCGACTCTTCTTGAGGACTTCATTGCGCACGACAAGGATATCCTCGTGCCGAGTGAGTCTCACCCCGTGCTGTTCCTTCTATCGTATCATGTGCTGACGTGAGTTGTAGACATCTGGTTCCACCGGATAGTGGACGGCAAGGACATCCAGGGTCGATGTAAGTGCACCGTCGTGCCTGACCCCCATCTTCCTCAAGGCTAACTATTTTGGCAGACGACTACAACTCCTGGATCGAATCCGACCAAGGCCGGAGGCTCGCAGCATCGCTCGACAAAGATGTCGTCATCGCCGAAGGTTTGTAGACCCTACATCTTGCGCGCGTTCGCCGTACTGACATCAACTTGCATAGGCTACAAGGAATTCAAGACCGGCCGCGAGCACATGTGTCTCATGGGCGATCTGAAAAACAACAAGGACGAGGAGCTCGAACTCGACGGCATCGGTGGCGTGAGCATCCTCGTGAAAGCCGACGTTCACCGATCTGGCATCAACTTCCCCGCCTACGCCTTTGAGAACCAAGCCGAGACCGAAGGTTTCGCAAAGATGGCCAAGAGGGCTGGATATCAGGTCATTGGGTTGCCAAACTATGTCGTGTGGCATATTGACACGGATGAAAAGCACCGTAATAATTGAAGACGTGCATAAATCGTGGTCGTCCTGGACATAGGCATCTTGATGAGCTTGTACATCATGGGGGGAACTTGGAATTTGGGTGGTGTTACATGGCATACGACGGGAGATATACGTACGACACGACGTTGATACTGCATAGGACTCAGCACAGGCGTTACTGAGGCTCTTTCTGGCATAATATGATATAGCATGGATAATTGGATGGGTTTAGAGTATCACGTCAGGTACACATTTACAAGCGATTCCGCAGAGGTACCTACATCGTGTCTGACTGTCCTAGACGCCACTGAGTTTCAAATCTTTTCTTGTTCTAATTCAGCGTGCCCTGTATCTTCCTTCGATTGCTCTTCAACTGCCCGTCTGCTTTTCACAACGGACCTATTCCAAGCCAAACAAAGGGTGATCAGGGCGAGGTAAGTCCCCACGGTCAGCTTCACCATAGTGAAGACTATCTCGAGAGCGGTGAAACATGGCTCGAAAAGCAGTTACATGGATATTCGATTGCGAGTAAGCCAAGTGACCCAAATGACCAAGAGGTGTGACATACGGCACCAATGATACATACCCAGGCGAAGGTGGCAGAGCAGTCATGTTTGGACAGATTCCGGATGCCCCCTGCGGTCCAGCTACGCTTGAACAGCACGACGAGCCCAAGAACGAGGCCAAGGCCGTCGATTTCCAGGAATGCTTTGACCAAGTACGCCCAATTGGTCTGGGACATTGCGAGAAACAACAACGATCTTGTGGTCAATTGAGGCTCTTGGGGTACGCGCAACCAATGAGCAAAGCAGCCTCAGCTGGGCGAAGTCACAATCAATGCGAACAAGACTTCAACATTCGATTGATACTAGAACAGAAACATGGTATAGAAATAGAAATGCCAGCCGTGTCGTACGCTGTATCCCGGGTCCGTGCCGTAAAGATCATGTCTAAACCGCTGCGCCTCATTCGCCAATGCCCACCTAACGCCGTGCCCCAGCTCCCCTGGTCCATGGTGAAATCAAACCTCAGCCTTCTCCATATCCCGCGGCTGTGCTGCTGCTGCGATGATTCGTTGCTCTCTCCTCCTCGCCCACCAGCCAAGAGCAAAACACATGACGATGATTTGGAGGTTGAAGGCTAGTGCCCATGCCCAGCCTAGGCGCCATTCCAAGTACTGGACTGCGTATCCGTAAAGGATGGTGAAGGCGGCGAAGGGCGGGGCGAAGAGGACCTGGCCGAAGATTCAAAGTCAGAATTTGTTTCCAGTTGTTTTTTTCTTGACCATTTGAGATACGGGAGATTGGATTGAAGCTCCAAGATATGGTGGGATCGCTCCTGTGTGAGGTCCGTGATGGAGAACTTACCCATGCAAAAGCGACGGTCCAGTCATGCTCGTCGAGATCACGGATGCTGCCTGCAGCCCGGCTTCGTTTGAAGATCGAGAAGATAGAAATAACCAATCCCAGAACGACGACAGCGAAGAAGTATTGGATAACCAACTCAGAGCTGACTTGAAACATCGTGAGATTGGCCTGTGTAGGCGGCGGGTGATGTCGAAGAGCCGGGTAATCCTGGGGCTGCCCCGTCAGATATTCATATAATCAAGAGAACCGCAAGGAAAAGAAGATGTAGTCAGATAGTCTGATCAAACGTCATCTCTCGCCTGAAGGATCCGTTGACTTTAAGTCTCTGACCAAAGACGCAAAGCCCACGCCGGGGTCGTCTCGTCGTCAGCCTCGCCTAGCTCCGTGTTTCAATCCCCAGGGGTCCGCGCCGCGAAACTGCATCGCCACCATCGTGACGTTTCTGACGCCCGGCTCGTTAGCATGTGCATCAGGGCCTACCCGATCGTTCCCCCCCCCGCATTAGTTTCTAGACCGGCATCTGGTCAGATTCCTCGTCGGGTGCTGGGATTGCGCTGTCGACTTGGCGGCTTCCTTCGCGCTATCCTTGCTTTCACGATGTGGATTGCGGCATCGCCCAGTGCTTGTAGCATCGTGGGGACGACTCCCGCCATGAACAAGGCTTTCCAGCCTAGAGTGCTTTCCATTGCCATGTAGGCGTATGCATGGGCAGCATGGAGAGCTGCGCTTACTGTCCAACTGACCAGCTGCCTCCATCATTAGCTTTGTGGGAGTGTTCTTCTGATGAATGGTGAGCTTCGGTGACAAGGAATAACGTACAGTGTGCCCTGCTTCCTTGGCATCCTCTGAGGCCAAGTTGCCAACACCGACCACGTAGCAACGTTTCGCGAGGACGCAGAGGGCGAGGACGGGAGCCAAGAGAAGGTACAATATGGCCGTGTTCCAGAGGATGTCCGTAGTGGTGAGCATACTGACTGGCAAGATGGCTGGAAGATGGGGTGGGATAGGAGCGGCACCCAGTTCATGAGGGAGCGGCAAGGATTGGGAACATCACTCATCCACGTCCCGAGGCATCAGTCAGACTTGAATAGAAGAAAAACACCCGGTCATTCGTCAATATGTGTGTCTCTGTACTGTGTTATCCCCTCATGCGGCAACCTGCCAACATTCTTCAGGTCAAACGACGGTTGGCAAATCAAAACTCCGTATCGTGCCGAGCCTCAGGACTAACAACAGGTGCCTCCTGTTGGTCAGAGCATGCTATCGTCTCTCAACCTCTCGCGAGGTGGCCATAATCCTAATGTAATGTACTCGCAGTGACCATCTTTCTGTACCTGACCGTTTTCATCATTCTTTCATCAAAGCCCTTGCGCCGATGCAGTCTAAAAAAAAATCGCAAACCGTAAAGACACACCAAATCCCCGAAATTCTCAAACCAACTCTTTGGGAAGTGTGAGGCGTTTGCATCTGCCAACAGCTTCCATGAACAATCTTTGGGGTTTCCAATAGCACCATCTCAAAAACGCACTGTGGTTGGCCACTCTATGTCGGCTCCGATGTACTCGTCCACAATCCAAACTTCGTGTACTTGCCACATCTTCCCGAGCCATCCTCTCAGAACAGCATCGGGTCGTTCTTCAGTCGAGGGTAGCCGTCCTCATCAACACCCTCAGACTGGGCGGACTCTCGAGAGTTGCGGGGAGGCGAGTAAGCCCCCTCAAAACCAATCAAGGAGCCGAAAGGGCCTCGGACTGGGCTACCGTACACCTCTGTAGGCTCTTGGTGAAAGTTGATGGCCTCGAAGGGGCGGCCGGTCTCCATATCAATCCACCAGGCTTGCCCGGTCCCCACCTCGATCTTGCTTGTGGCTTTCTTGATACACTTGCCATTGACGGGGTCGATGTAGCACAGGTAATCACCGATCTCGAATGGGCCCTCGAGACCAGTTCGGTGGAGGTCTCGGGCCATGTCCACCTGCCAGTGGGAGATGATCTTCCATCTCTGGAGGATGGCGGCAGCGGGAGGAGTGATCAGACCGCCAGAAGACTGGTTCTGATGAACCACGCGGCTGCGAGAGGGGACCTTCGGCTTCGTGACTTTGGCCTTCTGAGTCTGAGCCTTGAGAATCTGCGGCTTAGTGGCCTGCGGCTTGGATCGAGGGCAAGGTGTAGTGGCGGGGATGGTCGAAAATATGTTGTAAGGCGTGCGTGGCCTGGTGAGGTCGATGACTTCGTGAGGTTTCTTCTTCGACTCTTTCAACACCTTCGATGCTTTGGGCGGCGTGGGGAAGATCGGTGTCTTCGGGGCTCGGGAAAGGTTCAAGCCGGAGATAGCATCCGTGAAGGATTGAAGGGGAGATGGCATGACCATGCTCTTCGCCACCTTTGGCTTGTGGTACTTCGGCGTGACGGGTACTGGTGTTGATGCCTTCTTCTTGGACGGCTTAGGAGCAGCAGTCGTCTTTGGAAGAAAATATGGAGAGTGACTGAGCGTCTTCATGGCCACATGCTTGGATGACTTGGCCTTGACCGAAGGCGGGAGAGCATACACTTTGCCCCCTTCCTTGGTAGTGCAGAGTTTGGCCTGCTCCTGAACCTTCTTTGCAAAGCCAAGCATGACATTCACCTGCTGGCCCTTGTTCAAAGGGTTGTTGGCCTGCTGGCTCTGGTTCGAAGCTTCGCCTGCAGGAGTTGATCAGAATTGCGTGACCCTGAGGTGGGAGGTGATTGGCATACTCTACGAAGCACCGGACGAAGCTGAGCCAGCTGGGGCAGCATTGTAGTTGGGTACGGACTTGTCAAAGTCAGTATGAAACCAAAAAATGAGAAGGAATGGGGTTGGAGACTCACAGGATGCACCATGAAGGACTGGTTTGCACCCACCATGAAGGGGTTGGGCCACGGGGTGTAGGGCTCCATGACTGATGGCAGATGATTGCTTTCGTCTGGAGTTTGGTGACAGGGATGACAGGGATGATTGTGATGAAGGCGGGGGATATTGAAAGAGCAGTTGTATCCAAGAACAGATATAGATTGGCGTTACTGGATTTCCTGATGATCACAAGAGGATGCTCGTGGCTCTGGTGAGGAGACGAGGTGATGGAGGAGGGTGAAGAAGGGAGGGGAGATGCTCAGGTGATAAGAGAGGGGAAATCGAGATAAATGAGGTGGCTGGGAAATCACATGAGCGTAGAACTCGCCATGAAGGCCCCCACTGGATGCAGCAAGATTTCGTCAATGATGACTGCTAACAGGCTGGTGTTAGGGGGCTGGTGCAGTGATGGAGAGCCACTGAGCCTCACTCTTCACAGTGCGGAAAAGAGGATGAATGAACGCCAGAATCAGAGTGTGAGAGCAACAATAGGAAGGCAATAGGAAAATCACGATGGGATTTTGGGTGGTTGGTGTTTTGTGCGCCAGGTGGCCGCCAGCTGCCACCCCTTTTCCACCAAGCATCACGAGATCAGAGGGAGGTTCACTCCTACACACAACACCACCAGATCATTATCTACGCGGTGGCAGTAGAATGCAATGATGAAAAATAGAGAGTGAATTATAAGCTTAATCGTTTGCTCGCAACAATTACCTAGACCCCGTCGTATGCCTCGTCATACGTTCACAAGCATCTACCGGAACTACAACCACCCGGTGTCACCATTACCATGACACCGCACCCCATCATGACCATTACTCATAAAAGAATTTCCACCCTAACAAACCGTGATGTACAGTCCAATCGGCGAGGGGTTGTAATCCTGGAAGTACCTGAATGAGGTGCTTCCCTCAGCTGCCATCTCAAACCCAATCCTCTGTCCAGCCGGGCACGCAAAAGTTGACACCACATACGAGTTCCCCGGTGCCAGCGTCACACTGCCCAGGTCCTCATTCGTTCCCGGGCAGTTGTCATAGCTCGTCTCGCCTTCCACAGCCGGGTTCGACAGCTTCCAGAACTCTACACCACCAGATCCAGAGAAGGTGTACGACGAAGTCACCAGATCGGCCTGCTCGGGGAAGAGGAAAACCAGAGAGCAGGTCTTGCCAGAATCGGAAGAAGGGATGTCGAAGTTGAAGATGGAGGAGATCGTGCTGGAGACTTCGCCGAAGAGGGAGGAGGAGGGCGCGGAGGATGGGTTGCTGCTGTCGATGGGGATGATCAGGTGTGGGAACTCGTAGTCGCCGGAGAGGGTCGTCGGACAGCTACCGCTGGGAGGTGAAGCCGTCTTCGTCGCTGGTGGTGGAGGCGGTGCGGCCGAGGTCTTTGCTGGCGGAGGGGGAGCATATGTCGTCTTGGGACAGTTTGCGTAGCAGTTGTCCGCCTTGATGGATACCTCCCCACACTCGAATCCATTGGGGCCAAGGTAGAGGTTGTATGTTCCCTCCACGCCAGAAAAACACTCGTAGAACGTCGTCTGGCCGTTGTATGAGACAGTACTATCACACCCGACCTCGAAGCCTGTGCTGGGGTTCTGACCCTCGTCACACTGGAGGGTGTACGTAGGAGCTGGGGCAGTGTCAGTCGATATATCAAAGTTTTAGAGCCGAGGGAGAGACGTACGAGTCCACCAGCATCCACGTCCTTGCGAATCGGTCATGGAACCGCTGCTCAAGGTGAATGTCGCCGTAGAGATGCCAGAGCCAACACGGGCCTGGCCATCTGAGATCTGCCCGACAGGGTCGTTGACAGCCCCCGACACGGTGAGCTGAACATTGCAGCCAGATCCTCGGTTCTCAAGGGCGGCGGCGTAGGCCAAAGAACCGCCTCCGAGCCCGGCGAGCACAAGCTTGGAATACATGATGCTGAGGGTATTGTTGTGAAGGCTGATCTGAGAGTATGCTGGGTATATTAGATGTCAAATGCTGGTGAGGAAGAATTGATCTCTACATTGATCGGAGGCAGGGCGAGAGAGCTTTATACAGCTTCACAAAGAGGGCCGATCATCCGGTCTTCCGCCTCTTCCACTCGCTTACATGGCCTCCCATCGAAAAGCGCCACTGGCCTACGCTGAAGAGTGATCTCGTTACGCGAACTCTTTCGCTCACCCTGCCCAGCCATCCTCGCGCTCTGTAGAGGCAAATCGTAGCCGACTATCCGAGAGGCCGGTGAGGACTGCACGATACGAACCACAAGAAGCTCCAAGCATCGTCATCGAGCCTCACAAGGACGGTTCTTTTGGGCATCGTCTGAACCTCCGGAGCAGCGGGGGAAGGGTCAGTCGTACGTCAATAGTGGATCACGGTCATCAGGGTTACCATATATACGACGAAGGCTGGTTTGGCATGATTGGTTGCAGGTATATTCTTTACTGTGGTGTTCAAGTTCATAGGCTCCGAAGCCTATGGCTCCAACTTTCTACTCTAGTGCTGCACAACCCAACCACCTTTGCCCCGGAAATAGTTGGAGCGGCTGGTTTTAGAGTTTCTCGTGTTCAGAATTTGGCGCTTCTGCTGCATCAGGAAACTAACACTGACATCTCGGGAATAGTGCCCTTAGTATGCGTGCGTCCTCGCACAGATGCACCCTGCACATCCTTGATGATGACTGCAGTGCTGTGCCACCGGCCACATGCAGAAAGAGCCACTACCATAGTGTTGTCGCTATCGGCACTAGCTGCTGGGATTCCCGTGTAACAACATCTGGGGTAGCGTCATGGCCAAGTCTAGGCGAGCCCGTCTCTTTGCCGTGTTCCGATTGTGCTGCGAATGTGGTATTGCGCACTGAGGCGGCGGCCGATCACTCATTGACTCGGGCTCCTGGTTTCTAGCCTACCACAGTTCTCTTTGAGTGAAGGCGCCCTGCCATACGCAGTGAATCGATAGCTCCAGAGGGGCGTAAGCAATGGCTTCGGAGCCGAAGCCGACATGCTTTGAACATGGATCTACTGTAGCGTCCGGCACTTCCAGCCCATCGCCTTTTTATGGGACATGGCGTGAGTGAGAAGTGTACCCACAGCTGACAGCTCAGACCTTCCGGCGCTTGCTTGATCGGGTTTCTCTCTTTGGAGTGGGCTCCGCAGCTTCCTCAACGTCATCAGCACCATTTTCGTCGGCTGATGCCTCCAGAGTTGCCTCGCCGACGATCTCACTGTCAGATTCGGATGTCGCCTCGCCCGTAAAGGAAGTGTTCTTGGACCGCGCGTCCTCTTCGGTAGCGCTACCGAAACCCTCAAACTCCTCCTCGTCTTCATCTGACTGATCGTCGTCCTTGGCATCTGTGTCCTCGACCTCGTCGGCCTTGCGCTTAAGCGGCATCTCGCCAAGCTTGCCCTTGCGACCATTGACAGCACCCGCATCGCCAGCGTCCGGTGCCGGCGGTGGAGTGAACCACGGGATCTTTCCCCTCATGAAGTCGTTCAAAACCATCTTCGCTACTCCATCAAGGTCTGGTTCTCCACCTCTCAGTAACCGACCGCCCTTCCGAGCAAGAAGCTCCAAGAACTCGGTGGAGTTTGTCCAGCCTGTCAGCTCGTATGTTTTCTCCATGTGACGCTGCTTCACCCTAGAGAGGAGAGCGTCGATATACTGCTCTGGGTTCTCCACCTTTTCAACTCGCACAACTCCGCGAAGGACGAGGTCGGTAGGAGTATCCGTACTTGAGGGAGGGACAACACCAGGGCAATCAATGAGATAGATGCGCTTCATCAAGCTAACGTACTGCCACACCTTGGTCTCTCCAGGAATAGGAGCGACGGTGCACACCTTCTTCTTCAGGAGGGTGTTGATGATGGAAGACTTGCCCGTGTTGGGGCCACCGATGAGACCAACGGAGATCTGCTTGCGATCGCTGTGAAGAGCAGAGAACTGCCTCAAAAGCTGAATAAGAGAGCCCTTGCCGAAGGAGTTATTGATGCTAGCGTGGAAAGCCAAAGTTGGGTATTCCTTGGAAAGTGCGCGCACCCAAGCAGCCTGTCGTTCTGAGTCAGCAAAGTTGCTCAACGACAAATACACAGAAGATGAGTGTGCACAAAGCATGTGCGCAGCATAACTAAGAAAAATGCAATCGATGCCCAAACAGAGGGGCATAGGCAAACTTCAACTCAGATGGAGCGCGGCACTCTCTTGATAGTAACCAAAACGGTACCGATCTGCCAAGGCACAAGACCGAGGCGGGCGAGAAGTGCTATCAATTTCCCAATCATGTAACAGACACCTCCTTGGAGAATAGAGGAGGCGTCCTGACAAAATGTATTGGGGTGGAAAGACAGGGCAGGGGGGTTGGGAGAAGATGATGACTTACAGCAACACTGGTAGGGACCAGATCGCACTTGTTCAGCACGAAGATGAGATGCTTGTGAGGTGCCTCCTCTCTGAGATACTTTTCCACACTTCTGCAACGTGTTCCAATAGGGTCACGAGCGTCAAGGACGTGAATCACCACATCGGACGAATCCATGACCTTGTAAAGTTCGTTCCAGATTCTCTTGCTTTGGCCCTTGTCGAACACAGGCTCAATAGCCATGGTGAGCGCACCCTCGGCCGATTCAGCTTCGTCGGCATCGCCTGAGGTACCGCTAAGCAGTTTGGCCTGCTCCAGCCGCTCTTGGTATGTGTCCATGCTCTTCTCCGTGTCACCAGCAAGGTCAGACAAACTGCTGACACCAAGCTTGACTCTCTTCCTCTGAGACTTGGGGCCAAAGACGTTTGCGAAAGGTGCAGTCTCGACCGTCATCTTTGCCTTGTGTTGCTTGATGCCATTCTGAGTCTCCGGACCGTCGCCATCGCGGATGAGGGACATAGGGAGCTTGTTGGACTTGAGAAGAACCTGGTAAGGGTCGTTGGCCTTCTCAGCCATGGCCTCGCGGAAGGCTTTGAGGGTGTCTTGGGAGACAACACGGGTGTTGGTGAACCACTTTCGGTTGGGCTCGATGCGAGCCGTTGGAACGTCCTTGGACTGGAACGAGGCGGCCTGTGTGATGTTGCCATGCTTGTCGTGCTTCGCCTTGCCATCCTTGTACATGTTCAGGAACTTGACCCTCTTCGCGTCGCTATTGCACTAGAGTTAGCTTCAATTCCTACGCATCTAATGCATCATCCGTGGACATACCGATAGAAGTTCTCGCCCTTTGTCCGCACATTCGCCATGCCATCGCCGGTCTTGCCCTGGCGGACACGGCGCGTGGCCTCCTTCTTTCCGGTACCCATGTTTGCGTTCTGAAGCCCGTCAAAGGCGGGAGTTGAAGACGCAAAAGGATTGACCTAAGGATGGGAAAGGTGGTGGGAAAGTCGAGGCAATGGGAGGAGAAAGCACCACCGACTTTTTTTTCTTTGCTGGCCTGTCGATAAGAAAAAGCGAACCCCACTGCAAAGAATTTGGGTGGCAGGCGGACGGGAGGCGCCCCACTGTAAAGCGGTCCCCCAGCGCTCCATCCATTGGAGTTGGCGGATGGATGGATGGCGGCTCAGGCACGGCGCAGGGAAGCGAATTAATCCGGCTACAGACTCCCTGACCTAAAGCTACCACCCAAATTTCTGAGCTGGCGTGTACCTCGACATCCCGACGACCACACACGACCCTCCGTTCCTTACCACAGAATTGTCGACTCAGAGGGCAGGGCACGCCATAGCCTTCCCTCGATTTCTTCGACAATGGCTGTTCTCTCCGCCCGCTCTGCGCTCTGCGCCAGAGCTACAGCCCGAGCTGCGGTCTCGGCATCAAGAGCTGCAGTCTCGGCATCAAGAGCCTTCACCACCACCTCACTCAATGCTCAGAACATCGTTCCTCCCCAATCACCCTCCTACATCCGCCTCCCCTCTCCTCCTCAATCCGACGAGACCAAACCCGCCAGAGTCCGAGGTCATTTGCCCGTTCCCCGCGATATCTTCCCCCGTCGCGAGGGCAGACGGAAGATCGAACCCGACTACATCGAGAAGACCGCACCCCTACCTCAGAAGGCTGCCGAAGCTGAGGATCCCAGCCAGCCTCCGAACAAGGTCCGCGAATGGAAGAAGCGCATGGCCTCTCAGCGACGTGAGAACCTTGAGGAGTCCTTACAGGCGCTGTGGGTGCGTCGTCAGGAGAGCGATCTCGCTCAACGACAAAAAGTTAGCGCCAACTTCTACCTCAACAGGCGCGCCATGAGGGCACCGGAGCGGGCCGACGACCGTATCACTCGCAGTACTGTATTGGATGCCATGCTCGACACCTCCGTGCAGCCGGATCCTGACCGCTTTTCCCGCGCCATCGAGAGCAAGAGGAAGGTGGAAAACATTCAACGTCAGCAGAAGGAGGCTCGCCGAGATGCTCTCATGGATCTCTACATGAAAGCATCGGACTTCATCGTCCACGAGAACGATCTCAAGGCTGAGATCGAGAAGAACTTCGCGGATGACTACTTCCGCAAGAGGGCGCTATCAGGCAACTTGATTGGTGCAGCGGACAACGTGTGGGATGTGGAGGGCGTCCCGACAACGGTTGGAGAGATGACCAGAGACGTCATGGGTACATCGAGGAAGCCGCTGGAGGCTTCCGTCACAGAGGCGGAGCGCACGGCGTTGCGAACGAAGCGTATTGCTGAGGAGTTTACCGGTGGCAAGATTGAGACCCCTGACAGCAAGACGAAGTGATGCAGCTCTGGGAGTAGTCTAGAAGGAGGGCCATGTGTATAAAAAAGGTCGGCATCGTGTCCATGTATCATACCAGGACAAGCATGTCCTAAATGTTTTCAAAATGTATTGTACAGCATTCGAATGATCCTCCGCTTTCGTGACGGCTGAATGTCTACTCTTTCTTGCCATACAACACTTGAACGCTAGTAGCTCCACATTGAACCTTTGCCATATTACACATAATTCTGAATTTAAACGAAATGGACCGCTGCCTATGCTTCAATGTACTCTTCAACGTCTTTCTGAATCTTGTGTACCCAAAGTGCCCCAAAACGCCAGAATTCGCACGACCACGCTCATCCACATGTGTACATCTCACCATACCCCTTCATCTTATCTCTCCCACCAACATTCCATCACTGACGGTGAAGCCCAGTAATCCTTTATCGCTTCTCCACGAGAATGAAATGCAAGGCGACGTAGGCTAGGACGATGAAGACCGCAGCAAAGACGCCGAGGTCGCGAATGTCGCTCCACAACGCGCCGTTGTCAAATCCAAAGCTGCTCAAGATAGTAGCGCCAGGAACAGTGATGTCCAGGCCATACTGGTGATCCACTAGAGTAAGTTCAACGACCTCGTTGACAATAAGAGACTCGAATCCATAATGGAAGATAGAGAGTGATTGCAACCACTTAGCTCCCTCGGGTGTAGTCTCGTGGTTGAGGAGGAAACCCGCGAATAGGAGGCTGAAGAGCATAACAAGGCTGCCGAGCAGGTTCGCGACGCCATGGTCTTTGCAAACAATGCCGATAAAGAGACAGATCGCAGCAGCCGCTAGGTTGAAGAGGACGAGGACTAGGATGAACCGGAAGAAGTGTTGCGTATCGGGAAGCAGTCCGGTCATGGGATAGATAATAGAACCCATCAAAATGGGAGGAACAATCCTCAATGGGATGATGTCGAATAACACCTTCGCGGCAAAGTAGGTAAAAGGCGCGTAGTACCCATTTGCCCGCTCGCGGACGAATAGCAGTCGTTCCTGTGCGAAGACAGTCAGACTGGTCAGTGTGCTGAAACCGAAGAGAGCCAGCAAGAAGAAGAAAAGGCCGAGGCGATTCTGGAAGCCCTTGATCTCATCCGTGAGCCCGTAGAAGAGGTAACCGGCAAAGACTGCCAGAACGATGGCGATCGCATAGTGAGTAAGCATGAGCATCGGGTTCCGGTACAAATTCTTCCATGTCCGTTGGGACAGAATGATGAATTGGCGTGTGTAGCCCACGCGTGCGTACCCTCGTCCGACAGCACTGTCGTTAATGCTGTTCCCCGTTCCTCCATTCTGTCCGTTTGCTGCCCCGGCACTGCTAACAGCCTGGTGGATTTCGTCGCGAATGCTGCTATGTATACCAGAGTGCACAAAGGCCTTGGTCATGGAGTCGAGGTCGGTGCCCGTGACGGCAGATGGTGGCAAATCATGAAGGTCCTCGGGTAACTGAGAAGAGAGTGAGTCGGTGGGATTCGCCAGCAGTCGGTATGAACCCACATCCTCGCCTCCAGCATCTGATGATGCTGCAGTGTCAACCGTCTTCCTGCGTGTAAAGAGAGCACGCTCCTGCTGTGCCCGAACCGAATCCTTGCGCAGGTTCTTGGGCCGCTTAGATGGCCCTTGCTCAGCGCCACTGTCCTCGCCGGTGCTGCCGCCTGAGATGCTGGCCACAGACTTAACTGCCCTGGTACTGCTTGGTCCGACACTCGCTGCATCAGCAGGGATGGAGCCATCGTCCGTGTAAGAAACGTTACCAGCGTGCATTGTCAGGTCAACAAGATAATCGGCGATGTTGAACCCAGGGGGGCACTCATAACCAATTGAGTCGAAGTAAGACTGGCAATGAGAAAAGGGACCCGAGTAGACCGTCTTGCCTTGAGCGAGGAGAATGAGGCGATCGAAGAGAGCGACGATGTTGGAGCGAGGTTGATGAATAGTAAAGATGACGGTCCTCTTGTAGGTCTTGGCGAGCGTAACAAGGCACTCAATGACGTTGTACGCGTTGTACGCGTCCAGGCCGCTGGTAGGCTCATCTAGGAAGAGGATGGAGGGCGAGGTGACTAGTTCGCAGGCAATGCCGACTCGCCTCTTCTCACCGCCTGAGATGCCACGTCCATTGCCCTCCTCAGAGCCGATAAGAGAGTCGCGAATGTGATGAATACCCAGCTCTTTCTCAATCTCAAAAACCCGTTGCTCCTTCGCAGCCCGTGTCATGTGACGAGGTAGACGCAGGAGAGCGCTGTTGAGAATGGTCTCATGGACAGTTAGTGTAGGAAGCATGGTGTCCTCCTGGTCAACAAAGCCAACCACGTTCTTGTAGTTGGCATCGCTGACCTTCTCGCCGTTGACGTAGAAGCTACCGGAAACCTGTCCACGCTTGTTCTTGCGGGCCAAGATATCCAAGAAGGTGGTCTTTCCGGCACCAGAAGCGCCCATGATGGCGGTAACCTCACCAGGATGGCAGATGCCCTGGATGTTGGACAGAATAGTCTTGCCGTTGAGGTTGTAAGCCACATCTTCGAAGTAGAGTGCGGCTGGCTTATGGTCTGTCATAAGCTTTGTACTTTCGTCATCAGAGTCGTCCAGACGAATGGCGCCGTATCGCAGCTTTCTGCGAGACAGATACCAAACCACAATGATGACGGCAACAACAAAGAGTCCGCAGCCGGCGATAATGCCCGCAATTAGAGGGGTATTGATTTTCTTGACAGGGCGATGGTATCCAGGAACCTGTGTCTCGTAAAGACATTCGCCCGCCCTGCAGTCAAGGAAGATGCTCGAGTCACCGATAAGCGTGAGGATTAGGGCGTCCATTTCAGGCTCTTTGAAGGCACAGTCGTGAGAGCCACCGTGCTTCTGAGTGCATTCAAAGCTGCCAGGTCCCTTGATAGAGACCTCAAGAAACTCGCCGAGATCGATGGAGCCATCTTTGCCGCAAAGCATCCGTTCGGGGATGCACTCGCAGCTGATATGACCGCATTTGTATGATGTCGAGTTCTTGTCAGTGGTAAACTCGGCACTGGAATCGCATTCGGAAAGATGACAATAGAACGATTCAACTTGATCGACCCAGACTATACGTATTGTTAGCGTTATTGCGCTTAGCCAGCAAACAAGAAAGACGTACACTGGAAATCGCACGTCTCCGACTTTGCGTCACAAGTGAAGGTAACCTCCGGACGTTGTGAACCCAGGAGACTGGTGATTTTCTTGTTGGTGACATCACAAATTTGGTGGTTCTGGTTGACAACCTCGCCGTTCTGATAACACACACCTCCCTCGCCGGGTTCGACCATGGCATTACAGGCATCGTTGGAGGTACAGACATTGCAGTTGATGCCGGTCCAGCCTTCATCGCACTTGCAGTTGCCACGGCCTCGCATGGGTCGGTCTTTGCCTTTCGGGAGAGAGCCGCATACTGTTATCGCACAAGTCAGTCTCGTTGGTTGGCGCTGATAGATTCGGAGGACTGGCACATACGTGGATTCAAGCAGTCGTCACCACCGAAGCCTGGAGGACAATCGCATTTGCCGTTGAATTCGTTGCAGCCCGCATACTGCGAACAGTGGTGGGCGGGGAGCAGACAGTTGAAGCTGTAGCGCGGAGGGAATATCAGCATCATGAACACGGAGCGCGCCTCGCTGGATCAACGGCAGGCAACCACAAGGAAAGGGAAAATCCATACCAAGGAGGACAATCTTTGGGTCGCCCAACCATTAGCTCGTAGTGAGCGCGAAGCATGTCGGCATCGCTGAAGCTCGAGTTGGACTGCGCCGTCGCAAGGACAGGCAGCAGAGCTACCGCCGCGACAGCTAGGCTCCTCAAGCTCGGGGGAGCCATGGCCGGTCGTTGCTACGTATGCGATAGCTTCAATAGCAGCTCCAGCTTGAGTCGGAATGGGACGACGAGGAGGAGGAGGAGGAGGAGGAGGGAAAGGGCGGACGATGGGGGTTGGGCGGTGTTGCGGTGATGGGATGGAGGAGGAGTAGGACGTGGAGACGAGTCAGTTGGAGACGCGGGAAAGAGACCGAGAACAGGGTGAGTGACGATGTCGTTGATGGGGAACTCTGGACTTGGCCGATACCAGCCACACAGCGGGGTGAGTGTGGGCCTGATGGGTAGCTGGCAGGTACTGAGCTGGCGGGCGATAGGCTCTCGCTTCGGGGGAAGCTCAAGCCCCGAGAGCGGCCACTTGCAGCGGAGACGGGGGCCTGGGAAGCGCTGGCTAAAGGAAAATCGAGAGCGCTGATTGGACAACATGGGATCTGGGGAGAACCTGGAGTCGCTAGGCGCAGGCACAGGCACACCTAAAGCTAGGCACAGCATCGATCGTGATTGGGGCTTGCGAGGGTTGAGAGAGGCTTCACCCACGTGGATGGTGCCGTGTGATGGCTGTATGCAGTGCTCATGCACCCTCAACGCGGTGTATCGCCCGGTGGCTGTATGCAGAATCCCCAGCAGGGGTACTGTACCAGTGATGTTGCAGACGAACCTGAACCGAATACTATTTCAGATGCGGCGTGTATGCATATGAACGACAGGCAGCTTAATATCACTGGGGAACTTGACTGCTGCTTGGCAGGCGAGCGTAAATATAGCTCTCTCCTGCTTGATGTCCTTCCAGGTCGCTGAGGAGTTTCAGTCCTGTTACCCACATTGCTACAGCTTTGAATCATGACCGAAGCTGCACCCCCGACTCAAGCCCGGTGCGAGTCAACATGACCACCGTCTCTCGCTTTCCACTTATCTTCCTTGAAATTAGGACAGAATTGGGAGACGGGCCTGCTTCGATTCATCTCACACATACCATCATCAATGCCGTCCTGTAACGTTTCGGTTGTATCGTGGTCCCGCATGAGTCCCTACATAAACCAGCCCAAGCCCGCATGCGCTAAGCAGTTGGCGGATGTGTCGACCCATCAACAGGGCGCGCCTGAGTTGTTGTGGCTGTTGTTAAAGTCAGAGCAAGAGATCACGGACCAGCGTCTAGCTGTATCTATATTAAACTCCACGCCGTATTCCAGAATATCTCTCCAGAACAACTGACCATCACCGTCTCATTTCTCACGGGTTACACCCGATTTCAAGCCCGCCGCATCCCAAATATCAGACCAGCCCACAAACAAGCCGCCAACATGGTTCAAATCGATCCCTTCACCGTTGAGCAATGGATGGACAAGTATGAGCTCACTCCTGGAGTTCTCAATATCTCAGAAACATGCGCCTCTTCTATTTCCATCAATGAGCTCATCAAGCTATCTACCGACGAGAATGCCAAAACTCCCTTCGACCCCGATGACAAGATGACCTACGGAGCCATCAAGGGCTCACAACAACTCAGAGAGTACGTTGCCTCTCTCTGCAGCGGCGAAGACGGGTCGAAGCTGTCAGCAGACAACGTCCTCATAGCTCAGGGCGCCATTCACGCCAACTTCCTTGCTATGTACACCCTCGTTGGCCCAGGCGACCACGTCATCTGTGTCTATCCGACCTACCAGCAGCTGTATTCTGTCCCACCCAGCCTGGGAGCAGAAACATCGTTATGGAAGCTTCGTCATGAGAATGGCTATGTTCCAGATCTAGCTGAGCTGGAAGGGCTCGTCAAGGAGAATACAAAGGTGAGACAATGCATACGTATCCTCAGAGCAAGTATTCGAGGCTAACTGTGTTTCACAGATGATCATCATCAACAATCCCAACAATCCAACTGGCGCTCCTATCCCAGATAAGGTTATGGAGGGAATTGCAGACTTTGCAGCGAAGAGAGACATCATCCTCTTCTCGGACGAGGTCTACCGCCCACTGTGGCACTCTCTCCCAGCTGGAACGACGCCACCACCGCCTGCGACATCATTGGGCCACAAGAAGACTGTTGTGACTGGTTCCATGTCCAAGGCGTTCGCACTCGCTGGGATCCGTCTAGGCTGGGTCGTCTCACCTGACAGCTCTATCATTGACGCTGTCGCAGCTGCTCGTGACTACACGACAATCAGTGTCTCCAAGCTTGACGACCGGGTTGCCACATACGCTTTGTCGCCAGCCGTGCAGCCTTCACTGGTCCGCAGGAATACTGAGCTCGCTGCTCATAACCTCAAGCTTGTGAAGGCGTTTATAGAGAAGTACCCTTCTGTCTGTTGCTGGATAGAACCTCGGGCGGGCACAACTGCCTTTATTCAGTTCAGGACCAAGGGCAAGCCTATTGTTGACACAGAGTTCTGCCTAGATTTGCTGGAAAAGACAAAGGTCTTTCTAGTTCCAGGGTCACACTGCTTTGGAAGAGGTGAGGACTTTGAAGGATACGTGAGAATGGGGTATGTCAGCGAGACTTCAGTACTTGAAGAGGCTCTGAGGAAGTTGGGCGAGTATGTTGAATGCTCCCTCCTCTGAGCATAAGTCCAAGTAGGAGGCGGCGTAATGACATGGAACAGTGTGAGTTCGAAGCAAAAGTGCAATGTGACTAGTAGTGGATGTCTCATTACCCCATGCCTTCGGAGAACCTTCAAAATCCGCAGTACGATCTAGTGGAAGCTGTGACTGGCAGAATTGACTGAGTTGGCCCGGACCTTGACAATGCCATTTGCTTGTCGACGTCTGTATGTGATCAACTCATTTCATGGGACGTTCAAGTCGGAACTTCGTCGAGAGTTTAATAAGATCTCTATGGAGCATTCAGGAACTACGAGAGTATGGACTGCGTCGATCCAGTAGATGGCTCCGGAATAGCTTGCGGCACATACTCGCACAACACTGCACGCGGGTGTTGAACATTTACCGCACGTTCGGCAGACACGTACTTGGGATCATGGCAGCTAATGACTGTCTTGCGAGTTGGGAAATGATGCGGAACCCTCAACCCTTCCCCTCCGCCAGACTCGATATGGAAGGGCGTCAGCCAGAGATGTACGGAAGTGCCGAGCCGTGTATCTTCTTCTCAATGATAGCGCCAGACGAGAAGCTTGGGAGGATGCCGAGACCCCGTCTTGTGACAAACGCTTACGCGTGCACCAAGCCCAAGTGGTCGCGAGGATGAAAGAGAGTCCACAGCGCTGGGGAGAACTGTGGGCGAGCTGAGAGATGATCAGCCCAGATTTGGATAAGTTTGAGCTGCTCCTAATTGTGGAAAAAGGAAGCCAGGGTCAAGCACCGCATCGTCGGAATACGGTAACTGATGTGCACTTCCAGGGCTCATCTTTGGATGCTGCAAGTTTCTTTTCTTCTCCAAGCCCAGACTTGCAGTGGTCCACAGATTCTCGGCAGTGAGGCGCCGGCCTGGGCCCAGGGGTCCTATTGCTGCAAGATGCACAGCGGGCTTAACGGGCGATAGCGCGCTGTAGCGGCCCTGGCAGGGGAGACCCAGCGATTCCAGAGGGCCCAGTGCTACCGCCACAGCGGGCCTGATTGGCTGCACGGTGCCTCTCGGCGAGTAACAGTGGATCGAGCATGACGACGCTCGCCGCATCGGGCAGCTCTTGGGGCTCTTGGGGTTTCTTAGGGGTGTCTCCATTCCGTGTTCCGTCGCCCATCCCTCTCTGCCGTACGCATTGGAAACCGCCATTGGATCACATCACCACACACACCCCATCCCATTGAAGCCGCCCTTGACGTGTCGTGTCGCTTGCTGGCGCTGCTCATCACCTCGGCGCAATCCGCCCATCATGTCTCCCCATCTTCTTTCGTTTTGACTTTAGGACGAGTACCCTCCCACATCGTCTTCGACTCTCTCGACGTCCCTCTCTCCGTCTTGCCTTGGTGCACCAGTCAGTCCTTACTGAATCAACATAGTGCTCTCAAACGCTTCCACGAATAAAGGGCCCCTTTCTCGCCACCGACCGATTCGGTTTATTCCACTCTTCGCCGTCTTGGGCCTAAAGTGAGCTCTTACCTGTCGTAACATCCTATCGACCTCAGATGCGCCTGTCTCCCTGCCCTTGTGGGCTCAGCTCGTTTCTCCACGACAATTGACACGGCCTCGAGTACGCGATCGTCATTGACGTGCTCGACTATGATCCTGTTGTCCCCGCACCTCAGGGGACTGCTGTTGCTTTTCTCTGTTATCTTCGCTTCATGGCCTCTCGCAGAGGCTCAAGTTGTCCAATGGGACATCCAGCGACGACATGTCGACATTCCACTGCAGCGGCGTGTTGAGAGAACGTACGAGGAGACAATTGCGAATGAGAAGGGCCGTGGAGGGTACTTCGCCAATGCTCGTATAGGCAGCCCAGGCCAGAATGTTACATTGCAACTCGATACCGCTAGCAGCGATATATGGGTTCCTTACAGTCACGCCGGTATCTGCCGGACCAAGTCTCTCTCCGGCGAGTCTGGGTGTTTTATGGGAAGCTGTAAGCTACCAACTGCGCCCGGTTCCTACGTGTGTGCTGTGCTGACAAGGCGTCCAGTTGACCCTGACAAGTCTGAGACCTTCTACGACTTCATGCCGGACTCGTTTGACATCTCCTACATTGATCAGAGCTATTCAAAAGGAGACTACTTCAACGATACATTCGAGATTAGCGGGGCTACCGTCAAAAACTTGACAATGGGCCTCGGCCTCCAGACGGACTTGGCCTATGGCTTGCTCGGAGTTGGATATGCTATCAATGAGGCTTCCATCGGATCTGCTGGCTTCATGTATCCCAACTTGCCAATATCTATGCAGCAGAGTGGGTTCATAAGGACCATCGCGTACAGCCTTTGGCTGAACGATCTCGGCGCAAGTACGGGGAACATCCTCTTTGGTGGAATCGATACGGGGAAGTTCTTGGGGGAGATGACGCGCATCAGTGTTCTCAAGGACAAGAAAGCCGATGCGTACACTCACTTCGCCATTCCGATGACCTCGCTGGAGGCGACTAGCCCGACGGGCACCGACATACTAGCAAGTGACTGGCCTATTGAGGTCATTCTTGATTCAGGGACCACCCTCAGCTACCTCCCATTTGATCTTGCGAAGTCTGTTTGGGATGAGGTTGGTGCCACGTACAACTCGAGACTGGAGATGGCAGTGCTGCCGTGCTCCCATGCAGAGCATCCAGGTTACTTTTCCTTCGGTTTCGCAGGCCAGGATGGGCCTCGAATCAACATCACAATGGACGAGCTCGTGATCGATCTCACGAATGGAACTCCTCCGCAGTTCACTTCTGGGGAGCATGAGGGAGAGCGTGTTTGCCAATTCGGCATTCAGCGCTCATACGCATCGCCTTGGACACTTGGCGACACCTTTTTACGATCCGCCTATGTCGTCTACGATCTGGAGAACAACGAGATCGGGCTGGCATCCACAGACTTCAACTCCACAGACACGAATATTGTTCCCTTCAAAAGCAAAGGCGCCACGATTCCATCCGCGACACTTGTTCGTAACCAAATGGAGACAGCTGGCTTCCCATCGCCAACAAGCACGAGCCTCGTCGCTGCTAATGGTTTCCAGGATAAGGATAAGGATGGCAACGATTTGGATAGCAACAAGACTGATAGCGGAAGCGACAACAACAGCAACAACGGCAGCAACGATGATGACGATGATGTAGCGTGCGTGCCGCATGCGTTATCTGGTCCTGGTTTGTGGGTTCTGTGCATCGTCTTGGGTTTTATGACTTGGGACAATCTGGGTGGATCATGATGAACATAACGGCCGCTACATGAAAAGGCATTGAATCCCTGATCTCTAGATGTGGGATCTAAATTGGCGTTCACGGTTGGGATTATACCTTGGGAGGCTTTGACGGCGCATTTGTGTAGAATAGCGGTCGCTTGGTCTTGAGTCAAATCATGCCAGCGAAGACGGCATCGTAGTTGCTCAGATATAGGCTGGACAACCTGTACATGCAACTAGAATCATTCATCCTCAAAAGCTAAATACACCTACCTATCATCATGAAAAGTTCAGCGTGAGGCACAAGTGGCGCAAAATCCTCGTGTACGGGCAATGTGATGAAATGGCTAGCAATGTACTTAAACTGTCGTCGCGGGTGCACGTGAGGTCGTGATTCAGGAGATGGTCCGACCCCAGAAAAAAAGTTGCGCGACGCTCCGAGCCTTTTCCTTGGAGGGTCCGTCTTCAAACTTGCAACCACGGCACCAACGACCAACCTCAGAATACGCTCCACGATGAGTGTTCTGGGGAGTTTCGGACGGCTTAACTGCCGTCTGATAGCAGACAGGAAATGTCTCAACTACAGCATCGGGTACCTCAGCGTTGCGGCGGCGACGAAGGCCTCGTCCCCAGCGCAGGCTCGACGAGGGTTTTCTCAGTCTGCCCATCGCTGGAACAGCGCAGCCCAGGAGGCGTAAGAAACTGTCGCATGGATCTCTGGCGTGTTCTAGCTGCTAATTTGTCGGGATCGCAGGCTTAAAAAGGCTCAGAATGATTCTGAGAGCTTAACCACCGAATTCGTGGCAGCGAACATGGCCCCTGAGGAGGCCAAGAGACTGTCAACCGTGCGCAACATCGGTATTGCTGTATGTGTACCTGTTTAAGAAATACCGGTTGCCTCAAATTTAGCTGACAAGTTGACAGGCGCACATTGACAGCGGCAAGACGACTGCGACCGAGCGAGTTCTGTTCTACACTGGCCGAATCAAGGCGATCCACGAGGTTCGAGGCAAGGACTCTGTTGGCGCCAAGATGGACTCCATGGATCTTGAGAGAGAAAAGGGCATCACCATCCAGTCTGCCGCGACTTTCTGTGACTGGAAGAAAACAACGGACGGCAAGGAAGAAACATACCACTTCAACTTGATCGATACACCCGGCCATATTGACTTCACCATCGAGGTTGAGCGCGCCCTCCGAGTTTTGGACGGTGCCGTTATGATCCTCTGTGCTGTCAGCGGAGTTCAATCTCAGACCATCACCGTCGATCGTCAAATGAAGCGCTACGACGTTCCCCGTATCTCCTTCATCAACAAGATGGATCGCATGGGTGCCAACCCTTTCAAGGCTGTCGACCAGATCAACCAGAAGCTCAAGATGCCCGCTGCTGCCGTCCAGATTCCCATTGGTGCCGAGGACGAGTTCGAGGGCGTTGTCGATCTGATCAACATGCAGGCTATCTACTTCGAGGGTCCCCGTGGTACCAAGGTCCGCGTCACCGACACTATTCCCGGCAACCTCCAGGATCTCGCTGAGGAGAGGAGGCAGATGCTCATCGAGAAGCTGGCTGATGTCGACGACGAGATGGCTGAGATTTTCCTTGAGGAGCTGGACCCTACCAAGGAACAGATCAAGGCTGCTATTCGCAGGGCGACCATCGCTAGACGCTTCTCGCCGGTCTTCATGGGCTCTGCTTTGGCGGACAAGGGCGTTCAGCCCATGCTTGACGGTGTCTGCGAGTACCTCCCGAACCCTGGTGAGATTCAGAACATGGCCCTCGACAAGAAGCAGGCCGAGAAGCCTGTTCAATTGATCCCGTATAACTCCCTACCGTTTGTTGGCCTCGCCTTCAAGCTTGAGGAGAACAACTACGGCCAGCTCACCTACATCCGCGTCTACCAGGGAACTCTCACCAAGGGCTCCTACTTGTTCAACTCCCGTACCGATAAGAAGGTCCGCATTCCCCGTATCGTCCGCATGCACTCCAACGAGATGGAGGATGTCAACGAGGTTGGTGCTGGTGAGATCTGCGCTGTGTTTGGTGTTGACTGTGCCTCTGGTGACACCTTCACTGATGGCGGCCTTCCCTACACTATGTCTACCATGTTCGTCCCTGAGGCTGTCATGTCGCTCTCCATCTCGCCCAAGCGCAGTGGTGATGCCGACAACTTCAGTAAGGCCATGAACCGCTTCCAGCGTGAGGATCCTACCTTCCGTGTCCACGTCGACCCCGAGAGTGAGGAGACTATCATTTCCGGAATGGGTGAGCTTCACCTCGAGGTTTACGTCGAGCGTCTTAAGCGCGAGTACAAGTGCGAGTGTGTCACTGGCCAGCCTCGTGTTGCTTACCGTGAGACCATTTCCCGCCGTGCTGACTTCGACTTCCTCCTGAAGCGTCAATCCGGTGGTCCTGGTGACTTCGCCCGTGTCATCGGTTACATCGAGCCCTACGAGAAGCCTGACGAGAACTACTACGAGAGTCAGGTCATCGGTGGTAACATCCCTGACAAGTTCCTGTCAGCTTGCGCCAAGGGTTTCGATCTCTCCTGCGAGAAGGGTCCTCTGCTTGGACACAAAGTTATTGGTGCCAAGATGATCATCAACGACGGTCAGACGCACACGACTGACTCTTCCGATTATGCCTTCAGCTTGGCAACCCAGATGGCTTTCACCAAGGCTTTCAAGGATGCTGGCGGCCAGGTTCTGGAGCCGCTGATGAAGACGACCATCACGGCGCCCAACGAGTTCCAGGGTAACATTCTCATGCTGATGAACAAGCGTAACGCGACCATCAACGATACGGATATTGGCAGCGAGGATTTCACCCTTACTTGCGACTGCAGTCTGAATGCCATGTTCGGCTTCAGCTCGCAGCTTCGTGCCGCGACACAGGGCAAGGGTGAGTTCAGCATGGAGTTCAGCCACTATGCTGCGGCACCACCTCACTTGCAGTAAGTCGCCCCGGTTTCATACTTTTTGAGATGACTATAGATGACTGACAAGGTTTATAGGAAGGAGTTGATTGCCAAGTACGAGAAGGAACTGGAGGCCAAGCGCACCAAGTAGAAGCCTCTCGGCGTGTATGACTTAAAAAGAGTAGGAGCTGTGTAAGATGGGAAGCAAAAACTAGCACAGGATGACGTTTTGTCCCTGTGTTGTGTATTAGAATACCTCTGAGGGTGGATGGCTGCGTTTTGTGGATTTGCAGTCAGACCACGACCCCTTTCACTTTCAGATCGAAGGATCAGGGTTACATATAGAAAGCCATGTAGACGAGAATGACGACCACAACAATCCACTCATATATCAATTACAAGAGCCCTTGACATGGTGCTCGTTCACGTAGTGGCACGCGAAGTAGATTCAAAGAAGCTTTTGGTAACCTTTTCTGACACTTTTATCTACACTTTTCCATGCCGGGTGTGACAAGGGGGTATACAACAATTTACAGCCTCTTGAGAACATCCTCAACAACCTCATCAGTGGTGGCCTTGCCACCGAGATCAGGGCTGAGGAACTTGCCCTCCTCAAGACTGGCATCAACAGCAGCGTAGATCAAGGCAGCAGCCTCGGGCTGCTCGAGGAACTCAAGCATCAGGGCAGTGCTGCGGAGGGTGGCGATAGGGTTGGCGATGTTCTTGCCCTGGATATCAGGAGCGCTGCCGTGGCAGGGCTCACCGATGGCGAATCCCTCACCGACGTTGGCGCTGGGGACGAGACCGAGACTGCCGACAAGGGCGGCGGCACCGTCGGAGAGGATGTCACCGTAGAGGTTGGGAGCGACGATGACGTCGTAGTCCTCAGGTTGACGGAAGAGCTTGTAGACCATGGAGTCGACGATCTGCTCCTCGACGTTGACGGAGGAGTAGACGGACTGGGCGAGGGCGCGGTTGGAGGTGGCGCGGAAAAGGCCGTCAGTCTGGGAGAGGACGTTGGACTTGTGGGTGATGGTGACGAGGGGCTTGGAGTGGATGCTGGGGTTGCCGGCGTCGCGGATCTTCTGGCGACGGAGGGCGATGTCTCCAGCCATGGAGGCGATACGGAAAGAAGCCTTCTCGGAGATGCGCTTGATAGCCTCTGCGACCTTACCCTCGGGAGTATCATAAGACTTCTCCTGCTTAACATAGAGATCCTCGGTGTTCTCCCGCACAATAACCATATCAATAGCCTTGCGGTCCGTGCCGACAGACTTCACAGGACGAACATTGGCGTACAGATCGAGCTTCTTGCGCAGAGCGACGATGGGAGAAGAGTAGCCCTTGACGGGGTTAGTCGGGGAGGAGACGGCGCCGAAGAGAGCGCCATCGCAGTGCTCGCGGAGGGTGTTGACTGTCTCGTCGGGGAGGGCGGTGCCGGTCTTCTCGAAGGTCTCGAAACCGGCTTGCAGCGGGGTGAAGTCGAACTTAAGGCCGAGGGAGGAGGGGAGGGCTTCGAGGAGGCGGCGGCCGGCGGGGATGACTTCTTTGCCGATGCCGTCGCCAGGGATGAGGCCTGGATTGAGACGGTTAGATATGTGTTTTTCTGTATGAGAGGGCAGTTGGGGGTTGCGTACCGATCTTGAGGGTTCGGATGGACATTTTGGAGGGTAATTGGCTGCGTCGGCGGGATGTGAGGATGGTGGTGATGGTGTCGGCGGTGGTTCGTGGAGGTCGGGTAAGGTTGGGAAATTGTTTGTGCTGGGTGCCGAGATCGGGGCGGTGCGGGAGAAAAAAAAGAGGCGTTGCGTGGGAACTTGCCGATGGGCCTGGGGGATGGAAGGCCTGTCTCACGATGGGAAACCAAACAGGGAATGCAGATGCTGTGTATAATTCATTTACTCCGATATGAAAGGCCATTTGGGTGCAAACTCGGATTCATCATGTCGTATTTCTGCTCTGTCATGTGGCCGCTGGACACTCTAACTGTAGCTACGGTGTAGGGCTGGTCTCGTGAGCCGTGGGAGAGTCCGCAAGGGGCCGAACTATATGATTCAAATTATAGCTGAACACCGCGCATCATCAGCCGGGACCCATGACAGCCGTTGCACATATTTTCCTCCGTTGTCCGTGTCTCAAATGTCGCGTGAATTGTCACTACGGCGAGTCGAAAGAAACAGGCTGAGGAGAGTTGAGAAGACTCCACATGATGACTAGTGGCTACGGTATTGCTTGGTGAACCACTGGTCCCTTTCATTGTTTACTTTCCCTCTGCTGGGGGCGTAACTGGCGAGCGACTTGTGACCTCAACCTTCGACTGGTAGACAATTCTGGTATTTTAGGCGATGTCGGAGATGATCAAGGGGTGCCCTGTCCAGGGTAGTCAATGCTCTCCATCTGTTTCTACATGTCCTTCGCTTCATGCGGTTGGCACACAGCGCAGTGACAAGCCATCAGTTTGGTCGAGAGAGCATCGCATCCCCGATCACGAGATGAGTTTGTCACTACAGACTCCAATTGGTCACCGCCTGGATCCTGCGCTTGGGCGTAGTCCGGCGGTGTTTGGCGGCCCCAAGATGACGGTGCTGGTGGTTCGCGTCGAGCGGTGGAGTCGCCGTGTCACTGGGCCAATCCTGACGCGGGCCGTGATGCGCGGCAGGGGTTTGCGGGGGGTCGGGCCCTTTTTTCCAGGGGTCCCGTGTCCCTGGATGAGCTGTTGGTAGCGACGTCCAGGCACACGTTCAGTTCAGTTCAGGCACAGCGAGGCACCAGCTGCAGCGAGCTCCAGCACGGACGGACACCTGCCTCTGGCTCCCCACAGCAAGCTGCAGCCAGCACCACACCGCCGCACCACAGACGAGCAAGCTGCAGCGCGTCCACCGTGTTTCGTGCCGTGTTTCGTCTGAGGTGTTGCTGTGCAGGCGGTGTCTGTATGCACGGGTACGGATACAGCAGTGCCTTGTGACCGTGGTGTTCGACAACGACTTTCTTGATCCCATTTCCGTTTTCGCTCCTCCTCTTTTTCGTCTCTTCAATCGATAATCGACTTCACTCCCTTCGCTAGAGCTGCGGTGTACGCACCACGATCAACTCTCACCCTCGCTCTCCAGCCAGGACCTTCCGGAGCTTCCAACCTGCCCACCACCCCCTTGGCGGGCATCACCCTTTTCCCCCTCGCTCGCTCCTGCCACCTTGCAACCCCTCGCGAAAGACCGAGATCATTCCCTCTTCTTCACGATCCGACGACGCAGGTACTTGCCTCGACCGACTTCTCCTAGACTGCTCTCGGGCAACAACAATCCCCCTGCTCCTGCTCCTACTGAGCTGACGACGTCCTCCCCTCTCCCAGAAGGAGCTCCTGTCGAGCCCCCCAGCTCTCGCAATGAGCCAGGTTAAGAACCTCCGTGCCATGTTCGAGAATAAAGGGGATGATTCTAGTCCTCCAGACCGAGGACGATCACCGGGACCATCTGGTAGCACTACACCCGGTACGTTTACCCAAACTCGCCTCCATGGTCCTTAGCTTGTTCTTCGCAGCAAGGTAGTGGTTGTCAAGCTCCCAAGCCCTCGCCCGGTTGGGATCGGCCGTTTGCTTCGCCTCTGACATCAACTTGACCAACTTCGTCTCCACAACCAAACCCACCTCCACAATCCAGCTCCCATTTCTCCCTTCTTTGCTTTCCTTCACACCTTCACCTCCCCTCGATAGCTTCTTTCCTTCGACTTAGAGCTTCACTTTGCTGACATCCGGCTACTTGTCCCATCCAGGTGCCTCATTCACAGGATCTCCACGCCCCTTGTCAAGAATTCGATCCAGCTTCGTGGCCATCGAAAAGGACGGCCGCATGGGATTGCAAAGAACCATCAGTGACGACGGCAGCCTACCCAGAAGAAGAATGAGCGGTGACACAGACGCCGAGTCCATCTCGGCCGTGTCAGACAACAAGTCAACCACAACTGCCGGTGACGAGTTGGTCAAACCAGCTCGCCGCATGTTTATCAACGACCCAATTCCCGAATCTCCTCGTCTGCCGAATGATCTGGATGGCTCTAGCCATGACTTGGGTGCCGTGACTGACCAGCCAAGTGTCAATCCCGACAAGCAGACCGATGAGGAGCAATCTGCAAAGAACCTCCTCCCAGCGGATCCTTTGACCGCCACCGCGAGTGCCGTCAATGGGAAGCCCAAGCCTGGAGAGGGGGCCTCAGGGTCAGCGGGACCAGCCAAGTCAACAACCTTAGGAGCAACAAAGAAGGTCACTGGTCGGCCAAGTGCCATTTCCACGAAGTCTGCCGCCAAGACGACTGTCCCTTCAAAATCACCTGCTGCAGTTAAAACTCCAACTTCTGCAACAAGCACCACGGCCCTGAAACCCACAGCTCGTACGACCGCTCGCACAGCAAAGAAAGACGCGACCTCCACTGCTACAAAATCAACAGCGTCGACCGCAACAAAGTCTACAGCTTCCTCTGTCTCGAAGAAACCGGCGCCCCTGAAGCCCAGCTCCAGTGGCACGGGCTTTGTCAAGCCCAAAGTCAAGTCTCCTACCAAGCCCGTCAGCTTGCCTCCATCCCTCATGGCTCAAACCGCGTCTTCGGGAGCCAAGGGCAACGCGTCTCGACCGTCACTAACCGCACAAACTGGCAATGCTCAAGCGCGTGCCTCAAGCAGGGCAAGCGGCGCGACTGCGGCGAGCAAATTCCCGAAAGCGCCGGTGTCTAAGCATCCTAGGCCGAGCATTGGACCGCCACCTAAGAGAACCAGCCAGGAAAGGCCTGTTACCAGGGATAGCAACGTGGACGAGGGCTTCTTGGCCCGCATGATGCGACCGACCGCGTCTTCAGCCCAGAAGACGGCAGAGAAGGCTCAGCTGACGCCTCCTAAGCGCACGGCAGGCCGGCCATCGACAACAAGCTCACGACGAGAGAGCAGCGTCAGAAGCTCAAGTCGCACTAAGACACCATCAGTCCATGCTTCTGAGTCTGCAGACGATCATAAGCACCAGACCTCATCCATCGATGAGCTCGCGGTCGAGACCGCCATCGCCGAGACTGTGGAAGAAGCAGCCGAAGCTGCTCATGAGGCTGACCTCGCACCGCCCCCAGAGGAGCTTCCCACTCCGGCAGCTGCAACGGAGGCGGCCGTTGTGGCAGACCAGCCAACGACGGGTGGGGAATCAGCTGAGGAACCCATGCTCGAAGCAGAGGCGAAGGCATTTGAGCAACCTGCTGCCATTAATGACGCTGTTCTCGAAACTGCAGTTGTCGAAACGGCTGAAGAGGCTGCTGAGCTGGCTGAGGAGGCGAAACAAGTCCAGACCCCGGTTGAGGCCGAGTCTGAGACCGCACATGCCGCGCCCGAAACTCTCGCTGTTGAGGAGATCTCAGTAGAGGAGGCTGCAGTCGAGGCCGCGAATGTTGAGACTGCCGATGAGGTTGCTGCTGTTGCCAAGGAAGCCGACCTTGTTCAGCCCACAATCGAGCCGGAGGCCGTCGAAGCTGACCTTTTCAAAGAAGATGAGGATGTCATTGAGATGGCAGACGTGCACGAGGCCAAGGAGGCTGACCTCGTTCAGAAGCCAAATGATCTCCACGAAGCTGTAGAGGAGGAGAAGATTGAGCAGCCCGCTGGAGAATCACAACTTGGTGCAGATGTCGCGATTAACGAGTCCCCAGCGACGGAAGTGAAGCAAACCACCCCTGGCTCTCCCATTGATTCAGATATCGACTCATTGGCAGACAAGCTCGCCGAAACGCGGATCGAAGCTGGTGACGACAAGGTGATCGATGAGGAGGCGAAAGAGACGCGCTAGAGCCAGGCATTTCGCGTCCGAAGTTGGAAGAGATCCCGTGTGAGGGGAAAGCTTGTCAATCTCGTCCATGGATGAGACTGGTTGCGTTTGTCGATATCATATATGCGAGGCGTAGGGCATCCAAAGCATTGTTCGAGACCATGGAAGTTGGACTTTCAGAATGTGCCTCACGGCTGAGGTAGAAGAGGAAGGATGCAAACATTGTATGGTGTTCAACTGCATAAGCTGTATCGAGGCGGAGGATGGTTGAGCTTCTAGATACCTGATAGCGTTGGCGAATGGTGAATTACCACTTATACACATCACTCTTATCTGCAATGGGTATGATCTTCCGAATGATGTGTCTTGTACAATGTGCGTCCATGATGTGTGAACGCTGTCTAACAGTATTGGTACAAAGGAGGCTCCATATGTCGACGTGAAATGCGATACCCCATGTCCTTCTTCGTCTCGTACATGTCCCCAAATCGGTTCGTTATGACACCCGGCACATCAGCACACCACCGACTTTCTTCGCCAAAGCCTCTCTTGCCTCCAGAACCCCCTTTGACGTTGACACAAACATGCACTCCCCCAAATTCAAACCCTGCACAACACCACCATCCAGCTTAGCGGGGAACCCCCTCGTCAACTTGGCCAACTGCTCAATATTGACCGTCATCAAGCGGCTCGGCTTGCTGATAACATTGGCCTTCTTCAACACGGGCTGTCCATCCCAGTACTTGAGTCCCAGCCAGAGTCGACGGGTGGCCACGTTGGCGGAGGTGACGGGCTCTGGGGGCACGGAGGCCATTTGTTCCGGAGTTGGGGGGTTTGGACCGGCGCGGTAGACTGAGGAGAAGAAGCCGGAGCGGTGGAGGGCGAGGGCGAAGTGCAGGTTGTATTTGTTGGAGGGGAGGGAGGTTAGGGCTAGGCGGGCGCGGGAGGCGTTTTGGAGGTGGGAGCAGGCGTTTGCGATGTTGAGTATGGAGGGCATGGTGGGCGAGGCTGTGGGAGGGGAAAGGGTCCCTCGGTTCGTGAATTGGGTGAGAAGGAAGGGGTTGGAAAGGTTGGGCGACTCGCTTGAGGTGGTCTGTTGGAGGTTAGAATTGGCTGGGTTGGAGGTCGTAGTGGGTTGATGGGTGCGGGTTGAAAGGGGTGGAACGTACTCAGCGAGTCACCATTCGGGAGTGTGTCGAGCTCGTGTGGTTGGTGAGAGACTCGATGCTTTTGTCGTCGGGACCCCGGGTCGAGGATAGCCGTGGAGGCGATGGAGATTCGGGAGGTGTCGCGTGGGAATTGGCGAGAGGTTTCGCTGGTGAAGCTCGAGGATGTGAGGCCCGAAATTTCGAGATGGGTGTCCAGGCGCGAGACGTTGGGTGGGTGACTAAGCGGCGCTAGGCTGAAAGGGGTTCCGAATTGGAAAGCTGTACTAACATGCCAGAACATGAACTTCCAAAGTTGAACTCCATGCATTAAGGCATTGCCTGCCTGAATACTTACCCCTGCTGGTTCAGAATGAACCGTGCCGGTCACTTAATCTCACAGGACTCGGCTTTCTCCCCTTTCCTCGCACCCTGCAGATCCAAACCCCTACTCCAACTTCATTACATGTTCAAAGTACAGTCACGTCCACGGCGACATTGGTGGGAAAAGAATTTTGTTATACTTTTGGTTAAGAAAGAAGAGGCATGAGGCAAACTGAATCAAGAATTGCACCATCGTATCGCAATATTCCATGGCGGACGTAGACCTCGAAGGTGACGTGGCTCCCAATGTTCATCACATGTCGCAGGCGAGCCGTCACGAACCATGCCTCGTAACCAGAAGAAACCCAAAGGGTCTTGACGCAAATCAACCACCTTTCATATTTCCGTAGAGCAGCGTGTAGGCCACCGGACATGACAGCTTGTATTTGGCGAAGAGCCAACTTGTTACTTGCGCAAGCCGTACGTCTCATCGAGGAAATTGATGACCCAAATGTGCCGCTCCTCTGCTTCGCAGAACTTGCCTTGCCCCTCCTTCAGAATGGGGATCATCGTTATATCAAATTGGAGCTGATGATCGACTATTTCTCTCGCTTGTGGGTCTGCACGCGATGTCTGAAACTGGAGCCTTCTCAGGTGTGTGACCCGTGATAGAGTGGTTTCGAGCAGCGATTCATTCAGACCTCTCATTTCCCTTAGGCGTTTGAGGCCCTCATGTAGTTCCTGGACCAAGGCACGCAAAGCCTCCAGAGTGGCCGCCTTACCTGCTGCCTGGAGATGAGATTGTTCGACACCAGAATCTTCTGTCGTCTGAGGGCAAGTCGATGATCTGGAAAGCTTGATCCTCTTGCCCACTGGCGACGCTAGAGGTGAAGTGGCCTGGCTCTTTCGGATCGGGCTCTTGGAGGGTTCCTTAGATGCCAAAGCTTTCTTGGTCTCAATGGTAGCCGCTGGGGATCCTGGCTGAAACTTGTGACCGGGAGGGTTAGTGTGCAGGGCCTAAAGGGAATAGATCAGTTGCTGAATGGAGACTTGTAACATCTGGGCATGTTGTGGCGACTCCTACCTTGTCAAGGTTTATACCGTAAGTACCCAGCATCTCGCGAAGCTTCATCATCATCTCATTATATGCGTCGGATGATTTGAAGAGTATTGTCTCTTTGTTTTGCTCCTGGTCTGAGATTGGAGGGTCTTCCATGATACCGTGCTTCAGCGCTGTTGGTATTCGTTTCTACATGAAGAGATTAAGGCGACAGTTTCGACCTACTCAAGGCTCGAGAGTGGCCTGGTTGAGTACGATGCACCGAAGGGAATGCCGCGGAGTGCGTTGTGGTTGAAGGGAGAAGATCAGGGTTGGGAAAGGAGTAGAATGCAGAGGATTTAAATGGGAACCCAACTGGCAACGGCTCACTCACGCATGAATAGCGACTGGTCCGTGGTGCTGTTGGCAACTGTTGGGACCCGTCCTGGCAGCTGTAATGATCAGACGTTTCTGCGGATCGGGGAATCAGTTTGTTTGAGGGGATGTTGTTCCGTAATGATATAATGTACACTGCCTCACTCATACTAAACAACTAATGTTGTACAACTGACCTCTCTTTCCAACGAGGTCAAGCTTGAGTGCTGTCCAAACCCCATCATGTGGCACCATTCACCTCCATCCAGCCTTCTGTAGGGCACTATATGCTCTCAAGGCCTTCCATACTCGATACCCAAATGCCACGCCTCCCACAACCACAGGACTCAACAAGAAGCCCAAGAATGTCCTCACCAGGATCTTACCCTGCCTCTCGCTCTTCCGGACAATCTCGGCATACCCTTCGTTGCTAAAGCTTACACGTGCATAACGTGTTTGCCATCCCAATGTGGGCAGCCACACACTCGCTGCCTCCTCGAGGTACTTACGTAGCCTGTACCTGGCTGAAAGAACTGAGGCACGCATCTCGACGTAGTTCTGCAGGGCGAGGTCGTTGATGGCGTGGGCGTCTGGGGCACGCACGGTGGAGTACTCTGCAAGCGCACGGGTGCGTTGAAGCACGAACGAGGCTGCTTTGTCGTCCTTCGTAGGGTCGTTGTTTTCGTCAAGGTGAGCATGCTTGTCGAGAATGGAGAAGAGAATGCGGACATCTTCCATGCCGGTGTTCATGCCTTGACCATAGAACGGAACCATGGCATGAGCGGCGTCGCCAATAATGACACCTGAGGAGCCATGGTGGTAGGGTTTGCATTTGACGCTGATGAGAGGGAGGTGAGGGTTTGAGGTGAAGGAAGTGATGAGGTCAGCGGGAGGTATGATGCTGGTGACGCCAGGGAAATGCTGGTCGAAGAAGGAGGGGAGAGTCGAGGGACTAGCTTCAAGGTCTGCGAACTGTTTGCTCGGTAGGAAGAGAGTGCATGTGAAGGATCCATCCTGGAAATCATCAGCTTGGTTGCGAGGTGCTGGTCGTGGGGCGAACTCACATCACTTGGGATGGCGATGAACATGAAGTCCTTGCCGGGCCAGATATGCAGATGATTCGGCGATATTCTGAACTTGCCGTGCTCACTCCCCTCAAGCTCTTTGCCTTCCTTGGGCGCCAGGTAGAACTCGCACCACAACGTATCGATGTACTCCTGCTGGTAGTCCATCCGTGCGAACTTCATCATGTGATACCTGACCGCCGAGTGAGCGCCGTCAGCCCCAATCATGAGGTCGAAGCTGATTTCGATCTCCTTGGGTCGGCCAGCAGCGTTGCCGGGTTGGTCCTTGACTTCGAACCATGCTCGGTTGGTGCGGAAATCAGCACCGGTCAGTTTGTGGTTGAAGCAGAGTTTGACGTTGGGAAGGGTATCGAGAATGTCGAGAAGACGCTTGTTAAGACCGCCTCGGTCGATGGCATAGATGGCCTGACGATGATCAGTGTTGGGCGTCTTGAGGTATCAAGAAGTGAGATACATACCCTTCCGTGGGTGTCATAGTCTTGACTCTGCTCATAAAGCTCACCGGAGGTTCCGACACCGTGAATCATGCGGCCGCGCATGGGAATAGTGGCAGCCATGACATGCTGGAGTAAGTCCGGACGTCCGGCATTGCGCATAGCGGTAGTGCCGCGCTCAGAGACAGCAAGGTTGATGGACTTTGTGAAGTTGAGAGGGACGGTGCCAGGGTCTCTGAGATCTGTCAAGGATGCATTAGTCTCTGTGTGCTGTAGGTGGACAGCCTCGCTGCTCTCAAATCGTCTCAAGTGAGGTTTGCTCCGGGGCTGACTGTGAATTCAACTCACCTGGTCGCAGCTCGTAGACTTCAACATCATACCCTCTCTGGGCAGCATAAAGAGCAGCCAAAGACCCGACGGGGCCTGCGCCGACAATGGCGATCTTCTGTGATGCCGGCATGTTGGGTGGGATGGCGTGGTGTCACCACGATTCGCTGCGTGTTTATGACAGAGAGAAAATGAGTTAAGAGTCAAAAGGGCGACTAGCAAGTAATGTGGCGGGCGAAAAGGCTATAGACAGGAGAATTGAGAAAAAAGGCTGTTTGGAACGACGGGCGAATGGAAAAAGTTTAGAGACAAGGCAAGACACACACGCATTAGAAATAAGGGAGTCAAAGGGCCGATGGCCGGCGACAGGGAAGAGATTGAGGTGTTTTCGGATGCAGACTGACAGACAAGACAGATTATGAGTTAGATGGCTGAAGCGAACGGACGGGCGGACGGTGGTCTGGCTTGCAATTATACATTAACAGTTGCTGTCTGTCTATGGTCGAGGCGCGCTCTTCTCTGTTTCCGCTTCAGCCTTGGTACTACCTAGTCAAGGATTGCTTGTGACTTTGTATGGCATGGAGAGAACTGATGACAAAAGAATAGCGACACCAGTTCAATCTGGTTGACGCCTAGTCGCGTGAGCAACGACTCGGCAATGCACAGCACCACACATGCAAGAAACCTTGTTCACCAACTGTCAACCCATATGAGCAGCTCCCATTATCAATCAGTTCCAAACCATGAGATGCATGGTACCGCGAGTGTACCTACGGCCCAGGATTCACTGCACCAACCCATGGTGGCGGGGCAGCTTGACAGCCCGTACCTCGAAGTAGCTGTCGCCCCGCGATCTCAGGGCCACAAATTCAACCTTTCGCGTCGTCTTGCTTCCTGCAACTTTGACCTCGCTCCCTCTTGAATCATCCACCCACCTACTGCCCGCGACGACGCACCTTTCCTCCTCTCGTGCCACCCCGTTGCCTGCCATTCATCATGACCTCCGAACCACCGGCTAAGAAGAAGTGCCTGGGCGTCGATTGCGAGAACGATGCTGGCTCTCTCCAGTGTCCGACCTGCCTGAAGCTTGGCCTCAAGGACAGCTTCTTCTGCTCGCAAGACTGCTTCAAGCGGAGCTGGGTGAGCAGCAACCCCATTTGTTTCATGACCGAGACTCTACCAACATCACATATGCTGATCAGTTGCCTATCTAGAGCTCCCACAAGTCCATGCACAAGTCGCAAAGTAATATCCTTCACCACCTTGTTCCTCCGAAAGCAATCTCACCAGACCCAGCAACCGGCTACTACAACCCGTTTCCCAACTATCCCTTCACCGGCCCTCTCCGACCCGTCTACCCGCTGTCCGAGCACCGAACCCTCCCCAAGTCCATCCCTCACCCAACCTGGTGGCAAGACGGCAACCCCAAGTACAGCCGCTCCCTCACGAACCGCAACAAGATCGACATCCTCGATGAGAAGGGCCAGCAGGCTATGCGCAAGGCCTGCAAGCTGGCCAGAGAGGTCCTCGATATCGCTGCTGCTGCCGCGAAGCCCGGCGTCTCGACCGACAAGATTGACGAGATTGTGCACCAAGCCTGTATCGAGCGAAACGTATGTGCATGATGGTCTTTCCTGGAAATTGTGGTATGCGGCAAGACAGAAACTCGGACTGACAACTGAAATCTAGTCATATCCTTCTCCCCTCAACTACAACCACTTCCCCAAGTCTTGTTGTACCTCTCCCAACGAGGTCATCTGCCACGGCATCCCTGACCAGCGCCTCTTGCTCGACGGCGACATTCTTAACATCGACATCTCGATCTACCACGAGGGCTACCATGCTGATCTCAACGAGACCTACTACATTGGTGACAAGGCCAAGGCCGACCCCGAGAACGTGCGTGTCGTGGAGGCTGCACGTGAGTGCCTGGACGAGGCCATCAAGGCGGTCAAGCCAGGTGTCCTGATCCGTGAGTTTGGCAACATCATTGAGAAGGTGGCCAAGAAGAAGAACTGCAGCGTCATCCGGACGTACTGTGGACACGGTATCAATACATTGTTCCATTGCCCGCCCAATGTGCCGCATTACGCCAAGAACAAGGCCGTGGGAGAGTGCAAGCCAGGCATGACTTTCACGATTGAGCCAATGATTGCGCTCGGCAAGTATAGAGATGTGACGTGGCCGGATAACTGGACGAGCACAACTATCGATGGCAAGCGGACGGCACAATTTGGTATGTCCCAGCGCCAGGAGTATGACATGTCTACTGATATGTGGTTGGCTAACATTTGTTCACAGAGCATACGCTGCTCGTAACAGAGACAGGATGCGAGATTCTGACGGCGAGGAATGAGAACTCGCCTGGTGGCCCTGTGGCCATGCCAGGCTCGGAGGAGGCGAACGGGGCCGGCGAGGGAGAGGCAAAGACTGCATAGATGTCGTTTGAGCGATCAACAAGGAGCATTTGATCGGAGTTCAGGGTTGGGTGATGATGAGAAGCTAATCCCCATGTTTGGTGAAATGAATGTTTGGTGAAAGAATGGCAGCATAGCGCGGGGTGCAAGACTATAACTGGCATCTTTGTGATGGGGTTCTATGCAATGCTTCTCTAATTCAGAGCCCTGATGACATGGGTTCTGCATAAGATTCAGTGGGGGAAGACGTATCGGTGCCCATGACTGAGTCGAGGATGCTTTCGGAGGGGTCGCTTCTGCAAGGCTGCTGCAAGCGTCACATGGCTCGTGGCCACAACTCGGTGCTTGCCAGGTGTCGTCAAGCAAATTCAAAGTCGGGAAGTCCCACGGCAAGGAGGTGACAGGTAAGATGTCAGACGCCATTGTTAGGCTCCCAGCCAGCATGACGAGGAGGCACAGACAGACAGGGTTCGGTTGGTTCTAGACGCCAAAACGTGACCGTTGCCACACCGAGCAACGGCGACGGCGGTTAGGCCGAGTTCGCTAGCAGCAAGCGTAGGTGACAGTACTACTCGTAGCCTGGCCGGACGGGGCGATCCAGCCTCCTCTGGCTGCCGGGGGGCGATGCTGCTATGGGACCTCCACCACAACCACCACCGTCGCCTCTAGCCCAGCACTACACTCACTGCCACGGTGCGGCGCACTCTTCCACCATCGGCCTGCCACACCAAGCTACGACTATCTCTCCCTCTCCTCCTCACCATCCCCATCCACAACCACCAACCCCACGCACAAAAACCCTCAGGCTCTGTTCCCCCAGAGTCGCTCTCCTCTTCTCCGTCTGCTCATCCGATCCGCAACCTCCGCAGTCGCCTTGTCCTCTCCTCCTTTCGTCCATCTCTCACCTCCTTACTCTCATCCCACTGTCGTGCTTTGCGCCGCCACACGATACCGAAAAACACGGACCGCACGCCCTGACGCCATAGCCAGCCACACAAGCTTGTGATCGCGCGGAGCTACCTCCTCACCTTGATCCTCACCACAACAGATACCCTTCGACTCGTCCTTTTACTTTCGTCATGATGTCTGGAGAAGCATGGCTCTTCCTTCTGGCGGTGTTGATCAATGCCGTCAACCTGTTCCTGCAGGTCTTCTTCACCATTATGTATAGCGATCTTGAGTGGTACGTCACAACCTCCAGACTTGCATCACTGTTGGCGCGGTGGCTGCTGGTTGTTCGCAAGCCTGTCGCCGACTTGTGCTTGACTCGAAGCTGCCGAATATCCTCAAAAGACTCGAGACTGACCCATTGCCTTCCAGTGACTACATCAACCCTATCGACCTGTGCAACCGCCTCAACACCTACATCATCCCCGAAGCCGCCGTCCATGCTTTCCTGACCTTCCTGTTCCTGATCAACGGCTACTGGCTGCCTCTCATCCTGAACCTGCCTTTGATCGCTTGGAACGCTAAGAAGTACGTTATGATTACCCTCGTCTCATGACCCCTGTGCGAGTTGGACATAGTTGACCTCGAGTCCTAGGATCATCGACAACACTCACCTTCTCGACGCGACCGAGATCTTCCGCAAGCTCAACATCCACAAGAAGGTAAGGAGCTGCCACATGCCCGTCATTCGAGCGCAGCTTCTCTAACAATCTACACAGGAGTCCTTCTTCAAGCTTGGTTTCCATCTGATCATGTTCTTCTTCTACCTCTACAGCATGATCGTCGCTCTCATCCGGGAAGACTCTTCCTAAGCGTTCGCGCCCGACCCGCGCAACCAACGTCCACGGCGCAGAGACTGCTCAGAGCGATGAGCCGCGCCCTCGGCAAGGCCCGTTCAGAGCGCCAGCGATGCGCCGCCAAACACACCACGACGACAAAATCGTGATCCACGAAATTAAGACGGCAACGACGAGAAGGCAGTTCTCGGGGAGGAATGGTTAATTTTTATATTGGTTCTTGTTTTTCTGGGCGAGTAGCAGGCGGCGATATGGTTTGAGTACCCTTTAGGCTTGGAAGAGATGAAAGGGTCACCCCGGCGCCATCTCAAGGCTTGTTGTATGTATGGTACCTTGCCCGGCGTTGGGTCTTCACATAGAGCGACTGGACCGCGAAGGATCCCCCCCATGTAGTTGCTCCGGCAGTCATTTGGCCAGACAGCATCATTGTTCAGACTTGATAAATTGAGATTTGAGGAAGAGTGCACTGAAAATACCTGTTCCCGTCTGTCGTGGTGGCATGATTCCAAGCACTTCACATGTGAAGCTTTGCGACTCGAATTGAAGCATTTCGTCATTTCCAAGCAGTGTCACGTGACGCAAGATTTCTAGGTTGCGCGACGACAAGCGACGACGCGAGCGCAAAACCCAGGCAACACTACACCATCGCAGCGATTCTCGGCCATCGCCTTCGATATCGTAGATTAAGCGAGGGCAGACGACAAAATGGCTGACTTTGGCGACTACCCGCCGAACATGGCGCCGCAGGACGCGCTCATCGTTCGCCAGCAGGCTGAGCCTGACCACGCCGTCGTCAAGTACTCTGCCGAAGACCTTTCACGACCCAAAGCAGGACCAGCGAACCCATTCAAGGACGAGAACAGCGGGTTGAAGCGCAAGAACGTACTGACGGGCAATGCGTCTGAGACGTTCATCAGCGAGCATACTTTCCGAAGCAAACACCGGGCGATCGAGAGGGAAGGCGGGCCGGAGCGGGAGTATCAGACTGGTACGCAACTTAAGGCCGAAGCAGCGAGAATACGAGCAGCTAGAGAAGGGAAGGGTGATGCGACGATTGCGGAGGGTGATGGTGCGTATCTTGGCCCCTGGGCGAAGTACAAGCGGCCTGACTTTGAGGTCGTGGACAACGAGGCAGAGCTGGGCAGCGATGAGGAGTACGAGATCGTTGAGGAGGAGGAGGATGAAGATGTTGTTGAGAGTGGAACTGTTCTGCAAGCTCCCGCACAAGCCATTGAGCGGAGGAAAGAGGTCGAGGAGCTCGGCGAGGAGACGACGACGTTCCATGGCTCCGAACAGTACGACTACCAGGGACGGACATATATGCACGTACCACAGGACCTCGATGTGGATCTGCGGAAGGAGCCTGGAAGTATCACAAACTACATCCCAAAGAAGCAGATTCACTCTTGGAAGGATCACAGCAAGGCGGTTACGGCGCTGCGCTTCTTCCCCAAGTCGGGTCACCTGCTTCTTTCGGCCAGTGCAGATTCTACCGTCAAGATCTGGGACGTCTATCACCAGCGCGAGCTTTTGCGGACCTACTCTGGACACTCAAAGGCGTTATCGGACGTCTGCTTCAACGCTTCGGGAACGCAGTTCCTGTCCGCGTCGTATGATCGTATGATGAAGTTGTGGGATACGGAGACGGGCAAGTGCATCAGCAAATTCACGACGGGCAAGACACCGCATGTCGTCAAGTTCAACCCGGATCCGGAGCATGCGCATGAGTTCTTGGCGGGTATGTCGGATAAGAAGATTGTGCAGTTCGACACGCGTGCACCACCGAAGGAGAACTTGGTGCAGGAGTACGATCACCATTTGGCGGCCATCAACACCATTGTCTTTGTCGATCAGAACAGACGCTTCATGACCACTTCAGACGACAAGTCCCTCCGCGCTTGGGATTACAATATCCCTGTCCCGATCAAGTACATCGCCGAACCGGACATGTACCCTATGACCCGCGCGGCCGCCCATCCCAGCGGCAAATACGTCGCCTACCAAAGCTCAGACAACCAGATTCTAGTCTACGGCGCAAACGACAAATTCCGTCAGAATCGCAAGAAGAGCTACCGTGGACATAACAATGCTGGTCTGGCCATTGAGCTGGATGTCAGTGCTGATGGACAGTTCCTTGCGTCGGGTGATTCAGCAGGATATGTCTGCTTCTGGGATTGGAAGACCTGTAAGATGTATCATAAGCTGAAGGCAGGGCAGCAGGCGGTTACGTGTGTGCAGTGGCATCCGCAAGAGACGAGCAAGGTGGTTACGGCGGGGCTGGAGGGAGAAATCAGGCTTTGGGATTAAAGGACTGGAAAAAGGGCTTTTGTATTGATACAGGGCATGGCGAAGGCGTTCTTAATGAGTATAGCCTCATGGGGGGCTTATAAAATGAGAGTGGATTTGATTCTTGCTTCATATCATGGGCACATTTAGTCTGTGGCTTCGTTGGATGGAGGCTCGTCGTCGAGTGACTTGACCGGCTTGACCACCATGAGGTCGATGAGGGTTCGGGCAACCTCGGCTGCAGCAAGGACTGTAGGCTCGCCGTGATCATCATAGGCGGGTGCAACCTCGACGACATCTGCACCTACAACTTCAAGGCCCTCCAGGCCTTCGATGATGGTGAGGAGTTCTCGGCTGGACCAACCACCTGGCTCAGGGGTTCCGGTGGCTACAGTTTCGTTTGTCAGGATTGCGTCCACCCAACGTGACACATGACGAAGGAGAATATGGGAGTCTGGTCAATGTCAACGTACCTGGTGCAAACGCAGGATCAAGAACATCAATATCCACAGTGATGTACACCTTGGTGTCGCCGACGCGACGCTTGATGGCATCGATAACACCCTGGATTCCAGACTTGTCGATCTCGCGGGCGGAGATTGCTCCGAAGCCGCAGTGGGCGTCGTGGCGCATGTCACCCTTGGGACGGGCGAGAGGGGCTCGTAGACCAGCGTGGATGGAGGTATTGAGGATAAGGTGCTGTGGTGATGATATGTAAGTGGTGTTGTTCGGTATGAGAGATCTGAGTAGATCTTACCTCTTCATGGGCGAAGTGAAGGAATGTGCCGTGATGGAGGGCACTGATATTGTCAGAGAATCCCAGGAGCATGGGCAAGCCAGAACGGTCACTTACGAGTACTCTGTAACATTGCCGCCTGTGCCATGTCAGTTTCATGTGAAGATATGTTCTTGGGGAGGGACATACCAATTACACTAGGTTCCCATGTATCTTAAGTTCTCATGTTAGCCAAGCCTCATGATACGAAGGCGCAGTCTCGGACAAACCAATATGACTATCAAAGTGAATCACCGAGACTTGGCCCCAGTGCTTATGCACCGAACGAAGAGCGCTCAGCGTCGTGGTATGATCCCCTCCCAGCATCAGAATCCTCGGGGTAACACTGTGGTCTGTACTTGCTGCCCGACGGCCAGACACGGTCCGATGCGCCCAGTCCAGAGACTTGATAGCCTGACGACTGTCAAGCCAGGTCATGGGTGCATCTCCGCAGTCGACAATCTTAGCCCAGGATTCGAACGGATCTCGACCTGTGGTTTTTGCCAATATGAGTCAAAGTGAGTGGGAAGGGGAATGAGGGGTGAACAGACCGGTGTAGAAGCTGTAGCCTCGAGTCTTGCGGTTACTTCCGGTGCGGATACCAGAGGGGCCGTAACGGGCTCCTGGACGGCCGGTGACGGTCTTGAGATGGCCGGGGAACGCTGTCAGTTGTGTACCTCAGACACGAGTGCAGGGCGCGAGTAGATGGGCACATACAATATCATGCGGAGCGCCCAGGATGGCAATGTCGTATCTTGGCTCATCATTGCCGTCAGAGATAGCACCAAGGCATTCTGCGTGCTCTATGCTTGCAAAGGTGTTGAGGCCCGAGATGGGCGTCTCGGCGATGAAGACGGGGTCGTTGCCGTCGTCGATCCAGAATGGCTGTTGAGGGATCTGACCAAGCGGGTACTGAGAGGCGCAGGAGATGCCAAAGATGGCTGGGAGTAGGGTAATATGCTTCATCATGAGAATCGATACTTTCTACAATAGCATTGGCACGAGCACAGCACACTGCTGCAGGTGATGCCAATGACGATTGAGGGCATAGGTGCGGCAACCCTGGACTAGGATAACCCTAACCCTGGCTTACCTCATTCTCAACCCTGACCTTCGCTTCCCCAGGCAGCACCAATGAAAGCAGCCATTCGAGCCATCATCGTCACCTGCTTCGAGCAACGTCCAAACCCATTTGAAAGACCTCACTTAAATGGCGAAAAAGTCAAGTTGTCTTCCTGGGTGGCGTAAGTCTGCATTCGCTGTCAATACGCAAGTCACTAACAAATCTACAGCGCACGCCACACACAGACTCATCGCGCCTCTCTTACTCGCCAGGCCACACCTCTTCGGTCATCTACACTTCAGAATGGTCATCATGCCTCGAGTGGCATCCCTAATTCCATCGAAGGCAAAAACAAACAATCTCTGGGCCTGGAGAATACCTGCGAGACCGGCCAAACTATCGAGGGGGGTCCATCGTGCTCCAACGACCAAAACGCCCCGCAAGCCTCGAGTCTGGGGAAGTGCAGGACGCTAATGACTCGGCGATGGATTGCGGTTGCGTGCGATCAGGGTCCCCTTGACAAAGCGCGGCGAGTCATCAAGTGTGACAGAGACTCACTTGGACGGACGGTGCGGGACGTCTTTGCCGCGGTAAATGATTTCCGCGATCCCTACCGTACCCAATTGCCCACGACCACACCACTCAAGTCTACTCAAGCTAATGCCGATCCAGCCTCAGCTCGCGCCTCTTGGCTCACAAGTCTTTTACTCCAACTGTTGGCGTGTCCCCCAGACGATGCTTCCCCCACAAGCTTGGGGCACTAGGCCATGGGTCGAGACACGTACCTCCGCTGAAGCCGCTTGCCCGGAGGCCACAGGTGCTCACGATACACCAGACTCTGTGTTCCTGCTGGACCATCCAGGGTCTTGAGATTGGTCTGCCCTGTCTCTATCTAGACTAAAGCTTCTGATTCCTTGTCACCTGGTGCGATTCTCTCCCTCCTCATACCCCACACCCCACATTCCCACGCTCACAGGTCCCTCGTCGTGTTGCTTGCTCCCCTCTTCAGCTTTCCCCCAAATCGCCAAAACTTTTGTCGACTTTCCCTTCCCAAATCCCCTCATCTGTTCTCTTTCTCCTGCTGGCAGATCCCTAGGGTTCATCCTCAGTCGAATTCCTCTTGGTGAACAACAGTCACGATGGCTCCATCAGCAGAAGCAGAGACCATGGATCCTAAGCCCAAGTCACAGGCCAAGATCAGGAAGAGGGCTCCCAAAGCCTGCCTGTCCTGTCGTGCCAGGAAAGTTCGATGTGACGTTTCCCAGAGAGGACGACCTTGCATGAATTGCTACCTTGACAGCGAGACTTGTGTTGTCACAGGCAGAGCCTCTAGGTTGTGAGTATTCCTGCATTTCCTCATGTGTCGACCCCTCCTCCCGTACTCACATCTCTTCATTTCAGTCGTCGTCCTCAGCGCGAGACCGGCGACAATGTCCAGGCCTCCTACCCTCCTTATCCGCCGGAGAGTGGTGCTGAGCAACACTCTGCTGAGGCTGTCGTCAAGTCGAGACTCAACGGACTCCCTGCGCCATTGCCCCCGAACCGAGACCAGCGATCGCCATCTCATAACGCAGTTGAACCGCAGACCAATGGGGCCTCAACGAACGGGGGCGAGTCGGAAACAGCAACGGGACATCGCGAAATTGCCAACCATGTTCATGATTCTGTCACTCCTTCGGCACCCCGCGCCTCCGCTTCAGGTGAGTTGACAGCCCTCATTTGCCACACTGTGCTCACTGGTGCTAACATCGGCTTGCCTTAGCTACAACTCCCTTTATCAGCCAGTCGTCGAACAAGAACATTCCGGCCTTCAGTTCCCTTCCAGCAGGCAACTCCTGGACCGCCGACTCACAAGTCGGTCTAAGCTCCGATGTCGTGTACTCTTACTACCCATTCCTCACAATCAGCAACTTGCCAAATCTTCCTCCTCAAGATGTCAATTACCTCGAGATGCAAGGCTGCTTACGGGTTCCTACCCGTGCAGTCCTCGATGAGTTCCTTCAGCAGTACTTCCTTCATGTGCACCCTTTGCTGCCGCTCGTCAATGAGGGCGACATCTGGGATCTGTACTGCCAGAACCCCAACAGCTCATCGCCTACCGAGCGAATCTCACTCTTGCTATTCCAATCGATCATTTTCGCTTCCTGCAACTTCGTCTCAAAGACAAGTATCAAGTCCTTGGGCTACCCCAGCATCAGAGCCGCCCGAGCCGCCCTCTATCGACGGGCGAAGCTTCTTTACGATCTCGAGTCTGAATCTTCGCCGCTTGCTATATCTCAGTCGGCACTACTCCTTTCGTTCTGGTCTCCAACAACTACGAGAAAGCCGAACACTGCATGGCTCAGTCTTGCCATCCAGCACGCAAAGAGCGCTGAGGCCCACCACTATGCCGCAATGCCCGTCTTCTCCGCGTCGACGCATCCGCTGCAGCGACGGAAACAGAACATTCTCAAGAGACTCTGGTGGTGCTGCATTATCCGAGATCGAACTTTAGGCTTGCTCATGCGGCGGCCGATCAACATCACTCGTGCCCATTTTGACTTTGACTCGAACCCGATGCTTGGATACAACGACCTCGCGAACGAATTCGAACGATCCAAGGTGTATAGTCCTGGAACGAAAAAGTGTCTTGGCGAAGTTCTGGCTCAGCTCATTGAGTTGTATGTCGTTTTGACCGATATCCTTATGATGGTCTTCCCACTGGATGATACACCAGGCTGGGGACGTGAAATGAAACCAGAAGATGCTGAGAAGGTGCGCGAATGTAAGACAGCGCTGCGGCGGTGGTACAAGGACGCCACCTTGCGTTTCCCGATGTTCGGCGGTGGCCCTCTGCCCAGGGTCGTTACCGAGACGAATAAGGAGTTTCAGCACGACTCAGTCATTCTGTACACGAACCTCATGTACATGTACTATCACTCGACAAGGGTAGTCTTGTGCCACCATGAGGTCCTGCACCTCGCGATCCTCCAGGCAGCACCCAACGCCGATACTTCGCGGGATCTGTCCAGGATCTACGAGAACCGACACGAGCTGCAAGACGCGGCGTCTGGAGTGACCGAGTGCCTCAAAGAGTTGGTGCATCTTAAATTGGCGAGATGGCTGCCCATCTCGGCAGTGGCGTGTACGGCTCTCCCACTTGTGCTCAACATTCTTGATGTCAAGCTCTCCTCAGCATCTGCCAGCAGCACAGATCAGACTGCCGACGCGGCAGCAGCGTCAAAGCAGCACCGTCTCAACGTGCTGATCGAAGCCATGAAGACGTACCAGCCGCAGTACGACGGCGTGGACTGGATCAGTGAGATTGTGCGCCACATTGTCAACCTCTCACAGTTGGACAACACCCACCCGCAGGACGGCTCGAAGCCTAAGATCAATGATTGGACTGACATACTTGCCTCGCAACCCAGCGCTTACCTTCGCTTGGCGCTTGCCCTGGATCTGAGCCTCAGCAAGGGACGCCTGCCGGAGGATGGTGATTTCCCAGTCAGTTTGCGCGGTCTCTTCACCGGTGGCTTCAGTCCGCTCAAGGCTCTCATCGAGGCAAATCGTCCGAACCAGCAGAATGGCAGGGCTGTTGCCCCGCCGTCGGTAATGAGCAACGATACTGGCGCGATGCATCAGTCGGAGTACGACGATCATTCTCATGGCTCTCCTGACTCAGACGCACACATGTCCAATCCAGACGAACTCGCCAATGAGGCCCTCCGCGACCAAGTCCGCACGCATATTCGCATGGACCGACCCGCGAACACCAATGTCCCTCCCTCCGAAGGCATCCACGGTCTTGGTGCCATCGATAACAGCGGTGTATTCGGCGATGCTGGCCTGGGGGGTGAAGCAGATGAATCTCCGAGTGCGAGCAGTGAGTTTGGTGGCATGTACATTGATGGGCCCATGCCGGACGTGTCGGTGGAATGGATTGAGAACTTGTGGGATGAGATGGGGGATGTGGAAGATAAGACGGACAGAGACACAGCTAAGTTCCTGTTGGAGGCGTTAAAGGACGGGGATATGGGCGAATTGGCTTGATGGGTTCACAACACTTAGGAACGGTAATGAAAGTGTTTCAGTGATGGTATATATGGATGCAACAGCAACAGCAACAGCAAAATGAAATGAACTCCATGTCTATGAAGATGAACCTGTCTCTCCCTTTGCATGTCGGAAGTCGCGTTTTCGTCTCTCTCAACTTCCACTCTCAGAGCACCCTCAAGCACTTGACAAGCCAACCCCATCACCACTCCGGTTCCAGCTCTGCAATCTCCCCATCCGACACGCCCTCACACCCACCACACCCACACCGAAATCCATATCTCAAATACAGCATCAGCGGCGTCCACGCCCGTCCATACGAGATCGTAAGCTCTTGGTCTTTGGGGATGTAGTCTGCTAGGACACGCATGACGAGATAGTCCTCGGAGGAGTCGTAGGTGTAGGAGATGGTGCAAAGGGGGTGGCAGGCGTGGTTGAAGCGAGAGGCGTGGGGGAAGATGGCGCAGTGGGTTGGGGAGATGGAGAAGCTGTGAAGGGCGTGTCAGTATTGCTTTCTCTTGAATATGGTGCTTCTTCTTTGGATCGTTGTCAGGGCTGCGGGTGGGGAGTGGCGAGATGGGATGAAAGGGAGTAGTGTAAGATATGTATCAAACATCAAGGCCATCACACGTTGCTCACCAATTCGTCTCCCATATAGCCTTCACCTTCGGTGTTCCCAACAAACTTGTCCCAGAAACACACAATGTCTCGAAAACATTCCTCTCCTCGTCGCTCAACTCGCCAAACTTGTCGTAGAAGCTGTCATGGTCGGTAACGAGGAGTGGCCGTTCGCGGAGGATGATGTCGCCACGGTAGAGGTCTTTAGCTGCAAAGGAGCCGATTCCGCCGAGAGGGGATGGAAGAGTTTGGAAGAAGTCGTTTTGGAATGATGTGGATAAGTCGTAGGTTGTGCTTATAGGTGGATGATCGGGCGTGGTGTTGAACTCGGTGGCTTTAGTCAATGAGAAGGATGGCGAGGGGGGCGAGGAGGAAGGAGGCGAGGTCGAAGGGGATGTCGATTCAGTGCCATAGTCGGAGCTCGGTGAAGACAATTCAAAGCTGTCGAGAAGGTCCCGGTCCTCGGCGGCGAGTGCCTCCATAGGTGCTTGTAGCAGAGGTGAATCTGCCATGGCCACGAGGGTAGGATTTCGGCCGAGTGTGAAGGTGAGCGAACGAATGAATGGCGGTAACTAGATCTCTCAGGGGAATATGAGACAGTGCTGATCTCACGAAGTCTAGAGTAGCACGATGTATGAATGAAGAGCATGCGGGTACAGAGTGAATCACTTCAGAGGTCCCACATAATCACTAATAGCGAAGGAGTCGACGGAATATTCTGGTCACCATCTCGATGCGAATCGAAGATCTATGTCAAGTACATTCTGTTGATGTTATGGATCGGGGGTGCTACATGAAGTTATCAAACTACCAGGCCTTCCCTGCGGGTCCTGTGATGCCCTCGCGTAAGGCCCTGGATCACCAAAGTATGTGACCGTATCAAAATTCAATATCCAAACCCTTGCGCCGGCCTAAAATCAGTTCCCATAATCCCGCTCTAAAGTCAACTGGTATCAAGATTCAACACCCAAACTCCACCAAGTTGCGAAACATGTTCGCCCGGGGTCAAGCATCGGTACGCCGACTTTGGGGGACCATTGAGATGCTGTCAGATGTGTAGTCCATCTGCAAAATGATCCTGTGCTATCCTCCTGCGACGTGAGTACACGGGGCCACGGATGGACAACAGCCTGCGTCTGCGATTTGGCCAGTGCGGCTCGCTCAGCCCTCGAAATGGGATGCGCGTTGCTGAACATCAATTGATGTCATTATGAGACTCTTCAGAGGTTGTTGCCGGTCCGATCACCGAGGAACAAATCATCGCTTTGCTTCTGGACCATTCGTTGGGTTTGTCGTTGGTTGAAAGGAGAGTTTCGTTTTTCAGGGCTTCTTTCTTGGACGCAGTGGACAGTCTCCTGAGCACTGTGGACATCGGAGATGCTTGGGCTTCTCCCAGACGCGGCGGCAATGGCACACCCACAACTCCCGGCCAGTTCGTGTTGTCAAGCAGTCAGTTGGAGCGTGAAGACCCGTTTTGATGCCACATTCGATGCAAAACCGTCGCAGCATGATCTCTCGGTCCCGGTCTCGTCGTGGTGTGCGATCTCTGACGATGTGGCCTCGCTCGTCGACCCATACCGACTGAGGCTGGAGCCAGTCGAAGTGGTCGGGTCCATGGATCTTGTAGCACACATAGCATTCGAAGTTTCCTTGACTCTTCTCTCGTGGACGGTGTTGAGGAAAGTCCTTGGCTGCCCGCATGACGAATTGGAATTTGTCTGCCGGGTCAGCGATGGCTCCCGGGTCCACAACACGGTGATAGAACCGGTTCACGGTAGAGAGAAAGATAAGAGACTGGTAGTCGAGATGAGAGAAGATTATTTGCTGGACGCTCAGAGGTAGTCGTTCGAGATGAGAAGCTGTCTTGGCGTGATGGAGTCTAAGTGTAGGCATCTTGTAGTCCAGAGACCTGGAAATAGAACCCAGGCGTCGGCCATGATCGGCCTGATTGTACGGAGGAGGGTCTGTGTGAGAAGCCTCAGTGATGAAAGCGACACTGGTAGAGGTAGTCATACTGTGCGACGGTCCTGGGGTGTAAGGGGAGGCAGGAACAAGATCAGAGAGACGGTTCAGGTGAGGCGCTGTGGGTTAGGGAGAGGGACTGGAAAGGATTATAAGGCTGGATTAGGCTTTCCTTAACCCTGGTCATGACCGATGCAAGCCTGTCCACAGACAAAAGAAATGAGAAGCCGTGGGAAGGTGGGTGTAACCGAGACAAAAGGGCATGCAGCAGAGGGATGCAAGTGATGGACGCAGAGATCCCGCAGAGACGTGATTTCATTCGGGCACTGGCACGAGCTTGACAGTTCACAGTTGGCTGTGTTTCATCCGGAGCTGAGACATACTCGCCTCGCACCGTGTGGCGGTGGGTCGAGCGAATGGGCACAGCATGGTCCCTTGGGCAGAATGAAGCGGCCAACCAGGGTGAGGGCAGAGATCGCCGGCGTTGAAGATGAGGAGGGTGCAGAGTGACATGACTTCATCATCGCCGCCAAGACAAAAAGTCACGCTCCCAGTCTTTGGTGTCCTCTGGAATGTTCGAGCAAGTCAAGATTGGACGCTCAAGATGGCTCCAATCCCAGAAGAAGATACTCGTCCGTGTGGCCCCCACGTCCGTGTTGCTCATCTGTCGGGCAGTGCGGCATCACAAGGGTTCGGGCATCCGTTGTTGCACATGGCTGTGCACTGGCAAGCCGACATGGTCAATAACAATGCTGGTTGTTTCCCGCTCCAACCGCTAGCAGAGGCCAAGCCCATTCTCGAATCTTCACAGTGCTAACCACCGAGTAGTGCTCTGGTGATGAGATCCTGCGCTGTCCACCGGAAAGCTTCCCCGGACGGGGGTCCATAGAGGCGGCCAGGGCCCTCAGGGTCACTTGAACAGGAGCTCCTGCAGGTGTGCATGCGCCTGGTGGCAATGCGATGTGACGAACCAGTCTGTCGGGATGTGTCCTTGTTGGTCGGACCAGCCTTGTCAAAACATATCACAGTGATGGCAACCAACAACTGCTTTGCTTATTCCGCGTTGTCGTCTCCTCGGAGGACAAGAAGGCCGAGAGCCTGGGCCAGACTTGACCTTTGCCCCTGACTGCATCCTACGTCTACGGCGCCTCGGTCTTGTGGTGATGCCCTGCGTGAGCTCATAAATGAGTTGAACACGCGAAACCTTAATACAGCATTCAACAGGCCGCGTCGTCCGGTGTGATCGGCAGCCTTCGCAAACCGCCAATGACCCTGTGCCCTTACTAGTGCCGTGAGACGGGGGACCAGGACCCATGTCTCGGTATTCTGCACCGCAAGGGGGGCGGAGAGGAATGAACGGTTGAAATGGAGCAGTTCAACGAACCTTGCCCGGCAGGGCAGGGACCATGCGAACCGCTCCCCACGAGCGCCAAACTCTGGCCCCTGGTGGTTCTCCAAGAAGAGTCAAATGAGGAACCTGGCCCGGAGAGGGGGCTTAGGCGTTGTGAGGAAACCCAACGGGCGCGCCGGTGGTCGGCGCCCAAACGTAATCACATCCACATAAGAGAATCTTGCCGGAGCCGATCCCTCGACCTTCGACGCTGCTTCTAAACCGGGTTCTTGGTCTTGTTACGGAGTACCCTTCCTCACAACAGCCCAAGTTGGACAAGGCTGAACCAGATTTGGCCGACAATGGTTGAGGTCACTTGAAATTGTACCAGATTGAGGAGGTGAATGGCTCTTGGATCTGCTTCATCAGGCTTGCCTGGAGTGGTCTCGAGCGACTCGGAAAGGACGGGCCCGCGCTGCTTGGACTCCTTTTGATTGTTTCCCCGAGACCTAAGGGCAAGGGAACAGTCATGTGTAGTCAGAGCACAAATATCTGTCTTTGGCGGGATTCCAGTCCAAGGGCTTGCTGTGTCGCAGTGTTTGTCTCATGATCCGAACATCAGATCGAAGGGCGGCAGTTGCGTGTGGCGCCCTGCATCCGCTTCCCTTAGCAAGGGCGCTACTCGCGCTACGTGCGGGTAAGATTGTACTAAAGTCACGATCCGTCATAACAAAAACTGTTGGTGCCTGAGCTAGCGCACGCAGCCTGGCTCTCGTGCAGCTCTTTGTTCGTCTGCAAACGCTGCGTTTCTTGAAAAAAGTAGTACCAACTGCTCCCTTTGTACAAGAGCACAGACAGTGTTTGCTACTCCCTTGAAACGATTGAACGTTGCTTTCAGCGGTAAAGCCACGTCGCGCATAGGCCAAGGCGAGCGACGAGTTCTGCTCTCCCTCTTCGTTGGCTCTTTGCCAGCAACGGCGGCTAGCAACAGGGCGCAGGCGATGCAGCCGGCTCAGGAGAAACAGACGCTGTGAGCCAGTCAGTGCCACTGGTCTCGTCCAAACAGCCAATGCCCTGTTTCGAGGCTGTGGGTGTGCTCACGGACTGGTCAGGGGTCAGCACCCACATAACGTCATGCTAATCAACGTGAGGCCAACCAAGTGACTAACCGCCTGAATGCCCTCCCAGCTCAGATGCCTTTTTTTGCCTTCTCGTTACAACTTGTCGATCTCTTGATGTTGCTCCTGTAATCGAGTTGTTGAACGGTCGAACTTGCACAATGTCAAGCCCTTCTTTTTTCGAACGTGCGAATTGCACGAATGCGCCGGACCGCACGCCAAGTAATGCCGGTATTGCTGGGGCTGGCGTAAGTCGAGACCCCCCATGGCAAACAACTGCCGATTGATACTAACGCGCCCTTGCAAGATCCTCCTATCTTTCATGATCACAGCTTTACTAGCCATCATTCTCTCGGCCATGGTCATCTTTTGCGAAATCCGAGGCAAAGGCTCCAAAATCCGGCGGAAGCTGCTCAGCGGCTACAGTGATTCGCAAATCCTGCAGGGTATCGGGATTCAGAGTGCGTATATGGATGAAGATCCGTTGAGGACTGTTGCTGACAAGTCGCCAGGTGTTGGGTTAGCCCAGATGAACAAGCTGGTGCCATATCACTTCTTCCTCATTTGGATGCTTTCGTTGCTCTCGATGGCTACACATAACGCCACGCTGCTCGCCCTCAAACAGGACTACCGCCGAGATTGGGTCATTCGCTGGCTGAGGCAGACTCTGATGTTCGTGAACTTGGCCTTGTCGTCCGTATCCGGCATCTTCATTTTACAGGCTGTGAGCAAAGGCCTGAACAAACAGACACACCCGATCGAATGCGCATTAAGGCTAGACGGCCAAGGTGCTTCTTCGAATGCCGGCATCTCCTACGTCGGCACCATCGTGGTCATCGTGGGGAATTGCGTCATCTTCGGCCTTGCGACGTGGTACCTGCATAGTCAGCAGCAGCGCTTTTACAAGGCGATTCAGATCGGCGGCCTTGTTCTCATGACCGGGATTGCTATCGGGGCCGCGGTCCGGGTCATCCTTCTGTCACAGGCCTTTGGCAACCCCACGGTGACGTTGAGTGATCGCGGAGAAACAGAATGGAGCTTTGGACAGCTCTTGTCGATGCTGTTGGTCATCCTGCCTCTGGTGTCAGTCATCGAGATTTGGCGCGGAGAGATCTCAGTAGCACCACCGGTCAAGGATGGGACTATGAGGCCAAAGACGTACGACGGAGAACTGCAGGACATGGCTCAGGATAACGATCGGCGGCCTTTGACCCAGAAGTGAAATGGATACTGCCGAGAGAGCAACGTGCAGAGCATTTGATGTGTTGAATGAGCGTTTGGATGCATCGGACGGGGCGTTTTCTGTTTTGCTAGCATTTTGCTTCCGTGAGTCGGGTCTTACGAGAAGCACGGCACCATCCGGATGGGCTTTACTATTGACGAAGGCCTTTGTTAGTGGCATCGACCAATCATGATGGATACGATGGACTGTGAACAATGGTTCGAATGCGTTAGGTTTAACGTTGAGTGACGAGTTGACGGTTGCAGGTGGTACTGGCAACCACCACCAAGTGCGGCTCCCTCCTCGATCGAGCGGCGTTCGTGGTCCCGGGTAGTCACTGTGAAGTTGGAAATATATTTATATGGCATTTGTTCATTTCGATGTGTTTATGCTTTTTTTCTTTTTTTTCTGTTTTCATCCTCGCTTCGTCTCATGACACGACACATTTGGAAGGCAGACCGCATGGTCCTCCGTCTTTCCCGTCGCTTTCCTTGGGCTCCTGAACCCGCCTCGGAGTGTCATTCTTCGCCGCCGCAGCAGCCCCGTTTCCCTCGCCGGCTGTGTTGCTGATGCCGGCACCCTCCTTGCCCTTACTACCATGTAGTCAGCCCGTGTACTTGGCGACGGTCTCGTAGAAGGCGGTGCCCTGGATGGTGGCGATCTCGAGCTCCTTGGCGGAGGGCTGGCGGCTGCCGTCAGCACCAGCGAAGGTACCGGCACCCCAAGGGCTGCCACCGTGGATCTCGCTAAGGTCGGACATCTGGGGGAAGGCCTTGGCGTAACCGAAGGGGACGTAGATGACACCGTGGTGAGCGAGGGTAGACATGGCGGCGATGGCAGTGGACTCCTGGCCACCACCGAGGGTACCGGTGGAGATGAAGAGACCGGCCATCTTGCCGTAGAGACCGCCGGAGGCCCAAAGTCCGCCAGTGGTGTCCCAGAAGGTCTTGATAGGTCGTCAGTCAGCATCGTGAAGCACCAAGCCCCGCGCGAGTGGGAGCTCAATTGGAGGGTGTCTCACCTTCCACTGGGCAGGGAAGTTGCCGTAACGGGTGGGGATGCCGATCAGGAAAGCATCGTACTCGGCGAGCTTTGCAGCGTCGATGACGGGGATGTCGGCAGCCTTGGCGGGGGCGTGCATCTTGGTCAGGACCTCATCGGGAAGAGTCTCCTTGACCTGGTAGATGTCGGCAGAGCCACCGGCAGCCTCAATGCCCTTCTTCTCGGCCTCGGCGAGAGCCTTGATGTGGCCGTACATGGAGTACTGCAAGGATTGTGTTAGCAACGGTGTTGGTCATGTATAGAAAAGGCATTGGATCGAGTCGAGTAGAATTGATCATCATTGGATGACGGAGTGGTGACGTGAGGTGTGCTGGATGTATGACTGGACTGGGTTACTCACGTAGACGATGGCGATCTTGGGAGCCATTGTGAGGGTTGTTGAGGAGAATGAACGGGAGAAAGGGAGTGTTCGGAGAGGCGTGGAGGTCCTGTAGATGGAGGAAGAGAGCTGAGGAAGCCTTGAGGGTATAGATCGGAAAGCAAAGGGAAGCATGTCACAGGAAGGGACGGGAAGACGAGGGGCAACGGGAGGGAACCCCTCATGTCTTATAGAGTTGAGCAGCAGGAGCCAAATACCCGAGCTCGACGGCGTCGACCAAGGCCAGGATAGCCTACGGCAACGGGGAAGCGTCCAGAGGTGAGGTGGTTACAGACACCCCTCTGCTGTTTAGTCATGTTCCCAAGGATGCACCGTGGCCCACTGGGCTGCGGGATGCTTGTTCGTGTTTGGCATGGCCCGGAGTCAAGACACAACACGACACAGAGACAGGCAAGGCCACACACAAGTGTCAGTCAAGCGGCTGGCCGAGTTACATCAGCGATAGTCATGGTCGATGGTGCGAGAACCAGCCCGGTGCCGGATCCGGCGTTGCGCCTTAAAGCGGGGGCCCGGAGGTCGCTAGCCAGAGATTTGGAGAGTTGCAGCAGCTTTGTGGCATGTTTACTCAGGGTTAGCTAAGGCGGGCTACTCGTAAACTGAGTCGAGTCGAAAGGCGGTCACCACTTGCTTGCTCGCTTGGTCTGGGGGGGGGGGGGGGGCGTGAACTGGGATGGACAGAGGGGAGGCTGCTATCATCGGGTGCTACCTGTATCTGGTGCGCCGCGCGCGGGGGTTGACTGACTGACTGATTGATTGACTGATTGCCCTGCCGAATTCTCTGCCTGGTTGAGCTGTAGACAATTTGCTCTGGTCTCCGGTACGCCACGTTGTTGTGTCCTTTGTTCCAGGTGCAGCGTCCATCAGTCACCACTCAAATGCTGCCCTGCATAACCGGTACCCCTCCTCCTCCCCCTTCCCCTCCACCAAGACCTAAAAAAACAGCTCCAGGGTCTGTCTGTCTGTCTGTCCTCCCCTCGCACGGCATCTGCCACAAACTTCCGATCGCCAGTTGCCAGTCATGCGTTGGCCTGGCATCCCACTCGGGGCATCCAGCGATGCGATGCGATGCGATGCAATGCGTCGACTTACTCTCGATTACTGGGCCCTGACTAAGGCTTGCTGTGCCTGCGATGGTGCCCTCAACCCCTCCGGCTACACACCTCGAGCTCCGCGATCCGTTCGTTGCCCGTCCACTGCCAATGAGGGTGCTTACTCAGTGCTGATGCGATGACTGTCGGCGTCACGACCTGACAAATTCCGACACACCACCCCGTCCAGCCAGCGCTCCCGTCGACCTGTTCCTTAGCTGTGCCTTAGCTGAGACTGACAAACGAACCCCTCCTCCACCGCCCGAGCTCCACCAGCCATCCAACTGAGGCCATTGATGGCCAGCGACAGAGCACCTTGTACTGCCTAGACTGGACTGTGGACCGTTGATTGTTAGCTTGAGCTTGGTCAGTCAAGCTCATGTGGGTTGACGATCGCCCTGACTAGCAATCATCATGGCACCATGGAGATGACTGCTCCCGCGCGCGAATGTGTAATCCTTTCACCGACAGACACCCTTCGAGCGACACCTCCCGAGCCCTGGCAACATGGGCGCATTGTTGCATCGTTGCTGTCTTCCCTCGGAATTATTCTAGTGCTGACTTGCATCCGAGGGCACAGCTTCGAAAACTCCCCGTTCTGGCTCTAGAGCGACGTCTGGTTGGCCGCCTCTGTCCGTGCCTCTTCCCGTGCCTCTTCTTGAGCACACCCCTTCCCCCCTTTCTCCTCTTGACACATTCCCGAGAACACCCTTTCGGTTCCTGCCGAGCAGAATGAAGCCGTTTTGAGGTGTCACAACAGCCATGGATGTACAACTTATGTATGTAAGTGAGATCGGACGGGCTGCACGTGGCATCCAACCAACGCTTTGGCCAGACCCTTCCTAACAGCCACGGTCCATTTTGGCGCCACATGCCATGAGCTAGAAAGAAATACCGAATCTGATATGTGATCAAACATGATTAAAGAAGAAACTTGCATTTGGAAAAGGTTGCTATTGGCGTTGCGACGTGGAATAAGCCAATGGATCTTCAAGCAATCTCAGGCGAACCACAGAGCTTGCTGTCCTACGGCATGCTGAGAACAGATCTACCTTTGGAGGCTTTGCCGGTGCTAAGAAGGTCCTGGATATCTCTTCCACATAAGACCCGAGTATGTCAAGATGCATACGCTGTGTGTATTCGTCTGACTCGTTCAATCGGTAATCATTGGCCACGTCTATCAACTTTGGATTACGCGTACGGCTCTCAAACCGTGCCTCCGTCCTCGATAAGCTTCTCTGCCTTCTTTGTGTCCAAATCTTGGCTTTCTTTGTACCCAGGCTTAGATAATCCCAGCCTAATGATACCTTCATCAAGCGTGGCCTGACACGAATCATACCTCGCTGCACACGCGCGGTACCGAGCTAGCAGTTTGTCCAGCGTCGCTTGGATATGCTTTCTCTCGTACTGATCTCTAGCCTCCCTCAAGCGTCTTCTTAAGACGTCGATGTGCGCCCTGAGAACATCAAGCTCGTTTGTGGAGTCTTTCCTTGCCGCCATGATCATAGCAAGCCATCGTGAGAATTGGCCTTCTTCGGCGGCAAAATTGATGGCCATGATTGTCGCGGTAAGTCTGGGGGTTAGGTAGATATTGTCAGAGGTTATCTTGATACACTTTGGCTGGCAAGAACTGTGAAGCGAAGTAAGTTGCGTTCCGAGAATGGTACAGATGGGAGGGAGGCCGTTCTATTCTTCACTTCACGGAAGTCCCTGGGGGCGGTAGGGATCATCAAAGCACTCCTATCATCTTCAAGTCACTCATTTACTGATACTCAATCACTCACAGGTGCAGCTGTCTTCTGAATCATGCTGTTCAGTTCCTCCCCGCCTCTAACATGCGAATCAGTGTAGCCACGGAGTGCCCCTTTTATTCTGAGAGCCTGCTCTTTTGCGTTCTGAATGGCTGTTTGGCCAGGAGTAGTCTAGGCAATGCCATGCAAAGGTCTGAAACGATGGATCGATTGAAAGATGATACAAGTTCTCTGATTCTTGGTTGCCTTGAGCAGTAGTCGCTTTTAGTTTCCCATGAGCGAGAGACTGTAAGGTCATTTGTAGAGATTGTTGGAGGCACAACTCGAAGCCATTCCACTATTCTGTCCAAGTCTGGAGATGTGTCAATATTCTCACTTCAATATCCTTCGTCCTAGCTACCCTTTCCAAGTTGCTGGGTCCACTTCATCATGGTATAGTGTCGGAGCGTCGGGGAATCGCGCGTTGTGGGCCGTTCGCTTGGGTAGCAACGTACATACATACTTCTGTGAGGGTCAATCCAGGCTGGCCAATGTGCTCTTGTTCCATATCAAACCAAACCAATTGAGTAGAGAAAAGAGACGTCGGCCTGAGGTGCTCAGATGAGAGCTCGGTCTGTCGACACTATCGCGGTGCAGCGTCTGCCTGAGAGTCCAAGCCCGATCCACCGCGTGCTGCAACATGGTCTCGTTCGACTGTCAGATATGTGGTGTTGACATGGCGATTGCTCGCATCCGAACGGTAAATGAGCCGCCCAGCGCAGCCTGGAACTTGGAGGGAGCCAACTACGTCGGCTTCCCTACACAGCCATGGCGCACCGAGTTTCCAGACCAGGAATGCCAGCATTGCACATCTGCAGACCGCACTCCGTCCGATCCCCAGGTGCTGCGGTGCTTGCAACTTCCTCTGTGGCCTGACGACGAGGATGAGAGCGACCTCGACTGGGTTCCAGATGACGACGACCCTGACGACGAGCCTCTCGAGTACAGTTCCAATTCCGACACTGGGGTCGAAGATGAGAATCGTCTGACGGCTGAGCTTGAGGCTGCCGATGATTGTGCAGCAGCAGTCAACGACGTCTACCCACTCTCTGAGCTGCCAGACCCTCCACGACCACACCGGCTACCAAACGGCACCTGGCACAAGGGCAAGATCTATCACACGGGAGACCGGTGCAATCCTGTCATGGTTGACTTCCCTGGTGACCCAGTGCCCGTGACCCCCAAGGAACACATTGCCGCACCCTCCTGTCGAAGCCTGCAGGGCATCAACGGGAACGTGCTCAGCGTCGCGCAAATGAAGAATTGCCGCAACGTCCGTTTCGTGATGCCCAAGCCCAAGAACTGGAAACCAGAACAGAGAGACCAACTGTTCGAGGAACAGGGTCTGTTCTACCTCTCTGGTGAGTCTAATGGCTCGAATTGGATCGGGGGCCACTTCATGGCGTGGCGCTCATTCCATCCACCACGACATGGATTACACGAGATAAACGCCAGCTGGGAGTTTGTCGGCGAAGGTTGCGATGAGAGCGACGTGTTACGCCCGATTGCAGTTCACTCATATTGCCTGGACATGTACGCGAAGGACTCGTATGCACGGCTGGGTCGGGTTGATCTCGAGGGACTGTGGTACTGGCGCGAAATACTGACTGACCCGGACTCTTATGGGATAGAAGGGAGCATGATGTTGCGGCGAGCGGAGGTCGAGCGAGGACGTAAGAGTTGGGACAGCCCATGGCACCACTGGCCAGGCGACGAATGGTTGGCGGCAAACCCAGTCGAGATCCCACGTCTTTCACGGGGTCTAGACAGCTGCAGAGGACATGCGATACATCACACTAGCGCCCACCGGTCAGACACGCTGCTGGTGGCTCTCCCTGCTGAGATCATCGAGCACATACTCTCGTTCCTGGACTTGGGCGGGATTGATGCAGCAGCCAGGACCTGCCGAGCACTCTATATCCACACCCAGCCAGTATTCAAAGCCTTAGTATCAAGGGAGATGCCCTGGTTGTGGGAGATATTGGAGAACGGTGAGTACCCTGCATCGCGCGACTGGCCAGCAACATGGGATCCCCTCTGCCCGCCGGGACTTGAGCCCCCGACGCTCCCTATCGATCTTCCAAGCGAGGAAGACGAGGCGATGCTCTGGTCAGAGATCGTCGCAGATGATCCCGAGATGGAAGAAGCGGCCGAGGCAGCGAAAGCGCTAAGTGCACGTCGCCGACATGAGATTTTCTCTCCGTATCATGCAAGACAGGACGCCGCTCAACGGGAATGGCACCTGTTTCGTGCCAATGTGGAAGCTTGGTTACGCCAAGGTCCTCAAACCCCAACTGCACAGCATCACGGACAAGCTGTGAATTGGAGGCGCATTCACTGGCTGTGCAACCCTGAGACAACACCTCTCCCGGGCCTGCGGAATCGCGCACGGATCTGGGAAGACTGTAATCAAGTCCTTGCTTGTGTGTCCGTGGCGCGTGACCTGGGAGCAATAGAAAGGAGGCGTGGGCTCCTGCACGAGAAGTTGTCGGACCCTTCTCAGCCTATATGGAATACTCTGGATGCCTTTGGCTTGTCATAAGTGATGGTGCAGTCAGAGAGAATGATGCGGCGGGGGCTTATCCGTGGCGTCCGCAGTTAGGTGCTATAATTCTGCCCAATGTAGGCGAGATTCACCGCTGTATTCCCTCTGTCTTCAGATGTGAGCAGCTTCTCTTGCTCTGAACTCGGCTCGTAGCCCAATATTCCTCTTTATCACCAGGAACTGCAGCAAGCTGACCTTGAAGCGGGCAAAATTCATCACGTCATCCCATGCTCTCTCTTCAGCTTGCGTATCTCATCCAGTAACCTAAGCTCCTCCCTCACAGCCCGCGTGTACGCCTCCACCGCATCTTGCCATTGCTGATCGTACTCCTCATGTTCATCAATGTGCAGACCGGGTTGGTCTAGCAGAGCAAGACGGGTCCTTTTCTCACTCAAGCGTGCAATGTTGGATTTGACCTCCTCGAGCCTAGTCTCGAGACCTTTGAGACGATCCTTGATTTCCTGGGAGACCATCTTCAAAGGTGAAAGTTTAGTAGAAGGTTTGATATATGCTGTTTGTCGAGGTTCGAAATATCATGCTTTCTGGAATCGACAGTGAGGGGAAGCAGAGAGACGTCGAGCATGAGATTGATGTTGTATATATGCCCATCAACAGAGGTTTGGATCATAGAGTCACGCTCAGGGAACCAACAAGTCAGTCCGCATCTGGTGCACTGCGTTCGTGAGACTGCCAGACGAATACATTCGACTCCAGAGAAGCACTGTTGACGCAATTCCCTCTTAGACTACTTACACTGATGACCAAACCGCTCCAAGTACGCACCCTCCAAATCATACAGCTTACTCTGAACCGGCAATCTCTCCATGATGTTGAATCTCTGAACCTCATCTACGGCATCCTGGCAATTACTCTGAGAACCTGGAGTGCGCTGTGCCTCATCTGACCGTTTAGCGTCATACATCTGGCGCCGCTTCGCCTCCAGTTTATCATTCAGAGCCTCCAGCCGCTCCCTGAGGGCGGCGATCTCTCGCTTCATAATAGCCTCGTTACATCTTTGGAAAGACATTTCTGCGTCTTGTGGAGAGATTCACGGTAGGTGCTTTGGTATATCTGTGCTGTTGCTGTTGCTGATGTTGTGACGTTGTCGCATCGGGAAGCGCAGAGGAGGGCAACTCACGACGTGCTACTGGAAGGGCTATATACTTCAAGACATTGGCACCAGTGGTGACTCTATGTCTATATTCCAGGGACTCTATCGATCTTATTTGTTTCGTAAACTGAGTCACCGCATTCTTTTCCTTTCACAGACGTGACTACACCGCCGTCTCTGCCTCCCGGCAGTTGGATTGTCCATGTTATCTGGAAGTACATCCGGTCCGCGGTCAGTGTCGCAAATCCTTCAATTGTATTGAGCAGACCTGCATGGACATAGGCTAGTTGTTTTGCTGGTAGTCTCTGTTGATGAAAAAGAAACGATGATGCCTCTCATCTTCCATGGACGTGAAGGCAGGGCTGATGTTGGCTCCCCAAAAACGCACTAAATCATGCCTAGTACGACATTGAGTAGACTGATTTAGTAGCCAGTGGCTTCTATTCACGAGCTAGACTAGAAGCTAGACCCTTGGGCTAGGTTATGGAGTATATCACACCAACTAGCGTTAGTGTGCGGCAGTGTATAAGTCTCTCCCGACGTGCTCGAGATCCCGTCACTCGTTGGAACCGCCGCAATCGGCCACATCAGGCTGCAGCTGAGGAGGGCACATGTCAAAGTCGCGCCGCTTTACATTCACGTCATCGCTCGTTTATAACCGCGAATCCAGTAATCAGACTGCAGGAAAATGCCGACATTAATAGAATGCCACGGCCTCGTTGGGTTCACCACGACAAGATCAAAGCGCCGCACCAGCTATGATTATGTGAAAGTCCGGATCAGTAAAAACCCACAGAGGCAAGTATGAATGGCATGGAAGGGCCAATCTTACCTCGACGAAGACCTTGTTCAGCTCCATCAGCGCAACATTCTTCCCGAGACATGACCACCGACCGTGGCCGAAGACCAGCTCGATTGTGCCCTCCATGAGTCGCAGCTGATCCGGGGAAGCCTCCAGCCAGCGCTCTGGGCGAAACTCATCAGCGTCTTCGCCCCAGATATCTCGTCTGCGGTAGATACCCCAGGCACAATATCCAATCTTGGTGCCCTCGGGAAGGTACACGCCCTTGAAAGTATCACCGCCCTCCGGAACCTCCTTGGACATGAGGCCGACGACGGGTGGGTGGACACGGAGACCCTCTTTGATAACGGCCTGGAGGTAAGGCATGACGCGGGCTTCATCGTCCGTGATGATGGGCAGAGAAGGTTTGGCATTGTCGATCTCCTTCCGCATAGCCCCAATGACGCGTGGGTTGGAGATAATATGTAACATGGTGGCGCGAATGGCCGTGGCGGTTGTATCAGCACCGGCGAGACTGGGAGCGGTGACAGTCAGCGGACGCAAGAATGGGGTAACGAGATAATGAGACAACTTGCATTTGCATGAGAATTTCCGATTCAACCTCCTCTTGCTTCAGGCCACGCGCAATGAAAGAGCCGAGCATATCCCTCTGGACCTTGGGATGAGGGCCAAAGCGCTCGGCGGTGACCTTCTTCGCGATTGCCATGGTTCGTCCAACGCCGACAGCATCCTTCTCTGACGGCAGCATGCCCTTGAAAACAGGCATCTGCAACAGTTTCATGATCCAGGGCATCACGGTCGTAATAATGATAGTAGGCATGCTCTCCTCCATCGCATGGATGTAGCCATATACATCCGAATCGGCCTCCAAATCACCAAAAGCTTCGCCAAAGGCAACGGCAGAAATGACGTCCAGTGTAAAGAAAGACGCCTTGTGGCCAAAGTCAAAGGCCTTGCCCTGGGAGATGTACTTGGTGTCGAGCAGGTCAATCAGCCGCTGGACGTTCTCATCCACGGTAGATTCGAGGTGGTCGACCTCCTTGCCCGAGTAGCCGGCGGCCATCTTGGAGCGTGTGCTCGCATGCAGGTCATCGTTGCGTTGAGACAGGACATTGTCCTTGGTCGGATCGAGGCGCATGCCATCGTACCAAGCCGAGCGTTTATACTTGGTGCGTACATTGAGCATGCGTTTCATCAGATCCGGGTCGGACGTGATAAGATCATTGGGTCCGACACGCGCAATATCACCTGAACCGTGCGCAAATCAGCAAAGATGAACGTCAGCCACGGGTATTCATGCAAGGGGGCAGGTGCAATTGATGTCGCCAACAGTCCCGAGCCGATGTATAGCTGGTTGAACAAGAGGGAGCTCAACAGCCTGGGAATGCTCGTGCGCACCAGCGCTTTGACTCACATACCATACTTCTGGCATACTTCCCAAAGGTCCAGGTGTGTGCGACCGCCACCAACGCATCGTATCAGCCAGGTCTGGGTGAAGCCTGCCGCCAATGGGCCTTTGATATGTCGCAGGCGCAGGTACTGCCGCGTGGTCGACACCACGTACCACGTGACAAAGAGGAGGCCAGCGACGGCGACAAGAACCGTTGGTCGGATTTCGAAGAGGATGGCCATTTCGTCGTTGCTTCTTGGGATCGTGAGCAGGGAGTTGTGGTAGGAAGCTGGGTACCTGACTCGACAGCGAGTCGGGGTCAGCGAGAACCGCGGTGTGGCCATTCGCTGGCATGCAGCTGGCACAGAGGGGTAAAGCAGCAGCTCATGGCGCAGGCAGTGCGACGCAGCAGGGGAGAGGGACGCATGGGTCAAGACAATACGGAGGAGTAGTGTGATGCAATGGCAAGGTTTGCAAGCTGCCGTTGGTTGGACCTTGCGACCCCTGTCGAGCGATTGTGGTGGCCCAGCCCTCGTTGCTTCTGCCGAGTTTTGTCTGTTGGCTGCGTGTGTCGAGCGCCATGCATCGAAGTTGAGCGCCTCAGGCGGGTGGTTGGCGGTTTCCAGCTGGCCGAACTCGTGCCCCTCCCCCATCTTCGACGCACTGCCCTTTGTTCTCGGACGAGCAAGCTTCATCGTTGGGCATCGCATCCTTGCACTTATATGAAGCCAAACCTGGTGTTGCAAGACCCTCGTTGCCAAATACACCGTGCCCTGCGCACAGATACCGGGATCAGCCATCCAACATGGCAGCAACAGGCCATTCTGCGCTGCCTCTAGAGGTCGATGTCAGTGCTTCCATCAATTGGCCACTCCTCACGTGTCCTTCCTTGGAGCTCGTCAATTGCCGCTCTAGCGACTCAGACATGCTGATGATGGCCGTAGGACCGAAACGGTGAAGATGATAGGGATTCGGCCTATGCTGCGGTACGTTGACGCTCCACTGTCTATGCTAGTTGGCTTTGGCTGCCCATCATTCTACAATTGTCAATTGTCAGGCTGCGCAAGGTTATGAGGTAATTTGACGCCATGGCTATCCTGAAAGCTAATTCCACCCTTTGACCTAGTCAATTACGAGCTCGTCAGAGTCACTCGCGTCCAGCATCTACAGAAGTCGCCAGGAAAATGGCAGAACATATCATGCTTTCAAGGAAGGGAGTAAGTTGCTTGCCGCAATACACTGCGTGGAATGGCACTTGCATTCGATCACCGTTAGTATTGACAGTACTCGGCTTCAGAATACGTCCTACCAAACGATCAGGTCCGTTGATTTCCCCCCTGGTGTTCACTCTCCTCCCTGTGCATTTGGAGGCTTTCCTGCTCTCACTTACGACTTGTCAACCACCTCTGAAAGGGAGAATTGACCCATCAAGCTGACTGTGTTCCATTCGTTTACGTTCAGAGCGAGAATGATCGTCTGGGTTAGTTCTGCTGCTCTTCATTTTCTAGTGGTGGCGTGTGCTCACTCCTGATTATTGCAGATCTGCAACACACGCTTTTCCAAATGACATTCGACAAGAATCTTTTCGTCTCGCCTGGCGGTAACTCAGCGCATCGAGTGCTCGATGCGGGCACAGGAACGGGCATCTGGGCAGTAGACTATGGTACGGCATCGACGCAGTCCTCCTGCTCACACGCCCCGGGATTACTGGACCGCTAATGCTTTTCGCAGCTGATGAACATCCTGAGGCAGAAGTGTGTTATAGCTCCCCCCGTTCGTTACAACGGACATTGCGATACGAGTTTATCTGGCATCTAACGTGATTCATCAAAGGTTGTAGGCGTTGACTTGAGTCCCATTCAACCAGACTTGTAAGTGGTGACCATCCTCGTTAGCCCACAATGAAGGCGGCGGTGAGGCTGATCCTTATTCCTAGCGTTCCTGTGAATCTCAGCTTCTTCATTGACGACCTGGAAGACTCCTGGACCTTCGACAAGAAGTTCGATTTCATTTATGCTCGCATGCTTACCGGCTCTCTTCGCGACTGGCCAAAGTTCATTCAGCAGAGTTTTGAGTATGCCACCCTTATTCCCATTCCCTACACCACGTATGAGCGATCCTGTTGTTGACGCATTGCAAAGCAATCTGGAGTCTGGTGGATGGCTAGAAGTGGCGGATATTCTCCTAGAATTCACGACAGACGATAACACCATACCGGAGGATTCTCCCGCGAAGAAATGGGGAGATCTGATGCTTGAAGCGGCCGACAAGTTTGGCGCGCCGCTTGACAGTTGCAAGCGGTATAAGCAGCAACTCGAGGAAGCCGGTTTCGTGGACATCGTCGAGCAGGTGTACAGGTGGCCCTCCTACGTGTGGCCCAAGGATCCAAAGTTCAAGGAAATGGGTGAGTGAACCTGTCCATGCTGCTGCAGTAGCACGATCCTGTGTCCTCTAGTGCTCGCCGCTGATATCACCCAACTGGTCAGGCATGTGGACATTCGAGAACCTGGGGAATGGCGCCTCGGGACTAAGTATGGCCCTCTTCACACGTGCGCTCGGCTGGACGGCAGAGGAGGTTGAGGTATTTCTGGTGGGGGTCAGAAATGATATGAAGAACCCGTCCGTCCATGGATGGTGGCCGATCTACGTGGTGTACGGTCGCAAGCCTTGAAGTGCGACGGAGCGGACGGATAACGGATAACGAACGGTACGGCAAAAGGCAAGTTCAGCCAGCAGAACTAGTCACATGTTAATCAGAGCGTGTATTGTCGCGGTATTGCGGTGTGCTGGGCTTATTGGATAAGCGTTCATGAATGTCCGACTATGGCCTGCATCTTACTCAAGCCCATGTATGGCTGAGCAGCTTCCGTCAAGCAACGGAGATGCATTGACTACCGGATATCGAGAAGCTTGCCTAAAGAGCTACGGAAGAGCTCGGCGCTCGATGATCAAGTGCTCCATCTCCGCGGAAACTGCTTCAGCCTCTTGCTTCACACCTTGAATCTTCCCCTCGATCACCCTGACGTGTTGCTTTGCCCCTGCAATCTCGTGCTTGTCTGTGCTGGACTGGAGTATATCCTCAAGGTCCTGTCTCCTCCGCAGCCAAGCTCCCAGCTCGCGAGACAGCTCCTGGTTCCTTGTTGTCAATAGGGCCAGCCTCTGATCGATCTCCTCCTTCCTCGTAAACTCTATGTAGACTGAAAGTGATCTCATTATGGGGAAATTAGGTGCTTGGAAACTTTTCTGCGAGAATGTGCTGCGGTCGATTGAAACTGCGCTATGGGAAGTTCAGGTTTTCATTCAACTTGCGCTTCGGCGGCCGGCAATACTAATGGATCGTCTTCATGCTTTGAGCCATATGTTCTGACTCAAGTACGAGGGTGTGCGAAGTATCATTGTGTTTATGAGATAGACGCAGAACATAGTCTTTGACGGCACGAGAATGATCCGGAGACAGTGAGCCACGACTCCCTCGCTATGGATCGTTTCTCGCCACGTGTATAACCTCGCTGTTATGATATGGACCAGCTCCTATCACAGTGACTCAGATGCTTGGGCCCATCCCCTCGTCCTGTTCATTTAGAAACGATTCACCGATCAAACCGCCTCCGGCACTCCGTCAGTAAGGCATCCAACTCCTGATCAATCTTCATCAGTTTCGGTACAAAGGAAGTCTCGACTTCTCCAAACTGAGCCCGATCTTGTCTTGATGGGTCCAGGACCAGGAGTCCAGTTTCGGGCTTGGTCGTCTTAGGTTTCGGCCGCCAACATCTGTCGATAGCCTCATTCACTCCTTCGTGCTCTGCCTTGAGCTTGCCAATTCTTATATCAAGCTGCTTTTCGGACCTCTGGCCGAATATACCACCAAGCATTGTGTGTGTATGAGTCAATCACGTCACCGCCTTCACAGAGCAGTGACGTTGCTCCCATCGCCATCACCCATGAAGCGAAGAAGAAGTGCCATTCAAGAGGAAGGTAGTGCGCTTGGATAAGTCAGGTATTACATTGGCTGGCTTGGATCAGTACATTCTTTCCCCTCTGAACACCTTGTTGCGCCCATTGCCAAATGATCAATCATGTCCATCATCTCTCTCATAAAATCGCAAACCCATCGCAGGACGAAATCAAATGCATCTCCCAAAAATCTCAACTCCATGCCCAACTTCGCTTATACAAAGAGCTCACCAATGGCTTAAATTTTGATCCTCCAAGATGAGCAAGGTTCTTGGAGCTGTATATGTGTGCAGAGAAGCGAAAGAAGTTCGCGTTTTATCGGCGTTCGTCGTCACTGGGTGGCGCGGCGCTTGACGGCTCAACAACAATGGCTGGGAGTCTGGATAGGCGGAGACTGGGAAGTTGTGGTGTGCCGCCCACACCGCGACTTGAGCGTCGCGACGACTCATCGCTGTTCTGAAGGCGCTCTTCCGAGCCTGTGTTCCCCGTGCTCCTTTGCGAATTTGTTCTGTACGGCCCGGGGTAATCTGGCGGCGGCTCGTGCAGCGGTGTCGTCGATCTATCATACGGACTGCCTCTTCCATCGCCATCAAGCGGAACATCCTCATATTCGGGGGGTCGCATCATCTCATCGCCAAGATCTGCCTCGACGAGCTCTGGGCTTGAACCAGCTCTCCCCCCTCCAATAGAAACGCGCGGAGTGTTGCTGCCAGATCCATTTGTTCTGGTAAGTCCTGGTGAGGGCATATCGCTGTCGATGCTGATAATGGAGCTTGCACTCCTTCCTCGGAGATGGGATGGTTGTGGTGATTGTGCTCCTGGCCGCGTGGCTCCCATGCTCGCGGCATCAGAGAGCAGACCCGTCCGTTCGCTCTCGTTACTGTTGGCGCGTACTCTGGATCCGTCATGACGGGTTACACCCAAACCTGCATAAGATACACTCGACACTGAACGCTGACGGTTGTCCTTGATGCGTTCGACCTCTTCTCGTAGCTCACGAACGGCTTCCCGACTGTTCTCGCCACGGGGACGGGTTCTGAGAGCGCCAAGGGCAGAACGATCGTTGCGAGCGCGAGCCTCCTCTCGTAGTCTTCTGTACTCTTCGCGCTCGGCTTGGCCTTCTCTCCTTACTTGACGAATCTGATAGAGAGTTTCCATCTCTCGCTCACGCATCGCTTCCTCTTCCTCAGCAGTGGGCAGGTCGACAATAGTATCAACACCATCTCGATCGCCTTCGTAGCCCAAAACACGCTCTTCATGAGACGCGGTATGGCGGTAGGCCGGGAGAGTTATGACGGATCGGACAGAAGTATTCCTATTGACAGCATTGGTGGTACTGGACTGAGGGTTGGTGCTGCTGAGGGCATGGGAGGCAGTTCCCTCTTCTGCGCCAGATGTCTGTTGGTATTGGCCGCCCGAAGAGCGCCAGGAGCTGAATATGCGCCCGAAGAAGCTTTGTTTCGATTTATCGGAGGTATGGGGCTTGCTAGCTGCCCTAGACCTTCGGACGTAGACTAGAACAACGCAAGCGACGAGGACAGTGGCAAGGGCGCCAAAAACCGCCTGGGTAAGAAAGTCGTTAGCAAGTGACGTAGGGGAAGGCAGAGCCGGGAAAAGGAAGCAACATACAACAAAAGCCCATCTTGACTTGTCCATATTTCTTTTCACAAGGCCAGATTCATGGTGTTGTCGGGCGATTGAGCGGGATGCCCTGGTGAGGGCATCGTATCTGGGTTGGATGTGCATCGCCTAGAGCTGGCGAGCTCGATTGTCGCCCATGAAGCGGCGGGTAGACGTAGGACTTTCTGGGATACGCCGAGGGAGCGGTGACAGCCGCGAGAACGTGGTGTGTTGAGACAATCGTGCGCAGAATCGAAGAGATTGGAGGCAACTGTATGTGCAGAGGTGTAGAGGAAGAAGATCGTTGGAGACGCAGAGTTGAGCGTCGCAGCAGAAAACGAGGCACAGGCGGATGGCGGTTGGCAACTTAGGTGGGCGCTTGTTCCGGAGGATGGCGTGGATACGAGGGTCTGGACCGCCTGAAGCTTGCTGAGAGGACCGGCGGGGTGCTGCCGTGTCGCGTTCGTCAATGATGTCGTTGTAGATCCAAAAGCATCCGATAGTGAGCCGGAAGCTGTAAAAGCAAAGGAGGTGATGAGAGGCAAGAAGAAAGCTGCCTGATTGTTGCAGAGCGTCAATGGGATGATGTTGTGATGAAAGGTGAACGATTCAGCTAACCCAGGCATGAGGGACGCAAAGAAGAACAGAAGCGGCCGGGGCTTGCGTTGCCCAGCCACGACACATACAACAAGACAAGATGCACGCACAGCACGACGAGAGAGGGAACAGGGTTTCTGCACCAGTATCCTTGTCAGTGTATGCTGTCGTGGTGTCAGGCCAGGTCCTGGATGTTGGCTGGATCCTGGTCCTGGGTTGGGGGTCGGTCCCGTCGAGCTGGGGCTGAGGCTGGGCTTCCCAGGGTTATCTATGCCTTGCTCTCCTGTTGCTGAATTGCTCCCCAAAAGTTGGTCTTCAGGCTTTAATTGGTAATCTTGCTCATCTTTCTTTCAAACAACTCAACGTCTGTCCGTCGATATAAAAGGCATCTCGCAATCGCATCTTTCTGACAAGCCATTCTCTGCGTACTATTTCTGGCCTGCAGGCCTGTCGGGCCCAGTGACTTGCCCGTCTCACCACGGCCCCAGCCCAGCTCAGCGTCTCCTCACGTTTCGGCGCGTCGTATTGCAGCAGCATCCTCGGTCTGCCCTACTCAAAGATCGGCAGCATCTGACATCAGACTGATAGGGTCATCCACACAATACAACACTCCTTGACCAACTCCCATTTCACTCAATCGATGGGTCCTGCAGATGCATCGGCACCGGTACTGCGCTGTCTATCGCTGTGCCGCGCTGCACTGAGCCACCGCGCCTCCATGGCTGTGCTCTACGCTACCGGTGCTCGCATTGTGGCACAGCCTTCGCAATCTTTCTGCCTCGATGCTGATGCTCACCGTGTTCTCCTCTCGCTGTTGGATGTAGGTAACACGTCGACCTTATGGTTTGCGCTTGCTCTAGTCAAGCTACAGCGACTTCGTTCTTTGACTCTGAAAAAGCTCTCGCCAGGCGATCACCTCCGTCCGTCCCATCCGTCTCCAGCCACAGGTCGTTCAGACGAGAGACCCTGGCGTTCCGCGCTGAACCTTATTCCCAACCAACCACCCACCCTTGTCCCAACGAAGATGGTCTTTCTCAGGCGATACAACCCACTAGCACGTGTCATATTGAGGTCTCTCATGCGCCCATCCCAGATGTACAGCACCCAGCGCACCGGGTCGGAGTGATAAAAGCTTCGGCGCAAGCTCGACCAGCCGGGACCTTACTGACTCGCAGCCACGGATAATTAGCTGGTGAAGGTCGCTCCCCATCGCTGCAGGCATGGCTACGACAAACATTTGGCTTGCGGTAACCGCTCTCTCACTGAAGTACTGTACTCCATAGCATGTCCTCCATTCAGCCTCGACGTGGGCCGGCCCTGCATGTCTGAGACACTGTCAGAGACATGGCGTCGATTTGCCTCTAAATGGACCTGCACGCTAGTAACAGCAAATCCGGTAATCCAGAGACGTCGGCATTCTCGGATTCGTTCATTACTGAAAAGCTTCATATGAATTGCTCAATACATTATCTGTGTGGACACCAAGGACTGTGAAATTCTGCCTCATTGACTCCAACAGTTAAGAGACCTTCAATCATCGAGTTGAATCCTCTCAAATATATCTCTGCTCAACCGAACTTCTTTTCAAACTTCTTCAACATTCCTGAAACACCCCTCTCCAGCCGTCCCGCGTTCTCCTCCAGCTTTCCCGTCGGCTTACCCTGCGTACCTTGCTGGAAGTACGGATTTCCAGCAGTCATCTCCGCTTCCGTTGGCTGATAGCCTTGCTGGTGTACCGCATACTCTTGATGGCCGGCCGGAGGTCGAGGCTGTGCTTGCGGGCTATATGAATAGTTCGAGAAGCTGCCAGGGGGAGGAGCGAGACCGGGACTGGCCACGGGAGGAGTCGACTGTGCGTGCGATGGCGAATGCCCCTGAGGCTGCGTTTGAGGTATTTGAGGTTGCGACTGCGATTGCTGAAGCGGCGGAGGCCCTGGGGGCGGCGGCAGACCAGGAGTTCCAGGCATCGCGCTGCCATACGGACTGCGTAGACCTGGCGATGCTAAGCCAGCATGCACTGGCATCGTCGCCGCACGCTGCATCCCAGGGTGCTGACCGAAACCCTGTGGTGGCATGCCAGGACTGGTGACGCCAGGCACAAATTGACCATGTGGCGGAGGGAAAGCAGGTGTGAATGGCTGGCCTTGATAGTCGTAGGCCACCGCAACAGCCAGCGGATTGAGCGGATCCTCATCTGGCGGAGGTGTCTTCTCTCGATGTCGTACCTGTTCTGGGGCAGCCGGTGCCGCCGGATTGTAGGCCATTGGTGCAAAGTTGGCTGGCTGTTGTGTGTTGTTCGACGATACCGCGGAGGTCGGAGGCGGAGGGATGCCCTGTGGAAGCTGCTGCGGAATCGGTTTCTGCGTCCCGTATTGAGGATCCGCGATGGCTACGTTCTCCAACTGCTGAACCACAGAGCTCATAGCAGCCGGTTGAGGCGGCGGGCCCGGCTCGTCCAGGACCTCGACGAGATGCGGTGGCAGAACCCTCCGAACTCCGTTTACGAACTGTAGCGCATCTTGCTGCGTCCAAAAGTATACATCAAGCGAGTGAAGTTTATAGTGGTATTTGTTCTCATTCCGAGGATCGTAGGTCGGGAGATGCCACTCGTTCTGGTTGACTGCATCCGCCACAGTCATCGATACCATGCAATGTTGCTTATATGAGTAGCGGACTCGAGTCTGGTCAAGGACTGGGTCGCAAACAATCATTTAGTGCCTGCGTATAGGTAGAAAACTTGAGGGTCTCGCCTAGCTTACAGCCTTCGAAAGCGTCCTGATCTTCCGATCCAGGGTGGTTTGCAATCTCAATGCGACATCGCCGGTCATTTGCGTTCTCAAAAAGATAAACGTATGAGCCCTTGTCGAAGCGATGATGGCGAGGCTTCACAGTGTCAGGGCCATAGAAGTAATGGACATCGCCGAAGCTATTGGAATTGTCAGCCTGATCCGGCTTGCGACCGCAACAGCTCGCGATTGCTCACAGTGTAGCCACGTTCTCCTCCCCTGGCTTCGACGTCATGGTGTCCTAGCCTGGCGAAGTCTGAGGGGCGCAAGCGATGAGGATGCTTGACGACCTTGAGTTCCTTCAGGCTTATTTAACTCTCGAGGAACGAACACACAATTACGACTCGCAAGAAGAGCAGCTGACGAAAGGAACAAGAACAAAAGGCGCCGAGTTCGGGGCTGGACAGGAGCGCAAGGACCTTTATCAACTCGGTCACCATGCTCCTCTTTGAGCCGCTCAAGCTCAGCGACTCAGCGGCAAAGTAACAAGACTAGCTACAGGCCCGCATCGCGTTCCCGCAGACGAAAACACGGATCATGCTGCATTTGGTGGTGGCGTGGGCGCTTAGGATGCTTGTTGACGGGGAGGGGCATCTCGACTGCAGCCAATGATGGGCGGAAAAGGTGGTGAGACCCTTGGACGAGCATGTGCCTGGGCGCTCAAAGTGGTGTCACTCGTTGGAAAGGTCTACGGGTGCTCCATTTCTGAGTGCCCCCTCCCCCGCAGCAAATCAATTATGGCACAGACGAGCCTTAGTCAGCGATGTTCAGAACCGCTCTAAGGTGCACGTGATGGCGCGTGCTTTTCCCTCACGCATGAACGCGCTCATCCCAGCACTTGATCGTGAAGACGCGTCTCCGTGCCCATTTCGGACCTGGCGCCTGAATGGTATTCGCTAAGCAATGACGCAGAGCCGGTATGATCTCGTTGCTTTTACTGGTCGATAATGACATCAGAGACACCGCCTGGCGAGCCATCCCTCGACGAACAAGATGAATCCAAAACGCTTAAATACCATCTTCTGGGCCCATCCCTGACGAAAGCTGGTCAAGATAAGGTCGACCAAAGCAAGGTACAGTGCCCTCTCTATCATCAAGCATTTGACTCATGTCTGACCCATATGTTTAGGTCTCTGAGATTATCTACAATGCATCCAAGGGCTCAAAATTCTTCAATCGCGAAGAGGTCAAGGACAAGGTCCTCACCCAGAAGATCGAGCAGATCATAGCTCGCAAGAAGGCCCTCGACAAGCAGGATCTTACCCGTCACAAACGCAATGCCGATCGACTCATCACCGAGCTTGAAGTCAGTCGCGATCTCACTCAATATGTAGTCCATGTTGATTGTGATGCCTTCTACGCAGCAGTCGAACAGCTGGATAGGCCAGAGCTCAAGAATGTTCCATTTGCTGTTGGTGGGGGTGTCTTGACCACCTGCAACTATCATGCTCGCAAGTTCGGCTGCCGTTCGGGCATGGCCGGTTTTGTCGCCAAGAAATTGTGTCCCGAGCTTCTCATGATCAAACCAAATTTTGAGAAGTACACCGCGAAAGCACATGAGGTCCGCGAGATTCTCGCAGACTATGATCCTAGATTTGAGAGCGCGAGTATCGACGAGGCGTATCTCAATATCACCGAGTACTGCGAAGAAAAACACATGAACCCCCCCGATGTGGTCGAACAAATGCGACGCGAGATCCATCAAAAGACTAATATTACGGTTTCTGCTGGCATAGCGGCCAATGCAAAGCTGGCAAAGATCTGTTCCAACATGAACAAACCAAATGGCCAATTTGTATTGCTGAATGACCGGAATGCGATCATGGCCTTCATGAGGGACCTGCCGACCCGTAAGGTGAACGGTGTGGGAAGAGTGCTCGAGCGTGAACTATTGGAGATTGGCGTCAAGACATGCGGCGATCTTTATACTTATCGGGAATACCTCTTCGAGCTGTTTGGAGAGAAGACTTTCGAGTTTCTCATCAATATCTATCTGGGCCTGGGTCGGACACGCATTCAGCCCGCGGAAGAGTACGAACGCAAAAGTGTCGGTACAGAAAGTACATTTCATGAGATGTCGGATCCGGAACAATTGAGAGAGAAGCTGCGATGGACTGCAGAGGAGCTGGAAAAGGATATGAAGCGTGCAGAATGCAAGGGACGGACGCTTTGCCTCAAAGTCAAGCTTCATACGTTTGAGGTGTACACTCGTCAAGTTGTCACGCCGAGAGCTGTGTGTTTGGCAGATGACCTATACAATTTCTCCCTACCAATGCTCGCAAAGCTAGAGCAGGACATGCCAGGGATGAAGCTAAGACTCATGGGCCTTCGCTGCACGCATCTGGTCAGCACCAAGCGGCCTGACACCATGGCTTTCTTCGGCTTTCGGCCTCGGCGAAGTGAATCCGTTGAACAGGAAACCTCGAGCCAGAAGCGGAAAGTCAGTGAAGAAGAAACAAGCGATGGCGGGGAAGCATGGTCCGCTAATGTCGACGGTGGCGAACTCCCTGACGAAAGTCTGCCTCGTGATCTCGTGGAAGACGAACAAGACGGGGAGCTGTCCTATCGAAGACATGGCAAAGAAATAACGGCAAACCCGAAGAGAGGGGAGCCTTCGGCTCCAAAATACGAGGAATGGTGGGATTGCCCCATCTGCTCCCGGCCACAAGCTGCCAACGAACGGCTCTTCAATGAACACATCGACCTGTGTCTTTCAAGACAAACGATTCGTGATGCGGTCCAGGAAGATGTTGTGCAGCCACCGAGTCGCCAGAGGGATAGCACGCCGGAGGTAAAGCGAGCAAAGACTAACGACAAGAAGAAGGGTCGAGCTGCAGCTATTGTAGATCCTAAGCAGAAGAGGCTGTTCTTTGGATAAGAACCACGTATTTATGACTGAAGAACATCCATGCTTGCATTATTGACAACAGCATTGGGACGGCGTCAATCGAAGAACATAGATTTTCCAGTTCGCAGCTGTGCGCCTGAGTGAAGCAAATGCAAGACATCTAGCAAGGTCTATACCGATAGAGACAGGGGTAAACAAAGTACGCCGAACCGTTCCCAGCTGAGGCTTCCGGGCCATACATGCAAGACGATACGCCAGCGCTCGAAATTAAATTGAGAATGCAAAAGGAGCAAGGTGAGACGAGTTGACCGACATTGGAGCATGCCGCAATCTCAAATCTCCTGACTTCGCCGCTGCATGGTCATGGTCCTCCTGATGCGCGAATCCTCCTCCTCTTCCCGGTGCATTTTCTCCCCGGGAAGCCTCACGGCCCTGTCCACCGCGACAGGCAGCCCTCTGTGACGGCCTCGGAGCATGACAAGACAGAGAACAAGTTTGCTGCCGAGCTGACATCCACCAGCGAAGCTGTAGGCCCTGTTAGGGAACCCGATGCTCAGTCCTACGCACCCATAAGCTGAGACGCCCTCGAAAAGCACATTGAAGACGCTGTATGTGACAGGGTCGTCCATGAAATGGCTCGTCTCGATAAGGACGATGAGCAGGACAGCAAGGACAAGCCACCAAAGATCGTGCGCGAGTTGGCCGCGGATCTGCTGGCTGATAAAGTTTACGCGGCTGCTATCCTCGCCACTCTTCCGAGGAGCTTGAACGCCGACACCGTGGAAGGTCATTGCACGTTTCACGGAGTTTCCAATGACCGCACTGGTCTTCCGACGACGGAGGAATTGGCCTTTGTTGGGCTCTCCTGTCGATGGAACAACGAAGGGGTTCTCGGTGCTGGCGTTGGTGTTTGCGAATTGAACGGCAGTGTCAGTCTCAGCAGGTGCAGGCAAAGTCTTGTCGTCGCCGTAGATGCCGAGAGAGCGCTCTTCGTAGACATTGGATGTGCGCATGGTGATGACGACTGGGTAGACGGAAATATACATCATGATGAGGTAGACGACCTGCATGGCAATGTACAGGTCGGAAAGTGGGAAGACGATGAGGCCTGCGGCTCGGACCGCTGAACACATGTTAGCTCGTAGACGGTAAACTAAGTGTATGGGGAACTTACAAATGGACTGGAACCATCCGTCCATGATCCTCTGCCCGATGCCGTATGCTTCAACCTTCTGGTTCCCAATATTCAGAATCTCGAAACAGACCCAGTCAATGCTGTTGATGACCACGAGCAAGGCGGTGAGCCACCAAGTCGCGCGTGACGGAAACAACGTCGTATATACGCGCCTAGGATACTTCAGAATGAATTGCAGGGTCTCTTTCCACGGCCCGTAGGTCCTCTTGGCAGTGGTCGCGTTCAGAAGCTTCAGTATGCTCCAGAAGATGAGACGAAGAAGAATGGGGTAAGCTGTGTTACCGGCAAGGATGAGGAATGCAATGACAATGAGGACGAAATAAGATCGGCCGAAGGACACGAGACTGTCGTCGAAAACAGAGAGGCCACCGTTGTTGAAGGCCGACACACTCAGGAAGATACCCGCCCACCAGGGCTCTACACCGGCGATCTCAGAGCGCTGCTGTGCATATACAGACATCCAGGCTCCAAGAGCGATGGCTCCGAAGAGCTGCCACAAGACAAAATACATTGGGACCGTCAAGGCGAGGATCTTCAGAGCGCGGTACTCGGTGCCTCCGATTTGCTCTCGCTCTTCACTGCTCAAGTCGTGGAATTGGCCATTATGACTGACATTATGTTTGCCCAAGATTTTCTCCCAATGAAAGAGAAAATCTTCGAGGTCGATGGATGAGCTGGCATCGCTTCCCGTAGAAGGGCGACGTTCCGGCAGGACAAGGTCCCTTGTTGTGCTTGTCTGGGTCCGCGATCTTGTACTTTCTGGCATGACAAATGAAATGTGATCACCTGCTGTTTCAGGATCGCGATCATCACCGCTGTCTGCGACGATGGTGCGTTCGCGATCAAGATCGAGAGCGATCGGAGCGTGAGGTGCTGAGTGAAGGCGTCGAGGCCGGCTCCCCAACCCGGCCAGCTCAGTTGATGAATCAATGCCATCACTCGTTGGCGGCTTGGAGCCTAGGCCGGGAAGTCTGGATACGTTAGGCGGTTCCGATCTCGGTTTTCCCATGCTCAAAGCGGTATGCAGCGCTGGTGCTCGACGCAGCGACGCCTGCCTCTTCTTCATCTCCCTCTCCGCCACTACAATATCCTCAAACCGCTTCTCAAAAGCATGTTTGCGTACCAAGACGGTCCAGATTGACACCCAGACTGGGCTTCCCACGATCATAAGGATCCATAGGAGGACCTGCTGCCATGTTGTCATATCGCTGACATTGACGGTGTTGAGGCCAGTATTGGTGAATGCAGACGTGACCATGAAAAGCGAGTCGATGTAACTGATCTCGCCAAATGGCTCAGACGAACCCCAGAAGATGAGGGAGGATAGGAGACAGCCGACTGTGAAGTAGGTGTAGTGAATGGTGATGAAGTTGAGCGGTGGAAGTACACGAGAGATGACGCCAACGACGCGCTCGGTGTTGTGGTGGTTCTCCAGGTAGTCGGTCCATCGTTTCTTGAGGGTCGCCATTGTCACGGTGTAAATCTGCAGCGGCGACCTTGACTTCAATTACTTCTTGCTTGGATCACCAGGGGATGGAAGAATGGCGAGACCAAGCCTTCTTTGTCGTCGCAGATCCAGCTTGCACTCACCGCAGCACGGACGCCATGGCCACGTGCAGAATTCCCAGGTCACGCAATGGCTGCAAGATCTCTTTGTCCTCTGAATACGAAGTCGGTCCTTCAGTCGCGTGAGTGTGTGGTGAGGAGGTCCGAGGACGTTATTGATGGTCGAGAAATGAGCCGTGCTGCGCAGGTCCTTGATTGTTGGAGGATAAGCTTCAACGGTAGGTGGTCACCCCCTGAGGGACCAAGATTGGGTTTAGCCAGGCCACGTCGCGGATGAGACCCCTGCCGCGCCGCCCATTAGCGCAGACAGCACGGCGTATTCGGATGGCAATTGCGTGTCTGGCGGTCGAGTGAGAGATTGCATTATGCCACATGTGAGTAGGGGACCCAGATTGGGTCAGCAAGCCAGACGAACGAGCCCGTGAATAAGCACCATTTTGGCCGCGACTGGAGACAATATCCGAGTCGCTGCTCATTCGTTGGCTCCCACACTGATCTGGAGAGCCTCGAAGTGACCGCGTCAAGCAGCAAATGCAATGACAATTTCAACACCACTCTCACCATTCGAATGTAACAGAATCGGCTTGGCCCGGCCCGTTGGTTGTTGAAGCTGGCCACCGGGCCGATCTTCTTGGCCCCGGCGATGGGATTAAGCTTAAACTAACAGCCGCCTTGGCGCTGGTCCTCAGCCGGTCCAGGCATTTAAATAAGTCTACAAGCGCAATTGTGCGTAGATTTGTACTTTATTGCATGTCTACTTGTCGTCAATGATGTTGTGTTCCGAGCTGTATTCGATGTAGCTGTTGAATCCTCACCCGAGGGTACACAAGCCTGATTGGGGGTCTAGTGGTGCCTATGAACTCGTTGCGGCATCGTAACCTCTCCCCTCCGCAGTCACAATCATTCTTGTACTCCTGTCGGGAGAATAGTATACGAGAAAACACAACCCATCGCAATCTTCGACATCTTCTCCTGTATCTTGTTCAATGTTTGTCGTCTATCATACTTGGAGGCTACGCCAGCCTCTATAGCATAGCGAGGCCCTTTGGTGGATGGGAGCGGAGACGGGTTCACAGCTCCTCGTGTCCCTGCATGTCATCGGTATCAGCGATGAAGGTCTTGGCGGCACCTGCAGCTTCGCCCACGACGCTGGCTACCTTCTCAACCACGTTCTCCTCCGCCTTCTCAGCGGCCTCCGATGCCTCCTCCGCAGCCTCTTCGACAGCTTCGGCGGCCTTGTAGATGATCTTCTCGGGCTTCTCCACGCCAGCAATACCGAGTAGCTCAGTCTCGAAAACTGGAGAGCAAAAGATGTCAGGTCGGTTTGTCTTATTGAGTTGTGAGGGTCAGAGCTTACTGAGGGTTGAGCCAGCGGGAATCGGGCCCATGTTGCGGTTGCCGTAGCCGAGCTCCGGGGGGATTGTAAGGGTTCTGGTTCAAGCAGTATTAGCCACCATGTTGTACCAGCGTTTCTGGCAGGAGTACTAACCGCTTCTCGCCAATGCACATGTCCAGCAGTCCCTGGTCCCAGCTGCAGTCACTCAGTTAGCTCTTCTGTGTGCCATACATGACAGCTTCATTCTTGTATAGGCTCACCCCTTGATCACCTGGCCGGTGCCGAGCTTGAAAGAGAAGGGTTGGTTTCGGTCGTAGCCTGTCACGCAAGGCGAACGTTAGCTTCACCTCTCGCCTCGTTCTGATTCTGGACGATACGGCTTCGGGCTGTCGCGCGCATGGCGTGGGGCAACGGAAGAAGCAAAGGCAGGGCTGTCAATCGGGGAACATACTGGCATCGAACTTCTTGCCAGTCTCTGCCAGCTTGCCGTGGTAGTGCATTGACACCTTGTCGCCCTTCTGGGTCTTGCGCTCGCATTCGACGGGGACGGTGACATCGACCTTGAGCTCGGCGGCGGCAACGAGGCCGATGGTGGAGGCCACCAAGGAAAGGAAAAGAGCAGCCTTCATGGTGTGGGAATGGGTGAGGCGGTATCGAGAAAGGGATCCGAGTAGGGGGTACAGCTAGCAGACGGTCGGGCGCGCAGGAGGCAGACGGTTTGGAAGAAGTTGGGCTGGCGATCGGGAAGCATTGGAAAGGTTGCAATGTGTCCGGACATTCATCAGCGGTCCCCCCTCCAAGTCGGTGAGCTGCTCCCCTGCGTCCCATCTGGCTGCAGGGACCCCACCTCCAGGACCACCTCCACTGGATGTGCTGTGGCTGCCATACATCTGTGGCGGTCAGGCAGCGTGGCTCCGCGTCCGATGCTGTGGCTCAACCCTGCTGTGGCTGCAGTGCGTCGATGTGGCTGCACCCCGGGATCATCGGGCATGCATCCCCGAGCCTTGATCAAGCATCATCCTCCACTATCCCATCGTCTCTAGTGTCTCCTGCTCGCCCTGTCTTGGCCCATGATGTCCCACGGAACCATGAGAATGCCTCGGATTCGCTTGATAGGCTCGCTCGGGGCCGGCCGTGGGGAACGTGACGTGACGACATTGACACAGAAAATCTACACCGCACCCACATCTTGCCAGCAATGCCCATCACAAACCAACAAAGCCTCGTCCGCGATAACATAGCGCGGTTACTCCATGCCAAACACCCAAGTCACGCCGTCGAGCTAAGCAGAGCTGCACGGCTACTAGTGACGCGTGAAGAAGACGTCGCTTCGCCTGGGGGAAGACGATCTAGCTCAACTTGGCCCCACCAGTGTCTGTCCACGGTTCGCCTCACTGGCAGTTACTGCACATCTGTAATATAGACCAGAGTCAGAGGCAGACCGAGGGTCACGCGTGCAATACTCCGCCCCTTTTGGCCCCGATCATCTCTGTTGTCAACTCACTCCGCTGAATTATCTATCCCTATCTTGTAGTCCGCGCACCGTTGGGGCTTTGCTGCCGCCTCACTCTCGTCCAAGTAGATGATCGGCCTGATTCTACCAAATGAGGTGATGGAACCAAGCGGTTCTAACTGATGGCTCATGGCATCATTCTCAAGCCCAGGTTCATATTAGCGATGCATGGATATCCTCCGATGTCACACCCTATGATTAACCAACAATTCGGTGCGGCCAGCTTGGAGACCAGCAATGCGGGGACCCTTGCAGATGTACAACACATGCATTGTATCGCGATGCTCATGTACGATCCATCAACGGTACCTACAGTAGTTTTGCAGCAGGCTCCATCTGGCGAGGACCCTTAGTGCACAAGGCACCTCGGCTTGTGGTGCCCACAGCATTATTGGGCCATGTCGTGGAGGGTGGCATTGGGATACTCGTGCGAATGGATGGGCACCATTGTCGAACATGCCTGCAAGGGCAAGGCAGCTTCACACCGAAAAGGATGTACACAGGACGATGGTGCGATGACGCGATACCATGCAACGTCAGACTATCAAAGTTTACTTCCCTTGCCTTCCGGTCCAGACCGCGGACCAGACACAGCCGCCATGAATAGTCGAGATAACGAAACGAAAGTGCACAAATGGTGACGGCGTGCATCCAAGGCTGGTCCATCAGGTGAGGCCATCAGGCAGCAATGGGCACCTATGATCACCCGGGGGCCCGTGCTCGTGCTGGCCGTCACTATGAAGTACTTACTTGAACGTACGTACGCATGTCGTCCGGGTTGGACGTCGTGAATTCAGGTGTGAGTCAACCTTCCCCAAGCAAAGAATGCTTTGATGGGTTGACAGGGACTAGGGTGGGCGGCTTGGCCGCAGATCGAGACATTGTCTTGCAGGGGGTTGGTGGAGGGTCAAGACATACAACAGGGCAATGAGTGGGGCAGGAGTATCTCAGCAACGGTGGAAAAGGAATCTGCTCTGATTCAGGATGTGCATGTACGGCGTGTGGTTGGACACGTCTTTCACCGGTCTGATAGTAGTTTGTTTGCGAATCGGCTTCCAGCATCTGGACTGAAGAAAGATGAGGCAAGCTAGGCACGGGCAGGAATGCAAGCGAGGCGAAGCAGCCGAGGAAGGCGGACGGGCTGGTGGTGATGATGAGGATGAGGATGATGGTCGATCTTGTTTGGATTGCGATGGGATGATATGCCAGGTGACCGAGGCCGGTGACGCTGGAGCTGGTGCTGTGTCCAGTGTGTGGGCGCAGCAGTTGGGGTCAATCGTTGGAGTACGACGGACGTTGGAGCATATCGGATCAGATGGAGGGGTGTCAGTTGGGGAAGGGAAGCATCAAATCAGCGTCGATTCGGGACGGGACTTGCGACTTGATTGTGTGCAACCATGCACAGCGTCGTGTCAATCGGCTCGGCTCTTGAGCAGATGAAGGGGGGGCGTGTCAGGATGAAGAAAGTACAGTGTCAACTGATTATAGGCCGAAAGACCAAGACAAACAAGACGAGTAAGAAAAAGCAACAGCAATACCTAGCCTTGCAGTGAGCGCACCACCGACTCTGGGTGACTGACAACGGAGACCGTGACGGGGGCGTTTCTGGTTGTTTCCACGTTGGTCTGGCCGAATCTGCCAGTCACCCACGCTCTCACTGCGCCAGAGTCACGATGGCGCTGTCACCCTCAGGCACCAGCTTTGCTTCGCCAGGCTGCACCGCTCACGGACCAGGCCAAAGTCCCATTTCTGACATGCTCACGGACCTTAGGCATCCCCTACAGCAGGTATCTACGTATTTGTGCTCGACTGATCCTCAATACCCACTGCTAGAGGCGCAGTCATCCCCGGCACCTGCGATACTGTACAGCCTGTGGTTTTTGTGCATCTTCCCCAGTGATCCCTGACGCCGGGTCGCAAGCCTTAGCCCCCAAAACTCCTGCCTGGGAGGGCCTCACCACGTCGCTTCGCTCCCCCGAGGGCCCCAGTCCGCCTATCTCCCGCCTTGTGAACTTCCCTTTCTCCATTTTTCGCCACCCATGAGCCTTGTTTGTGTTTTCTTTGGACACTCAGGCATCCTTTGCACTGCCGCTTCGGGATATTTCTCACACCCATGTGCTGTCGTCCGTCTGCTTTGATTCAACATCCCCCGAGCCACCAGTGTGGGACGCGAAGCCAGGAGGGACTGCAGGGATCATGGGGGGCGTGTCGACAGAAAACCAACACGGTACAGTACGCAATTGGAGACACATCCCACTTGTAGCCAATCACACCGCGCAATCGAACACTCTCCCCAGAATCATCAACTTTCGACAAGGGCTCCCTCGATGCTCCGGGTCCGCCTCGCTCGATGCCTTTCGTTAGCTCACTGCCTTTTGGGGCTGCTTGCTTTCACCTTTTCGGGATCCTGAGTCACAGTCACTGTTTTCCCTGCACTCCTTGATTCACATCTCTCACCCGACGTTTTAGTAGTAACATAGGTGCCTTACTTCACCTTACCGCAGGTACCTTGCAATCAGCTGCCTGCCCTTGCTTGCTCTTTGGTACATGTGCCATGTCCACCATCAACCTTGTGTGCTCCCGACACGGCGTCTCTCGTAGACTATCCAATATAAAAGGGATCCTTCTCCTTCACCTCATCATCCTGTCCCCTTCCTCTCCTGTCTGTCACCAAGATCCATCACTCAGCATCTTCCACATCTCCTTCCGAGCTTTACAAAAGTTGACCAACACCAACACTCAACACCAACAACAATACTATCCCTCTTACACAACTACTTCGTCCAAAACCCTTCATACTCATAACCACCATGTCCTCCAGCCGTACTGTCATTGTCCAGGGGTCCTACCCCGTTGGTAGCAACTACAGTTACTCGAGCACAGGCTCGACTCCTCGCACTTCGCCTTCTCCAGCGAGCAGCCCTGCTAGGTCCAGCTACGGAACCAACGTACGCGTTCCTTACGGTGGTGAGTCCTCAATCCAGGCTTCGATCGTCAATTCGGACATCATTAACACTCGTTCAGATCACCTTGCCCGAGCAACTCCTTCCGGCCAGAACATGATCATGGACCACGGCGCTCGAATCCACAATGGTGACCCGTCTCCGTCATACAGCCAGTCACCACAGCACCCACGCCGTTAGACGAGCTGCATCAATCACTCGGCATCACAATAGATGGATTATCGGGCGTTCTTGGAGGCAACATAATGAAGGCTACACTTTTCGGACATTTTTGGGGAATCTCTTAGTTGGATGCGGTACTCGGCGCTGGGATGGATAAGGCACCTTGATTCGGCACTTACACGGACGATGGCATGAGCCCCACAGGCTTGCAATGACGGATCACGGTAGATCGTGAATTGTTCAGGCGTCCACTGTATTCTTGCGAAATTGTCTCTTTTTTCTTCTCTTATTGCAATCAATATTGTCATTTCAGATCGCGCATGGTCTCTGCGGCAATGCAGTGACAGGAATCAACAGAACCACAAATACCACAATTGCCGCTCTCGAATTCTGAAATCTTCATGCTTCTCCATGCTTCCGTGCACACGCAGCCTCCACACCCCTTGATCAACGCCTCATCATCCATTCACAGTGGCCAGGACGCGCACCCTCTACAAACGCGGCCGCTTGCGCAGGAACATGGGAAATTTGTGCAATCGGCTGCCACAGGGTTTGTGCTCACACCGAACTTTGGTGATGACGCAAGCCGCTGCGGCGTGGGAGGGTCACGGGTGGGAGAAACTGTAAAATGGGAATGGCGAAAACACATACAATGGCTGACACGCTGATTTCCACTCCAAGGTTGACAAATGTTGGTTATGACTATTTTATTTTTATTTTTCCTTTGTGTATTTCGGCCCCAAGAATTTCGTAGATTGTTATTTTTTGCGATTACCATCCTTGCCGCGTTATTTGCAACGGCAATTTTGGGAGCTGTGCTCCCTCAGCTACACCCTCTCGCGCATGTGATTCACCCTTTATTCGCAATTGGAGATGACCAAACTGCCTCCTTGTCGGGTACGATTGAGAATAACTCTCGAAGAAGTGGCCCGGTTGGTATTCATGGCATGATCATAAGGTTATTTTGTGTAAGACTTCATCAAAATGAACAGCGAGCGACCTTATGCACCACCCTCGCGCTTGGCGTACTCATCCTCAATAGCTTCCTTGTACTTCTCTTCGGGCGATCGTGGATCCTCTTGGAGGACGCCCTCCTTGATGAGGGCCTCTGGATCAGGGCGGTGGGAGATCTTGTCGTTGAGCTGGTCCTCGAGCATGTGTCGCTTGAGCTGTGACACCCACATGTCAGTAGGCAGCTTGAAATAGAGAGCAGTCTCCTCAGTGTTACGCAAGAAGCCCGAGCCGTGATCTCACCTCCTTCTGTTGGGCTTGCAGTCCGGGCGCAGCAGTCGACTCGGGCAAAATGTTCTCTGCAATAGTCATTATTAGCATGATTGAAGACGAAACGGTTTCTGTACTATGAAATCAACATACTTTCGACGAGTTCTGAGCGTTCAGGGCGGGATTGAAGGTGTGCCTCGAGCGAGTTCTTTCGGGCGACGTTGGGACGGCCAGAAATGGGAGTGTCGTCGACGACGGGAACCTGTGCCTCGATAGGCTGCTGCGTCTTGTCATCGGCCATGACGGAAGTCAGAAATGTGAGATGGGTCTGTTTGAGGTATGTAGGCAAGTGTGATCAATGGTTTGGGAGTTGCACCGACGAAACGAAGAGTCGACGTGTTGGGGAAGGAGAAAGCCGTGGAGCTACAAGAGCATCGTGGGTTGGGCGGGATGGGGCTTAAGTACGGGGACACTCGCAGAGCGAGCTTGTAATTGTTATGCTTTGAACCTTAGGGAGCAGATGACCTATGCAAGGTATTGATTGATTGATGCATACTCCGCAGCGGCCCAGAGTTCATTGGTGAAGAGCATGAGGAGACCGGGCTTACTGGGTAGTGTGGTGGTGGTGTTGGTTGGCATGTTGCCGGCGCTACCCCGCGCAACCAGGCGCATCGTCATCGTGGTGGTAGAATCAGGGAAGGTTGTAGTGTGGCATAGCTTAGGACTGGGGTCTCAAGGTGGATCAGAAGTGGGGAGTTCAGGATGGGAATCGTGTAGCAGCATGTCTTCGAAAGTCGCATGAACGAAAATATCGAAAAGCCCCTGACTCTTGCCTCTTCACACTGTCCCCGAGGCCGCCGTTGGAAGCGTTGACCGTTGTGCAGACGATGGTTCACCCCGCACGACCTCATGCAGCACACTCAATGTCTGAAGCTGGGTCAGCAGCATGAGGTAGGCAAGCGCGGGAATCCCGACATTCATGGATATTTTGCGTGGGTCAACACCTGTCTCTCCGTGGGATTTGGTGCCATGGAGGCATACAGAGAGCTGTGAGCTTCACTTGCCCAATATAGGCAATGACGACATTAATTGCATGCTGTACCTGACTGCCCTTGGCTGGGGCCGCCAGTGCCTGACCTGTCTACACCTGGAAAGTACGGAACCATCCAGGTCCATAGTGTGAGTCCAGGCTGTCCGGGTTTTTGTCATCATGTCTTCGATGTGATCACGAGAAAAGCCCCATCAGTCACTCTGTGCAAAATGAAACATCCAAATTACCATCGCCGACAACTCACCGAAGACCTCCAGCCCGTCACCGCCACTGATTTCGTGGCAAGTGTGGCTGAGCCACTGACAAAGCCCCGGCTGATCATCGGCGTCTTCGCGCCATGCCGTCACTCCCTCGGCGGCGTATCCAGCGGTGCCTCCAGCGGTGCGACCAGTCGCCGGCACGGCCGTTCTTTGGGCGCTCGCCAGGCACCGTTTTGCGACAGGGCATGGGGCCGCGAATCCTCCTTTCAGGTTCCAGGTCACCACCACCACCACTACACTGCCTTAGACCAGCCACACGCCCATCGCTCATCCGTGCCCCCCATCCAACTTCATCTTTGATCTTTTTTTTTTGAGCGCATCTTCCCCTGCGACTCTGTTTCGACCCTCGTCCCCGCCATAGACGACGTCCAGTTCTCCTCCTAGCATCATTGTCCACTGGTATGCTCTCTTAGGAGCTTCCTCAACTCTCTTCCCTCTAGACTCTCCCGCCGCCGCTTCCCCTCCTCTTCCTCTACGATAACCCGCCATGGTACGTTATCATGCCCCTCCACCATATAGCACTCGACACCGGTCAACTGACTTGCGCCGTGCTCTCAGGGTATCTCAAGACGGCCCAAGAACAAGGGCGCTGCTGGAGGCGGCGCCGCTTCCAGCTCCGCCGCAAAACCGAAGAAGGCCACCTTCGACGTAGCGAAGAAGAAAGAGATTGGCGTTTCAGACTTGACTCTCCTTAGCAAAGTCTCCAATGAGGCCATCAACGACAACCTCAAGAAGCGATTCGAAGGCGCCGAGATCTACACATACATCGGCCATGTCTTGGTCTCCGTCAACCCTTTCCGCGATCTCGGCATCTACACCGACCAGGTTCTCGATAGCTACCGGGGCAAGAACAGGCTCGAGATGCCTCCCCACGTATTTGCCATTGCCGAATCGTCATACTATAACATGAAGGCGTACAACGAGAATCAATGTGTCATCATCTCCGGCGAGTCAGGTGCTGGCAAGACCGAGGCCGCCAAGCGGATTATGCAGTACATCGCCAACGTCTCAGGCGGCGAAGATGGCGAGATCAAGCAGATCAAGGACATGGTGCTGGCCACCAACCCTCTCCTCGAATCCTTCGGAAACGCAAAGACTCTGAGGAACAACAACTCCTCGCGGTTCGGCAAGTACCTGCAAATCCACTTTAACTCGGCAGGTGAGCCGGTCGGTGCCGACATCGTCAACTACCTTCTCGAGAAGACCCGTGTCACCGGGCAAATCACGAATGAGCGGAACTTCCACATATTCTACCAGCTCACAAAGGGAGCTCCCTCTCAGTACCAACAGCAGTACGGTATCCAGAAGCCCGAGACCTACCTATACACAAGCCGATCGAAATGTTATGATGTTGACGGCATCGACGACGTGGCAGAGTTCCAGGACACTCTGAACGCCATGAAAATTATCGGTTTGCGACAGGACGAGCAGGACGAGATCTTCCGCATGCTTGCAGCCGTTCTGTGGATTGGTAATATCCAGTTCAGGGAAAACCAAGAAGGCTATGCGGAGGTAGTCGACCAGTCTGTGGTGGATTTTGTTGCTTATCTGCTTGAAACAACGTCCGAACAGGTCATCTTTGGCATTACGATCCGAATCCTGACTCCGAGAAACGGCGAGGTCATTGAATCGCCTGCCAACCCTGCTCAAGCCACTGCAACGCGCGATGCCCTGGCCAAGGCTATCTACAACGCCTTGTTCGATTGGATTGTTGAGCGCATCAACATGTCTCTCAAGGCAAAACAGGCCACCACCAACAGTATCGGTATTCTGGATATTTACGGCTTCGAGATCTTCGAAAAGAATAGCTTCGAACAGCTGTGTATCAATTACGTCAACGAGAAATTGCAGCAGATCTTCATTCAGCTCACTCTTAAGACTGAGCAGGAAGAGTACGCTAGAGAGCAGATCCAGTGGACACCAATCAAGTACTTCGACAACAAGGTCGTCTGTGATCTCATCGAACAGACTAGGCCGCCTGGAGTTTTCTCAGCCATGAAGGACGCGACCAAGACGGCTCACGCTGATCCCGCAGCCTGTGACCGCACATTCATGCAAAGCATCAACGGCATGTCCCATGCCCATCTTACTCCTCGCCAAGGTAACTTCATTATCAAGCACTACGCTGGAGATGTTAGCTATACAGTCGATGGTATCACCGACAAAAACAAGGATCAACTTCTGAAGGGTCTTCTAAACCTTCTCCAGAAGAGCGGTAACCAGTTCGTCCACAGTCTCTTTCCCAACCAAGTGGACCAAGACAACCGCAAGCAACCTCCGACGGCTGGCGATCGCATTCGTTCCTCGGCAAATGCTTTGGTCGACACTTTGATGAAGTGCCAGCCTTCCTATATCCGAACGATCAAGCCCAATGAGAACAAGTCCCCGACTGAATATAACAGTCCCAACGTGCTGCACCAAATCAAGTATCTGGGTCTCCAGGAGAACGTTCGAATCCGACGGGCCGGTTTCGCATACAGGCAGGCATTCGACAAATTCGTAGATCGCTTCTTCCTCCTGTCGCCTGCGACTTCATACGCAGGAGAGTACACATGGTCGGGCTCATATGAAGACGCCGTTCGTCAGATTCTCAAGGACACCAGTATTCCGAAAGAAGAGTGGCAGCTTGGTGTTACAAAAGCGTTCATCAAAGCACCAGAAACTCTGTTCGCCCTCGAGCACATGCGCGATCGATACTGGCACAATATGGCGACCCGCATTCAGCGCATGTGGAGGGCCTACCTGGCCTATCGTGCCGAATCCGCTACGCGTATCCAGCGCATGTGGAGGAAGAAGCGTACAGGTGCCGAGTATCTACAACTGAGGGATCACGGGCACAGGGTCCTTCAAGGCCGGAAGGAGAGAAGACGAATGAGTCTGCTTGGCTCGCGTCGCTTCTTGGGTGATTATTTGGGAGTCAACGCCTCCCGCGGTCCCGGTGCTCAGATTCGGCAGGCCGCGAACCTGGGTTCCAACGAACGTGCAGTGTTCTCGTGCCGCGCTGAGGTCCTTGAGGCTAAGTTTGGCCGGTCCAGTAAGCCCAGTCCAAGGACAATTATCGTGACAAACAGCAAATTCTACATTATCGCACAGATGTTGGTCAATAATCAGCCTCAGATTTCCATCGAGAAGGCGATTCCTCTGGGTTCGATCAGGTATATCTCGGTGTCAAGCAGCCAGGATGACTGGTTTGCTCTGGGAATCGGGTCACAGCAAGAGGCTGACCCTTTGATGAACTGCATCTTCAAGACTGAAATGCTTACGCAGATGCAACGGGTCATGCCTGGTGGGTTCAACCTGAAGATTTCCGATCACATTGAGTATGCCAAGAAACCGGGAAAGATGCAACAGGTCAAGGTCATGAAGGACTCGCAGCAACGTGCCGACTTCTACAAGAGCGGGGCTGTCCATACAACACAGGGCGAGCCGCCGAACTCCGTGTCCCGGCCAACACCCCGCGCAAAGCCTGTACCCCCGCGACCGATCACCAGAGGAAAGCTTATCAAACCCGGTGGTCCTGGAGGACGTCCATCACGAATCATAGCCAACCGACCCGCGCAGCCAAGGCCGGGCGCCAACTCTACTCGGTCCGTTCCACCACCGCCTGGCATTGGAGGCGCCGCCGCTTCTGCCGCTGCACCGGCTCCGGTTCCTGTCCCGAGACCGGTTCCGCAGCCTGCTGCTGCTGTCATTCCAAGCCATACCAGACCACACCCTGCTGCCGCTGCAGCGGCGACGCCTGCTGCTACACGGGTTCCTCCGCCACCGCCACCGGCGGCGCCGCCAGCCAAACCGAAGCCCATGGCCAAGGTGCTCTACGATTTTGCCGGCCAGAAAGAGAACGAGCTATCCATTACCGCAGGAGAGCTCGTCGAGATTGTGCAGAAGGAAAGCAACGGTATGTCTCAATTAAACGTGTCCACTTCAATGTTCAAACGAGCTAATCGACTATGTACAGGATGGTGGCTTGCTAAGAAAGGTGGGAAGCAGGCCTGGGTGCCAGCAGCATACGTCGAGGAGCAAGCAGCTCCTCCGCCACCGGCCAAGTCGAAGCCCGCACCGCCGGCTCCCCCCAGCAAACGTCCAGCTGCGGGACGTAAGCCTGCAGAATTGCACCCTCGCGACTCAGGGATGAGCCTTAATGGGGCGAATGGCTCTGACGGCAGCCGCAGCAACACGCCAACGCCCAGCTTGGGCGGTAGCTTGGCTGATGCACTTTTGGCAAGGAAGAACGCCATGCAGAACAACAAGAAAGACGACGATGATGACTGGTGATGAACTCTTGGGTGTTATGTTTGGGGAACGGATGTCTACGGGATGCTGATTAAGTCTTGATTGAAGCGAAAGATTTTTATGTATGACCCTACAGACGCCTACTTAGATTGTTTTCCTGAATCCCCGTCATTGGGTGCGATACACTTGAGCCCTTCATTGTATATAGCATTTGGGCCGTCGAATGCAGTGATTCCTTGCGTTCGTTCCCGATTTCCCAAAGACGACACCCACTCTGAATTATTAAGAAGACAGTCAACGATTGTTCATACAGCCTTCCATACATCATACCATGTTAACTCTCCTTTTGTTTTCCTATGCATTAACATCTAATCCTCGCCGTCTTTGTGCCGGATTTTACGACGTCTGATTAACTCAGCAAGAGGAATATCTTCGTCCTGCGCATTATCCTCGGCTTCGTCGACCTCTGCCTCCTCATCCACACCGTAGTCTCGAAGCGTGTCACCATCGCTGTTGACCCAGCCAGGTCGCCCATCAGCTGCAGTCTTGTACCCCTCGACCTCATCGTCTAGCATGTCGTAATCATCTACCTCTTCGAGCTCGGCAATGAGTTGCCGCTGTCGCTTCAAGTCCGCCTCTTGGCGTTTTTGGAAAGCAGACTTTCGTTCCTCGGGGGTAAGGTCTGCCCCGTCTATAGCATCGGCACTCTTGTATGCTTGTTGCAGCTCAGCGTCGTAGTCTCGACGTGCCGCTGGCCATGGACGGCCTGCCCGGCGTAGCTTTTCTGGGTCTGGAGGTGGCCAGAGCCCTTCCACTCTGTTGAAACCATTTTCGTCCCAAGTCCTTCCAGGCCCCTTGCCATCCTTGGCAATGGTTGGATTTCCTGCAAACGGGAAGAACCACATCAAGGGATTCGAAGTGCCCATGGCCTGGCTCATATTTGCGAAGAAGCCAATGTCATATGGAAATTCCAGCTTCTCGAACCGTACCTTCTCCCCGTCTGGACCGACCACATCCCACCAATCACGGCCTGCGCGATCCGCTACCACTTCGTGTCGGTCGAGTTCCCATCCCTCTATCATCGTCATGTTGAAGACCCAGCTTTTGACCGTTGTCACCAGCATTATTCCCAGCACAACAGACGTCACAAAAGCGACGAGACCAACGACGGCGAGGGCAACAAGAGAGGGGAGGGTCGGTCCGAGATAGGCGGGTAGGTGGCGGCTCTCCCAGAGAGCGTAGAAACGTTGCCATATGAGTCGACCGAGCGCCCACAAACTGATATTTGTGTACACTAGAAAGCGTAAGAAGTGCGGAAATGTCGTCATCGAAACGCAATTTGCTGTCCATGGGCAATGATGGTCCATCTTGGGAACACAACGAGCGCAGTGTCTGCAATGATGGGAGCGAAGAGGCTTGGGGGCCGAGCACTTCTTGCACCACCGCCCTTCGGCTTCGACGACCTCAGGGAAGACATAACGACCCGGGTCTACAGTAACAGCCTTGTAGTATGTGTACCACAGGACCAGCAAGAGGCTGTTGAAGACAATAGTCTCTGTTCGGGACGGCGGACCAGGATCGAGGGTGGTGGATTGGAAAACGAGCTGAGAACCGTAACCGAGAAATGCTATCAGGAGACAGACAGCCGGGACGGCGATGACCTGGATGAGAGGTGCATCGTTGAAGCCGGCCATGACCAACTATGGTCGAGGTATCGTAATTGGAAAGTGGGATGCCAAGTGCCTGGGTGGGAGGTTTTGGGAGACGCGATTCCAACCGCACTTCCAGCTCATGGTACACCACGTCAATCCAGCTTACGTAAAATCGCAGATCCGCTGAACCCCTGACGTTCACATACAACTAAGGGTCCTTAGTTCTGGGCTGAAGGTCAGATGCCTTCATCCAGCATCGTACTCACATCTTACGTCCGCCATTTTCTATTTCGGACCAACCCTTGTTCTCATAAACATTTGACCTGAATACCATATTCAGGCCCGGAAGCTGGCTCACATGTCGAGGCATTGCTTAGACCTCCCTTCTGCGACTTGGGCTTGAACTCTGACAGGTGCTGGCTTGCGGAGCGGCAGCTTCGAGCAAGGCTGCGTACTTGAACGGCTGAGTAATGGATCAATAGGCCTTTGTTGGGCAATTCACATTTTTCTGCGGACAGGCTGTTCGAGCTGAACGAAGCATGGCGCGTGGAGTATCAGCGCATCTCACGGCGATTTGGTAAGCTGAAGGATGCGAAATCCTAGCTCTGGTGCACGAGCATTGACGTGTTTTCAGTGCCGCAATCTCATTTGCATACATCTCACAGTCATTGGAACGGCATTCGTTGACAGGTTCGTGTTTGAGAGGATCTATGCTTCACCGAAGCTAACCTTCGTCACCAGGTCGTCCAAGGCTTTCGTCAGTCCTTATACTGCTCATCTCTGGAGGGCTATGTTTCCTCACGAGCCTGTTCTCGAAATGGCTCCCAGGCGCTCAGGGTCGGTTCGATGGGCAGCAACGAGGAGGTCGCTACTCCGCCCTGCCCAGTGTCTCAGGGCCGAAATCTACACCTGTTCAGATGCCACCTCGCCCACTACGACTTTCTCTCCCACTTCTTGTATTTTGTATTATCATTCGACTTGAGATCTTCCATCGCGTTAACTATCAGCAGCAATGCTCTGCCTCTGGCGTTGAAGTCGGTTGGTCCCTTCTGAGCTGTCCATTACTAAGTAGCTGACTCGTTTCTCCCAGTCCTTCCTTTGCGTGCTTCTTTGGCTCTATGAAACTCTTTCAAATTCTCGAAAATTGGCTTTGGCTGTGCCCGATGATCTGGATGATCCTTGGCGCAGCATCTTTACAGACATTTCTGAATGGCTGAGCGAGCCTCGCCAAACCATGATAATGTCAGGCGTCGCTGCACTAATTTTCAGTCTCGGCACTTATTTCGCAGTTGGTCAGGTCATGAGGTCAACATATTTCTGCTTTGCCGCCGTTGATAGCGGAGCCTGGGTTGTTACACTGCAGGTTGCAGGTCTGCTCTTGGACGCAATCATCATCATCTTGTTCTGGCGCATGCTGGCTTGGTCTCGGACGACCAAATTGAAACTGCGTGCTCTCGGCAGCACTCTGGCTCTTTCATCACTTTCCATGGCGTTGGTATGGCTGGGGCATAGGATCTTTCGTGGGGCGCGGCCTCTTGAGCTCGCATTTGGGTCTCTATACGGGTTTGATATCGTTGTCGACAGCACTGTCTTCGCCACGTTGGCGATGTCAAGCGCACTGTGGGTCTGCGACTCGGCGATTGTAATACCTTCGACCGTGTTGACCATTCTCGTTGGGCTTTGGGCTTCCGTCAACAACGTCGCACAACTTGGAAATTGGGAGCAACTTTCTCATTCTCAGGTGCTGCTACCACCAGCTCTGATCCTGAGCGGATTTACTTGGTTTGCTTACACCTCCGATGTACGATCGTTCGTGTTCTTCAAGCGCATTCACGTTATCGTTCTCCTGACGATATTCTTGGTGACAGTCACCATCTATTCAATGTTCCGGCACGCGCCAACCTTTCAGCGTCACCCACTCAGCGACCTCATATATAAAGGCCACATCGAGGAGGATCGCTGGCTCAAGCAGGTGAAGACCAGTCACGAGCTGCCAGTTGCAGTACGGGTCTACCGGGACCGGCACGAGGGCCGCAACCCTCCCCCCTATTTTCACGAGTGGTACAAGCTCGCCAAGGATACTGTTATGGTTGATGAGTTCCGTCAAATTGATCGTGATTTGGCCCCCTTTCGAAAGGTACCTGCCAAATACTTGCGCCAAAGGATCAGGGTCATGGCAGACGTCCCTGGAGTGGCAACAATCACCATCAACCCCAATGGAGAAGTTTCACACAATGATACAGGTGATGAGAAGAAGAATGCAGAGTTGGACGAGCTAGTTGGGATCATTTCCAAATTTGGGAAATTCTTGCCTGCCATGGATCTACCCATCAATCTCGATACTATGCCACGCGTCCTCCCGTCCTGGAACGAAGCTCAGTCAACTGCCAGGGTCGACCTCAGCACGGTGGTCGACTTCTTACAGTCTCGAGCGTCAGCCGACAAGGATACGGCGCAAGGACCCTCCTCCACATCGGCACGAGACCTTCAAGACATGCATCTTGCGGCCTGCCCCCCAACATCGAAAAGTCGAATGAGCCCTCATTGGAGGATCAGCGACTTCTGCTTCGCTTGCGTTCGGCGCCATTCCAAGGGTCCTATTGTCACGAAGTGGGATAGATCCCTGGAAGTCTGCTATCAACCAGACATCTATCACCTACATGGCTTTTTTATGGCCAATCCATCCGCCCCTCTTCTGAAAGAGCTCCTGCCCTTGTTCAGCCCTTCAAAGATGGATGGCTTCAGCGACATCATCTTTCCCCTGCCAAGGACCATCGCTTCTGAAGAGGACATCGAGAAGCCGTTGTCAGATAGGAAGGATGAGCTGTACTGGCGCGGTAAAATTGGTGAGCATACATTGAGCTCACAAGCTTTACGAGGCAGTCACAAGTTCCGGTTGATGCACCTCTTTGTCGAGCCAGATCCCCGTGAAGAGGTGACGATGGTACTTCCACTTCCGGAGATAAGAGAAGAGAAAGAGAAAGAGTCGCTCAAACAGAAGGGCAAAAAGAAAGCTAAGGATGACTTTGGGTACGAAAGGGTCATGGCAAAGGATGCTATTGAGGTCTCATCTTTCAAGCCGCAGCTGCAACAAGACGCACCCTGCATTGACCCTACCTGTGCTATTGCGAAGGAAGCATTTATCGTGGCCCCTCAGTCTTCACCAACTGAGCCCTTTGAGCATCGGTACATACTCCTGACTGACGAGGAGAATGGGCCTCCCCAGGGCATGGTTGGGGCACTGAAGTCAGCAAGCGTCCCATTCCTATCGACTACGTTTCGCACATGGTACACCGAGAGGCTGATTCCTTGGCTGCACTTCGTGCCCATCGACACCCGGTACCAGGCACTGCATACTACAATAGCGTATTTCACGGGAACGGAGGGCCGCCCAGCACTGAACGGCCGAGAAACGAAGATGAAAGGTCAACTCAACGACGCACAGTGGATCGCAGGCCAGGGCAGGAAATGGGCAGAGAAAGCGCTTGGACAGAAAGATTTGGAGGTGTACATGTTCCGACTACTGCTCGAGTGGGGGCGGCTGATCGACGATGAAAGGGACAAGATCGGATTTTGGCAGGACAGCGAGGGCGAGCTGCAGAGCTCGGGCTGGACACCAATGCAGCAGGAGAGCACAACGTCATGACGGAAGAGGTCGTCTGTTTCCGAATTGTAAATTTATCTACGCTTGTGTAGTGGGAGCGGAGAAGGTCTCCGTTGCCTTGGCTGCACCCCATAGGATGAGAGGCACGAGATAAAGCCTCTGCGGTGCCACGTTGATGTAGGGCGGGGTGGTAGGTCCCGACCTGTTTATGTTTACAAAAAACCGTTTGTACTATTGGGTGTGAGCCTGACTATGAACCATGGTGTGAGGGATGGGCAGCATCGACCGAGAAGCTGGGCGGGCTGTCATCACCGAGTCAAATGGGCATCGAGTAACCATGAGTCTCTCTCTGTCATTGCGTCGCATCGGTGTGGGATGTGGGAGGGGCCAGCCTGTATTGCAACCATCATGAGCTGCCTCAATGTAGCACCGTGCTCCATAGATGCCCATCTGTGAGAGCCTATACTTGGAAGGTGGCACAATGTCCCGCAGTATCACCGAAACACCCTTTTCGATGGGGTCGCGCGACGGTGGCACACCTTGGACGAAGCTCGCGTGCGAGACCCTCGGCATGGGACATTTGTGCCTTGCCTGGAAACTGATAGCAGGCCAGAACAAGGCGGTGATGACGACGGAAGCGAGGCTGCCGATTGCGATGCCTCGCGGTCCAGCAGGGCCAGCAGGGCGACACCGGATAAATGAGCCAGCCCCGAGGCGGCTGGGGTGGGAGCTGAGCTTGGGCTGAGGACTGACGCAGTGCCCAATATCGCGGCATGGCGCCGACGCGGTGGTGAGCGGACATTATATCAATGGCGACTGCAGGTTGCAGACGGCGCAGGGCGAGATTGCGGGCGTCCCTCCCTGAGTGGTCCAGCAACCTCCATCACCAATTTTAGAGGTGTCGAACGATGAGCCACATTGACACCGGGAGGGGCAAGTGCCTGCTTTGGATAGTAGACATCCAGCAGCAAGCACGGTATGCTTTTCATAGAAAAGTAACAGCCCTTGAGGCGTTTGGCAATGCCATTGTCAGGAAAGATCAGATAGTCGGAGCACGTCTTCTTGGCATGGCATTTCCAGCCTCCGGTTCTGGATTCGCATCACTCATGGCGTTTCCCCACCTGTATTCACTCACTGCGTTGAACGGATGTAAATTGAGGGATGACACAATGCTTCTCTTTCAAGCCCTAAGGACTTATCAAATTAGCATCGCCTGGCTAAGAACAGAAGTGACACAGAGGTGGGATAGGGCCACCCCGTGGATTCCAGCAAGGGTCAACGCCAGTGGAAATCACATGTCGAAGTTATCAGATCGCTGATCCTGGCTTAAGGCAGTTTCTGTCAAGAGTCAATACCGGAGCTGCCTGTCCTTTGCAAGGTGCTGGGTTGCCGGCCGGGTCAAATCATCGACGTTCCGTGTCTCAGGCCAGCTTGGGTCCCAAGAAACGCGCAATTCGGACACTCTGAAGACCTGCCTGGTGTGTAGCATGGTGGTCCCTGAAGCTGTGCATGTCGCTGTGTATTTGCACCAACCAGCTGGGATGAAACTTTATCCACCTCCCCTTTCACTTTCACATTCACATTCACATCCTCACTCCCATCGGGAACGAGGGGCAGAGGGCCAGATGGAAGTGGGGTGGGGTGGCTGGCCAGCTCGCTTGTTTGGAGGCAAGGGGATTATGATTGGCCGACAGCAGCCTGGCTTGCCTTCCCGTTCCGAATCTCTTCGTGGGCAGAAGGGAGCTGCTTCTTCCCGTCTGTTGCCCCTCCGTCCCCGCACTCACAAGCTGCCAGTGCCAGTTGACTGACGGGTGGCCCATGGCTGGTGGCCAGGTGCAGTGGGCACTCGCCTCGACCAGCCAGGCCAGCCCAACCAGAGCATTTTCCCCCACGCAATGAGCGAGGTCACAACCTGGAGGTCCTACTGTCTGACACCGAAAGTCTCAGGCTGGTTCTCGGCTGCAGTAGTCCATGCAATTGTGCGCAATGAGTGGCTGTCGCCCATTCGCGCAAGTGCAAGGAGAAATTATCCAAGATGGCAGCAGCACTGACACTCGCGGTGAGCCAGAATAGGAATTTGTCGGTTCCCAAAACCTCCCTCACCTGGTCAGCGCCGAGTTCCTGGGACTTGGGAGTCTCAAAGTGCATGTCTGCTTCTTCTCCTCTCCAGATTCTGCGCGGTCAAGGTGCCGCCAGTCCCAGTGATCATGGAGAGGAAGCTGTGTACATTGTCGTAGGTATACTCGATGGTACCCGATGGCCCCTCCATATGGCCTACCGTTTACAGTAATCCCTCATACTTGAAAGGTCTCCAAATGCTCATCAACCTAAGTTTACCTCGGTCCGGCCCGTCTCAGCGATTCTCACTTCCTTTCCGGTGGACGGCAGGCAGCATTTTGTCGTGCACTCTGCACGGGCTCAGCGAACTTCCGCATAGGGGTGGTACAATAAACAAAGCTGGTGGGTTCGCAGCTTGGTGCTCAACAATTTGACGGTGATGCTTCGGGATTGAGGTACCAGGTACGGTCGGGATCAAGTGTCGCCTGTCGCGGTTGGTGGGGTTGGTCGGAGAGCGGGGGAGATGCCGCCGTCGCACCAATGTACCCAGTACATTCATGCATCCATCCGTCCCAATCCCTCGACAGCTGTGGTTTCGTTTACCTTGGGTATTGTTGGCAATGGCTACTCACGCCGCTGTGCCGTCCATCTGCTCATGTCGTCGAGGTATATGAAAGTCGAAATCAGAGACTCCGAGCTGTATGTTCCATCCTCACTGGCAACCAGTGTGAGCAGTATACTTCACCCGCAATGTACACCTCCACCCCCCCTTTCCCGACATTCCAAGCCATCTACATTGAAGAGCACAAACCCGGCGGCCCGGCAGAGCCACACCTTACGCCTCATATGAGAAAAACAACGACCACCGATGCAGAGGGTAGGGTGAGGCCCAGCCACGTCATGGAGCTGACCCAGGGCGAGATTGTGTAAATCGCCTGATGAGATGCTAGATGGGAAGCAAGTGAGAAATGACGCCTATGGTAGATGCGCGTCATGAGGGGCCTCGCACCCATTCCATCACTATGATGTCCGCGTCGAGCAGGGTCTATCTGCACGGTGACACCGACCCAGACCGACTGGGGGTCACTTCTGTGTGTCTGTCGTGCATCCTCGTCGGCTCTTTTTTTTCTGGGCTAGACATACAAGGGTGCGACAAGTGCTTGCCGGTGCGGCCATGTCCTTATCTCGCTCTCAGCAGCCACTTTTCCCATCGGTGTATGAGACAATCCTCAATGTCTTGAACACGACGAGGCACAGTCCTACTTGCCCTGGAGGCTGGCTGATCCCGCCCTGGTGAGGCTTTGGGCTTCTTGTTCCGACTCCTCGCATGCACTGCACTCACTGGCTGGCTAGCTCGGTGACAGGTTCTGCGGGAACCCATGGGGCCTCGGGTAAGGTGTGCCTCCTGGGAGCGCTGTGAGGTGGTACTAACAAACGAAGTATCGTGTTATTATGCAGTCGGCGCTGGCCACTACGAGAGAACATGGGCAAATTCGGGCACACGTCACAAGCCACACCTCTGTCTGATTCATCCAGCCGACCGTAGTCTGTTCTGGCCGCTGCCGCTGCTGCTGCTACTCGTTGCTTCTGTTGTCACTGCAATCTTGCTTCCCCCGTCGCATCGAGCTAGGCGCGACGAATCCCAACCGGCCACCCAGTGGTGGCCAGCCAGTGTGGTCGGTCACAGTAGCTACAGGAGTCGAGGCGTATCTCGCGTCAGGAGAAAGGCAGGTAGAGTTGTCCGTTAGGTAGAGCACATCAACGCCGCTCCCACACCCCGCAAGGGTCAGGTTTCCCCTCGTACTCCATCTGGTCTCTCCCCATACCAAACCTCACCCACGGTGTATGGTGTACCCATGTCCAAATTCACCGTGATTACGCTTCCTCCTCCTTCTCCTTCTCCTGCTGCTGCTCTTCCTCGACTCGACTGTACACTACAACTGCACCGCACCATCAGCAAACCTTACCCACCGCCGCTGCTGCTACCCTCGCACCCCTCCTCCTAGACTGTGGCTCAACCTCCTCGTCCTGCCTGCCTTACCGTCCCTCCTTCGGTGGAGGGGTACTTCGGCCCCAGCATCCAGGCGATAATACCCGCACACCTTGCCGACGTTACCACTCGCCCTCCCCTGCAACCCCGATATATACTAACACACGATCGCTTCCAGCGGACCGTCCATGTAAACGCGCCTTTTTTTCCCCTTGCTTCTCTTCGTTTTTCCCTTTTCCGCTTTGCCTTCCGGCCCGGTCTTAGCCTCTCTGCCTGCTTCTTGGTTGATCTCCGCCACGAGCCCACCGTTGACCGACCTCGGTGTCGTGTGTGCCTGCCTGCCTTCTTACCCCAGCCGGGCCACTCCCGTCGGTCTCGGCTGCTGCTGTTACTACTGCGCGTCTTTTCCTCTCACACTCACTTCCGTGCCCTTTCTTCTCTCTCTATTCTCTTCCCGGCCGGTAGTCTAGTCTTTTTCACCTTTCTCCCCAGTCGCTGTCACCCGATGATGGGCCTCTGACGCCCTCACCCACTTCCTTCAATGGTTCCCTTCACGGCCATGAACGCCGTCCACCCGGCCTCGGCCGATGCCCCTCCGGGTCTTGCACCGGCATCCGCACCTACGCCGGCTTCACCTCGTGCCATTGCCCCAGCTCCCACGATTCACCATTCTCCGAGCCTCTCTCCAACAAGTGCTATAGGATTTCCCCATGGCGCCCGAGGAGACCATCACCAGCAGAATGACGCGCATTACGTCCATCATCCGCCTCCGCAATCGCCGACACCGACGTCCTCGAACCACAGCCATGCGCTCCACCACAGCCCTCAGCAACAGCATCAACAGCCTCATCACCAGCTCCTCCAGTCCACAGCTGCCGCTGCCGCATCCTCGATCTCGGTGCATCCGGGGTCACCTCCATTGAGACAGGACACTAGCTCCTCCGTCTCTACACAGGCCACGGCGGCCTCTCAGGCCTCCGCTGAGACCTCCAACACATCGTACAGTGCCGACACCTCTCCTAACCTGCATCAGTCCATTTTCTCTCTCAAGGATGGCTGCGACGTCTCATACTCTAACATCCGACGCACCAGCAGGAGACGTACCGGTCCTTTATCGCAAGCCTCAAGGGAAAGGGCTGCCTTGATCCGTAAGCTTGGCGCGTGCAACGAGTGCCGCAAAAGAAGAGTTGCCGTGAGTTCCTACTCCTGTCTTGTTCCAAGTCCCATGTCTTGCGCAGCCACCTGTGGGAAAGCCCTGCATGACCTCGGTACTGACGTGTGCTTGCCATTTTGCTCGTCTCAGTGCCACCCAGGGCACCATAATATGACTTGGGAGGAGCTTCAGGGCAAGTTTCGAAAGTCTATGAGTCCTCCTGTTACGCAAGAGCTGGTTCGTCCTTTTGCGCCAACTCACGCTCTTGGCCAAACAAACGGGATGCAAACCTTCTTCGCTCATGATCCACAGGAGATGGAAATCGACAGCACCCCTTCTGACGAGCAACATCAGCCTCACCAGCAGCAGCAGCAACAACAACAACAGCATGTCGGTCTCCCATCCCTGACTGACGCACGCAACCGCAAACCACTACCCGGAGGTCGTCTGGAGAAGTCGCTCTCGCTGCCAGGCATCGAGTCCCTCAAGAACGATTTGCAAACCAACGTTTCGAGGATGCTTTCGACTGGCGCTCGCACACGCTATCAGACTGTGGAGGCACTGCTCATATTCTGGGAGCACGACGATGACTTCTCCACTGTGAACGGAGCAGTCAAAGAGTTGGCCGATGTCTTCGACCAATTCTATCATTATACGTTCAGAACACTACTCATTCCCTCCCCGTCGGAGAGCTGCAAAAGCTCGGGGAGATGGCTGTCACGGAAACTCAATGACTTTGTAGAAGACCGTGATCAGCGCGACGTTCTCAAGGTTGTCTTCTACGCTGGACACTCCTATCTCGACGGAAATCGGGATATGACACTTGCCAGGTATTACCCTATTACTTGTTTGAAGGCCCTACCGCCGCCTCTGTTGACACTCTTCGTGTGATAGTTCCAGAGACACCGAGAAAGCATCTACCATTCGGTGGAATGCCATACAGCAGATCCTTGAAGAAGCATGCTCAGATGTCTTGATCCTCATGGACGCTGCCTACTACCCTTCGTCGAAGATGGTCCGCAATCGCGGCGTGCTTGAGCTGATAGCAGCTTCGGTTTCAGAAGAGCATTACCATGTTCTCGATCGCTGCGCCTTCACGCGCGCCATCGCTGATTTGCTTCGCACACGAGCAACACGGCTTAGTCCACTTTCCGCTGCTGAGCTCCATGCCGCTCTACTAGCGACATACCCGAAACTCGTTCAAGAGCGTCATCCTGAGAAGGAAACAATCACCAGCTTCCCGGCACCTCTTCACATTATGATGTCGGGAAATCCTAGGTTGCCGTCCATTTTTCTAGCTCCTGTCTATCAAGGAAGTCCACTCCGCAACAGCAGTCTCGGGGGATACGATAATAACCCTCAATTGCACCTTTCTATCAGACTGAACGACGATAACGTTGATGTCGAGACCTGGAACGAATGGTTGCGCCTGATGCCGGAGGGGATCAAAGATGTCAGAGTTGAGGGCCCTTATCGGCCAACGTACAGATGATTGGGTACAACAAGACCACCTTCTGCACAATACGTTTTTATTTGCGGGACACGAAGCATACAAACCTGCGTCGACGGGACTGAGGTTTCTTTCCTGGCGTCAGGACTAAGAAGCAGGGCGCTGCTTTCTCATGCGTATACGGCCAGCTCATGACGCGGCCTTGTCAAAGCGATTTCTTACAGATTACTTTTGTCGGCTCATTAGAGGGAGCCGTGATGATTTTATGAAGCTTGCTTGAGTTAGCTCTACGCGATGCGCTCATTGATTGGGCGGGCTGTTGCTATACAACCACGTCTTCTTCAATACTTGCTCTGATAGTTACACCTCGGAGTTGAAATTTACTGAACGTGTCTACAGTATCATCACAATTGTAGAAATCAGATGTACGGACTTTCTGTACGCGATCCGTTGCAAAGTCAGGCGTAACAGGGTTAGTGGAGTGAGAGGAGGATCGACGGGAGGTGGGTCTGTTGCCCCAGCAACGCGCCAACACGGTCCTAGCACAAACAAGCCCCAGAGTTGCGAGCGTGACCTTTCATCAAGGGTCCATCAACAAGTCTCCAACACTACAGACATGAGACGACCTGCCTTTCTTTCTACACTTCACCCCTTTGCTTATCACAGATACTAACCCAGCAACACTGCCATCAACCGGCCGGTGGTAATCTGATCATGGAATCACCGCCCAAGCGTATGACACGGGCTCGTGCAGCCAAAACCACAGAACCCACCGTGAAGACGACCAAGATCGTCACCGCGGCTGCCAGAGCTAAGGCTTCGGTCTCAATTGCAAACAACAAGAGCACTTCGACTAAGCGGAAGACGCCGGCCGATGAGATCGACGACGAGGACGCGGATGAGCTGGAAGACAACCAGGACCTAGCAAAGAAACCAACACGCGGGCGACCACGCAAGATCGCAGATACAGAAGCTCAACCGCCTGCTACAAAGACTACAGCACGTGGAAGGCCCGCAAAGAAAGCAGCTACCGCGTCGAGCAAGGCTGAGGTGGCACCGACAAAGGCAACCCGGGGCCGACCAAAGAAACAGGTTTCCGAGGCCGATGCTCTCGACAACAACTCCCAACCACCCACCGCGAAGACAGTCAGAAGTCGCGTCACAGCCTCAAAGCCTTCAACGAAGAGTTCTCGGCCCACAACCAGAAAGGTTGTTAAATTTCAGGAACCGGATAAGGAGAATGACGGCCCACTTACTTCCAAAGAACCAGCTACGTCGAGCGGCATGCGGGCACGCCCAGCTCGTCGAGCACCAGCTACATCCTCCCGCACCACCAAAACTGGGACCAAGGACATGGCCACCTCATCCGCCAAGCCGTTGAGCCCTAAGAAGGTGACCCAAATTCCGATTTCAAGGATGGACAGCTCGGAAGATGAGCTCGCCGGAGGCGACACCCCCCTTAAGAGGATGCAAAAACAGCCAATGAAGCCTCCAAGCGATCTTCCCATCAGTCCCAGGAAACCTTCGGCCGCTACCTCTTTTGAGGAGGCAGAAGACAATACTATGACTGTCAACAATGCCATACTCAACCCTCCAGAGATCGGTGCAACCAGTCTGGGTTCTCCTGCACGCCGTCCCCCCACTTCTCCGTTCAAGGACTCCATGAAGTCTCCTGCTCGCAAGATGGGATCTGTCCCGCTGCCGAGCTCGATGATGAAGTCCAGGAATGCTGGAGGGGATCGCGATTTGACTTCACCCAGCAAATCCCTTCTCCAATCAGCCGCGAAGCGACCGCAATCACCTATCAAGGGCCTGTCCTTCGTATCAATCAATCAATCACAACAGCAGACATCTCCTTTGAAGTCGTCTGTTCTCCAGTCACCTGCGAAGAGGGCGCTCCCCGGTCATAAGCCTCGGCAATTATCACCTGAGAAGTCTGAGAGGGCATCAATCGAAGACACTCCTCGGATGAAGCCCATCATGTCCAGTCCGCTAGCCTCAAGCAGTCGGAGGCCATCCGAGAAGCTCCTCGAGAATGAGATGTCCGAAGGCGGGGGCGAGGACGAAGAAGCCGTCTTCACTGGACCTGTGGGTTCTTTGAAGTTCCCAGGCCGATTATCGGCGGTACTTCCTCGGAAAGCTGATCCTGCAGAGGCTGCTGGTGAAAGCCATATTGAAGCGCCTGAAGACCAACCCGAGGCAACAGATGATGCCACATCTGACATGGTTCAGCCATCGGGCGACGATGGTGCAGCACCTGTATCCCTATCCCCTCCAGCTTCAGCTGAGGACATACAAAGCGCGATACAACGTGCATCCCTCACTCCAGTCAACCCGCTTTATCAGCTCAGGGCCAAGGACTTGGATCCATGTCACGACATGAACTGGGAGTCAGAAGATGATCTCTCCCCAACCAAGGGAATGGATGTCACGACTTCTTCTTTCACTCGAAGCCCATCCAAGTCTCGTCGCGTGACAATGGGACTCTCATCGCTCGCGGACCAACTTGACTCGTGGTCACCGGCTGATCCTATCGAACAGCAAGTGGAGCCTGAGACGGTTGAACTTTCGGAGACCGTGGAAGCAACTGAATCTCATCCTGAGAATGTCGTTGAGGCACAAGGTGACATTGCTGCAAGCCCGCTTCCTGCAGTCAATGCTTTCTTTGAGCAAGAAATGTCTGCCCGGCCTAGTCTATCAAGCACTGCGTTGTGCGGCTCCAACTCCAGTGAGGATCAGGCCATGGGCGAGCCGATACTGGAGGACATCATGATTACAGATGAGGATATTGAGCTTGCCAATGAGGCAAATGAGATGTCTTTGAAAGAGCCAGATTATACGGAAGACGACGCCCCAGAGCGGTCTTTCTCTGATGAGATCTCAGAGGCAAGTCAGGAGTACGCCGACGAGAATCAGATTCCAGTCGATCCAGGGCTATCCACTGCTGCTGCTACTGCTCACGCGCCGATAACTCCAGTTCGACCAGCCCCTAAGGTTTTCAACACTACAACGAAAGTTCCGCTCAAGCCAGCAGACGATTCAACCCCTAGTCCGGTGAAGAAAAGAAGCTTCAGTGCTTCTCGTGTGGCCCCTCGACGTCCCAGTGGCCCAACTCGCAATGCCACCGTCATCTCGTATCAGCCGACCAAGACTGATGTGCACACAGCGGCGCATGGGGATGCGACGGCTATGCTGCCATCTACCCTGCCATCTACCCCCGCAAAGTCAGATATTTGGTCAAGTATGGGAACTCCCGCCCGGACGCCGCGCCGAGATGTCAACCCAGATATGCTGCGAGGTGCTGTGGTATTTGTGGACGTGCACACAAGCGAAGGCGCCGACGCCAGCGGCATCTTCGTCGACTTGTTGAATCAAATGGGCGCACGATGTGTCAAAACCTGGAATTGGGCACCAGAGAGCGACGGCTCATCCACTAAATGTGGCATCACACATGTCGTTTTCAAGGATGGTGGCAAGCGCACAATGGAAAGAGTCAGGCAGGCCAATGGAGTTGTCCACTGCGTCGGTGTGACCTGGGTCCTAGAGTAAGTTGGGCACGGATCCGACATCGTATCTGCATCCTGCTAACAATTGAGTAGTTGCGAGCGTGAGAATGAGTGGCTGGATGAAGCGCCATACTATATTGATAGGTCCTTTGTTCCTCGTGGCGGTGCACGTCGGCGAAAGAGCATGGAGCCTAAGGCTCTGGCAAACATGAACGGCACCCTTGTCAATAGTGGCAATGGAAAGGCGGCTTCGACACGCGATACACAGTCCGTGCCGAGGACCCCAATGAACCGTCGTCAAAGTACACTCTGGATGCATACGCCATCCGACCAGGGAGAGGATGCCGAAAATGATGATGACTACGAATGGTCAAAGTTCCTCATACTCACGCCTGTTCCCAAGACTCCTGCCCCAGAGGCAGTAGCGCGGTACGCCGCCGACATTCCGACAAGTCCCAGTGAGGGCAGCATGAATTCATCTCCGACCCAGGAGGACCTTCTCATGCGCACGTGTCCGCCCAAGTCAGGCAAATTCCGCGACGTCGACGTCGACATGATAGGGACTTGCCTCCCGAAAGCCAACACCTACGAGGACCTTGGCGTGGGTATCCTCGGGAGAGATAAGGACGAGCATGTTCGCATGCGCCTCATGGCGGCGAGGCGTAAGAGTCTTCAGTTTGCGCCCAAGGTTGGAAGCCCTCTCGCAAGGACTTGGAAGTGAGATGCATGCTATGTTACCTTTGATCGTTCATTGCGCAGGCGTTTAGGGGTAAAGAAACTGTCGAGACCTGGCCGTTACAACAGGCGGCACAATTTGGGAAGGCTCGGTGTTGGACGGCATCATATTTGTTGTATTGAGATACCTTACTTGGATACTTGTCCATCATATAGAGACAAGGCTTTGCAGTAACTGGTGTGTTGTGATTGGTACGTGTGATTATGCTCGGTGTCGAAGGTAGGTGCAACTGCCCACACTGCGTAAGGGATACCGGGCTCCAGTAGCAACCATCTTCCGGGAATGCGGTTGGCGGTCAATGAGGTCTTCAGACTGTCGTGGGTGGAATCGGGAGGCTTGCGGTGGATATACCAAGATGAGCTCCAATGCTTCGCGTTTGATGTTGGGTATCCCTATCATGTGGTGTTTCCGAGACGATTCCCGTCTTCCCTAGTTGCATATTTCGTCTGTTTATGGCTCAGAAGCTTGGAGTGATATATGAACGCATTGCCGCCACAGCGTCTCCGTCGCAACTCTTGAGAATCTCTGTGACCTTGACCTTGGGCAACTCCAGTTCCTGAACAAGCAGTGTGACATCCGCGGCATCGACCTTGACGGCCTTCTTCGGTGCCGCAGACGCTATAGCTGACCCGCTCTTGGAAGAACCCGAGACTGCGTTGGCACCGAGATTCTTCATAGCCTGGCCAACGGCCTCCTGGTCGACATTCTTGCTGGCGGCCGAGGCATCGTCGGTAGTGTCGAGGCTGGCGAGCGCGGATGCAGCCTTGCGATCTTCTGCGGACTTGACGGCGGGGCGCTCGTCTTCGATGTCGCCTGCGGCGCCTTCGACAACGTTGGGGGGCTGCTTGTCGGCCATTATGAATGGTGATCGGATTGTTTGTGGTGGCGGTGGAGGTGGAACTTGAGCAGGTTGGGATGTTAGTTAGGTGGCGGGGCAATTCACGGTCATGCTGCACATGTCAATCATACATAGACGTTGGCATTCGAGCTTCACACTCTTCAAATCAGCATTGTTTCATGATTATAATTGAAGGAAAACATTGGCCAGAAGAGCACTTGTAAGTGGAACAACTTTTGGTTCATGAATTTATCAGGCCTAGCACATCAGCGAGTTGACACCGCCACGAAGAGCTGCTCCTTCGTCCCTCCTCCACGACCCGTGGTACCCTACAGTGTACTTCGAATTCATCGACCCGACATTCTTTTTCGCTCCCACTTGATCACTCGCTTGTCTTTTCGCAAGATGGTATGGTCGATACAGCCGCGCCCTATTGGTGCCTTTCGCATATGTCTGTATGCCTTTGGCACATGTTTCGGTCCTTGAGCCCTCACCAGCCCCAGTTCGAGTGAAGGTGAATCCTGTCTCGTCACCCAGTTACCATCAATTATTGTACGCTGGCCGAGTCTCCTCGAAATGACGGACAGCATCGCGGCATCCGGTCAGGTTCTTCTTCGGCTCCCATGTACTTTCGTCTATGGCGCAACCTTCCCACTTCACGAGGTACGAATGTTCCAGTGTCTCGCTGTCAATGCCAGCATCCAATATCTTCTCAACTACCCACTCCTTGCTTGGAAATTGGCCAGGCGACTTCCCCTGCTGGCGGCCCCTCTTGCTGACCTTCGACTGTGCCTGTCCATGTCCAGAGGTCTGGGCTGAAGGTGTCTGGACTCGTTTGCTGCGCTGCGATCGTCGGAGCCCGCTGCCTGGGATCGCGTCGCTGCTACCCCTGCGTCCTGGGCCTGAGCCCTGCGAAGGGGCGACACCCAGAGCATGTTGACTGGATGGTCTCAGGCAGACCTCTACCGACGACAACGAGTGGGAGGTCGTGTCGACATCAGAGACGACGCCATGGTATCCCAACGGTGAGCCATCGGACTCACAGATGCCGTCATTGCTGTGAACACAAGATGAGCGTTGGTCTGACTAGTCCCTCCGAGAGGATTCTTACACAGCAATTACAATATCTTGATCGTCTGACATCTTTCCCGCGCTCGGTAGCTCGGTGCTCCAGAATGTCGTGTGATGACCGTACAAGGTATCAGAAGTGGGCTGCTGGGGAGGTCGAGGCCTTGATTGCCGAGCAGGATGTTTGAAGCACGATAGTGTGAGAGCTTCTGCCGCGCGTGGAGCTTGAGCCAAAGAAAGAAAGCCAATAAACAAAAGCCAAGAGGAAACATGATGAAGAAGAGCGTTGGGAAGCGCAGATCTGCGGCTACCGACAGGTGGTGGTGACGGACCGACTGGCAGCTGCCCAGCGGCTCCGGTGCATTCGCCCAGGCACCGCAGCCTAGTAATGCTGGAATCAGAAAGCAAGGCACGGCTGAATAACACATGCAATTGAACCAGGCTCTGCCTCAATAGTTAGGCATTTCGGCATTGCCAGTCTGTAGCCTATCTGATGGAACGTGCACACCTGAAGGACGTGGGCACTGATCTCCACACAACAACGATATGCAAAGCGTGTTACCTATGATATATTCAGGTCTTCTTGTTCTTCTTCTCATCCTCACTATCGCTCAGCTCCTCAAACCGACCCTCCTGGACTGCTTGTTCAACAGGGTTTTGGACGTTGATAATGCCATTCTTCTTGAGCCTGAACCATGGTTAGAGTATGAACCCTAGAAATTTGGGATATGGGGACGTACCGTTCGAATAGCACGAATAGCCTCTCTGCTTCACGTTCCTTTTCTTCCTGTGACATCTCTGGAGCATCCGCAAAATTTTCCGTGTCGATAAATTGCCCAGTAATTGGATTCACAGGTCTTTGCCCACCACGCCCGTCGCCTGCACTGAATGCTTGAGCGGCCGACTCAGGGATGGGAATGTCATTCTGGAACAGGAAGCCCGAAGCATACCCATAGCCAACATTTTCCACAAATCGCGCGGCGTCCTTGCCAGACAAGTCGAAGAGGAGGTGAGAAACCGAATTTCCGAGCTTCGGTGCCGTTGGATTGGTGGAGCTCTTGAGTAGTCTGGCAGGCAGGTTGCTGCCTTTGCCAAGCACGGCCTGGCGATCCTCTGCTGTAGGAAGAAGCGCTTCCTGCATATAAGACTGCACCGGCTCCGGTGCAGTCTCGTGTGTCTTTATCAAGAGGCCCACCAGTGGGGTCACCATCACGTCCTTCTCAACATCGTCGTACGAGCTCATCGCACGGTCTAGAATATCGACGAGTCTTCTTGTGACCTTGGTTGCGTCTTCATCTGGAAATAGCGATGCTCGTGCTTCCGCAGCAGAAAGATCGAGATTCAGCAGGCCATTAGTCAGGTGACTGAGAGCAGAATCGAGTGGTTTCGATGCCGGCAGCTCATGCTTCCACAAGAGATCTATGAGGTGAGGCACCGCCGGTGTGAACAAGGCGATATGCTTGACTGAGAAATGAGTGACGTTGAATAGGAGTTTTGCAGTCTCGACAAGGGCTGCCTCCTCCATCGGTTCTATCCGGGCTTTCGATTCGGATCTTAGAAGCGCTGCGTGTCGGCCGAGGTTATTTGTGATCCCTTGTGCTAGCTCGTGCTTGTCCAGGAGTTCCGAAAGGTTGACGGAGGTCTCGTAGGTTGTTAAAAACACAATTCTGGACAGTAAGAATTCGCCATCCCAGGTGGTGTCGTCCTGCAGCTTTGCGCATGCTTTCGAGGCATAGCCTTTATCCACAAACATTTGCCTAGCCGACCGATTCAGCAACATGGCATTGGCAAGCACGCGCATTGCCCCGTGCGATGTGTCCCTTGACGAGCCTTCGAAAGCATGGCGCATAAGCATTGTGAGACCCTGAAGTCGGGCGGTTCAGCATATGGGCCTTTCCCTTTCAACACGGTAGACTAACCTTCTCCGAGAATATCGGATCTGCTTGGCGCGGGTCTCTCCCATAGATCTTGAGCTCCTCAAAAGCTGCACTGCGGGCTAGGTGGGATTCGTTAGCCTGTAGCAAAGCGGACGTTGACTTGGGTGTCATACCTGGCTCGGCCATTGTCAGCCCCTCCAGATCCTGCGATAGCTTATCGACCAAGTCCTCTACAGCCTTCAGCTTTTCTTTGAGATGTCAGAAGATACATGATTATCCTGTTCCAGAGCCTTGTACCTACCAGGCCCTGTGGCCATACCGGGCGGCAGAGCTGCCATGGCAATATTGAGTTGTCTCAGATCTGCTTGTGCCCGTTGGAAAAGTCGACAGGAGGGATATACTACTATTCCGGAGATTGATCAAGGCGAGTTTCGCTTGCGGACCAGTCAGATTGACTTGGAACTACAGGCCGGTGCAGGTGCTTGTCGCGGCTGTCTTGAGCTGGTATTAGCATCAATGCTGACTTGGACGGCTGATATCTTTGGGACGAATGCAAGGGTGGAGAGAGGGCGGATTTGCAGAAATGAACTCGAATAACAAGGAGAGCCACGGTCATGAACTCAACTTGCTCGTTTCGTCACTGGCTTCAAGAAGGACACAGTCTTCCAGGGTGGAGCAGTGTACAACCGTACAGTCGCAGGCGCCACAGTTGGATGTGGGGTTGTTGCGGAGAAAGTCAGCCTCTCGACGCGCCACCAGCCACACAGGGTCCCTTTACGCGTTACCGTGGAGCGTGGTCGCGTCCAGGTACCTACGGCTTGACCAGCAAATTGCATGGTTGTGCAACTCCGGATCCTGGAATCCGATCCGCCAACCTCGACTCCAGCCTGCTGTTCTACGACTGCTGGCTACGGTCCTATCCATCCTTTGTGGCAATCTTGGGACCAGTGTCGACCTGTCTTGTGAGCTGTTGACGAGTTGCATCGTGTCATTGTGCACAATCTCCTATGCTCGTTTGCAAGCGACATCCTGTCTCTGCCCTCTGCTAGAGATCGTGCTGGCTGCGACGCAGTCATGGCGGTAACGACCTCAGCAAGGCAAGCAGACCACGCCGCGCTCGCATCTCTACCGACGAGACCTCCTACACCACCCAAAGAAACTTCGTCCCGTATTTCATCAGCACCGATTAAACCTACTGTCCGGCAATCCTTGGCCAGACATCAGAGCTTGCAAACACCACCAAGCATTCACTCCTTGATCTCGCCTGCCACGACAGAGTCAAATCCGAGCTCCGGTCGACTACGAAAGAAAGTTGAATGGTCAGCCCATACAGAGTATAAGGACGCACCCCAGTATCAGGAAGGAGAGAGGCTAGCCAAGTCATCACCCCTTGCGGCTGGCACTGCGTCGAAACCGATCAAGGGCATTCTCAAGGCATCCTCGTCTCCATGTCAACCGACTGCATCGCTGAACACCAGGCTCGGCAGCCTGACCGAGCAGATCAGCATTTCCGATATGCTAGACTCAACAATCAAGCAACTATCGGGGTCCGATCGCGATTCCAAGGTGGACGCCTACATGGCTCTGGCGAGGGCTTTGAAGACATCCAATAATCTCCCAGATCGTGTGGCTCTTCAAGGCAAGCTGAGCCTGTTGACACAGTTCATTCAGCGGGACATCACCCTCAAAAACAGTGATGGGGTTCTCGATCGGTCCCTCGTCAACCACGCCCTGTTACTACTAACGACCTTCCTTCACTTCAATGCCATTGCCTCAACGATCTCTTCCGACTTTGCAATATTCATCACGGACCATTCCATTCGATCGTTCGAGGACCCAAATATGCCGAAGGAAGTTGTTCGGTATTTGATGCAGGTCATGGCCTTCCAGAGCTTTGCACCCAAAGTCATGTCTCTGGATCGCGTTGGTCGCCTGGTGGCAGCCATACACAACCTCGAAGGCCACCTGAGTGGTAAAAGCATTGTCATGAGTCGGATCCAGCTGTACAAGAGGCTGGTAAAGCAGTGCCCTCATCACATGGTCGCCCATACAAGCTGGCTTCAGGATCTCTTCACTGATATGCTGAGCCTAACGAAAGACATCCGGACTGAGGCAATCGGCTTAGGCACTGAAGCTGGGTTTCAAATTCGTCACGACAAGCAGGTAATTCGACACGTCCTTGAGATTCTGCAGACTGAGACCGATGATAAGTCGTTCATCCAATACTACATTGAAAGACTGCAAGAGATGCTGAAGGACAGGGAAAGGTCTGCAGCAGTCCCTCAGATCTGGGCTGTCATTAATCTCTTCATGCGATGTCCGCTTGAAAGATGGGAATTGTATGGGCCATGGCTCACTGTAGTTCAAACAGCATTCAACACGGCGGATGGTGCCACGAAGCTCGAAGCCAACTACGCATGGAATCGCTACGTCTACCTCTGCCTGTCAGAAGGGAAGACGACATCCAAGTCTCTGACCACCCTTTGCCAACCTTTACTGAGCCAATTGCGGAAGAAAGCGAGCCCGAAGAACCCCGAGGAGATCACAAAACTGCGTCGAACCGCTGTCGGAGGGGCTTGCAACCTGTTTTATTATTCATTTCGACCAGGCAATGACAGGCTATCCCCCGATATGGTTTGGGATGTCGCAGTGCACCCGATCATGTCACAATTGATCATTCTCAGCGACAACAATGACTCGTCAAGCGACTGGGCTCTTCAAGCTGCAAGACTCTTGAATGGGCTTCTGGATGGCGCCACACCACGAGTCTGGAGGGAAGACCGCATAAAGGACACCAATCTGGTCAGACCAGATGAGTTGCCTCCCCTGGACCCTAAATGGGTCCGTCGCAATTCCGACAAGGTCTTCAAGATTCTGGATGCTATCCTCGAGCGCAAGGTCCTGGACATTGCCAATCAAGACTCTCTTGCATATCGCCTGTGGCAATCTCTTGTAGGAGCCGTTGCTGCTGCTTCAGCAAAGGACATCAAGGTCTCGGATGATACGGTGAAGTTCTTCGCTAGCGCTTTCGGGCTTCTGCACAAGATCTGGTCAAAAGGTACTCCAGATAGCCATTCGGACTCGTCACGCCTATTGAAGGGGGTGAACCACATGATCCAGATCATGATCAATGGCCTCGGTGTACTGCCATTCACTGAGAAGAAGCTCTCTATGACCACACCAAACCTTTTTGAAGCTGTTGCTACACCATCTGCGCGCATCGATCGGCATGACCAGAACCGGGGCATCGTACGTTCCCCTTTGCTTCATCTTCTCAATCTCTTCTGCACAATTCCAGAAGGTGCAACAGACAACGACGACTTTTCCAGCTTCCTCCTAACCACCTTCGAGCCCTTCTTTGCTGGCAAGTCAGAGAAAGCGCGCCTGGACCAGACGCGAGATTTGCTGCGGGCACTGCCTCGGAACGTGGTCTGCCCGTACGGCGTCTGGATCCTAGCATCGCAAAACATGATGCTGCCCTTGACACGACCGGCGGCACGCGATGAAAAAGGAGACAAAATACTGGGCCCTGAGTACCGAGAAATGATTTCGTTCATGGAACGAGGGTTGACTTGCCATCCGAATCTGCCGCTTGATCGATGGCTATCAGTTTTCAAGTCGGTGGATGATCACGTTGGACATCACTTTGGCCAGGCGGGTCAGGCTCTGGTAATCTTTGAGCCTATGGCCAAGATCTTGGTCGATCTGATGGATTGCGAACAACAGCAGCTCTCAGACTCCGATTTCATCTGTATTGTGGCCAACTTGCTTGCTAGCGCTCAGTACCCAAAGGATAAACAAGCCATGGATGCCGCCAGACGGCAATTATGGGGTGCTGCTCCTCCCGCAAGTCAACACGGGCCTTTCAAGCCTTTCGAAAATCTATATAGGGCCGCAGACCTTGCCATGAACAAGGCGTACCAGGGCCTTGAGACCACTGCCAATACGGCGCCAACCTCAAGCCTTCTTGACTCCATGACGACTTTCATCACAGCTTCCAATGAGCATGGAGCTTCAATATTGTCTGCTCTTCAAAGCGGACTGCGAACCTGGATCGCCGATGAAAGAAGCCTAATCTCATTGTGTAGCGACTCACATGTGAGCCAAGCCGTAAGAACATATCGCCCAGACAAAATTCGTTTATAAAACTAATCGGTCAGCAGGTGAAGCAATTGTGGAGTGAGGTCTCCCAAATTCTGGTCACCATCGGGAAACCATGCAGAGGGCAACTAGACACACTGGAGCCCTTGCTTTCATCTGCATGTGAGAGCAGACATGATGTGATCCCGTCAATGGCCGCCGAAACCTGGAATAGAATGGTTGAGCAAGTGGACGAGCCTCAGTGCTCTGATAGTCTCAAGACTATTCTGTCATCCTTGAACTCGAAGTTGGATGTGGAGATGACAGGCACTGCTCACCCTTCAAACGGGTCTGGAGCTCAGCTTCGTGTCTCGTTGACTCGTCAAGACTCCCTTGATCTTCTCAAACCAAACGAGTACGCTTCAAGCGTGCTAAGCAAGCGGGGCACTCCAGTAGCTACCCCGTCTCCGCCAAAGACGAGTATCGCTACACGAGCTCAATCAAAGAGAAGAGATGAAGCGACTCCGAGGCGAACAAGGAATCGCGGAAGTAAAAGGACCGGAACTCTGCGCTTGCGTCACGATGATTCACAGATTGAGTTTACTGCAGTGGCCTCATCATCCCCGCCTCGCGAGGAATCTCAGCATCTTACCGAGAGACAAAAGGAGGTTCGAGAACGACAGAAGGCAGAGGCTGCTGCATGGCCGATGCTGGCATCAGAAGAACCCAATGCTGAAGCCCCTCGCCCCGAAAATTCTGATGCAATGTCGCAAGCTGATGTGCCTGAAGCACCTCAGCGTCTTAAGGAAACGACACCAGAACCCCGTACACCATACGAAGATCTCATCAGCTCGACGCCAACACCTCGACGGGGTCAGGTTCTTCAAATGGATGACCTCAATGATCCTCCGTCGTCGCCTCCTGAGCTTCGGCCGTATCCATTACTGTCCGAAGTGCAGACCCGGTCAAGGGCTAGTAGTTCACTAGAAGGGTGGGAATTTTCATCGCCGCCAAACTCGCCGAGCTTAAACGACTCGGCAGCTGCTTTGAGAAGTGAAATAACTGAGTCCCAGCTTGCAGGCCAACTCCACGAGCGGGAGGACTCATCGAATGAACTACCTTCATTGAGTGGCAATGACGCACCAGCGCAGCCGAGGCCAGGGCCTGCTCAAACCGAGACTGATGAGCCTAACAGCCCTGAGATTTCTGAATCCCAGTCTGCACATGAGTCACCACAAATGCAGACGCGGACCCGACGCCACAAGCGCAAGGTAGCAAGATCAAAAGACCCTGAAAGGGTGTCCGCGACTGATGATGTTTCTTCCAAACGGACACTGCGAAGCCGTTCACAGGACGACCTCACTCAAGTCAACTCTCCCCGTGAAGGAGACACATCTTTTGCGCTCAGTGAGGATGCAGAAACAAACATGCTTCAAGTCGCGGCCGCCTTGGAAACGGAGACTAGCGATGCTATCAAGCCACACAGTTCTGTGAGGACAAGGAAACGTGCCAAGTCATCACCATCAATGCCGCACAATCTCCCGCATACCCCAGGCTCGGAAAGGTCTCTCAAGGCACCCACGAATGATTTGAGAAAACGCAAGAATGAAGAAGGAAAGCAAGAGGGGGCTCGCAGAAAGCGGGTCAAGGCATCCCGCTATGAGAGTGAGTCTCAGCAAGCAGTCAGCAGTTCTCCTGCCGACGTTGGCCTCTTGTCGGGCGACAAGATGCGCACACGACGCAGCAAACGCGTGCGAAGGGAACAGGAGCAACAGGAGCAACAGGAGGATGAGGATGGGAACAAGGGGATCACTTCCGAGCCGACGACAGACTTGATGGAGGTAGCCAGGGCCAACGACGAGGCAGGAGACACGGATGAGGAACTGCTCTCTCAACTCATGGCCGATTCGCAAGCGGCTTCGCAGAGCCAATCCCAGTCTCGACAGGCTCGTACTGCGCCCGTCGACATGGTTGTGGCAGAAAAGAAGGAGCCACAGCTTGAAGAACAGGTGCCGCCGATTTCAGCAGACGATGCTGCAACAGCCGTACTACATTTGCTCCGAAGTGGCAAGGATATGTTACGTGGTAAGGCGATCAGCCGTGTGCAGGTGGACGAGCTTGAAACGATGATAATGGATCTGAAAAGGGAGATGTACCAGGCTGAGTACAGGGGAAGGGAACAATAGTGGCCGACTCTATTACTTACACCATCATTGTTGGAGCATCAACGGCGTTCAGGGAGACAGAACACGTGGGACGATGTTTAGCTTTAGTCGAGAACAGTGTAGATTGGAATGATGACGAGACATTCGATGATCTCTGAAGGAATAGCCAAGATTGAAAGAGTGACTGTGCCGTGATTGCCCTAGGCAGCAGCAGCAGCAGCAGCAGGGGCAAACGAATGAAGGTGTCAAGAGGCAAACGTTACAAGGTTCGCTGGAGGGTCGTACGAACCAATTCCCTGAAGGCTAGGCCTGTTTCGTTGCGATGGCAAGCCTATTTGGGTAATCCGAGCTGCCAGTGGCTGCTCCCCGCGGCTCCGGAAGTTGGGGTAGCCTCCAGAAGCCGTGGTGCATCCGGACCTAAGCTTCAAAGTGTTGCATACCTGGGTCATTTTCCCTGGACCTCTGTTTAGCTTGAAGGCTGTATTGTTCACGATGGCCATCTTCGGGATGCCTACTCCGGCTGACCTGGGGGATAGGCCGGGGGGGGGGGGGGGGGGGGGGAAGCTTGTTTGCCTCGTGGACGTGGTCTGGGGATGATGATCCCCGCGTTGCCCATTGTGAGGGCGTAAGGCCCTGGCTGCATGAGCCGTAGCACGGCCGGGCCTCACCACCACCGGGAGATATTGTTGAAGTAGCTGGGAGATGGCCGAACGCTCATCGGAGGATACATCTCTCGATGGCTGGACACCCATCGTGATCGCGATCTGCACTGCTTCCCAGATACACAGGGCGTGCACATAGCGGCAACTTAGTGCCTCTATTGCGCATGAACTTAGTCAGTGTCTCCTCATCTTGGGGCCCAACTTTCCTCTCCAGAAGGGACTGCTTCTTCGAAAGGTTCGAGAAAAATTATCGTCTTGCTACATGCGAGACGAGCCATGACGTAAATCCGGAGCTGGAGGAGATAGCCAGACAGGCAGTCCCACATCTTGGTGCGCCTTGCGCCTAGGGTTCCGTTGGATGAAGTCCCCTTTTTGGTTCGTAAGCCATGTAGTCGACTATCTGAGCTCTGCTCGTCTGCATTGCCCAGCCATCATCTACTTCGGGACGCATTGTGCACCTGTACACTGGTCGTGTGCAACCAAATTCCGATTCTCCGCGGTGCCGAGGCCTGCCATGGAAATATGTCTTGGTATTCGGGCTTGTCCCGGCTTGTCGCGTCGTGGGCGTCGGGATGCTGAGTTGGGTTCCATCTCCACTTGGTCAGGTCCATCGCGCATACCGCCATGAATCATGTACCTTTTGGCAGTGGTGCCAGGCTGAGAGGTACCACCGTCATACCGACAATGGTAGCGTTTTCCGGGGCAGGGCTACAAGGCGGTGTGGATGGATGGCTTCGATGTTTGGCAAGCCGAGATGGACAAGCCTTGATGCAAGGCGTAAGAGAGGAACGAGGGGGAAGTCAGACGGAAAGCCCCTTACAAGGATGCCGTCGGGAGACCTTTTGACCATTCGTTCCCTGAGATTGTCGCAGGTGTCAAGTGACCGCTCCAGGATCAAGCGAGAGGAAGGTGAAGAAGAAAAAGAGGGAGGCATTCAGAGAACAAGTGGTGTGCGGACAACTGCCGAGCCCAGGACATGCCTCGCGACATCGCGGCAGTGAGATTGGAACGGCGTGGGCTTGATTGGAGACGACGCTCGAGATTCACGCTCGTCTCAATCCATCGTCCCTCTAGCCCAACTCGAGTTGCCCACAACCACACCGACGCTCTCCACAAGGCACACCCACCGTGACGTCGTCAATCCCCACGCGAAAAGATTCTACGTCTCCCAGCCTCGCCTAGACAGTAAGGCCGGGCGGGCTGCGCTGTTGAGCACGCAGAGTATCGTATCAGCTGCCAAGAAAGTCAACGGCACGATCAAGGCCGAGATTCCCCATTTCTCGTTGATGGAGAACTCCTGCACAAACCATGCCATTCATTGCATCCAAGGCGGGCGCCCCTCCTCCTTGCTCTGTCTAGGAAACGAAGCGGTTCCCCTTCACCTGCGCACGACACACTATGCCGCTGCCTCCAACCAACCATGTTAGTGTGCATCAGAGCAGGCACCTTGGCCAAATTGGGGTCGTGCCTTTGCCGCCTCTGGTGTGCACATGTGCAGATCGACATCGCTACCTAGACGCATCCAGTCATACAGAGACCCCCCGGAGCAAGGTTTTGAGTTTGAACATTGCTCCTCCTCTTGAACGCGGTGCCTAAGTCCTCTGGGTTATAAGAACAGCTTGATGCCCCATCTTGACCATCTGGCTGGAACCTGGCTGGTCAAATTTCATCCCTTCCTTCTTCTTGTGCTGCCTCACATACTGTGGAGTTATCGACTAGGCATTTCATACTTGTCTCAGTCACTCTCAACCAGTGTGTTTTCTTGCCACCATGGCGAACAGCAAGTCCTTCCTCGGCCTGAGGGGCAAGTCCTTGAATTGGGCTATTAGCACTATTGCAGGATGCGATTTCCTCCTCTTCGGTTACGGTAGGCTGCCTCTTCACTATGTGACCAGCGTTGCTACGTCCAGGCTAACACATTGCCCTCAGACCAAGGCGTTATGGGCGGTATCCTGACCTTGCCCGTCTTCCTGGAACAATTTCCTTCCATTGATCCCTCGGCTGAGGGTATTGTCAAAGGCAGTGCTGAGGCATCGAATCGCTCAACGTACCAAGGCATTGCCGTCGCTTCTTACAACTTGGGCTGCTTCCTCGGTGCTGTCATCACCATCTTCATTGGCAATCCTTTAGGTCGCAAGAGGATGATCTTCCTCGGAACCGCCATCATGGTCGTTGGTGCCGCTCTGCAGGCGTCTGCATTCAGCCTCGAGCACTTCATCATTGGCCGCATCATTACTGGACTTGGCAACGGCGGCAATACCTCGACGGTCCCCATGTGGCAATCCGAGACGTGTTCGAGTCACAAGCGAGGTAAACTGGTTATGATAGAGGGTGCTCTCATCACTGGAGGCATCATGATCTCCTACTGGATCGACCTCGGTTTGTCGTTTGCGCCTGGCTCCGTCGCATGGAGGTTCCCTCTGGCTTTCCAGATCGTCTTCTGTCTGTTCATCCTTACTTTCGTGTTGAGCTTGCCGGAATCTCCACGTTGGCTCGTTCTCAAGGGCCGCGAGGAGGAAGCCAAGGACGTCATTGCCGCCATTGCTGACGTTGACCGCGACGACAAGTTTGTTGCCAACGAGTTCAAGGCCATCAAGGAGACTGTCCTCGAAATGAGCAAAGGCACCTTTTCTGATCTCTTCGCTCGTGATCGAGACCGCAGCCTGCACCGCACCTTGCTCGCCTATACCAACCAGATGTTCCAGCAGATTTCCGGCATCAACCTCATCACTTATTACGCAGCGAGGATTTACGCAGACCTCGGCATGAGTCCCTTCATGGCCCGTCTATTGGCGGCCTTGAACGGCACGGAATATTTTATTGCCTCTTGGCCAGCTGTGTTCCTTGTTGAGCGTGTGGGTCGCCGAAAACTGATGCTCTTTGGCGCCGTCGGACAAGCCGCGACCATGGCGATCCTCGCGGGCGTCAACTCTCAGAAGGAGAAGCCCTTTCAGATTGCCGGCATCGTATTTCTTTTTGTCTTCAACACCTTCTTCGCAATTGGATGGCTAGGGATGACTTGGCTCTATCCAGCAGAGTGTGTTGGCTTGCGCCTTCGGGCTCCTGCTAATGCGTTGTCGACATCTTCAAACTGGATCTTCAACTTTATGGTAGGTGCTGCTGCGGATTTGGGATCGATTGCTCTGCTGCCGAGACGGACTCGCTGACTTAAACTCAAGGTCGTCATGATTACTCCTGTTGCCTTTGAGAGCATTGACTACCACACATACACGATTTTCGCCATCATCAATGCCATCATCGTCCCATCCGTGTACTTCTTCTTCCCAGAGACTGCGTACCGATCGCTCGAAGAGATGGACACCATCTTCCAGAAGGTCAAGGGATGGAAGGGAGCCTTCACTGTCGTCCACCAAGCCCGTGTTGAGCCTCGTCGCTACGGAAAGAATGGCGAGCTCCTGATCAGCTATGATGAGTCAAGTGATGAGAAGAACATACTCAACGGGCACAATTCCAGCGAGACAGGGTCCCCAGGTGGACACGGCATCATGACTCAAACAACGAACGGCACAAACGACGAGGAGCAACAGCGTCAAGCCCACGAATGAGGTTCAGGTAGACAATGTACGGACGTACTGCTGTGATTGGGTCTCGAGACTCGCATGATTGAAGCACTGGAGGCTGATGGTCAGCAAATATACTCGATATAACCCAGATATGATATGTCAAAATTCAAAACTGATTGAGTCAAAGTTTGAGATCCTGAATTGATCATGGGTATTGCATGAGAAGATGCATTAGACATAGCTTGCAAGAGTCGAGCGAATCCTAGTAGGCCAAGTCCACCAACGCGACAGTGCGGATTCAGCCGCATGGCTTAAAATATCTCGGCAAAGATGACATGTTTCAGGAGATCCGAATGTAACACCTCAGGAGTCTCACATGGACGGGAGCGAGCGAGAGCTGTGCAGTGCAGTTCACATGGTTGGTTGCATGAAATGGTATGCCGCCCTGCGCCACGCACGGCCACAGACCACTCACTGACCAACCCCGCCTGCGCCCCCGTTGTTACACACTGTTGGAGACGGCCGTCTCATCCCCCCTCCCCCTCCCCCTCCACCCCACTCACGACCGGGAGCTTCAACTACCTTACTCAGACAGCCTCTATCTTCCCATCTTGCACTTGACCTAATCTCTAGCTCATCTTCATGTCGTCTTCGTTGCTTAGCCAGTCCCGAATTCGCATTGGAGTGTCTGAAAATCGCTCCTCGATCTAGTAACTGTGTCTCAACCGCACCGATTGCATTGCATCATCCATCAATCACGACCGGTTCCAACATCCTAATCGACCACTATCTTCCAAGCCCCAGCCGCTACCCAGCTCACTCCACGTTCACCCACGATGGTTGACAGACCCAACAAGCCGTCGGCACTTGCCACGACGCCGACGATGCCTCCTCAAGCTCAGGTCAACATTTCGCACGGCAACTCCCGCGTGGCCGCTGTTCTCCCTACTGGGGAGAGCGTCGAGATCCTGCTATACGGTGCTACGGTTATCAGCTGGAAGAATGCGGCAGGGGATGAGAAGCTTTGGCTCAGTGATGCAGCCAAACTAGATGGATCCAAGCCAGTCCGCGGTGGCATCCCTCTTGTTTTCCCTGTGAGTTTGAGGTTCGCTCCTGATTCGTGGGCTTCGAAAACTAAAGTGTCATCCTCTCGCAGGTCTTTGGTTCAGCGCCGGACCACGAAGCGACTTCGAAACTCCCTCAACACGGCTTTGCTCGCAACTCTCGCTGGGAATTCCTCGGCAAATCAACGAGCGAAGGCTCCTCGTCGAGCGTGAAGCTCGACTTCGGGCTATCCTCCGAGACACTTGACGACTCGGCCAAGAGCAAATGGCCGTATAGCTTTGGCTTGCTCTACAGTGTCACTCTAGACCGCGATAGTCTGAACACCACTCTTGTAGTCACTAATGATGGTGATACGCCCTTTGAGTGTCAGACTTTGATGCACACATACCTCAAGATCAAGGTTCGCTTGTTTGCCACATTGATTAAATTATGCTGTGTGAAGTGACTGGACTAACTCTGTCAAAGGATGTATCTCAAATCAAGATCACAGGCTTGGAGGACTCGTCCTATGTTGACAAGGTTGACGGCATGGCCACCAAGACCCAGTCTTCCACCGTGACCATCACTGGCGAGACTGACCGCATCTACACGCCTGCTAAGGGACCGAAACATCCTATCGTCGTCGAGGACAATGCGGGCACTACGTTGTATCGTGTTGTCCGAGACAATCTCGACGACGTTGTCGTGTGGAACCCCTGGGTCGACAAGTCTGCGGGCATGGCCGACTTCGAACCCAAAGACGGATGGAAAAATATGATTTGTGTGGAGGCTGGAAGCGTGAAAGGTTGGCAGAAGCTGGACAAGGGAGACGCCCTCGAAGGGGCACAGACTATCTACCTCGAATGAACGGTGAAAAATATTGAGATACTGGACTGATTCAAACTTCTCAAGCATGCTGTAACTCGTGTTTCGCAACCTGCCAGAATAAAGGCGTACGTCTGAAAGGATGAGATATGTTACTTCAAATTGACAGGGAACCTATGGGCAGCCCTTCTTTCGATAATTCTCTTCGCGGGTCTGTTTTGACCTTCACTGTTGCCGCTCTCTTTGCAAGCTTGACTCCCTCGGCATCCATCGGAAAGAGATGTCCAACATGCCTGGTCTTTTATTGATCTAGCTCTGATTCTCTTGAGAAAAGTGACCCGCGACGAGGAAAGCAAGCTCGAGGGCTTGCTTCTCGTTCAGACGAGGATCGCAGAAGCTGGTATAATTGGTGGACAAATCGTCCTCATCAAGTCCCTCACTCCCACCCAGACACTCGGTGACAGCGTCCCCGGTGAGCTCGAGATGCACACCTCCAAGGTAACTTCCTTGTTCCTTGTGAATAAGGAGAGTCTGTTGCAGTTCACTGTAGATGTCGTTGAAACGACGTGTCTTGATGCCCGATGGCGTAGAGAGCGTGTTGCCATGCATAGGGTCACACTGCCATACCACCGTCTGGCGGAATTCAGAGTCTTCGACGGCACGAATGTGGAGCGGCAGCAGGCTGGCAACCTTGCCCGAGCCATAACGAGTGATCAGTGTGATCTTGCCGGGTTCCCGAGCTGGATTCAGTGCTCGAAGTAGATCGAGCAAGTCGGTTGTCGGAGTCGTGGGTCCAACCTTAACCCCAATTGGGTTGGCTATGCCGCGGAAGAACTCAACATGAGCATGGTCGAGCTGCCTGGTACGATCTCCGATCCAGAGGAAATGGGCGGAGGTGTCGAAATGCGTGTTTGCTGTTGTCCCCTTCGCTGAAGACGGCATCTCAAGCAAGCGGGTCAGAGGTTCTTCATACTCAAGCAATAGACCCTCATGACTTGTGAACAACTCAACAGTATCCAGCTCATCAGGCTTTGCGTTGATGACCTGGAGGAAGCGGAGGGTTTGCTGGATGCTGGTAGCGATACCTGAGTACTTTGCCTTGAGTTCAGGGTCGCGAACGTGTCCCAAACCCCAATCCAGAGGCCGATGCAAATCGGCTATGCCTGAAGATAGAGCCGTGCGGATGTAATTCAGCGTGGCTGCCGAGTGGTGGTATGCTCTTTCGGATGGTTAATATGAGTGTCGACAATGCAGGCAGCGTCCGATGGGGCGTCACTCACTTCACAAGCCTGTTGGGGTCAATTTCACGTTCATCAATGTGGAACCCATTCAGAATGTCACCGCGGAAACTCGGAATCTCCTTGCCGTCAACAATCTCTGTCGGGCTTGACCGTGGCTTTGCGTACTGCCCGGCCATGCGGCCGATGCGAACGACTCGCTTGTTGGTTCCCCAAATGAGCACAAGACTCATCTGCAGAAGCAGTTTTATCTTGGACTCTATGGCCCCTTGCTCGCAATAGTCGAAAAGTTCTGCGCAGTCGCCTCCCTGCAGCAGAAAAGCCTTGCCTTGAGCGACATCCTTCAAGTGCGAGCGAAGGTTCATGATCTCATGTGGGTGCACAATGGGTGGCATGCGCGCCAGCTCTTTCGATGCTGAGGTGAGTTTCTCCTGGTCATGGTAGACTGGAGCTTGTTTGATCGGTTTCGTCCTCCACGACGAAGGCGTCCATAGTGTAGTTGCGGGTTCCATGGCGATCGTTGGGTGTGATGGCTGACTTCCACCGCGAGTGAAGCTGTTTTCTCCTGAGCTTCGCTCACTAGATTCCAGGATGTCTCAGGGCTTTCAAGATAGCGCACAGGCCTGATGACGATCTGTTCACTAGTTGAGAAGGCCTGCGGAGGGTTCAGATCGTGAAAGATATTTTGCCTTTTGAGTCACCTCACCCAGCTGCCAAGGCTTGCAACGGCTTGCGGCGGGCTACCCTGCGAGATGCCGCTTTGGGGCTCATGTCAGTTACCCACCCTATAGACGTGCCTCACCACCCCACCACAACCCATCGAGCACTTTGTAGCAACAGGAATAGTGACCACGCCTCCGCGAATCGACTTAACGACAGTTTCGAGTGCACCTCATTATTGCAGCACAAGTCTTAAAGTGGAGCAACTTCTCTTCCAGGCTTACTATGATGATCTTCAAATGCCTTGCCAGTTGTCTCTCTCCATCATATACAGTTACAAAATCTCCAAGGCCCGCAGTCAGACTATAACAAACTACGACATCTCAGAGAGTCGGACAGTGCAATAGGAGTTATTTTTAAAATAAGACTAACATTTACAAAATCTCTCTCTTCTTTTTCTATAACAAAGGGAGCCGCCTAATAGAAGCAGCCCCTACTCAACTCTCATTACTATGCTTGGCTCCAAGATATCATAGTCTGTTGGATTTTCATAAGATTAAGAATAACAAGATTTTAAGAAGTAATAATACTATTTCTTAAATTATAGCTCTAAGTTGCTTTGAATTTATACTTAATCCAAGGCTACCTCTATGATAGCAGCTACTCTTATTATAGTACGTTAAATAATCTCTGGCTTTATTCCAGAGCTAATTTCACACAGAGAGTGTAGTGGTTAATATCATGAATTGCCTCGTCCGGTAGTGAGGTGACCCAGGCTTACAGAAGAGAAGTAGAGGATATAACTAGACAAATGTACTAATAAGATAGTGATAGTTCGAGCTAATACTTATCTCACATTCTCTATTCTTATCTAATTAATTCTTTATCTATTAAGTATTGTCTCTTATATTGATATAATGTATAAGCCCTATATAAAGCAGGTTAGTCTTTTTACCTACAGCATACCTTCCTATATAGTCTAGACCGTTCAACAGCTCTTCCTTACATGCCTTAGTTGAATCTAGCTCTTGATATTCAACTAGCCATAATTACTTCTACTTATAATCATACAGTAGACTGAACATAATAGAATACTAGTAAGTCAATAGGGGGGAAATATTTAACCTAGTAGTTAGAGAACTATTCTTATATACCTCTTATAAAGATATATGAGAATATATGTTATGCTCTGGACTTGAGCCCAGCCTGGCATCAAAGAGATAGGAGGACGAGCATGTGACGAGACCTAGCCACACTGTGGCTGAGGAGACATGGCGTAACCCCTTCTTCCCCTCACATCTCTCTCTCTATGAATAGCTTCCTACTCCTTAAGAATATACATAACTCTTATCGGCACCTAACTGTCCGTGACACTAGGGATAGCCCATTACAATATATAACTCTTTACTAGCCCAAGTCTAATTAGTTTCTAACTTGCTCCTGACTGCTAATAATACTCACATACCCTTCCCTGTTATAAGGTACTCAGCATAGTTTAAAGCAGAGAGTAGACCATAAAATACTAGGGTTGAAAATTAAAGAAGAGTATGTTAGATCTGGTTATGTATTCATATACACTCCTTTATTTTAGCTACTCAAGTAATTAAACCAGTAATTTGCATAATACTATAGTCAGCCGCTATAATGAGTAAGATTAGATCCATAGAATTATTATTTATTTATTTATTTATTT